>JAPDOI010000039.1:0-1391250 GCA_029168955.1 Aplectana chamaeleonis
CACCCATTTGGGTCCAGCCCACTTTCGACGGCGTCCGGCGCACTGTCACTCGGGTCCCTCACACTTTCTTTGGCGTCCGGCGCACACCCACTTGGGTCCCGCACACTTTCTACGGCGTCCGGCACACACCCACTCGGGTCCCACACACTTTCTACGGCGTTCTGCGCACGCCCCTTTGGGTCCCGCACACTTTCCACGGCGTTCTTAGCACACCCATTTGGACCCCGCACACTTTCTACGGCGTCCGGCGCACTCCCACTTGAGTCCCGCACACTTTCTACGGCGTTCTGCGCACACCCATTTTGGTCCCGCACACTTTCTACGGTGTCCGGCGCACTCCCTCTTGAGTCCCGCACACTTTCTACGGCGTCCGGCGCACTCCCACTTGGGTCCCGCACGCTTTCTACGGCATCTGGCGCACTCTCATTTGGGTCCCGCACAATTTCTACGGCGTCCGGCGCACTCCCACTTGAGTCCCGCACACTTTCTACGGCGTTCTGCGCACACCCATTTTGGTCCCGCACACTTTCTACGGTGTCCGGCGCACTCCCTCTTGAGTCCCGCACACTTTCTACGGCGTCCGGCGCACACCCATTTGGGTCCCGCACACTTTCTACGGCGTTCTGCGCACACCCATTTTGGTCCCGCACACTTTCTACGGTGTCCGGCGCACTCCCTCTTGAGTCCCGCACACTTTCTACGGCGTCCGGCGCACTCCCACTTGGGTCCCGCACGCTTTCTACGGCATCTGGCGCACTCTCATTTGGGTCCCGCACACTTTCTACGGCGTCTGGCGCACTCTCATTTGGTTCCCGCACACTTTCTACGGCGTTCTGTGCACACCCATTTGGGTCCCATACACTTTCCACAGCGTTCTGCGCACACCCATTTGGGTCCCGCACACTTTCTACGGTGTCCGGCGCACTCCCTCTTGAGTCCCGCACACTTTCTACGGCGTCCGGCGCACACCCATTTGGGTCCCGCACACTTTCTACGGCGTCCGGCGCACACCCATTTGGGTCCCGCACACTTTCTACGGCGTCCGGCGCACTCTCATTTGGGTCCCGCACACCTTCTACGGCGTCCGGCGCACTCCCACTTGAGTCCCGCACACTTTCTACGGCATCTGGCGCACTTTCATTTGGGTCCCGCACACTTTCTACGGCGTCCGGCGCACTCCCACTTGAGTCCCGCACACTTTCTACGGCGTTCTGCGCACACCCATTTTGGTCCCGCACACTTTCTACGGTGTCCGGCGCACTCCCTCTTGAGTCCCGCACACTTTCTACGGCGTCCGGCGCACACCCATTTGGGTCCCGCACACTTTCTACGGCGTCCGGCGCACTCTCATTTGGGTCCCGCACACTTTCTACGGCGTCCGGCGCACTCCCACTTGAGTCCCGCACACTTTCTACGGCGTCTGGCGCACACCCATTTGGTTCCCGCACACTTTCTACGGCGTTCTGTGCACACCCATTTGGGTCCCATACACTTTCCACAGCGTTCTGCGCACACCCATTTGGGTCCCGCACACTTTCTACGGCGTCCGGCGCACTCCCACTTGAGTCCCGCACACTTTCTACGGCGTTCTGCGCACACCCATTTTGGTCCCGCACACTTTCTACGGTGTCCGGCGCACTCCCTCTTGAGTCCCGCACACTTTCTACGGCGTCCGGCGCACTCCCACTTGGGTCCCGCACGCTTTCTACGGCATCTGGCGCACTCTCATTTGGGTCCCGCACACTTTCTACGGCGTCCGGCGCACTTCCACGGGGGTCCCACACACTTTCTACGGCGTTCTGCGCACACCCACTTGGGTCCCACATACTTACTGCGGCGTTCTGCGCACACACATTTGGGTCCCACACACATACTACGGCGTCCGACGCACTCTCATTTGGGTCCCGCACACTTTCTACGGCGTCCGACGCACTCTCATTTGGGTCCCGCACACTTTCTACGGCGTTCTGCGCACGCCCATTTGGGTCCCACATACTTACTGCGGCGTTCTGCGCACACACATTTGGGTCCCACACACATACTACGGCGTCCGACGCACTCTCATTTGGGTGCCGCACACTTTCTACGGCGTCCTGCGCACTCTCATTTGGGTCCCGCACACTTTCTACGGCGTCCGGCGCACACCCATTTGGGTCCCACACACTTTCTACGGCGTTCCGCGCACACCCATTTGGGTCCCGCTCACTTTCTACGGCGGCCGGCGCCCTCCCACTTGAGTCCCTCACACCTTCTACGTCGTCTGGCGCACACCCCCTTGGGTCCCGCACACTTTCTACGGCGTCCGGCGCACTCTCATTTGGGTCCCGCACACTTTCTACGGCGTCCGGCGCACTCCCACTTGAGTCCCGCACACTTTCTACGGCGTTCTGCGCACACCCATTTTGGTCCCGCACACTTTCTACGGTGTCCGGCGCACTCCCTCTTGAGTCCCGCACACTTTCTACGGCGTCCGGCGCACACCCATTTGGGTCCCGCACACTTTCTACGGCGTCCGGCGCACTCTCATTTGGGTCCCGCACACTTTCTACGGCGTCCGGCGCACTCCCACTTGAGTCCCGCACACTTTCTACGGCGTTCTGCGCACACCCATTTGGTTCCCGCACACTTTCTACGGCGTTCTGTGCACACCCATTTGGGTCCCATACACTTTCCACAGCGTTCTGCGCACACCCATTTGGGTCCCGCACACTTTCTACGGCGTCCGGCGCACTCCCACTTGAGTCCCGCACACTTTCTACGGCGTTCTGCGCACACCCATTTTGGTCCCGCACACTTTCTACGGTGTCCGGCGCACTCTCATTTGGGTCCCGCACACTTTCTACGGCGTCCGGCGCACTCCCACTTGAGTCCCGCGCACTTTCTACGGCGTGTGGCGCACACCCAGTTGGTTCCCGCACACTTTCTACGGCGGTCTGGGCACACCCATTTGGGTCCCGCACACTTTATACACCGTTCTGCGCACACCCATTTGGGTCCCACACACTTTCTACAGCGTTCTGCGCATACCCATTCGGGTCCCGCACACTTTCTACGGCGTCCGGCGCACTCCCACTTGAGTCCCGCACACTTTCTACGGCGTTCTGCGCACACCCATTTTGGTCCCGCACACTTTTTACCGTGTCCCGCGCCCTCCCTCTTGCGTCCCGCACACTTTCTACGGCGTCCGGCGCACTCCCACTTGGGTCCCGCACGCCTTCTACGGCCTCTGGCGCACTCTCATTTGGGTCCCGCACACTTTCTACGGCGTCCGGCGCACTCCCACTTGAGTCCCGCACACTTTCTACGGCGTTCTGCGCACACCCATTTTGGTCCCGCACACTTTCTACGGTGTCCGGCGCACTCCCTCTTGAGTCCCGCACACTTTCTACGGCGTCCGGCGCACTCCCACTTGAGTCCCGCACACTTTCTACGGCGTCTGGCGCACACCCATTTTGGTCCCGCACACTTTCTACGGTGTCCGGCGCACACCCATTTGGTTCCCGCACACTTTCTACGGCGTTCTGTGCACACCCATTTGGGTCCCATACACTTTCCACAGCGTTCTGCGCACACCCATTTGGGTCCCGCACACTTTCTACGGCGTCCGGCGCACTCCCACTTGAGTCCCGCACACTTTCTACGGCGTCCGCTGCACTCCCATTTGGGTCCCGCACACTTCTACGGAGTCCGGCGCACACCCATTTGGGTCCCACACACTTTCTAGGGCGTCCGGCGCACTCCCACTTGGGTCCCGCACACTTTCTACGCCGTTCTGCGCACACCCATTTGGGTCCCGCACACTTTCTACGGCGTCCGGCGCACTCCCATTTGAGTCCCGCACACTTTCTACGGCGTCCGGCGCATTCCCACTTGGGTCCCGCACGCTTTCTTCGGCGTGTGGCGCACTCCCATTTGGGTCCCGCACACTTTCTACGGCGTTCTGCGCACACCCATTTGGGTCCCGCACACTTTCTACGGTGTCCGGCGCACTCCCATTTGGGTCCTGCACACTTTCTACGGCGTCCGGCGCACACCCATTTGGGTCCCGCACACTTTCTACGGCGTCCGGCGCACTCCCATTTGGGTCCCGCACGCTTTCTACGGCGTCCGGCGCACTCCCACCTGGGTCCCGCACGCTTTCTACGGCGTTCTGGCGCACACCCATTTGATTCCTACACACTTTCTACGGCGTTCGGCGCACACCCATTTGGGTCCCGCACACTTTCTACGGCGTCCGGCGCACTCCCACTTGAGTCCCGCACACTTTCTACGGCGTCTGGCTCACACCCATTTGGTTCCCGCACACTTTCTACGGCGTTCTGTGCACACCCATTTGGGTCCCGCACACTTTCTACGGCGTCCGGCGCACTCTCATTTGGGTCCCGCACACTTTCTACGGCGTCCGGCGCACTCCCACTTGAGTCCCGCACGCTTTCTACGGCGTTCTGCGCACGCCCATGTGGGTCCTGCACACTTTCTACGGCGTCCGGCGCACTCCCATTTGAGTCCCACACACTTTCTAGGGCGTTCTGCGCACACCCATTTGGGTCCCGCACACTTTCTACGGCGTCCGACGCACTCCCACTTCGGTCCCGCACACCTTCTACGGCGTTCTGCGCACACCCATTTTGGTCCCGCACACTTTCTACGGTGTCCGGCGCACTCTCATTTGGGTCCCGCACACTTTCTACGGCGTCCGGCGCACTCCCACTTGAGTCCCGCACACTTTCTACGGCGTCTGGCGCACACCCATTTGGTTCCCGCACACTTTCTACGGCGTTCTGTGCACACCCATTTGGGTCCCATACACTTTCCACAGCGTTCTGCGCACACCCATTTGGGTCCCGCACACTTTCTACGGTGTCCGGCGCACTCCCTCTTGAGTCCCGCACACTTTCTACGGCGTCCGGCGCACACCCATTTGGGTCCCGCACACTTTCTACGGCGTCCGGCGCACTCTCATTTGGGTCCCGCACACTTTCTAAGGCGTCCGGCGCACTCTCATTTGGGTCTCGCACACTTTCTACGGCGTTCTGTGCACACCCATTTGTGTCCCGCACACTTTCTACGGCGTTCTGCGCACACCCATTTGCGTCCCACACACTTTCTACGGCGTCCGGCGCACTCCCACTTGGGTCCCGCACACTTTCTACGGCGTCCGGCGCACACCCATTTGGGTCCCGCACACTTTCTACGGCGTCTGGCGCACTCTCATTTGGGTCCCGCACACTTTCTACGGCGTTCAGCGCACGCTCATTTGGGTCCCGCTCACTTTCTACGGCGTCCGGCGCACTCTCATTTGGGTCCCGCACACTTTCTACGGCGTTCTGCGCTCACCCATTTGGGTGCCGCACACTTTCTACGGCGTCCGGCGCACTCCCTCTTGAGTCCCGCACACTTTCTACGGCGTCCGGCGCACACCCATTTTGGTCCCGCACACTTTCTACGGTGTCCGGCGCACTCCCTCTTGAGTCCCGCACACTTTCTACGGCGTCCGGCGCACTCCCACTTGAGTCACGCACCCTCTCTACGGCGTCCGGCGCACACCCATTTTGGTCCCGCACACTTTCTACGGTGTCCGGCGCACTCCCTCTTGAGTCCCGCACACTTTCTACGGCGTCCGGCGCACTCCCACTTGAGTCCCGCACACTTTCTACGGCGTCTGGCGCACACCCATTTGGGTCCCGCACACATTCTACGGCGTTCTTCGCACACCCATTTGGGTCCCGCACACTATCTACGGTGTCCGGCGCACTCCCACTTGAGTCCCGCACACTTTCTACGGCGTTCTGCGCACACCCATTTGGGTCCCACACACTTTCTACGACGTTCTGCGCACACCCATTTGGGTCCCACACACTTTCTACGGCGTTCTGCGCACACCCATTTGGCTCCCGCACACTTTCTACGGGGTCCGGCGCACTCCCACTTGAGTCCCGCACACTTTCTACGGCGTTCTGCGCACACCCATTTGGGTCCCGCACACATTCTGCGGCGTCCGGCGCACTCCCAATTGGGTCCCGCACACTTTCTACGGCGTCCGGCGCACTCCCACTTGGGTCCCGCACACTTTCTACGGCATCCGGCGGGGTCTCATTTGGGGCGCGCACACTTTCTACGGCGTCCGCCGCACTCCCACTTGAGTCCCGCACACTTTCTACGGCGTTCTGGGGACACCCACTTTGGTCCCGCACACTTTCTACGGTGTCCGGCGCACTCCCTCTTGAGTCCCGCACACTTTCTACGGCGTCCGGCGCACACCCATTTGGGTCCCGCACACTTTCTACGGCGTCCGGCGCACTCTCATTTGGGTCCCGCACACTTTCTACGGCGTCCGGCGCACTCCCACTTGAGTCCCGCACACTTTCTACGGCGTCTGGCGCACACCCATTTGGTTCCCGCACACTTTCTACGGCGTTCTGTGCACACCCATTTGGGTCCCATACACTTTCCACGGCGTTCTGCGCACACCCATTTGGGTCCCGCACACTTTCTACGGCGTCCGGCGCACTCCCACTTGAGTCCCGCACACTTTCTACGGCGTTCTGCGCACACCCATTTGGGTCCCGCACACATTCTGCGGCGTCCGGCGCACTCCCAATTGGGTCCCGCACACTTTCTACGGCGTCCGGCGCACTCCCACTTGGGTCCCGCACGCTTTCTACGGCATCTGGCGCACTCTCATTTGGGTCCCGCACACATTCTACGGCGTTCTTCGCACACCCATTTGGGTCCCGCACACTTTCTACGGCGTTCTTCGCACACCCATTTGGGTCCCACACACTTTCTACGGCGTTCTGCGCACACCCATTTTGGTCCCGCACACTTTCTACGGCGTCCGGCGCACTCCCTCTTGAGTCCCGCACACTTTCTACGGCGTCCGGCGCACACCCATTTGGGTCCCGCACACTTTCTACGGCGTCCGGCGCACTCCCTCTTGAGTCCCGCACACTTTCTACGGCGTCCGGCGCACACCCATTTGGGTCCCGCACACTTTATACACCGTTCTGCGCACACCCATTTGGGTCCCACACACATTCTACGGCGTTCTTCGCACACCCATTTGGGTCCCGCACACTTTCTACGGCGTTCTGTGCACACCCATTTGGGTCCCATACACTTTCCACGGCGTTCTGCGCACACCCATTTGGGTCCCGCACACTTTCTACGGCGTCCGGCGCACTCCCACTTGAGTCCCGCACACTTTCTACGGCGTTCTGCGCACACCCATTTTGGTCCCGCACACTTTCTACGGTGTCCGGCGCACTCCCTCTTGAGTCCCGCACACTTTCTACGGCGTCCGGCGCACTCCCACTTGGGTCCCGCACGCTTTCTACGGCATCTGGCGCACTCTCATTTGGGTCCCGCACACTTTCTACGGCGTCCGGCGCACTCCCACTTGAGTCCCGCACACTTTCTACGGCGTTCTGCGCACACCCATTTTGGTCCCGCACACTTTCTACGGTGTCCGGCGCACTCCCTCTTGAGTCCCGCACACTTTCTACGGCGTCCGGCGCACACCCATTTGGGTCCCGCACACTTTCTACGGCATCTGGCGCACTCTCATTTGGGTCCCGCACACTTTCTACGGCATCTGGCGCACTCTCATTTGGGTCCCGCACACATTCTACGGCGTTCTTCGCACACCCATTTGGGTCCCGCACACTTTCTACGGCGTTCTGTGCCCACCCATTTGGGTCCCGCACACTTTCTACGGTGTCCGGCGCACTCCCTCTTGAGTCCCGCACACTTTCTACGGCGTCCGGCGCACACCCATTTGGGTCCCGCACACTTTCTACGGCGTCCGGCGCACACCCATTTGGGTCCCGCACACTTTCTACGGCGTCCGGCGCACTCTCATTTGGGTCCCGCACACCTTCTACGGCGTTCTGCGCACACCCATTTTGGTCCCGCACACTTTCTACGGTGTCCGGCGCACTCCCTCTTGAGTCCCGCACACTTTCTACGGCGTCCGGCGCACTCCCACTTGGGTCCCGCACGCTTTCTACGGCATCTGGCGCACTCTCATTTGGGTCCCGCACACATTCTACGGCGTTCTTCGCACACCCATTTGGGTCCCGCACACTTTCTACGGTGTCCGGCGCACTCCCACTTGAGTCCCGCACACTTTCTACGGCGTCCGGCGCACACCCATTTGGGTCCCACACGCTTTCTACGGCGTTCTGCGCACACCCATTTGGGTCCCGCACACTTTCTACGGTGTCCGGCGCACTCCCTCTTGAGTCCCGCACACTTTCTACGGCGTCCGGCGCACTCCCACTTGGGTCCCGCACGCTTTCTACGGCATCTGGCGCACTCTCATTTGGGTCCCGCACAATTTCTACGGCGTCCGGCGCACTCCCACTTGAGTCCCGCACACTTTCTACGGCGTTCTTCGCACACCCATTTGGGTCCCGCACACTTTCTACGGTGTCCGGCGCACTCCCACTTGAGTCCCGCACACATTCTGCGGCGTCCGGCGCACTCCCAATTGGGTCCCGCACACTTTATACACCGTTCTGCGCACACCCATTTGGGTCCCACACACATTCTGCGGCGTCCGGCGCACTCCCAATTGGGTCCCGCACACTTTCTACGGCGTCTGGCGCACACCCATTTGGTTCCCGCACACTTTCTACGGCGTTCTGTGCACACCCATTTGGGTCCCATACACTTTCCACAGCGTTCTGCGCACACCCATTTGGGTGCCGCACACTTTCTACGGCGTCCGGCGCACTCCCTCTTGAGTCCCGCACACTTTCTACGGCGTCCGGCGCACACCCATTTTGGTCCCGCACACTTTCTACGGTGTCCGGCGCACTCCCTCTTGAGTCCCGCACACTTTCTACGGCGTCCGGCGCACTCTCGAAAGGGCTCCGCACACTTTCTACGGCGTTCTGCGCACTCCCACTTGGGTCCCGCAAACTTTTTACGGCGTTCTGCGCACACCCATTTGGGTCCCACACACTTTCTACGGCGTCCGGCGCACTCCCACTTGGGTCCCGCACACTTTCTACGGCGTCCGGCGCACACCCATTTGGGTCCCGCACACTTTCTGCGGCGTTCTGCGCACACCCATTTGGGTCCCACACATTTACTGCGGCGTTCTGCGCACACCCATTTGGGTCCCGCACACTTTCTACGGCGTCCGGCGCACTCTCATTCGGGTCCCACACACTTTCTACGGCGTCCGGCGCACTCTCATTTGGGTCCCGCACACTTTCTACGGCGTCCGGCGCACTCCTCTTGAGTCCCGCACACTTTCTACGGCGTCCGGCGCACTCCCATTTGGGTCCCGCACACTTTCTACGGCATCTGGCGCACTCTCATTTGGGTCCCGCACACTTTCTACGGCGTTCGGCGCACACCCATTTGGGTCCCGCACACTTTCTACGGCGTTCTGCGCACACCCATTTGGGTCCCGCACACTTTCTACGGTGTCCGGCGCACTCCCTCTTGAGTCCCGCACACTTTCTACGGCGTCCGGCGCACACCCATTTGGGTCCCGCACACTTTCTACGGCGTTCTGCGCACACCCATTTGGGTCCCGCACACTTTCTACGGCGTCCGGCGCACTCCCTCTTGAGTCCCGCACACTTTCTAGGGCGTCCTGCGCACACCCATTTGGGTCCCGCACACTTTCTAAGGCGTCTGGCGCACTCTCATTTGAGTCCCGCACAGTTTCTACGGCGTCCGGCGCACTCTCATTTGGGTCCCGCACACTTTCTACGGCGTTCTGCGCACACCCATTTGGGTCCCGCACATCTACTACGGCGTTCTGCGCACTCCCACTTGGGTCCCGCACACTTTCTACGGCGTCCGGCGCACTCTCGTTTGGGTCCCGCACACTTTCTACCGCGTCCGGCTCACTCTCATTTGGGTCCCGCACACTCTCTACGGCGTCCGGCGCACTCTCATTTGGGTCCCGCACACTTTCTACGGCGTTCTGCGCACATCCATTTGGGTCCCGCAAACTTTCTACGGCGTCCGACGCACTCTCATTTGGGCCCCGCACACTTTCTACGGCGTTCTGCGCACTCCCACGTGGGTACCGCACATTTTCTACGGCGTCCAGCGCACTCTCGTTTGGGTCCCGCACACTTACTGCGGCGTTCTGCGCACATCCATTTTGGTCCCGCACACTTTCTACGGTGTCCGGCGCACTCCCTCTTGAGTCCCGCACACTTTCTACGGCGTCCGGCGCACATCCATTTGGGTCCCGCACACTTTCTACGGCGTTCTGCGCACTCCCACGTGGGTACCGCACGCTTTCTACGGCGTCCGACGCACTCTCATTTGGGTCCCGCACACTTTCTACGGCGTTCTGCGCACGCCCATTTGGGTCCCGCACACTTTCTAGGGCGTTCTGCGCACACCCATTTGGGTCCCATACACTTTCTACGGCCTTCTGCGCACACTCATTTGGGTCCCGCACACTTTCTACGGCGTCCGACGCACTCTCATTTGGGTCCCGCACACTTTCTACGGCGTTCTGCGCACACCCATTTGATTTCCGCACACTTTCTACGGCGTCCGGCGCACTCCCATTTGAGTCCCGCACACTTTCTACGGCTTCCGGCGCACACCCATTTGGGTCCCGCACACTTTCTACGGCGTTCTGGCGCACACCCATTTGGGTCCCGCACACTTTCTACGGCGTCCGGCGCACTCCCACTTGAGTCCCGCACACTTTCTACGGCGTTCTGCGCACATCCATTTGGGTCCCGCACACTTTCTACGGCGTCCGACGCACTCTCATTTGGGTCCCGCACACTTTCTACGGCGTCCGGCGCACTCTCATTTGGGTCCCACACACTTTCTACGGCGTCCAGCGCACTCTCGTTTGGGTCCCGCACACTTTCTACGGCGTCCGGCGTACTCTCATTTGGGTTCCACACACTTTCTACGGCGTTCTGCGCACACCCATTTGGGTCCCGCACACTTTCTACGGCGTTCTGTGCACACCCATTTGGGTCCCATACACTTTCTACGGCGTTCTGCGCACACCCATTTGGGTCCCGCACACTTTCTAAGGCGTCCGGCGCACTCTCATTCGGGTTGCGCACACTTTCTACGGCGTTCTGCGCACGCCCATTTGGGTCCCACACACTTTCTACGGTGTCCGGCGCACTCCTCTTGAGTCCCGCACACTTTCTACGGCGTCCGGCGCACACCCATTTGGGTCCCGCACACTTTCTACGGCGTCCGGCGCACTCTCATTTGGGTCCCGCACACCTTCTACGGCGTCCGGCGCACTCCCACTTGAGTCCCGCACACTTTCTACGGCGTTCTGCGCACACCCATTTTGGTCCCGCACACTTTCTACGGTGTCCGGCGCACTCCCTCTTGAGTCCCGCACACTTTCTACGGCGTCCGGCGCACACCCATTTGGGTCCCGCACACTTTCTACGGCGTCCGGCGCACTCTCATTTGGGTCCCGCACACTTTCTACGGCGTCCGGCGCACTCCCACTTGAGTCCCGCACACTTTCTACGGCGTCTGGCGCACACCCATTTGGTTCCCGCACACTTTCTACGGCGTTCTGTGCACACCCATTTGGGTCCCATACACTTTCCACAGCGTTCTGCGCACACCCATTTGGGTCCCGCACACTTTCTACGGCGTCCGGCGCACTCCCACTTGAGTCCCGCACACTTTCTACGGCGTCTGGCGCACACCCATTTGGGTCCCGCACACTTTCTACGGCGTCCGGCGCACTCTCATTTGGGTCCCGCACACCTTCTACGGCGTCCGGCGCACTCCCACTTGAGTCCCGCACACTTTCTACGGCGTTCTGCGCACACCCATTTGGGTCCCGCACACATTCTGCGGCGTCCGGCGCACTCCCAATTGGGTCCCGCACACTTTATACACCGTTCTGCGCACACCCCTGTCGGTCCCACACACTTACTTCGGCGTTCTGCGCACACCCATTTAGGTCCCGCACACTTTCTAGGGCGTTCTGCGCACGCCCATTTTATTCCCGCACACTTTCTACGGCGTTCTGCGCACACCCATTTGGGTCCCGCACACTTTCTACGGCGTCCGGCGCACACCCATTTGATTTCCGCACACTTTCTACGGCATCCGACGCACTCTCATTTATGTCCCGCACACTTTCTACGGCGTCCGGCGCACTCTCATTTGGGTCCCGCACACTTTTTACGTTGTCCGGCGCACTCCCACTTGGGTCCCGCACGCTTTTTACGGCGTTCTGCGCACACCCATTGGGGTCCCGCACACTTTCTACGGCGTCCGGCGCACACCCATTTGGGTCCCGCACACTTTCTACGGCGTCCGGCGCACTCCCACTTGGGTCCCGCACGCTTTTTACGGCGTCCGGCGCACTCCCTTTCGGGTCCCGCACGCTTTCTACGGCGTTCTGCGCACATCCATTTGGGTCCCGCACACTTACTGCGGCGTTCTGCGCACACCCATTTGGGTCCCGTACACTTTCTACAGCGTTCTGCGCACACCCATTTGGGTCCCGCACACTTTATACGGCGTCTGGCGCACTCTCATTTGGGTCCCGCACACTTTCTACGGCGTCCGGCGCACACCCATTTGGGTCCCGCACACTTTCTACGGCGTCCGGCGCACTCCCACTTGGGTCCCGCACGCTTTCTACGGCGTCCGGCGCACTCCCTTTTGGGTCCCGCACGCTTTCTACGGCGTTCTGCGCACACCCATTTAGGTCCCGCACACTTTCTAGGGCGTTCTGCGCACACCCATTTGAGTCCCGCACACTTTCTACGGCGTCCGGCGCACACCCATTTGGGTCCCGCACACTTTCTACGGCGTCCGGCGCACTCCCTTTTGGGTCCCGCACGCTTTCTACGGCGTTCTGCGCACGCCCATTTGGGTCCCGCACACTTTCTACGGCGTCCGGCGCACTCCCATTTGAGTCCCGCACACTTTCTACGGCTTCCGGCGCACACCCATTTGGGTCCCACACACTTACTACGGCGTTCTGCGCACATCCATTTGGGTCCCGCACACTTTCTACGGCGTCCGACGCACTCTCATTTGGGTCCCGCACACTTTCTACGGCGTTCTGCGCACGCCCATTTGGGTCCCACACACTTACTGCGGCGTCCAGCGCACTCTCGTTGGGTCCCGCACGCTTTCTACGGCGTCTGGCGCTCTCTCATTTGAGTCCCGCACACTTTCTACGGCATTCTGCGCACATCCATTTGGGTCCCGCACACTTTCTACGGCGTCCGGCGCACTCTCATTTGGGTCCCACACACTTACTACGGCGTCTGGCGCACTCTCATTTGGGTCCCGCACACTTTCTACGGCGTTCTGCGCACACCCATTTGGGTCCCATACACTTTCTACGGCCTTCTGCGCACACTCATTTGGGTCCCGCACACTTTCTACGGCGTCCGACGCACTCTCATTTGGGTCCCGCACACTTTCTACGGCGTTCTGCGCACGCCCATTTGGGTCCCACACACTTTCTACGGTGTCCGGCGCACTCCCTCTTGAGTCCCGCACACTTTCTACGGCGTCCGGCGCACTCCCACTTGGGTCCCGCACGCTTTCTACGGCATCTGGCGCACTCTCATTTGGGTCCCGCACAATTTCTACGGCGTCCGGCGCACTCCCACTTGAGTCCCGCACACTTTCTACGGCGTTCTGTGCACACCCATTTGGGTCCCATACACTTTCCACAGCGTTCTGCGCACGTCCATTTGGGTCCCGCACACTTTCTATGGCGTCCGGCGCACTCTCCTTTGGGTCCCGCACACTTTCTACGGCGTCCGGCGCACTCTCGTTTGGGTCCCGCACACTTTCTATGGCGTCCGGCGCACTCCCACGTGGGGCCCGCACACTGTCTACGGCGTCCGGCGCACTCCCACCTGGGTCCCGCCCACTTTCTACGGCGTTCTGCGCACACCCATTTGGGTCCCACACACTTTCTACGGCGTTCTGCGCACACCCATTTGGGCCTCGCACACTTTCTACGGCGTCTGGCGCACTCTCATTTGGGTCTCGCACAGTTTCTACGGCGTTCTGCGCACACCCATTCGGGTCTCGCACACTTTCTACGGCGTTCTGCGCACACCCATTTGGGTCCCACACACTTTCTAAGGCGTCCGGCGCACTCTCATTTGGGTCTCGCACACTTTCTACGGCGTTCTGTGCACACCCATTTGGGTCCCACACACTTTCTACAGCGTTCTGCGCACACCCATTTAGGTCCCGCACACTTTCTACGGCGTCCGGCGCACTCTCATTTGGGTCTCGCACACTTTCTACGGCGTTCTGCGCACACCCATTTGCGTCCCACCCACTTTCTACGGCGTCCGGCGCACTCTCATTTGGGTCCCGCACACTTTCTACGGCGTCCGACGCACTCTCATTTGGGTCCCGCACACTTTTTACGGCGTTCTGCGCACACCCATTGGGGTCCCGCACACTTTCTACGGCGTCTGGCGCACACCCATTTGGGTCCCGCACACTTTCTACGGCTACCGGCGCACTCCCACTTGGGTCCCGCACGCTTTCTACGGCGTTCTGCGCACACCCATTTGGGTCCCGCACACTTTCTACGGCGTCCGGCGCACTCCCATTTGAGTCCCGCACCCTTTATACGGAGTCCGGCGCACACCCATTTGGGTCCCGCACACTTTCTACGGCATTCGGCGCACTCCCACTTGGGTCCCGCACACTTTCTACGGCGTTCTGCGCACACCCATTTGAGTCCCGCACACTTTATACGGAGTCCGGCGCACACCCACTTGGGTCCCGCACACTTTCTACGGCGTTCTGCGCACACCCATTTGAGTCCCGCACACTTTATACGGAGTCCGGCGCACACCCATTTGGGTCCCGCACACTTTCTACGGCGTCCGGCGCACACCCATTTGGGTCCCGCACACTTTCTACGGCATTCGGCGCACTCCCACTTGGGTCCCGCACACTTTCTACGGCGTTCTGCGCACACCCATTTGGGTCTTGCACACTTTCTACGGCGTCCGGCGCACACCCATTTGGGTCCAGCCCACTTTTTACGGCATTCTGCGCACGCCCATTTGGGTCCCGCACACTTTCCACGGCGTCCGGCGCACTCCCACTAGGGTCCCGCACACATTCTACGGCGTCCGGCGCACTCCCACTTGGGTCCCGCACACTTTCTACGGCGTTCTTCGCACACCCATTTGGGTCCAGCACACTTTCTACGGCGTTCTGCGCACACCCATTTGGGTCCCATACACATACTACGGCAATCTGCGCACATCCATTTGGGTCCCGCACACTTTCTACGGCGTCCGACGCACTCTCATTTGGGTCCCGCACACTTTCTACGGCGTTCTGCGCACGCCCATTTGGGTCCCACACGCTTTCTACGGCGTCCGGCGCACTCCCATTTGGGTCCCGCACACTTTCTACGGCGTTCTGCGCACACCCACTTGAGTCCCGCACACTTTCTACGGCGTCCGGCGCACTCCCTTCTGGGTCCCGCACGCTTTCTACGGCGTTCTGCGCACGCCCATTTGGGTCCCGCACACTTTCTACGGCGTTCGGCGCACTCCCACTTGAGTCCCGCACACTTTCTACGGCGTCCCGCGCACACCCATTTGGGTCCCACACACTTTCTACCGCGTTCTGCGCTCACCCATTTCGGTCCCACACACTTTTTACGGCGTTCTGCGCACACCAGTGTGGGTCCCGCACACTTTCTACGGTGTCCGGCGCACTCCCTCTTGAGTCCCGCACACTTTCTACGGCGTCCGGCGCACTCCCACTTGGGTCCCGCACGCTTTCTACGGCATCTGGCGCACTCCCACTTGGGTCCCGCACTATTTATGCGGCGTTCTGCGCACACCCATTTGGGTCCCGCACACTTTCTACGGCGTCCGGCGCACACCCATTTGGGTCCCACACACATTCTACGGCGTTCCTCGCACACCCATTTGGGTCCCGCACACTTTCTACGGCGCTCTGTGCACACCCATTTGGGCCCCTACACTTTCTACAGCGTTCTGCGCACACCCACTTGATTCCCACACACTTTCTACGGCGTCCGGCGCACACCCATTTGGGTCCCACACACTTTCTACGGCGTTCCGCGCACACCCATTTGGGTCCCGCACACTTTCTACGGTGTCCGGCGCACTCCCACTTGAGTCCCGCACACTTTCTACGGCGTCCGGCGCACACCCATTTGGGTCCCGCACACTTTCTACGGCGTCCGGCGCACACCCATTTGGGTCCCACACACTTTCTACGGCGTTCTGCGCACACCCATTTGGGTCCCACACACTTTCTACGGCGTTCTGCGCATACCCATTCGGGTCCCGCACACTTTCTACGCCGTCCGGCGCACTCCCACTTGGGTCCCACACACATTCTACGGCGTTCTTCGCACACCCATTTGGGTCCCGCACACTTTCTACGGCGTTCTGTGCCCACCCATTTGGGTCCCATACACTTTCTACAGCGTTCTGCGCACACCCATTTGATTCCCACACACTTTCTACGGCGTCCGGCGCACTCCCACTTGAGTCCCGCACACTTTCTACGGCGTTCTGCGCACACCCATTTTGGTCCCGCACACTTTCTACGGTGTTCGGCGCACTCCCTCTTGAGTCCCGCACACTTTCTACGGCGTCCGGCGCACACCCATTTGGGTCCCGCACACTTTCTACGGCGTCCGGCGCACTCTCATTTGGGTCCCGCACACTTTCTACGGCGTCCGGCGCACACCCATTTGGGTCCCACACACATTCTACGGCGTTCTTCGCACACCCATTTGGGTCCCGCACACTTTCTACGGCGTTCTGTGCACACCCATTTGGGTCCCATACACTTTCTACAGCGTTCTGCGCACACCCATTTGATTCCCACACACTTTCTACGGCGTCCGGCGCACTCCCACTTGGGTCCCGCACGCTTTCTACGGCATCTGGCGCACTCTCATTTGGGTCCCGCACACTTTCTACGGCGTCCGGCGCACTCCCACTTGAGTCCCGCACACTTTCTACGGCGTTCTGCGCACACCCATTTTGGTCCCGCACACTTTCTACGGTGTCCGGCGCACTCCCTCTTGAGTCCCGCACACTTTCTACGGCGTCCGGCGCACTCTCATTTGGGTCCCGCACACTTTCTACGGCGTCCGGCGCACTCCCACTTGAGTCCCGCACACTTTCTACGGCGTCTGGCGCACACCCATTTGGTTCCCGCACACTTTATACGGCGTTCTGTGCACACCCATTTGGGTCCCATACACTTTCCACAGCGTTCTGCGCACACCCATTTGGGTCCCGCACACTTTCTACGGCGTCCGGCGCACTCCCACTTGAGTCCCGCACACTTTCTACGGCGTTCTGCGCACACCCATTTTGGTCCCGCACACTTTCTACGGTGTCCGGCGCACTCCCTCTTGAGTCCCGCACACTTTCTACGGCGTCCGGCGCACTCCCACTTGAGTCCCGCACACTTTCTACGGCGTCCGGCGCACTCTCATTTGGGTCCCGCACACTTTCTACGGCGTCCGGCGCACTCCCACTTGAGTCCCGCACACTTTCTACGGCGTCTGGCGCACACCCATTTGGTTCCCGCACACTTTCTACGGCGTTCTGTGCACACCCATTTGGGTCCCATACACTTTCCACAGCGTTCTGCGCACACCCATTTGGGTCCCGCACACTTTCCACAGCGTTCTGCGCACACCCATTTGGGTCCCGCACACTTTCTACCGCCTTCTGCGCTCACCCATTTTGGTCCCGCACACTTTCTACGGCGTCCGGCGCACTCTCATTTGGGTCCCGCACACTTTCTACGGCGTCCGGCGCACTCCCACTTGGGTCCCGCACGCTTTCTACGGCATCTGGCGCACTCTCATTTGGGTCCCGCACACTTTCTACGGCGTCCGGCGCACTCCCACTTGAGTCCCGCACACTTTCTACGGCGTTCTGCGCACACCCATTTTGGTCCCGCACACTTTCTACGGTGTCCGGCGCACTCCCTCTTGAGTCCCGCACACTTTCTACGGCGTCCGGAGCACACCCATTTGGGTCCCGCACACTTTCTACGGCGTCCGGCGCACTCTCATTTGGGTCCCGCACACTTTCTACGGCGTCTGGCGCACACCCATTTGGTTCCCGCACACTTTCTACGGCGTTCTGTGCACACCCATTTGGGTCCCATACACTTTCCACAGCGTTCTGCGCACACCCATTTGGGTCCCGCACACTTTCTACGGCGTCCGGCGCACTCCCACTTGAGTCCCGCACACTTTCTACGGCGTTCTGCGCACACCCATTTTGGTCCCGCACACTTTCTACGGTGTCCGGCGCACTCCCTCTTGAGTCCCGCACACTTTCTACGGCGTCCGGCGCACTCCCACTTGAGTCCCGCACACTTTCTACGGCATCCGGCGCACTCTCATTTGGGACCCGCACACTTTCTACGGCGCTCGGCGCACTCCCCCTTTGGTCCCGCACACTTTCTACGGCGTTCTGCGTACACCCATTTAGGTCCCGCACACTTTCTACGGCGTTCTGCGCACACCCATTTGGGTCCCGCACACTTTCTACGGCGTTCTGCGCACACCCATTTGGGTCCCGCACACTTTCTACGGCGTCCGGCGCACACCCATTTGGGTCCCGCACACTTTCTACGGCGCTCTGTGCACACCCATTTGGGCCCCTACACTTTCTACAGCGTTCTGCGCACACCCACTTGATTCCCACACACTTTCTACGGCGTCCGGCGCACACCCATTTGGGTCCCACACACTTTCTACGGCGTTCCGCGCACACCCATTTGGGTCCCGCACACTTTCTACGGTGTCCGGCGCACTCCCACTTGAGTCCCGCACACTTTCTACGGCGTCCGGCGCACACCCATTTGGGTCCCACACACTTTCTACGGCGTTCTGCGCACACCCATTTGGGTCCCACACACTTTCTACGGCGTTCTGCGCATACCCATTCGGGTCCCGCACACTTTCTACGCCGTCCGGCGCACTCCCACTTGGGTCCCACACACATTCTACGGCGTTCTTCGCACACCCATTTGGGTCCCGCACACTTTCTACGGCGTTCTGTGCCCACCCATTTGGGTCCCATACACTTTCTACAGCGTTCTGCGCACACCCATTTGATTCCCACACACTTTCTACGGCGTCCGGCGCACTCCCACTTGAGTCCCGCACACTTTCTACGGCGTTCTGCGCACACCCATTTTGGTCCCGCACACTTTCTACGGTGTTCGGCGCACTCCCTCTTGAGTCCCGCACACTTTCTACGGCGTCCGGCGCACACCCATTTGGGTCCCGCACACTTTCTACGGCGTCCGGCGCACTCTCATTTGGGTCCCGCACACTTTCTACGGCGTCCGGCGCACACCCATTTGGGTCCCGCACACTTTCTACGGCGTTCTTCGCACACCCATTCGGGTCCCGCACACTTTCTACGGCGTTCTGTGCACACCCATTTGGATCCCATACACTTTCTACAGCGTTCTGCGCACACCCATTTGATTCCCACACACTTTCTACGGCGTCCGGCGCACTCCCACTTGGGTCCCGCACGCTTTCTACGGCATCTGGCGCACTCTCATTTGGGTCCCGCACACTTTCTACGGCGTCCGGCGCACTCCCACTTGAGTCCCGCACACTTTCTACGGCGTTCTGCGCACACCCATTTTGGTCCCGCACACTTTCTACGGTGTCCGGCGCACTCCCTCTTGAGTCCCGCACACTTTCTACGGCGTCCGGCGCACTCTCATTTGGGTCCCGCACACTTTCTACGGCGTCTGGCGCACTCTCATTTGGTTCCCGCACACTTTCTACGGCGTTCTGTGCACACCCATTTGGGTCCCATACACTTTCCACAGCGTTCTGCGCACACCCATTTGGGTCCCGCACACTTTCTACGGTGTCCGGCGCACTCCCTCTTGAGTCCCGCACACTTTCTACGGCGTCCGGCGCACACCCATTTGGGTCCCGCACACTTTCTACGGCGTCCGGCGCACACCCATTTGGGTCCCGCACACTTTCTACGGCGTCCGGCGCACTCTCATTTGGGTCCCGCACACTTTCTACGGCGTCCGGCGCACTCCCACTTGGGTCCCGCACGCTTTCTACGGCATCTGGCGCACTCTCATTTGGGTCCCGCACACTTTCTACGGCGTCCGGCGCACTCCCACTTGAGTCCCGCACACTTTCTACGGCGTTCTGCGCACACCCATTTTGGTCCCGCACACTTTCTACGGTGTCCGGCGCACTCCCTCTTGAGTCCCGCACACTTTCTACGGCGTCCGGCGCACACCCATTTGGGTCCCGCACACTTTCTACGGCGTCCGGCGCACTCTCATTTGGGTCCCGCACACTTTCTACGGCGTCCGGCGCACACCCATTTGGGTCCCGCACGCTTTCTACGGCGTCTGGCGCACACCCATTTGGGTCCCGCACACTTTCTACGGCGTCCGGCGCACTCCCACTTGAGTCCCGCACACTTTCTACGGCGTTCTGCGCACACCCATTTGGGTCCCGCACACTTTCTACGGTGTCCGGCGCACTCCTCTTGAGTCCCGCACACTTTCTACGGCGTCCGGCGCACTCCCATTTGGGTCCCGCACACTTTCTACGGCGTTCTGGCGCACTCTCATTTGGGTCCCGCACACTTTCTACGGCGTCCGGCGCACTCCCATTTGGGTCCCGCACACTTTCTACGGCGTTCTGCGCACACCCATTTGGGTCCCGCACACTTTCTACGGTGTCCGGCGCACTCCATTTGAGTCCCGCACACTTTCTACGGCGTCCGGCGCACACCCATTTGGGTCCCGCACACTTTCTACGGCGTCCGGCGCACTCTCTCATTGGGTCCCGCACACTTTCTACGGCGTCCGGCGCACTCCCATTTGGGTCCCGCACACTTTCTACGGCGTTCTGGCGCACACCCATTTGGTTCCCACACACTTTCTACGGCGTCCGGCGCACACCCATTTGGGTCCCACACACTTTCTACGGCGTTCCGCGCACACCCATTTGGGTCCCGCACACTTTCTACGGCGTCCGGCGCACTCCCACTTGAGTCCCGCACACTTTCTACGGTGTCTGGCGCACACCCATTTGGGTCCCGCACACTTTCTACGGCGTCCGGCGCACTCTCATTTGGGTCCCGCACACCTTCTACGGCGTCCGGCGCACTCCCACTTGAGTCCCGCACACTTTCTACGGCGTTCTGCGCACACCCATTTTGGTCCCGCACACTTTCTACGGCGTCTGGCGCACACCCATTTGGTTCCCGCACACTTTCTACGGCGTTCTGTGCACACCCATTTGGGTCCCATACACTTTCCACAGCGTTCTGCGCACACCCATTTGGGTCCCGCACACTTTCTACGGCGTCCGGCGCACTCCCACTTGAGTCCCGCACACTTTCTACGGCGTTCTGCGCACACCCATTTTGGTCCCGCACACTTTCTACGGTGTCCGGCGCACTCCCTCTTGAGTCCCGCACACTTTCTACGGCGTCCGGCGCACTCCCACTTGGGTCCCGCACGCTTTCTACGGCATCTGGCGCACTCTCATTTGGGTCCCGCACAATTTCTACGGCGTCCGGCGCACTCCCACTTGAGTCCCGCACACTTTCTACGGCGTTCTGCGCACACCCATTTTGGTCCCGCACACTTTCTACGGTGTCCGGCGCACTCCCTCTTGAGTCCCGCACACTTTCTACGGCGTCCGGCGCACACCCATTTGGGTCCCGCACACTTTCTACGGCGTCCGGCGCACTCTCATTTGGGTCCCGCACACCTTCTACGGCGTCCGGCGCACTCCCACTTGAGTCCCGCACACTTTCTACGGCGTCTGGCTCACACCCATTTGGTTCCCGCACACTTTCTACGGCGTTCTGTGCACACCCATTTGGGTCCCATACACTTTCCACAGCGTTCTGCGCACACCCATTTGGGTCCCGCACACTTTCTACGGTGTCCGGCGCACTCCTCTTGAGTCCCGCACACTTTCTACGGCGTCCGGCGCACACCCATTTGGGTCCCGCACACTTTCTACGGCGTCCGGCGCACTCTCATTTGGGTCCCGCACACTTTCTACGGCGTTCGGCGCACACCCATTTGGGTCCCATACATTTTCTACGGCGTTCTGCGCACACCCATTTGATTCCCACACACTTTCTACGGCGTTCTGCGCACACCCATTTGATTCCCACACACTTTCTACGGCGTTCGGCGCACACCCATTTGGGTCCCATACACTTTCCACAGCGTTCTGCGCACACCCATTTGGGTCCCGCACACTTTCTACGGCGTCCGGCGCACTCCCACTTGAGTCCCGCACACTTTCTACGGCGTTCTGCGCACACCCATTTTGGTCCCGCACACTTTCTACGGTGTCCGGCGCACTCCCTCTTGAGTCCCGCACACTTTCTACGGCGTCCGGCGCACTCCCACTTGGGTCCCGCACGCTTTCTACGGCATCTGGCGCACTCTCATTTGGGTCCCGCACAATTTCTACGGCGTCCGGCGCACTCCCACTTGAGTCCCGCACACTTTCTACGGCGTTCTGCGCACACCCATTTTGGTCCCGCACACTTTCTACGGTGTCCGGCGCACTCCCTCTTGAGTCCCGCACACTTTCTACGGCGTCCGGCGCACACCCATTTGGGTCCCGCACACTTTCTACGGCGTCCGGCGCACTCTCATTTGGGTCCCGCACACCTTCTACGGCGTCCGGCGCACTCCCACTTGAGTCCCGCACACTTTCTACGGCGTCTGGCGCACACCCATTTGGTTCCCGCACACTTTCTACGGCGTTCTGTGCACACCCATTTGGGTCCCATACACTTTCCACAGCGTTCTGCGCACACCCATTTGGGTCCCGCACACTTTCTACGGTGTCCGGCGCACTCCCTCTTGAGTCCCGCACACTTTCTACGGCGTCCGGCGCACACCCATTTGGGTCCCGCACACTTTCTACGGCGTCCGGCGCACTCTCATTTGGGTCCCGCACACTTTCTACGGCGTTCGGCGCACACCCATTTGGGTCCCATACATTTTCTACGGCGTTCTGCGCACACCCATTTGATTCCCACACACTTTCTACGGCGTTCTGCGCACACCCATTTGATTCCCACACACTTTCTACGGCGTTCGGCGCACACCCATTTGGGTCCCATACACTTTCCACAGCGTTCTGCGCACACCCATTTGGGTCCCGCACACTTTCTACGGCGTCCGGCGCACTCCCACTTGAGTCCCGCACACTTTCTACGGCGTTCTGCGCACACCCATTTTGGTCCCGCACACTTTCTACGGTGTCCGGCGCACTCCCTCTTGAGTCCCGCACACTTTCTACGGCGTCCGGCGCACTCCCACTTGGGTCCCGCACGCTTTCTACGGCATCTGGCGCACTCTCATTTGGGTCCCGCACAATTTCTACGGCGTCCGGCGCACTCCCACTTGAGTCCCGCACACTTTCTACGGCGTTCTGCGCACACCCATTTTGGTCCCGCACACTTTCTACGGTGTCCGGCGCACTCCCTCTTGAGTCCCGCACACTTTCTACGGCGTCCGGCGCACACCCATTTGGGTCCCGCACACTTTCTACGGCGTCCGGCGCACTCTCATTTGGGTCCCGCACACTTTCTACGGCGTCCGGCGCACTCCCACTTGAGTCCCGCACACTTTCTACGGCGTCTGGCGCACACCCATTTGGTTCCCGCACACTTTCTACGGCGTTCTGTGCACACCCATTTGGGTCCCATACACTTTCCACAGCGTTCTGCGCACACCCATTTGGGTCCCGCACACTTTCTACGGTGTCCGGCGCACTCCCTCTTGAGTCCCGCACACTTTCTACGGCGTCCGGCGCACACCCATTTGGGTCCCGCACACTTTCTACGGCGTCCGGCGCACTCTCATTTGGGTCCCGCACACTTTCTACGGCGTTCGGCGCACACCCATTTGGGTCCCATACATTTTCTACGGCGTTCTGCGCACACCCATTTGATTCCCACACACTTTCTACGGCGTTCTGCGCACACCCATTTGATTCCCACACACTTTCTACGGCGTTCGGCGCACACCCATTTGGGTCCCATACATTTTCTACGGCGTTCTGCGCACACCCATTTGGGTCCCGCACTCTTTCTACGGCGTCCGGCGCACTCCCACTTGAGTCCCGCACACTTTCTACGGCGTCTGGCGCACTCCCACTTGGGTCCCTCACACTTTCTACGGCGTTCTGCGCACACCCATTTGGGTCCCGCACACTTTCTACGGCGTCCGGCGCACTCCCACTTGAGTCCCGCACACTTTCTACGGCGTCTGGCGCACACACATTTGGTTCCCGCACACTTTCTACGGCGTTCTGTGCACACCCATTTGGGTCCCGCACACCTTCTACGGCGTCCGGCGCACTCCCACTTGAGTCCCGCACACTTTCTACGGCGTTCTGCGCACACCCATTTCGGTCCCGCACACTTTCTACGACGTTCGGCGCACTCTCATTTGGGTCCCACACACTTACTTCGGCGTTCTGCGCACACCCATTTGGGTCCCGCACACTTTCTAGGGCGTTCTGCGCACACCCATTTTATTCCCGCACACTTTCTACGGCGTTCTGCGCACACCCATTTGATTCCCACACACTTTCTACGGCGTTCGGCGCACACCCATATGGTTCCCATACATTTTCTACGGCGTTCTGCGCACACCCATTTGAGTCCCGCACACTTTCTACGGCGTCCGGCGCACTCCCACTTGAGTCCCGCACACTTTCTACGGCGTCTGGCGCACACACGTTTGGTTCCCGCACACTTTCTACGGCGTTCTGTGCACACCCATTTGGGTCCCGCACACTTTCTACGGTGTCCGGCGCACTCCCTCTTGAGTCCCGCACACTTTCTACGGCGTCTGGCGCACACCCATTTGGTTCCCGCACACTTTCTACGGCGTTCTGCGCACACCCATTTGGGTCCCGCACTCTTTCTACGGCGTCCGGCGCACTCCCATTTGGGTCCCGCACACTTTCTACGGCGTCTGGCGCACACCCATTTGGTTCCCGCACACTTTCTACGGCGTTCTGTGCACACCCATTTGGGTCCCGCACACTTTCTACGGCGTCCGGCGCACTCCCACTTGAGTCCCGCACACTTTCTACGGCGTCTGGCGCACACCCATTTGGTTCCCGCACACTTTCTACGGCGTTCTGTGCACGCCCATTTGGTTCCCGCACACTTTCCACAGCGTTCTGCGCGCACCCATTTGGGTCCCGCACACTTTCTACGGTGTCCGGCGCACTCCCTCTTGAGTCCCGCACACTTTCTACGGCGTCCGGCGCACACCCATTTGGGTCCCGCACACTTTCTACGGCGTCCGGCGCACTCTCATTTGGGTCCCGCACACTTTCTACGGCGTTCGGCGCACACCCATTTGGGTCCCATACATTTTCTACGGCGTTCTGCGCACACCCATTTGATTCCCACACACTTTCTACGGCGTTCTGCGCACACCCATTTGATTCCCACACACTTTCTACGGCGTTCGGCGCACACCCATTTGGGTCCCATACATTTTCTACGGCGTTCTGCGCACACCCATTTGGGTCCCGCACACTTTCTACGGTGTCCGGCGCACTCCCTCTTGAGTCCCGCACACTTTCTACGGCGTCCGGCGCACACCCATTTGGGTCCCGCACACTTTCTACGGCGTCCGGCGCACTCTCATTTGGGTCCCGCACACTTTCTACGGCGTTCGGCGCACACCCATTTGGGTCCCATACATTTTCTACGGCGTTCTGCGCACACCCATTTGATTCCTACACACTTTCTACGGCGTTCTGCGCACACCCATTCGAGTCCCGCACACTTTCTACGGCGTCCGGCGCACTCCCACGTGGGTCCCACACACTTTCTACGGCGTTCTGCGCACACCCATTTGGGTCCCACACACTTTCTTCGGCGTTCTGCGCACACCCATTTGGGCCCCGCACACTTTCTACGGCGTCCGGAGCACTCCTGCTTTGATCGCACACACTTTCTACGGTGTCTTTCGCACTCCTGCTGGGGTCACGCACACTATCTACGGCATTCTGTGGCGCACTTCTGAGTCACACCGTGCGGCGCTCCAAAAAGTATTTCCGAGATTCCGCCGTATTGATTGAAGCGTTGCCCCGTCAAATCCTGAGCAAAACCCTATCAGTAACTGTGTTTATTTCACTAGTTCATTTTTACGAATAAGTAAACGTCGGATGGTTTATAATATCATGTTTACGTGTTTTGTCTCCCTTGACCCTCAGTTTTGAGGTTTCGCGAAAATTTCTTTTACGGCGTCACTTTATACGGCGTTCTGCGCACACCCATTTGGGTCCCACACACTTTCTTCGGCGTTCTGCGCACACCCATTTGGGCCCCGCACACTTTCTACGGCGTCCGGAGCACTCCTGCTTTGATCGCACACACTTTCTACGGTGTCTTTCGCACTCCTGCTGGGGTCACGCACACTATCTACGGCATTCTGTGGCGCACTTCTGAGTCACACCGTGCGGCGCTCCAAAAAGTATTTCCGAGATTCCGCCGTATTGATTGAAGCGTTGCCCCGTCAAATCCTGAGCAAAACCCTATCAGTAACTGTGTTTATTTCACTAGTTCATTTTTACGAATAAGTAAACGTCGGATGGTTTATAATATCATGTTTACGTGTTTTGTCTCCCTTGACCCTCAGTTTTGAGGTTTCGCGAAAATTGAGCAACCAACTTCAAATTTTGACAGGAGCTAGGTGCAAACAAAACCAGCTCCCTGGCCAAAAATGAGCTCTCTAGTTCAACGATAAGTGTTCCAACAAGATCGTGAACGCCAACTGAAAAAAAAGGAGATGAATATTTTTTCGACCAAAATGACGTGGTTTTGACACTTTTTCTCGAATTTCAGGTAACCGTTCCGGACCATTTTTTGAACAGTTATTCACCTTTCTTAAGTATATTGAATGCAAAAAAAACGGTCTTCCTACGAGATGAAAAAAATGAAAAAAAGAAAAAAGAAAAGAAAAAACTGAAAAAAGAAAAGGAGATGAACATTTTTTCGACCAAAATGCTGTTATAAAAACAATGATTGATAGCGCAGTATCAGGCATCTTTTATCAGAGTTTTTCATCATTTCTATGAGTAAATCTTGGGTGGCCCCACCACGTCTAGGATAGACCCAGGGTCAGCCGCTCTAGACAAACGTCACCGGTTCATGCTGATGTGGCTCGTCTGCGCCGGCCCATACGTCTGATTCGGAACAAGAACGATAGTTAACATTGGCACGGAATCTGAAGAGACTATGCGTTCCCCAGTGGAGGTTGGCGCAAACTCGGTGCACCTATGTTATAGCATACGGCACCGAGTTTGCGTCAACTTTCAACAGTGAACGCAAAGTCTCTTCCGTATCCATGCCGACGTTTATTGCGCCAGAAGAGGACTACCGTAATCTTAGGAGTAATGTTATTCGGCTCTCGTAAACAAATTTGATGATTCCCCATTGATCAAGGGTAAAGTATAAAAGAAGTGAAGAGCGGTCTGTCTTCATTCACACACCGTCCTTCTCCAGAGGTCAGCAGTTGAGAATCTGCCTGGACTACGAAGCAGGAAAACAGCACCACCGGTGGTGAAGATGTAGCGAATTCGGAGTCAGAACTTAGAAAATTTTAGAGCCAACTCGAGTGAGATTACGGTAGCCCTGTTCTGGCGCACTTAACTATCGTTCTTGTTGATTCGGAGGCATGGCTTGCATACGGTGTCCTGAACATTAAACTGAGGTCATGTGCACGTCCCTTGATGTCCTGCACATCCCTACTGAGGTCTTGCACACATTCTGCGACGTCCTGCACACCCCTACTGGGGTCCTGCACAGGTCCCGTAATGTCCTGCACACTTCTACTGAGGTCATGCACACATTCTACGACGTCCTGCACACCCCAACTGGGGTCCTGCACAAGTCCCATGATGTCCTGCATACTCCTACTAAGGTCCTGCACACATTCTACGACGTCCCGCATACCCCAACTGGGGTCCTGTACGAGTCCCATGATGTCCTGCACACTCCTACTAAGGTCCTGCACACGTTCCATGATGTCCTGCACACTCCTACTGAGGTCCTGCTTACTTTATACGACGTCCTGCACACCCCTACTGGGGTCCTGCACAGGTTCCGTGATGTCCTGCACACTCCTACTAAGGTCCTGCACACATTCTACGACCTCCTGCACACTCATACTGGTTTCCTGCACAGGTCCCATGATGTCCTGCACACTCCTACTAAGGTCCTGCACACGTTCCATGATGTCCTGCACACTCCTACTGAGGTCCTGCTTACTTTATACGACGTCCTGCACACCCCTACTGGGGTCCTGCACAGGTTCCGTGATGTCCTGCACACTCCTACTAAGGTCCTGCACACATTCTACGACCTCCTGCACACTCATACTGGTTTCCTGCACAGGTCCCATGATGTCCTGCACACTCCTACTAAGGTCCTGCCCACGTTCCATGATGTCCTGCACACCCATACTGAGGTCCTGCACAGGTCCCATAATGTCCTGCACGTTTCTACTAAGATCCTGCACACGTTCCATGATGGCCTGCACACTCCTACTAAGGTCCTGCGCACCTTTTACGGCGTCCTGCACACTCCTACTGAGGTCCTGCACACTTTCTACGACGTACTGCGCACGTTCCGTGATGGCCTGCACACTCCTACTAAGGTCCTGCACACATTCTACGGCGTCCTGCACACCCCTACTGAGGTCCTGCACACGTTCCATGATGTCCTGCACACGTTCCATGATATCCTGCACACATTTAGCACGAAGTCCTGCACACCCCTGCTGGGGTCCTGCACAGGTCCCATAATGTCCTGCACTTTCCTACTGAGGTCATGCACACATTATAGGACGTCCTTCATACCCCAACTGAGGTCCTGTACAAGTACCATTATGTCCTGCACACTCCTACTGAGATCCTGCACACTCCTACTGAGGTCCTGCACACATTTTATGACGTCCTGCACACCCCTACTGGGGTCCTGCACAGGTTCCATGATGTCCTGCACACTCCTACTGAGGTCCAGAGCACATTCTACGACGTCCTGCACACCCCAACTGGGGTCCTGCACAGGTTCCATGATGTCCTGCACACTCCTACTGAGGTCCTGCACACATTCTACGACGTCCTGCACACCCATACTGGAGTCCTGCACAGGTCCCATGATGTCCTGCACACTCCTACTAAGGTCCTGCACACGTTCCATGATGTCCTGCACACATTCTACGACGTCCTGCACACCCCTACTTTGGTCCTGCACAGGTTCCATGATGTCCTGCACACTCCTACTAAGGTCCTGCACACGTTCCATGATGTCCGGCACACATTCTACGACGTCCTGTACACCCTTACTGGAGTTCTGCACAGGTCCCGTAATGTCCTGCACACTTCTACTGAGGTCATGCACACATTCTACGACGTCCTGCACACCCCAACTGGGGTCCTGCACAAGTCCCATGATGTCCTGCACACTCCTACTAAGGTCCTGCACACATCCTACGACGTCCTGCACACCCATACTGGAGTCCTGCACAGGTCCCATGATGTCCTGCACTCCCCTACTGAGGTCCTCCACACATTCCACGACGTCCTGCACAGGTTCCATGATGTCCGGCACACTCCTACTAAGGTCCTGCACAGATTCTACGACGTCCTGCACACCCATACTGGAGTCCTGCACAGGTCCCATGATGTCCTGCACACTCCTACTAAGGTCCTGCACACGCTCCATGATGTTCTGCACACTCCTACTGAGGTCCTGCACACTTTCTACGACGTCCTGCACACCCCTAATGGTGTCCTGCACAGGTTCCATGATGTCCTGCACACTTCCACTGAGGTCCTGCACACTTTCTACGACGTCCTGCACACCCCAACTGGGGTCCTGCACAAGTCCCATGATGTCCTGCACACTCCTACTAAGGTCCTGCACACATTCTACGACGTCCTGCACACATATACTGGAGTCCTGCACAGGTCCCATGATGTCCTGCACACTCCTACTAAGGTCCTGCACACGCTCCATGATGTTCTGCACACTCCTACTGAGGTCCTGCACACTTTCTACGACGTCCTGCACACCCCTAATGGTGTCCTGCGCAGGTTCCATGATGTCCTGCACACTCCCACTGAGGTCCTGCACACTTTCTACGACGTCCTGCACACCCCAACTGGGGTCCTGCACAAGTCCCATGATGTCCTGCACACTCCTACTAAGGTCCTGCACACATTCTACGACGTCCTGCACACCCATACTGGAGTCCTGCACAGGTCCCATGATGTCCTGCACACTCCTAATAAGGTCCTGCACACGCTCCATGATGTACGGCACACTCCTACTAAGGTCCTGCACAGATTCTACGACGTCCTGCACACCCATACTGGAGTCCTGCACAGGTCCCATGATGTCCTGCACACTCCTACTAAGGTCCTGCACACGCTCCATGATGTTCTGCACACTCCTACTGAGGTCCTGCACACTTTCTATTACGTCCTGCACACCCCTACTGGGGTCCTGCACAGGTTCCATGATGTCTTGCACACTCCCACTGAGGTCCTGCACACCCCTACTGTGGTCCTGCACACGTTCCATGATGCCCTGCACACATTCCATGATATCCGGCACACATTCTACGACGTCCTGTACACCCCTACTGGGGTCCTGCGCAGGTCCCATAATGTCCCACACACTCCTACTGAGGTCATGCACACATTATACGACGTCCCGCATACCCCAACTGGGGTCCTGCACAAGTCCCATGATGTCCTGCACACTCCTACTAAGGTCCTGCCCACGTTCCATGATGTCCTGCACACCCATACTGGGGTCCTGCACAGGTCCCATAATGTCCTGCACGTTTCTACTAAGATCCTGCACACGTTCCATGATGGCCTGCACACTCCTACTAAGGTCCTGCACACCTTTTACGGCGTCCTGCACACCCCTACTGAGGTCCTGTACAAGTCCCATGATGTCCTGCACACTCCTACTAAGGTCCTGCACACGTTCCATGATGTCCTGCACACTCCTACTGAGGTCCTGCACACTTTCTACGACGTACTGCACACGTTCCGTGATGGCCTGCACACTCCTTCTAAGGTCCTGCACACATTCTACGGCGTCCTGCACACCCCTACTGAGGTCCTGCACACGTTCCATGATGTCCTGCACACGTTCCATGATATCCTGCACACATTTAGCACTAAGTCCTGCACACCCTGCTGGGGTCCTGCACAGGTCCCATAATGTCCTGCACTTTCCTACTGAGGTCGTGCACACATTATAGGACGTCCTTCATACCCCAACTGGGGTCCTGTACAAGTACCATTATGTCCTGCACACTCCTACTGAGATCCTGCACACTCCTACTGAGGTCCTGCACACTCTACGACGTCCTGCATACCCCTACTGGGGTCCTGCACAGGTTCCATGATGTCCTGCACATCCCTACTGAGGTCCTGCACACGTTCCATGATGTCCTGCACACATTATACGACGTCCTGCACACCCCTACTTTGGTCCTGCACAGGTTCCATGATGTCCTGCACACTCCTACTAAGGTCCTGCACACGTTTCACGACGTCGTGCACAGGTTCCATGATGTCCTGCACACTCCTACTAAGGTCCTGCACACTCCTACTGAGGTCCTGCACACTCTACGACGTCCTGCATACCCCTACTGGGGTCCTGCACAGGTCCCATGATGTCCTGCACATCCCTACTGAGGTCTTGCACACATTCTGCGACGTCCTGCACACCCCTATTGGGGTGCTGCACGCGCTCCATGAAGTTCTGCACACTCTACTGGGATCCTGCACACGTTCCACAATGTCCTGTACACTCCTACTGAGGTCCTGCACACATTCTACGACGTCCTGCACACCCCTACTGGGGTCCTGCACAGGTTCCATGATGTCCTGCACACTCCTACTGAGGTCCAGCGCACATTCTACGACGTCCTGCATACCCATACTGGGGTCCTGCACAGGTCCCATGATGTCCTGCACACGTTCCATGATGGCCTGCACACTCCCACTGAGGTTCTGCACACATTCTACGGCGTCCTGCCCACCCCTACTGAGGTCCTGCTGTAGTTCCATGACGTCCAGCATACTTCTATTGCGGTCTCGCATAGTCAACCGACACTTTAGCACATCCTGCGACGCCTTCTTATGGTGTTTATCCTTACACTTCAAAGCAGCTATGTCCCGTTGTGTGTGTGTGTGTGTGTGTGTGTGTGTGTGTGTGTGTGTGTGTGTGTGTGTGTGTGTGTGTGTGTGTGTGTGTGTGTGTGTGTGTGTGTGTGTGTGTGTGTGTGTGTGTGTGTGTGTGTGTGTGTGTGTGTGTGTGTGTGTGTGTGTGTGTGTGTGTGTGTGTGTGTGTGTGTGTGTGTGTCCCGCCAATCTTGGGAATGGCCGATCAGAAATGTTATGAAACGGTACCATTATGTACGTGGGTAGGCCATATTTGGATTCCCAAAAAAACAGCCTGAATCATCTCTTGCGCGCCTCGGGGCAACCTACTTTATCCGTGAGGCGCACTTTTGGCCGTGGTTCATGAAAACTTCTATGAGTCGTCTAGAGCTAGAAGGGCTAAGCACTCATCAAGGCGGTAGGTATTCAATAGTCATGGATGGGACGCCGTACAGAATCGTTAGGGTTTGCGGGTATGCAGGGCGTTACCGATAGTGTGCAGGTCCTCAGTGGGAGCGTGCAGGACGTTATAGAAAGTGTGCGGGACCCCGGTGGGAGTGTGCAGGACTTCATAGAGTGTGCAGGACCCCAGTGGGAGTGTGAAGGACGTCATAAAAAGTGCGCAGGACCCTAATGGGGGTGTGCAGGGCGTCATAGAAAGTGTGCAGGACTCCAAAGGGAGTGTGCAGGACGTCATAGAAAGTGTGCAGGACCCGGTGGGAGTGTGTAGGACGCCATAGAAAGTGAGCAGGGCGTTATCGGAAGTGCGCAGGTCCCCAGTGAGAGTGTGCAGGACGCTCTAGAAAGTGTACAGTTGCCCAGTGGAAGTGTGCAGGACGTCATAGAAAGTGTAAAGGACTCCAATGGGAGTGTGCAGGGCATCACAGAAAGTGTTCAGGACCCAAATGGGAGTGTGCAGGGCATCACAGAAAGTGTTCAGGACTCTAACGGGAGTCTGCAGGATGTCATAGAAAGTGCGCAGGTCCCCACTGGGACTGTGCATGACACCAGTATGAGTGTGCAGGGCGTCATAGAAAGTGTGCAGGACCCTAATCGGGGTGTGAAGGATGTCATAAAAGTGCGCAGGTCTTAAGTAGGAGTGTGCAGGACCCCTTGGGAGTGTGCAGGACCCTGACGGGAGTGTGCAAGACGTCGTAGAAAGTGTGCAGGTTCCTAGTGGGAGTGTGCAGGACGTCACCAAGAGTGCACAATTTGAAAAAAGGTTTTTTATATTTTTAATGCTTAATCTTAACCTTCTTGTGGCGAAGAAAGCAGATATAAAAGCATGAATCTTGAGAAGCGTGCGACGCGTTTTGAGAGTGACGCAGATCTCCGAAGACATTTCCTTGCCAGCCTCAAGAAACAAGCAGAAACTCCACATCCGCACCTTTTCTGTTCGTCAGTCATTGCAACCGCGATTCTCTAACTTCCATAAACCAGTTTTATATATGTTGCAAGCCTGAGCTTATAAACATTTGCACCACAAAGACATAAACAATCACCTACCTATTTCTTTCGTTGAGAACAAGGGCATGGTGTTGGTCAACTAGGGAAACGTTATATAAAATGAGAATGCGTTTGTCCTTATCATGACAGAGATGGTAAAGGGAGAATAATCGCTTGGGAACTTTACAAATCGGAAGAAAGGGCAGTGGGTAGCAACGTAAGGGAAGGAAGGACGGAAGAGGTTGTGAAATTTATGCCGGTAGCAGTCGAAGATTTACCCCTGGCTCCTTATGTTTTGATTTTCGAACCCACATTTTCATACCCCACGCCCTGCTGTAAATGTACGGCACCCTGCTCTGCTCAGGAGAGTTCATACGGCCAGCAACTTTCGGGTAGACGGAAGCCAGTCAACACCGTTCTAACAAACTAATCCGTCTCAGGAAGTTGGCTCACGCAAAAGTTTCTTTGAGTGAAAACTTCGCTAGGTCTCGCTAGTATGGAGTCTAAGAAAACAATGACTGATAACGAAAAAACCAATCATTTTCATAAACTAATCTTGAGAGGCCGGTCTCCGAGTTTGAAACGCCCGTTAGGGGGCCCAGAAGTCATTATGGTGAGTTCTGCCAATTATTTTCGGCATTCCAGTGGCCGGTTACCTTTAGTCACAAATTTTCAAAGGATTTGGTCCTTGCCTTCCAAAAAAAAGGAATTCGACGGACGGAGGTGGAGGCGGAGGCCGTGGCGGAGGCGGAGGCAGTGGAGGAGAACGTTTTTGCGTACTTTGAGAGGTCATAACTTTAGAAAGCGGGGACCAGTTAGGATGAAAAGTTGCACACATATGTAATTTCTTGCAGCGCATCGAATGGTGTACAGCTCATACCTCTGATGACGTTATGAATAGGTGGTCTCATTGTAGGGCATCCGCGCGGGAAGAGATCAAAGCCGAATCTTGGTGCGCGCTTTGCGTGCACCACAATTCATCTGAACAAAGGATCGGTGGCTTATCAGTGAGTATCACGGATCATATGTCTTCAATGAAGGCTTGACCTACAGTCGGTTTGGCTGATGGCAATTTCGTTGAGGGCGTCGTTCATTCAACCCAGGCGATACCAGCGCTGTAGTCGTCGGTGCGAGCAATTGATGTGTCGGAGTTGTCGTCTCGTCCATCGGTGTAGACCTTATAGGCGCAGTAGCGGGTTTCTCGAAGTCGCGCCAGCTGAGTCAGGAGGCAAGTGGAACAAGTCCAGCAAAGTGTGCTCATTGTTCTCATAAGAATCAGCGTTTCGGAGACGCATTTGTTTCACGGGACGTCGATGAACACTTCGATCAATCGATACTTCGTATACGGCATTTCCGTGGCTGGCTATGACTTTTCCACTGGTCCAGCTTCTTCTTCTTCTTATCAGCCACAAACGGGTTTCTTCTTATAGGCGTAGAAAGGTGGCAACATCGCACGGCTTATTCCACATATCACGAGCAGACAGAGAAGTAGGTCTTGCAGAGCATGAAAATAAATGCAATGAATCATGCCCAATATTGCGACAGTCAGGACATTTATCTGGGACCGACTCGTCGATCCTATGTACGAAGGCTCTGAGATATGAAGAGTGACCGCATCGTAGATCCACCAGAGTGACGCGGGAGTGCCTGGACAGATCTTCCTTTTTTCATCAACCGTAGGAGGCACAACACCAAGGATCGGGTTGGAAGGGGCACAGGACAGGTACTCAGACACAAATCTAGTGTGCTCGATTTGCTGTAGCCTCTTTCGTGTAAGCTCAGAGGTGGCCCATCTTTGACGATCCAATGTAGAAATAGCGGTATGGAGCAGTGTGCGAATATTACGGTGATGTGGATCAGATGACAGAAGTGGGTGGCTGAGATGTGCCGTGTTCTTGACTATGCCAATGTGGAACGTTGAGACTGCAGTTGGCAGTGCTGTTTGACAGGAAGTATTGCTTGATCTTGATGAAGATGGGATATGGGTGTTGACCTTGGGCAGCCAGTGATGACACGTAGTGCAGCGTTCTGTGCACGTTGAAGCTTGTTCCAGGACGTCTCCGACAGATGTCTGGTCCATATCGAAGCTCCATACTCCAGAGTAGGCTGTATCATGGCTTTATACGTTGTGCGTAAAACTTCTTTTGTGCTACCCCAAAGTGGTGCCCGCAAGAGCTCGGAGGATGTTATTTCGCTTGTTAGCAGTAGCAGCTTGGATGCTCGTGTTCTCACGAAAGCGAAGTGAAGGATCCAGGAAGACTCCAAGTAGCCGAGGGTGCTTAGACAGGGGCAACTGATTACCTTTGCAGAGAACTCTGGGATGTAGATGATGCTCAGCCGTTGCAGCAGTGCACAAAGTAACGCTGGACTTGGGAGGAGAGACCTTTAGCTGCTTTGCTTCGAGAAAGTTGGCCAAGCTAGAGAGGTATTTGTTCATCTCCGCAGTGGCACGGTCGACAACAGGGTCAGTACATACAATTGTGATGTCATCAGCATACAGACATCCTACTGTATATATATATTTTGATAAATCTGTGTGTGCGTGTGTGTATGTACGTATGTATGTATGTATGTATGTATGTATGTATGTATGTATGTATGTATGTGTATGTATGTATGTATGTATGTATGTATGTATGTATGTATGTATGTATGTATGTATGTATGTATGTATGTATGTATGTATGTATGTATGTATGTATGTATGTATGTATGTATGTATGTATGTATGTATGTATGTATGTATGTATGTATGTATGTATGCATGTATGTATGTATATATGTATGTGTGCGTTTCTCTCTGTGTTTGTTTGACCGTTTATCCGGCTTGACTTTCAAGGCGGGCAACCCTACAGGGATGGGCTCCGAAAGTGGGCAGGACAGGGTAAGTGTGCAGGACCTTAGAAGTGATGCGCAGTACATCATAGGAAGGGCACGGGACCCAAATGGTAGTGCGCCGGACGCCGAAGAAAGTGTGAGGGACCCAAGTGGGAGTGCGCCGAACGCCGTAGGAAGTGTGCGGGATCCAAGGGGGAGTGCCCCGGATGCCGTAGGAAGTGTGCGGAACCCAAGTGGAAGTACGCCGGACGCCGTAGAAAGTGTGAGGGACCCAAGAGTGACTGCGCCGAACGCCGTCGAAGGTGTGGGGAACCAAAGTGAGAGTGCGCCGGGCACCGTAGGAAGTGTGCGGAACTCAAGTGGAAGTGCGCCGGACGCCTTAGAAAGTGTGAGGGACCCCAGTGGAAGTGCGCCGGACGCCGTATAAAGTGCGGGACCATATTGGGAGTGCGCCGGACGCCGTAGAAAGTGTACGGAACCCGAGTGAGAGTGCGCCGGACGCCGTCGAAGGTGTGAGGAACCAAAGTGAGAGTGCGCCGGTAACCGTAGGAGGTGTGCGTAACCCAAGTGGACCCAAGTGGGAGTGCCCCGGACGCCGTAGAAAGTGTTGTGGACTCAAGTGGGAGTGCGCCGAACGTCATAGGAAGAGTGCGGGATCCAAGTGGGAGTGCGCCGAACGCCGTCGAAAGTGTGTGGGACCCGAGTGAGAGTGCGCCGGACGCCGTATAAAATGTGTGAGACCCGTGGGAGAGTGCGCCTTAGCAAGTGTGTGAGACCGACGTGAAGGAGCGCCGAACGCCGTAGAAAACGTGTGAGACTCAAGGGAGAGAGTGCAGAACTTCAGAATCTCTATGTGCGTTCAAAAAAGCGTACACCACCTCTTTCTTCAGGTCCCCTACCCATCACCACTCAGTTCAACTGCTTAGCTGTTTATATGCACTAAGGCCCGTAGTAAACCCACCACTCAGTCACGATCATCTGAATGGGTGACAAGACGAGCCCGAAACGATTCAGACAGGGCTCCCAAATCTTATCAAGCGATAGATTGCAATCAAGCGGTCGGTCTTCCAAAGCCATGATGACGGGGCATGATGATACCTGTGATGGCAAGAACAACCGACCATTATTCTCTACGTGGTCGTTCACGAATCGACCAACTCCATGCTCCGTTTCTCAATAAATGAAATGCTGTTTCTTTAGTGGAAGCTGATATTGATAATGATACACTCATGAGCCGGAATCTCAGCTGAATTATTTAAGTTACTCCTTTGCTCCTTAAAACAGTCTCGAGCGCACTCCTGACCTGGCACGCTGTTTCTCTCTTCTCTAGCCAAGAAGTCGGTCAGATCTGACTGAATCGATTCAGTCAGATCTGACTGAGTGATTCAGCTTAACTTGTTTGTTGCTGACTTTCTCTGTTTAACCTAGGTCGCTATTCTACAAAACGTACGTCTGAAATGTGTGCGACTCATCTGAATCCTTTTCAAAACATGGATCCAGATAAGCTGAACTGAAATTTTCGCCGGCTTTACTACGGGCCTAACTTTTCTATCTCGGGTTTATATACGATGAATATAAGAGTTCATCAAAATCTGCATCCATGAAACACAAACATCATTCTACCTCATTCGGCAATAAAAGTAGCAGGATGCCGGTTAATCATGAAAACGTTTAGTGAATTCCAAACAGTTGTCCTTATTATGACAGGAGTTAAAATGAATCAGAAGCCACTTTAGGATCTTATAAAACGGAAGAATGACCGGTGTGTCACGGTACAGATAAGGAGGCAAACGGGTGTTGCAAGGTCTAGAATTCTTCGTGATTTCCGATGGTTTGAGTGTTGCCGTCTAAGCCAGCTTATAGGCCGGCGCAGAAAGAAATAAAGCGCCGATTTGTTCGCCTTATACCCAAGATGCCGGCGAAACCGGCAAATGGGCCGGCGTAGCCGGACCCCAGCGGCAGAGGCCGGCGTCAGCCGGCCGACGCCGCTGGTTAATGAATGTTTGGTGGCGGCTTCGGAATATCTGACAGATATAAAGAGAATAGGCTTGGTGATAATACTCCCTGAGGGACGCCTGCCTTCAGGGGAACCGACTTTGACAGGTGTCGGTCGAACTTCACACGTATGGAGCGATTCTTGATGAAATTGTCGGTTCATTTTTTGCACCAGTCAGGCATATCACAGTTCAGAATCGATTTTGAAAGCAATGGGGTGCTGACGTTGTCAAAAGCGACAGTCAGATCAACTGCCACCACCAAACTTCTGCCGGCGGGAGCTTTTATTATTGAAACCAGCTATGATGTGTTCAGTGATTGACTTTAGTGCGGTGATAGTTGAGTGCACCTTTTTAAAGCCATGTTGAAACACACTATGCTGAAATGCGCCTTGTAGATGCGGGTTTATGATTTTTTCCACCAACTCAGCGATGGGGGATAGAAGGGATATAGGACGATGCAGCGTATCCTCTGCTTTGCCAGGCTTCGAAATGGGAAGAACGACAGCTTGTTTCCAACGAGCGGGAATAATACCACTGCTAAATGACGAATAGATAAGATCATTGTGAACCTCTTCGTACTGTTCCGGCAAGTGCTTCAGATGAATGGCTGAGATGCCGTCTGGCCCTTCTGCCTTCGAACTCTTCATCGATTTGATGATGGCCGAGACTGTAGAGGCAGTTACAGCCGGTACGTCATGGCGACTGAGTTTTCTGATCGCACGAAAGGTGTATCTGTGCTCTTTATCGTGGCGTGAGGAAGCAGAAGCGTAGTTTTCCCAGCTGAAAGACAGCTTTGTAGCCGAATTCAAATTTGTCTCATGGGAACTCAAGCACTCAGACAAACCCTCGCCCGGATAAAGTGTACATGACCCCACTGACAGTGCACCGGACGCCGGACAAAGTAAACGGGACCCTGTTGGCGGTGCGCCGGACGCCGGATAAAGTGTGCGGGACCAAAATGGGAATACGTCAGATGCCGTAAAACGTATGCGGGGCCCAAGAGGGAGTGTGTCAGACGCCATAAAAAATGTGCGAGACCCAAATGGGAATACATCAGACGCCGTGAAAAGTGTGCAGGATGTCAAGAAGTGTTTGCAGGCCAAGTCGAGCCGTCACGGCGCCCCTTGCACAATCGGTTTCCGTTTTTTTTTTCTTTTCGCTTTCTGTGAATACTCAGGCAGGAATATCGGATCACCTGGCGAATTTCTGTCTTCTCTCGCCTCCCCGAATACAGCCAGTGCGATTTCCCCGGGCTTAAGTCCGTTACCCATCATCCGAGCGACCCATCATTCGAGTTGTAGGGTGAGTGGTGCAGTGGCAGACATGAAAAAACATGGTAAAAGGAATGATCACGTCCTAAAGTGTCTATCACATGTACAGCAGGTATAAAAGGTGCCTCATCTCACTCGAGTCCTCATTCGGCATTCAGATGCCGGCCCTGGAAGGTGACTTGGAGTTCCTCTCCGGAGGCCAGAATATTTTTTGACCGCTGAGGGATAGCGGATCCAACAGCTGGGGATGGGGCGGTTTTGGCCGCGGTCCGCAGGGAGGGTGGTTCCTCACCGCAGACCTCGGCGAAGGTTACGTCCTTGTTGCGGACCGAGGCGGGGATTCCTGTGCCGTGGACCGCGACATTCACGCACCTCTCGAGAAGAGGCGGATATAAAGAGAAACTAGGGGGAAATTTCGAAAATCGCCCAGACAGCGACCGCAGTGCCAAATGGGACAGAAGATCTCTTCGAGCGGGACTGCGGTCGCACGGAGAGCGGCTGCTGTGGCCCGAGTAGATGGCTACTTTTCGCTCGGAGCGGAAAGACAGCGTCTCTCGAGTCGCTCTCCGGTCCCGCTCCGAGCGATGGTCTGCCTGACTGAGTAAACAAATGTAGGGTGTTTTGTAGCAAAAACAGAGTTTGCCGTTTGCCGGTCATTTTTGGGGTTTGCCGTTGCCGCTTGCCGGAATTTCAAATTCCTTTGCCGCACACTTATGGTCCGGATCATTCGTCCAAGGAAATTCTCCGCTGGTGATTTTCCATTCGGGGATGCTGGGCAAGGTGTTCGACGATAAGTAAGCAGGATCTTCTGAAGCGCAGCAGATTTGTTTCTGTGCTTTTGAGCTTTTGTATGGCTCTTTTGAAAGTGTACATGAACCGCTCCGCCTGTCCATTCGATTGTGGATGATAGCGTGCTGAGCGCATATGCGTTGTACCGTTTGTTCGGCAGAACTCGGCGAATTCGTGGAAAGTAAACTGTCTTCCATTGTCTGAGACCAGTATCTCAAGATTTCCAAATTATGCGAAGAGCTGGGTGAGCTCACGTACTATAGCCATTGTTGAGGATGACGTCATTTCCTTTATTTACGGCCATTTTGAAAATGCATCAACGATCGCGAGAAACATTTTTTCTGCTTCGCGGTCCAGCGTAATCCACGTGAATTCTGCACCAGGGTCGTTCTGCAGTCCTCCATGAAAAGAGTTCTGTTTTTACGGGTAACTTTGCTGCTTCTTGACAATCACCACAACGGTCAACGAACTCCTCTGTTTCCTTCGTAATGTTTGTGCAATACACATACGATCGAGCGAGCATCTTCATTTGAGTTCTTCCTGGATGACTATCGAGCAGAAGTTTCATCACATGTCCTCGAAGTTTCAACGGGATGACAACAAGTGGACCGAAAAATAGGCAGTCGAACTGTAGAGAAAGTTACAATAAATTTTATGCAAAAGCGTTTAAAGGTAGTGGTCGCGATAAAAAATTCTTGTCTTCTTGTTCTCTCTGAACTCTTTTCTGGGTTTAGAGTAGTAGGACCAATGAGAAAGAATCGCGAAAAAACCGCTGTTTCAGGCCAAATTCGGAGCCTGAACTTTCTTGTCTTTTAATGGTGGACGAGCCCACTCCACATCATCGGCAGCGGTGATCTCTGATATCAAGAACATCAGATGGCTTGAAATTAAATTTTAATCAATGAACATTATCCTCCGGACTCGTCTTGGCAAAAACGTTGACTGAAGTGCTAGCTTTCATTGGTCAACTCTTTTCATTTCATTACGTAAATTTGAATTTATTTCTTCCTCTGAATGTCGATGATTTTCGACTGCTCGGCATGAGGCTGCGATCTTTTTGGTCGGTGCTGTGTGCACGAACTGGCTTCTTTGGGCCCTAGAAACTCTAATTCTAGCCCGTTTTTCATCGCTCTACCTTCATAGTTTTCCAGCTGTTTTCTATCTAAGCTGATTTTTATAGTTTTCTAGATAACGTTTTTCATCGCGACCACTGCCTTTAAAATGAGACTCCAAAACTCCAAACGACTGCAAAAATGGTCGGTTAGCTTCCGGTGCTTAGCACCTCCATCAGACCTGAAAACAAACATGTCAATTCCAAATTGGTGAAGCAGATATTACGCGGTGTGACAAATCAATGTCTGCTTTGGGAGTGTAAGGTAGGTTTGAACCCTCAACAGAGCGACCGAAAACTGCTGTAACTTTATAATTGGTATACGCCCGTCTATCCTTGAACCTCGGCTTTTTTGTTGTAATTGGCCGTTTTTCATACATATTGACTGGGTTAGCCACTGCGTTTTTTCAACCAACTCTGACAGGGGCCTAAAATGCTTTTCAGTTTTCAGTTGAGAGTCTGATTCGGTAGGCCTGATATAGAAATGCAACTGATATCATCATTTCATACCCTTGTGGCAGTCGACACCGCACAGTATCTCAGAACATTTTCGTTTACTTGATTTCAACTTTAGAAACAACTTTCTGCTTGCCGCCGTAACTAACCACGGTATAGTTGTTTGTATGTTGAAAACAATTTGAGGCTCACCAACTTGCCAACCACAATTGCCCACACTGTCAGAACAACTGTGTACCAAGCTACTGAGGTACTGGGGGTGATGGCCTGCCGACCTTTGCCAGCTGGCCGCGATCTTCGCCGCGGTCAGCGGTGAGGTACCACCCTCACCGCGCACCGTGGCCAAAACTGCCCCCCCCCTCGTTGCATTTGAAGGCAGCAGCCGCACTCGGAAATGTTGTTATGATAATTACGTTATTGGGGTCGTATGGCCCTTAGTAGAACGCTAACGCCGCTGGAAGCGTCACAAATTAGCCAAAAAAATAAATTAGGTCTACATCAAGTCAAAAGTTCCGTCAACTGCACCGCCCCCTCCCACTCCAAAGTCGTCCATATCAATTGTTCCAAGACGGTCACTTTGGCTGGTTTTGATGCTTCCAACGAGATGAGCGGGTGTGACACCTGTCGGGGGAGCACTCGAGAAAATGAAATATTCATCCAAGAAAAAATATTTGTGCTGATATCATTTGCCTGAAAGCGTTATCGGTCATTGTTTTCGTGGAGACTCCATGGGAATACTCCGATTTCTGAAAGCGATGTCATTCATTATCCCACTGAATCCTGAGTGGCGCCCGACTAGTTTTGTCCCGGTGAGCGTTCTAGTACAGGCTATGGGCATTGGTGTACTTCCTTGTCGGTGCAGCAACAGGTTTCGCCAACTAGCACTCATCGTTTCCTCAGACATTGGGAGCAGTGGACCGCCGGCGAAAATTCGCCAGTTGCTCAACAGCTGGAGGATGGCTGGTATTTAGCTGGCCAATGACAATCACGAGGCCAACGGTTGGCAAATACTCGGCATGTCATTTAATGCCAGCGACGGACGGCTGGCGAATATGTGCCAGTTGCCTAACAGCTGGGTGATAACAGGCATTCAGCTGGGCCAGTAGCAATTCCCCCCGGGAGGTGGCAGCTACCGGCTGTCAGTGCGTGGTGACAGTGTCAATCAGTGATTGGCTATCGATGTGAACACGCCGGCATAGAATTGCACAGGCGGCGCCCAAGTTAATGACCGTTGTAGTCAGCCACCTGGCAGCAGTGAGCGTTCTTTTGCGAGGTGGCTGACTGCAAGAAACGGGGGCGGCATGCACGTACGCGGCGGGTCAGGTTGGGGGGGGGGGGGTTAGGCAGGGTTTGGGGCGTCGGCGCGTTTCATGATTGCTGTGCGAGTGCTGTAGATAATCAATAATTTGTGCCTCAGCGGGGTTTCGGCTGCCCCACCCTCCTAGGTAGGGTTTGCGAGGAACGATCTTTCAGTGCTAGCCTAACCCCCTTTCAGCCCTCGCGCTGCTATCATCAGACGTGGTGACGACCCAAACCCTGCCTAACCCCCACGTAACCCGCCGCGTACGTGCATGCCGCCCCGGGTGGTGACTTCTCTGACGGCCGCAGAGGAAACAGAAATAGTGCGCGATGCGAAGTGAGGTTTGGTTGATACCGCGGATGTGGGGTCGTGGACCAATGAGTAACTTTTTCTTGCTGTAATTTATCGTTTTTTTTGTGCTCGTTAATTGGTATCATTCCGGATCTCGTTTATCAGTGTATTTTTGCATTGCGCAGATGAATACGCACGTGTACATTGACGCATTGTTGGCGCCAAAATTGAAATTTTCGAATCCAGAAAGTTCTTTCTTCTACTAATCTTCTTCTCAACCATGAGAGAGCATCGCATCAGAGGCGCAAAAATTTGGCAGCCTCACGCGACTTGTACCATAAATTTTGAGCAGACAGGGTTGTAGGTCTGGCCGGACATGAAATTAGATGCAGTGCATCATGTCCAACCAGGGTCAGGCACAACGGTGGTCCGAGTCAGCCTGAACAACGACCCCCCCCATTGAGAGGGACATTTTTTTCGGCTAAAAAAAAACGACCCTCTAGGAATTCATTTCGGAGGTTTTTTCAATTTTTGGGGCCTCTCCATTCATAAGAGGATTAATAGCGTTTCATGCGCTGCCGATATTGGAAAACTTCTGCCAGATGGAAAGCTGAAAATCATATTAGAAACCGTAAAATTCTTCGCCCTCCGTTTTTGGCCACGGTGGTCCGGTGGAGCTTTCGGACCACCATGGAACCACCGCACCTTTGAACGGCCATAACTTGGTTCAAAATCGATTTATGAGCTCATCTCCGGACGTTAAAATTTTCTAACATCTGTCTACAGTTTCCCATTTTGCACTAGGTCATGCATATAGACGACCTTTTTTCGATTTTTGGCCAATTTTTTCAATGTCCGGAGGGGTGACAGGCGGGGTTCAGTCTTTGCGAAAAGTTATTTTTTCACCTATCTAGAAAAGATTTTTGGAAAATTCCCAGCAGATTGGTACCCTCGTCCCGGGTACTTTTTTCTGAAACTAACATTCGTATGGTTCATAAATGGACACTCTGTTAATGGAAGTTTGCTGGATACTGTGCAAGCTTTTTTTCTGGACATATCGGCTCTATGATATGCTTGATTGACTTGACGAACGCTTCTCTGAATCGATTCCTTTATTATATAGATGCTTTCGGCGACGTATTCAACTGTGTAAATCATCAGTCTAGTTCCCTTTTTGATTCTTGTAAGGTCTTCGTTGTTCAAGCTCCGAGCCAAGAATTTGCCCATTCTCTGTATACATCGTTCGTGAAACTCTTACAATATATTGAGCTAAAACTCGGTAATAAAGGATCCAATCGAGCATAGAGTACCTACAACCAGCCCCTACATAACAATACCTTCTTGAATTCTATATAAAGAATTATTGCCCAGATACCTATCAGTGGTGGGAGACCACATCGTCCTAGGAATACGCGTGGGTAGGGCCTACAAATGTAATGACTCGTATATCATACATCACGATGGTTTTTCAATTTGAAACTCATTTTAATTGAATTAAGAACTGCTTGATTACAGTCTTCCTGCATATCCATTCTAGATCTCGAAATTCAATTTACCCAGATTTAACTCAGAATGGCTCAGTCCATAACAACTAATGACCGTGATATTTTGCTCTACGTACTTTCCTGATGATACACTCTTGATTCGTGGCCCTTTTTATTAGCTCCAAATTGCAATTGTTGGCTAACTGCCGTGTGTATTTTCTTACTGTAATTGCTTTGACCTGCCTACGGCGGGTATTTGTATTCGTGCGCGTCGGCAACGACGTATTATAATAAATAAAATAAATAAATAAATTCGGCCATTCCCTGACGCTTCCTTTCGGCCTGCGCGATTTGTGGTGCGCGCGAAGCGCGCACCTGATTTGGAAAAGGATTGCTCAGACATATAGAGGACTGCAGGCGCGGGCCAAGAAACAGCGAGCCAGAAGAGTTGACGCGCCTCATTGGATCGTTGCGCGCGGCTCGCTGGTTTGGCGCAGAACGCTGGCAGCCGAGCACGTTTTCTGGGCCATCCGCGCCCGTGGAATCGTCGAGGCGCGGGCGATTCTGCAACTTCCCGCGCAGATCTTCTCAACTTCCCTCGCTCGCTCAGGCACTTGCCCGCGCCAATTGTTTCACAGATCCGCGCACGTTTTCTCATTGGAGCGCGTTTGCAGTGGATGATACAATTCGTCGATTTTCCCCTACCATTTGCTATTTTTAACACAATTGATAGACGGAAAAGTATAGCTCGTGCATAAATATTTATTACTAACTATATTGAATACAAATTTATCTAACATGATTAATACCCTCCGACATGATGCTCTCAATTTCAATAGAAGCAGCAAGAAAAGATAATATTGGTGATAATAATACACCCCGAAAGCTAGGAATAATAAACCCTAAAATTGAATTGAATGTGAGCAGCATCAGAACCTGTCAGCATAGCGAAATCGTAGTGAATTGCCAGAGATTCAAACCAACAATAAGGGTTCAACATTAGACAAACAAGCATAAACAAAGTTCGAAAAGCAGCTACTCAACACTATACATTCTACTAACAACTCTCCAGAGTTGGCCATCCACATTTATCATGAAGGGGTTCCCTCGCAAGGCTAGCATTTTCCGTTCCAACCTGAACGGCAAGACTAGCTATTGACTGGCAGGATGATGTATCCCGGAAAGCAGCTAGAGAAAAAAACAAGTCCCAAACTGACCTGCAGAATAAAGTGTCGATGAGCTTTTCTCCAAGCTTTTTTCGTGAGAAGGCCACAGCAGATAGAATAGAATTGAAAAAATATTAGCTTTAGTCCGCGGGAGATCTTCGATTCTCAAGTACAGTGGTGTCATCTTGCTCCTAAAAAGCGGATCATTAATGACAGGTCACAAGGCATTCAATTCGTTTCGATAACATTTACCTAGACAGTCTTTTCGGCACGAAACCATCGATCGAGAGCGAAACCAGCACACGTATTCTATGATTTCGGAACTCTTCGTAAGTCTCCAATTTACTGATAAAACCATGGAAATGTGCTGTCTCAATTCTGTCACTGCCTTGACTTCTCTGAAGTAGTCCTCTTAAATCCAGGCATGATGAATTATTGTAATGCATTGCTGAACATACAGCCTATCTTGAAAAAAGTAAGTCGGGTGGGTGATCGCGCGGCGCGGTTGGAGCGGATCGTAAGTGCTCAGGCAATTCACATCCTACAGGACTGTTTCATTTAGCTTATGAGTTACTTTACACCGACACGCATCGCGGTAGGGACACCGACGCGCGTCGTCGCCAGCACACCCACACGCGCTGCGGCTGGTTGTCCAGCTTCCGCTGGAGTCACCTCCGGATATGCAGGACCTCCAGATGCTGGGCAGGGCCAAAGTATTGCGAATTCGGGTAACTGAACCAGCTGCTCTCTCATCATTCGCAGCATGCCTGAAAAATGTGTCGTATACTAATAAAACTCACCTGTGATCTACCTTCATCGCGCGGTGCGGTCGCCACCCGACTTACTTTTTCCAAGCTAGACTGTATTTACTGATACTGAGAACCAACCCAAGATCTCCCTCCCCATTCAAAAATCAGAAGAGTATGCGGCGCGGAGTAATGGGCGTGGCAAAGTGCGATGGCCCTCCGAAAACAAACTTTTGGCGACTTTCTCGGACCCCCCTCCCAGAAGCGTTAATGGGTCAAATTTTCGGCGATTATTATAGTGAAGGCTCTCCAAATGTTGAATATAAGATACATATATAGGTTTGGAGTGTATCCAGAAATTGTGAATGATTTCGGGTATGAAGCTAAGGTATGTGGTGGAAGAGAAAAGGGGAGAAGATGAAGTGATTGACAGAGACCCAGAATACGAGATGTATTGAAGAAATAAACTTGTTTTCAAATTAATATGAGTTCGTAAGTTTATTTCGCAAGTCCAAGAAGAACGGATCACTTCACATTTGATTTTTTCGGGAATGCATTTCAATTTGATACGAACAAACACATACAAATGCAAATTATACTCTATATGCACAAACAACACTGATCTGACGATCTCTCATGCGAATCCGGGAAAACAAGCCGATTCACCAACCAAAAGATACAGCAAAAACGGTCAAATTTGCGGTTAGGGTAAAGCACGACTAGCCAGAAAATTTTCGCCTAAAACCAAAAAAAAACATGACATGTGACAAAAGTTGACCTTCCTATTCCCGGCTTCACGACGCGACGCGAGATAATACAGAAAGAACCGGCAAGAAACTAAAACGAACAAAAAAAAGAAAGGCAAGGTTCGAAAAAAAAATTCTAGAAATTGCCGTCGAGTAGTTTGCTTGCCTGCCACACTCGCACCTCTCTATTTCACGGCATAACCAAGCAGCGAGCCGCGCATCATTTTCTGGTCATTTGCTGTTCCTTTGCGGCCGTGTTTGTTGCTCGCGGCTCTCTCCATACAGTTGTTGCGAAAATTTTGGCCGCGGCTGACTTACATTTAATACTCAGCCTCGAAATTTCGCCCGCGGCTTGCCAAAACAGCCGACTTGGGCCGCGCCTGCAGTCCTCTGTATGTCTGAGTGCTTCTGCGCACAGCCCCCGTTACAGAATCTCGGGTTTGGAAGATAGTTCCAAACTTGGCATTGTCACAAAATGTAGAGCAGTAAAGGTTCTTAACACTGCCCAAGTTTCAGAGAAATCTGCTTTGTGGTTCTCGAGATATTGAAAAATTTGTGAATTTTAAAATGTGTGTGTGTGTGTGTGTGTGTGTGTGTGTGTGTGTGTGTGTGCGTGTGTGCGTGTGTGCGTGTGTGCGTGTGTGCGTGCGTGCGTGTGTGTGTGTGTGTGTGTGTGTGTGTGTGTGTGTGTGTGTGTGTGTGTGTGTGTGTGTGTGTGTGTGTGTGTGTGTGTGTGTGTGTGTGTGTGTGTGTGTGTGTGTGTGTGTGTGTGTGTGTGTGTGTGTGTGTGTGTGTGTGTGTGTGTGTGTGTGTGTGTGTGTGTGTGTGTGTGTGTGTGTGTGTGTGTGTGTGTGTGTGTGTGTGTGTGTGTGTGTGTGTGTGTGAGTCCCCTGAAACTTTTGAATGATAAGAAACATGGTTGGCCAGTTGAGAGCAATGAAGTGGTATTGTGATAAGAGTTAATTGATTGCAAGCGGTCTTTCACTGAATTGTGATGAGTAGGTCTGCTTTACGTCCATCACGAACCGCATGCACACCGTTTATTTTGCGGGGTCCCACTAGAAGTGTGCTAAACGATACAAAACGTGCGTGGGATCCGATTGGAAGTGCGACAAGCGCCACGGAACGTGCGTGGGACCCGAATGAAAACGCGCAATGCGCAGGAGAGAGAGTGCGAGACCCAACCTAGAGTGCGCCAAGCGCCGGGGAACGTGTGCGGGACTTGACTGAAAAAGCGCCGGGGAAGAGGGCGGGACCTAACTGGGAGTGCGCTAAGCGTTACGGATCGTGTGTTTGACCCAACTGGGAGAATCGGCAAGGGAGTGAAAATCGATAACGCGATTGCGTTTCATCCGTTCATCTAGTCGTTATTGGGTTCGGAAACCATGGAAAAGGGAGACGATTAAAAGTTTCCACCAGCACAAAATTCTCAGGGTAAACAAAACTGACGATACCCCATTGATAAAGGGTAGGGTAAAAAAGAAATGAAGAGCGGTGTGTTACATTTTTACACCGTCCTCCTTTAGGGGCCAGTAGTTGAGGCTTTACACGGACTATAATAAAGGAGAACAGCACGACTGGTTTTCAAAATGTCACGGTATCACGCAGTAAACACGGAAAACTTTTAAGAGAAAAACCATTACACTTCCGTGAGAATTTTGTGCCGGTGGCAAATTATAATCTTGTGAAAAAATGTGCGAACTGTGGTGGTGCTAGAAGGGGTGGGCAAGTGTTACGCAAGAGGGATCTACTACACAACTGCATGAACATTTGAAAAGTCATATCGGAGGGTGTAATGTGCCTCTAAAATGAAACCTTTGCTAAAATAAAGTGAAATTATCTAACTGTTTTGCTTTGCTGCGGATTAGTATGATTTGGAAATGAAACATTTGTGAGAAACTCGTTAAAAGAAGTGAAATGTCTTATGCTACTGATTTGGCATGGGAATGAACTTGGAAGAAGCGCTAAAAACCCAGTGAAATGATTCATCGTTGATTTTGCTGTGCACTTGTTTACTAAACAACAAAAATTAAGTGTGACATAGAAAAACCAAATCACGCACATCTCTTCTGAAATGTTAACAAGCCTCAGGTCCCTGCAAAATTATGTTGTGTCTCCCACCTCAATCATTCAGAAATATTGATTTTCAGGCATTACTAATTTATTTGACGCGTTCGCTTCCGATTGGCTATAGACGATTATAAATTGCCACCGGCACAAAATTCTCACGGCAAACAAAATTGATGATACCCAATTGATAAAGGGTAGGGTATGAAAGAAATTGAATGCGGTGTGTTTTCATTCACACACCGTCATTCTCTGGAGGTGAGCGGCTGGAGCTGAACACACTAGGGATTAGGGAAACAGCCTCACAGGTGATAAAGATAACACGATATTGGGGTCTACTCATGGAAAACTCTGGCAAGAAAAACTACTTCACTTCCGTGAGAATTTTGTGCCGGTGGCAAATTATAATTGTGGTGAGCGCGAAGCGCTCACCAGATTTGGCTTTGATTCGCCATCGCGCAACCCCCTGATCTCTGTATCAGGGTCCAGAGTAAACGTAGGAAGACCGTTCTTTTTGCATTCAATATACTTAAGAAAGGTGAATAACTGTTCAAAAAATGGTCCGGAATGGTTACCTGAAATTCGAGAAAAAGTGTCAAAACCACGTCATTTTGGTCGAAAAAATGTTCATCTCCTTTTTTTTCAGTTGGCGTTCACGATCTTGTTGGAACACTTATGGTTGAGCTAGAGAACTCAATTTTGGCCAGGTAGCTGGTTTTGTTTGCACCTAGCTCCTGTCAAATTTTGAAGTTGGTTGCTCGATTTTCGCGGAACCTCAAAATTGAAGGTCAAGAACGACAAAAACACGTAAACATGTTATTATAAACCATCCGACGTTTACTTATTCGTAAAAATGAACTAGTGAAATAAACACCGTTACTGATAGGCTTTTGCTCAGGATTTGACGGGGCAACGCTTCAATCAATACGGCGGGATCTCGGAAGTAATTTTTGGAACGCCGCACGGTGTGACTCAGAAGTGCGCCACAGAACGCCGTAGATAGTGTGCGGTTCCCCAGCAGGAGTGCGAAAGACGCCGTAGAACGTGTGTGGGACCAAAGTAGGAGTGCGCCGGATGCCGTAGAAAGTGTGCGAAACCCAAATGGGTGTGCGCAGAACGCCGTAGAAAGTTTGTGGGACCCAAATGGGTGTGCGCAGAACGCCGTAGAAAGTGTGCGGGACCCAAGTAAGAGTGCGCCGGACGCCGTAGAAAGTGTGCGGGACCCAAGTGGGAGTGCGCCGGACGCCGTAGAAAGTGTGCGGGACCCAAATGGGTGTGCGCAGAACGCCGTAGAAAGTTTGTGGGACCCAAATGGGTGTGCGCAGAACGCCGTAGAAAGTGTGCCGGACCCAAGAAAGAGTGCGCCGGACGCCGTAGAAAGTGTGCGGGACTCACGTGAGAGTACGCCGGACGCCGTAGAAAGTGTGCGGGACCCAAATGAGAATGCGCCGGACGCCGTAGAAAGTGTGCGGGACCCAAATGAGAGTGCGCCGGACGCCGTAGAAAGTGTGCGGGACCAAAATGGGTGTGCGCAGAACGCCGTAGTAAGTGTGTGGGACCCAAATGAGAGTACGCCGGACCTCGTAGAAAGTGTGCGGGACCCAAATGAGAGTGCGCCGGACACCGTAGAAAGTGTGCGGGACCCACGTGGGAGGGCGCCGGACGCCGCAGAAAGTGTGCGGGACCCAAATGAGAGTGCGCCGGATGCCGTAGAAAGTGTGCGGGACCCACGTGGGAGTGCGCCGGACGCCGTAGAAAGTGTGCGGGACCCAAAAAGGAGTGCGCAGGACGCCTTAGAAAGTGTGCGGTGACAAAGTGAAAGTGCGCAAGACGCCGTAGAAAGTATGCGGGACCTAAATAGAAGCACGCCCATGCCGATCATTTTTTTCCGCAGGGCTACCGTAACCATTCTTGAACAAAACATGATAACGAACGATAACACACGCTCATAACATGCGGGGTATAAAAGGGCAGAGGAGCGGTATGCATTCATTCACACACCGTTCTCTTCGAGAAGCCGCCGGGAAGTGGCTGAGGAGGTCGAAATTGTGCAAACACGTTTGTTGGCTATTACGATGTGCTCATATCCAAGCTGACACTCAGAAAATTTTTGAAGGAGGGTTACGGTAGCCCTGCGGAAAAATGATCGGCGTGAGCGTGCTTGTGACCCAAATGGGTGTGCGCAGAACGCCGTAGAAAGTGTGCAGGACATCAGTGGGAGTGTGCAAGATGTAACAGAATGTGCGCAGGACATTAGTGGGAGTGTGCAGGATGTCAAAGAAAGTGTGCAGGACATCAGTGGGACTGGGCAAGACTATAGTGAGAGTGTACAGCACCTCATAGAAAGTGTGTAGGACATCAGTGGAAGGGTGCAGGACATTCGTGGGAGGGTGCAGGACATTAGTGGGAGTGTGCGGCACCTCATAGAAAGTGTATAGGACATCAGTGGAAGGGTGCAGGACATTAGTGGGAGTGTGCAGGACATTAGTGGGAGTGTGCAGCACCTCATAGAAAGTGTGTAGGACATCAGTGGAAGGGTGCAGGACATTAGTGGGAGTGTGCAGGACATTAGTGGGAGTGTGCAGCACCTCATAGAAAGTGTGTAGGACATCAGTGGAAGGGTGCAGGACATTAGTGGGAGTGTGCAGGACGTTAGTGGGAGTGTGCAGCACCTCATAGAGAGGGTATAGGACTTCAGTGGAAGGGTGCAGGACATTAGTGGGAGTGTGCAGGACATTAGTGGGAGTGTGCAGCACCTCATAGAAAGTGTATAGGACTTCAGTGGAAGGGTGCAGGACATTAGTGGGAGTGTGCAGCACCTCACAGAAAGTGTATAGGACTCCAGTGGAAGGGTGCAGGACATTAGTGGGAGTGTGCAGCACCTCATAGAAAGTGTATAGGACTTCAGTGGAAGGGTGCAGGACATTAGTGGGAGTGTGCAGGACATTAGTGGGAGTGTGCAGCACCTCATAGAAAGTGTGTAGGACATCAGTGGAAGGGTGCAGGACATTAGTGGGAGTGTGCAGAACATTAGTGGGAGTGTGCAGCACCTCATAGAAAGTGTATAGGACTTCAGTGGAAGGGTGCAGGACATTAGTGGGCGTGTGCAGGACATTAGTGGGAGTGTGCAGCACCTCATAGAAAGTGTATAGGACTTCAGTGGAAGGGTGCAGGACATTAGTGGAAGGGTGCAGGACATTAGTGGGAGTGTGCAGCACCTCATAGAAAGTGTGTAGGACATCAGTGGAAGGGTGCAGGACATTAGTGGGAGTGTGCAGGACGTTAGTGGGAGTGTGCAGCACCTCATAGAAAGTGTATAGGACTAAAGTGGAAGGGTGCAGGACATTAGTGGGCGTGTGCAGGACATTAGTGGGACTGTGCAGCACCTCATAGAAAGTGTGTATGACATCAGTGGAAGGGTGCAGGACATTAGTGGGAGTGTGCAGGACATTAGTGGGAGTGTGCAGCACCTCATAGAAAGTGTGTATGACATCAGTGGAAGGGTGCAGGACATTAGTGGGAGTGTGCAGGACATTAGTGGGAGTGTGCAGCACCTCATAGAAAGTGTGTATGACATCAGTGGAACGGTGCAGGACATCAGTGGGACTGGGCAGGACTATAGTGAGAGTGTGCGGCACCTCATAGAAAGCGTGTAGGACATCAGTGGAAGAGTGCAGGACATTGGTGGGAGTGTGCAGGACATTAGTGGGAGTGTGCAGCACCTCATAGAAAGTGTATAGGACTTCAGTGGAAGGGTGCAGGACATCAGTGGAAGGGTGCAGGACATTAGTGGGAGTGTGCAGGACGTTAGTGGGAGTGTGCAGCACCTCATAGAAAGTGTGTAGGACATCAGTGGAAGGGTGCAGGACGTCAAAGAAAGTGTGCAGGCCATCAGTTGGAGTGCGCAGGACGTCATAGAAGGGGGGGGGCAGGACATCAGTAGGTTTACCTTCATCTAACACCACCAGGCATAAATCATGTTAGAAAGGAAACCGTTAGGAAAAATAAATGAAATTCCTGAAAGTTTAGGTTCCTGGCAAAAGTAAAGATTTGGCATGGCCATAGAATTATACTCAGTTAAAAAGGGAAGATAAAGAGAAATGAAAAAAGGTTTTGAAATATTCCTGAGAACGATTTGGCGTAGAATAATTTGTTTTTTGGGAAATGAAGTGAAATAGTTGAAAGTATGATTTGGCAGTCGAGTTTGAACAAACTATTGATAAGAGTTGTGCAAAACGAGAGATCGCCTTGTCTGTGCTTATCCGTAAAACATATCGAAGCAAAATCAGGCGTGAAATGGGAAGCATCAAAACTTTTTCGGGAGCTGTAATGCGGCGGTCTTCACGTATCAGGTGAAGTAAAATCAACACGCGTAAATTTGCTTCGATATGTTCTACGGATAAGCACAGACAAGGCGATCTCTCGTTTTGCACAACTCTTATCAATAGTTTGTTCAAACTCGACTGCCAAATCATACTTTCAACTATTTCACTTCATTTCCCAAAAAAAAACAAATTATTCTACGCCAAATCGTTTTCAGGAATATTTCAAAACCTTTTTTCATTTTTCTTTATCTTCCCTTTTTGACTGAGTATATTTCTATGGCCATGCCAAATCTTTACTTTTGCCAGGAACCTAAACTTTCAGGAATCCTGTATTGACTATCAATTAACGAAAGTGGAAATAACATCACGTAGTGTGTCTATGCAAATGTTGTCAACTAAGAGAACTGCTGTCACACGATTACATAAATGCTCAGTAAGGAGTGCTTGATTTGGTTTTTCTATGTCACACTCAATTTTTGTTGTTTAGTAAACAAGTGCACAGCCAAATCAACGATGAATCATTTCACTGGGTTTTTAGCGCTTCTTCCAAGTTCATTCCCATGCCAAATCAGTAGCATAAGACATTTCACTTCTTTTAACGAGTTTCTCACAAATGTTTCATTTCCAAATCATACTAACCCGTAGCAAAGCAAAACAGTTAGATAATTTCAATTTGTTTCGAATCGTCGAGTGCTAAGGTATTAAATGATGACGGAGATGTTGGGTACTATCTTTCTAAAGTTGCGGAGCAAGAAATGGTCTCATGGTAGATGATGTGTCTCGCTGGCGCTATTTCGACCACATGATGGGAAACAACGACGGCAAAATGGAAAATGTTGCAGAAAGATAATAGAGAGACAATAACGTTTTGAAAATGAAAAGTCCCTTAAACTCAAGATACGAAAGTGGGACCAAAGTGTTTCTCGATCAGTACTATACCTCTTTGGAGGCCAAATATCTGAGCACGTGTTTAGTTATGATCCTAAGGCATGTAGGGGCTTTGATAGACCGATGTCGCAAAACCACGAAACGCTCTCAACTTCGGAGTCCCGAAACCCAAAGTCAGAAAAACGAAGATGAGGAGTCACACCCCGTCAAAGAGACCAAGACAACGCTTTTCGCTACACCAATTACACTACTTTTGGCATATAAGCTCTTAGCTATCCAGCCTTGGGTAAGGTGTATAACGAAGTACATCTGTTGCTCTGACTAGCGCCCCCATCACTGAGTTCTACTCCAGCTATACCAATCAGATTCAAGGGTATATGTCCCCAAGAGATGACTCTAACGCAGAAAGCAGGAGGACTTCCCCTATGCTTTGTATAGTCATATACTGCTGCAGATGATAAATTGTGAAATAGCGGGTTTCGAAGGCTTCAACATGTATAAACCTGCAAACGCCAAGTTAAACACCAGGGGTGGTAGTAATTGGTGGTGTTAAACGAGATTTACCAGGCGTTAAGTTCGCGTTAAACGCGAGTTTAACCACAAAAGAATCTGAGCAGGACTCCCAATAGTTGGGAGAGAAATCGCTCTAGTTTCACCCTAACATCCCTCAGTGGTAGGCATTTGTTACACTGTCAATGAAAACGCCTCGAAAAAGCGACAATTGTAACCTCTGTTACGAAAAATAGCTATCTCAAAACGTTTTCAGGTCTGTTTTTTTCTCTAAAATTCCGACATGTGGCATCCTCGCGGTAAGTTCGCGTTTAACATACGCTCGCAGACAGCACGGAAATAGTGCTGAAATGCGAGAGGAACTGGCAGTTAACGAAAAACTCCTCCCGAGGAGTTTTTGGATGCGGTTAGCAAGATACAGTAGGAACAGTTTTGACCATCTATACTGAGGGCAAGTACGAGTTTAATTTATGCAGAGGGTAAAGGAAGTTTGATAGCACTGTTAGCCATTTCGATTCAGGACGTCAGCCTAACTATAAAACTGAAAGGTGTTCCAAGGGATAGTCTTTTAACGGCTTCCGCCACGGAAACGGGCGATGAGGGATCAAAAACAAAGCAGGGATCTTTGCTGAAACACGTTGGCCGTCTTCTTTGGTGGCACTAATCAATCCCTCCCAATCAGCTGTTAATTTTTTGGCGAGCGCCGACACTTCTCCCGCATTTATTTATTTTCTTCCAAAATTCATTCGCTTCGCTATTATCAGGTTAGTTTCATTTTCATTATTCATTGCATAACACAGGCTATGAGGAGTATGTAGTATATTATTTGCTTGCTCGCGTTTCGAAGGGATTTCCACAACTTTTTTAGTGCAAAAAAGTGAAAATTTTCCAAGCGACTGATTTTCAAGTGATTTGATGCTTTAGTAATGTTTAATCAGTATTAGTCGGGGCGTATCGGGCGAGTTTCGTAGGAAAGAAATGCGAACTTGTTTCTAAAACCAACTGTATTTGTTCTCCTTTTTCTGCAAGATTCGAATACTCCTCTTTCACTGCCAGACCAGATCAGTGCCATCGTGGCCTCTTATTTTTTTTAAGGCTCCGCGACGCACTTGCTTTGGTGCATTGGCAGAGCCACTCGAAGTGTTCCAAATTCTTACCTTGAAATATGTGCACCAAATCTTTTCCTTGCATGATGCGCATATAAGTGTGTAACAGTGTTTCTATATACTTTCAGCACTAACTGCGGGCAGGGGATTAGTTTCATTTCGAGAAGACGGCAAACACTTCACAAATTCAACTGCATCAATGACCGAAACCACACCATTACCCCAATCTCGGCAGTTGCACGCTTCCAAAAAAAAACACATGAATTCTTGTTTGAGAACGAAAATAGACTATCTAGTTTATCATCATTCTTATAAGTTTTTAACTATCCATTTCAGTTGAATGCAGGGCATTCTTTGAATTTATGCATTACTCGACGAGTTTCGGAATGTCTTTTTCGCACCTACTCAGGTAAAACTAGTTGTCCAGAATCGGAAGAACAGTTGTCGAGAATCGGTCGACAATCGAGAAGTTGTCCAGAAAGTTGATAGAAGTTGAGAATTCCGAAATTCGCAGTATTTGTCGAGAATTGCGGCCGATTTGTCCAGAATTTCAGAGAAAGTTGCCGAGAATTCGGGGGAACGAGTATTTGCCGAGAATTCGGACAAATTGCTCGACAACTACTTCCGAAATTGAGAATATGTTTCGAATATGTCGAAAATTTCCCAAGAATTCAGAACATCACCTCGGAACCTTTTTTACACCACATTCTTCAATTGTTGCTACTGTTGTTTCTGTTCTATTCCTTTCATGGTGGTTCTCTGTGATTTTTTTCTTTTTTCTCCATTCTTCTAGCTGGTTATCAATTATGATATATTTCACCGATTTCTTGAATATCAAACTCGTTTTTTTTTGAATTTTCATCTTCTCAAAATAGCGGACATATCAAAACATGGGATTTCCAAGTTAGTGAATTTTAAAAATTTCGAGCTTTCAAGTACTGATCTTTTTTTATGGTCGGTAGTTGCACCAGTCAGATTTAAAACATATTATTCAAGAAGTTACCCAACAAGTGTCAGAACAACGTTTGAAATTAAGATTGTTAATTCGAATCAATCTCGAATGATTGAGTTATGACCGAAATTTGCAACTTTAAACCTTCCAGTGGTTGCTTAGCATTATTATAGACGATAACTCGTCTACATGATAAATGTGTGTTTTGTTCTGTATATTTGTTCTTTGTAGTGAACAAGCTTTGTTGTAATCCGATGTTTTGAATAGGATAGTTCCCATGCGGATATGTTGTGAGATCCTTCGTGTTGTGAGATAAGATAGGAGAAATTCTTCGCTCAACGGAGGTATAAAAGCCAATGTATGATTGTATTGATATCTGTGTCTAGAATAAAGAGCTTAGTGCTACCGGACTTCAACAGCAGTAACTTCAAGTCGTATATGGTGCATCGGCCGGGCCGGGACAGTTACTGATGTCAAACTGATTCGTAGACCTCCTTTCGACACTGGTATTGTTGGCTGCAGAAACACAGTTTCTGTCGCATGTTTTCCCCTTTTATCCTCCGATTGGACTTCAATTTCCACTGATTCTTTCCATGAAGGGCACCTGAAGATCTCATATACCTCCTCGTCATTTGGGACGTGGAATATTCGGTAAAAGAGGCATCCACTGCTCAAATAGAATCATCCACAACCTGGACCACCACAGCTATCAACACACCTGGTTGTTCCTGGATATGCGTTTCCTTGAGCTAGTTCCGGAATAACCGACGTTTCATTCACATCTTCACACTTCTTTCCAGCACAGCTACCTGAGTGAGCACACCTTTTGGCATCCACAACGGCTTGCTTTGTATTTCTTGTGAACATGATGGTCTCTTTTTCACATTCCAAATTGAGTCCTTTCCAGAGAAATTGATATTGCCGGAGCGTCGTGTCATTTTTTGTTAAACGTATGCACGCCTCTCTGTGGAAGGTGTTCAGCTTGATCATATTGGTAACTTCGACGAAGCACTTTCCCTCGTGTAGCGTACTCCTCGAGCATACCTTTGTTGGAAGCGTGAAAATATCCACATCTTGGTATGCTGATGAGTGCACGAAAAATGTTGCTAGTAACACAGCGACTGCAGGAGCGCGCAATAGTGCTTCCACATCAGGTCCTCCAGCTCGTGTCCTTCGTCGCCATCTTCTCCATCCACTGAAGATCAGCTTCATTCCAAGTATAAATCCACAGAATAGAATTCGACCACATATTCTGCATGGCTTTCCTACAACCAAAGGGACGTAGCACATGGTGTAGACGAGAGCGATAAATATGTAAATCACTGTCGCCAATGCCATTACTGCAGCTCTCGGTCGACATTCTGGGTTGAAGATGTTGGCGGTACACAACCAACACTGAATGTGATCGCAAAACAGAGCTGGTGGACAACTGATTCGTATTACGTTCACTCTATTGTTTTCCAACATCTTCCACTGTACTGTGTGGTTGTGTAGTACAACTTCCGGAGGGAAGAGGAGTGTTTCATTTCGTTTAGGATGTTCCATACTGGTGCAGTACCCTTCAATACAAACTTCGTACTTGCAGGGTTTACTGCTGAGAACTTCGATTCCACCGCTAATGCATGTCAATTCGATGATTCCACCTTGAATTTTGGTATTGACTTTAGTCGGTGATGCGTTCGTCGAAGAAAATATTAGGCACAGAATCAGAATAGACATCTGGATAGCGGGGAACTTCCAAGTTCGTACCGACGTTTGGGTGGTGTCATCTTCGTTGTAGTCGATTCTCTGTCTTTTGCGCAAATTATATCTTGTCTGATCTTCCTCGCTTCCCGCATTAGACTGTGCTCCATGAGAAACGTCTTCTGGTTCTGCTTCTGATATGTCATTGTTCTCGAGTTCTTCCTGACCATCAAGTTCTAGTGGTATTAATAGATTTACTGGTCTTCTCAGGAAATGTCCGTTGCCCATTTTCACAGTGGCTTTTCGCACAATTGCGTCGGATCCTTTCTTGAGGTCGTATATTCTGCCAATTTTCCAAACGTTTCTCGGCATATTTGGGTCTGCTAGCAATACCACCGTGCCAACAGAGGGAGCTTTTGCGCCTCCTCGTCTGTGATCCATACGCAATTTGTGAGCTTCTCGTAGACTGCTGAGATAAACCTGCTGCCATATCTTCCAAAACTCTTCTGTTAGCTTGTGAGGTGACTTTAGGGCTGTCTCAGCTTGGCGTCGGGTTTTCAGATGAAGCAGTTCATCAGGTGGAAGGTAGGTTGGATCCTCATCATCTGTCTGTAGGTTTTCAAATGGATACGTTACTTCGATATCTTTGACGAGGAAGTCAATAGGTCGTAGAGGTTTCATTTCTTCCAATGTCCCTCCTTGGTACGTCAGCGGGCGACTGTTCAGGCTCCCTTCAATTTCTATCATCAGAGTCGTTATTTCTTCGACAGTCAAAATCCGATTTCCAATCGTTTTGTAAAGGGAATGTTTTACTGACTTGATCAACCGTTCGTAGACAGCTCCCTGCCACGGAGCATAGGGTGTGATGGTTGTCCACTCTATCCCTTTCTGAGCCATTGTAGATCGGAAATTGCTATCGCTTGTACTCTTCTTTATCGCTTCTCTGAGGATTTGATCTCCGAGAAGGAATGATGGGCCATTATCTGATGTTATCGTTGGTGGTATTCCTCTGCGTGCAAAATATCTCCTGAGGGCCATCAACAGCTTTTCAGTTGACATTTCCAGCACCGTTTCCAGATGGATGAGTCGTGTCGTCATACAAGTCAGGATCAGCCCGTATACCTTGTTTTCAACCTCACTTCCTTTTGTTGCAATCGGTCCGAAGTAGTCGATCCCAACGTTCTCAAATGGTTTGGTCCGAATGACTCGCCTCTCTGGAAGCGCCCCCATCTGCGGGTATCGAAATGGCAGATTGTTGAGTTTTCGACAAGGTAGACATTTTCTTACAAATGTTTGCACCTGTTGACGAAGTTTTGGTATCCAAAACCTCTCTCTGACTCGTGCCATTGTGTGAGAAGTACCCGGATGTAGTGGGAAATGAGCTTCTCCTCTTCTTCTTTGCAGCCACTGAGAGGGGTTTCGTCACAAGTTGAGAAACTGGGCGACCAGCACTGGATTCGTCCACAAGTCTATTGTAGTGAGCGTTGTTGGCTTCTTCGGACAGTCAAATAGGTGTTTAGTGTCGTGGCCTTGGTTTCCACAGTCCGGGCACACGTCAGGCTGACCATTGTCGATCCTGTGCAGGTAAGACATAAGCAATGGAGAATGTCCGCAGCGCAACGAAGCGAGGATACACCTGGCGCGCCTACCGAGCTCGGACTCGGTATCACATACCCTGGGCGGCACATCACCGAGAATAGGGTTGACGGCCGCTTTGGCGAGATGATCCTTCACAAACCGGGTGTGCTCCGCGCGTAAGAGACAAAGCCGTTCTTGATTCGAGTCGGTCCATCTCTGTACATTCACTTCGTTCGGAGCATCGGCAAACGGCACTCTGATCGATCTCTCTCTCACGGGATTTAATAGTCTTCTCGACGGATGATTAGGTTGCTTAAGGACATTAATAAACATCTGCTGAGCCTGGAGCTGACAATGCTCTTTCACTGGCAAGATACGGGCCTCGGCGTGAAGGTGCTCAATCGGTGAGCTTTTGCACATCCAGTGGCTATTCGTAGTGCAGCATTCTGAATTCGCTGCATCTTAGTCCAGGAACTGTCCGACACGATGTGCTGCCAGACAGGTGCAGCATACTCCAATGCAGGCTGCAGAATAGCTCGATATGTCGTCAAGATTGTCTCTCTGCTGCCACCCCAGGACGTTCCTCCTAGAGCTCTCAACACATTAAGCTTCGCCTTGATAATTGCCTGCTTCTGTTCAGCATTTTTGTGAAACTTCAGCGATGGGTCCAAAACGAGGCCCAGCAGTTTAGGAAATTGCGCTGTAGGCAAGAGGTCACCATCCCACCTGACAACAGGTTGGGCGCTGTGTTCCTTTGGGTCAGATGTGAATACCGAAACAGAAGACTTCGCCGCGGAAACTGTGAGCATCATACTATCGAGAAAGTTTTTAAGCTCGACGAGATAGTCGCTGATCTTGTTTGCGGCTACCTGTATGTCACGACTACGGCACATGATGGTGATATCGTCGGCATACGCAACAATTTTTATGTCTTCAGGAGGCTCGGGTAGGTCTTCAATATACAGGCTGAAGAGGGCAGGTGACAAAACTCCACCCTGCGGCACACCGGCTGCTACAGGTATACTATCGGAGACGTGATTCTGGAATAGCACTTTGGCCCGACGACCTTTCGTAAACGCTGCTATCCAACGCTTCTGCCACGGTTGCAGCGAGGACTTCAATAGTTTCTCGGACAAAAGTCCTAGGTTAACAGAATCAAATGCTTTGGTTAGATCGAGGGCAACGGCCACTGTTCTAAGAGGCTTTCTGAAATTGAACCCATCGACCGCATAGCTGACAATCTCCAGAAGGGCAGTGGTGGTGGAGTGAAGCTTTCTAAACCCATGTTGATGTTGCTGTGCCTCATTCTGCTCTGCCAGGTCCCTTACGATTAGCTTTTCGGCTACTTTCGCGATCGGTGATAACAGGCTAATAGGGCGATAGCCCTTCACCGTGCTTTGCGATTTGCCTGGCTTAGGCAGGGGTATCACATTGGCGGTCTTCCATGCTTGTGGTAGAGTGCAGGTTCGGAAAGAAGTGTTTATGATATCTGCGATCATCGGTAGAAGTTCCGTGGGAAGCTTCTTCAAGATGGCTGCTGAGATACCATCAGGTCCGAGAGCCTTCGAGTTCCGCATTTCCTTGATAGCCTTCTCCACCTGAGCAGGAGTAAAGGCCTCAGTGGCGTTCATCAGCGGCAGACGGCTTAGTTCTCTTACCGTGACTCTGTTTTGTAAGCCACGCTTGGTACGTGTGATGAAGAAATTTTTGCCAAGAGCATATGCGGCAGCCTTTCCTGATTTGAAGACGCTGTTATCGAACTCTATGGTAGAGTTCGAGGAGGGGGCGCACTTGCCAGATATCTTCCTCAATACTTTCCACGCAATTGTTCCGTCGGTTTTAAAGTTCAACCTTTCAGTGAACTTCTCCCAACTGTCTTTCTTGTGCTTGTCCAGATCCTTTCTTATCTCTTCATCCAGCTTGGCCACCTCAGGGTCCAAATGATTCTCAGCTCTCTTTTCATCTCTTTGTCCTGATCTTCTGTAGAATCTCCCTGGTGACATTAGGGTAGAAACTTTTCACACGTCCTTCAGGTATGGCCGCTTTTGTAGCCTTCCGGATGGCGTCAGATATGTGATGCTCTTTCTGGTGCACATCGCCATTCCATGGATACTCAGCTGCCTGGCGGAGCGCAACCTCTCTGAACAGGACCCAGTCAGCAAGGCCTAAATTGAGATAAGAACGTTGACGAATACCAGTATAAGGGGCAAGAGAGTTTGAGAGATCAATATGGAGAAAGACTCTCACAATGCATTGTGCATGCGGAGTTTTCGTTGCGACGAACACTGGATATTTCGTGAACTCAGGTAGCTCTGCATTTTTCAGTCTTCCACAGCAGCGAAGAATGGCGTGATCGTCGAGCTGTAGATTCAGGTCCTCGGCAGATTTTCACATGCCTGGTGTAACGTGAACTTTCTGATGATTGCGTAAGATGACGTTCAGGGCAGCTCTTCGTTCCAATGCTGAAGCGTAGCTGGCTGTCTCCTGGTTCTGCAATTCTGGAATACTTTCTCTAATCCGTGCTCCAAGGGTGCCCGTTACTCGTAATGACAGGCGTATGATGAATCGGAGAACGTAAGCTACCGCTGCCTGAGCCGAATGCAGAGTGTTGTGGTTTTTCCAATCAACCAATTCCGTGATTCCATTGTGCGTGGTTGTAGCCATCGTTGTTCCCTCACCATTTTCCCTTTCCAAGATTTCTCCGTTGACATCATCCGGAAGCATGAAAAATTCGTTATGGTTCGGCCATGTGTCTTCTGGCAAGCTCAGGAAATCTGGGCCAGTCCACCACATATGTGCTGTCAACTCCTTTTGGTTCATTCCTCTGGTCGCACAATCAGCAGGGTTCTGCAGTGTATCGACGTATCCGAATCGAACTGGGATCTCCATTTCGTGAACTATTTTCCTAATTTCCGCTACGCGATTTTTCACCAGCACTCCAAGTTCTTTCTTGATGGGATAGCTTGATATCCAGCCCAAAGTGATTTTGGAGTCGGAGAAAATAACCACGGACGTGAGAGTGATTTTCTTCCGCAGTGCTTGGTAGAGCAAGCGAGCCATTTTCACTGCCAGTGTTGCTGCGTTGATCTCCATTTTCGGAATAGTAGGTCGATCCTTGGGATTGGGTAACCTCGACTTCGCAAAAAGTAAGTGTGACCTTGATCGAACTAGGTAGGCACATGCAGCCATCGCACATGAACTGGCATCAGCAAACACTACCAGCATCGTCGTTTCGCTTTCTGCGGTAATTCTCCGAGGAAGCCGGATGTGAAGACCCGACACTGCTTCTGTGATCTTCTTCCACTCCTGTTCATGTTCTGTAGAAAGCTTCGTGTCCCAATCATAGCCACACTGCCACAACTGTTGAAGAAACAGCTTTCTTTTCAAAAGAAGAGGAGTGAGCCAGCCCATTGGATCGAAAATGGAAGCAAATTGTTCTGACACCACTCGTTTGGTGTACACAGGTTTCTTGGCAAAATGTCCTTCTGTGATTAGTTGATCCTCAGAAATGTCCCAAATAATACCAAGAACTTTCGGCTTTTCCTGGGAACTTCGATCTTCTACTGCAATCATCCTGTTAACATTTGCCTGGTTTGAATAGAATCCTCGTAGATTTAAATTCATCTCCCTGAAATGGTTCTTCGATTCGCGATATTTTCTTAGTGCTTCTTCTTCCGACGAAGCTGTAAGAATAACGTTGTCGACGTAGATGTTGTCGAGTATTTCATGTGCTAGCTCGGTGGTGTGACGTACAGAGCTTAGGTGATATTTAATAGTGCCTCCTGATAGGAACGGGGAGCATTTCAGCCCAAAAGGTACTCTCGTGAAACGGTATTCTACGAGGTTCGATCCTGAGGGAGGGCGTGTGACATCTCTCACCCATAGGCAACATACAGCATTTCTGTCGTCCGGGTGTAGATGCACTTGCAAGAAAGCCTTTTCCACATCGGCTATCATAGCAATCTCACCAATTCTGAAACGAAGTAGCATGTGTAGTATTGTGGAAAGCATTACTGGCAATCGTAACAATGCATCATTTAGCGAAGGCTTGTCTCTCAGATGAGCGGATGCATCGTATACCACACGAAGTTTTGTGTATTCCTTTTGTGGCGTGATGACTGCTTGGTGAGCTAGGTAGTGAATGACCGCGGTGGTAGAATCCTCGTCTGGCACTTCTTCAATGATTCCTTGTGCATCTTGGTCCACGAAGATCTGATTGTACTGTCGCAGTACTTCTGGTGTCGCCTTGAGACGCTCTAGTGTAGAGCACAGACGCTTAAAAGCGAGGGATTTGTTGTCAGGCAGGCGTGCTGACTCATCTGTCCATGGAAATTTCACGTGATATCCATTGTCTTTCAGCGCTATGGTAGATTCGAACCTGTTCCACACAGCTTTGTCCACTTGTTCCTGTTCTTGGACCTGTGTCCCGGAGAAGTCGTTGAGACCTGCTGATTCAAGCTCCAGAAATCTATTCCAGTTTTGTACCTCGCTTTGTACCGTCATAGACCGCTGTTCAGCGTTCTGTGCATCCTCATCCTGAAGACGTCCAGCAACTAGATATCCCAGTCGTGAGGGGATCAGTTGGGTTCCTGACGGTAGTCTCCACATAGGTAGTCCATTTCCCTGAAGAAGGGTAAAAACGTCTCGGCAACCGAGAAGAACTGATGGTTGAACTTCTCGTATGTGTAGCCCTACTGATAGCTGAATGTCGCGATCAGCCAAGAACCGCGTGTCATTCCTGGTGAACCCTTTTTTCGGGAGAGGCTCCGTTAGGTGGTCGACTCGTGCAACGGAAAACTCATGAGCTTGGCCCAGAGAATCCCACAGTTGCAGCTTCGCTATGTCGCACTGTTTCACCATCGGTTTGTCCGCTCCGAAGGTGTTGATGCTCAATGTGACTGAGCCTATGTTCTGGAGTTGCAGTCGCCTCGCCACAAGTTCGCTTATGAAAGAGCGATCTGCTCCTGTGTCGAGGAGAATGCTGATTCGTTTCATAGTTCGCGTATTAGGATTCAGTACCTGTGCCGTTCCAATCAGCATATCCTTGATGAGTGTGTCACCGTCGGTGTTCTTCATGCACACAACTGTCTCAAAGTTGTCGGCCTGCTCCGAGGACGTCATGGAGTTCTCGTCCTGCTCCGAGGACGTGACGATGTTTTCTTCCTGCTCCGAGGACGTCACCAAGTTTTGCCTAGCTTGGCGCTGTGATGAGTTTCTGGGCCTAAAGTTTGAAGAGGTTGGTCCCGTCTTCAGCCCTTTTCCTTGAGGTGTGAGCTTGCTACACACTGAAGTATGATGTCCAGGTTTGCCGCACAGCTTGCAGCTTCCCCGACTACATGCACTGGCTACATGATTTGTTCCACCACAGTTTCTGCACAACGAACGTTGTTTCATGATTTCCAAACGATCTCCTCTTGTTCGAAATTCTGGACAGTTTCGAGGAGTGTGATCGGCCTTGTCACAGTAGAAACATTTGAAAAGTCTTCTACTGCTCGCTTTTGGACTGTGACCTTCTCTAGCTGGTCTTCGCCAATTCTGTGTCGGTGGAGTTTAGTTTAGTTTAGTTTTATTACGATCACATAAGGCAACCGTTGGAAAAAAAAACATCTGACAGCGAGAAAAAAAACAAGTAACTACACAAACACAGTGCAACAAATGAAAAATACAATTATGAGCACTAGTGCTGTCGATACCAATCAAACTAGGATAACTCGTAGCTATGAAAAAGGTTTGATATTCTCCGCTTAAAGTGAGCATAAGTCATATTTGTAGCTGGAGTATTTTTTGTAGCTTTGAGAAAGGCACTCCCTGCTCTAAAAGTAAACGATTTTGCCCGAATTGTGGTTTTTGGTCTAGGTAACGTGATTTTGAAATGGCTCCCCCTAGTATTGGAGGTGGTGTCTTTCGCTCTTCACGATAGTCCATCTGCCTCTGAATCTCCATTTCTGCGTTGATGTGGTTGTACACTACGGACAGGAGATACTTTGTGCTCCAGACTTCGCCACTTGGTAGTTCTTGCTTTCTCCTGATCGCATACCTTTGAGTGGCTTCCGTGAACTTCGACAGGATCTGTTTCTGGAGTAGCGCACTATCAATTACTTCCCCTTTGAGTTCCATCTGTCCAATGATCGATAATAGTTCTTCGCACAGTCTTCTCTGGTCTTCCATCCTTCGACTTTTTGCTCGACTTCTCTCTAGTCTCTCGATTAGTCCTCTCATCAGAATCTCTTTATTCCCATACATCCTTTTCAGGTGTTCAATAGTCATTTCATATGTCTTTCCACTTATTTCAAACTGCTTGAGGGACTCTCTGGTTTCTCCTCTCATCGCATAGAGCAAATAGTTCATTTTGTGCGCATCTTCCATGTTCCTTGAGTGAATGGAATGCTCGAAAGCACTCCAAAAGCTTTCCCACTCCCAGATCTGACCTCCAAATTTTGGGATTGGTAATGGAGCAAGCTGGATCGTTGGAACATTTTGTTCAGGTGGAGCCGCTGGTATTGTAAGCGACAGTTCTTCTAGCTGCATTCCCAAATCTAGAATCGCCTCTTGAGCCCTGAATATCAGGTCCTGCGCAGATGATGAATTTGTTGAGACTTTGTCCACTATTGCTTGGAATTGTGGTGCGTCTGTATCAACGCCGTCAGCTTCTGCGTTGTAGTCCCTCAAAGCATTATCGGCATTCTTCTCAGCTAATTCCAGTTTCTTCTTCAGCATAGACAGTCGAATTTTCCTCTCATGGATCTGCTTGCTGTTTTCGCCTTGTGACGAGTGACTTGATGGTTCAGCATTTTCGTTGATATCCTGAAGCAGTGTTGAAAGTCTTCCTGTGGCCTTCGTAAGAAGCCCCTGACGTGTTGACAATGATGAAGTCATGCTTCTTGCTTCTTGTGTTCTTGATCTCCTGAATGATTCTTGACGACTGCTTCTTCTAGGCGACCGATGTTCCGTTCTCAGTCGGCCGATGCACCATATACGACTTGAAGTTACTGCTGTTGAAGTCCGGTAGCACTAAGCTCTTCATTCTAGACACAGATATCAATACAATCATACCCTTCATTTCCACCCTACTCGCAGTCGTATTAACACAATCGTGGATGCGAAGCGATTGTTTTCGAAGAATTCAACCATGAAAATGAAGATATCACTCTAAAAACCGCACCACTTCTATGATAGTGATACAGAAAAGTGCGAGTAGCAGGGAAATGAAGGCTACATTGGCTTTTATACCTCCGTTGAGCGAAGAATTTCTCCTATCTTATCTCACAACACGAAGGATCTCACAACATATCCGCATGGGAACTATCCTATTCAAAACATCGGATTACAACAAAGCTTGTTCACTACAAAGAACAAATATACAGAACAAAACACACATTTATCATGTAGACGAGTTATCGTTTATAATTATATTGATGTACAATATGTGGACTTCCGGCGGGTCAACCTGCAGCCAGCGGTTTTGCCGCTAGCTGCAGGTGTGAACCCGCCTAGGTCCACATTTTGCAAAGTATGGGTCACGAGAGTAGGATCATTGAGTTTAGCGTGGTCGATTTACTCTCTACTCAAACTTTCCCCATCTTATGTTAAAGTAATTCTGCAGACCACTACACCGATAGCGCAGTGGTGCTGGGCAAGGCCAACAGCGGCCCACGTTGAACGATATTGTTGACCCACAGCATATACGATGCACAGTTAGCCTCTGGCGAACGTCGAATAAGGGAGCCGAATTGGAAAGTGGGCAAACACAATGGTGGGATGAGGAACCACCGGCGTAGGCTTCACTGACCGTTGTAATCAAAGATTGGGTTGGAGCCCCTATTATTGGTAAATGCATGCAGTTGTACATGTGTATAACTACGTTTCAACTGTCTAGAATCCGGTAAAGAGTTGTCGGGAATTGGTCGAGAAGTTGTCGGGGATTGTCGAGAATTGGGCGAAAAGTTGTCCAGAATTCTATAGAGTCTGCGAAAGTTGTCCTGCATTCGTACGCCTGCAGGACAACTTTTCGTGCGATTCTCGACGACTAGTTTTACCGGAGTAGCGTTACCTTCCCAAGAACACCTTGTGAATACTTCACCCAGAAATGTTCAAATTTTCGTTCGCTCGAAATTTCCTTTGGAGAAATTTTTTGTTCTTCGAAAAAACTTTTGCTTGAAAATTTTTTTTAAAAAACGTTAACAAACTCACTACAAATGCAAACTTTTGTCAGATCACGCGCATTCGATTGATTGAGGCTAATGATTAGCCTAACATGTCTTTTCGAGAGTGGTCCTGAAAACTCACGGAGCTCATAAAAAATTACGGGAATCAGTATTTCCAAGGAAAATTTAAAAAATTGCGTTCTGATCGTGTTTCGAACAAGCGAAATATTACGAAGTTCCCTTTGAATGCTCTTCCTGATGAATAAAATAAACAGCATTACTTGTATAATCTTGCCGATCCCTCGTCTTTCCACCGTTATATCTTTCCTTTTATGCGGAGGAAGGTCACGCATAATGTATGTGTAAGCAGAGGGCGGGGGTGTGTATACAAGTCTCTTGGTGCCCCTGCTTCTACTGAACCCAGCAGACGTTTGAGTGTACACAGGGAACGTTCGAGCGATATAGCGTGCACATCTATATCGCGAAAGTATCCCGCAATTGCATAAAGGTGTTGCCGTCCGGCACACTAAGGCCTCTGGTCCATAACACCTTAGGATCCGTACCTAGGGAGTTCATGGAGTCTTTGGCCACAAGCCACAATTTCGCCACCCTTAATTGCTGGTCATTGTCGAGTGATATCCAACAATCTGCGTTGTCCAATCTTCTGAGCTACTTCCATGCACCGTTTGCTGCTTTGCAGGAAACTCGCCTCAAGGATAGACCAGTCATCAACGTCGGAGAGTACGTCATCTACTGTGGTGACGGTGATGATAGGAGAGTGGGAGGCTGTGCAATAGCTGCAAGGAAGGACTACAATGGTATGATCGAGGAATCGGCTCAACGTCGTGTAGGAATGCATTTGTGCGACTGCGGGATCACAGAGGATTCAATCTTTGGATAGTGAGTGCTCATGCGCCCACCGAAACCGCCGAAGACAATTCCAAGGATGCCTTTTACGAGGAACTCAATACGTTGCTAGCCAGGATACCTTGTCAACATGCTGTTGTGGTGGGAATCGACGCAAACGCGAAGATGGGACTTGATCAGGAATACGAAGTACTTGGTAAATGGTTCTTCCCAGTGGAGCAAACATCGGACAATGGCTACCGCCTTGTCGACTTGTATGAACGCAGTGGTCTGATTATCGCATCGACATTCAAGAGGAATCATCGCCGCCATCAGCTTACGTGGCAGGGACCAACCCAGCTATCTCTGGAAGAGCAGCGGAAGCGGAAGATGACAACTTTGAAACTACAGCTCGACTATGTTCTGACGAGGTATATTCCAGTATCGGCCATTCGAAGATCTAGAGCTGTATGGGATGTCGCATTCGATTCGGATCACCGTCCAGTTCTGTTGAACTTCACTGCGAGGATTCATAAGAGGAGGCGAGGGGCTAAGCCTCTCCAGAGGACTGATACGACAAGTCTCAGGGATGAAGAATGCAGAAGGAAATTCCGACAACGCGTTTCTGTTCATATTGGAGTACGGACTAAGAAGAAACTTTGCGACGCGGACTCTTTCGTCAAGTGCATCCAGGACGCTTCGAAAGAGGCATTCCCGGTTGTACAGCCCAGGAAGAAGCTCGCCTACGTCTCAGAGGAAACAACATCTACTTACAACAGAGTATGTGCTCTCCGAACTGCAGGAAACTTCGTGGAGGAGAAGCGTCTCAGGAGGAAGTTGCGTCGCCAGCTTCAAAATGACCACGAACGAGAATGGACGTGTAGAGCTAAGGAGTTTGAGAAGGCTTGGGAGGAGAAGAATCCGAGGAAAGCCTACACGTTGTTACGACAGCATAGCGGCAAGATGAAGAGATGTTCTGCTGCCCTCAACACTACCAATGGAGTTGCAGTTGGTGATGCGACGCTGCCATTATGGAAGGATTACTTCAGTTCACTACTGAATCGTTCAGCGCCGTCAGTACCAGAGCTGGCGCATGTTCAGAGAGCACATTACGATGTCAGTGAGGAACCGCCGACTGAGGCCGAAGTTTCGAATTGTGTCCGGAAAATGAAGAATGGAAAGGCAGGTGGAGATGACAACATCACTGCTGAAATGCTGAAAGCTCTTCCTCCGTCTGGGATTAGTGAAATGACCAACACCATCCGTGCCATATGGATGAGCGAAAGGATACCCGATTCGTGGAGACATGCGATCATCGTACCTCTTCACAAGAAGCTATCCGTCACGGATCCTAAGAACTACAGAGGAATCTCTCTACTTCATGTCATGTACAAGGTTTTAGAACGTATCATTCTCGAGCGGCTCATCAAACATCGTGAGGAAACGACCAGAGAGGAGCAAGCCGGTTTTCGACCTGGAAGATCGACCATCGACCAAGTGTTCGTTGTGAGAAGAGTAATCGAATCGTGGCAGCGGAATTCGAAGCCATTACAGCTTGCTTCTTTAGACTTTGAAGCCGCATTCTACTCTCCTCATCGTGATCGATTGCTCAAAGCTCTGCGAGCCGATGGAGTCCCGGAAAAGTATGTTCGACTAATCGAGGACATGAACAAAGGAACAACAGCAGCAGTTCGCACGCCTGTCGGATTTACGTCAGCTTTCGAGGTGAGAACAGGAGTAAGGCAAGAAGCTGTAGCAGGACCTTCCCTATTCAACTTTGCCGTTGATGACATCATGCGTAGAGTTGCAGAACAGTTTCCTGCGGACGTGATCCTAACACCATCAGGACGCTCCCTTGTCGACCTGGAGTACGTCGATGACATTGTGTTATTCGCTGAAAACAACGCAAAACTGCAAAGGATTGTGAACCTCGTTTCGAAGTATGCCGCAGCCTATGGACTTCGTCTTCGTCCGGACAAATGCAAGCAGATGTGGGTCTCTCAGAGGCCTTCTACGGTAGTTTGTGTGGACGGACAACGTATCGAACTGGTGGACGATTTCTGTTATTTGGGCTGTTTGCTGAAGAACGATGGTAGTTATGCAGCGGATATTCAACAACGATGTGCGAAAGCTACGTCTGCATTCAATTCTCTAACCAAGTGTTTGTGGTCTACCCCCATCGCGAAGGAAGTCAAGTTGCGCGTCTACTTATCCGCTATTCGTCCTATCATGATGTACGGATCGGAGACGTGGGCAGCACCGAAGACGCAGATGGAAAGGTTGGATTGCACGGAGAGGAAGCTGTTTAGACGTTTGCTCGGATATTTCTGGCCGCGGATGTGCCACAACGAAGATCTCTACAACGAGATTGACGCCTTACATCTACGTTTGACACGAGGGAGGTGCCAACATCTCCCAATGCCATCTCAAGCGGCAACGGAAGGTCGTCATCGTCTGTTTGGGCATATTTTAAGAAGACCGCCAGATCGTCTTGTTCAACACGCTCTAAGGATGCTTCCAAGTCCTGTCTGGAAACGGCCGCGTGGACGTAGGCGAAAGTTTTGGACGGATGTGGTGAAGGAGGATTTGAAATCACTCGGCATTGAAAGGCGATTCAGGCGCGATGTTTTACTTCGCAGGAAGTGGAATAGTGATCAATGGATGGATTGTGTTCATATTGTGGCTGAGGACCGTGACAAATGGACACGGCTGACTACTAGGACGGCACACTTCGGTGAAGATGCGGAATGACCGCGTCAGGCGAAAGCCAACCGATTAAGTCAAGCAAGTCAAGCAGAGGGCAGCTCTCGTTAAACCGGCAACAAACCGTGGCACCTATGTCGCGGTTCGTAGCCGGCCAGGAGGTTGCGGTTTGTTCGCGTTAATTTGGCGGCTCTACTGCATTTATGTCGCGGTATGTTGGCGGCTCGGAGGTGGCGGTTTATTCGCGTTTAACACCCCATTTACTACCACCCCAGAGGTTGGCCCAAATATATAGACGACGCGAACAAGATACAGATTATACAGTACGCCAAGATTCGATGACGAACTCAATCGCCTTACACCAGAAGTACTGTGCTGTACAGGATGCAGTGTCGTCGTTAGAAGCCTTCTACGCTACCACTGTCAGTTGTGCACGAAGTTTGAAGTCGTGGCCTAACGACTTCCGATGCAATAAAAAAAGTCTCCGCTTTCATCGGATTTCGCTAGAAAACCACGAAGTAATGTCTATTCCAAATGTTGTAGAAGAGGTAATGTTGAGCTAGTAGGCGTTTGATGATTTACTCAATTTTTCATTTCGAACCGCTCTTGTTCCATCGATAATGTTTACTTATCCATGGTAAATAATCATGGCCCCAGACAATTTTACCTCAAGAATCGATTTTCGGCGATACAGACATTATTTTATGTGGGTCAAAAAAAAATAACGACCTTCTTCGGAAATTTCAAGTTTTCCCGAAAAAATAACGACCCTTCTCGGTCCCGCGGACCACCGTGAGCTTGACTCTGTGTTTTGGTTTGGTAAATACTATACTTGTTCCAAATACAATTTATTTCAAATATTTAATAATTCGACGGTAATCGGATATATGGCACTTCTTCGAATATTCGACTTCTCGACTGTAGTCGGATATTGCACTTTTTCGGGATAATCGACTTTTTGACTGTAGTCGGATATCACACTTTTTCGAATATTCGAGACTTTTTAATCCGACTGAAACAATCGGATGCTCATCCAATTATTGGTTTCGGAACAAGTAGAGTAGATACTGCCCTATAGGAATGCATTCTGGTCCTCACAAGGGAACCACTATAAGTCATAGTAACCATTCCAAAATGAAACGTACTTTTCTAGAACCATTTTCGGACTAGAAGCCCAAACGAAAAGTGCTAAAAAAATGTGCCTATCGCACCTACCTAGACCCACTCTGAAAGAAGTTGAGCGTATTCGTAGCTTCGCGGCTAGGTAAGTGTACCCCCCCATGGGATTTTTAGGATGTTTTAATTTTTTTTACCGGATTCTGCTAAAAGCATGTATGTAGGAGTAATCTGGGGTGCTGAACACGAATATGGTGCTCGCTTGTCGGAATTTTAAGGTTTACTGAAGGTTACGGTAGGTAACATGTCCTTTAGGAGGCAAAACTTACCTTAATAGTTCGATAATCGACAAATGTACATCGAATTCGTGTGCAGCACCTCCAAATAACCCCCACATAGAAATTTTGAGACAAATCTGCGACTTTGACCAAACTACTGTACACCCACCGTAATCTACCGTAAGCTGTCAAAAATCGATAAATCGACATCAGATTCGTGTTGAGCACTCCAAATAACCCCCAGAAGAACGATTCAAGTCACATCAGTCGCCACACTCCGGAAATCGTCGAAAGTCGATTTTGCCGTCAATTTTATCTGCTGGTGGGAAGCTTTGAACAACTCAGGCACCAGTTCGATTAGACCGATGGCGAAACTGCTTTTTTCTGCCATGTCGGAGCAAACGAGAGACTTTTCGGCAGAGCTCCGCCTTCCCGTTTTCCACGAGAGAAACGGGAGACGTCGGGGGTTGGCGCCGTACTAATCAATCGGCTCGATTGGACCGACAGCGAAACGGTACATTGCGGCATTTGGGAATGGTCGCCAACACATCTTGAACATATGCAGCTGTCATTGGTTTCTCTTGTCTCCTGCATTTCGGGATGTACTCAAATTCTTCAAAAAAGGATTACTCACTATTTTCTTTCTCTACCGTTAGTCAGTCAGCCTCATTAAATCGGCGGATATTTATCGCTGAAAATAAAACATGGATCCGTTTGGTGAATATAAAGATATGAGAAATCATGAAATAAGCGGAGAGTAATCGAACACCAGGGTGCAGATCTACGGGGTGTGGAGCATGGCGATTTCGCTCGGACTCCCCACCAGAGGTGTCCACTTACCGTTTACCGCTTTACCGATTTACCCGGTCCGGGAGTTTCCGGCAAATTTTGATTTATCGATTTACCGACTTAAAGGCAGCATACACGCTCATAAGCATAGTCGAGATAACAGCATAGATCGGTCCGCACGGCCCGTGCTATGTCGTCAACGACGTTTAAAGCGCTGAAAACTGTCCAGGATGACAGTATTTGACAATGTTTGAGCAATCTTGCCTTCCACGCCCGTATTTTCACACCCCTTTGAGTAACAGAGTGAGAATTGATACTTGCGAAAACGTGTGATAATTGAGAGTGATAGCACTATCAAATGGGAGTGCACGAGAGAAATAGCTTGGTTTACTTGAGTATAACATGTTTGTGCACTGATAAAATCCTCCATTTCAAGAGGTCAGCCAAAGTAGAGCGGCATTCTCGAAAGTGGACGAGAGTGATTAGGTATGCAGACATGTTATACTCAAGTGAACCAAGCTATTTCTCTCGTGCACTCCCATTTAGTAGTGCTATCACTCTCAATTATCACACGTTATCACAAGTATCGATTCTCATTCTGTTACTCAAAGAGGTGTGAAAATACGGGCGTGGAAGGCAAGATTGCTCAAACATTGTCAAATACTGTCATCCTGGACAGTTTTCAGCGCTTCAAACGTCGTTGACGACATAGCACGGGCCGTGCGGACCGATCTATGCTATTATCTCGACTATGCTTGCGAGCGTGTATGCTGCCTTCAAATTTTTACCCATCGAACTTAAGCAACTTTTTTCGCTAAATGGATCCATTTCTCGTCTTAATTGCATGAATAAAGTCTATTTCAACCCGCATAAAACCACATTTTTTTTAGCATTCTCATGCTGCTGGTTTCCGTGTTTTTCTTTCATGGAACTTTTCATGTTTCCTTTTAGCATGTTCCGTTTGGCTTTTCAAAAATAGATGTTGGTGCCTTCAATTGTGCTAAGTCACGCTCTTCCATCAGGACGGTTTAGAGTGTGAATCGAGTCAAATCTATTCCAGCCAAAAAAGTCTACTTTGTGCACCAGACTCTGAGAAATATTGCCGCGACTCCTCCGCGACTGCCCCGCGACTCCCCCGCGACCCTCGACTCCCCCGCGACTCCCCCGCGACCCTCGTCTCCCCCGCCACTCCCCCGCGACTCTGCCGCGACTCCTCCGCGATTTCTTAGTGGGGGAAGCTTCCGCGACTCCCCGCGACTCTTCCGCGACTCTTCCGCATCTCTTCCGCGTTCTCCCCGCATCTTCTCCGCGACTCTTCCGCATCTCTTCCGCGTTCTCCCGCATCTTCTCCGCGACTGCCCGCATCTCCTCCGCGACTCTCCCGCATCTCTTCCGCGTCTCTCCCGCGTTCTCCCCGCATCTCCTCCGCGACTGTCCCTCGTCTCCTCCCCGACTCTTCCGCATCCCACCCGCGACTGCCTCGCGACTTCTCCGGCTCGGCGCCGGCAGGCGCGGAGCCGGAGGAAGTCGCGGGCAATCTGCGGAGCCGCGGCGAAAATTCTCAGAGGAGGCGCGGGAAGAATGTTCTCCTCACCCGGTTCAGAGCAGGACCGCGATAAAAAAAAATTCCTGAGTTTTTTTTTGAAGAAAGATCTAGATCTGATGTTTAATGTAGCGAAAATTCGGAGAGGATTTCTGCGTGAAAACAGCGTGAAAACAAATTAGGAAGTCCTGTTAATTATGGCATCACACCTTTTTAAACTGGTACTCCACGACCAAATGGCAGGTTTTCGTGAATGCTACTTGCGCTTCAAATGGTAGGTAGTGGGTAGGAAAGAGAGATCGTGTTTTGGAATAGCTGTGAGCTCTAACATTCTCGGAATTCAGACTTTTCATATTTTTCTCTCCAGTTTCTTGCTGATTTTTCCCAATACTGTTGTGAAGAAGATTAAAGGCAGCAGACGCGCTCAAAAATGGTATCGATTTTATGACAGAAATCAAAGGTTTGGAGCTGGTTGTATTGGGAACTGAAGAAAAAACGAACGAGAACTGTGTACAAATAGAGGAATAACGGTTATTTTGTTACCAAGTGAAAGTGGACGAGTTTTACGGCGCGCGGTTGAAACAGCGAATATTAGCAACAAAACGGTTGAGATAGAGAAGCCGATATACTCTTACAGCCTGTACTGGAACGTTCACCTCGTTGGAAGCATCAAAAACCAGCCAAAAGGACCGTACTAGTACTATCATTCTGGACGAGTTTGTATTTTGGGGCGGGGTTGCAGAAGCTCAGGGGCGGGGTTGCAGAAATTTTTCGATTTGCATTGCTGAAATTTAGTAGTTTTGACTCGTTTTCGAAGCTTCCAACCGCGTGAGCAGTCTACTAAGGGCCATGCGACTACAGAAACGTAGTTAGCTCAACAACTTTTTCGAGCGTGTCTGCTGCCTTCAATCAAAGTGGTCCTCTATCCGGCGAACTTGAAACTTTCCACAGCGAACCCCGTCTCAAAAACCAAAGAATTATTGAGAATTGAGCACATCGAGACGTCATTTCTTGTACTAAATTGACATTTCGCTAATAGGAGCCAGTGATAAAGAGGTTTGTCGGCATGGATACAAGTGATACATTGCGTTTCCTATTGAAGGTTGGGGCGAATTCGGTGCACCTATGTAGTAGCATATGGCGCCGAATTCGCGCCAATCTTTAGTAGGGAACCCAAAGTATCACTAGGATCCATACCGACTGTACATATGTGATACTACGCCCGTCCTTGCATGAAGTTTCTTTGAAGGTTCTTATGGTTGCATGGAATAGAGAAACCGAGATCTAGAATTTCGAACGAATTTACGGTTTTACCGTGTTTACCGAAAAAATTGGAGAATTTTGACCATCGCAAAACTAGCGTTGATTTTTGGCAGATTACGGTAGACCACGTATGGGTGTACGGTAGTTCAGTCAAAGTCTCAGATTTGAATCAAAATTTGTATGCCGGGGTTATTCGGGGTGGTGAATACGGATTTAGTGTATTTGTCGATTTTCGAAATAGTAGGGTATGCTTGGCCGCCCAAATGGCATGGTACCTACCGTGACCTACAATAAGCTTCAGAATTTTGACAAGCGGACTCCAGACTCGTGTTCAGCACCCTGGACTACCCCGGTCAGGGCTGGGCACACGTCCCGGCATGACGATTCTGAATATGCACCCCCCTTAGCTCGGTAATTTTTAGGCACCCCCTTATGGGAAATCGAAATCGGCTGTTTTCCGAATGGTTGAACAGCTATGATCTTGACTTCCTGATTTTGATAAACATGAATATAAAAAAGCACTGAATAGAGAAAACTCCGAAAATGGCAACAAAAAGGGTAGTGTAATTTCTGAACTTCAAAACAACCCCATGAGGTAAAATTTGTTTGTAAGACGGTAAGTTATGACAAAAGATCAAACATTTTTCAATACAAAACAATTGAACAGTTACCAACAACATAACTACTACTATTGCGATAATTAATGTTTCCTGTCGAATGTTTTCATAAACCTATGAAGGATTAGTTAATCCGTGTTTGATTGTTCTGATGTGGAAATCAGAACTATTTTGTGTTGTGGAACAATGTTAGAACTCATGTGATTCGTAGGGAGTTGAAACCCCGAGTTTTACCCTTCTAGAATGCCTCAATCCCTTGAAAAATCGGCTTGCCATGCGATACGGTGTTTGTACGCAGCTACACAGCGCACACGGGAATGGACGCGCACACAATATTAATAAAAAATGTATTTTATTACAGAACGGGGAGGAGAAAAGGATTGAAACCGAAGAAAATGGAATATGGTAAAGGTAGTCTATTCTGGGTGTACCCATTTTAGAAATTTAATGTAAATTAACAAAGTTAGAGCGGGTGCCAATATTTAGCCGTGATAAGGTTCATTCAAACGAACCTAGTTGATCAAAACTAGCATTAAACTGAGAGCAAAGGATATTGTGAGAAAGAGGAGAATCTGGAAATTATTTTAGCATCAATGGGACCGGTTTTTAATGTGATTTTAAGACCTTAAATCTCGTCCCGGTTTTACCCCGAAAACCGGGACAAAACCGGGACGAGTTTTAAGGTCCTTAAATCACATTGAATATCAAACCTATTGCTATTAAAATGTTTGCCCGATCCTTCTCTTTCTCTCAGTGCTCTTAGTTCTTATGTTTATGGGTGTTTTTAATCAACTAGGTTCATTTGAATGAACCTTATCACGTCCAAAAAATTCACTCCGCTCCAACATAATTTGTTTACATTAAATTTCTATACTGGATATATTGAAAAAATCCTATTTCTACCTCCTTCCATTTACTCCAGTTTCAATCATTTTCTCCGCCCAGTTCTGTAATAAAATACATTTTTTAATTGATATTGCGTGCGCGTCCACTCCAGTGCGCGTTGTGTAGCTGCGGGCAAACACCGTATCGCACGGCTAGCAGAATTTCAAGGGATTGCGGCATTGAAGGTGGATAAAACTCGGGTTTTTATGTACAGGGTACTTCTCAATAAAGAGGACACGGTCATTCGCTTCTTTCATAGTAACTTGCAGCCTTCAATTTTTACAGTTGGCTCTCTTCATGAGTCACATTCTCATGAAATACAATCTATTAACTAGTTGTGATACTGACTATGCTATCTGTACTTTCAAACTGTCGAAATAAATCCTAGCCTGCTCGGATGAGTCCGGGCAGAGAAAGCAGCGTAGCGGTCGGTCATGGCAAAGTATAACAGTGATAAGAAGATTTTGATATGATAAGCCCGATAAGCCTTGCTTTGACTGGCTCAAAATGAGCGACCTAGGCTATACATCAGTTCGCTAATCTTTTTTTGAACTTGAATGATAGTTTTGTGGGCGCTGTCTTAGTATCTTTGCCTCGAATCGGTAGTCACCCGCGTAATCAATGAACGTTGCATCAAAGAAACATGACATCACATCAATCCTTACTTGCTACAAAATAACAGAGTGGTGTATTTCTTCATCAGAGCGAACTTTGACAGCAACTATGAATTATTGCGAACACAACCTGCATCTCTACCAATAATTTGAATTCTTTTCGTGTTCGACTCAAAAAGCGGGGAAGAAGACAAATCAGAAGAATAGTGCGTATTATTTTTTCCCTGAAATTCGACAGAACTTGCACGTCGTTCTTTTTTTTTTGGTGTTCGGTTTAGGCACCCCCCCTTTGCCCTCTCTGCAACGTCTAATATGCACCCCCCTAAGGTTAACCGGGACGCGTGCCCAGCCCTGACCCCGGTATACAAGCTTTGAGCCCAATCCGATTTTTTTCTAAACACCTAAAAAAATTTCGTGGGGCCGCCCTTACCTTGCCGCCGGGCCTTGAAGAATGCGTATAACTTTTTTTCGGAGTGGTTTTAGGCAGCTGCGAAGATCGTAATCGGATTCTACGCCGGAAACGGTTCTAGAAATGTACATTTCACCCGGAATGGCCAGGTTGACTAAAAATAGTTCCATTGTTAGTTCCGGCGCGACTCATCTTTCTTCCAGCACGATTATGATCGTGTTGCATGATGTAAGAGCGGTAATCCGCAATTGCGGACCGAAATATAGCTCCGAAAACGACAGTATGAGGAAAAAACAGGGCAAGAATGAACAAATTTCTGAACTATAAATTAATGTAAACGAATCACTAGACAGCTGATTGTTGAGTGTTAATAATTTCGAGTAATTGTTGCAGTGTAGGTTTCTCATGGTCAAAACCAGGATGATGACGTCAGCATCTTGTCAGCATCGATTCTACGCCCTACACCCTTCGTAGCGGTCACCGCGACGACGTCATCCTTGATTTTAGAGGATGGTGGCAAAGCCATATAGCCACCAGGATCCCAAATTCGAGAATGACGTCATCGCGATGACAGCTAGGAAGGGCACAGGGCGTAGACTCGATAGTAACAAGATGATGACGTCATCATCTTATTTGAATCCCTGCTATGAAAGGTGGACCTAGCCACGATCCGTGAAGGCGTGACGTCATAACCGAGATTGCAGTCCCGGCTTTTAGAGGTGGACCGATGTTATTCCCGAAACGAACAAGCCACGTTTCGGGTGGACTCCGCCCCTTTTTTCGTTTGGAGCTATAGCGGTTCAGCGGTCCAACCTCGTTCTGACTGCGCTCGAATCGAACCGGTGCCTGAGGAAGCTAGTCGAAAATTTCGAAACAACTCAGGTCGTCGTGGGCATCGAACGCAGTTGAAACGACCAAGGAGCGTTGCAATGCTTGCGTTCGGAAGCTAAAATCGGGCTGGGAAACCCCGAAAACTCCGGCCATTTACCCGAAAGCTGTCGCGCTCCAACTGAAAACTCCGGCGCACCAACCGGAATTGACGGGTCACAGTTCACCCCCGAAATATCTGGCGTTTCGATCTGCCTATACTCGGGCCCTTCTAACCCATTTTTCGCATCAGACCCCCCCCCGCGCCCAGCCATGGCTAACATATTGAAAAATAAGCAAAATTTCGGACTACTAATTTATTGAAATAACTAATTCAACAATTTAAACAACTTCTACGGTGGAAGAGAACCTACTGAGGTATGAATAAGAGGATACAAAGACCACGAGATGCTAAAAAAAGCAAAATCAACAACTATTAAACAAAAACTTCTTCTACGAATGAGTGTAATACTGAGTATTACGAGAGCAATACAAAAATATCAACTTCTTAGAGAAAAAACCAAATCAACAAGATATGGCAAAAAGTGAGGCGGAATTGAGTAACCGTTCATAAAAAATCACCACAACGTGACCGGAAAAAGGCATGAAATTTCAGGAAATAATAAAAACGAGATTCAAAAAATAATGCACTCAAAGTACCACGTGTCCTTTTTATTCGTTTCCCAACTTCGATTTTGAAGAATCAAAAAATCAAGGCATTTTTAAACGTCCAGAACGATCACTCTCCAGAAATTCTTTTTTTTTCAGTTTCGCGAATTCTGTCACGAAATTGTATCAAAATTTTTAGGAAAACAAATCTTCAAAATTGAAATTGGGAACAATAAAAAAACCCTATCCAGATCACTTTCCATCAGACATCTGGGGCGCGGCGCTTCTAAAAAATTACAGCCACTAAAAACCATTGCGAAAAAAAAGTGATAAAGGGGAAAAAGGTCCTTGCATGTTATTCACTTACCGATGAAGGGACGAGCTGCTCGTTGTTTTTGATGATGTAGCTCCTCACGTCGGTCCTAAAAGTTATATGTCAGGAACGGCATTTTCCTAAATAAAAAAGTCCACATGAAAAGTTGACAAAATTATAAACTCACAAGGCACGACCGATTGCCCGTCTTGAAAGTGGTCCCCATTCCGCTCGAGCTTTCTTGAGCTTTTCCAGGATGTCACGGCGATCCTTGTCCGAGCTCGCAAGTTTGGTCCAGTACCTGAATTGATATACTAGAGGGAAAAGTTATGACATTGAAGAAACTCCGTAACAAGCAAAAACTAACAGAGTCGGCGCGGCGATCAGTGCTTCAGCCTGCTGGTGAATTTCTGGGTGGCCCAGGCCCACTGCGTCCAAGATGAAATGTGTAGAGAGCGTATTAAGTAACGCTAACAAACTAAAAAAAGTCCAAGATAAATGGCATAAAATCATGGCAAAGGAAGCAAGGCATTTCGAAAACCGGCGCGTCAGCTTCGGTGTATTGTGCAGTCTGTCCTTGAATTTCAATGCACATTACACACTGAAGGTGACGCGCGTGTCTTAAGAAAATCATGGCAAAGGAAACAAGGATTTCGGAAATCGGCGCGTCAGCTTTGGTGTATTGTGCAGTCTGTCCTTGAATTTCAATGCACATTACACACTAAAGCTGACGCGCAAGTGTTAAGAAAGTTATTGCAAAGGAAGCAAGGCATTTCGAAAACCGGCGCGTCAGCGTCAGTGTACTGTCCCGTCCAGATATCATTTCAATGCACACTAAACACCAAAGCTGACGCGCAGAAATGAAATGCCATGGATTTTCTAAGGAATTGCGCGTCAGCTTCGGTTTACATGTGCACTAATACGCAAGGCCAGCTGCACATTATGCACCGAAGCTGACGTGCTAGTCAGGAGAAATCATAACAGCCTCTGAGAAAGTTGAAAAAATATGAATCATGACATTATTAAGGGCACTAAAACGTAGTTGAGAGCATGCCTTGGCTAGAGATGCAGAGTCCTATAGAGATTCTGCGTCTCTAGCCCTATGGCATGCTCTCAACGACAGCGTTTGTTTTTCTAATCGTCGGGGCTAACGCCGAAACTCGTGATATTCCACCGAAACAAACGGGATCCGCCGATTCTATCGCGAGTTCCGTCCATCGACCCGATCCCGTGAGAAAGAAGTGTTTCGCCTCCGCTCGAAACGCTGGAACGCCTGAGAACGACAAATGAACCTCAGAATCATAATCAGCACCCTAAATAACCCCCCGGGGCGAATTTTAAGTGAAATCTGGAATACTTTTCTAAAACGCTTCGAGAGCCCTCTAATTGGTATTATTAATACACGCCCAACTGAAAATCCGTACAAGTCGGGCGTCGAACACGATTATGAGGTCCGTTTCCGAATTTTCGTAAGAACAGTACGCTTTTCAGAGGGCACAATAGATACGAAAATCAGAGAAAAAACGCCTATAATTTCTTTCAGAGTGGGTCTAGACAGCTGTGATGGGCATATTCGGACTTTTCGTCCGAAAGTGGTTCTAGAAAATTGCATTTCGTTTGGAATGGTTACTATGACTTGTAGTGGTTCTTTTGTGAGAGGTCCCAGCACCACTTTATAGAAACCAGATATCTCGAATCGATGAATGAAAATCGAAGGACGGCATCCTTTACAATCCAGTCATCGGATACAGTTCCCGTCGTTGGGCACTTGTGGCCTGCAGGCACCGCTCCATATTATCACCTCTGTTAGTGTCCAGCTGCAATGGGCATATTCGGACTTCTCGTCCGAAAATGGTTTTAGAAAAGAACGTTTCATTTGGAATCGTTAGTTTGACTTGTAGTGGTTCCCTTGCCAGTTGCGGATAACCGCTGTCTCAGCGCGTATCTCGAAGAAATCGTAGCGAGACCCCGTGGTCCCAGCCCGTTTCCCCACTGCCCCAACAAGATATTGCGTAGAAGATGCGGAAATGATTAGGAATGTTCGTCCTATACATCACATTTACATTTTTTGTTTGATTGTTTCTTTTCATGAAGTACCCCTATTTCGTTCAGATCACGCGTTTACCCAGTGCAAAAAGTTGCTTTATTTATCCGCTATTCGCAGTTTTCTGCATCGCTATCATGAAAGTAGTGCGGTCACTCCGTCATTCTCATACTCAAAACTTTCCATACTACCTTCTTGCGTCTAATCTGCCCGAAATCCAGATTCATGCGTCTTTACCGGATTGGAAACGTCACCTTTAAGTTACTTGCAGGCTTGAGAAATGCAAGTAACATTCGCGGGGACGTGTATGGGAAGTGCGTCTTTCGAAAAAGACCTCAAACACGTAAGTAACATACCTTCAACTTCAATAGACGCAAGGAGGCTACTTGAATTTTTCTGGATAAGCGCGTCTTTCGAAAGACATCACAAGAACGCAAGTAACATACCGTTTAGACGCACGAAAGTTACTCAAATCTTAGGCGATTCGCCGCCCCGAGCCACATCGAACAGGAATCGAAGCCGCCTGTCAGTTCGGCTCGTTCATCTAATCTCCGGGCCACTGCTGTTGCTGTTCGGGCCAACTGGAGGAGCCCGGACAGCAACAGCAGTGGCCTGAAAAACAACAGCAGCGGCCCGTACAGCAACAGGAGCCGACCAGCAGATTGGGAGAACTAGCCGGACTGTCAGGCGGCTCGGGGCCGATAATCGCCTGAGATTGTTTATGGCAAAAGCGTCATTCGTAATTGATCGATTTCTCTTCGATAACCTCTCCATTTTACCTTTCCCGGATAATTTCGCCTATTTCGTTAATTAATAGGAAACTTTTCTCAGCAATTCAATTTGTTATTCTGTTACCTAGATTTGCTTTACTCTCTCTCTCTCTCAGGGTAAGGCGTAGCGGTGTGATCGGCCCGTGAAAGGTGCGGCCCTCCTCCTCCAGCCTTGGATCCGGTGTAGCCCCCCCATCGAGCTTGTGACTTTAAACCCTTGTGCCAAACAATTTGAGAGGTCTTTTCCGAACAACGCTTCCAAACGGTTTTCTGCAGAAACGGACGTTATAGGTCAAGTCACACCGGCTGTAATCGGCTCAAAATGGTCGGATCGACCTGAGACTCGGCCGACAGTTCTATAGTGGTTATCTTTATCAACAGCTCAACCCAGAAAAATTATTTTTTCGACCTCTCCTGACATTGAAGTCCAATCAAGGGTTTTCCGATCTCTGGTCAGTATCTCGGATTTGGCTGAAATCTTGACTAGGGGTGTAACTCAGGGAGCTGAAGACGAATCTGACGTCCGTTGCACAATTTTCGACCTGCTACATACCTCAGTTATACGATGGTTTGGGAAAGACATAATTCATGCGATAATTTCACTGTTCGATTCAATTGCTTGTATCTTCGAGCCATACCTTTTTTAACTTACTACGGACAACAAAGTGGTGAAATGGGCCCCAGAAGGGGAGCCTGCTCTCGAGAGAGCAGGAAATCGAAGGGCTTCCAAGGATTCATGCAAACCCTGTGAGGAGTTTCAACGACTACGCTCTGAGTTGATGTCTCGACAATCAGAAAACCAGAAAAAATCTCGAAATTCAGGATTATTTGTCGGTTAACATATTGGGATCACTCAGGAATCTAACAAGTTGACGAACAAGGAAAGTGCTTCGGTTAGCGACTAGGGTGCAAAACTGTGCGGAATGTTTCGGGATGAGAATGCGGTCTTGCGTTTCGGATCGAGATTGCAACGCGTTGATGTTGCAAGACCTAAATCATCCAATGCTTCGATTGAGACAATGGTGTGAGAGACAAAACTAGGAAAACAACACTCTCTATTACTGCAAACTTTCCTGCAGCAAGCTTTGCGACAGTCGTCAGACCGCGAGGATTGGCTTAATAGATCTATTAGATGAGGATCCAGGTCAGAATCGATCCCAGTAGAACGAAGAAAGCGACATACTCGCCCTTAATTTTGGAAAGTGCGTAGAATACAGAACCAACATCTCTGAAGATTTTAGAAATGTTGCGAACACTAATTTCAACAACTTACCGAAGTCTTCCGTAAGTTGTTGAAATCGTGATCGTAAGTTGCGCAGCCTCATGCCCTAATGTGTTCGCAACATTTTCGGAACTGTTCTGTAACTCTCTAAAATGCTGATTCCAACCATTAGTATCGCGCCGCGATCAACTGATCGCGACGCGAACCCCACGCCGCGGCCATTAGGTCGCGGAGCCGCGGGGTCCGCGTTGCGACGACGGGCGATCGGGACGCGGGGCTACGCCCGCGTGTTAGTTACTTGCATGAGCATCTATGTATTGGGAGCAGTCGTAACCGTTCATAGGAGAATAAACGTGTTGTAACCAGGGGTACGTTCCAAGAATGTTCCCATGACGGCAAGGGAGGGCAAAAGGGCTTTACATGGTAAGAGTTACTTCCCATGGCTACAAATCATAACTGTGAAATGCTTCCACGCGGCCGCGGCTACGTTTCCATCGACGCGTTTTGCCATGAGAATGTTCTTGGAACGCACACCTGACTGAACCACCACCTAAGGTGAGCACAGTGGGCACTTACAAGGGAGGCTTGTTACCTTCCGGTGGCGATTCGGAAAATCATGTTGTCATTGCTGTAGGTCTGTGAAAGTATATGAATGACCCGTGTTTGAAATTGGCTGAATGGCTAAGGGGATTCCAAAAACGTCATTTTTATTGCTTCAAAAAAAGGTAAGAGTACCCATCAGGGAATTTTCGGGGCATTCAGATATTTCACGAATTGGTGTTATTTCATTTAAGGTGGATTAGGCGATTCAATAGGGCACGAGTATCGACTATATGATCATACTCTACTGCTACCACACTCTTTATTCAAATGCAGTTCTCTAAAAAGATTTACGGGCAATGACAAGGAGCTTTGTTTAAAGAGAGGAATCGAGTTCTATATCACGCCTTGTCAGAATAACTAAATAGGGAGAAAAATTCTTTTTCGAACAACCGCAGTTATTCCAGCATCAACTTTTTAAAAATTGACCCATCTCATTTAGTCACCAAAAGCTGTTGTAAACTGTGACTTGGAAAATTATTGCCTCATAGTACATACATTCTTCATTCAGATGCTAACCATTTGTGCCCATTTTAATTAACACAGTCACAGGAGAGCAGAAGTTTGCTTAGAAGTGTGATTTCTACGGTATTACGCAGTATTTTGTAGAACATGCAATTCGCATCTGCTCCGTCCGCTGACGTGTACCCCGGCTACTTTGGCAATAAACCTTGGCTGTAGCAGTGATCAGGGCTCTCTGTTCCTCGTATATTCTTCGACTGTTCCATCCTCTTCTTCCAAAAGGGGAATTCGTGGCAGTGAATGAACAACTTCGATCTTCTACTAGTTTCGTTGTGCTATCACTTGAAAACATCGTTAGTTCGCCACGAAGAGAAGGCGGTAGAAAACTACTCGAAACCTTTTGGCAAAGAATTGAAGCTTAAAGTATCGCCCAAAGACTTTTTTGTAAAACCAAAATAGCCATAAGGGTCCAGTAGAGCTCTTTGTGCTATTCTTTTCAAAGTTATTAGATATTCGCACGGATTATCGACCCAGATGTGCTAGATTATCAACATCAAGTCCATTTTTGGGTGGCCATAACACTCTGGGGGTGCATTTCTAAAGTCTTAAGCGGCATTGATGATCTCAGCTAGCCCCAATCTAGAGATTGCGCCTAAAAGTTGTTAAAATTTCAATTTTTCCGTCAATCAAAAGCCACAAAGCCGTCGAAACCTGACTTCTGAACACGCTGTTATATTTTTTTTTACTCGTGCTTGCTTCCTCGTCTCGAAATTAGCTCAAACCATAAAAGGTTTCTAACAGGAAATTTGATAAGCAGTGGGAAAAAAGATTTGAGAAAGTATTTGTAACGCAGGAGCAAAGTGAAGGGTGGAAAACGATGAAACTGATCAATAAGGGAGAGGTTGCAAAAGCCTTTCAATTAGTTGTTCCTGCAAATCATTGTCACGCTTCCTACGTCTACTAGGTTGCCTGCCGAATAGCGCTATTTGTAACTAACGATAACTAAACTGCAAGTTTCTCCACGCTCATAAGGCCCATCGAAACATGATTTTAGGATTTAAACCTGCTCGTAACATTATTAAAAACTCCAGAGATAGCACGGCAAGGTACAGAGAGGCCCGCTCCCACGGCGACAGCCAAGGGATGGTGAAGACTGTCTTCGACACAGTTCACTTTGACTATGACAATGTGCCCAGTCTCTAAAAAAAACTATCTACAGATTTTTTGAACGTGCAGAATGGGCTGAGATTACTCCGCCAGACGATGAGACGACACCACTTCAACCCTACAGAGCACAACAAAAGCTTGCGCGTTTCCTAGGCCATGAGAAGGAAGGATTGAATCAAGCCATCGGGGCTGCAATAACATCTACTGCCATAGCGTACACCACATCTAAAAAGGCATTTAATTTTGCCAAAGAAATTCCACTCGTAATTTCGCGATGAAGACAGGATCAGTTTCTTGTGGAGCTCATTACGAAGCGAGAAGAGCCTACATGTGTGATTAAGCAGCTCGCTGTTAACATGAAACACGATCTGTTGAAGTAAGTCATCGACGAAAGCCTTCCGATCTCACCTCCAACACATGACCACAGAGGAAACGGAGCAAAATAGATAGTCTTTTTTACTGAGAACTGCATCTTCTGTCAATCGTTCATTAACTATTGTGGAAGTTCAGGATAAGTGGTGCGATGAACCTCACCCAAACACTTGTTATGAAGGAGTACTTATTCGGTTCACCGACCAGGACTAATGTGAGATCTACCTAACAATCTGTAGCAGAGGAAATTAGTTTCGGGTTCCTTCAAATGACGATGCTCCACCGTATCTGATGGGCTGCAAGTTTTTAGTCATGAGTACACAACATTCCCACCAGTTACCTGGTGCTACTCGTAAGTCTCAGACGGCTGAAACTGAATTTAGCTTTCGCACTGCAGGTGCGAAAGCTAGAAAATGTCAGAGAAGGGGTGATAAATGACTACAGAACATCTACTATTGCGGAACACGTGAACGCAAGCCTCCACCACTTCGCTACATTTTTCGAAACTCTTCCAAACGAAGGGAGCCTTTCAGTAGATTTCACACTCAATTGCGAGGTCTGAAAAAAGTGCAGCACCGAGAAAGTTTTCTGCAAACGTTTTGTCGCATTTTTTTTGCTAGCACAGAGCGCCCCATCGCCACAACTTTTTGCAAAATTGACGGAATGAATTTTCAGAGTTTTCATGTTTCTGTCACTCAGGTGAATACCATGGTATGTTAAAAGTCTTCCTGGCTCCGGTGTTTCATCGTAGTACATGTATTTATTTCTGTGATTCCCAATGACCACAGTTCGAAACGGGTCAGATTTCTCTTATGGTGACCATCTGATCAGTTCACAATGAGGGATTTCAATGTGGAAATATACAATTTTTGAATGATTTCGGGTATCAACTCAGATATTTCGCATCACTATTGTATGGTACTCGTTCAAAGGTGTTCAAAAAATGGCATAAAGATTGGATTCGTAGGACTCTGAAACAAGTTATGGCTATGTGGCGCTTTTTGCGCGCGAAAAGCCCAAAAATCGCCGTTTTTGCGAAAAAAATCTGCTCGGTACGGTAGCAGGGAAAGTTTTGGCATGATGACGGACCGGGGGCCTGCCCCCCCCCCCCGCTACCCGGCTTCTAAGACTGCGGCCCCTCTTCCGTGATCGTCACACCGTACGCCTGAGCCTGGTCTCTCTCTCTCTCTGTAATCGTGTGTGTAGACTCTGGTCCATTTCAAGTGAGCTCATGTTTTCGGTTATCACAGCGCGGAGTGGTGGATTTTTCGTCGGAACCTCCTTATCAATACTTATATTTCACCGAGGCTCACCGCTCTGCTGCTGGTGATAATCGAAATCCACTGGTCACTAGTGGTCTGCCAGAGTCTATGTATGTGTACATATCCTCTGGTTCCGAGCCAAATTTACTCTGTTCCCTTGTGCCGAGCGGGTCAGGGGCCCTCTACACGCAGAGGTAAGATTTGTTCCATTTTTGCAGTTTGAAACATCACGCCACTGAAGGCGAGCGAAGTGGTCCCGAGTGGAATTAGAGCCGCAAAAAGCGGGAGAACTCCTCTCTCGGTGTGTAGAGGGCCCCTGTCCCGTGCGGAGCGAGGGTGGAGACAGCGAGAAAGTGTGGGAGAAGGAGACGCAGCGTGTGCGCGCAGATGCACGCGATAAATGCGCACGATAAACGGAAATAAAATTTCACTTGGAAACAGATTATATGTGTGTAGATGTGTGTATGAGTGTGTATGCGTGCACGTGTGTATTTCGGTCGGTCTGTTTTCTGGCTGGCTAAAGCCGATCGGGCGACTATGACACTTCCACCGGCGAGCAGCGTGGCGAGAAGTGGGGCGCGTCAAGCATCCACGCCGCTCCGCTTTGTAAACGAGCAGCGTGAAAACGGGGCGGTGGCGTACGACTGCTATCTTGCGCTTACTGAAGTCGGGACTTTGATCCTAGAAATGACTTTCACACATCCTGGGCTTCTCAAGTATTCGCGGTGTTCGCAGAAGAAGGAGAAAGTCTCGGAGCTATAGACGACGCCTTATACGCGTCCGTGTGTGCATTGAAGCTTCGTCGGCTTCAAATCTAATCGTGCGATTCGCAATTTTCACGCTCTGAAATTTGGTTTGAACTCGAATAGGGAATCTGGCTTTGTGTGGTATATACTCTTCCCGAGCCCCGTGAATGCAGCGTACAGAAACGGGCTTGCGCGCGGTAACGGACCAAAGCCAAATCCTGTAGGCCGCTTCGCGCGAACCACAGTTCCAGTACTATCTTCTACTGCCATTATAGTGAACAAGTGTAGAGACTTTGCTTGCACGGCTAAGTTAAGGCCCCTTTTTTTCCACTCCGCCATAAAGTCGCCGCTGGAGTATTCATAGTCTTCACAAGCGCGTCACGCGCGTGATGGGAGTAGAAAGTATTCATACTCCAACGCCCCGCCCGCGCGTACTGCGCTGGCGTTGAGCAGTATGATTAGCGCCTTGGGAGAGTTGTTGCGCAGCGGAAGAATGGGCGTGGTTAAGTGAGGTACCATAATGCCATCACCTGCTAACATAACACTCAAATTCTAAGGATCTGTTAGATCCGGTTCTAGTGCCTATGTTAAACGTTGCTTTAAGAATTCCTAGATCGTTAATTTTTGTTTCAACGAATAGTGTAAGAATATTGCACGTAACTTTAGGATATGAAGATTGCACGTAGTTTGAGGAGGCTGTTTGCTCGAATACGTGGAGTTGAACAATCGGTACTACTGAAAATTTTTCTAATCCGATTTTTTATCCGAATTAGCCGATGAGATTCGATTTGATCCGATCAGATATCCGATAACCGATCCGGAGGAAAATCCTCGTCTCGAATTAGATCCGTTATCCGGAATTCTCTTCTGGACCAGAATCCGTTTTATCCGATGAGTCGGTTTCGCGAAATCGGCAAAATCCGAAAATCCGATCCGAATCGATTTTGACCATCGGATGGAATGTATACAAGGCAGGTTCTCTGCCTTGGGTGTAAGCAAGAAGCAAAGCACTCGCACTTTTGATTGTTTTTTAGTGAGCACAGAAAGTACACACCTGGGGCAGAGTCAGGTGTACACTAGCTAATGGAATAACATTCAACCGTAACAAGAAAGTAGGTAAAAATGTAGACGAAATTCCGAGTGCGAAGATTCGACGATGAAGAAAGGGGGTCACCCCCGATAGTGTCGGTGGTGAACAGATCTCATGCCGATTTAGTGTAAGGCCGGGATCATACTCCCCGCGACCGACGACGACGACAGTGCATATCAGGCATATCGATTTTCGGTCGATACTGATGGTAAACATTGCGTCGCGTCGCTCGTCGCTGGAAGTATAATTCCGGCCTAAAAGGGGGACTCCCTAGATGGTATCGCGGCTGCACTCTATATAGATAGTTTCGTGGCTTGTTTCCTCAAGGAAACATTTAAATTCAAAGCGCGGCTGGCGCTGCGGTTCAAATCTCACCAGCGGCTGGCTGGTAATTACCTTACCAGCCATCGAATTTGAATGCTTTTTCTTGAGGAAACAAGCCACGGACCTAACCATTCATTAGATCCGATTCGGATAATTTCGGATACCCGTCCGAATGATTCGAAATTTTACGATTCGGTATCAGCGAAAAACCGCCAAATCCGAATCGGGCCGAAATCCGAATCACCGAAAAATGCCAAACCCGAATCGAACCGAAATTTGAATCATCGATATACACCAGTATTCGGTTCATGATTCGAATTCCGATTATCCGAAATGCGTCACGATTTGGTTCAATCCTGCCACTTCAAAGGATCCAACAGGGATCCATAACATGGTTCGAAACAGGAATGTGTTCAAATACGACTAACGACTTTAACGACCAACGGGCTTTTTGGGTGTTACACGTCAAACAAAGCATTTAGTTTTTCCCTAGAGAAAAGGAGTACACGCAATAAATTTAGTCTGATGAATGGAAGGGGCTGCGACGGTAGATGGCCGCGCGCGAGACAAAACCCCGTTGGCTGGTGATGCCGCCAACACCGCACTGCCAGCTGCCTGGTCCATGAGCAGATTAAATCGAATACGAAAACCATATATATCATCTGTTTCGGAGTGGAATTTATTTCCATTTATCGCTTACGTCTGCGCGCATATGCTGCGTCTCCTTTCCTCCACGCTTTCTCGGTATCTCTCCTCGCTGCGCATAAGCGCACGAAAGAACTGAGTAAATTTGGTTGCGAAATAGATGATAAGTGTACTTATAAGTTATCATCGAAAAGAGGAGACGATGTTGGATTGACCAACACGAATGATTTGCTCTAGCTGTAAGAAGAGTAAACGTACACATAGAAGGACAGAATCAAGTACAAGTATTCCCACATGATCCCGTCAAGCAAATAGAGTTCTTTTTAACAACCATTAAATTACTCGCAAAGTACGACAACAGTTCGTTTTTGCAGTTTAAGAATAGCAATCTAGAGAATTGATTTTAGGAAATAATTTCACTTTTTTTGAAGACTCTCGCCACTTTTTTCCCTTATGTTCCCTTTTTGTTGAAACGTTGCTGTCTGCACCGAACTTTTTTTGCTTGGAGGAGCATCTTTTCAAAAGAGTTGTTTACTTTTTCTCGATATTACCACGTATTATCCCTGAAAGTCGTCAAAGTTTTCTATCTGAAATCCACTGATTTGATAATTTGTAAGCAGTGGGCTAATTAGCCACTCCCTCCGTCGCACTCGTGTCAGGATAGGCGGAATTCCGACTTCCGTTCAGTTTAGGCTTTCCGATTTTCGAATTCCAATTTGCGAAAATTGTCACAAAAATGCGGAAAATTTCGGACATAAATAAAAGATTACAGTTTCAGGAGGGTGATCATTGTTATCCGCCAAATCTTCAGGAGGTTCTTTGAGGTGCTAAGCCTAAATCCAAAGTCTGTTTTCATTTCTGAAAAGAGGAAGGAATGAGATCCACATATCGACAGGAACTATATTTGCTTAACATGAACCAAAACCCATTGAGAATAAGCTCTTTTCCGACAGATTCGGGTGTAATAATTCTCAGACAAGGCTCCTTTTCAGGAAGATTTGGGTTTGTGGATATTGTCTCTACGTAATGATATCTATAGTGTACTACCTCGAGCTACCTAATTGAAGTGAATTATGAGCAGCATTAGTCTAGACTCTCGGTTTTTGTGGTGTATCCAAATAGTGCGTAATATTAAAAAGAAGACTAGGCTTTTGCTGAGAATTTCTGTTGGGAAGATATTTTCCGTACACATTTCATTTCATTAATTACACGGGAAACCGTGTGAACGATAACAACACAAAACAAGAGAAAAAAAAAAACAAACCACCACCCTTAACGAGGAATGGCAAGAAACAAGACTATATTCCTGAAAGTTTAGGATCCTGGCAAAAGTAAAGATTTGGCATGGCCGTTTTTTCGAAATTTTAGAAATATACTCAGTTAAAAGGGGAAGGTGAAGAAAAATGGAAAAAGTTTTGAAATATTCCTGAGAACGATTTGGCGTAGAATAATTTGATTTTTAGGAAATGTAATGAAATAGTTGAAAGTATGATTTGGCAGTCGAGTTTGAACCAACTATTTACAAGAGTTGTGCGAAACGAGAGATCGCATTGTATGAGCTTATCCGTAGAACATATCAAAGCAAAATCACGCGTGATATGAAACAAACACTTGATTTTACTTCACTTAATACGTGAAGATCGCGGCATTCCAGCTCACAAACGAGCTTTTACTGCTTGCCTTATCACGCGTGATTTTGCTTTGATATGTTCTACGGATAAGCTCATACAATGCAATCTCTCGTTTCGCACAACTCTTGTAAATAGTTGGTTCAAACTCGACTGCCAAATCATACTTTCAACTATTTCATTACATTTCCTAAAAATCAAATTATTCTACGCCAAATCGTTCTCAGGAATATTTCAAAACTTTTTCCATTTTTCATCACCTTCCCCTTTTAACTGAGTATATTTCTAAAATTTCGAAAAAACTGCCATGCCAAATCTTCACTTTTGCCAGGAACCTAAACTTTCAGGAATTTTATTTATTTTTCCTGAAGGTTTCCTTTCTAACATGGTTTATGCCTGGTGGTGTTAATTCAAAGCAAACCCACTGATGCCCTGCCCTCCCCCCCCCTCCTTCTATGACGTCCTGCACGCTCGCACTGATGTCCTGCACACGTTCTACGGCGCTCTGCGCACACCCATTTGGGTCACAAGCACGCTCATGCCGATCATTTTTTCCGCAGGGCTACCGTAACCCTCCTTCGGAAGTTTTCCAAGTGTCAGCCTGGATATGAGCACATCGTTATAGTCAACCATCATCTTTGCACAATTTCGGCCTCCTCAGCCACTTCCCAGTGGCTTCTCGAAGAGAGCGGTGTGTGAATGACGGCATACCGCTCCTCTCCCCTTTTATATCCCGCATGTTATGAGCGTGTGTTATCGTTCGTTATCATGTTTTGTTCAAGAATGATTACGGTAGCCCTGCGGAAAAAATTATCGGCATGGGCGTGCTTGTATTTGGATCCCGCAAACTTTCTACGGCGTCTTGCTCACTTCCACTTGGTCACCTCACAGTTTTTATGGCGTCCAACGTACTTTCATTTGGGTCGCGTACACTTTCTACGGCGTAATGCGCACACCCATTTGGGTTCCGCACACTTTCTACGGCGTCCGACGCACTCTTATTTGGGTCCCACACGTTTTCTACGGCGTCCGACGCACTCTTATTTGGGTCCCACACACTTTTTACGGCGTCCGACGCACTCTCATTTGGGTCCCACACACTTTCTACGGCGTCCGACGCACTCTCATTTGGGTCCCACACACTTTCTACGGCGTCCGACGCACTGTTATTTGGGTCCCACACATTTTCTACGGCGTCCGACGCACTCTCATTTGGGTCCCACACACTTTCTACGGCGTCCGACGCACTCTTATTTGGGTCCCACACGTTTTCTACGGCGTCCGACGCACTCTTATTTGGGTCCCACACATTTTTACGGCGTCCGACGCACTCTCATTTGGGTCCCACACACTTTCTACGGCGTCCGACGCACTCTCATTTGGGTCCCACACACTTTCTACGGCGTCCGACGCACTGTTATTTGGGTCCCACACATTTTCTACGGCGTCCGACGTACTCTCATTTGGGTCCCACACACTTTCTACGGCGTCCGACGCACTCTTATTTGGGTCCCACACGTTTTCTACGGCGTCCGACGCACTCTCATTTGGGTCCCACACACTTTCTACGGCGTCCGACGCACTCTTATTTGGGTCCCACACGTTTTCTACGGCGTCCGACGCACTCTTATTTGGGTCCCACACACTTTTTACGGCGTCCGACGCACTCTCATTTGGGTCCCACACACTTTCTACGGCGTCCGACGCACTCTCTATTGGGTCCCACACACTTTCTACGGCGTCCGACGCTTTGTTATTTGGGTCCCACATTTTCTACGGCGTCCGACGTACTCTCATTTGGGTCCCACACTTTCTACGGCGTCCGACGCACTGTTATTTGGGCCCCCCGCGTGTTCTACGGCGCCCGACCCACTCTCATTTGGGTCCCACACACTTTTTACGGCGTCCGACGCACTCTCATTTGGGTCCCACACACTTTCTACGGCGTCCGACGCACTCTCATTTGGGTCCCACACACTTTCTACGGCGTCCGACGCACTGTTATTTGGGTCCCACACATTTTCTACGGCGTCCGACGCACTCTCATTTGGGTCCCACACACTTTCTACGGCGTCCGACGCACTCTTATTTGGGTCCCACACGTTTTCTACGGCGTCCGACGCACTCTCATTTGGGTCCCACACACTTTTTACGGCGTCCGACGCACTCTCATTTGGGTCCCACACACTTTCTACGGCGCCCGACGCACTGTTATTTGGGTCCCACACATTTTCTACGGCGTCCTACGCACTCTCATTTGGGTCTCGCACACTTTCTACGGCGTCCGACGCACTCTCATTTGGGTCCCACACACTTTCTACGGCGTCCGACGCACTGTTATTTGGGTCCCACACGTTTTCTACGGCGTCCTACGCACTCAAATTTGGGTCCCACACACTTTCTACGGCGTCCGACGCTTTGTTATTTGGGTCCCACACATTCTCTACGGCGTCCGAAGCACTGTTATTTGGGTCCCACACACTTTCTACGGCGTTCTGCGCACTCCTACTGGGGTCCCGCGCATTTTCTATAACGTCCTGAGCCCTCCCACTTGGGTCCCGCCCACTTTATTCGGCGTTTGGCGCACTCGCATTTGGATCCCACACATTTCATATTATTTTTATTCGTCTGATAGTACTGCTAATCGATTTACAAGTCAGAGAAGTGCCTTCACGACGGCAGCTCGACACGTACGCAGACCGCGTGGGCGGACAGTCTCGTTCGGACGAACCTTACTGTTGACATCGCAGTGAAATTCCCATCTGAAATTGCAGACTACGGTGACGAAAGGCAGTGCTAGCGAAATCATAAAACCACGAAAACTGTTGGTCCTAGCACGATTATCCTCGAGCTGAGTTGTCAGCTGCTGCCTGTCCTTGTTCGAAAAAGCTTAGGTCCAAGAACCCTACAATCGGTTGCTGCATAACTCTGGGGGGCCAATCTCGCCTGGTGTTCTTCTTCACATTAGCATTTCGATACCGTCAGAAATGTGCATTTTAGCCAAATTCTTGCAGTGATTGTCTTTGATCTGCCTGTTGTCTCTTGAATTTCGTTCCGATAAGGATGTCGTGGTTGAGAGTTCCCTTTCGCAAAATATCATTTCCCATACTTTCCCAAGAAAAGACAGAGGGTCAGTCTGGCGTAGCTTCCACGTAATCAATTTAGTCTGGTGATTGTCTGCGGCTATAGAGCGCCGCGCACGATCGCAACTCCGATGGTCGGTGATGCCGCCAACACCGCACGGTCAGTCGCCCAATCGATGCGCCAGACTAAATATAATACGGAAATCATACTTTGCGGACACATCCTTTTCGGTCTATAAAGGGGTTTCGTTCAATTTACAATTTTTTAATGGAATTCACATATCTAGACGTATAAGTTGAATTCCCCAACATCAAAGGCGCACAAGCAGCTGAAATTTCTCTAATGGCCAAAAGGGAAGTTTTTCAGCGATTTAAGTACGTTACTGTGGGCAAAATATCGTTTAAATACTGCACAATACCGTGATCCAACAGAAAATCGGGAGCGGATTTCATATTCGTGATTAGCTTCCCATCTAAAGTCCACGGGTCCAGCTCATCAACGTGTTTGGTTGTTTTGAGGTAAAGACGTCAATGTTGTTTATGATTTGCGCGTGAGGACAGAAGGACTCGTACACGAGCAGTGTCTCACCTTCCCAAGCCTATTACTTTGCTTGGCTTGAGGTACGATAGGTTAGCAACAGCCATTTTTAAGGCGTCCGGTGTACTCCCGCTTGGGCCCCGCCCGCTTTCTACGGTGTCCGGCTCACTCCCACTGGGGTTCCGCACACTTTCTACGGCATCCGGCCGCTTCTGCCGGGTAATCATCGAAGATGCCGACGCCTTCAAGCCTATCCCAACAGCACGTGTTCACGAATTCCACCGAAAGACAAAGTCCATAGCAAAGAACGGAGCAACAGAGAGTATGGAATTCAGAGGAACGGGTTCACAAAAGATTTCGTCGTCCATACAAACAGTTCCACTAAGAGTGTGGGAGCAGGGTGAAGGTAAAGCATTCCGTGTAAAGTGTGTCCGAATGACACAGTCCGTCCACGCGGTAGGTATGCATGTCAAGCGGCCGTAACTTAGGCCTTTATCGGACCTTCGAAACGATCAGAAGGATTATTAAGCGAATATTGAATAATATCCAAGTCAGCTGTTCATAACCGTAAAAGGGCTCGTTCGTATAACTGCATTCGATACGGCCGCGCGACACGCACGCCGACCGCGAGGGTGGGCAGTCTCATCCGGACAGACATTGCTTCTGGTGCGTTCTCCCCTTTCTTCGATCATTTCAGCTCTGCCCGGGGACCAGTTAATCGTTTTAGCAAATAATCTCAGAATTGAAAATTATCGTGAACGCTGTCGTTAATGCTTGACTGCTCGTCAGTCCAGCATAATACGTCCCTACGAGGTTACACATGCGGAGCTCATCCTCTATGTACAGCCCACCTAGCAGTAGATCAGCCACCAAGCCGTTTCAGTCACGTTCCTGGTGACACACGTGACGAGCGCTTGCTTCTGTCTGTGCGTCTTTTTCTTCGACCAAATGAAATCAACTGAGCAACAGTTCCGCGTCGACTGTCCATATGTACACTGCTTCGAGCAAAATTTTTTAAATTCCTTTGCTTGCGTGTGCAGAGAGGGAAGGGGACATTTAGGGAGTGGAGGGGAGAAGAAGAGCAGTGTACGCGCACACGCATTCGATGGAATCACGCAAAGTTCGCAACGAAATGAAGTGATCCTGGTTATGCTTCAAAAGCATTATACACATAAAGTCTAGCTTGCACGTATGTATGAGTCCCGGCGGAGCAAGCAGCGGAGCGGTCGGTCATAGCAAAATGGAACAGTGATGAAGAGATTTTGACATCATAACCCCGATAATCTTTGCTTCGACAGGCTCGAAATGAGGGAGCTAGGCTATACGTGAGCATGTCTTAGTCTTTGTGAGTCTTCAGAAACGCGGAACCCACCTTCTTCTTTGCAAAACCCGCCTCCTTGATACAAGCATCCTCGAACTGACTGCTGAGATAAAGGCAACGTTCGCGTTGCAAATCGCTTTATATTTTGCAAGCTCAATTTCGTGAATAAGCCCGGTAGACCACACCGGTAAGCTTCGGCGCGTCAAAAAAGTAGGGTTATGAGGTTGGGAGGGGTGAAAGATGAGGGCGTAAACGTGCTGGTACAGGCCGTACTAGTTTGATAACCAGCTTTGTTATACCAACCGTTCTTGAAAGCTTACAGGCAGCTTCTCAAACGTTGTCTACTGCTGCTTACTTCCATTTGCTTTTTATAGATTTTCATTCGAAGGCAAGAATTCAAATACGTGCTGAGCTATCAAATCATGTTCTGGACCGGAATCACAGATGTTGGCCAGCTGATTGTGCACGACGTTTCAGGCATAATGACCATGTTTCAGTGTAATTTTATCACCTTTTATGTGAATAAGGTTGGCGAAATATTCGAGTCTTCTCAGTTGTTTTCGCTTAATGATTTATTATTATTGATTTATTTGCAGTTTTTCGGTTCAACTCTATATGCCTTATGGTTTGCTATGCTCTTCCTGTCAATGATCACAACAATGAACCGCTTCGTGTCAGTCGTCTACACATCTTACTGTGGTGTTGTGTTCGGGAAACTCAACGTTAAGGTACCCATGTCCACTATTACCTTGAGAGCAACTCATTCCTCGAAGCGATGTATTTTGTTAGCACAGGCACTCAATATTCCAAACAAAAATCTGTTTCAGTTGATGTATTTCACAGCATTCATGATTTTCATCGTTGCCTGGGTAATGAAACTCACACCTTACTCCAGCTACTGTTTCGACGTAACATCTCTGCAGTGGTATTATCCCAAACAAGATGTCAAGGTAACCTATGTAGTATAGTTGTACACGAACGAAATTTTCGAAAAATTTTCGAAAGATTTTTCGAAGTTTTTTTCGTTCGTTTTCGTTCGTTCGAAATTTCGTCGAACGAAATTTTTTCATTTTTCGTTCGTTCGAAATTTTTTCGAACGAAATTTTTTCATTTTTCGTTCGTTCGAAAAGATTTCGAACGAAAAAATTTCGATTTTCGTTCGTTCGACATTTTTTTCGAAATTGTACAACTATACTATGTAGCCTCCCATCTCCACAATTTATTTGGTTTTTATACTCGACAAATCATTTATGGGCAATGTTGCACTGCTTTCACTTGATTATATGTGATAGTAGAGGATATCAATTAAATTACAAACTATCACAATATTAGTCTGGGTTAACATTTAAATGTCTGCATTTATTAGGAATATGAATAAACGCAATTATGCTGGTAATGAAAATGCCACGGAGAACTAATTGAATTCCATCACGTTCGCATCAGATTGCCTGTTTTGATATTTCTAGGGGACTTTAAAAAGTCCTCACCGCCCTCCCGCCAGAGCTCTTAACTCTGGCGGAAAGGTTACTAGGAACACTTTTTGACCCTCGCGTCCCGCCACAGCGGGGCCACTAGAATATTTCATAGTCCTCCCAAGATTCATTAATGAAAAAGAAAATTTCTCCCAATATCAGATATCTTATAGCTTTGTCAGTCATTGTCCACCTACTCGCTTTTCATGCTTTTGCGGCGGCGGCAAATGCAGCTTTTTAAGCTACGGGAAACCACTACTTTGGAATGCTAAGAAATTAGATGAATATTGAAAGCTGACTCCTTTGCCCGTGATAATGATGGTAGAATGCCCTGATCGACAATGGATTTCCGCACAAAACTGGTGCCGATACGGTAAAACGCGGCTTTACTGCCGCTATGGCGGCGAAATTGATGATATAGAAGTAGAAGTTGGGGTGGAAGACTAGGGTGGGTTGGGGGTGGGTGTGTGGGGAGGGGGCGGGGGCAGGAGTAGGAGACACTGGGATGTGGGGTAAGAGGAGTCCACGGAGTGGATGAGGACGGAAACAACAGTTTATGAGGGCTTTGCGGGAAAGCAAAACCGAGGCCACATTCATCATTGAACTAACTCTGGGGTTGTCAATATGGGTTGGGTTTGGCGCGAGCGTTGCCGCGTCAGTTCCCGAGCTAAACCCAATCCAGATCGGCAAACCCAGGGTTATCGCAATGATGAATCCGACCTCCGTACAAGAGCTCGCACCCTCTCACCAGCGACGAAAGCTTGGAGACCTCAACGACGTATTTTGGCGAGTGCCTGGCGAACTCATGATAAGCAGGCTCTTGCCACCCACGAGCATTTGGCTCGCCCGCTTCCCGGCAGTGAAGGGTCGCCGATCATGGGAGTTTCTTGAAGACTATCATGAGGTTTCTTGAAGGTCCCAGGTCTTCGAGGGTGATTCTGAGGGTTCTTACTAGTCAGTCGCCTAACAACTTCCAAGAAAATGGGGTTTGGGAGGGTAGTTTCTTGGATCTTAATTCGGTTTTTCCAGGCTCCGAAGAAGGCGAAAATCGCCGAAACGTCAGCCAAATAAAGAGGTTTTCAACAATCTTGGTCTCGCTTCAACCACCGAATACCACAAGTGTCAATCAACATGCCAAGATTTATGGAGAGTCGCACGTGGACAATTTTTTAAACGTTGAAGCTCACTGCAGTTTTGCGTCTACAAAGCGCGAAACTGCAGACGTCCCTCAATGGTCCCAAAGCAATGTTCTTGCTGCCCTTCTACCTGTTGAAGTATAACTAGGGCCTTCGTGAAAATCAGCTGTGAAATTGACGAAAATAGCACATTGCTTTTTTCTATGTTGCGTGAACAACCACTCCACATCGATCAACTATGTCAATCTGAAGGTAAGTCGGCACGATACTTTGTGTTCCTCACTGCGCGTTAGCACTAACTCGGTACGCGTAAGTTATAACACACGTGCGCCGGGTTGGCGCCAACAATAAGGAACGCAAAGTATCAGTGCAACAAGTGCCAGACATTTGGGAGAGCGGTGTGACTAACAGTTCCACGTTTTAAAGATGATCTGTGTTTGTGCTTTTATTTTTTGGGGAGCTAAGTTTTCACTTGCAGTGACTTTCTCGCCTATCGCACTACTTTGGAACATATGGCATTCTAATTCACATTCTGTGGCCGGCTGCTGCATACCGCGTGATTGCGATCCATATCTATTCCAAGGTTCGCTTCCCTTCTTTCCTGTTCAGCCGAATACATAGTAGACGTGAGTATAAACACGGTCTCTTTAAAAATGATCGGTTAGTCTAGCTCGGTTTTGGTACGGATGTGTGAGTAAGGGGTAGCCAATACTTCAGGGCCCGTAGCAATCCCACCAAAAGGTGGGAGCTCATAGCTGCCTCCCCGGCGTGAGGTGGTGGGTCACATCGCAAGCGGGATAGGGGGGGGCCGGCCTATCGTAATGCACGTGTGTGTGCTGAGGTGGTGACTTCGCTCGCAGCCGAATGTCACCCACCTCGGCATGCAGCCATGGACCTGAGGTCTGAAAGGGAGCCACGAGCTGCGAGTGGAAAGTGGAAATAGCGCGCATTTTGCAGAGACGCGTAGGGAGGGAGCCAAGTCATGGGTCGTGCATGACCGAGGTGGTGGCGGCGCGGGGAAGAGAACACGATCCTTTGACCGTTCTGATGACGTTTGACCATCTCCGTTGAGGTTCAAGTAAAATTCTGAGTTTTGTGCTGAGCATGCAAACGTTCCCCGCAATGGCTGTCAATTGGGCATGAGAATGATAGCCTCCGCTAACTTGTAATGGATCTTGGAGGAAAAATCATTATGAAGCCTACAACAACGGAAAACGTCTCAATAAGTGCCGATTATTGCTGCATTGATGCTGGCCATCTTTCAAGACGGCATAATCAATCGCTCCTCATCAGATGTTAATTTTTTGCTGGCGCTGATTTCGCTCTGATTTCTCATTAATATTGCTGTTTGTAAACCCTCAGGCTGACTCTTTTTTTTTCATAAGAGGCTGTACTAACCAAGTGTCTATACTGTATGTTCCATTTCGTGAGTTCCCTTCGCGAATTCACGAAAATAATTTGAAATCGAATTCATCGAAGTATTTTCTCCAGAGAGCTTGTTAATTTTTCGGATGGTTTCTGGGTTCTCCACTGAGAGATATTTTTACATATGAAAAGTTCGAGATGGTGTTTCAGTTAACCATATCTCTATGTGGCTCTGTTCATTTCGATCGAAATGGTGCTGTTCTGCGACACCTTTTCTCAACTCAGAAGCTGTTTGAAATGCGCATTCGATTAACTCCTTCCCCTCCCCTACAGTTGTACACGAACGAAATTTTGGAAAATTTTTCGAAAGATTTTTCGATTTTTTTTGTTCGTTTTCGTTCCTTCGAAATTTCGTCGAACGAATTTTGTTCTAATTTCGTTCGTTCGAAATAAATGTCGAACGAAAATTTTTTCAATTTTCGATCGTAATTTGATTATTGTTCGTCTCGATATTTTTCTGAAACTTGTACAACTATACCCCCCCAAAAAAAACCTCACACACATACCAACATACCGTAAGACACAGTGCGTGCAGCGCTTATGAAAAAAGGTGGAGAAAAAAAAACCTTAACAGCAAGTAAAGGAGAAATGGAAGCAGTGGTCAAGCACAGCAGCAGAATTAAAGTTGATGTTGGATATTCTGAGAGAAAACAAGCACAAGAAATTTATTATTATGAGCTCCCATCAGATATAAATTCGAACGATCGTCTCGAAAAAAATTCCAAAAGTCTGAGAAACTCCGATTAATATCGAAAAATTTTCTTTTCACTTTTTTTGCCCTGAAAATAATTAAAAACAGGCCTACACCACGTAATTTTTAAAGGTAGCTGAGTTATTAACAAAGTTGTTGGGTACAGAGGAAATTCTCGCTATAATTTCTGAGCGGTTTCTGGGCCTCTAAAAAGGGCATTGCACTCGAAAACATGAAATTTTCAAAAACATCAAGATTTGCTTCTATTCCTAACCCCATTTTAAGTCATTAAGCGAATAGCAGCGTGATCGTGTTACAGACACGGTTCTTGAAAGAAAAATCATTAGCCCTGTACGCATAGGTATAATTTTGGAGCTAGAGCATCAACTGCTTAGTTTCAAAAAAGGTAAGTATAACACGTTAGATAGGGGATAATTTTTCACTCTGAGAAAGTCTCGAGTAATCTCCGGACTTTTCCAAAAAAAAAAACAGAAACTATGAATTTTTGCAAATTCGAAAATTTGTACTTGTGCAACTGCTGAAAACGTGTAAGCAGAATTAGCCGTGCATAGTTTGTAATGAACTTAGCAGATTAGGATGGACTGCAGACCTAAAGGGAAAGATTTGCATGGAATAGACGCATTCCTGTTGATTGTTTTGTTCATCCCACACCTTTCCTACTACCGAGAATGCCGCCTCCAATGTGACCGCGTTGTGCAGTTGCTGTGCGCGCTGTCCATGGGGCCAACGTGCGTGGCTCGACTCCATCATGTGGCTGATTTTTGCAAATAGATTTATCCTGTCGGAAAAGGTCGCTCCGGGTTGGCGACAGTAGGTGGCATCTGGGCACGATGTACCTCAGGTCGGCTGCCATCTTTATGTGGTGGCGGCGGGGGGTTTGCTACGGGCCCAGCGGCTCTGGTTCGATAGCAATATATTTCGCTACCGTTCCACGCCACTCAATCGCCTAGTCTATCATACATCGGTACCCGCGTTTTCCATTAGGACGGCGATTCCCATTTCATGGTCTGTCATACATAATGTTATCCGAGCGAAGTTTTGTAAAAATGGGAAGCATTTGGCTAACTTGGCAAAAAAACGTCCAATACTTCTAACTCTCTCGAACGAAGACGTTCTCGAATTCTGGAAACGTAGTCGTATTCCCAGCTCTGATTGCTACGTTACCGCGTGTAGAATTCGGTCAGAAGGCACGCGGTGATGCATTTTAGCGTCTTGAATGTCCTTTTTCAATAACTCCCTCCGAATCGAAATATGTTTGGGTCAGCAGAATTGTTCAAGACTTTGGTGAGAAGGCCTATTCAACGGAATGATGTCTCCGAAGGCTCAACTTCAAACAGAAGACCCTGGGTGAATTTTTAGTGTGCCGTACAGTATACAAATACAGTGTGCAGCTGCACAGCGCTATGTATAGCGGTCTGGGAATCACATAGTGGTCTGTCATACATAGTATTACCCAAGCGAAGTTTTGTAAAACTTTTTTGAACACCAAACACCTACTTTTTTGTCCCCACATCCTAATCCGCAGAATCCGAGGAAGCGCAATCTTCTTAGTATCTTATATGGCTCTCCTCATTTGAATTCTAGATAACTTTCAGATCGGAAAAAAGTCGATTTTGAAGTAAATTGTCCAAAAAGGATGCTGAATACGCAAAAACGAGTCCCGGCGCGCCTTTTGATCAAATCCTACGGGCGGTAGCTTATCTAATGATGAGCAGCTAGAGCACATCATTAGACGGCATGGCTAAAAGTCAAAAACTGGTCGACCGTGGGCATAGAAAATTGAAACACCTAAAAAAACTCGGTCTTGTGACCAGCAATTAGTGACCATGCGGTCTCAGTGAAGGGTACACTACCGCACATACGATTTAGTCAGAAGGTGCTTGGAGGCGCGTTTTCGCGTCTTTGGTGCCTTTTCTAATATCTTCTATCAGAGTCTTGTTCTCTGTGATCTGAAGAGCTAAATAGGCTCTACGAGAGGAGGGCTAGCCAACAATATAGTGCTTGCTCGGGTTCAAATTTGACAAAAGCTTTGGAGCGTGAACAAACTTTAACCCGAGCGTTTTCGTATGAACATACCAGGTTGTTCAATAAGTTTTGTCGTTCGATAAGAGAGGGCGTTGCTACTAACCCGATCTTTTTTGTTTTGTTGGTACACTCTTCATATGAACGTATGTGAAGTTTCATTTCAATCTGTCGATTCATTCTTTGTTTATAAGCCATTTACAATACCCACCCTAAGTTTTGGCAAAAAGGCGAAAAAGCGCGGAAATTCGCTTTTTTCGTCTTTTGATCATAACTCGCTTCAGAGTGAACGATTTTCAAATTTGAAGACAGTTTTGAAATCAGCATTCATCCCTCTTTCTTTTTGATCGATACGTGGCTTACTCTGAAACAATGCATATAGGGTTGACAAAATCAATCGAGTGGGTGAGTATGAGCTGCTGAAATGTGTGACTGGGTCTACTCTAGTTTATTCGAATATTCGGTTCAGCTTTTCTTTTCATTTTACAATTTGTATTTTTTTATATTTTCAATTCTTTGAAAATTTAATCTCACTCTTCCTCTAGGTATTATTTATTAGCTATTCATTCAGTTATTTGCTTGAAACTTTTTGGTTCTTAAATATTTTGGTTTTTCTATTTGTATTTAATACTTATTTCAATTTGCTTTATTGGATTTTTTATACGAATTTTCACTGTAATTTGAATACTTTATAATTCAGTTTGATTACTATAACTATCGCTTTATCTGGAAAATGATTTCAATAACAACGATAAAATATTATTCGGATATGAATCGTTTCAACTTTGACTTCAGACGAACAATTCATAACACTGAAAACTTTTAGAGTCTTTGATGTAGGAGCAAATTCAAGTTTCAATTGTTTGTGTCAATATTAACAATTTCTTGGAGTTATTATTTTCAAAATGCGAAATTACCATTCGTCGCCCTGATTTCTAGAATTTTTTCAAGTTTGTGAAAAAGTTTTTTTATGACATAATTCACCCTTCCACGAAGTTGAAATTCTCAGGCACCGGTTCGATTCGAGCGCCGTCAGAACGAGGTTGGACCGTTGAACCGCTCTGGCTCGAAACGAAAAAAGAGGCGGGGTCAACCCGAAACGTGGCTCGTTCGTTTCGGGAATGACATCGGTCCACCTCTCAAAGCCGGGATTGCAGTTTCGGTGATTTCGTAACTACTCCGTGGATCGTGCGTCGGTCCACCTTTCATAGCCGGGACTGCACTCTCGGTGATGACGTCACGCCTTCGTGGATCGTGGCTCGGTCCACCTTTCATAGCAGGGATTCTAATAAGATGATGACGTCATCATCTTATTGCCATCGATTCTACGTCCTATACCCTTCATAGCTGTCATCGCAATGACGTCATCCTTGATTTTCGGAGCATGGTGGTTATATGGCTTTGCCACCATGCTCGAAAAATCAAGCATGACATCCTCGCGGTGACAATGAAGGGTGTAGGGCGTAGAATTGATGCTAACAAGATACTGACGTCATCATTCTGGTGTTGACGATTAGAATCCTACAATTCAACAAATACTTGAACTTATCAACGCTCGACAATCAGTTTTCTAGTGAACCGTTTCCATTGATTTATAGTTCAGAGCTTTTGTTCACTCCTGCCCTGTTTTTCTTCTCATACTGTCGCTTTCGGAGCTGAATTCCGGTCCGCAAATGCGGATTACCGCTCTTGCATCATGCAACACTATGATAATCGTGCTGAAAAAAGGTGAATCGTGCCGGGACTAACAAGGGAACAATTTTTCGTCAGCCTGGCCATTCCGGATGAAATGTACAATTCTAGAACCGTTTTTGGCATAGAATCCGATTACGATCTTCGCAGCTGCCTAAAACCACTCTGAAAAAGTTATACGTGTTCGTCAAGGCCTAGGGGCAAGGTAAGGGGCGGCGCTATAAAATTGTCGGGGTGTTTTGCAAAAAATTTCGGATTCGGCTTGAAGCTTGTATGCAGGGCTAGTCTAGGGTGCTGAACACGAATCTGGAGTCCGTTTGTCGAAATTCTGAAGTTTGTTAAAGGTTACGGTAGGTGCCATGCCATTTAGACGGGAAAGCCTATGTACCTTAGAATTTCGAAAACCGGCAACTCAGAACTTTCCAGCCTAGGTTGTTGCGTCTAATTAGCCCAATTCCTTGTTACATGCGTCTTTACAGGGTCGAAAACGTCATTTCTTGTCACTTGCACGTATGAAAACACGCAAGTAACATACGAGGGGGCGTGTATGGTAAGTGCGTCTTTCGGAAGAGACCACAAAGACGCAAGTAACAAACCGTTTAGACGCAAGAAAGCTACTCAAATTGTTTATGACGAGTGCGTCTTTCACAACTGATTGATTTCTCGTCGATAACCACTACATTTCACCTTTCCCCGATAAGTTCATGTGTTTTGCTGATAAGGAAACTTTCTCAGATTTTCATTTTGTTCGTGATTTTACGAACTATATTTCAAAACAAGGCGGTAGCGTACGACTGCTGTCTTGTGCTTACTGAAGTCGGGACATTGATCCTAGACATGACTTTCACACATCCTGGGCTTCTCAAGTATTTGCGGTGTTCGTGAAAAATAAGGAAACCGCGGAGCTGTAGACGACGAGTATACTCGTCCGCGCGTACCTTAACGCTTTGTCGGCGTCAAATCTAAAACTCAAAATCCACATATTACATAGAAATTCGTGCGATCCGCAATTTTACGCCCTGAAATTCGGTTTGAACTTACATAGGCAACCTGATTCTTTCTGGTATAGAGCGCAGTGCAAAAGTATAGGTCCACTATAAATTCCGCATTTTCGCTAAATTACGATTCGCGCTTCACGAAAATACGAAATTCAGTTACGCACAGTTACGTGTCCACGGTGAATATCGTCTCCTAATTTCGTCGAAAATTAAAACAATCGGTAGCTCACTGCCGCATTAGGAGTTAAAACGTACAGAAACGGGTCTAGAAAAGCACTATGAGGCCATAATTTTTGCGTTTTCCGGCGCCCTTTGTCGTAACTCTGTTCATGATGGTCAATTTGAGAATCCGAAGAAATATTTGGAATCAGGATAGAGAGTACTCTCTTTTAGCATTTGCACTATTTGGCATACTTTGTACGAAGCATTTAGGCGTAACAGCATGGACACATTCGCTCATAAATGCCTTAATTGCGAAATCGCGATTCGGGTTGATTGTTTCTTGTCTAATTTTGCATACATATCTAGTTGAAGAGTGAGCCATGTGTTACTCCAGAAGAAAGAGCACACGATGCTGATTCCCAATATCTTTTTAGATTCCCAAATGGACCCTTTTGAACAGAGTTATGGAAAAAAGAGCGAAAAAATGCTTTCTAGCGTTTTTTTGGGCCAAAACGCCAAAGTAATGGCCAGTATTGCAGTAACAACGTTTCTCTGCAGTAAGGTATCTGCGAGCTCGAGGTATGAAACAATCTTCCTGAGGAAGGTTAAATCTCATAGTTATTTAATAATAATCAGTAATAATCTCAATGTCATATTGTTTTGTTCTTTTATTTGTTAACTACAAGAACGTAGGAACCTTAAGCTATCCATTAATGCACTTGTCGTAGTCAAATATGAAGATAATTAGTGTTTTTGCCCACGAAGATTGGGCCGTTGCCGTAGTTATCGTCATGCACATGTTGAACATCGATTGCGAACTCACGCGATGTACGGCGCGCCTCATAAGGGCTTGTCATTTGGAATAAATAGTTCATTGGTCTCTCCCGAGTCCACAACCGCCGCCCTGGCGAGGGCTCTGATATCCATAGTGTATTGGGCACGCAAACGTAGAGTAAGGCGCCTGCGTGTTCAGCGTTTGCTACATGCATCTTTGAGGAAGAATCCATGCGCCTTTGACGCAAGGCGCCTGCGTGTTAAGCGTTTGTTACGTACGCCTTTGGGGAATGATTCATGCGCCTTTAATGTAAGGCGCCTGCGTGTTCAGCGTTTGTTACATGCGTCTTTGAGGAATGATACATGCGTCTTAAGTTCTAGGTATTTGCGTCTTTATGGTATGTAGCATGATGCTATCAGACTACATACTTATAAGGCGGAAATAGCTAGGCTGGAAAGTTCTGAGAACAGGACACTAAATCCGTATTCACCACCCCGGATGACCCCCGCATACAAATTTTGAGTCAATGCTGAGACTTTGATCGAACTACCAAACATACATATGTAATCTACCGTAATCTGCCGAAAATCAATGAACGGACCTCATAATTCGTGCTCAGCACTCGAAATAACCCTCAGAGATACAATTTCAGCCAAATCTATCGTAGCACTCCGGAAATCGGAAAAAATTCAAAAGTCTCGATTTGCCATAAAATTTTCCCACGATGGGAAGCTTTGAAACGAATCTAGTCGAAAACTTCGGAAAATCGACAAATAAACCACAGATGTGTGATCAGCGCCCCAAATAATCCACCTGGGAGGATTTCAAGTTAAATCTGGAACAACACGATACCAGGGCCTTGCAATTGGAATAAATAAACAGCCAATCGAAAATCCGTCCAAGTCCAAAACACTATCAGTCTGCACAAAATTCAGAAAATGCGCCTTCGCCCAAACTTAGCTCAGGGGTAGTTTTGGGCGCTGAGCACAACATACTTAGCGGTGCCTGAAGGCCACAACTGCGCACTGACGGGAATGATGCTGGGGCCTCTCAATGGGTGAAATTTTCTTTTGGGTACTAATTTCTTCCGACCACTTCCCCATGATGGGAACAAGCTCAAAATGACGCGGTCAGCTCGCGACGCCGGCCAAAGAACAATTAGGGCGAAATTGGTGCAGTTCACTGCGTTGTCACCATGGGTCAAATCCCATATAGAACTAACATCAAATAGTACAGAACGGCAAATTTTGCACAGAAAAAAGCGAAGAGCTCGGGGTTTCCTCGCTTTCCCATATTGCTTCTTTTCTCACCGAAAAAAGACAAAAATCGACTAACACACACTTTCCAGTAGTAGGCTTTATTTATATTTGTAATTATGTACTGTTGTTCTCGCGACCACATTCCGGTCCGCACTTGCGGACAACGGCTGTTGCATCACGCCATAAGATGAGTATCACATTTGTACAGTCCGCATGGATCCTAGTGATACTTTGTGCTCCCTAATCAAGGTTGGCGCAAACTCTGTGCCATATGCTATCACATAGGTGCACCGAATTTGCCCCAACCTCCATTAGGGAACGCAAAGTATCACTAGTGTTCATGCCGACAGACCTCTCAATCTCTGAGTCCTAACAATGGAATGTCAATTCAATACAAGAAATGACGTCCCGGAATGCCCGATTCTCAATAATTCTTTGGTTTTTGAGACAGGGTTCGCTGTGGAAAGTTTTATGTACGCCGGATAGAGGACCACTTTGATTAATCTTCTTGACAGCAGTATTGGGAAAAATCAGCAAGAAACTGGTGAGGAAAATATGAAAGGTACTAATTTTGAGAGTGATAGAGCTCACAGCTATTTCAAAACACGGTCTCTCTTTTCCACCCAGTACCTACCATTTGAAGTGCAAGTAGCATTCACGAAAACTTGCTATTTGGTTGAGGAGTACCAGTTTAGAAAGGTGTAAGGCCAAAATTTACAGGACGTTTTTACTAGCTTTGACACTTTTGCAGCAATCCTTTCCAAATTTTCACTACGTTAAGGAACAGATCTGGATCTTCTTTCAGAAAAAAAAAACTCGGGATTTTTTCATCGCGGCCCTGCCTTGAAGGCAGTGTCCACGATGAAAACCATGTCTGACTTTTTGGTGGAGATCGGCAGCTGCGGGGCATAGCGCAACCTTAACGTTGGTAAACTAAGACAAATGAGCTCGGAACGGTTCCCTTCTGCCCCAAAGTTGGACACCCGTCAGCTGGTCAAACCCCAGATGCACTTTCCACGCTCACCGACGTGAACAAATGAATGTTCGAGAATGTGAGATGAGCGATGGTTCCCGATCAATAGCCCCGTTATTCCCTTTATTCCCAACTTCTCTCTTTATTCAGGTCAGCTCGCATACATCGGCTGCAAAAGACGGAAGTTACAAGCCTCGGACAACTCGTCCACCATGCTTCCCTAGCTCAATTTTTGAGGGATCATAACTTCGCTCCTAGAAGGTCTTGTACGATTCCAAAAACATCGTTGGAATCAGCATGGGACCGTCTTTATGATAGGGGGGTGGGGGGAAGCAAAAAAGCGTTTCTTATCGTGAACACTGCCTTTAAACCGGGTCTTTCCGCTTCTTTAATGCACAAAAGCACTTTTTTTGCTGGAATGGATTGATCTCAAATCATACTCTTAACCGCCCTGATAGAAGAGAATGACTTCGCACTAATGAATTGATCAAGATCTATTTTTCAAAAGCCAAACGCTAGAACATCAAAAAGAAACATGAAAAGTTCCATGAAATAAATACACGGAAATCAGTAGTGTGAGAATGCTAAAAAAGGTGGTTTTAGGGGCCAAATCGAGTCCCCTCGCTGCAGGACTTTCAGCGGCAGGACTCTATTCGGTCCCTTATGCGGGTCGAAACAGGATTTATTTATGCAATTAAGGCGAGAAATGGTTCGATTTAGCGAAAAAGTTGCCGAAGTTTGATCGGTAAAAATTTCGATAAATTTCAGGGTCAAGTCGGTAAATGCGTAAATCAAAATTTACCGAAAACGACCAGTAAATCCGTAAAGCGGTAAACGGTAAGTGCACACCCCTGGTGGAGAGTCTGAGCGAAATTGCCATGCTTTACACCCCGTAGACCTGCACCCTGATGTTCGATTACTTTCCGCTGTGATTTCTTACATCAAGGAGCAACAGAAGTAGGAAAACATGTTTCAAGAAGATCTTGAAATAATGTCGCCCGGGCGGGTTTATATTCACCGAACGGATCCAATTTTCTTTATTTTCAGTAGAAAATCGAAAAAAAGACAAGGATAGGCCGATCTGATGAGGCTGACTGACTAACGGTAGAAAAAGAAAATAGTGAACGATTCTTTTTTTGAGGATTTGAGCACATTTCGTATTGCAGGAGACAAGAGAAGCCAGTGACAGCTGCATCTGTTCAAAATGTGTTGGCAACCCTTCCCAAATTTCGCAATGTTCCGTTTCGCTGTCGGTCCAATCGAGCTGATTGATTAGTACTGCGCCAACCCCCGACGTATCCCGTTTCTCTCGTGGAAAACGGGAAGGCGGAGCTTTGCCGAAACGTCTCTCGTTCGCCCCGACGTGGCAGAAAAAACCGGTTCGGCCATCGGTCGAATCGAACTGGTGCCTGAGTTCTTATATTCAGGATTAAAAAAGGCTCCAGGGTTAAGTGCGTCACAGTTCGTTCATTCACTAAGGGGTCGGCCAGCCCCGCTTGTACAATATTCATAACTCCCTCCACTTGGCGCTGCTCAAGCTAGCTAGGTTTTAGGATTAAATGGGACTAACTTATTCGAGTCCAATGCGGGTTTTTGTAGTTGGGCTTTCCACCTGTAAAACGTCCGGTAGAGTCGGGTTCCACTATAGCCCTTGAATTGCATTCGGGTATGTTCTGCAGCTTTTGCAGACTTCAGATTACATTTACTTGGTTTTTAGTTCCCAACAAGGTGTCACCCTTTATGGCACCAAATTATTAGAATTGGCTATGAAGCCAGCGGCTTTAGCTTACTTGCTTCTCACTTACTATTCTTTCAGGGGTGGCGCAGATGCCTTCCGAAAAGGCGCCCATTCGAAGGACATCAAACGCGTGGAGAAGATGAAAAACCGCCGTTGTCGGCCATCGTATATCCAGCCACATGTCTACCTAGAATGAAAATCACGTTTTGCTCAGTATCAGTTAGCTTCTCCTCTCCAATTCTAATGGCTCGTATTGATTCATGTCAAGTTCAACTTCTGCCGTACGGACCAGTACTAGGAACTGTTGCTTCGTTTATTTGTCCAGTTTATCATGTTTCCATGTGATCACGATCTCTCTCGCCTGTTTCGCTTACTTATTGTCAGGCAGTAACACAATAGATATAAATTAGCTGTGAGCGTTCCTTTCGGTTAGTTTAGTGTATATGCTTCCGGTTAGTATGCCAATGTTCGATACGTTGTCCGTCCACACAAACTCCAGTTGAAGGCCTCTGAGAGACCCACATCTGCTTGCATTTGTCGGGACGAAGACGAAGTCCATAGGCTGCGGCATACTTCGAAACGAGGTTCACAATCCTTTGCAGTTTTGCGTTGTTTTCAGCGTGTTTTCAGCGTGTTTTGCGTTGTTTTCAGAGTAACACAATGTCGTCGGCGTACTCCAGGTCGACAAGGGAGCGTCCTGATGGTGTTAGGATCACATCCGCAGGAAACTGTTCTGCAACTCTACGCATGATGTCATCAACGGCGAAGTTGAAAGAAAAGGTCCTGCAACGGCTCCTTGCCTTACTCCTGTTTTCACCTCGAAAGCTGACGTAAATCCGACAGGTGTACGAACTGCTGCTGTTGTTCCTTTGTTCATGTCCTCGATTAACCGAACATACTTTTCCGGGACTCCATCTGCTCGCAGAGCATTGAGCAATCGATCACGATGAGGAGAGTCGAACGCGGCTTCAAAGTCCAAAAAGCAAGCTGTAATGGCTTCGAAACCGCTGCCACGATTCAATTACTCTTCACGACGAACACTTGGTCGATGGTCGATCTTCCAGGTCGAAAACCGGCTTGCTCATCTCTGGTCGTTCCTTCACGATGTTTGATAAGTCGCTCGAGAATGATACGTTCTAAAACCTTGTACATGACACGAAGTAGAGAGATTCCTCTGTAGTTCTTAGGGTCCGTGACGAATAGCTTCTTGTGAAGAGGTCCGATGATCGCATGTCTCCACGAATCGGGTATCCTTTCGCTCATTCATGTGGCACGGATAGTGTTGGTCATTTCACTAATCCCAGACGGAGGATAAGCTCTCAGCATTTCAGCAGTGATATTGTCATCTCCACCTGCCTGTCCATTCTTCATATTCCGGACACAGAACTTCAGCCTCAATCGGCGGATCCTCACTGACATCGTGATGTGCTTTCTGACTATGCGGGAGCTCAGGTACTGATGGCACTGAACGATTCAGTTGTGAACTGAAGTAATATTGGCAGCGTCGCATCACCAACTGTAACTCCATTGGTAGTGTTGAGGACAGGAGAACATCTCTTCATCTTACCGCTATACTGTCGCAGCAACGTGTAGGCTTTCCTCGGATTAGCTCTACACGTCCACTCTCGTTCGCGGTCACTTTAAAGCTGCCGACGCAACTTCCTCCTCAGACGCTTCTCCTCCACGAAGTTTCCTGCAGTTCGGAGAGCACATACTCTGTTGTAGGTAGATGTTGTTTCTTCTGAGACGTAGGCAAACTTCTTCTTAGGCTGTACAACCGGGAATGCCTCTTTCGAAGCGTCCTGGATGCATTTGACAAAAGAATCCGCGTCGCAAAGTTTCTTCTTAGTCCGTACTCCGATGTGAATAGAAACGCGTTGTCGGAAATTCCTTCTGCACTCTTCATCTCTGAGACTTGTCATGTCAATCCTCTGAGAGGCTGAGCCCTCGCTTCCTCTTATGAATCTCGCAGTGAAGTTCAACAGAACAGGACGGTGATCCGAATCGAATGCGACATCCCACACAGCTCTAGATCTTCGAATGTCCGATACTGGAATATTCCTCGTCAGGACATAGTCAAGCTGTAGTTTCAAAGTTGTCATCTTCCGCTTCCGCTGCTCTTCTGGAGATAGCCGGGTTGGTCCCTGCCACGTAAGCTGATGGCGACGATGATTCCTCTTGAATGTCGATGCAATAATCAGACCACTGCGTGTTCACAAAAGCTTCGACAAGGCGGTAGCCATTGTCCGATGTTTGCTCCACTGCAGAACCATTTACCGAGTACTTCGGATTCCTGATCAAGTCCCATCTTCGCATTTGCGTCAATCCCCACGACAACAGCATGTTGACAAGGTATCCTGGCCAGCAACGTATTGAGTTCCTCATAAAACGCATCCTTCGAATTGTCTTCGGCGGTTTCAGTGGGCGCATGAGCACTCACTATCCACAGGTTGAATCCTCTGTGATCCCGCAGTCGTACGAATGCATTCCGACACGACGTTGAGCCGAACTCCTTGACCATACCATTGAAATCCTTCCTTACAGCTATTGCAATAGCCTCCCACTCTCCTATCGTCAGGGTTACGGCAGTGGATGGTGTTCTCTGCGAGGCTGATGAGGGGTCTATCCTTGAGGCGGGTTTCCTGCAAAGCAGCAAACGGTGCATGGAAATAGCTCAGAAGTCTGGATAGCGCAGTTTTTGGATATCACTCGACAGCGATCGACAGTTCAGGGTGGCGAAATTGTGGCTTGTGGCCAAAGACTCCATGACTCCCTAGGTACGGATCCTAAGGTGTTATGGACCAGAGGCTCTTAGTGTGCCGGACGGCGACACCTTTATGCAATGTGCGGGATACTTTCGCGATATAGTTGTGCACGCTATATCGCTCGAACGTTCCCTGTGTACACTCAAACGTCTGCTGGGTTCAGTAGAAGCAGGGGCACCAACGAGCAGGTACCAACAGACTTGTATACACACCCCCACGATTTCTGTTATTTGGGCTGTTTGCTGAAGAAGGATGGTAGTTATGCAGCGGATATTCGACAACGATGTGCGAAAGCTACGTCTGCATTCAATTCTCTAACCAAGTGTTTGTGGTCTACCACCATCGCGAAGGAAGTCAAGTTGCGCGTCTACCTATCCGCTATTCGCCCTATCATGATGTACGGATCGGAGACGTGGGCAGCACCGAAAACGCAGATGGAAAGGTTGGATTGCACGGAGAGGAAGCTTTTTAGGGGTTTGCTTGGATATTTCTGGCCGCGTGTATGCCATAACGAAGACCTTTAAGGAAATCGACGCAGTACATCAACGCTTGACACGAGGGAGGTGCCAGCATCTCCTAACGCCATCTCAAGCAGCAATGGAAAGTCGACTTCGACTGCTCGGGCATATACTAAGAAGAACGCCGGATCGTCTCGTACAACACGCTTTAAAAATGCTTCCAAATCCTGTCTGGAAACGGCCACCTGGGCGTAGGCGAAAGTTCTGGACGGATGTGGTTAAAGAGGATTTAAAGTCACTCGGCATCGAAAGACAGTTCAGGCGCGATGTTTCGTTTCGCAGGAAATGGAATAGTGACAGCTGGATGGAATGTGTTCAAATTGTGGCTGAAGACCGTGAAAAATGGACACGGCTGACTACTAGGACGGCACATCTCGGTGAAGATGCGGAATGACCGCGTCAGGCGAAAGCCAACCGATTAAGTCAAGTAAGTCAGTATGTAATGTGGTACATGCTTCCGGTCAGTATGCATGCAGTTTGTTGCGTGTGACATGTATCGGTGCTGTACCGCACTTCGTTTCCGCAGAATAAAGCTGTCACACTCGTTTCCGTGTCCGCGTGTAGTTCACGAAACTGAGGTTTTGCCGAAGTTTATCGAGGTAAAACTACTTATCTACTTACCTGCCTGCCTATTCACCTTTCTTATCTCCGTACCTCCCTCATTACTGGGCTAGATGACCTCAACTGAGACCGTATGTTGTATAGGAGCTTGGGAGATGGTGTGCCGGCGAAATTTTCGTCTGTGACATTCCGCTGTCTGCAGTTTTGGGCGTTCCCCATTCAAGATCTGCAATTTCGCAAGTGCATCAGCACCCGCGAAATTTGAATCAGTTTTTTATTCAGTACGTCGGGTATGACTTCTTAACCTTTCATGTTCTTCATTTTTTTTATTGTGCAACGAGTTTCGCTGGATTCAAAACATGCCATAAATCTTAAATTGCTCTGATGAATTTTTCAACCGCACTTCTTTATTTAAATTTCAGTACGTTTGGGCCTTGTCGGCTTTTGATTTATGTAAAAACGCTTTCTCAAATGGGTTTTCGAACGGTTTTAGAATGGATATTTTGTAGAATTCGTTTAAAGGACCAGTGCGAGATTCACTATTTTGAGCAAGCGGGTTAGGCTTCAGATGAGCAAATTATTCCAACTGTGCCAATTCATTCCTTCTTACAACGACTTTATTGAGGAATAAGGGATAAAGAAATATACATCATTAATGCTTAAAAACCTTCCTCCATGGTTAAGCTGTTAGTGTCTCACGGGACGACGAGAGAGACGTTACACTGTTAGGCGAAAAATGAAAATTCTTCTGGGAAGTGGGGTGTTTCAAATGGCTTAATCCGTTTGGACGCCTCTCCGACATTCGGACGGTTCAACTGCCTTGAAAAATCCGTTGAACTAATGTCCACACTGGAATTCAGCAGAATTTCCCCTTTAGTTCAACGGAAATTGTTCGGTAGTTGACACGGATTTCCACTAAAGTTGAACAGAAGTACTGATTGGAGGGAATTTCAAATAATTTCTGCATGCATAATCCCACACGTTTTACCTAGTTTCGCCTTACGGTAGAATGTTATTCCAATAATAGACTGACCCCACCTAACCCTAACTAAGTGTGCACTATCTGTCCTCACCAATAATCAATCAAAATTCAAATTCTCTGCCTCTTGCCTGCTCCCACGATTGGGCACCCGTGTAAGTGCAGGAGCATGCCAGTGCACGCATTCGCACCCCCCACTCAACTCGAAGGCAGATCCCGAGGAGTGAAATCTTGATATTGATATGATTCGGTCTAGCCCCACCCCGAGACGGCTCGTATGTACCGCTGGTTTGATTTCGGCGTTCAACGTTGGTCGGAGCCGTCGTCTGTCGGCACTGCGCACGTGACGCAACACGCAGCGCGGCGATAAGCCCAGCAGTTCAACACGTCGTTCTCATCAGTTCAACTCCAACGCTGCGAATGTCTGAGAGGCGTCCAAACGGATTGAGCCGGTTCAAATAGATGTTGAACCCATACTCCTTATAGCTCGTGAGTCCGCCATTGCCGGTCCCTGCCCGGATGAGAAAGGAGGAGGGTTGGCCCCCCGTACTACCGACGGGCTGGAAAACGTAGGTGGGAACCATGGAAAATCTCTTAGGAAACAACGAAGAAGCTACCGCATCCGGGGCAGCCGATGCGCCAACACTAGGGAACCAGGGTGTTGGTGCGAAGAATACTACTGGTCAAAATGGAGGACGACTGGTGACACCTAAGAAGGAGCTGAGGATTGGAGCATGGAATGTGCGAACGGGACACTGCGTCGGTCAGAAAGAGATAATAGCAAGAGAGTTGTCAAGGTCCAACATATCGATTGCTGCACTTTCCGAGCTGAGGATGAGCGGATGTGGAACGGTGACCATTCAGGTGCCGGAGAGTAGCGAAAAGATGGTTCTGTACTATTCCGGTGAGGACGGACATCGCAATTGTGTTGGATTTATGCTAGGCAGTCGCGCAGCTGTAAGCGGTGTTTCATTCGAGCAGATTCCTGGCAGGATTGCTGTTCTTGTTTTGAGCGGAACAATCAAGACCCATGTCGTGTCCATCTATGCACCAGCGGAGCCAAGTTCTGACTTTGACAAGGATGAGTTCTACACCCAACTCCAGGACGTGCTGAATAATATCCCGAGAACCGATGTCACCATTGTAGCGGGTGATTTCAACGTCGGTAGTGACAGAACAGGCTGGGAGTGTTGGGCAGGTTCAGCGTGAGCGAAATAAACGATAATGGACTACGCCTACTTTCGTTCGCTGCATTCAATGAGCTCACTATCGGTAACAGTCAATTCCGGCACCCCAGGAAGCATCGGTTAACATGGAGGAATCCAGCTGGACGAGATGTGGCCACCTTGGACTACGTGCTGACATACTCTCGTTTCAGATCATCACTGAAAGATGTGCGAGCCATGAGAGGGCCTGATTGTGGACCCGACCATTATCTCTTGCGTGCAGTAATGCAGCTTCGTTCACGACGACCTAGGCGTGAGGAGCCCCCTAGAAAGAAACTTGACTGGTCACACTTGATGGCGCCAGGAACAAAAGAAACATTTCAACTCGCGCTTCTGAATCGGTTCGCAGTTCTGGAAGATGCCTTGTCTTTAGACGAGCATGAGAAGCAGACAGTTGAAATCGTTCTTGAATGCGCAGAACCTCTGTCCTGTTACTCGCCGGCGAACGCAGCCTCGGATTTCGGACGATTCTCTCCGTCTCGTGGACGAACGGAAGCGAGTGAAACTAACAGACTTTGGACGGTATCGACAATTGTGTCAGGAGCTTCGTCGAAAGTTGAAAGAAGAGCGGGAGTCGTACTGGAATAAGGTAGCAGACGAAGTGGAGGAGGCAGTTCGAAGGAACGACTATCGCACATTGTACAGCACACTGAACCGTCTCAGAAAGAAGACCAAACCCATGAGCTATTCCATCAGAAATGCGGATGGGTCTTTTGTGCGATCAACAGATGAGCGTCTGTCGCGATGGAGGCAGTTCTTCAGTGAACTCTATACTCACGATGCGCCACAAGGTCCACTGGTCGAACCGATACTAGTTGAGGTACCAGAGGAGACAGCGCTCGACTCGTAACCGACTGCGGAAGAAGTGAAGGCGGCAATCAAGTCGTTAAAGAATGGAAAGGCGTCCGGTGTTGACAATGTCACTGCTGAGCATCAGCTAATCACGCGCATATGGCGGACAGAGAGCGTGCCATCTACATAGAAAAAAGGCTATTATCGTGCCTATCCATAAGAAGGGCGATGCCAGAGACTGTAAAAACTATCGCGGGACCAGCTTGTTGTCGATTTTTGGTAAAGTCTTTACGAGAACTATCCAGTCCAGACTTCAACGCCATCGGGAGAGTACCTGTCGCGAAGAACAAGCAGGTTTTCGTCCGGGTCGAGGATGCAGCGATCAAATTTTCGCACTTCGTCAAGTATGGAGGAGAGGATCCGCTCTGGAAAGCGCGTCGTTATCACCTTCATAGACTTCAAGTCGGCATTCGATTGCGTGCACTGGCCCGCCTTATGAAGATCGATGGAATGCGAACCTATGCCAGGAAAAATGGTGAAGCTTCTGCAGGAAATTTATAGAGGCTCGACTAGCTGTGTCCGCGTCGGAAACAAGCTATCCGAAGAATTCAGAGTCGATGCAGGCGTCCGGCTGGGAGATGTGGTTTCGCCGCTCCTCTTTAATACCGTGGTCGATGCCGTTATGAGAAAGACCTTCGAAAATAGAAGAGGGGTCCAATTTGGCGATAACGACTTTGTCACGGATTCGATGTTTGCGGACGACAGCTCAGTGTTCACCGATACTGAGATGGAAGCCACGCTTTTGTTGAAGGATATGGCACAAATTGCGGAGTCGTATAGGCTGCGGATTAATAAGGAGAAGACTAAAGTCATGACGTCGGACTGTTCACGTGCTCCTGTGTTTTTCGAGGGAGTTGAGCTTCAGCAAATTAAGGAGTTCAAGTAAGGAGTTCTTACCATGCTCCAAGGTCAAATCTTGGCGGAGGAGTTTCCACCTTTGTATTATCTACTCTTCCCTCACACCTCATACCTAACACTCCCACGGACGGTACTCTCGAGTACCTCCCGGTCCATCTCCCCCTTAAAACTCCCCTTTCTCTCTTCAACATCTATATTCCCCTACCACATCATGCCCTCCATCCTATGATCCTATTCTACTCCTCAGGCAGCTTTACGACTGCTCCCTCTCATCTTCGTCTATATTTGCGGGCGATTTTAATGCTCATACATTTTGCTCGTCTCTTGGCTCTGATGCTAGAGGAAGTGACGTCGAGGAATGGGCGGAGGAGTGCGACCTGGTCATACTAAACGATGATCAGCCCACTCGCCTCCCTGCCAACGGCCGATCTTCTAGCCCAGACATAACTCTTGTCTCTTCCAACCTTTCAAACACCTGCTCATGGTCTACCTCGACTACATTGTCTAGTGATCATATTCCTGTCTTTGTGCACATCGATCTCTCAAATTCTCTTGCTCCGTATTCTGGTGTTCGACAACGTTCTTATCTCAATTTAGGCCAAGCAGACTGGTGCCTGTTCAGCGAGGTTGCGCTCCGCCTAGCGGCTGACTATCCGTGGAACGGCAATGTGCGTCAAAAGAGCACCACCTGTCTGATGTAATCCGCCGGGCCATGAAGGCGGCTATTCCTGTTGGCCGCGGTAAGACGTTCTATCCAAACGTCACCAGAGAAATTCTCCAAAAGATTAGGACTAGAGATGCCAGGAGAGCAGCCGACCATCTAGACCCTGTCGTTGCTCAACTCGATGACGAGATCAGAAAAGATCTGGACAGGCACAAGAAAGAAGAATGGGAAAAGTTCACGGGACAGTTGGATTTCAAGGCGGACAGTGCAACTACGTGGAAGGTACTACGGAAGCTATCTGGAAAGAGCTCGCCAGCTACCGTATCCACCATTGAATTTGATAATAACGTTTTCAAGACGGGTAAGGAAGCCGCCTACTCTCTTGGAAAAAGCTTCTTTGTCACAAGTACACGGCGTGGTCCGCAGAATAGAGTGACAGTTAGAGAGCTGTGCCGCCTCCCGCTCATGAGCACGGCCGATGCGTACACTGTGGCGCACGTAGAAGATCATAAAGGACATGCGGTACTCCAAAGCTGTCGGTCCCGACGGCATTTGTCCTGCTGTACTGAAGAAGCTCCCGACTGAGATCCTCCCACTCGTCGTTGATGTGGTTAACACTTCATTCAGCTCGTGCATTATTCCCCAAAACTGGAAGACAGCCAACGTCATCCCGTTGCTGAAGTCAGGCAAACCTCAGTCGTCGGTAAAGGGTTATCGACCCATTAGCTTGATGTCACCTTTCGATAAGGTAGCCGAAAAGCTCATTGTGGAGAATTTAGCAGAGCACAACGAGAAACAATTGTTTCAACACGGGTTCAAAAAGGCTGCATTCTACAACTACTGCGTTGCTAGAAATTACTAGCTACGCACTCGTCGGGTTCAACGCTTTGAAGCCATTGAGAACTGTTGCTGTCGCGTTGGATCTCACCAAGGCTTTTGATACGGTTAACCTAGGAATCCTGTCAAGAAACGTTTTGGAGTCGTCAATACCACCGTGGCAAAAGCGCTGGATATCGGCCTTTATCAAAGGTCGACGGGCAAGAGTCATGTTCCAGAACCATGTCTCCAACAGTATTCCTATGGCAGCTGGAGTCCCCCAGGGCGGTCTTTTATCACCAGCTCTCTTCAGTCTGTATCTAGAAGATATGCCTGAACCACCACAGGATATCAAGACTGTCGCCTACGCCGATGATATAACAATCATGTGTCGAGACCGGGATATAAAGGTAGCCGCCACCAAGATCAACGAGTACCTGAAGACGCTGAAGAGGTTCTTCGACGACAAGATGCTGAAGATCTCCGCATCGAAATCATCAGTATCCGTCCTCACAACGGACCCATCCGAGCACAGAGCTCATCCGGAGGTAGAGTGGGATGGAGACCGTCTGCCTGCTGCTCGATTTCCAAAACTGCTCGGTCTTGTGCTCGATCCGTCGCTCAAGTTTCATAAAAATACCGAGCAGAAGCAGGTTCTCGTTAAAGCCAAACCCAATGTTCTCAGGGCCCTAGGCGGTACCTCATGGGGTAGCAGCAAGGAAACGATACTCATGAGGTATAAGGCGATTCTTCAGCCAGTCATGGAATACGCCGCACCGGTTTAGCAGCATCTGGTTTTAGAATCTTCCTGGATTAAGATGCAACGCGTACAAAATGCCTCTCTTCGCATTGCCACCGGATGTGCAAAAGTTCCCCGGTCGAGCATCTGCATGCCGAAGCCCGTCTATTGCCTGTGAAGGAGCACTGTCAGCTGCAAGCCCAACAATTACGAATCAATATTGATTAAGCAACCAAACCACCCGTCCTGGAGAGTGCTTAACCCCGTTGAGAGAGAGCCAAAGAATGCCATTTGCCGATGCTCCATGCAAAGTTAACTTGCAGAGATGGCACGAGTCACAGCAAGAACGACTCGGTCTTTTGCGCGAGGAGCACACCAAGTTCGTACGGTGTCATCTTGAGAAGGCGGCGGTGAATCCTATACTAGGAGAAGTACCGCCCCCAGTCTGCGAATCCGAGACTCAACTCGGAAGAAGGGCTAGATGCACACTGGCATCGTTGCGCTGCGGTCACTCGTCAGTGCTCATGTCCTACGTCAGCAAAATCGACAGCAGCAAATCTGATGTCTGTCCGGACTGCGGTACTATCGGCCATGATACAGCACATTTATTTCGCTGTCCGGCGAGACCTACCACGCTGACCATAATGGATCTATGGACGAATCCACTACTGGTCGCCCAGTTTCTTCACCTATGACAAAACCCTCGATGTGGCTGCAAAGAAGAAGAAGAAGGAGTTCAAGTACCTAGGATCGGTGTTGCAAGAGCGAAAGGTAGTGGCTACATCGGAGATACATTGCAGGATCGGGCAGGCGTCGGCTGCTTTCTCTTCGCTGAAATGGTGTTTATGGAAGAAGGGTAATGTGTCAATCAAGACAAAGATCTGGATGTTACGCGCGCTCATAGTGCCAATCCTACTGTACGGGTCAGAGTCGTGGACGTTGCTGAAGTCGGACCACAGCAGGCTGGAGGTCTTCCAAACGCGGTGTTTGCGGCAAATCCTCGGGATAACTTTAAGATATCGAATACGGAACGACGTCATCCGAGACACTTGCGACCATCAGCCCATGATCGAAGAACAAATTCGAACGAGAAGGCTGCGCTGGTTCGGACACGTATGCAGAATGGAAACAAACGGAGTTCCGCGCAGATCGTTATGGAGAGAGCGCCCTGCACTGTGGAAGGTTGATAGAGCAGCCCCGAAAAAGACGTGGTTGAAGCAAGTCGAGGCGGATCTGAAGTCCCAACGGTGCAGTGCCCTTAATGCTAGATTAATTGCTGCGGACCGTACTGAATTAAAGCGTATCGTTCAGGCCACAAGAGCTCCTATGACACCTACAGCAGTGTAGTGGTTGAGAGGTCTTCCTGCTCCGCCAGCCGCCAGCTAACGGGATGAGTGAGTGAGTGAGTGAGTAGGATAAGGAGTGAATTATATCTACATGAAAAAGTTGTGATAATAATTTTTTAAGAAAATTGTCACATAATTGTCGAAAACTTAATTAGAGGGGGCGTAAAAATTTTGAACATTTTTCGAAAATTTTGGAGTGTTTTGCAATGAGCAAGGAGTCGAGCTTCTCTACGGTCCTTGGACGCGCTAAATTATTTTTATGTACGTGGGAAAACAAACGTATAGAAAACAGTTAATATTCTTCGAAGGATTTTGACTTTCGAGAGAGAGGGGGAGAGAAGAGAAAGAGAAAGCCATAAGGTCACCCAACGTTTCGTCCCTCGCTTTTCGTTGACACAGGTGTAGTCTGACATATGAAGCTTCAGGTTTTTCCATCCGGTTCTGCTGAAATGGAACTTCCTGACATTGTAAAGGAAAAACTCATATCACTCGATGAAGAGAACAACCAACTGAGAGTTGTAGGTTTTTTTCGGTTCTTCGAATTTTCTTTTTCTTGTATTCGATGTTCATCGTTTCATTCATATGGTCGATCATTGGATGGGGGTAGCTGCGCCGAACACACGTGGCACGCACGGAAGCGTGGAGTTAAAGGCACAGTCCAAGCTCGTGGGTAAAATTTGATATTATGGTCCTGCCGGTATGTGTACAGTTGACCGCAATGTTAAAAGGACATGGTGCGGTTGCGGACTCGCACTAAAACTACAATAGAATCTGGCACTTTGCCAGATTTCGTCATCGATCGGTCTCCTCCTCCTTAGCAATCCTCGGCGGCGGTCCACTTAGCAAGGGGGAGTTCATAGTAACCAGGAACTCCTTAATATACTCTTTGTGCACTTCTTTGCGAATGCTTTGCGCGTTTCCTGGCCTGACCAATATTGGCTTGATCGTTCTGACATGCTTTCTGCTCCGTGTTGGTGGTTCTGGTTTCTTCATCATGTCGTGTGAGGGATGTTCTGGATCAAGTGCCGCAACCGTTCGATATTGAAGCGTCAACATCTCATTATGAGCTTTGACTGGCATGATTCCCGTCTCATTGCTGAGGTGGGTAGTGCCAGCCATCGCCAGGCTTCCCGTCGCGGTCCTCAAGGCTGCATTTTGACAAGCTTGTAACCGATCCCAGTGAGTCGACGCAATGAGCGGGCTCCAGGCTGGAGCAGCGTAGGACATCACGGATTGTCCGGTGGCGCGGTAGGTCAGTGTGAGCAGCTCTTTGCTTTGTCCCCAGTTTCTTCCTGCCAACGCTTTCAAGCGATTCGCTCTTTTAGCCGTTTTCTTGCGAACATCTTCGGCTTGTAATCGACCCGTCATCATAGTGTCGAAATGGTAGCCGAGAATTGTCGGATTTCTTTCGTGTGTGATTTGCATCCCATTTATGAATACTTTCGGTACGTATCTCGCTTGAGCAGAATGTGTTGTTAGAAGAGAGACAGTGGTCTTCTGGAGCGACAGTTGAAGATGTAGATCTTCCAGGGCCTTTGTTAGCTTCGGGAGATATTCGTTCAGACGCTTTTCGCAAGTTTCAATATCCGGATCCGACGCCACCAGTGTTAGGTCATCCGCATATCCGACTAGACGTGTTTCTGGAGGGGGTGTCGGGAGATCTGCTATGTAGAATGAGAACAGGAGCGGAGATAGAACCGCACCTTGCGGTACCCCGGAGCCTACCAATCTTACTCTCGACAACTGGCCTCTAAACTCTGTCCGTATTGTTCTGCCTTTCAGGTAGCTAGAAATCCATCGGGCTAAACCTCTCGGTAGGTATGACTCGGCAAGCTTTTGACAAAGGATGGAGATAACCACAGTGTCATACGCTTTCTTCAAGTCGAGTGCAACCATAATTGAGCGGCTAGGCGGTCTCTTCTCATTTAACCCATCCGTGATGAATCCGGTCAATTCGACCAACGTTGAGGTTGTGGAGAAACCACTCCGCCATCCAGGGATCCGCAGGTGCGTCTCCAGTGCAGGAAGAATGGTTCTTTCAAAAGTGCGTGCCATAGATGAAATTATCGAAATAGGTCTGTAGCTGTTCAGATCTTCTGCAGGTTTCCCAGGCTTCAGGAGTGGGAAAATTCTCGCCTCCTTCCACAACGCCGGGATCAGTCCAGTTGACAGGGTTCTGTTGAAAAGGGCTCCAAGGCACTCCCGAAAAATTGGTCCTGAATGTTTGAGCATTGCAGGGGCCACACCACTTGTATCCAACGCTCTAGACGGCTTGCATTTCTTCAAGGCGGCGTCGATGAGGGCTGTCGAAATGACGGGAACGTCTCCTCTCGGAAAGTTTTTGATCCATCGGAAGGCCCTTCGTGACGACTTCATGCTTTTATGAGGGCATGGCGAACTGAACTGTTTGCATAAAAGGTTGGCCGCATTCCCGTTCTTCAACGGTTCGCCCCTATGCAAAATCTGGATGGGACTGGGCCCCACTGAATGGCCATCCAGAGCCCCCATGGCCGCCCACAGCCCCGAAGAGTCCGCACGATGATCCACGCCCTCCACGAAAGCTCTCCACGTCCGCCGTCGGTCCCCCCCCACTTCATCAGCGATCTCTCCGTTCAGCCCAGGGACCCCGGTGTTGGTCGGGTCCGCCCCTCCAATCGAGCCTCCCCCACACATGAGGTCCCCAGCGGAGTCCGACAGTCCCGGCATAAAAGCCCCACGTCTGCCCTTAGGGATAGACTGCGACGTTGTTGTCCTTACGGCCGATGCGAGAAATCGATCCATTTCCAGTGGAGTGGCCCGGAAGTCGAAATCCGCCGATTGTTGTTCCAGCACTGACAGAAACCTGGGCCAATCCGCCTTTTTGAAGTTCACGAAAGTGTTCCTCGGTGACGAGGATATAAGGGCCTCGCTTCTGAACTCCATCAGGATAGGAAGATGGTCACTTGCGCCTGTGTCAACAGTGTCCCAAACTGCTGACGACGCTATTTCTGTGAGCACAGCGAGAGGTCCGGTGACGAGGGTCTTCCATACGTCGGCTTCCTAGTAGGGTGATGGGCATCACTGAGAATCACAAAATTCGACTGCGCTATCTCCTCCTCGAGGTCCTGTCCACGTTGGTCCTCTTCACCCTCTGACCATAGAGGACCGTGCGCATTGACATCTCCCATGACGACTGTGGGTTCCCCGTATGTCAGGAATTGGGCGATAGACAGCTCCTATGCGGGTGGGCATGAGGACCTAGGCGGAGAGTAGAGATTGTGAATGTGCACAGATCCAGCCTTAGTTTCCACAGCCAAGGAGATGCATTCCGTCGTACCATCTCTGGTTCCCGGAGTGATCACCCTGCACTGCAAGTTGCCTCCGACCAAAAAGGCCACACCTCCTCCGGAACTCGTTCGGTCATTTCCCAGGCACGTGCAGCCTCGAACCACCGGTGATCCTTGACTGGGATCCAGTTTAGTCTCTTGAAGTCCCACAATGTCAGCTCCTATGCGGTGTGCGAGAGCTTCTAGTTCCGCTGATTTGTTGCGAAAACCATTTATATTCCACTGGATCATCTTTAGAGAGTCGGGACTTGAACGCTGAGGTTGATATGTCGGTACGGAGACGCAGTTAGGGCACACGTATGAGCTGTCCGCATCTTTGAAGGACTTGAGACCGGAGCATTTCTTCACATGAGTCCATTTCCTGCATTTGCTACATTGAACGCTCCCTGCAGCGGCTGAGGTACCACACTGGGTGCAGGGCCATCGAATCCGGCGAGGGGGTCCAGGGTTTGCTTCGATTCCGGCACGGATGAGTAGACAACGGATCAGCAGCGCCGGTTTATGCTGACCCGCAACCGAAAAAATTGGCTCCAGAACTCGTGAGAAGTGAATTCTGGGAGGTATAGTTGAGGATCTTTGACTTCGGAAGGATGGCGGCCATTGTAGACGACTTCTTCTTCCGCGTACGCTCTTGCCAAACGAGTAGGCGATCCTCCATAAGAGCCCGCCCATTCTTTGACGTCACTTCCTCTAGCATCAGAGTCGAGCGACGAGCAGAACGTATGAGCATTGAAGTCACCCGCAAAGACAATTGAGGGAGATAGAGAGCAGTCATACAGCTGCTTGAGTAGAGGGATAGGGTTGTATGTTGGTGGACAGGATGTAGATGGAGGAATGTATATATTAAAAAGAGAAAGTGGTGTTTTAAGAGGTAGATGGATGGGGATGTACTCGAGAGTGCCATCCACTGGAGTGTTTGGAATGATGTGAGAGGGAAGAGAGGACAGAACAAAAGTAGAGACTCCGCCTCCTTGAGATGACCTAGGAGTATGATAAGCAGCGTAGCCCGGGATGGCAAGTCTCAACACATCAGATTCTGTCAGTGGACTCAGGTTAAGATTATTTCCGCATTTTGTTCCGATTTCCGCACCCATTTTTCCGAAAGTGGAATTCCGAGACTAAAAAACCTGCGGAAATCGGAAATCGTAATGCGGAATTCCGCTCATCCCTGGTCCGAATAAATCTGCGAAAGTGAGACCTAATAACGCTTCTGGGGGAGGGTCTGGAAAAATCGACAGCAATTTGTTCCCGGAGGGGAGATTTCCATCGGGATATAGGTGAGAGGGTCCAGGAGGCACATGCTGACAAAATTTGAGCCAAATCGGTTCAAAACTAACAAAGTTAGATCTGCGAATCCTTATCAAAAATTCTTGTTGTGCGCGTGTTACTGCTTCGCGCTTCGTGCTTCCTGCTTCCTCGTGCGTTACGCACCCTTACTAGTGGTCACTGCCAATGGTCGCAGGCGATCAGTTGAACAGGCAGGTAAGTTGGTATGTGGATTGATAAGCAGGCTGGTGAGTGGGTAGACAATGAGTACTTACTGTTTAACATTAACTACTTCACTTATTACTGCTTACCATATCAAGTGATATTATCAGTTGGTAGATCGAATCTCTAAAACACGTTGTAGGCCGTACTTTTCGATGGGAAGGGACAAGGAAAGTGACCAACAAGTTTATTACTTACTGTTTAACATTAACTGCTTCACTTATTACTGCTTATCATATCAAGTGATATTATCAGTTAGTAGGTAGGCTGTACTTTTCGATGGGAAGGGACTAGGAAAGTGACTAACAAGTTTGTTACTTACTGTTTAACATTAACTACTTCACTTATTACTGTTTATCATATCAAGTGATATTATCAGTTGGTAGATCAAATCGCTAAAACACGTAGGCTGTACTTCTCGATGGGAAGGGACAAGGAAAGTGACTAACAAGTTTATTACTTACTGTTTAACATTAACTGCTTCACTTATTACTGCTTATCATATCAAGTGATATTATCAGTTAGTAGGTAGGCTGTACTTTTCGATGGGAAGGGACTAGGAAAGTGGCTAACAAGTTTGTTACTTACTGTTCAACATTAACTACTTCACTTATTACTGCTTATCATATCAAGTGATATTATCAGTTGGTATATCAAATCGCTAAAACACGTTGTAGGCTGTACTTTTCGATGGGAAGGGACTAGGAAAGTGACTAACAAGTTTTTTACTTACTGTCTACCATTAACTACTTCACTTGTTACTGCTTATAATATCAAGTGATATTATCAGTTGGTATATCAAATCGCTAAAATACGTTGTAGGCTGTACTTCTCGATGGGAAGGGACAAGGAAAGTGACTAACAAGTTTGTTACTTACTGTTTAACATTAACTAATTCACTTATTACTGCTTATCATATCAAGTGATATTATCAGTTGGTAGATCAAATCGCTAAAACACGTTGTAGGCTGTACTTTTTGATGGGAAGGGACAAGGAAAGTGACTAACAAGTTTGTTACTCTCTTATGACGCCATCAAAGTGCATGGGGCACGTGATGACGTCATCAGGACGTCGTGCCAAGTGCATAGGGCATGTGATGACATCATCAGTATGTCGTGTAAAGTACACAGGGCATCTGATGACGTCATCAGGACGTCGAGGAAAGAGAGTCGCGCGTCATTTGTAGCGTGCGCAACAAGTCAATTACTTACTGATTGTCATATCAATCCATGCTGTTTCGAAAATATTGAAGATTTTCAGAGATATTACTTTGTAATATCAAGAAAAAGAGAACAATTCTATCAAAAAGGGGTCTTCCAAGCGAAAGAGGTTTGGTTGGTGTCAGAAACGTTCCAACAAAAAGGGAACAATAGACAAGTAGGTTGAGGAGAGTCTACAAAAATTGAAAAATATTTTCTGAGACTGATTTTCTTGGCCGAAACTTCTTAATAGCAAAACAAACCGTTGCGGTGCTCCACACGGAAGCGTTTTGTGGTTCCAAATAGACTCCGATTATGCGAGCAACGATAAAAATGTATATTTATGTATACCAATTAGTTATCATTAGAAGAGAAAATGATGTCAACTTCACTTGCACAGACGGCTAGCTCCAGCTGCTACGAGAAGCGAACTCAAAGTGCAGCATCAAATAAGAGTATTTTCTTATAATCTCGTCAAGAATTTTTCCGAAAGACACTAAACTCTTCCTCGTGGAATGCCACAACGCTTTGTTTTCGCTGCTAAGAAGTTTCGGCCAAGAAAATCAGTCTCAGAAAATATTGTTCAATTTTTGTAGACTCTCCTCATCCTACTTGCCTATTGTTCCCTTTTTGTTGGAACGTTTCTGACGCCAACCAAACCTCTTTCGCTTTGAAGACCCCTTTTTGATAGAATTATGTATAGTTATTGTGACGTGTTTATCTTTGTTGTATTTATTGCCTTTTGTATGGCTGAATTAGGTTGCCATTGCACGTGCTGTGCTATGACTCATCGCCGTTGCATTTTGGCTGCGGCGGCTGTGTGTGTTGCTGTGACGTAGCATTGCATGTTACGAAACCCGTGTTGTATACGATGCGGCCTATCAGGGCGTCTGTATGTTTTTGATGTGTGCAATTCTTCGGTAGCTAATAAAGCTCATTCTTCACTCGTCTATAAGCAGCAGCTCTACAACAGTCCACACCTCGTGCCGTACCCTGTCAGGGCACGGCAAAGGGTGTGGATTTCCACAGAGGGGGGGGGGAGCTGAGCTGCGCTAGGGTGAAGGGAGGCTAAGCTCCGCCGGGACACCAGGTGGACAACACTGATCGGGAGTACACTGTTTACATTCAGTTTTTTCAAAGAAGAATTCGATCATACTACTCTTCTTCAAATTTCGAAACCACAAAAAAAAAGACCCAGTAACGCTTTTGGAGGGTCTAAGAAGATCGCCAAAATTTTGCTCCTGGAGGGAGGGCCTGAGTGAAGCTGGCCTTGTCCGAGCCTCGTGCCGTGCCCTGGCTGCAGCTGCTGGTGTGGTACGCTTTCCGAAAAAGCTCTACATTTGGAGTGGAGGTACGGGCTCTACGTTGTAACGTTAACTTGTCAATGCATTAACAGCGGTTTGTTTGCAAAAAAATAACTTTTTGCGAATTGACGGAAAATTCGTAAAATTGCGTTAAGCTGATTGGTCAATTATGGGGGAACGACGGCATACATTTATCTACTGCCCTGATAATTTTAGGTCCAAGGTTTGGCACGATGCGCGTCATTAAGCCTTGCGCTACGACCAACTTTCGGTTGTGTAAAGTCTGTTCATGGCCTAGCTCCTAATTTAGTGTTGCTGCGCTGTATAATGGCCTCAGTTAGTGCAGTTCAATCATATTCATCACGTGGCGCTGTTTTTGTCCACGAATTTGTTGTTTTCTCGAAAATCTGCTCTAGGTGTGGTATTATGACATTTACCTCCAATTATCTGGTCTTTTTTTTGAAATCGCGAAATGCATATAGTATTTCTCATCAGTGCCTCAAATGATAATTTTGGGAATAAAATTTGGACAAATGCGAAATGTTAGCATCCTGCACTATGCTCACGCATAACATAGATTAGCTGGCTAGTTTACAGTTCCGACTTCAGTACTCTGGGGAACTTACGAGGCATCACCGTGACCTAGGTAAACACTGATAACCGGCAAGTTTCTCCAACTGTGGAGCATGAAACGGCAATAACGCAATATTGGGAGATAAACACTGAAAAACTTTGCTTCGAATGCATCGGTAACAATTTGAGCTCGCTTCTTCTTTTTCTTTGCAACCGCAGGAAGGTTTTTGTCAAAGGTTCAAGAAACGGGCGGCTGAAACCGGATTCGTCCACAAATCCATTGTTGTAAGAGTGTTAGGCCTCCCGGGGCAATCGAATAGGTGTTCAGTTGTGTGGCCACGGCTACCACAGTCCGGGCACTCGTCCGGCTTACTGCGATCGATCTTATGCAAGTATGACATCAGCATAGGGGAATGGCCGCGGCGTAACAAGGCAAGGGTACTTCTAGCCCGCCTACCGAGTTCCATCTCGGTGTTGGTGACTATGGGTGGTACGACCCCCAATATGGGATTGACGGTCATCCTACTCAAGCGATCCCTGACGAACTTGGTGTGCTCCGCACGTAAAAGACGCAGACGATCCAGTTGGGAGTCCGTCCATCTTTGTATATTGACTTTCTCGGGAGCATCCGCAAAAGGCCTTCTGATATGTCTCTCTCTCTCACGGGATTCATGATCCTTCTTAATGGGTGGTCAGGCTGCTTGACAATGTTAATAACCAGTTGCTGCGCTTGGAGCATGAAGATGTTCCTTTGGGGTGCTTTTAGCACACCCTGTGGCAATCCGAAGGGCAGCATTTTGGACTCGCTGCATCTTTGTCCAGCGTTATAGCCATCCAAAACATAGCTCACAATCTCTAGCAGCGCCGTGGTGGTAGAGTGTCTTCTTCTTCTTCTTTGCAGCCACGTCGAGGGTACTGTCATAGGTTGAGGAACTAGGCGACCAATAATGGATTCGTCCATAGGTCCATTGTGGTGACGCGTGGTTGGTCTCTCCGGACAATCAAACAAATGTGCCGTATCGTGGCCGTGGCATCCACAGTCTGGGCAAACGTCCGATTTGGTGCTGTCAATCTTGCTAACATATGCCATAAGCATAGTAGAGTGACCACAGCGCAGCGATGCCAGGGTGCATCTGGCCCTCCTTCGGAGTTGAGACTCGGATGTGCAGCCCCGGGGCGGCACCACACCCAGGATGGGATTTACCGCCGTCTTTTCCAGATGACACCGTACGGACTGTGTGTGCTCCTCGCGCAACAGACGGAGTCGTTCTTGCTGTGAATCGTGCCATCTTTGCAGATTGACTTTGCTTGGAGCATCGGCGATTGGCTTTCTGATCTTTCTTTCTCTGACGGGGTTAGCACTCTCCAAGAGGGGTGAATTGGTTGTTTGACAATGTTGATGAAAAATTGTTGGGCCTGGAGCTGACAGTGTTCTTTTACTGGTAATAATCGTGCCTCCGCATGCAAGTGCTCGACTGGGGAACTTCTTGCACATCCGGTGGCGATTCGAAGAGCCGCATTCTGTATGCGTTGCGTCTTAGTCCAAGAGGATTCCGAAACTAGATGCTGCCAAACTGGTGCGCCGTATTCTAGTGCAGGCTGGAGAATTGCTTTATACGTCGTAATAATGGTTTCTTTGCTACTGTCCCATGATGTACCGCCCAAGGCTCTGAGCACATTAAGCTTCGCTTTGACGACGGCCTGCTTCTGCTCGGTGTTCTTATGAAACTTGAGCGATAGATCGAGCACTAGACCGAGCAGTTTGGGAAAGCGAGCAGCAGGTAATCGATCTCCGTCCCACTCGACATGCGGGTGAGCGCTGTGCTCCGAAGGATCCGTTGTGAGTACGGATACCGACGATTTGGATGCAGAGATCTTTAGCATTTTGCGGTCGAAAAAGCTTTTCAGTGTGATCAGGTACTCGTTGATCTTGGAGGCGGCTACATGTATATCCCGATCCCGACACATTATTGTCATATCATCGGCATAGGCGACCACCTTGATATCCTGGGGGGGGGTTAGCGGGAATGTCTTCGAGGTACAGACTGAAGAGGGCAGGCGATAAAACGCCGCCCTGCGGAACTCCAGCTGCAATAGGAATACTATTGGAGACATGATTCTGGAACATAACTCTGGCTCGTCTGCCCTTGATGAATGCCTATATCCAGCGTTTCTGCCACGGCGGTATTGATGATTCGAGTAAGTTGCTTGACAGAACTCCATGGTTTACTGTGTCGGATGCCTTGGTGAGATCTAAGGCAACAGCCATAGTTCTCTGTAGCTTCTGGGCATTGAACCCATCGATGGCAAAGCTTGTAATTTCCAGCAGAGCTGTCGTGGTGGAATGCAGCTTTCTGAATCCATGCTGAATCACTTGCTTCTCATTGTGCTCCGCCAAGTCCTTTACGATCAGTTTTTCGGCTACCTTCGCGAACGTGGACAGCAAGCTAATAGGTCTGTATCCCTTGACTGAGGCCTGAGGTTTCCCCGGCTTGGGCAGCGGCACAAGGTTAGCTGTCTTCCAGTTCTGTGGGATGGTGCACGATCTGAACGAGGTATTGATCAAATCAGTGAGAAGCGGAAGGGTTTCATTCGGTATCTTCTTCAAGACAGCAGGACATATCCCGTCTGGACCGACCGCTTTTGAATTCCGCATATCCTTTATAACTTTCTCAACTTGCGTCGTAGTGAACGCTTCGGCCGTGCTCATAAGCGGGAGGAGGCACAGCTCTCGTACAGTCACTCTATTCTGCGGACCACGCTTTGCACTGGTGATGAAAAAACTTCTCCCGAGCGCATAAGCGGCTTCTTTTCCTGATTTGAATACACCGTTTTCTATATCGATTGTGGAGACGGTAGCAGGCAAGCTCTTACCCGAGGGCTTCGCTAATACCTTCCAAGTAGCTGCACTGTCCGCCTTGAAGTCCAACTGCTCAGCGAACTTTTCCCACTCTTCTTTCTTGTGCCTGTCTAGATCCTTTTTGATCTCATCGTCAAGTTCAGCAACGACGGGGTCCAGATGGTTGACCGCTCTCCTGGCATCTCTTGTCCTGATCCTATCGAGGATCTCCCTCGTGACATTTGGATAGAACGTCTCAACGCGGCCGACAGAAATAGCCGCTTTCATGGCTCTGCGGATTGCGTCAGATAAATGGCACTCTTTTTGGTGCACATCGCCATTCCACGGGTAATCGGCCACTAAGTGAAGTGCAACCTCACTGAACAGGCGCCAGTCTGCTCGGCCTAAATTAAGATAAGAATGTTGAAGAACACCAGGATAGGGAGCGAGAGAATTGGAGAGATCGATATGGATGAAGACAGGGACATGGTCACTTGGCAAAGTGGTTGTGGTGGACCATGAGCAGGAGTTAGAGAGGTTGGACGAGACAAGAGAAATGTCTGGGCTGGAAGATCGGCCGTTGGTAGGGAGACGAGTGGGCTGATCATCGTTTAAGATGACCAAGTCACACTCCTCTGCCCATTCTTCGACGTCATTTCCTCAAGCATCAGAGCCAAGAGACGACCAAAAAGTGTGAGCGTTGATATCGCCCGCGAAAACAACCGTAGATGAGAGGGAGCAGTCGTGAAGCTGCTTAAGAAGTTGAATGGGATTGTAAGGTGAGGGGCATGAGGTAGTAGGTGGAATATATATGTTGAAGAGAGAAATAGGTGTTTTAAGAGGGAGATGGATTGGAAGGTACTCGAGAGTACCATCCGTGGGGTGTTGGGTATGAGGTGGGAGGGAAGAGAAGATAAAACAAAGGTTGAAACTCCTCCGCCAAGAGCTGACCTTGGAGCATGGAAGGCAGTATAGCCCGGGATGTTAGGATGAGGACGGGTAGGGGATGGAGAGAGCTTGGTTTCTTGAACCATGATCACGTCTGGATGGTAAGTACGTGCGAAGAGAGAGAGCTCAGAAAGTTTGGCACGAAGGCCATTGAGATTGATATGTACAATGGAAAGGGGGCGATATGAGGAAGAGGAATCAGAGTTGGTAGGTGAAGGGCATATAACACAGCGAAAAGAAGAGTTATGATGCTTCACAGAACTGAGACCCGAACAAGAGAAGTGCACCCACCTTTGACATTTAAAGCATTGGACGCTGGTCCCATTCCAATTGACATTTCTGTCGCATGTGGCACATAGGTGCTTCTTCTTCTGAGCGGGTCCAGGATTCCTTTCCTCGCCGGCCCTTAGCAGGAGAATCCGAAGGAGAGTCGCGGCCGGCCAGCACCTCTCCCATGACAAAAACCCTCTTCGTGGAAGGAATGACGTCGGTTTGCATAGAGGTGATCCTCTTTCCTCCACACTGCCACGGCGTGAACGTACATCTCGGCAGCGTGGTAGAGTGTAGTTTGCGGAATCCATGCTGGTGCTGCTGATTGTTATTATGCTCGGCCAGCTCCTTGACCACCAGTTTCTCAGCGATCTTTGCGATTGGTGATTGCAGACTTATTGGCCTGTATCCCATAGCCGTCGATGGCGATTTACCTGACTTGGGCAACGGAACGACGCTTGCCATTTTCCAGTCTTGGGGTACGATGCACGTGCGAAAGGATGTGTTGATGACTTCATCCAGGATTGGCATAATCTCAGTCGGCAGTTTCTTCAAGACCGCTGGACTAATGCCATCCGGCCCTACAGCCTTCGAGTTGCGCATCTCTTTAATCACCTTTTCAATCTGCGCGGGCGTCACAGCTTCTGCTTCACTCATGAGCGGCAACTTACAGAGCTCTCTTACAGTCACTCGATTCTGTCTCTCTCTCTTAGCCTGAGTTATGGAAAAATTCTTTCCGAGAGCTGTTGCAGCCTCCTTTCCCGATTTGAAGACTCCATTCTCGAACTCGATCGTAGGGTAGTTGGTGGAGGTGCTCTTGCCCGAGATCTTCTTTAGAACTTTCCAAGTTGACGCTCTATCACTCTTGAAATCCATTTTCCCTGTGAGTTTCTCCCAACACTCCTTCTTGTGCTTGTCCAGATCTCGCTTAATCTCGCTATCCAGCTCGTTAATGGTCGGATCCAGTGGCCGTATTCATGGAACCACGGGCGCAGGAAGGGGGCGTAACCTCCCCGTACCCGTCGTATGGCCATCTTTTTTGTGGCTCCCCTGTCAAGATTTCAATAGTGGCGGCCTCCTCTTCGCCACCTGTCAGAGCAGAGACAGGCATGGGTAGCCACCTGCAGAGACGGAGAGGAGACCGCCGGGTAGGAATTCGCTGTGTCTCAGCCCCGCTATTAATGCATTCCTGCGGGCACAGCATGCCCGACCTCGATTGTGCAGGTGGACAGGCAGAGCGCGCGCTGCCTGTCAGCAACATATTGATCATGTTCTAATCGACGGAGCAGGCAGCCTCAAGTCTCGCCGTCCACCCGCCAGGTGGATAGAAACCCTCCTGTCTACCCGCCAGGTAGCCAGAACCCTTCCTGCCTACCTGCCGGGTACTCAGGAAGATACAACATCGAAAACTCGTCCATCAGCGTGTGGACTTTGTACCTTCCTGGGAGGCTTAAATCGCCTCATGATTACGGCCACAGGTGATCTGCGACTCTCTTTGCACCCCTTGTCCTTATCTTTTCCAAGATTTCCCTGGTAACATTGGGAAAGAAGGTCTTAACTCGGCCCTCCGGAAGGGCGCCTTGCGAATCGCGTCCGTCAAGTGACGTTTTTTCTCGTGCACGTCTCCATTCCATGGGTAGTCAGCCACATGGCGAAGTGCCACCTCCCTGAACAAGCGCCAGTCTGCAAGGCACAGATCAAGATAAGACCTTTGACGGATACCTGAATAAGGAACAAAAGAATTAGAGAGATCGACATGGACAAAGGCGGGGATATGATCACTGGACAAAGTTGTAGCGGTCGATCAAGAGCAGGCGCTGGAGAGATTAGATGATACAAGAGAGATGTCTGGACTAGAGGATCGGCCGTTGGCCGGGAGACGAGTGGGCTGATCATCGTTGAGAATGACCAGATCGCACTCTTCCGCCCATTCTTCGACGTCTTCTCCTCTAGCTTCAGTGTCAAGCGACGAGCAGAATGTATGAGCATTGAAGTCGCCTGCGAAGACAACAGAGGATGAAAGGGAGCAGTCGCACAACTGCTTGAGTGAGGGAATAGGGTAATAAGATTGGGGACAGGACGTGGTAGGAGGGATATAGATATTAAAAAGAGATATAGGTGTTTTATGATGGAGATGGATAGGTAGGTACTCGAGAGTACCGTCTTTTGATGAGTTTGGTATGATATGAGAGGGTAGATTTGATAATACGAAAATGGAAACTCCTCCGCCGAGAGCTGACCTTGGAGCATGATAAGCAGTGTAGCCAGGAATGTTAGGGTGACGTGCGGTAGTAGAAGGAGAAAGTTTGGTTTCCTGAACCATTATGACATCAGGGTGACGAGTACGAGCAAAAAGAGAGAGTTCAGACAACTTGGCACGAAGGCCATTGAGGTTAATATGAACATTAGAGAGGGGGCGGTTGGTAAATGAGGAATCAGAGTTACTGGGGGCAGAGCACAGAACACAACGGAAGGAAGGATCGTGATGCCTCACAGAACTGAGACCCGAGCAGGAGAGATGCACCCACCTCTGACATCCAAAACATTGAATTTTTATCCTATTCCAGGTGACCTTCTTGCTGCATGTGGCGCATAGGTATACTCTGTTTATCTTTAATTGCACAAAAACCGGTCCGCCAATAGTCCTCTAATGGGCCGGCTAGTACCGTAGTTTACGTCCACCACGCGTTCTCGGCAGACCCGGGTGTGCACAGTGGCAGGGTGGGTGGCCGAGTGACGGCATTGATGAATCGATCGCTCAGCACACCCCGGTGCACACCCGGGTCTGCCGAAAACGCGTAGTGGACGTAAACTACGATACTAGCCGGCCCATTAGAGGACTATTGGCGGACCGTTTTTTGTGCAATTAAAGATAAACAGAGTATACTCCTGAGCGGGTCCTGGATTCCTCTCCACGCCGGCCATTTGTAGTAGAATCCTTAGGAGAGCTGCAGCCAGCCAGCATCTCCCATGACAAAAACCCTACACGCGGAGGGGTTGACGTCTGTTTGCACGGAGGTGGTCTTCTTTCCTCCACACTGCCACGGCACGAGCGTACGACATCTCGGCAGCTTTGAGCTCGCTGAGTATCTTGTATTTCCAAATATTCTTCGGATTCCATCTGCTGTATCTTTCCACTTGAACAAAAACTAATTATTGTAAATGGTCGTCTGGTTTTCGAACTGACAGAAATTCGAATTTTTTTATAAATGATGTTGAGTAAGGGTGTTCAAGCATAGATTCTGAAAATCATATTAGCGATATGCCTATGATTTTCGTTTTCCCAGAATTGTCAAACTCTAGAGTGGTTGTAGTTACCAAGCGCACAGCTTGAAGCATTTTAAGTGTTTAACTCTGTTGATTCCTCCCGATTAACTAATAGTTCTAGGAATTGCAACGTTCCCAAGCGAGGTTGGCCAGTAAGGACGAAATCCTCAATGAACTGGAGGAAGAGAACGTCCAGTTACGTAAAGGACAGGAGAAAGACCTATTGGAGAGTTCGAAAAATGCTGCTCTGGAAAAGACAATCGCGGACCTCAAAGTTGCAGTATGTAGAATATTTTATTCCTTGGTTTCTACGTCGCTACGGTGTAGGTCGCTTTTCGACTCTGAAGCAATAATCGTACCGGTGGAAAGTTTACTGTTTGTCATACGAGCACACTACTGCGTCCTAACCATATGCGTCCTAACCATATACCGAAATGAGCGAGGTCATTTATAAAAGTTTAGTTTCCTGGCAAAAGTAATAATTTGAAAATGTGATGTTTACGAGAAGATATATGTCAAAAAATTTGGAGCAAAATTTTTGAAAAAATATTTTAGAAGATGAGGCACAGAAAACCTGAAGTAATGAAAACATCGGGAAATGTAGTGAAATGAACAAAATACGGTTCGGCGGTCAAGCATAGATCAACTATCGATAAGTAGTGACGGACGAGGGATTGATTTTTACAAGCTTCTCCGTGAAGCTTATCAAAGCAAAATCAAGCCCTTTAAGGAAACAGTAGAACATTTTTTGAGGGTCTAATACGGTAATCAGCATAAGTCAGGCTATGTAGACCTAATGTATCAATCCATATTGTACTTGGTTCCCCCTTGATAAGTTTCTCCAAGGAGCTTGTGAAATCCTATCTCTTTTCTGTTCGATAGCTGATCTGTGCCTGACCGCCAGGTCGAATCTTAGTCATTTCACCACATTTCCTTTTTTTCTAACCTGTGGGCAATTGTAACACATGCTGAAATAACCGCACCTCATGACCTGATTGCAATGGCCTCAATCTTCTTTCCACCCCAGCCTTGTAAAATTTTTGGGCTAATCGGGTGGACATCCACTTGTTGACAGGACAAAGCCTTGACTGTTTTTTTTCGAACGGGCGCAACCAGGGTTGAGCAGGGTTACGCCTCGGCGCAACGGGGGATCGCAGAAATCTTGAAAAATTTTCGAAAAAAAAATTGGCGGGTGGTCGTCGGATTTTCGAGGAAAAAAGGGAGTTTTCTCCAAGCCACTTGGTTAGCTAGGATGAGGTAGCAATAGTCACCCTGGCTTATTTAGTTTGCTGAATACAATTTTGCTGTCTATTTACCGAAGGGGGTCGTAATTTTTTTTGAAAAATTCCCTTAATTTTGGTTAACAGGAGAAGGGTCGTAGCTCCGCCAAAAATTGGCGCAACGGCCTGCTCTAACCTCTGCGCAACACCTTCGCATGATTCCCTGAGATAAACGAGGACGTGGTAAACAGTGCGTCGTAACGTGCAAGTTCGATGAGTTCTTTTGAAATTATGATTATTGCTTACCTACGGGTCAGAAAGCTACTTTTTCATCAAGTACAGTTAGGCTAGTGGCTTGTTTTCCAAGAAAACATTTAAGTCTCACCCACGTCTGGCACGGCGGTCGAGTGCGGCGGGCTGCTAATCGATTCAGGCCGAGAGAAGAGCGTAGCTGATCAGCTTATCATACCGCCAGCCTCCGCTGAGGGTTAAATGTTCATCTTGAGGGAACAAGCCACGGACTTAACTAGCGTAGTGACGTTGTTGTAAATGTTGCTTCACTAGCACATTTTCTCAAGCATTTTGTTCTAGTTGGAGGAGAAAAACTCCGATTCTTGTCGTCTCGCAGAGCGGATAGAGGTGCTGACCGCCTCGCTCATCTCAGCCAATGCCGAAATCAAGGAATTGCGTAGTGTGCAGACTCCAGTAACTGATGAAGAGTCGAGTTTGCCGGATACCTCGGACAATTCTGACCTGGTGTGTTCATTTCGCCTTTTTGGGTTCCCCTTACCGCGCTAAGTTTTGGACTGATTAATTGATATTGAAGCATCTTTTATACTTTTCACCGCAAGCGTGGGAAGCGCGGTTAACTATGAAAGCTCTGATCCCACGGCAAGCGCGTGCCCCCCATCCAGCACAGCATTCTCAGTCGAATCGGGGGAAACTCCGCGTAAGACTCCCGATAGGAGAAAAAATACAGACCTACGCGGAGTCGTACGAAAAGCGGCCGCGGGAGACCAGCATTGCGACGCTCGTGATGACGTCGCAGTCACTGTCGGGACACTATCTGAAGGCGTAGGGGAGACCCCCAACGAACAGCCGAACGATGACGTCATCGATTTCGCGGGTTATTAATTTTAATATTCACCACAAGCATGTCGCCCCGGGTTGTCGCGGTCCCGCGGTGGAGAAAGTCCCCACCTGGGTCCACGACAAAGAACAAGGGCGTAACCATTGCTTTGGTGAGGAACCACCCTCCCCGCGTATCGCTGCGAATCCCCCCCCCCCGCCGTGAGGATATTCTCTATCCCTCAGCGGCCAAAAATATGTTGGCTTCAGAGAGTGACTTGAAGTCACCTTCCAGGGGCGGCATCGAAATGCCGAATGAGGGTTCGTGTAATTCGAGGCGCCTTTTATACCAGCTGTGCACGTGGTAAGCACGTTACAACGTTCTCATTCGTGATAACCATCAATTGTCCGCTGGGTGTTATGTGGCAGATCCGCCCTTGAAAACTTTTCGGGAGTGTCCCCTGATTTGCCTGAGCGGGACTCCCGAACCGAGCATCGCTCACATTTTTTTCTGGCGACTCTCCCGCTGGGTGTTATGCAGCAGATCCGCTCTCAAAATTTTTTTGGGAGCGTCCCCCGATTTGTCTGAGTTAGGTCCTCACCACAACCGCGGGACGAGCGGTGGACGATGAAACTTCCACCGCGCGGGACCAACGGGAAGCAACTACGAAATCTCCGGCGGGACCACCGGGGCGGTGCGGGTCAAAGTTGAGCGTGAACTGAGGGGTCGCACTTCCCATTGTAGCAAAGGAGAGAGGGTCGTTCTCTCGACGCACCTGATTGGGAGAGGACCGCATTTTGGAGAGATTTCGGAGAGAAGAGACTGTATTCGGACCGCGAACATTACTGTGTCTGACATTGAGCGCTGTTGATACCTGAGCTGCGACTCGCTTGGCTCTCTTATCATTGCCTATTCTACTACAGGTTCGTCTTCAAGAGGAAAAGGATGACGCAGTTTTTGAACTCCAGCGAGCTGTGCATCGGATTGCAGCTCTGGAGTCGGAGAAGGACGAGTACGCTGAACTTGCAGAAGCAGCATCCAAGGAAGCGCGCGATTTGGCCAGACATCTTAAGGTTCCGCTTTTTTCGTTTAAAATTGGTTGCAGTAGAGAATTTGATATCAGACAAGGTTCATCTTTTTTTAAAAATCGTGCTAGGAAAACCGTTAATAATTGCGTAAATGTTCAGGAACTTCGTGAACGTGTCCATGTTTTGGAATCCGAAATGGAAGCATCACGTGCTTCTGTCGGTATTGCGAGCAGGGGTAACTCTATGTTCGCAGAGGTAATTGTTAGATTAGGTGCCCATATTCGTTTCCTCGTTAAATGCGAATTTCTTTCAGTTTGCCGAGGAGCGTCTAAAACTTGAAGCAGATTTTAAACGGTTGTATTCCAAGTATGAGGCGGCCCGCAAGGAAAACTATCAACTTTCAAACGAACTCGAAGAAGCTCGGCTTATGTGTATGCGTCGCGGAGGAAATGATGTGAGTTGGATGAAGGCCGAAAGGATCTCTGTCGTAGTATCAAGCGGGATTGTGTAGCTTCCGCACGGGTGGAGAAGAGGGTCCTAAACATTTCACTCTAAGAGTCGAAATTTCGGTGGGATCGTCAGATTTCTAATCCCAAAGGGAAATAGGCACAGGGGATCGTAAAAATTTCCGAAAATCCTTTTCGCTCAGGGGGATCGTAGCTCCGTTGAGGTCTCACACAAACGTCCCGCTCCGTGTTTTGTTTTCTTGGCTATAAGCGCTATTTAGGCACCGGCGAGGTGTCGATGTCAATATCTGTCAGCGGAATTGGTTGCTCTTCGTGGACGTATTGGAACCCTAGATGAACGTTTGGCAAAAGCTAGATGCGACCTCATTAGTGTGGGTACAAAATCGTCCGATATTGAGCCGCAATTGAGGTCTTACTACAGATGTTTCAAGTGAGTTCCTTAGTGATATGTCCTTATAATTAGCTCATGTTGGGTGCAATTTTCAGGGTGGAGATGGAATCGCTGCGTCGTGAACGGAATAAGCTGCGTGCAGATCGGGATAAACTTTTAGACGACAATGCTTCTCTTGCTGTAAGTTTGAAATTTTCACTGTTTTTTTATTTTTTAGATGCATGCTGTGATAAATCATTTGCTTCTGACACGTAATGTATACTTGCAAAGGCTGTTAGTGCTCACTAGGGATAGACAACTTGTCACAAACTTCTGTTAAAATGAAACTCATAACAGTCGTCTGACTAGTAATGGAGTCCTCAGAAACATATTTGATTTCTGGTGTAGGCCTTCGAATACAGAGTCAGTCGGCGCAGCGTCTTTATCATGTTTTCCAACCACACAGTCTGCTAGCAGCGCCGTACCGCAGAGCAAGGTTATGCATGATTGCGACTGGGCGCAACGGGGGTCGTGAAGGTTTTGGAAAAAATTTTGTGAAAAATGAAAATTCGGGTTGCATCGTAAAATTGTTGGACAGAAAAAAATAATTTCTTCTCTACTGTAGCTTTAGTAACAGAATGTGCTAGATTTCTTTCAAAGTTATGGGCTAGAATATGTCAAGTTACCACAAGTTTGAATTGTTCCCAACTTTATCACTTGAAGAGAGCTAAAGAAATTTTTCATATCGGATGGAGATCGTAAAAATTTTTGGAAATTTTCACAAATTTTTGGTCAACAGAGGGGGGTGGTAGCTCAGCCGAAAATTGGCGCAACAACCTGCTCAACCCTGGCGCAGGGACAAGCGTCTCGCCTGTCAGTCAGTAGTCGAGGTGTTCTATCCGCACCGAAGCACTTTTTTGCATTTTATCAGAGTTATTCACAAGATTCGGGAGCATTTCTGAATGAGCGTAGCGCATTTCAAACACTTTGGGTTGGCCTACTTTGAGAATATAGACTCTAAACCTAGTTATGGCTGGTTTCCCTAGTTGGGCAGAAAGGTAAGGATCAGGCGATTTTTGGAGTGTTCAAAAAAATTGTATTCGATTTGGGTCAGATTCTTTCCCTGGGGGGTATTCGGGGTCCTGAACTCGATATTCTGAGGCTTACTGTAGGTCACGGTAGATATAATGCTATTTTATTAGCGTAACTTGTCTTACTATTTTGAAAATCGATAAATAGGCTTCAAATTCGTGTTCAGCACTCGAAAAACCTTCACAGCGACGTTTTGAGCCAATCTAGGACATTTAACTATTTACCGACAGCTGCCGAGATGTCGTACGTTCGTGCCGTGGCAGTGTGGAGGAAAGAAGACCACCTCCGTGCAAACCGACGTCAATCCCTTCGCGGAGAGGGTTTTGTTATGGGAGAGGTGCTGGCTGGCCGCAGCTCTCCTAAAGATCCTACTGCAAAGAGCCGGCGTCGATAGGAACCCAGGACCCGCGAAGAAGAAGAAGTACCTATGTGCCACATGCGTCAGAGATGTCACTTGGAATGGAACCAGCGTCCAATGTTTTGGATGCCAAAGGTGGGTGCACTTCTCTTGTTCGGGTCTCAGTTCTGTGAGGCACCACGATTCTTCCATTCGTTGTATTGTGATTCTTCCTTTCGTTGTATTGTGTGCTCCGCCTCCAGTAACTCCAATTCCTCATCTACCAACCGCCCCCTCTCTATTGTACATATCAATCTCAACGGCCTTCGCGCCAAGCTTTCTGAATTATCTCTCTTTGCTCGTACTCATCACCCGGATGTTATCATGGTTCAGGAAACCAAACTCTCTCCCTCTGCTACCCCTCGACATCCAAACATTCCGGGCTATACTGCATATCACACTCCTAGATCATCTCAAGGGGGCGGAGTGTCTACTTTTGTTCTATCCTCCCTTCCCTCTCACATACTTCCAAACACTCCAGTGGATGGCACTCTCGAGTGCGTTCTTCTTCTTCTTATCGGCCACATAGAGCTTCTCCTCATAGGTGTAAAAAGGCAGCCACATCGCACGGGTTCGTCCACATATCCATAACTGTTAGAGAAGTCGGCCTTGCAGGACATGAAAATAAATGAAATGAATCGTGCCCTGGGTTGTGGCAGTCAGGACATTCGTCGGGGATCGACGAGTCGATCTTATGGACGAAGACCTTGAGGTGTGAGGAGTGTCCACATCGTAGACCTGTCAGGATGACGCGTGTACGTCTGGGTAGGTCCGTTTCGCTGTCATCGATCAGTGGGGGCACGTCAGCAAGAATTGGATTCAAGGGAGCACTGGAAAGGTATTCTCTGACGAATCGGGTGTGCTCCATTTGCAGTAGTCTGACGCGATTGAGCTCCGACGTCGCCCAACGTTGACGATCCAAGACAGAGACTGCAGCATGAAGTGGCGAGCGAATATGTCGGAAATGGGGACCAGATGACAGTAATGGGAAATTAGGGTGTGTGGAATTCCTTACAATGCCAATATGGAACTGTTGCGACTGGAGTTGACAATGCTGCTTTACAGGAAGCAGCGAACACTCTTGATGCAGATGAGATACCGGTGTGGATCTAGGGCATCCAGTGATCACGCGTAGAGCAGTGTTCTGTGCACGCTGAAGCAGTGCGTTCCCATCCATCTACCTCTAAAAACACCTCTATCTCTTTTCAATATATACATTCCCCAACTACCTCCTGTCCATCCTCCTACAACCCTATACCCCTTCTCAAGTAGCTGTATGACTGCTCTCTATCTCCCTCAATTGTCTTTGCGGGTGACTTCAATGCTCACACGTTCTGCTCGTCGCTCGAATCTGATGCTAGAGGAAGTGACGTCGAAGAATGGGCGGATGAGTGCGACCTGGTTATTCTAAACGATGATCAGCCCACTCGTCTCCCTGCCAACGGCCGATCTTCCAGCCCAGACATCTCCCTCGTCTCTTCCATTCTCTCTATCGCTTGCTCTTTGGTCTACATCCACCACTCTTTCCAGTGATCACATTCCGGTCTTTCTCAATATCGATCTCTCTAACTCTCTTGCTCCCTATACAGGTGTTCGTCATCGTTCTTATCTTAATTTAGGCCTTGCAGACTGGAGCCTGTTTAGGGAGGTTGCGCTCCGCCAAGCGGCTGATTATCCGTGGAATGGCGACGTACACCAGAAGGAGCGCCAACTATCTGATGCTATCCTGAAGGCTATGAAAGCTGCGATTCCCGGACAGGGGTGTGCGGCAATTGCCGTTTGCCGATCGCCGTTTGCCGGCCATTTTTGGGGTTTGCCGTTGCCGTTTGCCTAAGATTTCGTCTAAAACGGCAAAATTTCGGCAAAAGTACGTGAAAACAACAGGATTTGCCCTCGCCGCAGCTTCTGTTGTGGTCAGCGATTTGAAGCTGCTACAAATAATTAATTTAAGTAGTTCCAGCTCATGTAATGTATACTCTGGCAAACTGGGGCGTCGACAACAGGTTGATCCGCCCATCATGAGTCACCGCTGGCCAACGCGGCGATATTCGGCGGGGCCGTGGCCGCGAGTTATGATCTCGTCGATGTCGAGCTGTTGCAAAGCTAACGCTCTAGATACATGGAAGTATACGACGCATTTTTCAGGCATGCTGTCAATGATGAGAGCGCAGCCGGTTCAATTACCCAAGTTTGCGGTACATTGGCCCCGCCCAGCATCTTGAGGTCCTGCCCATCCGGTGGTGACCCCAGTGATGGCTGGACGCGGCCGCGACGCGTGTTGGTGTGCCGACCGCGACGCGTGTCGGTGTAAAATAGTACCTAAGCTAGATGTAAAAGTCCTGTAGGATGTGAACTGCTGCTAAATAGGCCGCTAAAGTTGTCAACAGACCGACAACAGGCGGACGTCGCTGGGCAACGGGCAGGTCTCAGGCTGACAATACGCGCGATTTGGGCGCGGCGGGCACATCATATGCAATTTTCGGGGACCTCATACAACAATTTATTGCTCGCTTTTAGCCGACATTGTTGTTGTAATTGGCCTCATGCCGGCTTGTATGCCGAATACACAGAAATGGACGGGCCCAAGAGCAGTCCGGATGGCTAAACGCACTGCACGCGGAGCTCCAGCGACGACGTGAGCGCAGCGGCCATCCGCCGCATGTACCAGTCGAACTGTCTTTAGGTGCCTCTCAATCTGTGTTTTCGATAAGCATGCTCCTCAAAGCCTTTGATTTTCGGTGGAAATTCGAAGGCTGTTTCTATCGTGGGCACTGCATTCAACTAGAATAGTTCTACTCTTCTCCTGTAGCATAACAAGAAAAACCATTCAATCGTAGTTTGAAGTGAGCGAAATTGAAAACTTTGAGCCTACTACTAACAAAACTGTGAGTGACTCCGGTCATAACCTAAACCGCGATCTGCTGATCGCGGTGTGGATTGTCAATCGCCATCAATGGATCAATCATCGCGTATTCTCATTTGAATGTCGTACCGGTATCGGCCAAGTCTTTGGATCGGCTCACAAAGCCATCGCACCAAGCTTGCTCACGATTTGCTGATCGTTCCCGGATCGACTAGGCTGCATCGCGCTGGCTGCAAGCCCACTTCAGAAAAAAATCATTTGCGGGTCTATCACACTTTGCACTGCTCAAAAAGACGCCCATCTTTTGGATCTCGAGCATTGATTTCAACGGGAACTTCAATTAGTGGGGATGAATTAACAGAATTATCTAAAGCTTACAACCTTGTTGACCTTGATAGTGACTCCTCATAACCTGACAAGGGAAGTGTTTAGAGTGGTAAACGCATCTGCGAAAACGACCACTATAGTTAGTATCTCTTCTGTCTCAATAGTAAAAATGCGCAGTATCTCGCCCCGAGCTGCAGGTTCGAACAAGTTATAAGCATTTTTTAAGCCTCGCGAAAAGGCAAGGGTACCCATCAATCTTTTTTTTTGGAGTTTCAAAAAATTTTCTCGGATTTAGCCCAAAACTCGTATCTAGAGGTAATCTAGGGTGGTGAACACGAATCTGGAGTTCGACAAACGGACGTTAAATTCGTATTCTCCACCCCGAATAACCCCGTATACAATTTTTGAGTAAAATCTGAGATTTTGACCAAACTACCGTATACCCACCGTAATCTACCGTAATTTGTAAAAACGCGATAAACGGTCTCCAGATTCGTGTTCAGTACTCCAAATAATCCTCAGAGGAACAATTTGAGCAATATCTACCGTAGCACTCCGAAAATCTCGAAAGTGACGTTTTCCCTCGAAATTTTCCCAGTTTGGGAAGCTTTGAACGGAATTAGCCGAAAACTTCGGAAAATCGACTGATAAACTACAGATTCGTAATCAGCGCCCCAAAAAAACCTCTGGGAGAATTTCAAGTCAAATCTGGAACATTTTTCTAAAACGCTTCCAGAGCCCTCTAATCGGTATAAATATTCGCCCAACTGAAAATCCGTACAAGTCCAAAACGCTGTCACTCTGGACAAAGTATGGAAAATGCGCCTTCACCCAAATTTTGCTCAGGGGGGTAGTTTTGGGCGCTGAACGCATTTATGGGGTCCGTTTCTGAATTTCCGAAAGATTAATGCCCTTTTTGGAGGGTACAAGAAGCAGAAAAATCGACCTTTTTAGGCTTGTAACTTCTTGGAACCTGCAGCTCGGGGCTGGATACTGTGCAGTTTTACCACTGAGCCACTAGAGATACTAACGATACTTACTAGTTGTTTTGGCAGATGCGTTTACCACTCTAAACACTTCCCTTTTGAGGCTTTCAAGTAGCTTTTGATACATGGGATTTTTCTTCTTTAAAGACTATTGAAACGCCACGCACATAGTAACTGGCAGATATAGCATGGAATTCGACATGACTAAGCAAGTGTTGGTGTATTATAGCACGAAACAGATTTTGCCGTTTTGCCGTTTGCCGGTCATTTTGGGGTTTGCCGTTGCCGTTTGCCGAAATTTTCAATTCCTTTGCCGCACACCACTGTTCCCGAATGTCGTGTCAAGACCTTCTTTCCCAATGTCACCAAGGAAACACTGCAGAAGATATGCCAACATTTCTAGGAGTTATCTGAGAAATAAAAGGCTACAGCTCAACACTCTTGCTCTCCGTAGGAGAAGAAATGACTTGTTCTTAATTTTCTAGATGTTGAATGGTCTGGTAGGTCTTAAACTATCTGAATTCTTCACCTTGAGACGTTCTAATACTAGAGGTCAGGGGTTCAAACTCAGCTTCTCTTAGCCTAGAACTGGGGGGATGCAATAAAGAAACGATCCTGACCACGTATAAGGCTATTGTGCAACCCTCCATGCAGTATGCTGCGCCAGTCTGGCAGCACATCGTGTCGGACTCATCTTGGTCCAAGCGCGTCCAAAATCGTGCTCTGCGTATTGCAACTGGCTGTTCTAAAAGCTCTCCAATTGAGTACTTACACGCCGAAGCTCGCATATTCCCTGTAAGAGATCACTGCCATCTCCAGGCGCAACAAATGTACATTAACATCGTGAAGCAGCTGAATCATCCATCGCGAAGAGTACTAAACCCGGTGAGAGAGAGATGTATCAGAAAGCCTTTCGCTGATGCTCCGTCGAAAGTAGATGTGCAGAGATGGACCGAAGCACAACAAGAGCGCCTCCGTCTCTTGCGAGCGGAGCATACCCGATTCGTGAAGGAACACTTGAGCAGAGTTGCCATAAACTCCATCCTGGGAGTCGCACCTCCGAAGGTCAGCGAGACAGAGATGGAACTTGGCAGGCGTGCCAGGTGCACCCTTGCATCGTTACGCTGTGGACACTCCCCCATGCTCATGTCATATTTGCATAGGATTGACAACAGCAAACCTGACGAGTGTCCTGATTGCGGTAGTCAAGGGCATACTACTGTGCACCTGTTCAATTGCCCGAAAAGACCGACTTTACTAACGACAATGGATCTGTGGACGAACCAGTGCTAGTGGCCGAGTTTCTGAACGCTTAAGGCGAATTTTTTTCACAATTCGAGGGGGATTGGAATATCTGCGCTTCAGTAAAAGGCTCTTGGTGCCTAGTTCTTTCAGCATTTTCAAAAGGCAGGTTGACCGGTATTTGCAACAGGAACCGTTTATTGGCTCTAGTAGGGCCTAGTTTTCTTTTTGTTTTTTGTTGGTTCTGTTTTAATGTTTTCCATTCGCTTTTTTTTTGTTTTTTTATTCACATGTGCTGACACGCATGTAATAAATGATAAGGACAAGGGACGCAATGAGAGCTGCAGATCACCGTGACCCAGACATCGCTGAGCTGGATAATGAGATCAGGAGGGACCTTGACAGGCATAGGAAGGAAACTTGGGAAAAGTTCACTGAGAAGATGAACTTCAGAAATGATGCAGCAGCAACGTGGAAGGCCTTAAAAAGGATCTCCGGAAAGTTCACCTCCGCCAACAATTCCACGATTGAATTTGAAGGTGGAGTCTTCATGTCAGGGAAGGTGGCCGCAAATGCTCTTGGGAAGCATTTTTTCATCACTAGATTTAAAAGAGAGAAGCAGAATAGAATAACTGTGCGAGAACTCTGTAGATTGCCTCTCATGGATGTAGATGAAGCAGTCACGCCTGCACAGGCCGAGAAGGTGATAGAGCAGATGAGTAACTCGAAGGCAGTAGGGCCGGACGGTTTGAGCCCAGCAGTCCTGAAGAGAGTGCCCAGTGAACTACTGCCCCTTATTGCTGACGTCATAAACACATCGTTTCGTACATGTACTCTACCCCAAAATTGGAAAGTCGCTCGCGTTATACCACTGCCGAAGCCGGGAAAATCATCATCCACGGCTAAAGGGTACCGGCCGATCAGTCTACTCTCACCCATTGCCAAAGTTGCCGAAAAACTGGTTGTGGAGGAGCTGGCCGAACACAACAACAAGCAACAGCATCAGCATGGTTTCCGTAAATTACATTCCACCACTACGGCCTTGTTGAAAATTGTGAGCTATGTTCTGGACGGCTTCAATGCCATGAAACCCCAACGTACTGCTGGTGTGGCCCTCGACTTAACAAAGGCATTTGACACTGTCAATCTTGGCCTACTATCAGAGAGTCTGTTGAAGTCCACCATTAAGCCATGGCAGAAGCGGTGGATAACTGCCTTCACTAAAGGACGTCGGGCAAATGTGCTATTCCAGGGACATGTTTCCAATAGCATCCCCATCGCCGCTGGTGTTCCTCAAGGAGGAGTTTTATCGCCTGCGCTTTTCAGTTTATATCTAGAAGATCTGCCCGTTCCCTCTCAAGACATTAAGGTCGTTGCATACGCGGATGATATTACTATTCTGTGCCGAGATCGCGACATTAAGGTAGCCGCCAGTAAGATCAATGACTACTTGATTGAGTTGAAATGTTTCTTCGATCGCAAAATGCTCACAGTCTCTGCCTCCAAATCATCCGTCACCGTCTTTTCCACTGATAATGCAGAGCACAGTGCCCATCCTATGGTGAAATGGGACGAAACTCAATTGCAGGCCACCCGATTCCCCAAACTACTTGGACTCGTGTTGGATCCTTCGTTGGAGTTTCATAAGAACACTGAGCAGAAGCAAGCCACAGTGAAAACAAGACTCAACGTCCTGCGTGCTCTCGGTGGAACGTCCTGGGGATGCAATAAAGAAACGATCCTGACCACGTGTAAGGCTATTGTGCAACGCGCCTTGCAGTATGCTGCGCCAGTCTGGCAGCACATCGTGTCGGACTCATCTTGGTTCAAACTGCAGCGCGTCCAAAATTGTGTTCTGCGAATCGCAACTGGCTGTTCTAAAAGCTATCCAATTTAGCACTTACACGCCGAAGCTCGCATATTGCCTGCTAGAGACCACTGCCAACTCCAGGCGCAACAAATGTACATTAAAATCGTGAAGCAGCCGAATCGTCCATCGCGAAGAGTACTAAACCCGGTGAGAGAGAGAGATGTATAAGAAAGCCTTTCGCCGATGCTGCGTCGAAAGTAACGTTGGCACGGATCCTGAAGAGACTTCGCGTTCACTGCTGAAGGTTGGCGCAAACTCGGCGCCTTATGCTATAACATAGGTGCGCCGGGTTTGCGCCAACCTCCAATGGGGAACGCAAAGTCTCTTCAGGATCCATGCTGATGTTAGATGTGCAGAGATGGACCGAAGAACGACAAGAACGCCTCCGTCTCTTATGCGCGGAGCGTACCCGATTCGTGAAGGAACATTTGTGCAGAGTTGCCATAAACTCCATCCTGGAAGTCGCACCTCCGAAGGTCAGCGAGACAGAGATGGAACTTGGCAGGCGCGCCAGGTGCACCCTTGCATCGTTACGCTGTGGACACTCCCCCATGCTTATGCATGCTTATGTCATATTTGCATAGGATTGATAACAGCAAACCTGACGAGTGCCCTGATTGCGGTAGTCAAGGGCATACTACTGCGTACCTGTTCAATTGCCCGAAGAGACCGACTACATTGACGTCAATGGATCTGTGGACGAACCCTGCGCTGGTGGCCGAGTTTCTGAACCTATGACAGAATTTTTCTCTGTGGCTGCAAAGAAGAAGAAGAGCGTATACCCACCGTAACTTGAGTAATCTATCGAAAATCAGACCCCTGATGCGAGTTGAGACTTCAAATAACCGCATGTGTCTTGCAAATCTGTCATTGCGTTCTGGAAATAATCCAAGGTCGCACTTAGCCGCGAAAATTTCGCCTTGGTGAGTCTTTGTGCCGAACTCGTCGGAATTCTCTGAAGATCAACAATTGAAGCACAATTTCATGTTCAGGACCCCGCATAACCCCCCCCCCCCCTCCAAAAGAAGTTTTGAGCCAAATCCGAAACCATTTTTTGAACACCCTGGAAATTGCTTGGTGGGTGTCTTAGCGCCCAAGAAAGGAAATCTGCTCAACTCGGTTTAGAACTCCGCACCAGCTATACACATAGAGTCAAAACATGGAGGCAGTGTCCACTATGACTTCCGATTCTGGGTTTCCGATTGAAAAGGTCTACTACTCTGCATATCATATATGCCATTAAAACCCACTAAAGATGATCGAAAACCACATTCCTGGCTCATAGTAGACCCACTATTCCTTTGAGATTGGGGGAGGTGTTTACCGGTATATGGGCAAACTATGTTTTATATGTAATCAGGCAGCCTGCCTCATCAGCTTTTTTGTGAGCTTTTAGAAGTTCCATGAAGCTTTGAAATTTCTAAGTTGTTGAGGCTGTGAATCAAGAACTTATTCGAGCATACCAACGTTTTTGAGTTCATACCAGATGGTAGGGAGTGGCACATTCTCAAAAAGAAATGAAAGGTAGAAGGATAAAGTGCTTGAATTGTTTGCCAAGGCTCCAAAATGCTTCAAAAAGTTCTGGAAACACATTAGGAAGCATTTTAGAACCTTATAAGTCGATGAGGTTTTTTGAAGTCTAGAATGAAACCACATGATAATGTGTGAACCTTTTTTTCAGGCGCGACTCACGAATGCAGAAAAAATGGTTGAATTTGCAAAAGAGGATGCGGAGGCGCTCAGTCTACAGATTCTCCTAATGAAGGAACGAGAGCAGAAAAAAGATGCCGAGAAAAGTACAGGACGTTTGCTTTTGTAGGATTGTTCATCAGAGGTTATAGCCTTTATACATGGTTGTGTATCTATGTGCGACTATCGCTTCAGTGTCCAAATTGATCAACGCTGATGGCATGGGAGATTGCGAGCAGTCGGAGTTGTTCTCAAGAGATCCACCCACTTTGACACCTTTACATGTTGGTAAACATACGGTCAGTGGTTGCTTCACATATCACCTGTACCACCAGTCCTCCCGTTGATCATCGACACTGTTGAGCGGGCGCCAGAATATGTTACAGGCTGCAACACCTGTTGGACGCCAGATCCCTATGCTTTCGAAGCCACACACATCTTCCCGCCTTCCTTCTGCAAGCGACAGTAATAGGTAATTTTTTTTTCCGGGTTCCTATCACAGTTTCGATAGTGATTGCGGGCTCGGCGCGATTATGTATTTGTTTAGTAAAGATCATTCCTGCGTAATTAAGTTACATTGAAAAAAAAAACAAGTGAAAACGCTTAATATAAAAAGACAGGCAACGGATATAATAGCAATCGACTATGAATGGCTCTATTCTAACTCCTGTGAGAACAAGACGAAGTCCGAAAGACCAGAGATGCCGGTTGCACTGAAAGTTCTTAGTTCTGATCGGTTTGTTCCCACTCGACGCCTGTGGGCAATGAGATCCGAGCTGACTTTCTAGTTTTTTTTTACAAAGAGGTCACGGTCTAGAGGGCAAATCTACAGGAGAGAAATAGAGCTCGTTGTCCTACTCCACACCTTCTCAGATAATAGCACCAGTCGGACCGGCGCGGCTGAAAGGCCTATCCTGATCGAGGTAGCGTTTCGGGTGAATGGCGGTAAGCAAAATGCATTGATCTCGGAAGGATGTCAAGGCGCCGGTCGGACTGGCGGCAGCCATTGAAGCTTCGGTCGGATTGCGGGCCCATGTGCAGTTCTTCGGTCGGATCGCGGGCAGCATTATGGCATTGTCTCCAAGCCGGGTTCATCGTAGGACGATGGCGATCGGATCCCGGGGTGGGTGTTGTTCGGCCCGCCATGGGCCTGCGATTCGACCGGTGCTACTGTCCGAGTTACTCTCAGAAAGTAGCTCGAGAGTTCGGCTGTATGAAGATCGTGGAGGTCCAGGAGCCACTATTTCCTCAGATTATCCTTGGACCGGCCAAAGCGCCGCTTCGCGGTGCTCTGTCCGGAAACTTTGTGGCTTTTCTGAACAAATTAAATCTCTCACGATCAGGAAAACCCCGGCCAAAGCGCCGCTTCGCGGCGCCTTGTCCGGGAACCATAAGCCGGGGGGTTCGCGCCGCTTCGCGGCGCTCTGTCCGGATTTATCCTTGGATTTTTCGAATGAACGTTCATGGGACCTATCAATTTCTTAGGTGAGCGGAGAGCCTCTTCTAAGTTGAAAGCTTTATCTGACCCATAAACGTTCAATAGAAATGCTCAAAGATGATATTAGGAAATGGCGCCCGCTTGAACCTAATCCATTTCTGTGATCTTCGCAGATCCAAATTCTTAAGCTTTTCCGATAGGTTAGTAGGGTGTGCAGGAGGTTTAGTGGCGACAACAACCGGTATTTATCTCCTGTCGATCCAGATGGTGTCCTTCAGTCGAAAGTTTGAAAAGCAGCTAGGATCTCCCTGGTGCAGGGGTCGAGTTGGGAACAGGATCATCAGGACTACGAAGCTCTAGTGCGACCCGCTTCTTCGCCCTCTCAGGCTTCATCTTGTTCTCGTTGTTGTCAGAATAGAGCTGGTAATAGTCGAGGAAGGGCAGAATCGCTAATCTATTCTTGGGTTAGTCATACTTGTGATATTCATAGCAAATAATTTTGCTCGCTAGAACTTCGAGGAGCGAAGGCTTCGGGGCATCGCTACTCGCGAAGCACTTGAGCCAGAAAACGTCCCCTCCCCTGAGAACGGTTGCGCTTTTCTACGATTTCTCAAGGTGCGCATTTAATTATAAAACGGTCGATTTTCAGAAGAAACTCCATTTTTGATTTGTTCGCTGTATTTCCCGCGGTCACTGCAGCTAGTATTGTTCTCATAAACGCTGATTCGATTGGTAATATCAGCGTTTCAAGAAAGTTCGCCAAAAAGCCGTTATGAGTCTTTTCGGGGATGCGCTTGTAATTATGAAACGCACTTTCCATCTGCGCTTTCACTAATTAGAGACTGCCTAAATTTAAAATGGAGTTCTAGAAAACCGTCTTTCGGGTGTTATGTGGGAGACGAGGAGAAGTGATTTTTTTCGATTTCCCCTTTTGCACCTGGCTGGATAAAAAAAAACGGCATAAATGCTCACTTTTCTGGACTTCAGAAAGGAAATAATTTTTGCAAGCTTCATCATAGAAGGATTATCTAATGTGCTAAAATGAATGAAAGGTAGTTCATGAAAACTTACTTTATATCGGCGTTCAGGTTCCCAAATTACCCCCCCCCCATAGTCGAAGCTTGCGAAAAAAATTTCTTCCCATTTCTTCAGTCAATAAATATATACAGTGCGTTCGGAAATGATAGGGACACCCCTGAAAACTCTAGTCTTTATGTTTAAGTTGCGTGCGGCGTTCGGTAATGCTCATAAATGAATTCAGCAAGGTAAATAACCTATGTTCACTTGTTTCTATAACAATAGCATAATAATGTAATATTTTATTTTAAATTATCACATTATTCGTCGTTCGGAAATGATAGGGACACTATCAAAAAACAAAAATTATCAAACAAGGATCAACACATACATGAAATCTAATATGATATCGCACCTCCAGAGTTGGAAATCAATTCGAAAATTCTATTCGGCATAGAAGTGATCAAATTGGATATCACATTTTTATCCAAATCCCTCCAGGCTTCGAGTACAGCGGCCTTTAGCTCGTATACGGTCCCATACTGCTTGTTATTCGCGTAAATCTGGCGCGCAATTATGCCCCAGATATTCTCTATCGGGTTGCAGTCAGGACTACACGCGGGCCATTCCATCACGCGAACTCGGTTTTGTTGAAACCACGCCTCTGTGGATCTGGAGACATGGGCCACAGCGTTATCTTGCGGGAAAATGTAGCGTTGACGCCTGTTTCCAGTGAAGAACGGCAGAAGATGCGCACGCAATGTTTCTTGATACTCCTCCGAGTCCATCCGACACGAAGTGAAGGCGATTTCCAAAACACCTTCGCTGCAGAATGCTCCCCAACACATCAGCGAACCGCCTCCGAAATTTCTTCGGCTCAATACCATCGGATCCTTGCGAAGATCTCTCCAGTAGCATCGAGCACCGTCAGGTCCATCAAGGTTAAACTTCTTTTCGTCGGAGAAAATAACCTGAACAATTTTAGGCTCATTTTTCAAGTTTTATTGGCTTATGGGAGATCACCTTACATTTGCCCAGTCGGTTGCCATGTTGTTCCATGCAAACCGGAGTCGAGCTACTTTGTGGGCTTCTGAGAGTGAAGGAGCCTTCTTCATCACTTGGCGGGAGATGTTTTCGTCTGCGTTTACGACGCTCCAAACAGTAGTCTTCGACACATTGAGCGACAACTGAGCCCTCACTTGGTTGAAAGACAGACTACTGTTTGAGCAGAGTCGGCTTATTCTCCGTGCATCCCTGCCGCTGACCTTTCTTGGGCGTCCAGGACTCTTCGCCAAGCCGTAGGAGTCTGGATCTCGTAGGAACTGGCTGATGCAGTTGGAGAACGTCCGAGCTGGGAGGCAATTCGACGTTGGCTCAGCCCGGCAGCGTTGAGGGCACGTATTTGGGCTTGTTCGGAAACAGTAAGCGATGTACCACGGCCCATGATTGGAATAAAGATGTTGGGTGTCCTCGTGTTGCGTTCATATAGTAAACTTCTAACGGGAAATTTTGTTCGAAGTGAAAAATTCCATTTTTTGCAAGGTGTCCCTATCATTTCCGAACGGTGAAATTTTCTAAATGTAAAGGTAAAATCTTATGAAATTAGGCACGGTTTCAAGGAAGTTGCGAACAGAGGTTTTTTATCACGCTGATTTCATTGATGAACAGTATTCATCACCATTCCCAGAAATTTTTTGAAAATCTCATTTTTTAGAGGTGTCCCTATCATTTCCGAACGCACTATATATATATATATATATATATATATATATATATATATATATATATATATATATATATATATATATATATATATATATATATTTATATATATATATATATATATATATATATATATATATATTTATTTATTTATTTATTACACGAGCAAGCTCATGTGGAATCATATTAAAGATGAAAGAAAAACGATAAAAGTCGTAAATCTTACACAGCTATTTCTTATCAACGACATATTGTAAGAGTACGTGTCAACAAGATTCAGCAGTAGCAGCAAACAACATCAACATCGGTCACGGATCCAGGTTAATACCCAACCATTTTTTGAAGGCTCGAATATCGATGGGTGGCAGATTTTTTGAATAGATCGAAGTACTCTCGCCCTGCTCTAAGGGTAAAATAGTGAAATCTGCGATTATGCTTGGCGCGAGGTAGGATATATTTTGTTTCTCCTCCTCTAGTGATAGAAGTTCTCAAAGTACAAAACTGCCCAAGATGGGGTACCGCATGCACCAGTGAGGATTTTATGAAAAACTATAAGATCAAACCTCCTCCTTCTGAAGCGAAGAGTATCCGAAGAAAGGTTCGCATTTCTTTCAGGAGCAGATGGTATTCTATCATAAAGAAACCCGAGAACCCTAGTCATAAGCTTGCGCGTAAAACTATTCTGAACCTGTTCAAGAACTTTAATCGATTTAGCTTTGTAAGGACTGAATATAGGAGTACCATATTCCAAAATTGGTCTTACATAAGTTTTGTACGCGCGTAGCAAAAATGTCGAATTCGTGGTTGTCAGCACTCTGAACATTTTGTACACCATCCGAGTTGCCTTACGTGCGATTTCGTCACAATGTTTGTCAAAGTTGAGGTCACTGGTGACTAGGAATCCAAGATCCCTTTGCTCATCGATCACTTTGATGTGCGACTGTTGAATGCAGTAAGGAGACCTATTGTTACGTGAACCCAAATGTAAAACACAGGTTTTTTTCCCCACTAATTGGAAGGGACCATGTCACGAACCACTCATGGACAACATCGATTGCCCTCTGTACGGCGGCGCAATCCTCAACGGTAGTTATCGAGTGATAAATCTTGACATCATCGGCAAACGCGGAGCATCGAACACCAGCGGAAACAATTATTGATGGGAGCTCATAAGTGAAAATGTTGAATAAAATTGAGACAACACGCCTCCTTGAGGGACCCCACTTCCTGCAACTCTCGGCGTAGAGTAAGCGTCATTAACACGCACCCTGAACGTTCTGCGCGACAAAAATTCTTCTAGCCATTGGATAATGCGAGCGTGAACACCTACAGACTTAAGCTTGTGGAGTAGTTTATCATGACAAACACGATCAAAAGCCTTGGAAAAGTCTAGATATACCACATCAACTGGGGATCCATCATCGAGAAATTTGGTCCAGTCATTAACGGCTTGAAGCATTGCGGTTGTAGTAGATCTACCTTTTTGAAAACCATGTTGGAACGGAGAAATTATCGCATGCTCGTCAAGATGGGCAACTAGTCTTTTCTTGAGTATCTATTCAAAGGTTCTAGCAAAAAGTGAGGTAATGCTTATGGGCCTGTAGTTCCCGGGGCAAGAAAAGGGCGGTTTTTTAGGTATGGGAATGACAATTGACGTTTTCCACCTGGAAGGAACCTCAGCCCGCATGAAACTCAAATTAAAAATGTATTCCAAAGGACTAGCAATAATATCCGCCACTTTCTTAACAAAAAGGAGAGGTATTTCGTCAGGAGTGATAGAGTGCGACACTGGCCATCGCATAAGTAGAGAGAAAATATCATCTGCATAAAACCAGACCGAGTCAGCCATTTCAGGGAAAACAATATGCATGTCAACGTCCATCAAACCGTTAGTGACTAATGAATAAGATTTTTCAAAAAAAAACAGCAAGTATTTCGGCTTTATCTAAGTCAGAAACAGCTATGGTTCCGTCTTCACGTTCCAAAGTAACGAGCTTGGGTCTTTCATTCAATCTTGAGTTCAGCAATTTATAAAATGCATTTCTGTCCTTTGATTCAATAACCTTTCTCTCAATTGAGCTATTATATTTCCTCAGCTTTTTCTGGAAATCACGGTCAATCTTTCGAAATTCTTCCCAGTCTTGCAAGTTTCCACCCTCGGTCGCCCTTTCCCATACATACGACCTTTTCTGTTCGAGCCGAATGAGGTACTGTGGTAAATTTCCTTTCTGAGAAGGAACCGTGACTATGGGCACATAGCTGTTTATAGACTCGTGAAGAGTAGTTATGAATATTTCATACATCTCATCAACTGATTGAACTGAAGAAAAAGACCCGTACCAGTCAATATCTAGCAGAAAAGCACGAATTCTGTCATAATCAGCTCCTTTGAAATTTCTCTTTTTGACTACGGCGGCCTTCTTCGCTGCTAGTTGCGCATTAAAGACAACCGATGGGTGATCACTCGTGCCGATCGGCGCCCTCACATCAATATTAGAGACCAGACCGCCAGCGTTCGAGAAAATTAGATCCAAAGTATTACCCTCTAGTGTGGCTAACGTGACATGTTGCTCTAGAGAGTGAGACATAGAAAGCTCAGTAAACAATCTTGAGGAAGGAGAACTACAGGCAGGTGGTGTTGTAGTCCAATCGATGTCGGGAAGGTTAAAATCACCGGTCAATATACCGGGATGGTCGCAACATATCAGATCACTTACAACCCTATTTAACTGCTCGGTCATTAGTACTGTGGCAGATGGTGCTCTGTATACCCCAATTAAGCGAACTATATTTTCTGCCAACAAATCGACACAAAGAATCTCATATGAGCCCTCGACAGACTCTTGGAAAATTGTGGACGGGGACAAGAATTTCTTTACAATAACAGCCACTCCTCCACCTCTCCTGCGAGGACACCTAGCAATCACGTATTGAGAACAATCTACCCCATGAAGAGGAGCCAAATCAATATCCTCCGATAACCAGGTTTCAGTCAAAATTGATATGTCAAACGAGTTTCTGGAAAGCAAATACGAAAACGCGCTGCTGTTTTTAACCACGGACCGAATATTAGCCAAAAGACATATTAGATGATTATACTGGTTCCGACGATCATTTAGTGGTTTAACTGACCAGGTGTCCTGGGAGTTAGAAAATTGGAATTCACAAAAACATTAGCGGATACACTATTACTCGACTGCTGCGGCATGCTTCCAGAATTCTCAACGGGTGAACCCAGATTTGCTAGATTGCGTTGCGCCACCCTCACTGCACGCTCCCGATCCCTTTCCTCCTTGGGTAAGGAGGGCCTGATATATATTTTGGGAATCGAGTAGTGTTTGAGACGGGGGGCGCGGCGCAATACAAATCGAGCAAAAAATGAACTTGGAAGCACTACTTTCAAAAGATTCCTAGACCTCTGGCTACGGTGTGCCATACGAAAGACAGAAACGGGTAAACATTCAACACCAAGGAAATCAAAAAGATAGCATACGGACATAAAGTCTTTATAGGCACGAGTGGAGGAACACTTAGAATAAATCTCAGGCAAACCAACAATAACATTGGAGCGTTGCCGCTCGACCTCATCAAAATCTCTAGACGAATCTACACGAGAATTCTGCGATTCACTCACTATCAGATCGTTCCTCCTGGTCAAATTTTGTGACCCATTGACACCACGCGAATCACGAAGAGTTCACGAACAAATTAAGCTTTTTGACCGTTTTCGTTTCACCCAGGTGCATTGAGGGAAATCTGGCAGTATAAGATTTTTCTTTCTATCTCCGTCATAGCCTTCATAAGACCGTTTCGTTTAGCTGGGGGCAGCCCGTAGGAAAAGCAGTAGCTAAGATTCCCGACAGAATCTTCCCTTTCCAGCTCCTTTGGTGGTCCTGCCGATGCTGGGGTAAAAGCTCTATCTGAAGTGCGACATAAGAAGCTCAGAGTATGTTTCGAACCTACTGTTTTGTGATATCATTGCGAAAATGACGTTTTTACAGTTCTTCGACACTGTAGCCGACGACCAGGAGGACGGGGGCAGAAGGGAGTCTGTTAGTGCCAGCGAACTGCGTCGTCTGGCTCGTAAACGAGCTAACAGATGCACATCAAAAATGATACCTATCGCTGAGCCCTTGGGTGAGTTTTTGCTTTGGGTTCAAAGATTATTCGAATATTCCCGGTCTTCCCTTATGCAAATTGTTTCAGTGAAATGCGTTGCAAACCTGGACTCGATCCCTTCAATATCTCAGGAGCCGGTCAGGGATGCCGTCCCTGAAAACACAGACAGGAGTGTTCCCGTGTTTCCATCCTCTTTGCTAAAGGACCGTTTTGTCAGCTCGAATGATCATGTTATTCCAAGTACCAGCGCTCTCATCCAGGAATCCGTAGCGAAAAAGAAACTGTGCTTCGATGGAATGGGTATGGTTAAAGGTAAACAATTCCACCATTTGATGAGGGCTCATATGGCGTGCTAGTTAGTAAAGGAAATCCTTCACATATAGTGGAGTCCGCGCAGCGGCGAACAATGCGTGTAACATTATTTAAAACAACAAGAATTCTTGAGGCGCGTCGCATGGTTTATGTTGAAACGGGAGAACGTAAGTTAAGTGGTGTAATTATGCAACGGCCATTTTCGACACTTTTCGATCAGTTTTTTGACTTCCGACTTCATTAGAAATCGTACTCATGGAATTTCGAGAATGTTAGGAGGTCGTTTATACTCCCGCCGCAGCGCGGTGCGGTGAGATGCAATACAGCCATATCGATCAAGCGGCGCCGCGTGGCGGCGCCGTGAGTGGTCGTTTATACTTCCGCCGCCGCGCGGCACGGCACAATGCATTTCTGTAATATTGATCAGGCGGCGCGGCGCGATCGATATTACAGAAATGCATTATGCCGCGCCGCTCGACGGCGCGAGTATAAACGACCCCTGAGGCGTTTGGAGTTTTTCGGCTCGAAATCTTCCAACGGTGCCGCATGCGGCCGCCGCCTAGGTGCTGCCGCGCCGCCCGAGGAAAGCAGGCGGTGCGGCGGCCGCGTGCGATCCGCATTGACATAGTATGCTTCTTTTGCTGTTATTTCATACACATTCTCCATTTTGTTCTTCTGATTCATCTCTAAAGTTCCTTTCAAAGTCCTGGGCGTTGTTTAGAGTAGGCTGGGTTGTAAAAAGTTCATTTTTTCAGCTTTTGAAATCATTTTTCTAAAGAGAAATAGTTTTCGAAGACTCTATCCGCCTTCGGGTGCGTTGTTATGGTACGAAAGATTATAGATGTTTCTTCTGCACAAGAAATCACTCATTACAATCGGCCTTGTGTTATGTCAGAGCTCCTCCAGACTGTGTTTAACGTCATTCTGCGACGTCGCCGTGTAAATTCGAAGCAGCCCGATTATACATCCTGGTGGCGCGATTTTTCAAGCGCCGCGCCGTCCCACTTATTGCCGCACCGCTCCGCGGCGGAAGTATAAACGTCCCCTAACATTCACCGTTTTCCGCTAAATTAACTCCAATTCCATATCCACGACAATTGTGTACAATAGTTTTGCGACTCACTATAAACATTGTGTTGTGTGTAATTTTAAGGCTCTTCTTCAGATAAGGTCTCCACACCTGCCATCGCTGCTCCAATTACTCCTAGTTCAGCCCTCAACCTTTCAGTTCTGAGTCACGAAGAATACCAAATGGAGGTAATCTTCATAGGATATTCTTCATTTTACAAAATTGCTGTATTTGTTATTTCATTTCATTTATTGCACTATAGAACCGTGTGGCGGTTTTTTCAACGTAGCTGTTATATAGGGTACTAGAGCTCTCATTATATGTGGAAAACTGGAAAACGAAATCCATCGTGAACGATGCCTTTAAAGTCAACGTCTTGGGCCAAAACACGGGTGTGCTGCGTTATGCCCGAAATGGGCGGAGTCGGCTGTCACCAATTGCCCAGGTGGCCGGTCGTAAAGGGAGGCGCGAGAAACGCAATTATAGCGTTGCACTCACTACGACAGCGTCGACCAACTAACGAGCCATTCAAGCCAAATGACGTGGAGCAAAAAGGAGAGAAATTGAAGTGTGGTGAGATAGGACAATATCAACCGTAAAGGAGTTACTCTATTCGGTTCGTCTGTGACAGTACATAAATGACCCGTGATTTAAAAAAAATTTCTGTGAATCTCTTACAGGGTATTACTTACTATAAGTCATACTAACCATTCCAAATGAAATATGCTTTACTAGAGCCATTTTTTGACGTTAATTCCGAATATGCCCATCGCAGCTGCCTAGACTCATTGTAAAAGAAGTTAGAGGCATTTTTTTTCTCTGATTTTCGTACCTATTCTACCCTCCAAAAAGCGCAGTAGTCTTCAGAAAATCCGGGAACGGACCTCATAATCGTGTTCAGGGCCCAAATCTACCTCCCTTGACAAAGTTTGTTTTACATGTTTTGAGCAGAATCCGGAGAACAGTTCAAAAACAATATAAAAATTCCATGAGGATACCTCGCCGCGAAGCTTTAAAAACGCTCATAACTTCTTGCAGAACGAGTCTAGGCAGCTGCGATGGGCATATTCGGATTAACGTCCGAAAATGGTTCTAGAAGAGTACATTTCATTCTTAATGGTTAGTATTACCTATAATACCTAGTTCCCTTGTTAGGCATTTAGCCGATTCTGAGTATGGAATATTGGAGCACTGTTCTTTCCCTACAGTATATTAAAATTGCGCTCTGAAATTGCTATTCCAGAATCACGTCTCCGATAGTATACCTGTAGCAGCCGGTGTGCCGCAGGGTGGAGTTTTGTCACCTGCCCTCTTCAGCCTGTATATTGAAGACCTACGAGCCCCCTGAAGACATAAAAATTGTTGCGTATGCCGACGATATCACCATCATGTGCCGTAATCGTGACATACAGGTAGCCGCAAACAAGATCAGCGACTATCTCGTCGAGCTTAAAAACTTTCTCGATAGTATGATGCTCACAGTTTCCGCGGCGAAGTCTTCTGTTTCGGTATTCACATCTGACCCAAAGGAACACAGCGCCCAACCTGTTGTCAGGTGGGATGGTGACCTCTTGCCTACAGCGCAATTTCCTAAACTGCTGGGCCTCGTTTTGGACCCATCGCTGAAGTTTCACAAAAATGCTGAACAGAAGCAGGCAATTATCAAAGGCAAAGCTTAATGTGTTGAGAGCTCTAGGAGGAACGTCCTGGGGTGGCAGCAGAGAGACAATCTTGACGACATATCGAGCTATTCTGCAGCCTGCATTGGAGTATGCTGCACCTGTCTGGCAGCACATCGTGTCGGACAGTTCCTGGACTAAGATGCAGCGAATTCAGAATGCTGCACTACGAATAGCCACTGGATGTGCAAAAAGCTCACCGATTGAGCACCTTCACGCCGAGGCCCGTATCTTGCCAGTGAAAGAGCATTGTCAGCTCCAGGCTCAGCAGATGTTTATTAATGTCCTTAAGCAACCTAATCATCCGTCGAGAAGACTATTAAATCCCGTGAGAGAGATCGATCAGAGTGCCGTTTGCCGATGCTCCGAACAAAGTGAATGTACAGAGATGGACCGACTCGAATCAAGAACGGCTTCGTCTCTTACGCGCGGAGCACACCCGGTTTGTGAAGGATCATCTCGCCAAAGCGGCCGTCAACCCTATTCTCGGTGATGTGCCGCCCAGGGTATGTGATACCGAGTCCGAGCTCGGTAGGCGCGCCAGGTGTATCCTCGCTTCGTTGCGCTGCGGACATTCTCCATTGCTTATGTCTTACCTGCACAGGATCGACAATAGTCAGCCTGACGTGTGCCCGGACTGTGGAAACCAAGGCCACGACACTAAACACCTATTTGACTGTCCGAAGAAGCCAACAACGCTCACTACAATAGACTTGTGGACGAATCCAGTGCTGGTCGCCCAGTTTCTCAACTTGTGACGAAACCCCTCTCAGTGGCTGCAAAGAAGAAGAAGAAGATTGCGCTCTGAAACTCAATGGTTTTTGGTGCAAGCCTTCCTTGTTAATGAATTCAGCTTTCCTTTTTTTTCAATTATCGATTCATATTTGATTCACTCGAGGGTTTGGATAATGTTCTTTTTTTTCCCATCGAGTCTTTAGTAATTTATTCGGTTTTTCGAATTTTGGAGTCGTTTGGTACAATACCGCTGTTAATTTCTAGAAACAGTTACCTTCATAGCGACCTATACAAAATTGGATCGATTGGCTTGCGTAGCTCGTTAGTTGGTCCAAGCGGCCGTAGTGAGAGCGATGCTATAAATGCGTTCCTCGCACCTTCGTTCGCACCTCGTTTACGACCGGCCACCTGGGCAGTTGGTGACAGCCGACTCCGCCCCTGCCCCGCCCATTTCGGGCATAACGCTTACCCCCCGCCAAAACACTGCAACTTTGAATGAGTAAAACCCAATAGAATCAAAATTCTTGTAAATTACCTAAATGAACTCCATGCATTCGTCGTTAATAACATCAATATCGAGTCTCAGCTCTATTTTTTTCTTGGTCATTTGAAGTTCGCTGAAGTTTCATCGGAAGTTGTCCCATGCAATCAATCTTCCACCGAAAAAAGGGTGAACGATAGTTTTTTCGTGAACATTTGAACCTCACAACATAAAAAAACATTCTCTCAAATGCCGCATTCGGATTGCCGAACACTTACCCGAGTACCGGAGGTCCATTCCTTCTTCTTCTTATCGGCCACAGCGAGCTTTTTCTCATAGACGCAGGAAGGCGGCAACCTCACACGGCTTTTTCCACATATCCAGAGCTGTCAGAGAAGTTGGTCGAACTGGGCATGAAAATAAATGTAATGAATCATGCCCTGTGCCGTGGCAATCAGGACATTCGTCGGGGACCGATGGATTCATTACAGTATAGAATTGTGAGGGGCACAGGAGAGGTATTCATTGACGAATCTGGTGTGCTCCATCTGCAGGAGCCTCTTCCGGTTGAGCTCTGAGGTTGCCCAACGTTGACGGTCATTCACAGAGACAGCGGCATACAACGGTGCACGGATGTTACGGGAATGAGGGGGGTCGGATGATAGCAGGGGGTAATTGGGGTGTGTGGCATTCCTGGCTATGCCGATATGGAACTGTTGCATCTGCAATTGGCAATGCTGCTTTACAGGAAGAAGGGCGCATTCTTGATGTAGGTGGGAATCAGGAGTGGATTTAGGGCATCCAGTGATGACACGTAGAGCAGCGTTTTGTGTTCGCTGCAGTTTGTTCCAGGACGTTTCCGTCAAGTGCCTTGACCAGACTGGAGCTCCATATTCCAGTACGGGCTGTATCATCGCCTTGTAAGTGACACGCAATACTTCCTTTGAGCTACCCCATGTAGTTCCTGCCAGAGCACGGAGTATATTATTACGCGCACTGGCCGTAGCAGCTCGAATATGTGAGTTTTCATGGAAACGCAATGAAGGGTCCAGGAACACACCGAGTAGACGAGGGTGCTTAGGTAAGGGCAGCAGATTTCCTTCCCAGAAAACCTGGGGATGCAGTTTGTGCTCAGCCGTTGCAGTGGTGCACAGAGTAACGCTGGACTTCGTAGGAGAGACCTTTAACTGTTTTGATTCCAGGAATTTGGCCAGACTGCTAAGGTATTTGTTCATCTCCACAGTGGCGTGATCAATAACAGGGTCAGTACACACAATAGTGATGTCATCCGCATACAGACATAAATGGATGTTGGGCGGTGGCTTCGGAATATCAGATAGATACAGAGAGAATAGACTCGGTGACAATACTCCGCCTTGGGGAACGCCTGCCTTCAAGGGAACAGACTTCGACAAGTGCCCATCGAACTTCACACGTATAGAGCGATTTTTGACAAAGTTGTCGGTCCATCGTTTACACCATTCCGGCATATCACAGTCCAGTATGCTGCCGAGATGTCGTACGTTCGTGCCGTGGCAGTGTGGAGGAAAGAAGATCACCTCCGTGCAAACCGACGTCAATCTCTCCGCGGAGAGGGTTTTTGTCATGGGAGAGGTGCTGGCTGGCTGCAGCTCTCCTGAGGATTCTTCTACAAATGGCCGGCGTCGAAAGGAATCCAGGACCCGCGAAGAAGAAGAAGTACCCATGTGCCACATGCGGCAGAGATGTCAATTGGTATGGAACCAGCGTCCAATGTTTTGGATGCGAAAGGTGGGTGCACTTCTCTTGTTCGGGTCTCAGTTCTGTGAGGCACCACGATTCTTCCTTTCGTTGTATTGTGTGCTCCGCCTCCAGTAACTCAAATTCCTCATCTACCAACCGCCCCCTATCTATTGTACACATCAATCTAAACGGCCTTCGGACCAAGCTTTCTGAATTATCTCTCTTTGCCCGTACTCATCACCCGGATGTTATCATGGTCCAGGAGACCAAACTCTCTCCCTCTGCTACCTCTAGACATCCAAACATCCCGGGCTATACTGCATATCATACTCCCAGGTCATCTCAAGGAGGCGGAGTCTCTACTTTTGTTCTGTCCTCTCTTCCCTCTCACATTATTCCAAACACTCCAGTGGATGGCACTCTCAAATACATCCCCATCCATCTACCTCTTAAAACACCACTTTCTCTTTTTAATATATATATCCCTCCTTCTTCCTCTTGTCCCTCAACATACAATCCTATCCCCCTTCTCAAGCAGCTGTATGACTGCTCTCTTTCTCCCTCAATTGTCTTCGCGGGTGACTTCAATGCGCACACGTTCTGCTCGTCGCTTGATTCTGATGCTAGAGGAGGTGACGTCGAAGAATGGGCGGAGGAGTGCGATCTGGTTATCTTAAACGATGGCCAGCCCACTCGTCTCCCTGCCAACGGCCGATCATCTAGCCCAGACATCTCCCTCGTCTCTTCCAATCTCTCTAATGCCTGCTCTTGGTCGACAGCCACAACTCTTTCCAGCGATCACATCCCTGTCTTTGTCGATATTGATCTCTCTAACTCTCTTGCTCCCTATACAGGTGTTCGTCATCGTTCTTATCTTAATTTAGGCCTTGCAGACTGGAGCCTGTTCAGGGAGGTTGCGCTCCGCCAAGCGGCTGATTATCCGTGGAATGGCGATGTACACCAGAAGGAGCGCCACCTATCTGATGCTATCTTGAAGGCTATGAAAGCTGCGATCCCTGAAGGCCGCGTTAAGACCTTCTTTCCCAATGTCACCAGGGAAACACTGCAGAAGATAAGGACAAGGGACGCAAAGAGAGCCGCAAATCATCTTGACCCAGACATCGCTGCGCTGGATGATGAGATCAGGAACGACCTTGACAGGCACAAGAAGGAAACTTGGGAAAAGTTCACTGAGAAGATGAACTTCAGAAATGATGCAGCAGCAACGTGGAAGGCCTTGAAAAGGATCTCCGGAAAGTTCACCTCCGCCGACAATTCCACGATTGAGTTTGAAGATGGAGTCTTCAAATCAGGGAAGGAGGCCGCAAATGCTCTTGGGAAGCATTTTTTCATCACTAGAACCGAAAGAGAGAAGCAGAATAGAATAACTGTACGGGAACTCTGTAAATTGCCTCTCATGGATGTAGATGATGCAGTCACGCCTGCACAGTTCGAGAAGGTGATAAAGGAGATGAGCAACTCGAAGGCAATAGGGCCAGACGGTTTGAGCCCTGCAGTCCTGAAGAGACTGCCCAGTGAACTACTGCCCCTTCTTGCTGACGTCATAAATACATCGTTTCGTACATGTACTTTACCCCAAAATTGGAAAGTGGCTCGTGCTATTCCACTGCCGAAGCCGGGCCGCTGGTGTTCCTCAAGAAGGAGTTTTATCGCCTGCGCTTTTCAGTTTATATCTAGAAGATCTGCCCGTTCCCCCTTAAGACATCAAGGTCGTTGCATACGCGGATGATATTACTATTCTGTGCCGAGATCGCGACATTAAGGTAGCCACCAGTAAGATCAATGACTACTTGATCGAGTTGAAATGTTTCTTCGATCGCAGAATGCTCACAGTCTCTGCCTCCAAATCATCCGTCACCGTCTTTTCCACTGATAATGCAGAGCACAGTGCCCATCCTATGGTTAAATGGGACGAAACTCAATTGCAGGCCACCCGATTCCCCAAGCTGCTTGGACTCGTGTTGGATCCTTCGTTGAAGTTTCATAAGAACATTGAGCAGAAGCAAGCCACAGTGAAAACAAGACTCAACGTCCTGCGTGCTCTCGGTGGAACGTCCTGGGGATGCAATAAAGAAACGATCCTGACCACGTATAAGGCTATTGTGCAACCCGCCTTGGAGTATGCTGCGCCAGTCTGGCAGCACATCGTGTCGGACACCTCTTGGTCCAAGCTGCAGCGCGTCCAAAATTGTGCTCTGCGAATTGCAACAGGCTGTTCCAAAAGCTCTCCAATAGAGCACTTACATGCCGAAGCTCGCATATTGCCAGTTAGAGACCATTGCCAACTCCAGGCGCAACAAATGTACATTAACATCGTGAAGCAGCCGAATCATCCTTCGCGAAGAGTACTAAACCCGGTGAGAGAGAGATGTATCAGAAAGCCTTTCGCTGATGCTCCGTCGAAAGTAGATGTGCAGAGATGGACTGAAGCACAACAAGAACGCCTCCGTCTCTTGCGCGCGGAGCATACCCGATTCGTGAACGAACACTTGAGCAGAGTTGCCATAAACCCCATCCTGGGAGTCGCACCTCCAAAGGTCTCCGAGACAGAGATGGAACTTGGCAGGCGTGCCAGGTGCACCCTTGCATCGTTACGCTGTGGACACTCCCCCATGCTTATGTCATACTTGCATAGGATTGACAACAGCAAACCTGACGAGTGTCCTGATTGCGGTAGTCAAGGGCATACTACTGCGCACCTGTTCAATTGCCCGAAAAGACCGACTACATTGACGACAATGGATCTGTGGACGAACCCAGTGCTAGTGGCCGAGTTTCTGAACCTATGACAGAACCCCTCTCTGTGGCTGCAAAGAAGAAGAAGAAGACAGTCCAGTATCGATTTAGACAGCAATGACGTACTGACATTGTCGAAGGCGGCAGTCAGATCAACTGCCACGACCAGACTTCTACCAGCAGGAGTGTTCTGGTTGAAACCGGCAATAATGTGCTCCGTGATCGACGTGAGTGCAGTTATGGTGGAGTGAGCCTTCTTAAAGCCATGTTGATATACGTTATGTTGGAGTGCAGTTTGGAGATGCGGACAGATGATCTTCTCCGCTAACTTAGCGATGGGGGACAAAAGGGAAATGGGTTGATGAGAAGTTGCCTTGTTCTCAGGCTTTCCTGGCTTCGGGATCGGTAGGACGATTGCTTGCTTCCACCTCGCAGGAATCACACCGGTACTGAATGATGAATAGACAAGATCGCTGAGCTGGTCCGGTAGATGCTTCAGATGGGTAGCTGAAATGCCGTCTGGTCCCTCAGCCCTGGAGTTCTTCAATGATTTGATGAGGGCAGACACAGCTGAAGCAGTTATCGCAGGAGTATCGTGACGACTGAGTTTCTTTATAGACCGGAGAGTTCTTCTGTGAGAACGATAACGGCGCGAAGTCGCCGAGGCAAAGAGCTTCCCAAGTCGACAGGCAGCACCATATCCAGACTCGAATCCACCCGAAGGGAACTCCAGCATGTTTCGGTCCGTTGATATTGTCTTTCCTGACAGCTTCTTCAGAACACTCCATGTTTTCTTGGCGTCAGTCTTGAAGTTTATGGACTCAGTGAACTCCTGCCATCGCTTTTGCTTGTGCATGTTAAGCAAGTTAGTTATCTCGTCTGACAGTTGCTGTATGCTCGAGTCAGCATGATCAGTTCGTCGCTTCTCATCCCGTAGTTCGATCAGCTCCAGAACTCCCTTCGGAACATTAGGGTGAAACGTTCTCACTCGTCCTGTCGGAATGGCTGCTCTAGAGGCCCTGCATATGGCATCAACAACGAACTTCTCGTTCTCGTGTACAGAGCCGGTGAGCGGATAGTTGGCTACCCGGCTGAGTAACACCTCCTTAAACAGGACCCAATTAGCCTTACGATAATTAGTATACAATTTGCTACGTGAGCCTGAGAAGGGTGCGAGATGAATATTAAGAGACAAATCCAGTGATGCACATATTGGTACATGATCGCTGGCCATGACAACAGCAGTGGACCAGTTACAACATACAGCGAGAGAGGAGGAGACAAATGTGACATCTGGCGAAGAGGGCCTGCCTGTGCTCGGAAGACGAGTAGGAGCGTCCTCATTAATAGCAACAAGATCACAATCATCCGCAAACTGCTCAAGTAGTTCGCCTCTATCATCGGGCCCTAGAGAGGAGAACCAGGACAATGAGTGTGCATTATAATCACCAGCCATAATAACTGAGGACGAAGGGAGGGAAGAGTGTACAGTAAGCAAGAATGGTGTAGGATCAAACGAATTGGGACAGGAGGTGGTTGGGAGGATATAAACATTAACAACGTCTAATGGGCAACTTTGCAATACGATATGGACACCAATACACTCAATAACGTTATCAGCGGGGAGCGCAATGAGGTGTGAGGGAATAGAAGATTTTACAAAAGTAGAGACGCCACCACCATGAGAAGTACGGGGGAGGTGGTAAGACGTGTAACCGGGGAGGCGGGGAGAGAAGAGGATGCGCTAAGTTTTGTCTCCTGCAAGAGGATGACATCAGGATGAAAGCGTTAAACGTACAGTGTCAGTTCAACAAGTTTGGCACGCAGGCCATTAATGTTAAGTTGAAAAATGTCCAGAGTATGAAGAGGAACACTAGGGGGAGAATTAGAGCAAGATATACAACTATAAGCATCAGTGTAGTCATTATAGCTAGCTAACCCCGAACATTTGAGGTGTACCCAGCCAAGGCAACCACCGCACTGAACGCTAGCGTGTTGAGCCGATAATCCACAGTGACAACAGGGATATCGCGGAGTCTTGCTGCGTGGCCCTGGGTTCCTCTCAATGCCAGCTCGTAGTAGTAGAATACGGAGTGCAGCAGCCAGCCATTCGCACTCCCATACAGAAAAAACTCCTCGTGGAGTTGTTGATGCCCGTTTGATGAGTCTCCTTGATCTTGGTAGTCGACTCCACAGATCCACCACGCGTAGGTTGAGCATCTCGGATCCGAGGTCCATTCCAAAAAGAGGTTTACTTATAAAAGAGGTGTACTTCAAATAGAGGATGTACTTCTAATACTCAGCCGGGATGTTTGGATGTCGAGAGTTAGCAGAGGGAGAGAGGTTGGTTTCCTGATCCGTTATAACATGCGGTGATGAGTACGGGCCAAGAGAGATAATTCAGAAAGCTTGGCGCGAAGGCCGTTGAGGTTGATGTGTACAATGGAGAGGGGGCGGTTGGTAGATGAGGAATTGGAGTTACTGGAGGCGGAGATTCTTCTCGACACCGGCTCTTTGTAATAGAATCCTCAGGAGAGCTGCGGTCAGCCAGCACCTCTCCCATTACAAAAACCCTTTTCGCCGAAGGATTGACGTCGGTTTGCACGGAGATGGTCTTCTTTCCTCCACATTGCCACGGCACGAGCGTACGACATCTCGGCAGCAATCCGCAGATACCTTGTTTTCTACCGGTCATTACGGAAGCCCGGTCACTGATCCTGCTGGCGAAGGGTGGAAAAGCCCCGTCACTAGAAAGAGAGGCTAGACGATTCTCAAAGAAAGTCCTAGGGCTAGTCAAGATACTAGATTGCTGTGTCCGGGAATCCAATGGAGTTAAGCGTTACCGTGAGGCATGGAATATGCCACGTGCGGACTATCCTTGAATTTCCACTAGAGCCAGATAAACATTTGTTGAACGATTGACAGATGCAGTTCTCAGTTGAGAGAAGGTCTGTTACATATATTCCGTTCCCTGTGCAATCATCCGTTAAAGGTGAGATCGGGAGGTTTTCGTCGATGACTTACTCTAACAGATCATGTTTTATGTTAGCAGCGAATGGTTCGATTATACCTGTAGGTGTTCGTCGTAAGGGACTGAGCAGAGTTCAATCAGGACGCGGCGCGACCTTATGGTGGACTGTCGTATAGATAGATCGCGGCGATCTATCAATACGGCAGCCTACCGCGCCCTGTAGCGCTCTGCTCAGCTCCTAAGCAAAGGCAGTAGATGTAATTGTGGCTAAGGTAGCTTGCTCCAAGTTTTCCTTCTCAGGTCCTGGGAAACACGTAAGATTTGGTTGTGCTCTGTAGGGTTGTGTCGTCTCATTGTCTGAAGTATGTCCAGCCTGTTCTGCATGTTCACAAAATCTGTAGATCGTTTTTCTGACCAAACAGCTCGTCTTTGCCAAAGTGAGTCTTCACCCTTCCTTGACTGACGCCGTGACGGTGGGGCCTCTGCTGTGTTAGTTCTGTATTCTGCGCCTTTTCCAAATTAAGGGTGAGATTGTAGCTTCCCTCTTCTTCTTCTTCTTCTTCTTCTTCTTCTTCGCAGCCACATTGAGGGTTTTGTCATAGGTTGAGAAACTGGGCGACCAGTAACGGATTCGTCCATAAGTCCATTACGGTTAGCGTGGTGGGTCTCTCCGGACATTTGAAAAGGTGTGCAGTATCATGGCCGAGGCAGTCACAGTCCGGGCAAACATCTGATTTGCTGCTGTCTATTTTGCTGACTTAGGACATAAACATGGTAGAATGACCACAGCGCAGTGATGCCAGGGTGCACCTGGCCCTTCTTCCGAGTTCAGCCTCGGATGGGCAGACTTGGGGCGGCACTACCCCCAATATGGGATTAATGGCCGCCTTTTCCAGATGGCACCGTACGAACTGAATATGCTCCTCGCGCAATAGACGGAGTCGTTCTTGCTGTGAGTCGTGCCATCTTTGCAGATTGACTTTGCTGGGAGCATTGGCGAATGGCTTTCTGACGCCTCTCTCTCTGACGGGGATTAGCACTCTCCAAGAGGGGTGATTTGGTTGTTTGACAATGTTGATGAAAAATTGTTGGGCTTGGAGCTGACAGTGCTCCCTTGCTGGTAATCAGCGGGTCTCAGCATGCAAGTGATCGACTGGGGAACTTCTTGCACATCCGGTGGCGATTCGAAGAGCTGCATTCTGTATGCGTTGCATCTTAGTCCAAGAGCATTCCGAAACTAGATGCTGCCAAACTGGTGCGGCGTATTCTAGTGCAGACTGGAGAATAGCCTTATACGTTGTAATAATGGTTTCTTTGCTACTATCCCATGACGTACCGCCCAGGGCTCTAAGCACGTTAAGCTTCGCTTTCACGATTGCCTGCTTCTGTTCCGTGTTCTTATGGAACTTGAGCGATGGATGGAGCACGAGTCCGAGAAGTTTTGGGAAGCGGGCCGCAGGCAAACACTCTCTATTCCATACGACATACGGATGTGCGCTGTGTTCAGATGGGTCCGTTGTGAGTACGGATACCGATGACTTTGACGCAGAAATCTTCAGCATTTTGCGGTCGAAGAATCTTTTCAGTGTGATCAAGCACTCGCTAATCTTAGCGGCGGCCACATTTATGTCCCGATCACGACACAAGACAGTCATATCTTCAGCGTAAGCGACCACCTTGATATCCTGTGGAGGGGCGCGGGCATATCTTCGAGGTACAAATTGAAGAGAGCAGGCGGCAATACGCCGCCCTGTGGGGCTCCACCTGCAATCGGAATGCTGTTTGAGACATGATTCTGGAACATAACTCTAGCCCGTCTTCCCCTAGTGAACGCAGGTATCCAGCGCTTCTGCCATGGCGGGATTGATGACTCCAGTAAGTTGTTTGATAGATTCACTGTGTCGAAAGCCTTAGTAAGATCCAAGGCAACTGCTATAGTTCTCTGCGGCTTATAGGCGTTGAAACCATCAATTGCATAACTCGTAATTTCTAACAATGCTGTCCTGGTGGAATGCAGTCTTCTGAATCCATGCTGAAACACCTGTCTCTCGTTGTTTTCGGCCAGGTCTTTGACAATCAGCTTTTCAGCTATTTTAGCAAAAGAAGACAACAATATAATGGGCCGATATCCCTTGACTGAAGCTTGGGGCTTGCCAGGCTTGGGCAGCGGAACGTCCTTTGCCGTTTTCCAATTCTGCGGGATAGTACACGACCTGAACGAGGTGTTTATCACATCAGTGAGAAGCGGTAGTAGGTCAGTGGGTATCTTCTTCAAGACAGCAGGACATATCCCATCAGGACCAATAGCTCTAGAGTTCCGTATTTCCTTTTATAATCTTCTCAACTTGCGTCATAGTAAACGCTTTGGCCGTGCTCATAAGCGGGAGGCGGCTCAGCTCTCTTACAGTCACTCTATTCTGCGGACCTCTTTTAGCACTGGTGATGAAAAAATTTTCCCGAGCGCATAAGCGGCTTCCTTTCCTGATTTGATTACGCCGTGGTCGAATTCGATTGTGGAGACGGTGGCCGGTGAGCTTTTACCCGAAAGCTTCCGTAAAACCTTCCAAGTAGCTGCACTGTCCGTCTTAAAAAGCTTTCCTCGTTTTACTGGGATCGATTCTGACCCGGGTCCTCATCTATGGATCTAGAATGGTTTTCCTCGCGGTCCGACGATTGTCGCAAAGCTTTCTGCAGAAAAGGTCAGCATGATAGCGAGTGTTGTCTTCGTAGTTCTCGAGCCATTTATACTCTGTCACCATTGTCTCAGTCTAAGCATTCCATAATTCAGGTCCTGCAACATTAATGCGTTGCCATCTCGATCTGAAACGCAGGCCCGCATTCTCATCCCGATTTGCAATTTGATCGCTGATCAGTGCACTTTCCTCGCTCGCGAATTTGCTCATTCTCTAAGTGATCTCAGTATGTTGACCGAGAAATCTTCCATAATTTCGAGATTATTTATGATTGCCGACACAGCAACTCAGAACATTATTGTTGAAACTCCTCAAAGGCGTTGCATGCATTCTTAAAAGCCTTTCCATTTTCTTCTCTATCAAGAGCAGGCCTGACTTCAAGGGCCCTCTCCAGTACTTTTTTTCTCCGTAGAAAGTTCAGATTAGGTATGGTACAAGGATACTGGTCATTGAACCGTACAGTGAAATTTCGCATGAATTACGTCTTTCCCATACCATTGCATAACTGAGGTAGCAGTTCGAAAGCTGTCAAACAGACGTAAGTCAACGTGTTCAGCGCCCTAAATTACACTCCTAGGCAAGATTTCAGTCTAATTTGAGACGCTGACGAGAGGTTGAAAAACTGTCGTCTGGACTTGGACGTTCGGAGGGGCGAAAAAATAATTTTTTCCTGAATCTGGCTGCTGTAGTGTTTAATTTGAAGAAGACCATTAGAAAAGGTATCGGCCGAGTCCCAGGTCGATTCGACCATTTTGAGTCGATTACGGCCTATGTCACGGCCACATGTGAGACGGTGTGATTCGGGCCTCAAAAAGAGGCTCCCGTCACACCGCGCGATTTTTGCGATAAATGCCCCTAGATCAGTTTTTTAGGCCTAATCAGGTCGGATAGTGAGTAAACTACTTGGGTAGTCCTTCCAGCAGCCCAGCAGTCGACGATGAGTATCTCATTCGAGGCGCTGAAAATCGGAAAACCGCTGTCTGGACTTAGACGTCCGGAGGGGGGGGGGGAAATATTGTTCCTGTATTGGGCTGCTGTAGTGTTTATTTTGAATAGGACCATTAAAAAAGTTGTCGGCCGTGTCCCAGGTCGATCCGACCATTTTGAGCCGACATCGAATGGTGCGACTTGACCTACAACGTCCGTTTTCGCTGAAAAGTCGTTTGAACGTATGTTCAGAAGAGGTTTCACTCAAATTGGTTCTCACAAAGGGTTAAAGTCACGACCTTGATGGAAGGAGGGGGGCCGCATCGATTTTAAAGCTGGAGGGGGGGGGGTGGCGCACCTCTCACGGACCGATCACACCGCTACGCCTTACCCTGCTCGAAAACTGCCAAAGCTTTGTAAATATTTCACCCACTCACGACCGAACTAATTCTATAGAGCCGATGCAAAAATGATTTTCTCATTTGTTTGAGCCATTTTAGCAATGTGTCAGCATTCGAAAGTCAACTTCCTTTTCTATATAAATCCTCTTATTAATCTTATTATTCACCGACTTACGGGATTTCTTCAAATTAGCAAAGTTCGCAACTTCTCAAAAACAGCAATCCGAGGCTTCATGTTAATGTGATGACTTTGAATCATCAAGTTTGATAGCTGAGGATCACAAGTATTTCTCTAACAAACAATATTTATCTCTCAAATCATCGAAGTTTTAAACAATTAAAGTTCGATGTTTAAAAGATAAATTGGCAATTTTCAAAATTATTGTGGATTAGGAAATTACTGGCAGCGCTCAACTACGGGGTTCGGTGCCTGAAAGTCATCGCTTATAGAATAGATTACCAAATTCGTGATTGTTGAAAAGTGCAAAATTTGGTTAGTTCCTTGAAATAAATCTTGGGAGTTTATGTTGGTGCTAGTTCACGAAGAGGTGAAACGTTCCTTAAGACCAAAGACGATGGCAGACTAAACACCTAAATATGTGGTAGGCGAGTATAGAAGGATAAATGATTACAGTACTGCGGCACTTTCCAGTCGGGGTTCGGTGGTTCATCCATAGTTTTCCCTTCATATTCAACGTAGTAAATCTTTTGAATAGGCTTATTCGTCATGGTTTCGATACGGACAATTTGGGAGAGTAATCGCCGCCATCTTTTGTTTGTCATGGTTTCGTATGTGTGTAACCTTTTCAAGTTATACAGTAGCGATCATAAATCTATTGACATGGCCTTTTCGCGAATAATGTTTTAATACACATCTTAGCTTGGCCTTAGAGAAACTTGATGAAGCTTTCGTATGTTATGGGGCATCACAACTCTTGCTATACACATATAGCCTAGCTCCCTCATTCCAAGCCGGCCGAAGTGATGCTTATCTGGCTTATCATGTCGAAATCTCCCTATCACTGTTATATTTTGCCATGACCGACCGCTCCGCGGCTTGCTCCCCCGGACTCATCCGAGCAAGCTAGGCTTTACACAAGATTAGGTTCTGAGGGTGCGTTTTTAAATATGGAATTTTTTAATGATTTCGTGGTAAAATTCAAAACTAGGACTATTGCCTCAAAACACGGCTGTCACAATTCCAAACCCGTAGCAGTTATGCGCCATTCGAAACTCTTCGGAACCCTTATAACCTTGTAAGAAATTTATCCCTATCGAAATTTTTGTGAATATAATTTGAAATGAAATCAGGGGATATTGCACCTATTAAGTATCTCTCGTAGACCTTATCGAAAAAGAGTGAAATTTGTGTACCAGTTGTACTCTGTCAAAGCTTATAAAGCATATTTTCGAATGGTTCTGGGGCGAATAATTGTATAGGGGTGGCTTTCCAAAAATTAACTCCAACCTGTTCAATTTTCGGTCTTCAGAAAAAATCTTATAGACTTCCTTAGGGTTATACAACGGTTCAGAAGATCTTCAAATAGTTAATAACTGCTACGGGTTTGGAATTGTAATAGTCATGTTTCGTGGGAGTAGCTCTGATTTTGAATATTACCACAGAATGGTGAATCAGTTCCATGTTCAGAAACTGCACCGTCGAAATCTAATCTTGTGAATGTGTAAAGCAACAGCTGTGACGCCCCATAACATACTAAAGTTTCAAGTTTCGCTAAGGCCTAGCCAAGATATGTATAAAAACATTTTTCGCGAAAAGACCGTGCCAATAGGTTTATGACCGCCACTGCATGTCTCCTGTACTCGTCTCGTATTGGTTGTATGTAGAGTTCACGTAGTCTGATGAATGGATGTGGCTGCGACGGTCGAAACCCCATTGGCCTGTGATGCCGCCAACACCGCACGGCCAGCCGACTGGTCCATGCGTCAGCCTAAATCGAATCCGGAAACCATATGTGGGTGGCGGGTCCGCCTCTTGGTGTTGAAACGCCTAGAGCTGGATACCTGTATCTCTAGTGTTGTGCCTACCCTTACTGGCACAAACAGGGTACTTTTATGCCACCCAAGTGGACGGTACGCTATTGTACCTGTGAGCACCGCGTGAGGGCAGTAGCAAAATAGAAGAAAAAATGGGTACTCGAATGCTATATCACACAAATTGCTAATATACTTCAGACGAACGAGAACAGTTGCTTCTGTAATTTTTATGATTTTGGCGTCTGTTTTTTTTTTCATGGATTAGAATTTGGTGGGGTTAGGTGTGCAGGTAAGGTAAAAGTTGAACTTCTGAAGTAGTAATGGTAGTGGAGCGTTGCCATACCAGTATAGCATTCAACAGCAGACTCAGCGGAAAACTAGCAACAAAGGTCATCTAGTAACTGAAAAAAACTGTATTCAGCTGATTTTCTATTTCAACCCCGAATTTTTTCGGAAGGGTTCAAACATATACAGTGCGCCACATAAGTATACGAACACCCCAAGAGTGGGCTGAAGAGATATTGGACCGAGGTTTTAGGTACCTATTGAAAAGAGTCTCTAGGTTTTACGGTGGAAGACTTCGTTTGAGCAAGAGTTGTCGAATTCGCCTCCAGTAATAGAAAAACGTTCACTTTCAGCGCGCCACATAAGTATACGAACACTTAGGAAAGAAAGACATAATTTGCGACGGTAGTGTCGAAATTCTCCGTTTCACGTGAAATACTTACAGGAAATGTTAGCTGATAATGATTACCAACATGCCACGTGGTTCCCACCTCTCCCTCGAAGAACAGCCCAGATCTGAGCTCTTCGTGATGCCTAACTCGGGATCCGACAAATCTCCAGGCAGATTGGCCGTTCGGCTGCGTGTGTCTCAGGCTGCATACGCGATCCCGATACATGTGGCTGGCACCCGAAGTCGTCCAGGACGTCCCAGGAAGCTCAGCGCATATGACGAGCGGCATATTGCTCGAAGAGTCTCCAACTCTATGGTGTCGGCCTCCGCAATTCGATCCGAAATGTCGCTGACTGTCTCCACAAAAACCATCCACCGTTCAATTCACCGGAACGGCAACATAGTGAGATCCATGGTGGAGAAAGCCGCTCGCCTACATAATCACCACAGGACTGCGCGGCTCGAAGTCGCACGATCAAACCTGAGTACGAATTGGTATACGGTAAGTTCTTTGCAAGGCCCAGCCTTTCGAGCGCTGCTTACGAATACATATTGCTGGTAATCTTCTCCGACATGAAGAAAAGCAATTTGGACGGACCTGACGGGATGATGAGTTACTAGAGGGATTTGAAAATGGAGCCGTCCTGCTCCAGCCGCCGGAACTCTGTAGGTGCAGGCCTCATGGTGTGGACAGCTTTCATCAGCAGTGGTGAGGTCGGTATTGAAATCGTTTCGAGCCGGGTGAACTCAGAAGAATACCAAGGAACGTTGACCTCCCATCTGCCTTTCCTGTGAGCTCGACGACGTGAAGGATCCCGTTATGCCCGGTAAAACGCCACGACCGACGTGGACCGATCTTCTCTGGAATGGTTCTGGAGTAATAATGTCGACCTTTTGGCCGTCAGCCCCGGACCTGTGGAAGATTATTGTGCGTAAGATTTACAAGGATGGAAAGCAATACGACAACGTCAGTGCTCACAATAAAGCCATCCTGGACGCATGGAGCGACATTGACAAGAACGCTCTCAAGCGGCTCAGCGACAGCCTCCCAGACAGATTTTTTGAACTTATTACAGCTAGCGGTGCTGCCGCTTCGTACTGAAACTGTTTTGTTTCAGTGTTCTAGTGATTGATGAATTTTAATATTTCCAAAGTGTTCTTATACTTAAGTGGCCTACAAAAATCAAACTCTTCTCTATAAACCAGGGTCAAGCAGAGAAGCTGTGACCACACGATGTATTTCATGGTTCTTGGCCACATATAAACGTGTTCCGACATCTAAAACCTCGATCCAATAGCTGTTTGGCTCATTTCCGAGGTGTTCGTGTACTTATGTGGCGCACTGTAGCCTAGCCTCCAGGGAGTAAGCCGGGCGGGCGACCCCGCGGCGCGCTTGAAGCAGATCACAAGTGAGTTTTCCTTGTCTCGTCGATGACTTTTCCGTTGATGTTTGGAATTCCCATAATTCAGTCCGATAGGCTATAAAATATCAAAAGAAAACTAGAGAGTCGTCGGCGAAACTAGAAAATCCGGGGAGCGGTTATTGCTCATCTGAGCGTTCTGCGTCGCGGTAGGTGAGCGTCGTGCGCGGCGGAAAGGGCGACGACGCGACATCCTAGAATTTAAAGGCGGTGTTTACGATAAATTTCACTTTCAAGATGTTCACGGTTTACGGAAGGTCTGGTGCCCTATATAGCAAGGCAGGCATAAAAATGACGCGAAAGTCGCGTTTTTTTAGCCAAAATAGGCCCTCGCTTGTTTACACTGATTTTTGAGCGTGGAGGAATTGAACGCTAGAAGGATGATACCCATCAGTGCATGAAGCGATCAGCTCACTTATCAGCACTTCCTTCACTTGATCATTCCTGTAATCTGAGTCGTCTGAGGGATTGCCTCTGTGCACACCCCTCATTACAGAATTTCGGTTCGGAGGATATCTTAAAACCCGGCACTTTCACAAAAGATAGAGCCGTGAAGGTTCTGTACACTATCCGAATTTCAGACAAATCCGTGTTGTGGGTATCGAGATATTAAAAAATTTGCGAATTTTAAAATGTGTGTGTGTGTGTGAGGATGTCTGAAGGAATTTAGTGATAAGAAGCTCGGTCGGTCTTTTTATAGAAATGGAGTGATAACGTGATATGAATTGGTGTCAAGAGAATAGGTGCTTCACGTTCATCGGAAACCGCATGGCTCTTGTGCGGAACACTAATTTAACAGCGCCAAGCGCTGGAAAAAAGTGGGCGGAGCCCAACAAAGAGTGCGCAGAGCGCGGAAAAACGTGGGCGGGATCCATTTAGGAGTGCACATAGCGCCGGGAAAGGTGGGCGGGATTCAACTAGGAGTGCACAGAACGCTGGAAAATTTGGATAGGAACCAACTGGGAGTGCACATAGCGCCGGAAAAGGTGGGCGGGATTCAACTAGGAGTCACAAGACGCCGGGAAATTTGGATATGACCCAACTGGGAGTGCACATAGCGCCGGAAAAGGTGGGCGGGATTCAACTAGGGGTGCACAGGACGCCGAGAAATTTGGATAGGACCCAACTGGGAGTGCACATAGCGCCGGAAAAGGTGGGCGGGATTCAACTAGGAGTGCACAGAACGCCGGGAAATTTGGATAGGAACCAACTGGGAGTGCACATAGCACCGGAAAAGGTGGGCGGGATTCAACTAGGAGTGCACAGAACGCCGGGAAATTTGGATATGACCCAACTGGGAGTGCATATAGCGCCGGAAAAGGTGGGCGGGATTTAACTAGGAGTGCACAGAACGCCGAGAAATTTGGATAGGACCCAACTGGGAGTGCACATAGCACCGGAAAAGGTGGGCGGGATTCAATTAGGAGTGCACAGAACGCCGGGAAATTTGGATAGGACCCAACTGGGAGTGCACATAGCGCCGGAAAAGGTGGGCGGGATTTAACTAGGAGTGCACAAAACGCCGAAAAATTTGGATAGGAACCAACCGGGAGTGCACATAGCGCCGGAAAAGGTGGGTGGGATTTAACTAGGAGTGCACAGAACGCCGGGAAATTTGGATAGGACCCAACTGGGAGTGCACATAGCACCGGAAAAGGTGGGTGGGATTTAACTAGGAGTGCACAGAACGCCGGTAAATTTGGATAGGACCCAACTGGGAGTGCACATAGCGCCGGAAAAGGTGGGCGGGATTTAACTAGGAGTGCACAGAACGCCGAGAAATTTGGATAGGACCCAACTGGGAGTGCACATAGCACCGGAAAAGGTGGGCGGGATTCAATTAGGAGTGCACAGAACGCCGGGAAATTTGGATAGGACCCAACTGGGAGTGCACATAGCGCCGGAAAAGGTGGGCGGGATTCAACTAGGAGTGCATAGAGCGCCGGAGAATTTGGATAAGAACCTACTGGGAGTGCACATAGCGCCGGAATTGGTAGGCGGGATTCAACTAGGAGTGCACAGAACGCCCAAAAATTTGGATAGGAACCTACTGGGAGTGCACATAGCGCCGGAAAAGGTGGGCGGGATTTAACTAGGAGTGCACTGAACGCCGGGAAATTCGGATAGGACCCAACTGAGAGTGCACATAGCGCCGGAAAAGGTGGGCGGGATTCAACTAGGAGTGCATAGAACGCCGGAAATTTTGGATAGGAACCAACTGGGAGTGCACATAGCGCCGGAAAAGGTGGGCGGGATTCAACTAGGAGTGCACAGAACGCCGGGAAATTTGGATAGGACTCAACTGTGAGTGCACATAGCGCCAGAAAAGGTGGGCGGGATTCAACTAGGAGTGCACAGAACGCCGGAAAATTTGGATAGGAACCAACCGGTAGTGCACACAGCGCCAGAAAAAGTGGGCGGGACCGAACCGGGAGTGCACGGGGCGCCGCTAAGCGTGGGCTGGATCTAATCCGGAGTGCACACAGCGCTGGAAAACGTGGACGGGATCCAACTGGGAGTGCACGGAGCGCGGCCAAACGTGGACGGGATCTAACCCGGAGTGCACACAGCGCTGGAAAACGTGGACGGGATCCAACTGGGAGTGCACGAAGCGCCGAGCAACGTGGGCGGGATCCAACTAGGAGCGCACCCAAGGTCGGGAAAGGTGGACAGGACCCAACTAGGAGCGCACATAGCGCCGGAAAAGGTGGGCGGGATTCAACTAGGAGTGCACAGAACGCCGGGAAATTTGGATAGGACTCAACTGTTAGTGCACATAGCGCCAGAAAAGGTGGGCGGGATTCAACTAGGAGTGCACAGAACGCCGGAAAATTTGGATAGGAACCAACCGGTAGTGCATACAGCGCCAGAAAAAGTGGGCGGGACCGAACCGGGAGTGCACGGGGCCCCGCTAAACGTGGGCTGGATCTAATGCGGAGTGCACACAACGCTGGAAAATGTGGACGGGATCCAACTGGGAGTGCACGGAGCGCGGCCAAACGTGGGCGGGATCTAACCCGGAGTGCACACAGCGCTGGAAAACGTGGACGGGATCCAACTGGGAGTGCACGAAGCGCCGAGCAACGTGGGCGGGATCCAACTAGGAGCGCACCCAAGGTCGGGAAAGGTGGACAGGACCCAACTAGGAGCGCACATAGCGTCGGGAACAGGGATGTGCGGAATTTTCTGTTTTCTGTTTCTGTTTTCTGCCCATTTTTGGCCATTTTTTCTGTTTTCTGTTTTCTGTAAAATTAGGCAAAAATTGGACAGAAAACAGAAAAAAACGTGTACCGCGATTTGCAGCAGGACTGCTTTTTTGGATTTTTCGAAGCTAAGCCGATAGGGTGAGGGTGTACCTCACCCAGGCTCTCTGCAGTTGTTCTAAGCTAGACACTTTTATCTCGCTGTAGTGGTTATCCATTAGGGTGGGAGGAAACGGTGCTCTTCGCTGCACACGGTCGGGTTCGATCCTCGCCGAGGTGAATTAAAACAACCAACCATCCGGGATCCTTCAATCGGTAACAGATTTATGTAGGAAGTCGGCTGGCCCCCGCAACCCACTAGATAAGCACGAAGCCCATTCCTCTCAAAAGTTGTGTCGCGTCAGTGCCGGCAAAGTACCGCGATCCTTGATTGTGCCTCGACATCGCGGCGATAGTACCGCAGCAGCTCCGCGTTAGAACCTCGCCGGCTCGGCGAGGATGCAGCAGCGAACCCGCGTGGAGTACGATGCACTGCCATGTAAGGTAAAACGAAATTGTCGCCGGTTGAATATACCCAAATTTAAGGTTCATTCCGTATTCCCTTGTGTGCAAAAGCGGCGGTAACCTCTGTCCTTATCATACAAAGGACGAAACGACCGCAGGTGCGAGTTTTTGTTCTTACAACTAGACCCCCTCTAGTTGTCTTATAATTCCTAAATAACTTCATATCAGACACTTTCCCGAAGCCGCTGCGGCGTAATCGCGGAGCCGAAACGCTAGGCCGGGATCATACTTCGCGCGACCAGCGACGGCGACAGTGCACATTAGGCATATCGATTTTCGGTCGATATGTATTTTAAACATTGCGTCGCGTCGCTCGTTGCTGGAAGTATGATCCCGGCCATACTGTCGGGTCCCCGCTATAGCAACTCGGTAGTGCCGCCGCGGCTCCGCGATAGTGCCGCTTCGGTGCCTGCACGCGTCAAAGCGGCAGTATCGCGGAGCAGCAGCGGCAATTTCTCTCAGAGTCAAGCCTCTACGAATACCCGCTCCCCAGCGTACCCGCTTTGGTAGAGCGGGGTAATGTTGGCCCAAACTGTACCATGCACGCAAAACTAAATACGTGGTTTAATTCACTGCGACGCAGATTGCACAGAATTCAGTTAAGATGAAGCGCCAAGAAATTGATGGTGAGCCTATGAGGCAGATGATAATTCTGCCACAGAGGTACGAGAGGCTCTCAACGGTGGAGCGAACGACGCGTCAGATCATTAATACTTTAACGGCACAAGAGCGCGGTACGGGCGTGACTTTCAGCTCTGAGGAGTAGTACAGTGTTCAAACAAGCAGTTATCCCGCAGTGAGCGTCAAAATATGTACACTCAGAAACGGAAAGCTCGCTTCGACTTCAATACGTACTGCTTGTGCAGGCATATTTATTGAGCTTCTAATAAATAATCGAGCTTTTATTGCCTGGGAAAAGGAAGGTTTGATGAACATTTGTCACCTCATCGCACTCATAATCTGCAATTCTTGAGCGTCTATACTTTTTGCTCTGGCCAACTGTAAGGTTTTGCAAATCCAATGAAAGAAGCATAGATCACACAAAAAATGTATAAAAAAAGTTCAATGTTTTGAAAAATTTCGTTTAGTGTACACTGAACACGCTTTCTTGATTTGTGAAAATTTTCTGTTTTCTGTTTTCTGTTTCCAAAAATATTTTTTCCGCACATCCCTGGTCGGGAAAGGTGGACGGGATCCAACCCGGAGTGCACACAGCACTAGAAAAATGGCGCGGGACCCAACTGGGAGTGAACAGAGCGTTGGGGAAAGTGTGTGGGACCCAAATGGAAGTGCGCAGAGCGCCGAAGAAAGTCGGTGAGACTCAAACGGGAGTGCGCAGGCCTTAAGGGGCCCATTATATCCACCCTTTTTCGATGGAAACCTTAGGGAAAATGAATTGAAATTCTAAACTGTTTTGCTTCGCTATGAAAGGGTTATGATTTGGCAGAGTGGTATCTGTGAGAAGCTCGTAAAAATGTGTGAGATACTTAGTGTATTAGATTTAGCTGAGGATTTAACACCGAAGAAACGTTGAAAATTTGTTGAAATGATGTACTACTGATTCGGCGACGCACGTTTTGACTAAACATCGAAAGTTTGGTGTGGCATTGGAAGGCCAAATCACGCGCTATCTGGAAGCAGACGAATGCTTACAGCTAATTTTTGTTTCTGTTTTATCGCACCTGCCTGATAAGTTTTATTATAGGAAAATTAAAGAGGAAGTAAGATCATAAAAGGAGAATGTGAATCCCGTCAGCGCGAATGTGTGTACTCAGTAAGACGCGCGTGATATGGCCTCTTAATGCCACACTAAATTTTCGATGTTTAGTGAAAACGTGCACTGCTAAATCAGTAGTACATCATTTCAACAAATTTTCATCGTTTCTTTGGTGTCAAATCCCCAGCTAAATCTAATGCACTAAGTATTTCAAATCTTGTAACGAGCTTATCACAAATGCCACTCTGCCAAATCATAAGCCTTTGATAGCGAAGCAAAACAGTTTAGAATCCACCGCTATGAAGGATGATGCCTATCAGTGCAATCAAGCGATATCAGCACTTCCTTGACTTGATCATTCCTGTAATCTGAATGTTCATTTGTTCATATCGAGGGTCGGACAGAGGTAGGGAGGCGCAACGAGATAACTTTCAAAGCCGTTTTCATCGAACTGTGGCCCGTTTCCGCTGCTTTCTTCGACCCTATCTCTTCTAGCGTCCGCCAGCTTAGTGCTTCAGGCCCTAGTTATACACCGGCGGGACGCTGCGGAAATAGCAAGACAACTATCACTTATATGCGCCCTAACTGCGCTCAGGCATGCCAAAAGGAACGGTAGTCGCAGAAAAACGCGCCGGAAGGCCGCACGGAGCAGTTATACACGCCGCGGCACCGTATACTGCATCCTTACGGGACCTGCCCTGTTGGAAATTTGCCAATTTCCACCAGCTGATTATTTTCCAGATTTAAAATTGTTGAAACATTACCAAAACGACATTACAAGCACTGTAATGACGAGAGGAATTGATTATCAGTACTACTCTGCAAATAAAAAGTGTCAGAAGCGAAAAAACCGATAAAATACCATCAAAAACGCCTGGAAATTTTTGTCCGCAGTATTGCGTCAAAGACGCCGAAGACGCAACATTGCAGACAAATCCCAGATTCACGCAGCAAGCGGCGGCAATGTCATCGCGAGACGTTTTCATTCCGCTGGTGTATAACTAGGGCCTCACACTGAAACCTTGATAACGAGATTCATCGTGGACACTGCCTTTAAGTGAAGTCAAGTAAACTGGCATGTTCTGCAGCATTATTTACTTTGCTGGGTTCATTTTATGTCACTAACGATAACCATTTTGCCGTATATGGTGCAGATGACACTTACACACGATGGCGGCATTTCCGCGTTCGCCGCGCGCGCGACACTCATCGGACCGTAACGCGTACGCAAGCAGGTGAGCAGTGTTATTGAGCCGAAAAATTCAGTAGTGATCTGCTTTAATCGCGCGGTGCTGACGCCCACCCGGCTTACTTTCTGGAGGATATGTTGTATCGGTTTATTATGCCGTATTTACTCTAATAGAAGTACACCTCTATTTGAAGTACACCTCTCTTAGAAGTACTTAATAATAGAGGTCTGAGTATTAGAAGTACACGCTCTATTTGAAGTACACCTCTTTTAGAAGTACACCTCTTTTAGAAGTACGAAGGATGATGCCTATCAGTGCAATCAAGCGATATCAGCACTTCCTTGACTTGATCATTCCTGTAATCTGAATGTTCATTTGTTCATATCGAGGGTCGGACAGAGGTAGGGAGGCGCAACGAGATAACTTTCAAAGCCGTTTTCATCGAACTGTGGCCCGTTTCCGCTGCTTTCTTCGACCCTATCTCTTCTAGCGTCCGCCAGCTTAGTGCTTCAGGCCCTAGTTATACACCGGCGGGACGCTGCGGAAATAGCAAGACAACTATCACTTATATGCGCCCTAACTGCGCTCAGGCATGCCAAAAGGAACGGTAGTCGCAGAAAAACGCGCCGGAAGGCCGCACAGAGCAGTTATACACGCCGCGGCACCGTATACTGCATCCTTACGGGACCTGCCCTGTTGGAAATTTGCCAATTTCCACCAGCTGATTATTTTTCAGATTTAAAATTGTTGAAACATTACCAAAACGACATTACAAGCACTGTAATGACGAGAGGAATTGATTATCAGTGCTACTCTGCAAATAAAAAGTGTCAGAAGCGAAAAAACCGATAAAATACCATCAAAAACGCCTGGAAATTTTTGTCCGCAGTATTGCGTCAAAGACGCCGAAGACGCAACATTGCAGACAAATCCCAGATTCACGCAGCAAGCGGCGGCAATGTCATCGCGAGACGTTTTCATTCCGCTGGTGTATAACTAGGGCCTCACACTGAATTCTTGATAACGAGATTCATCGTGGACACTGCCTTGAAGTGAAGTCAAGTAAACTGGCATGTTCTGCAGCATTATTTACTTTGCTGGGTTCATTTTATGTCACTAACGATAACCATTTTGCCGTATATGGTGCAGATGACACTTACACACGATGGCGGCATTTCCGCGTTCGCCGCGCGCGCGACACTCATCGGACCGTAACGCGTACGCAAGCAGGTGAGCAGTGTTATTGAGCCGAAAAATTCAGTAGTGATCTGCTTTAATCGCGCGGTGCTGACGCCCACCCGGCTTACTTTCTGGAGGATATGTTGTATCGGTTTATTATGCCGTATTTACTCTAATAGAAGTACACCTCTATTTGAAGTACACCTCTCTTAGAAGTACTTAATAATAGAGGTCTGAGTATTAGAAGTACACGCTCTATTTGAAGTACACCTCTTTTAGAAGTACACCTCTTTCCGGAGTGGACCCCCGGTACTTGGGTAAAGGATTGGCAACACAAATGTGGCATTTGAGAGAGACCAGTTTGCCCGAGATTTTTTCAATAATGTGAGGTTTGAATATTCACAAAAAAAAACTATCAGCCATCCCTTTCTTGGTCACAGATTGCTTGTATGGGACAACTTACGATGAAACCTCAGCGAACTTCAAATGACCAGGAAAAAACGCAGAGCCAAAGTTCGACATTGGTGTTATTCGCGGCGAATGCACGGAGTTTATTTAGGTTCTTCACAAATATTTTTGTTTGATTGAGTTTTAGTCAAAGTCGACTTGTTTTGGCTTTAGACGTTGACTTTAGCGGCGCTTGAAAAACCAAGATTCCCCAGCGTTACGAAGATTGGATCATTTACGTATAGAGATCACTGATACGACGAGGAAATCAGAAACCACCAATGGTAGACTTTACCTATAGTGGATTGTGGAGGCAAAGAAGTCGCTTCTAGAAAAGCTGTTGTCAGGTCGTTTAAGAACCGCGCCTTTCAATCGCTATGGGCGGCTCGAAAGGCGATCAGTTAAAGGCAGTGTTTACAATAAATTTCACTTCACTCGGTTTTACGGAAGGTCTGGTGCCCTGTATAGCAAGGCATGCTTGAAAACCACGCGAAAGACGCGTTTTTGAGCCAAAGTAGGCCCTTCCTTTTTTACGCTGATTTTTGAGCGTGGAGGAATTGACCTCTATGAAGGTGCAATCAAGCGATCAGCTCACTTATCAGTACTTCCTTGACTTGATTATTTCTGTAATCTGAGTCTTCATTTGTTCACATCGAGGGGGTGGAAGTGGAGCACCGGGCGGTTTTGGGACACCAAAACGCTTGTTTGCAGCCGTTATTTTGCCACTCCTGGCTTGTTTTTTACCGTTTTTTCTACACTGGGAGCCTAGAATCCTCCTCGCCTATCATTCCACTGTGAAAAGTCACCGATGATGTTCATCGTGAACGCTGCCTTTAAATTGTTCTTAAGCATAACAAGTCGATGATGCACGTGTCAACAATATCTAAAGCGAACTTATACATTTTTTGGAAGAAATTAACTTGGGAAAGGTGTGAATATATGATATCAGAGATTGTGGAAGCATCAATTCAATTGAGCCTAGTCTGAAATTTTATGAAATACAAGTTTTTGGTGTTATACTGGAAATCAAGAAATGTGAAGAGCCTACCATTGGAAATTCAAAAAATTGCGCCGAATAATAGAAGTGCACCCTCTATTAGAAGTACACCTCTAATAGAAGTACATCAAAAAGAGAGGGCTGAGAATTAGAAGTACAGCCTCTATTTGAAGTACATATAAAATAGGGGTCTGAGTATTAGAGGTACATGTACTTCTAAAAGAGAAAATACGGTATATTGTTGACGTAAAGCAACAAGGGCATGCGGTTTCTAGTCGAGTTCACGGCAGTTCATTAAGTTCGTTACGTTGATCACATATGGACTTCAACCTTTCCCTCTCGAGGCGAAGACTTTGATTCCTGAAAAAGAGGATTAACCTGTGGTCGTGAATGAACCAGACATACATAATTTTTTTAAAACGACATAAAGATCAAATTGATATCATAAAACTTTTCAGATGAACGTGAGCACCTGCCTCTCAGTACTGGAATCTACCAAAGACTTCAACAAGACCGCGCTGGAAGACGTTATCGAGGAGAAAGAAAACGACATATCGTGCAGATCTTCGTCACAATAGTGTCGTCTTTGTTGTAAGTGTTGCTTGAAGACTAACGCAGTAATCATGATCCTATTCCAAAATCTATGCATAGATAATTACGCTACCATATGTACTATCTCCATTACTTAAGAAAGGAAAATTGTCGATTATTTACATAACTTTTCAGCTTTCTCACCAGGAAATATTTACAGATCTATGCATGGTTGTATTTAAATTACACTTCCCCATTGTACTGTCGTTAATTAACCTTATCTTCTCTCCTTATTCATGGTTAGATGCCTTTTGGTAGCTATGTAGGTACACTAGATTCATATAATTTTAGTCAATATCCGTCTTCAGTTAAATACTCGATATTCAGCTCATAAACTGTGCCATTTTGGTTAGCCTATCGCGTCTACCCTTTCTAGAGTATTTCTAAAGAGCCTTCATATCGATTACCACCAACAGCGGTGCGATGGGCCATGGTGAAGTATAGCTGGAGACTAGGAAGTTCCAACGATAAGCCATCGCTCACTGCTGGTGATAATCGAAGTTAGGGCTTTTCAGGAATTCCCAAACCTCATTACATGTATAGTTGCTTACGGATCAAGTTATAGTTCATCAAAACGGCGCGACATCGACTGCATTTGCAATGTGTTTCTCTGTTCTGTCTTTATAGGAGCGAAACCAAGGTCCGCAACTGCGCGCAACTAGTGGCCGTACACATGAAACCGCGGGCGCAGGAAGGGGCTTACCCCCTCTCTCCCGTGCCCGGCTTATGGCAACCAATGTTGAGCGTCCCGGGACCGGATTCCTTAACACTTAAAGGCATCGTACGCGCTGAAAACCACTCACCGTTTTCTCTGTTCAAACGATTCTCTGGGCCCACCTAAGAAGGTAGGGAGAGTTTGTCCGGTCGAAAACGCCTTATTGTGAAGATAATTGAGGTTGAATGTCTCAAATTCCGTCGAAAGGCCGGCCCTCCGTCAGTCATCTGACACAATTTGCTGTCAGCCATCATATAAGCAAATTTTCAGCATTTGATACAGTGCAACTGAGGGGAAGTTGATGGAATATACCAAACGATTACGTGAATAATGACTTTTCTACACACATCGATTAACCTTTCCTTCTTAACAAATCACGTGAAAGAAAGATGAACTTCATTTGATCGTGAGATCGCCGGCCAAAACAGCTATCTCTAACGATCGACTCTTCCTTTGTCAAAAGTCGATTGAGATATTTTGGGTCTAAAAAAGGGGTTTTCAGTGGACTCTTGGCTGTTTTTTCAACGTAGCTGTTATATAGGGAACTATAGCTCTCATTATATATGGAAAACTCGTAAACGAAATCCATCGTGAACGATGCCTTTAAGAGACAGCGTGTCCACACTGCGCACCCACGGCTGTTTTGCCCCTCGGACCGCATGTCCACACTGGGCATCCACGCCATATAACTTTCAATATTTTCTGAAGTTCTAATGCGTGAAGTCCTCCTCGAATACGAATAGGTTCTTAATAATGTATACTATTTACATTCACAGTGGTCAAGCATTTTGAGTGTTCTTAGTAATTTTACTACAACCTCTTAAAATGGCACTTTTCGATTTTTCGAGCTTTTTTGGTCGGAGAGAAATTGTCCCAAACTTGATTGTCGGAATAGCAGTGCCACCAATTTGAGATAAGTGCAGTAAAAATTCTGCTGTCTTGACCCCGAGGGTCATTCGAGCTGCTGCACAAGGTTCCGGTGTTTACTCTACAGTTTCCAATGAAATTTCCGTCGATTGTGGTATGCTAGCCATCGTTCATCTTTATTTCAGATTTCGCTCAATTACGAGAGGGAAATAACTTGGGGGTGGGAGTGAAAACCTGTGAATAGTTCGATGCTCGAAATTTTGCTGATACTTCACTATAGGGTGTATTTGGAGGTCTCGACGAACAATCACATGGTGTTTTTTCACGATTTTCAAAAGCACCGTTGTTGTCTGCCGTTCGTTATCCGTTGACAAACGTTTGAGGTTTTGGTGCGACTTCGCTCAGGTGGTCATTTGGGGGGGGGGGTGATTATAAATCTGATTCCCATTCTGAGATCTTTGATGAAATGTTCATCGGTTACATCGGACGATTTCGCAGGTCAAACTTTATGAGTCCGCCGAAAGTTTTCCATGAGGTTCAATAGGACATTGCATACTAGAAGTTCGTTCATTTTTCAAATTTTCAATACTCTAGGTTGGCTCCGCATTGCACAGTTCTGGCCGTTACCTGTAACCTGCAGAAAATTCTGGAAGTACAGAGACAAACGTTTCCTTTGTGACTAGCACGCCCAAAAATTTGCGAAAAGTGTTTCAAAGCACCTTGGGCATGCAAAGTTGAAATACCTTCCAAAATCAAGAAAAAGCAGGTTCGTAAGAAAGCGGTGGATCATTGCTCCACTATGGCCTTACTTCAATTCTTTATTTACTTTCTGTATTCTCAGCTGGAGTGGAAATGGAGTACTGGTTGTGTAAGTAAGAAAGCCTGCTCCGATAAAAATGGTTCCCAGCGGACCGCGTGTCCACACAGGGACAGGGGCTCTCTACACACCGAGGGAGGAGTTGTCCCGTTTTCGCAGCTCTAAACGTCACGCCACTCAACGCCCGCGAAGTGGTCCCGAGTGGAATTAGAGCCGCAAAAGGCTGGACAACTCCCCCGGTGTGCACAGAGCCCCTGTCCCGTCCACACATGTCACCCACGGAAACGATTAGCTGTGGAGCGCACCGGTCGGCCGTGAAAATTCGCCATGGAGCAGGCGGTCTCTTAAGTGTTAATGCGGAAGTGCTGGGTAGGAGTAAAGGCGTCGGCACGTTTGATGGTTACCCTGCAAAAGTTTTCCTGAAACAACAGCTGTTTCCTTTGTTCCAGACCTAGCGGGTTAGGAAAACACATTTTTAACCCAGGAACAGAAAAAAAGTGAAAATTTTTTACACAGTGCTATAGACCACACCGCATGCAGTGCAATGTCCCTCTCTACCTGGAGGACAGACCACACAGGAGTTGTGCAAATGAGATCGTGAAGACGGCTTTGGATAAGTCGCGTTATAAGGTTATTAGGGGAGATGTGAATAACTGCGACAGGACTCGATACCCTTTTCTGCACCCTATGCAAAAGCTATGATAAATAGCACTTGAATGCCATTTCTCGCTCTGAAAGTACACGAAGATAGCTTTCAATACCCTTGTCATTATTTAAATTCTTCGCACTGGAAGAGAAGAAACTCGTTGAAAGTCGTGAAAGTCGAATGAAAGGAGTTGGCAAGCGGTTGAAGGTCGTTTTCTAGAAAAAAACTTTCCAAAAAAGGAACGAACGACTGGAAATGATCCATAAATAATTTCTATACTCTGTTTATCTTTAATTGCACAAAAAACGGTCCGCCAGTAGTCCTCTAATGGGCCGGCTAGTACCGTAGTTTACGTCCACGACGCGTTCTCGGCAGACCCGGGTGTGCACAGTGGCAGGGTGGGTGGCCGAGTGACGGCATTGATGAATCGATCGCTCAGCACACCCGGGTCTGCCGAGAACGTGTCGTGGACGTAAACTACGGTACTAGCCGGCCCATTACAGGACTATTGGCGGACCATTTTTTGTGCAATTAAAGATAAACAGAGTATAGATAGGTGAAAAAGTGACTTTTTAAGGACCGAACTTGACCACGTTCTATAAAGTCAGGTAAAAGTGAAATGTAGGCTTTTCATCCTTACTACTAAATCTGTCTCACCGGATCGAAAAGTTCATTATGCGGAATTTTGGTAAGTTCTCTGAATTCATAACGGAAAATGATTTGCTTCTGTAGAATTCAACTGGAGTAAAACAGAACCCACGAGAGCAGCAAATGTTCGAATTAGGTGAAGGAAGTGGGATGTGATTCCAACAGATTTTTTGTGCCCTTCTATCATCTCTTCTCCAGTTCTGCTGGGAGTGTAGATATGTGTAATAGCGTTATTTTCAGTGGCGTTCTTGATGCATTTAATGACGATAATTTCATCGGTACTCAGATTATGATGATGAGGGAAATCCATCCATCGCCTAGTGAAAAGCAGCACAACGACATGGTTTTCGATTGTTTCCCTCCGCTCAATGAATATACGAATATAAGGATTCCGAATTGCGCAACCGCTTATGAGCCCAAAAATTTCCATCACGGTTTTCCGGGACTCGTTAACCGTAGCTTCACTTGTGGTTAGTCTTTTCCCAATATTTTATACATCTACGGGACCTGTACATGATTTTTTACCGTTCCATGCTAACACTTGCAGAAGGATGCAGCTGTCGAAGGATTTCTCGGGGAAGATTTCTATTTCATGCTTAATATTGATAGACAAGCCCAAAATGTGCGACATCCAATTATTTATTTATTTATTTATGACTTACGTGGATATGCATCACACGCGGTATAAAAAACAACATTGATAAGGAAAACCCAAGAAGCAACAAGAAATTCAGTAGAAATCAGGAATGTGGTAAACTGCGAAGATCCTCACTCAGGTACCTGTCGATGAGCCTTTTGTACATGAACAATGATTTTGGCTAAGCATGGGGTTTGGAAAATCTTGAAAAGTCGGAGTCCTCTCTCTGTGTAAAAAAGGAGGCCCGTGCAGTGGATTTCGCTCTTGGATAAAGTATTTTGATTGGGTAACCTCTTGTATTCGAAGCCAGAATTGTGTAAAAATCGCTAGGAGAAAGACAAACTTTCCCCGTAAACATTTTATAAATCATGATGAGATCGTAGCACCTTCTGCGCAGGGCAAGAGAAGACAACCTAAAATTAGTATTCCGATCAGAAGCTGAAGGGATTGTGGTGTAGTCATAACCATGCAGTCGAATCCAAAGTTTTCTCGTGAAACTGTTCTGCACTGACTCAATTCATTTTATGTTGTATTGGAAATGAGGGCTAAAAACTGTTGTACCGTATTCAAGTATGGGACGAACATATGATTTATAGGCGGTCAAAAGATGCGTTTCCGATTTGGTGGAGAGAGACTTGAAAATGTGAACCACCCTTTCAGATCTTTTAGCAATGGATTCGCAATGTTCCGTGAAGTCAAGCTTTCCATCAATGATGAAACCCACATCGCGCAGAGTTGACGGCTTCTATTTGCACCTGACCAAGGAGATAATTGTACCTAGGTACACAATCAATTTTACCGAGGCGTAAACATTTAGTTTTCGGTGTTGATAGCGGAAGTTTCCATTTGACAGATCACTCAGCAATAGCAGTGATAGCTGACTGGATAGCCAAGTTGTCTTCATGTTTAGAGATGTTCCGATAGATCTTTATATCATCAGCAAACATTTGACATGATACACCAAAGTTGTTAACCAGGTCCGGAATTTCAGAAGTGTAAATAACCAAAATAATGGGAGATAGCACTCCACCCTGACGTACATCACTGGTTACTGGAAAAACAGGGGAGAATGTCGTTCACTTTAACTTGGAAAGATCTATTTGTGATAAAGTTCTCGATCCACTTGACGATTCGATGATGTTTGCCTACACTTCTGAGCTTGGCAACAAGTTCAATTGAGGATACCTTATCGAAAGCCTTCATGAAATCAAAATAAATTACGTCTACACAAATATCATGGTCTATAGCTTTTGTCCAGTCATCCAAAGTTGATAACATCAGAGTTTCAGTAGATTTTTTCGCTTTGAAGCCATGCTGCTGTTTTGGAATGATCCTGTTAGCCTCGATATATTTCAAGAGTGCCGACTTTAATGTCTTTTTGAAAACCCTAGCGAAAACGGAGGTAATACTAAAGGGTCGATAATTTGTCACGAGAGTGTGAATAGCTTTCTTAGGTGGAGGGGTAACATAGGCATGTTTCCATCTTTTCAATTATGCTATACTGCTACCGTTTTCGTCGAGAGAAACAGCTGTGAGCCAGAGTTCTTCACGTTAGCTGACAATGTATGCGGCGATTTGGATTACGTGAGAACTGGTCCGCTCCGCCATTCACCAAGTTCTGATACCCAGTGATTAGCTCAGATTGCCAATAAAACTCTATGAAAAAGCTTCACTTCTGAGGCTCTCTAACTCGCCTAATTTTGGAAGGGGAGGGAAACCCCGGGTTGGTGCACAATTTGCGGCGGGTGAAAACACAAGCGCGGACCAGTTCTCTGCCAATAATATTTCTAGGCATAGAATTCAAAAATACCTTCGTCAGCTGCTCAAAAACACTCTCAAAAAAGTTGTAGGCATTTTTCCGACGGGAAGGTGAGAGTATCGATCACGCACTTTTTATACGCGGCTGCGTGCGCGTAATCTCCTCTCTCCTCCGCCCCACTCTCTCGTTTTTTCTTCCCTTGCCCGCACGCGCACGAGAATTAACCACCTGAACCTTCAGCTGAAATGGAAGGTGCTAATTTCGCTTTCCCGAAATGAACAAGATTTTTTTCTTCCAGTGTTGCCGGCCTTCGCTCTACTTCCTATCATTGAGCTATTCAAGACTGCTTCTACCCTTCAATTGCCCTCAAGATGAGTTGTTTTGATTTTCTGCTTATCCTGAAGGCGATTCCTCAGTGATTCCAATGATACCTCTGAAATCGTACAAAACCCTATGAGAACGGAGTTATGGCCGCACGAAAATTGCCTCAGATTGAGCGGCGAAAGTATGGTGGACGACTTGTCTCAGGCTTGTGACTTCCTTCATTCGCAACCGATGTGTTAGAGTGTACTTGAATGAAGAAAGAGACCGAGGATGAAGGAAGAGTAGGGCTATTATTCGGAAACCCTCGGTCAATTTGGCATTGTTGAGCTCCAGAGGTTGTCAAAGTGAAAAGGGGCCTGCCAAAGTGGCTTGCTGCTGTGGGATCGCTTGAGTGGCTTCTTCCTATATCTCGCTTATTTGGAGGAATTGAGAGCTAGCACTTAGCAGGTGTTATATTGGGTGGGTCTGCATCACAACTAAGAAGCAATCTCAGATTTCGTCCCCGAGGCTGGACTGTGCTTTTAACTGCTTCGACAGAATAAGAAACTTCCGAACAAAAGAATCAGGCTTCAAGGAGGAGCTGAAGGATACTGAAAGAAATGCTCGTCAAAAATACTGGAGAAAACAGTTGAGGTCAGCACCTAGACAAAACATTTAAATATATTTTCAACGTTACCCGAGTCCTTAGCAGCGTGCTTATCCGGATCACATCGTGGTATTTTCTCCTAAGCGATGAGCGTCATGCCCACGAATTGTCATCCATAATGCGAAAGAATAGCTTCTGCCATCGCCTTCGCATGCATTTCGGAGCGTAGGAGGGTCGGTCGGCTTTACATTCATAGCCCCAGCAGCTTCATCATCCTCATCCTGCTTATTGTTAGATGTTTTTGAGCACACATTGCACTAGTATTGTAGGTTTTAAGCATTCGAGATTCTTATGGAGCTGCCTTTGGCTGAATTCACCCCCTGAATTTGTTAGTTTCGTGTTTGTTGAGCAAGATAGATCTTTTCGGTCAATACTACTGAGATCAGAATGTGAAATAACCCCCGTATACCTCTTTTGGGTTAGATCGAGTGTTCGTGCACTTTTCTAGAATGAATTTGTATTTTAAATCGCGTGTCAAAAAGATAGGACACCCCTGAGTTAAATCGGATTTCTCGTGCGATAAAATTGTGCGACCACAAATATAATAGCCGATAGACCTTCCTCGCACCTTTACCGGAACAAATATTCGATTTCGTTTACTTTCGACCAAACTTGTCTGCCTTCACAAGTCGATCTTGCTCCATTTCTCGGGTATTGCCTGTTGGAGAGCAGAAATCGAGAGAGCTTCCAGGCCGCTGGCTCAGACCCGACGAACTAAAAGATCTCATAGGTTCTTCATTTTGTTGAGATCAGGACTGTAGACTAGAGACTCTGGACAAAATAGTTATTGCCGAGAAAAGAAGCCGACCTCAGGCCTGATCGCATGCGTTTTCTGGTTGCCCTGCTATAAACTGCAACTTTGTCGCCCGAAAACCTGGGGAAATGAAAGTAGGTGTTACTCTGATGTCCTCTGGTACTCACTGAAGATCATCCGATTGCTGGCGAACGCAGGCTGTAGACGTCCTCGACGGCCAAATGCTCTGACAGACTGTGGGAGATCTACGTTCGGAGTTCTGAAGGCTGAATTGGACAGCACCTACCCTAGAATTGCTTTAGTAGCACTTCCGACCATCAGACCTATTGAGAGAAGACTCCTCATCAGAAACCATCGCCTATGCACAAATAGTCGAAGCAGCTGTCCACTTTAGCCATCGGAACTGTGGTCACCAATCTCCAATAACCTGTCACAGCATTTGCCCGTTCAGAACGTCTACAGCTTGCGTTCGCCAGCGATCGGATGATCTTCAGTGAGTACCAGAGGATATCAGAGTAACACCTACTTTCATTTCCCCACGTTTCGGACGACAAAGTTGCAGTTTCTGGCAGGGCAACCAGAAAGTTCACGCTCACGGCTGACGCCGGCTTCTTTGCTCGGCTATAACTATCTTGTCCAGAGTGGCTAGTCTACAGTCCTGATTTCAACAAAATGAAGAATCCCTGGGATATTTTGGTTCGTTGGGTCGCTCCAACTGGCAATACCCAAGAAATGGAGCAAGATCGACTTGCAAAGGCAGACAAGTTTGGTCGAAAGTATACGAAATCAAGTATTTCTTGCGGCAAAGGTGCGAGGCAGGTCCATCGGCTATTATATTTGGGATCGCACTATTTTAACGGACGAGAAATCCGATTTAAAGACAGTGTTCACGATGAAAGAAGTGTTTGAAATTTCACTAGGAATGGGTAGTGGAGGAACACTCTATAACGTTAACGTCAAAAGAGTGCATGATTTCGAGCCAGAAAGAGCACCAAAAGAGCCCAAAGTTGCCACTTTGAGCGCAGGGCAAACCCCAATGCCCGCCCACCGACGTGAATGAATGAAAGCTTCAGATCGTGAGATGAGCGATGGTTTCAGATGATTGGCCCCGTTCTTTCCTTCATTCTCAACTTCTCTCTTTACCCAGGTCAGCTCGCATACATCGGCGGCGAAAGACGGAAGTTATAAGCCTCGGACAACTCATCCACCATGCTCTTCTAGCTCAATGTTTGAGGGACCATAACTCCGTTCCCAGAAGGTCGTGTACGACTTCAGAGACATCGTTGGAATCAGCATGAGACCGTTCTCAAGATAGACTGGAAAGCAGGAAAACGATTTTTATCGTGGACACTGCCTTTAACCCAGGGGTGTCCTATCTTTCTGAAACGCGATTTAAAACATAGATTTATTCTAGAAATAAGCACATACATTCGATCTAACATAAAATAGGTATACGGGAGTTATTTTACATTCCGATCTAACATAAAAGAGGTATACGGGGGCTATTATACATTCTGATCTCAGTAGTATTGACCGAAAAGATCTATCTTGCTCAACAAACACGAGGCCGACAAACTCAGGGGTGGTCCTATCATTATGGTACGCAGTGTATTGCTTTTGGAAATAACTAGTATGTAAATCAAAAAATTGACTCCCTTAAAGGTGGTGGTCACGATAAAAAACGTTATTAAAAAAAACTACTAAAATCAGCTTGGATCGAAAACAGATGAAAAGCTATGAAGGTAGCGCGGTGAAAAAGGCAAGAATTACAGTTTCTTGGGCCCAAAGATGGTAGTTTGCACAGCTCCGCCCAAAAAGATCGCAGTCTCATGTCGAGCAGTCAAAAGTCGTGGACATTTAGAGGAAGAATCAAATGCAAATTTACCTTCTGTCAATGTTTTTGACTAGAATAGTCAATGCTCATTGATTGAAATTCACTTTCAGTGCAGCTGATGTTTTTAATATAAGAGATCATCGATGCCGATGATGTGGAGTGGGCTCGTACGCCATCAAAAGACAAGAAAGTTCAGGCTGAGAATTTGGCCCGAAACAGCGGTTTTTTTCGCGTTTTTTTCTTATAGGTCCTACTACTCTAAACTCAGAAAAGGGTTCAGAGAGGAAAAGAAGAAAAGCATATTTGATCGCGACCACTGCCTTTAAAGGCAGAGTGTTCACGATAAAAACCATTTCCGTGTTTTTTTTTGGCTAAAATGGAGAATTTCGTGTTTGCTCGCACAACTACTGCATGAAAAACGAGAACAACACTCGAAAACATGCAAAATGAATTCTCCAAACTTCAAGGTCGATGAGTTTTGGAACAGGGAGGTAAATTTGGACGAGTTTTTTTCGGTATATAGTAAATCAGGTGACGTTATCCATGCACTGCATTTAAATCCGAACTCAAGAAATTAGTTATATGTTTTGCTAACCGATAAAGCACCCACAGAGATAAACTTTGTGATTTTCCTTCATTTGTGTAGTAGGCCCCTCCTTTATAACACGTGCCAAGTGCGAGATCGCAATTTCACCAATTAAGCGAGATATAAGCGACCACCACAGGCCCGACCTCCTCCGCTCACCATCACGGGCCACACGGCTTTCCTGATTCTCGATCTCAATAGCGGCTAGATGGATGGATGAAATTGAACCGTATCGTCGTTGTTCGCTCCATTGCCGGACTGTCTCCTTATCCTGGCCCGCTCTCGGGCAACGATTGCGAATGGAGAGAAATACAGGCCTGAGGCAACTCGTCCACCGATTTTCCACCCCCAAAGTATAGGCATCTTTAAGGTGCCATAACTCTGTTTATAGAGGGTCTTGGACGATTTCAGAGATACTGCTGTTCATTGCAGCTACCCAAAATGTCTAGAAAAGTGGGAGGATTGGCAGCAGTTATGAGCGGACAACCGATTGTGGAGCGACGTCGAAATCCGTTGGTATATCTAAATATGGTACGTGTTTCTGGAATGGTTTGTTGTTTCGCAAAGCGTATTATTAGAAGAGAGGGCACTTGTTTGACAAGGCCAACCGCCACGGCGCGACCCTTCATTACTGATGACTGGAACTAACCGGTGCTGTTCTGGAATAGATGACCAACTAAAGAATAAAATGAAATTAGCAAATGTTCGGACATGACCTACCGCTCCGTAATCACATCAAACAGTTCAGTGTGTTTGAAAAAGACTAAATCATTCCCGGCTTTAGTGGAGAGATTACTTCTCATGAAATTTCTCTAGTGGGTCGTCCATTCCGATAGAGTACCTACTAACCCATTGAATTGCTGAAATGCTCGTAATCTTCATACTAGCGAGACCTAGCGAAGTTTTCGCTCAAAGAAGTTTTGGGTGAGCCAATTTCCTGAGACGGGTTAGTTTGTTGGAACCGTGTTGATTGACTTTCGTCTACCCGAAAATTGCTGTCCTTATGGGCTCTCCTGAGCAGAGCAGGCTGCCGGACATTTACAGCAGGGCGTGGGGCAGAAAATGTGGGATCAAAAAGCAAAACACAAGAAGCCAGCGGTATATCGTCGGTTGCTTCCGGCATAAAGTTTACGACCCCTTCCGCCCTTCCTTCCCTTGCGTCGCTACCAGGGGTGTGCGGTATACTTGTTCCGAATCGAATAATCGGATGAGTATCCGACTGTTTCAGTCAGATAAAAAAGTCGACTTTTTATTCGACAAGTCGGTTATTCGAAAAAGTGCGATATCCGACTGCAGTCGAAGAGTCGAATATTCGAAAAAGTGCGATATCCGACTACAGTCGAAAAGTCGAATATTCGAAAAAGGGCGATATCCGACTACAGTCGAAAAGTCGAATATTCGAAAAAGGGTGATATCCGACTACAGTCGAAAAGTCGAATATTCGAAAAGGTGTGATATCCGACTACAGTCGAAAAGTCGAATATTCGAAATAAATTCCATCTGGAACAAGTATACTGCATAGTTTACATGTTCCGAATCGAATAATCGGACGAATATCCGACTGTTTCAGTCGGATAAATAGTCGACTTTTTATTCGAAAAGTCGAATATTCGAAAAAGTGCGATATCCGACTACAGTCGAAAAGTCGAATATTCGAAAAAGTGCGATATCCGACTACAGTCGAAAAGTCGAATATTCGAAAAAGGGCGATATCCGACTACAGTCGAAAAGTCGAATATTCGAAAAGGGTGATATCCGACTACAGTCGAAAAGTCGAATATTCGAAAGGTGTGATATCCGACTACAGTCGAAAAGTCGAATATTCGAAAATGTGCAATATCCGACTATAGTCGAAAAGTCGGATATTCGAAATAAATTCCATCTGGAACAAGTATAGTGTGCGGCAAATGCCGTTGTCGTTTGCCGAAATTTTCGTTTAAAACGGCAAAATTGCGGCAAAAATGCGTTAAAACAACAGAATTTGCCCTCACCGCTGTATCTGTATTGGTCAGCAATTCGAAGCTGCTACAAATGATTATTTTTACTGGTTCCAGCTGCTAGCTCCAGCTCATGTAATGTGTAATTGTTTGTACCCATTAAATCGGTAAAGACATTGATTTGTTGGAGAGCGTACAGAACAAATACACCCGCAAACTAGTACTTAAAGGCACTGTTCGCGATAAACTTCATCCTCAATTTTTTCATGACAAACGCTTCTCGTGGCTCTCAGAAGCAGAACAGCGTCGACAAAACGGGAAGAAAAGCTACCCAGGAGCCGCAAAACGGCTTAGAAAAGTGGGCAAACCCCGCCGCTCTGGGCAAGTCCCGCCTCTTTCCGCCCCTCGACGCAAACAAAGGAACACTCGAAATCGTGAGTTGAGTGATGGTTTCCGGTCAAAAGCCCTGTTCTTCCCTTTATTCTCAACTTCTCTCTTTGCTCAGGTCAGCTCGCATATATTGGCTGCAAAAGACGGAAGTTACAAGCCTCGGACAACTCGTCCACCATTTTCCCTGGCTAAATTTTTGAGGGACCATAACTCCATTCCCATAAGTTCTTGTACGATTCCAGAAGCATCATTGGAATCAGAATGGGACCGGTTTCAAGATAGGCAGAAAAACAGAAAAGCGATTTTTATAGCGAACAGTGCCTCTAAAACGACTGGATTCGGCTACCTTGATATCCCTAGGGAAAATGAGAGATGAGTTCAGCTAGGTTTCCCAACCTTGGCATAGGAAGAGTTAAGTTTGACTTGGTCATGGCCTTAAGAACTCTAACCGGTAAAACGCCCATACTGCCAAGCAAATTTGACAATCTCATATCCTCCAGAAATAGAAGAGCACGCCAGAAGCTCAGCACAATGACAGCCAAAACCCAAATGAGAGTCAAGTTTCTCTCCAACTGGACGAATCCTGCCTTTGATACTGTTATTAAAGGAAACAATGTTCTTTCGCTTTCTTTAGTTCTCGCGCACGTCACAATAAATGAAGATAAACTGTTGAAAATATCTTGCCTAGGTAGTGAGAGAAGTTCGTTCCAGTTCTAAGTTGTTTGAGAGCCTCCTAATGTCTTTTTTCAATCATCAAATTCTTGGCCCCTTAAAAATGCCAGAGTTGCAAAAAAAAACCTTTTTAAGAGCATACCGATTTCAAAAGCAAGTTCCAAGATTACAAAACCGAGTGATATCAAAGTAGTAGCGTTGAAGCAGCCTTTTTTTAGACATATGAACCAGTTGAGAGCTCGTGCCAATCAGTCCGCTTATCGTCGGTTGGTGGGCTGATGGTAATAACTGGGACAGGAAGCTGACCAATTCTGCATAAACTTTGTCCGGCTTTTCAAAAACTCAACAATGCTTGCTCGCTTTCAGCCGAGATCGTTGTCGTAATGGGCCTCTTGCGGGCTTGTCGACCGAATACACAGAAAGGGAAGCACCCAAGTGCAGTCCGGCTAGCTAAGCGCACTGCTCGCGGCTCTTCAGCGACGAAGTGAGCGCAGCGGCTTTCCGTCGCTCGCGTCGTACCAGTCAAACTGTCACTAAATGCCTCTATTTATGTGTGTTCGATCAACGCTCCCCTCCCCGGAGTTCTTGGTTTCCGGTGAAAATTCGAAGGCTGTTTTTATCGTGGGCACTGCATGCAGCTAAACTAGTCTCACTCCATTCCTGTAGCCAAACAAGGGAAGCCATTCAATCGTAGTTCGAAGTGAGCGAAATAAAAAACCTTGAACCTACTACTAACATTAAAAATTGTGAGTGACTGCGGTCCTAAGCTAAACCGCGCGCTGTGGACTGTTTTTGCCATAAAGTCGACCAATCATCGCCGCCATTTATCCATCTATAAAGTGTGTCCGAATGAGGATGGCGGCCCACGCGGCCGGCGTACTGGGCAGGCGGCCGTCGCATGTGCCGCCCTTGGACGAGTAATGGATTTCAACGACGGCCGCCCCTCTCCCACCGTCTCCAGAGCTGATTGATCGGCGCAGTGTTTGCTGCCAACCGCTGCCGGCCCCGTTCGTAGTCGATGGCTGTGGGGACTTTTCTCATGCTCGTCCAAGAGCGGAGAGCGCAGCGGCAACCTGCCAAGCGCTCCGGCCGCATGGGCCGCCATTCTCATTCGGACACACCTTACGTAACTGAACGTGGCACCGGTATCAAACACAGTCTTTGGGTTGGCGCACACTCCCACAGCACCAAGCGTGTTCAAGGTTTGCTTCCCGTCCCTGGATCGACTATGCTGGGTCGCGAGGACTGCAAGCCCCCTTTCAGAGTAATTCCTCTGCGTCAATCACACATTGCACAGCTTAAAAAAGTGGACAACCTTTGAATCTCTAGCATGGATTTGAACGGAAACTTTGCTTAGAAGGAGGGAGCGGGGGTTGGGGATCAACAGAATTGTCTGCGGTGGTGGATAGGCTAACGGCCTTGTCGAAGTGGATAGCAACTCCTATAGGGATCACATACAGAACAGCGCTACTGGCGTTTCTGATCACCTGAGGCTTTCAAGTAGCTTCGATATATGGGATTGGTTCTTCCTGTAAAGGCTAGTGAAACACCAGGCATATTGTAACTGGCGTATGTAACACGAAATACCACATGACTAAACAAATGTTGGTGTATTATAGCACAAAACAAATTTTGCCGTTTGCCGTTTTGCCGTTTGCCGGTCATTTTTGGGGTTTGCCGTTGCCGTTTGCCGAAATTTTACATTCTTTTGCCGCACACCCCTGGTCGCTACCCACTGCCCTTTCTTCCGATTTGTAAAGCTCCCAAGCAATTATTCTCGCTTTTCCATCTTTGTCATGATAAGAACAAACGCATGTGAAGTCTGCCTAGTTGACCAACACCATACTCTTATTCTCAATGAATGAAATAAGTAGGTGGTTTATGTGTATGAGGTGCAGATTCTGATAAGCTCAGACTTGAAACATATATAAAACTGGTTTATGGAAGGTAGGTTTATGGAAGCTAAACGCGTCGCACGCTTCTTAAGATTCACGTTTTGCTATCTGTTTTCCCCGCCACAGAATGGTTACGATTTAGCATGAAAAAAAAAATTGAAAAAACATTTTTTTCGAATTCTACACTCTTGATGACGTCCTGCACACTCCCAGTGCAGTCCTGCTTACTTTCGATGACCTCCTGCACACTCCTACTGGGGTCTTGCCCACTTTCTGTGGCGTCCTGCGCACTCCCACCGGGGACCTGCGCTTTTTCTATGACGCCCTGCAGACTCCCACGTGGGTCCTGCATACCTTCTATGACGTCTTGCATACTCCCACTGGGGTCCTGCACACTTTCTATGGCGTCTCACACACTCCCACTGGGGATCTGCGCACTTTCTATGACGCCCTGCAAACTCCCACTGGTGTCCTGCACATTCCCACTGGGATCTGCGCACTTTCTGTGACGCCCTGCACACTCCCATTTGGGTCCTGCACACTTTCTCTGGCGTCCTGCACACTCCCATTGGGGTCCTTCACACCTTCTATGACGTCCTGCACACTCCCACTGGGGATCTGCGCACTTTATATGACGTCCTGCACACTCCCATTGAGGTCCTGCACACCTTTTCTGGCGTCCTGCACACTCCCATTGGCGTCCTTCACACATTCTATGACGTCCTGCACACTCCCACTGGGGATCTGCGCACTTTCTATGACGTCCTGCACACTCCCATTAAGGTCCTGCACACTTTCTATGCTGTCCTGCACACTCCCACTGGGGTCCTGCACACTTTCTATGACGTCCTGCACACTCCCACTGGGGTCCTGCACACTATCTATGACGTCCTGCACACTCCCACTGGGGTCCTGCACACTTTCTATGACGCCCTGCACACTCCCATTGGAGTCCCGCATACCTTCTATGACGTCCTGCACATTTACACTGCGGTATACACACATACACACATACACACACATACACACATACACACATACACACATACACACATACACACATACACACACATACACACACATACACTGCATACACACAGACACACACACATACACACATACACATACACACACATACACACACACACACATACACACATACACACATACACACATACACACATACACACATACACACATACATACACACATACACACACATATACACATATACACATATACACACACACACACACACACGTACACACACAACGGGACATATATGCTTTAAGTATAAGGATATCTGATAGCCCACACCTGTGAGGTATCAGCCTCATACACACATGCACACACATACACATACACACATGTGCACACACATGCACATACATACACACATACACACATACACACACATAGACACACACATACACATACACACATACACACATACACACATACCACACATACACACATACATACACACATACGCACATACACACATAGACACATACATACACACATACACACATACACACATACACACATACACACATACACACATACTTACACATACACACATACACACACATACACACACATACACACATACACACATACACACATACACACATACACACATACACACACTTACACACATACACACATACATACATACACACACATGCACACATACACACACATACACTCACATACACACATACACACACAACGGGACATATATGCTTTAAGTATAAGGATATCTCGATAGCCCACACCTGTGAGGTATCGCGCCTCAAAAACGTATGGTTCTGGAGTTTGAATAGTTAAAAATGAGGACCCGCGACCAGTTCTCACCAGCCATCCTGCACGAGGAACAGAAACGCCATGTCAGACATAAACGATTCAGTATTGAATCCTCTCTTTTCGCAAAGCCTGGTATCCAAATTTGCACAGTGAAATATTCTTAAAAAACCGCAACTTCTGTTTCGGAATGGTATACCACCCTTGTTCGTAGGGTTACAGAGGGATAAGGCAAAACTCGCTGACCCACGTGTGTAACGGAAAATTCGGATCAGCCTAATAAATGGGATGCTTTACCTGACTGAATGGACAGTATCGGAGAGTAAGAGAAAACATCTTTAAATTTATCCTTCCAGATATGTCGCTCTTGTGGTCTTCACGTCGGTCTTGTGGTCGCATGCATGATCTACATTTACACTGGAGCTCTTGTATTTAAACATTTGGAATATCCTCACGAGGCAGGTTTCAGTACCGTTCCTCCGCGTCAAGATTTCACCTGTGAATCAGGAATATCACCTGTGCCAAAGGGTGTAGGTAAAACAAACTGAAAGGGAATCAGGACCGGAAGTTGCTTGAATATCCCTCATTTTCTTCTCTAGAAGATATTTCACCTCACGCTTCCGAGCCCCGTTTGACGGATCTTTCCTGCTACATATTATTTCAAGTGGTGCATGGTGGGGAGAGCACCATGTCCTTATCAGGTTTAAGGCAGTTTGCATCGAGTGTGGCCAGCTGATTTCGCCGGTTTTCATATGTGGTGCGTTTCCATGTTAAAGGCAGAGTTCGCCATACAAATGATTTTTAAGCTCGCTCTGTGAAAGTGTAGATCATCAAAAAAGTAAAAGCAAATGAAAAAAAAGTGAAAATTGTGGGGGAAAACGCACAAAAACACGGTAGAACGGCTAATTACAGCTGTCAGCGCGCCCCCCACCAAATAACGAGATTTTCATGAATGCGTTCTTATCTGTCTTTTATTTTCTCTTAGAGTAGTCAGTGTTTTAAAAAAGCTCAGAAAATACCCTACAAGAATAATAGATGCTAAGACAGGCATGTACAGAAATCTCGAAAATTGGGGGCAGGCGGACACCAAGCAAAAACTTGTTCTTGAGCTTTTTTCTATAATTTTAACTTTTGTCATGGCCAGGTGGCGTGAATCCAGGTGATAGTTCGCGTTGCCTATTGAAGGTTGACGCTAACTTGGTGCTATATGCTATAAAATAGGTGCATGCGCCACCTCTGCGCCAACTTTCAGTGGGGAACGCAAAGTACATATCACTAGAATCCATGCCGACGTCACCTTCTCATGAGGATAGCACAAAACCGTTTTTATCGTGAACCCTGCCTTTAAGTTGCAAAGCCCTATCACGAACTACTGAAAATGCAGCCAAAAACATTTCCATCCAAAAGTTGATAGGCATTTACATGGAGACTCATGGCTGACGCCCTTCTGACTTTCACCATTGTCTTTGTGTTGGATTTCCAGATTCCGGTTGATCGGAGAACTGAATGAAAAGCGGTTGAAACGGATAATCAATCAGCTAAAAGTCGGATAAAAATGGTTGGGAAACCAGATAGAAATTGACTAAAGCACTAATGTAATTTATGGATAACATCGAATAAGGTCATATAGGCATGTAATAGAAATTGCGTCATTTCGAGTGAAAAGGTGGGCTCATTCTATTTCATCCAACACATAGCAAAACACGACCCACATCGCTCATTATTGTGCGAAGTATGGAGTTGGAACTCCGGAATCTTGGAAAGGATACGGAAAGCGTTTGCGACTGCAGATCGTAGGAATCTCATGTTTAGTTCAGTAGCTTCCGTTCGGCAACTTTCTAGTCGCTCGCAATCACCTGTTTTTTCGGACCATGGTGTCAACAAATTTTTGAACTTTCCATTTCATGAGAGGGCACTGATCCACTTTTCAAACTGATCCTTTTTCTCGCAGCCGAAATAATCGGAAATCTGATCAGACGTTAATTCTGTGATCAAATGGAGTGTATTCTTTACAGAAGTTCATGAATATTTGTTGGGGGTTTCTAGAGAAATGTGTTTGTAATTGGGCAAACAGACACGCATGTTGAGCTTCTCCGATAAAGCGATAAGGTTGAGCAGCAATGCATTCCCTCGTGCATGACATCTCTGACGAATGTATTGTCTTAATACTGGCTGGTGAAGAATCGTTCAGAGTACCCAACAAGAATGTCAATTATGGGATGTTTTGCAGATGGACGTGCGTGATTCTACCGCAAGAAGATTCCAAGAGTTGCAGACGAGATTCATCAGGGAGGCAGAGCGATTCCGTACAACCACAGACGGTGTGTCCGGCAAATTCGCCCTTACACTATGCTATTCTTGCGAATAGTGGGCTTAGCCGAATGTTAGCTTGAGTTCTGATTTCTCTTCATACTTTTAAGTATGTATTCATTGTATTCATTTTGAGGGAATCAGGTCCAAACGTTGTTAACAACAGTTGAATGCGCGTTTTATCTTACAGATGCTCAAACTAGCAATACAACCCTCGAGATGTTCATTGACGAGTACCTCGACAATCTGTTCAGCAGCTTCGATAACTCTGTAAGTTATGCTTAGTTTTTGCAAGCGATTCAAGATTTTGCTATGTAAGGATTATTTTTAGTGTATTGGTAGTGTTAAAGGTAGTGGACGAAAAACGAAAACCATGAAAATTAGGTGTGTTCGCAAACCGGTAAAGTGCCGTGAAGGCTACGGTGCAAGAAACGGGTTGTAATTAGAGTTTTTAAGTTTCTGAAATAATGTTTCGTGCACACGTGCACAGCTCCGCCCAAAAAGATGGGAGACTCATGTGTGTATATGTAGTCAAAATTTATAGACATTCAAAGGCAGAATTGAATGCAAAATTGGCTAACAAACTAGTTGAAAATGTAAACAAGCAATTGATTGATTGTTTTCACTAGATGAGGACAGAAATATTGGAGCAGGCCAGTTCGAAGATAATTAGTCATTGATTGAATCTCGAATTCGAGGCAGCTGATGTGTTTGATTCGAGATCATTGATGTGGAGTGGGGTCGTCTATAGTGCTTATCTGGGTCAAATTCCGGTCCGCAATTGCGTCTCGACACACTTCGCGGCCGCACGCGCTCGAGTCAATCGAGTTTCCAGCTCCTAAGCCGACTCGATATGGCTTTTTTATGCAGTATTCTTCAATTTTGTTTAGTTTCTAGTTTCTAAAACCCACCTAGAGTCAACAGATCGGCAGCTGCGGCGCTGGAAACTCTTCCAACTCGAAAGCGCGCGGCCGCAAAGCGTGTCGAGACGCAATTGCGGACCGGAATTTGACCCAGATAAGCACAGTACCAACAAATGACCGGAAAGTAAAGGCAGATAGTTCGGCCCCAAATAGGCTGTCTTTAAGTTTGCTCTTGTCAAAGGTTACCTTTGTTCAGATCGCCAAGAAGTACTTTGACTCAGTATTTTACAATGATGGTGTGTACATGGAATTGTGGACGGAGGATTCTTCTGTGCTCTTTACAGCTACTACTATGGTCCCAGTAGGTTGGAAACGTAGCCCAATAGGCGCTCATTACAAATGAATCACGTATAGCAAAAAAAATGCTGCAATTTGACATGATTTATCCTGCAATGGTTGGAAGTCATTGGCTGCAAAAGAACCTGCCATGGGCGATCTACAGGGGCTGTAGTAGAAACGACCAAAACTGCCCCTTCGTCCAGAAAGTCAGACAACGATTCAGAGGAACACTCCATGTAAGATTATTTGTGGGTTCAGAAGGATTGCGGAATGTGAACGAAAAATTTAACGGGTACGTTTGGAAATTGCCGGTGCGTGTTTATAGAGGTTTCTGGCTATTATAAAAGAGGCGGGGGTGGGCCAGAGACTTTTGATTGTTTCATAAGTGAACAGGTGAGAATGGCCATTCGAAGGTAAAGACATCAGCGCAGCTTGCGTTGAAAGTATTCCAGGGAAATTGTTTTTTTATGTGGAAGAGTTGGAATAGTTTGTAGCGGCAGAATAGCCGGAGCGGACGACCCCAGCACATGCAATACGTTCGGTCAGAAAAGAGTGTTCATCACTCATGGAATCCTATATCTGTTATTAAAGGCATACAACGATTCCGAAGTGTATTTTTGGTTTCAAAAGCGTTTCTTGTAGTCGCATCGTTAGTTCTGGCCGAGAAAAGAAGTCGCGTCGAGGTTCTGGCAGCAACTGAGGCTGTCTTGGTCAAGTTTGCTGCTTCAAAGGGATCGGCAGCCAGTCGAATGAAAAGGAAACCTGACCACGGGCTAACCGACAGCCACTGGCAGGGACTTTGTCCTATCGATTTCCGCTGCAGCAAGTCAGCAAACTTTCGTAGTTAGTCCTAATGTTCTCGCGGATATTCTGGAAGTTTCCGTTGTTGGTTAACAACTCCAGAAGTTGGTCCAACTCCAGTCTCGGTCATTGCGGGAGCGACCGCGGTGGATCCATTAGGGGCCGTATGCAAGAACGCCACCGTTGAGGCAGGGGCAGTGCAGTCGGCGCCTTTGAAGATCGCTGATGCTTACAAGGCACGACACGTCTATCGTAGTTGGTTACAAGTCAGGATGCGTATTTTGTGCCCCAGTAGTACTTCTCGCTGTGCCGTAGCCGCCCCAGCTAGGAACTTGGGGCACAGCGGGGACACTATTGGGGCACGACATACGTGTCTTGACTTGCAACGAAGTACGATAGAAATGTCCTGTCTTGTAAGCATAGGCATCTTCGAAGGCGCCGACCTCACTGCACTTGCCCCAACTGTCGCGTTCTTGCATACGGCCCCGGGTAATGATGGCTAACAGACTCACCGCGGAAGCTCATAGGCTGACCGTGACTGGATCGGGACGGACCGCGTGATTTTTCGGAATAACAGTTCGTGGAAACCGGTCTGAGAAGCTCTCGTTCTGGTGGCTGTTGACTTTAAGATCGCGGCCATTGTTCCTTTTCGTCCGAGCAGCGCGACTTACACACGCTCGGTTCATTCTTCTTTAATAGAAGTAATGACATAACCGTATATGTGTCTTTCGACTCGAATTGAAAAGCACCATGGCAGCAGCACGTGCTGCTGTTCCGGCCGCATGGCCGGTTCAACGCGGCCCCTTCGATAGAGGAGTGGCCTCCCACAAATGTGTACGGTCTATGTCATGTTCTCCAGCGAGGAGGCTACCTCTGACATAGTTCGCAACACGGACGTCACTCTCGACACGGTGTACATTGAACTAGCTCTTCTCGCTGTGAGTGGAAAGGACCACGTGAGAGATCCCCTGAGCAGTCAAACTCTTTGTGCAGGAAGTGTCCCGAAATCTTGCTCAAGGATTGAGCCTGAAAGACCTACTGCGGTTTCTATGAGATTAGACTTCTTAGATAAAGGCGTACTAAAAGACAAATAAGTACTTGATAAATTGGAGCGCAATTGCATGATGCATTCATCCTATAGAGAGTGCGGTAGCTGAATTGCTCACCAAACCGCCTTGTAGTTGAGTTAGAGGCAGCGTTCGTGATGATCATCCTTGTTGACTTTCCACAGTGAAATGATAGGCGAGAAGGATCTTAGGCTCCCAGTGTCGAAAGGACGGTAGAAAACGAGCCAGGAGCGGCAAAATAACGGCTGCAAACAAGCGTTTTTGTGCCTTAAGCCTAGTTTTGACTGCAGGTGGTCGCTGCGGCTACGCTAGGGACAACTGTTCCTTTTTCATCGCGCGTAATGGAAAGCCGCTCCAATTGTGATCGCTTCGTGGCATACGTCCTACATCACCGGGTTGCGGCGACGAAATCCTATGTTTTACTGCATCGCTACTTGAAGAGCGATTCTCAATGGTCGCTGACCATCGCTCCATCGCTGCCAAAATGGCAGCGATAGAGCGATTGCCAGCGAATGACACGTTTCGTCTAATGAACGTTGACCCGTTCACATGACAAGATCAGTGTTTTCGAGTCGAAACGCGTTATTAATGAATACCAGCCATTATTTTCACTGACTGATTGAATTTTTCTATCATCCGTGGGCCTATGCACTATGAACAGAATCGCTGCCGCTGCCACATCGCTGCAGCAGAGGGTGCAAAATCGCTGCGATGAAAAACAGCAGCGATGCAGTCAAAACTAGGCTTCAGACACGCCTGGTGCCCCAGATCCGCCCCCTCGGAATAAACAAATGACGACTCAGATTACAGCAATGATCAAGTGAAGGAAGTGCTGATAAGTGAGCTGATCGCTTCATGCACTGATGGGTATCATCCTTCTAGCGTTCATTTCCTTCACGCTCAAAAATCAACGTAAACAAGAGAGGGCCTATTTTGGCTCAAAAAACGCGTCTTTCGTGTCCTTTTTAAAGGCAGTGGTCGCGATCAAATATGCTTGTCGTCTTTTTCCCTCTGAACCCTTTCCTGGGTCTCTAGTAGTAGGACCTAAGAGAAAAAATCGCGAAAAAACCACTGTTTTGGGCCAAATTTGAAGCCTGAACTTTCTTGTCTTTTGATGGTGGACGAGCCCACTCCACATCATCGGCATCGATGACCTCTTATATCAAGAACATCAGCTGGCTTGAAATTGAATTTTAATCAATGAACCTTCGGATTTGTGTACACATCTAGTCAGAAACATCGACTGGAGTGCTTTCTTTCATTGCTCAACTGTTTTTATTGGGTAAATTTGCATTTATATCGTCCTCTGAATGTCGATGATTTTTGACTGCTCGGCATGAGACTGCGATCTTTTTCGTCATCGCTGTGCAGGTGTGCACGAACTGGCAACTTTGGGCCTTAGAAACTCTAGTTCTAGGCCGTTTTTCACCGCGCTACCTTCATAGTTTTTTCAGCTGTTTTCAACATAGGCTGATTTTTGTAGTTTTTTCGTTAACGTTTTTCATCGTGACCACTGCCTTTAAGCATTCCTTGCTATATAGGACACTAGACCTTCCGTTAACCGTGGAGATATCGGAAGTGAAATTTATCGTGAACACTGCCTCTAAAAACGTATTGTGGCTGAATCGAACCTCCTGATGCTTCCGCGATTCAGGTTTTGGTCTTATCACTCCTCTTACGTGGAAAGGACGCTTATTTCTAATTGTTTATGCCATCGTTGGAATTCCTCTGGCACTAGTGACTATATCCGATATTGGGAAATTTTTCTGCGATGCTGCTTTCAAACTATTCCGAGAGGTTGGTGTCCAAACAATGCAGCTTGACCGACTTACACTTTCTCCTTTAGTCAACGGTGTCATTCACGGCCGCACTTCTCATTCTTCTTCTGCTTTATCCACTTGCTGGAGGAATATGCATCCACAATGTCTCTCATTTGTCTCTATTTGACAGCGTCTATTACTGCTGTATCACGATTCTTACAGTCGGCTTCGGTGATATCGAGTGAGATTTTCAATAATTATTGGTAGTCCTGTAAGACTCCGTTCATAGCTAACAAGCAACGGCACGCGTCAGGTGGTTGTCATTTCTCAGAGAATCTGTTGAGTATATATTCAACTCGAGTGATCACACCTATCGAAAGGCTCTAACGCAGAGGCACGTTCTCCAAACAGCAGCGCGTACTGCAAATTTTCATCGCAGAGGCATGTGCTGCAAAATTTTATGTAAGGAGCACTTGCTGTAATATAGTCCAGCGCTATTGTAGCAGCACACCGATGCGCGACGCGGCCGCCATAGCGACATGCGACGCGGCCAGCTCTCCGAGCACCATCTGGGGCCGCCAGCGGTTGGACGAAGTCTCCAACGGCCGGGCGGGCAAAGTATCGCAAACTTAGGTGACTGAACCGCAGGGTCAGGCGTGGCAATGGGATCGGTCGTTGGAGAGTGCGGCCCCCCTCCTCCCAGCGGGTGGCTCGTCACGGCGCCCCCCCCCCCCCCCCGAACAAAAGTTCGAATTTTCTCCCATTTATTCAATACTTTCTTTTTTTCGATTTTTTTGATTATATACAAAAATTTGTCAACATTCCCTTGTTTGATGGCTAGTTCTCGGTTAAATCAAGAGCTAGGGGCCTCACACTCGATTTGTGAATAGCACTATTGAATAGCTTGAAAATAAACCCTATATGGACAGGATCCATAAAAAAAGTTTCTCTCTCGTGACTGACAGGAAAGTCCGGAAGAGATTTTTTTAGAAAATTTGACGCTGAAAATGACACATTGATCTGCTTTTTCTCGACTGATATCAGGTGGCAAGTTGTTCTCCACAAAAAGCTGTGCCAGAAAATGTCGCGAAGTTCCTTCCAGGAGGGTTTACCAAAAATTTTCCTCAACGGGATCGTAGCGGTTCAAGGGGTCAAAATTCCATTGAACGAATTCGGACATCCCAGTGGCTCGTTCTCGGTTCAATCAAAAGCTAGGGGTCTCAAATCCGGGCTGTGAATGATACTTCTGAACAGCTTCAAAATAAACCCCATGTGGACAGGATCTACGAGAAAAGTTTTTTCTCTTGCTTTACGACATATTACAAGTCTTAAGAAAAAGCCTGGTGAAAAATTGTTTTGGTACAAAAAAATTAGGTCCCAAAATGCTGCAAATGTTCTAAAAATCAATTCTGTATAGGTGGGAAAACGACCTTAATCACCACTGGATTCTTATCAGGGGTGTGCGTGAATGGAATTTCAAATTTCGTAAATCGTAAACCGTAATTACGACAAAACCACCGTAAATCGTAAACCGTAAATCGTAAATCGTAAACAGCAACTAATAACAATATCTACTAAAATTATTATTACTATGGTGAAACAAGAGAAACTACCTACTGTCCACCGTTTCACGTACTTAGTTCATACACACATATTAGGTTGCGTTAAGAATTTGACAGCTAACCAGGTTTAGGAGGGATGGCATACTTTGTCGCTGTCATGAGCGACTGGAATGAAAACTAGCACACATCGCGGTTGGACTCGCATCGGAGAAGCGGCATCGCCTTTCGTAGGAACAATTATCGCGCGTGAGCCTCTGCGACTTGTCGCGGAGGACTAACATACCGCAAATGTGCCGAAGCCTGTCGCTGTGCAGCGCACTGTAAATGCGAAAGGTTAAGAGGGCGGGAAGCGGTCGCTGTCACTGTGCAGAGCGACGCGACCGCGTGTCGCAAAAACACCATTGGCCTGATGGGACCGTCTTACCCGTATTTGTCTCCTTTCCCTCAACACTCATTCAACAACTCCTCCCCAGATCTTGAGAAATCCGGAAGTCCGATTCAGCTGACCGCGAATCTGCTGGGCAACACGAACACAATTATACTCGTAATGCCTCTCCCGAAACGCTAACGCCGTTGTAAGCGTTAAAACGAGCCAAAATGACCATATTTGAGCGATTCTCAACAGCCGAATTTGAGAACTCCTCCCATTTGCCAGCGGAACGGCAACACCGATTATACAATCGGTGAGGATCGCACTGATATGTATAGTTAGCTCCGTGGCTTGTTTCCCCAGAAAAAAAAACATTTAAATTTAAACCGCGGCTCTCGCGGCGGTTTGAATCTCACCAGCGGCTGGCTGGTAATCACTAGCCAGCCGCGGGTGAGATCTAAACCGCCGCGACAGCCGCGATTTGAATTTAAGTGTTTTTTCCTGAGAAAACAAGCCACGGACCTAACCATAGTTCATTATGTACTTCGAGTTCCCTACTGAAGGTTGGCTCAAACTCGGTGCACGTACGTCAAAAATATGGCACCGAGATTGCGCCAACTTTGAATAGAGATCGCAAAGCTTAAGTTCGATACGGCCCGACTCTATATTATCTAGAGCACAGTATCGGTCACCCAGTAAAAGTTATCTAGAGCACAGTATCGGTCACCCAGTAAAAGTTATTTTTCCTATATTCACTAAATCACTAGCTTTATGATGACGATACCGTAGATTATCAAAGACAACGAAAGCACAAAAACCCGCTTTCTAATTATTGCCGGTTTGTGCTGTTTGGTCGCCATAGTTAAGGAATATAGCCCACGCGCTTCACCAAACGATCGCATTTGTGAGAGATAACAGTTTCAGAAAAAGGGCGAAAATGAGCATTTAAACTAGGGCTCGCGCCTTTTCTGAGTGTCCGTTTCCTGCGAACGAAGAAAAATTAACTAGGTCAAACAATTTTTAGCTCCAAACTTTTCGGGTAAAAAAACCAACGCTCCTCTTATTGATATCAGTGGACTCTAAGCAGCCGTAATCTACTCAAAAGGCGGGCCAGGAGCAATATTTGAAGCAATTTTTTGATTGATTAGACCGCTTCGTTCGATGTCGTGACATCAATTTAGTTATAGGAATCAGGACAGTTGATATTCATAAAAAAAAACTCGAAAACGAAACTCCTCGTGAAGAGTGCTACTAGATTGCTCTACGTCGTAGGCGGCAGCTTGTGAGAAGCGCGCAGTGCGGGTCTGTTATCCAGCGGCTCCAACTCCAGCCGCGTGTATCGCGTTATAATGATAGAATCACGTCAAAGAATGATAATGGGATAGTGCTGTAGTCAGACGCCTGGATTGGCCCCATCTCCTGACCAAAAACATTGGTATACGCAAGGTGGGATTAGAGCAGGTCAATTGGAGATGTCTTGTGATTTATTTCCATTTCATGTATTTTTATTTACGAAAGATTACGATTTACGGTCCAAAATGTCGTAAATCGTAAACCGTAAATACGAGACCCAAAAACACCGTAAATCGTAAAATCGTAAATCGTAAACCGTAATTACGCACACCCCTGATTCTTATCACCTAAAAAAATGGTACCAAAAAAAGTGTGTCCCTAAATTCTGCAAAAGTTCTAAAAAAAAATTTCCGTATAGGTAAGCAAGCGACCTTTTACGACCGTGACCACCTCCGGACTTGGTACAATTTTGGATTCTGATAGGGTGAAGCATCTCCACACAACACTTTGGGATTGAGATTTTGCGAGCAGCCAGACAGTAGGAAATAAAATCGTTTCATCTTAGTCGCACGAATAGCCAGTTTACAAGCGGTATTGGCTTTCTGATTCCCACAACAAAAGATCATTCGCTTTTCTTGTTTTTTTGAGAAAAAATCGTTCGCTAAGTGTACTTACAATAGAAACAAAATGACTTCAGAAACATTGGAAAACACTCTTATCTGGGGATGAGTGATTTCTCCTGTTTGTACTTCTTGTTGTTGCTATTTATCCATATTGCATCACTACAGTATTTAAAAAATGACGTGAAATTGCATGGCTATATACAATTAACAACAAATGTCTGAATGAAAGTTTTATTTGTATTTTCACATTTCGTAGGCAAAAAACCAAAAAAAATAGAAATTGAGATGAAGGCAAATTTAGACTTGAAATTCTGAAAAGAAATATGGGAAACAAAACAATGCGGAGCAGATCATGAGTGGTAGCAAACCTCTCGAGATCGCCACTTAACGCAAACGTCAAAGTGGCACTTTAGTGCAATTTAATTATCAGAGGGTGACATGATGGGCAGAAGACTTTGATGCTCCGACATGCTTGCCTACAAAACGACGCCTAATCTTGAATTCGAATCAACGCCCACCGCGCAAGAGACTCGAGAGTTGCCACTGTGCCATCACAGCGTTTGCCGCACCCGGCATTGCGGCAGTTCTCAGGGGTCGTTTATACTCCCGCCGCCGAGCGGCGCGTCACAGTGCATTTCTGTAATATTGATCTTGCAGCGCGGCACGATCGATACTGTAGGATTGCACTTCATCGGCGGCAGAAGTATAAACGACGCCCTAGGAGCCGCGCCCTGTTGGCACTCTGCTCAACCCCTTACACCCACAACCTCATTCAAACGAGCTCGGAGAGTGGCGACTACTTGGGGGCGGATTTGCTCTACCCTCCAACGACGTTGTGGGCGATTCCCAGTGTTTGTTTCATATAGGGAGTCAATAACCCTTTTTCGGATGCTCAAAAAAATTCTTTCCTGGGTTTCCTAGATGCTATAAGCAGACTCCAATAAGTCATAGGCGGTTCATGATGGTTACGGGTACTTTCCAATGTGAGTAAGCAGATTCACGAACTTATCCAATCAAAGAGGATGCATAGATCGAAGTGGGGAAAATGCGTGCTATGAGCATTCCGCCCTGCGGGTGTTCTCTTTCACGAACATTTTTTGCTCATACACGAGGCATAGCTCGGACACGAAATCCGTATCGATATTGATTAAAATTAATGATTGTACTGCGTTGAGTAATCATCTCCTCATCTCTTAGTTAGTTAGTTTTATTACGATTACACAAGGCAACCGTTGAAAAAAAAACATCTAACAGCGAAAAAAAAACAAGTAACTGCACAAACACAGTGCAACAAATGAAAAATATAATTATGAGCACTAGTGCTGTCGATACCAATCAAACTAGGATAACTCGTAGCTATGAAAAAGGTTTGATATTCTCCGCCTAAACTGAGCATAAGTCATATTTGTAGCTGGAGTATTTTTGTAGCTTTGAGAAAGGCACTCCCTGCTCTGAAAGTAAACGATTTTGCCCGAATTGTGGTTTTTGGTCTAGGTAACGTGATTTTGATCTCTTCGAAAATTCCGGTCATGAATTGAGCGAGCAGCGATAGCGAAATTTATCTTGTTCTGACCTGTAGTCGATGGAATTTTGAGAAGGAATGAGAACTCTGAATTTAGTACGTCGATTTTGAAACGAATTATGGTAATGCTGCGCTTTGGGAGCAAAAGGCGCCGCAGAACGTCGTTTTCGCAAAAAATTGATCGGTACCGTGCCCTCAGAACTCGGCCGGAACCTCCCATCACAACACCAAAATAAATCTTGACGGAGCTCATTGAACGGGTAATCAAAGCAAAAATTTTGGGCGGTGTCGGAAACCGCTCCGAGAAATCCCATAATTTTCAACAAAATGCGTGTAGTGCTGTATAAATATTACTTTTCTAACATGTGTTTCACCAAAACAAACCACAAAAAGGTGTTAGACTTCTGTTATTACTAAGAATGTCGAGGGAGAACACCTGAAAAAACGCGTCGAACGCAAATTGATAAAAGAACGAGAGAGACCGGCCGGCGACGGCTGGCATCGTCTGCGTTTGAGACAGTCTTACTGTGATGGTGACCAAAACCTACTCGGGGTGGAATTTCGGATATGGCGATCAGGGGTGTGCGGCAAACGATTTTGAGATTTCGGCAAACGGCAATAGGCAAGAAAATCGCGAAAACGGCCGGCAAACGGCAATCGGCAAACGGCAAAGAGCGCATCTCTCAGATTAACTCAAAAGTTATTCACATGTGTCGCTCTAATTTTTTTCCTTTTTTCCAATACTTGTGTCAGCTACGGCTTCGCGAGGGAGCGGCTTTGGCTCCTACAGGCACCGAAGCGACAATGTCGTGTCGGCTTCGCGATAGTGCCGGTGCGGCTCCCGGTAGTGCTACTGTGGCTCCGCGATCAGTGGCTGCGTTCCGACAAAATAGGACCGACTGCGAGTAACTCATATGAAATGAGTTCAATACAACTGGGTGAGCCTACGAACAGAAACACTCACCTGCGGTGCTTACGTCCTCTGTCTGGTAGGATTAGAGTGTATCCTCGTTATTGCGACATAGACGATACGGGATCTACGTCAAATTTGGGCCATTGAACCAGCAATAATCTCGTTCTGCCACACAGAACAGTGTCGACGAGGTTTCGCTGATGCGTTGTTCGTGCGGTTCGAACGCGGACCTGCCGCGGTAATGATCTCCACAGCACTCTAATCATCACGGAGGTGCCGCGGTACTACCATGGAATTATCGCGGCACAGTCGAGGGTCGCGGTACTTTCCTGGCACTGCTGCGGCATACTTTTTCAGGGTCCCTACCCACGTGTGTCTCCGAAATGCTTCTGAGTCGCACAAGTGCTTCCTGATTCTTTTAGTTACACCAGAATCTGTCAAAACTCTGGAACAGAAAATAAAGCACCACACTGGAATTGGACCCTCTACTTCCCCACAACTCGCACTTAGTTTGGGTGCAGTTTGGAATGCGATCCGCGTGTGTGCTGCGGCTCGAAGAACAGTTACTGCTGAGGGTGGCCGTTTGTGGGGTGTCAACCAGGTGGCCATCAATCGATGCAACAGGAATTTTCTCAGTCGCGATCATCTGTTTTGCCTAGCTGACGAGCATTTTCGGTGCCCTTTTCATTTTATTTTCGACGACTCTTCTGATGTCAATATTCTCTTCTGCTATGTTCCATCTATGCTTACAGTTAGGATAGGTTTTCTTCTATTTTCATTGTTCTTGAAGTAATTAATTAATTATTTATTCATTTTATTTCTTTATTTCCATTTATTCAGTTACTAATTTATCTTTTCATTCAATATCCATTCATTTACCATTTCGTTTATTTAGGAAACAACATTTTTGTTCTCTCACACATTTAGTTGATCAATCGAATCTATTAACCTTCGTTTGCTCGTTTGTCTACTTTTTGTCTCAGTCATTTAAAGGTATCCATTTTAATAAACCCTTTGATGCTACCTTGTTCATTTATTACTAAGCAGCATCTCATATTACAAAGAATGTGATAGGTATTGTTTAGAGATTACATACAATGCCATTTTCCCAACGGTATTTCTTTGACGTCTAAACATCAGAAAGCGATAAATTGCTCTAAATGATTGACAAACAGTGATGAACAATTCCGAATAGGATTTCTTGTTTTCATTCCACCGATTTCGGTTTTTTTCTACATTCTCGACATTGAGTTGGGAACAATCCTGAACAGTTCATCACCTTTCTCAAGGGGTATAGCAGGGGTTCACTTTTCGAGTAATCGTGACAACCGCTGCAAAATCCGAAACATCAGCGAAAACAGAATGATGTGCGTTGGTGGTGCACTAAGAAATATCAAACACAGGAACAGGTAACGGAGTAACAGCAGGTTAGATGATAGGGTTCTAAAGCAATCTGGCCCAAATAAATTGTTCCCAAGACAAGGTAGAGAATGTTAAAGAAGAGCACCCAAAATCAGTCGAATGAGAACGACGAATTCAGTTCGAAATTATTAATAACTAATTATTGATTAATTGGAAGAATTCACAGCTTTTTGGTTAGTAGCATATTTATTAAAACGCCAAGACAGTACAGCTGAAAAAAGTGTCCCTACATGTAATTTTCCAACAATATCTATCAATATGTTTGAAATATATGAACTGCTGTTTAGCAATAAATGAATAAACTAGCAGCAAACGGATTAGTCAAATGGATACACGACTAAGACAATAAACAGACGAGTAAATTAACAGACAATAAATTCAAATGATCAAAGAGATGTGTAAGGAAACAAAAATATCAATTTCTTACTAAATGAAATAGTGAATAAATGAATAATGAGTGAACGCATGAATTAATTACAGAATAGGTAAGTGAAAGAAATGGATCAAAATAAATAAAAAAATGATTATATACTCCGCAAACGATGGAAATATAAAAAAATCCCTAGCTGTGGGCACAGATCGGTAGAGATCGAACATAGCAGCAGAGAACATTGAAATCAGAAGAGTCGTCGAAAATAAAATGAAGAGAGCACCGAGAATGGTCGTCAGCTAGGCAAAACAGATGATCGCGACTGAGAAAATTCGTGTTGCATCGATTGATGGCCACCTGCTCAGAACTTTCTGGGCAAGCTCACTGCGTATAATTGGGCCAAAAGTAAGCTTAGCCCGTCTAATTCACCGAAAATCGCCGGTTTTAAGCTTCCCGCGAGCTTGAAACTCGTCGTAAGCATACATCGCCCATGTATGGTTACTGCGTGGTTTTCTAAGCTCGCACTGAGCATTACCTGGGGTTGGTTAGGTGTCGGAAGCCTACTAGGATACCGATTAGACGGGGAAAGCAAACAACAGACACTACAGAGTCTATAAAGACGCGGTGAGCTTGCGGTAACGGCGTGAATAAGGAACATACGTATAGACCGACATTTGAAGACTCTGACGTGTCTCTGCGGCCACTCACAGGAGAGAGTACACGCATGACGCTGAGCCGCAGGGAAGGAGACAAAGGAGGAGGCCCCTGATTGAAACCCGAAATTCGGCGTCTATTCATTTTATTTGGGTGCCCTCTTTGTATGCTATTTATTGTCATGTTTATACCTTTATTCATTTTCTTCGTTCTCTGTTCTTCCTCGTCAGTTTGGACTTCGCCAAGTAATACAGACTCTGATGAACTCTTGAAACGATCCCCAACCCAAACGCATTCCATCCCCACCGACAGCTGAAACGATCCCCTAAAGTGGGCAAAGTGGGTCCCTCCTAAGTCTGCTATTGGGAGGGACAGGGTTGAGTTTAGCAGGGACTTGGTTGGCTTTGTAAAGCCGTTCTTAGGGAGCCGGGTCTCAAAATGCTTACCATACCGCTTACCTTTCCACTAGCTTCCTCGATCGCTACGTGTGTACTGTGCTAAAACTGCTCAGTATACTTACGCATTTCCTCACAGTATCAAAACGTTAATAAACATAAAATCCATCAAAAATTTACTTCCAATGCAATTCCCTTCAAAATCGAAGCAAAATCCAAAATCAAAAGCTGAAGAAACGCTAACCACACAGTATGAATCTCATGACTTACTTGACTTACTTGACGTAAACGGTTGGCTTTCGCCTGATGCGGTCATTCCGCATCTTCACCGAGGTGTGCCGTCCTAGTAGTCACCCGTGTCCATTTGTCACGGCCCTCAGCCACAATTTGAACACATTCCATCCAACTGTCACGATTCCATTTCCTGCGAAACGAAACATCGTACCTGAATTTCCTTTCAATGCCGAGTGATTTCAAATCCTCCATTCACCACATCCGTCCAAAACTTTCGCCTACGTCCAGACAGGACTTGGAAGCATCCTTAGAGCGTGTTGAACAAGACGATCTGGCGGTCTCCTTAAAATATGCCCCAACAGACGAAGACGACCTTCCGTTGCCGCTTGAGATGGCATTGGGAGATGTTGGCCCCTCCCTCGTGTCAAACGTTTATGTAAGGTCAATCTCGTTGTAGAGATCTTCGTTGTGGCACATCCGCGCCCATTCACACAACCCCATTTTGAGTAATCCTTCATTCTTTCTCACCAGCCTACTGATTTTTTCTGCAATAAATGTTATTTGCTTATCAGCATCCAAATTCAGAAACAAATTATCTAACTGTTTTGCTTTGCTACGGATTAGTATGATTTGGAAAAGAAACGTTTGTGAGAAACTCGTTAAAAGAAGTGAAATGTCTTATGCTACTCATTTGGCATGGGAATATACTCGAAAGAAGCGCTAAAAACTCAGTGAAATGATTCATCGTTGATTTGGCTGTGCACTTGTTCACTAAACAACAAAAATTGAGTGTGAGATTGAAAAACCAAATCACGCACATCTCTTCTGAAATCAACCCAACGCTTGCAGTTTAGGTTAACAAGTCTCAGGTCCTTGCAAAATCATGTTGTGTCTCCCACCTCAATCATTCAGAAATATTGATTTTCAAGCATTACTAAATTATTTGACGCGTTCGCTTCCGATTGACTATCAATTAAGGAAAGTGGAAATAACATCACGTAGTGTGTCTATGCGAATGTTGTCAACTAAGAGAACTGCAGTCACACGAATAAATGTGTGTGCTTAGTAAGACGTGGTTTTTCTAGATTTGGTTTCTCAATGTCACACTCAATTTTTGTTGTTTAGTGAACAAGTGCACAGCCAAATCAACGATGAATCATTTCACTGAGTTTTTAGCGCTTCTTTCGAGTTTATTCCCATGCCAAATCAGTAGCATAAGACATTTCGCTTCTTTTAACGAGTTTCTCACAAATGTTTCATTTCCAAATTATACGAATCCGTAGCAAAGCAAGTTAGATAATTTCACTTTATTTTAGCAAAGGTTTCCTTTTAAAGGCACATTACACCCTCAGATATGACCTTTCAAATGTTCATGCAGTTGTGTAGTAGACCCCTCTTGCATAACACTTGCCCACCCCTTCTAGCACCACCACAGTTCACACACTTTTTCATGGTTTCCGAACCCAATAACGACTAGATGAACGGTTGAATCACAACCGCGTTTTCGATTTTCACTCCCTTGCCGGTCCTCGCGGTTGGGTCGAACACACGATCCGTAACGCTTGGCATACTCGCAGTTGGGTCCCGCCCTCTTTCCCCGGCGCTTGGCGCTTTTTAAGTCGAGTCTCACACACTTTCCCCGGCGCTTGGCGCACTTCCAGTTGAGTCCCTCACGCTTTGCTCGGCGCTTGGCGCACCCGAAGTTGGGTCCCACACACGTTCGCCGGCCCTTGGCGTGCTCCCAGTTAGATCCCGCCCTTTATCTCCGGTACTTGGAGCGCTCCCAGTTGGGTCCCGCACACTTTCTCCGGCGCTCGGCGCTTTTTATTTGGGGTCCCGCACACTTTCCCCGTCGCTTGGCACACTTTTAGTTGGGTCGCGAACACGTTCCCTGGCGCGGCACATTATGCGTTCCATTACTTTGCTAGTGGTACAGGTAAGACATATAGGCCTGTAATTTGAGACTTTGTTACGCCGACCTTTTTTATGGACTGGGCGAACCCAGCCGATTTTCCATAGAGCCGGTATTTTGCTGCGCAGCATGAAGCGGTGAAAAAGCAAAGATAGCGGAGCAACTAAGCCAAGTGTGGCATTCTTCAAGAAAATGTATGGAATGTGATCGGGCGAAGTTGACGTTCTGTTTGGGAGCTTTTTGAGTGTGCGGTAAATCAACTCGTCTGATATGTCAATCCAATCCAAGCTCTCTTCGGTTTGCGAAGGGAACATAGGTTTGACTCCAGACGGATGCCTATAAACACTTTCAAAGAAATCAGCAAACAAGCCAACTTTAAGATGGTCTTCTGTGATAACGCCCATACCACTTGTGGCAATACCAGGAATATCAGTTGAGATTTTTAGTTTTCTATTGCAAAAATTGAAAATTTTCTTACTATTACCGGAGTCTGCAATGAATTCTTCTTCGCATGCCGCTAACTTTGCTAATTCACGCTTCAACTTTCGCGCATACTTTTTGTGTTTTAGTGAGCCGTATCTACTTATGTTTCTGTAATAGTAATCAACTCTAGCTTTCAATAATTTCACTTTTCGCGGGAACCTCGCTTTGGGCAGGCCGGTGTTGCAAGGTGGGACATATTTTTCTATGAGCTCGTAACAGATCGATAGGAATTTGGCATAACAAGAGTCAACAGATATGTTAGGATCAAGCAAGTTCATCCAGTTCACTTCACTCAATGTTTGATTTATGGCTTTATAATCCCACTTGCTAAAATTACGAGAAAAGACTTCTGGTCTACGATGTGGAACTCCATTCCCAACTATATTAAAAGAAATCATGTTATGATCCGACGTACTAAATGGAGGCAGCACTGAAATTTTAGATACAATACCGTTCATAACATGTGTCCCAAAACGCGTCGGCGACGCGAAAGCGCGTCGGAAACGTCGTTTTCGTTCAGAGTGAACGATTTCGGAATCTGAAAACACCGTTCGATTCGTCTCGTCGCGCTGATTCCAAAAATGTATTGAGGCTGGAGAAAAAACAAACTTTCGACCTAGTTTTGACCTACTTTCTCAGGAAAGAGCCAAAATCTTTCAAAGTAGATGTTTTCGAAATTTTAAAACGTCAATGCATTCGTATTGCCATGCTGATTTCAAAAATGTATGCATAGTCAAGATCAGTCCGATTCTTGACCTACTCTCAGCTTTTTAGATTCAATGAATTGAAACTCTTTTCAAAGCGGTTATTTTGAAAATATAATAGCACCATTCGATTCGCAGCGTCATTCCGATTCAAAATGTGTTAAATGCAGGATAAACTTAATATCAAGCCTTATTATCGTCTATTTACGACTGAACTTTCTGATGACCTCGCTAATTACCTTCTAAGCTGGCGCTGCCTACAAAGTGCAACCTTGGGCAAATCTGGTGGAGACAACCGTGACATTTCGCACCTTTACCTCTAGTCATTAATAACACATGCATTTGGCACAGTTTCGAATGCATTTCAAAACTACTGCAAGGCTGTTTTTCTCTTCTGCTTCTAAGGATAACTCCGTTGACAGCGGACTCAAGTGTTTAAAAAATTGCTTAAATCGACTAAAGACATCGATATGAGCACAGTGATCCATTTTTAATGTTTTTAGGGAAGGTTTCGTCATTTTCCATTTGCTTAAGTACCTAGGGCGACCAATACACGGGCGACTCTCCGCTATTTGTGCAGTCATCGACTAGCCGTGTTACGGTAAGGCGCTGCTCACGCAAGCAAAATAAGAACGATTTTGACCGGAGCACTTCAAAAATCTGATTTGAAATCGAATTTACTTCTGAAATCAGGAAATTCGATATTTTTTATCAAATTTGAAAAATTTTCAGTTTATTTCAATTTTTCAAATCTTCCCAATTATTTTAATTTTTGAAAAAATTTCTGATATCAACTCGTATTTATTCTTGAAATTGAGAACTCCGATTTTTTTTAGGCGTGAAAATTCACAATATATTTCAAATTTCAACAATTTACAGTTTAACTCAAAATTGGAAAATGGTTTAAATATAAGATCGGATTTACTTCTGAAATCAGGAATTCCATTTTTTTTCAAACTTTTAAAATTTGCAGTTTATTTCGATTTTTCGAAACTTTCCATTTATTTTAACTCTTGAAAATAACTCTGATATAAACTCGTATTTATTCATGAAATTAAAACTACGACTTTTTTCAGATTTCAAAATTTTCAATTTATTTCACTCTCAAAAAATTTCAGTTTATTTTAATTGTTGAAAAAGAAAAATCGTATTTTCTTCTGAAATTAGGAACTCCGACTTTAACCAGATTTCAGAAATTTCCAGTTCCTTTCAATTTTTCAGCATTTTAAATTCATTTGAATTTTTGAAAAATCTGAATCCAATTCGAATCATAAAAAAGGTTTATAGAAACTCCGGGAATTTTTGTTTTGATTCAATTTTTTTCAACATTTTAACTTTATTCAATTTTCTTAAGAATTGAGGCCCTGCTGGGAAACTCCGTACTTAAACTTCCCTTCAAAGTCAGACACTTTTAATGCAATATTGAGATTTGGCCGTTAGCGTCTCGCGTCAGATCACGGGCCCCTAACATGCGGTGCAATTACTGGCCGCGCAACTCCTCAGCTGGGCCACCTCGCCACACACACACAGCACCGATCACTCGAGATAGAGTGTCAACTTTCAATTATTTTATGAAACTCTCTCATCGAGTCCAAATGCACCAAGCATTGAAGATGTTTCGCAAAATTCCAGAAGTTCAGGTACGATGGTTTGTCTACAGATTTGGAACCTTGGAAGAGCTCGACTAGTGTGACCCGGCACCCCTCACATGCCGGCTGATTTACCAACGCGAGCTGGCTTTCTCCGCCGCCACTGACCATCACAATATCGACTGGATGGTCCACACAAGACGTAAATATTGAAAAATCTCCCCTAAATATACGTTCTCACTCACTCAGCGGTCAAAATGTTAATGAATTCCAGAAAGCGTAAACCTTTAAGAATTAAAAAAATTAATTTTACAGACTTTTCTGTTTTTTATCAAAAATCTATTTCTCATTTAATGTTTTCAATATTTTGTTTTTTTTTTCTCTGGATTTCCCATAATTTTCACTTTTACATTTTTTTGAATTTGGTATCTTTTAAATAGTTTTTTTAAATTTATTCTTTTCAATTATTGATTGCTATTTTCTTGTATACTTATTTATTGAAGCTTACGCTTTCTGGAATTCATTAACATTTTGACCGCTGAGTGAGTGAGAACGTATATTTAGGGGAGATTTTTCAATATTTACGTCTTGTGTGGACCATCCAGTCGATATTGTGATGGTCAGTGGCGGCGGAGAGAGCCAGCTCATGCTGGTAAATCAGCCAGCATTTGAGGGGTGCAGGGTCACGCACCGGGCCAGCGTTGGCAAGGTTCCATACCTGTAGACAAACCCTCGTAAAAGCCCTAGAACATCTAAAATCTTGAAATTTCTGCAATTCTGGATGCATTTTGGATCGATAAGAGACTTTAATAAAATAATAAATAAGTATACAAGAAAATAGCAATCAATAATTGAAAAGATTAAATTTAAAAACTGTTGTAAAGATACCAGATCCAAAAATTGTAAAAGTGAAAATTATGGGAAAACCAGAGAAAAAAACAAAATATTGAAAACATTAAATGAGAAATAGATTTTTGATAAAAAACAAAAAAGTCTGTAAAATTAATTTTTTTAATTCTTAAAGGTTTACGCTTTCTGGAATTCATTAACATTTTGACCGCTGAGTGAGTGAGAACGTATATTTAGGGGAGATTTTTCAATATTTACGTCTTGTGTGGACCATCCAGTCGATATTGTGATGGTCAGTGGCGGCGGAGAAAGCCAGCTCGCGTTGGTAAATCAGCCGGCATGTGAGGGGTGCCGGGTCACACTAGTCGAGCTCTTCCAAGGTTCCAAATCTGTAGACAAACCATCGTACCTAAACTTCTGGAATCTTGCGAAACGTCTTCAATGCTAGATGCATTTGGAATCGATAAGACAGTTTAATAAAATAATTGAAAGTTGACACTCTATCTCGAGTGATCGGTGCTGTGTGTGTGTGGCGAGGTGGCCCAGCTGAGGAGTTGCGCGGCCAGTAATTGCACCGCATGTTAGGGGCCCGTGATCTGACGCGAGACGCTAACGGCCAAATCTCAATATTGCATTAAAAGTGTCTGACTTTGAAGGGAAGTTTAAGTACGGAGTTTCCCAGCAGGGCCTCATTTCTTAAGAAAATTGAATAAAGTTAAAATGTTGAAAAAAATTGAATCAAAACAAAAATTTCCGGAGTTTCTATGAACCTTTTTTATAATTCGAATTGGATTCAGATTTTTCAAAAATTCAAATGAATTGAAAATGGTGAAAAATTGAAAGGAACTGGAAATTTCTGAAATCTGGTTAAAGTCGGAGTTCCTTATTTCAGAAAAAATACGATTTTTCTTTTTCAACAATTGAAATAAATTGAAATTTTTTGAGAGTGAAATAAATTGAAAATTTTGAAATCTGAAAAAGTCGTAGCTTTAATTTCAAGAATAAATAGGAGTTTATATCAGAGGTATTTTCAAGAGTTAAAATAAATGGAAAGTTTCGAAAAATCGAAATAAACTGCAAATTTTAAAAGTTTGGAAAAAAAATGGAATTCCTGATTTCAAAAGTAAATACGATATTATATCAAACCTTTTTCAAAACTTGAATTAAACCGAAAATTTTTGAAATTTGAAATAAATTGTAAATTTTCAAGTCTAAAATAAAATCGGAGTTCTCAATTTCAAGAATAAATACGAGTTGATATCAGAGATTTCTTCAAAAATTAAAACAATTGGGAAGATTTGAAAAATTGAAATAAACTGGAAATTTTTGAAACTTGATAAAAAATATCGGATTTCCTGATTTCAGAAGTAAATTCGATTTCAAATCAGATTTTTGAAGTGCTCCGGTCAAAATCGTTTTTATTTTGCTTGCGTAAGCAGCGCCTTACCGTAACACGGCTAGTCGATGACTGCACAATTAGCGGAGAGTCGCCCGTGTATTGGTCGCACTAGGTACTTCAGCAAATGGAAAATGACGAAACCTTCCCTAAAAACATTAAAAATGGATCACTGTGCTCATATCGATGTCTTTAGTCGATTTAAGCAATTTTTTAAACACTTGAGTCCGCTGTCAACGGAGTTATCATTAGAAGCAGAAGAGAAGAAAAAACAGCCTTGCAGTAGTTTTGAAATGCATTCGAAACTGTGCCAAATGCATGTGTTATTAATGACTAGAGGTAAAGGTGCGAAATGTCACGGTTGTCTCCACCAGATTTGCCCAAGGTTGCACTTTGTAGGCAGCGCCAGTTTAGAAGGTAATTAGCGAGGTCATCAGAAAGTTCAGTCGTAAATAGACGATAATAAGGCTTGATATTAAGTTTATCCCGCATTTTAGTACATTTTTTGAATCGGAATGACGCTGCGAATCGAATGGTGCTATTATATTTTCAAAATAACCGCTTTGAAAAGAGTTTCAATTCATTGAATCTAAAAAAGCTGAGAGTAGGTCAAGAATCGGACTGATCTTGACTATGCATACATTTTTGAAATCAGCATGGCAATACGAATGCATTGACGTTTTAAAATTTCGAAAACATCTACTTTGAAAGATTTTGGCTCTTTTCTGAGAAAGTAGGTCAAAACTAGGTCGAAAGTTTGTTTTTTCTCCAGCCTCAATACTTTTTTGGAATCAGCGCGACGAGACGAATCGAACGGTGTTTCCAGATTCCGAAATCGTTCACTCTGAACGAAAACGACGTTTCCGACGCGCTTTCGCGTCGCCGACGCGTTTTGGGACACATGTTATGAACGGTATTGTACTATCTTGGAATAAGACGAAAGGACGATATCAATTGTGTTGAACCCATGAGTAGGCTCATCCGCAACTTGTGTGAGTCCATGAGGTATTGCAAATTGCAGAAATAGTCTGGAAGATTGTGATCCATCACCTCCCGTTGACACATGTTTGGCGAATCAATAAGTGGGAAGTTGAGGTCACCAATCAGCAATATGTTACATTGGGAATCCGAAAAAACAAAAGCTAAAAATTCCAACATGCACTCTAGCTCAGCTGTGGCGCACGATGGACTTCTATACACTGTGGCAACAAGGGTTTCAGTATCACCGTCAAAAAGGTTTACTAAAATTACTTGGCAAAACTCGGAAAAGTGTTTTGACTCCATAAACAAGTGAGCGAACCCTCTGCGAATGAGCACAGCGACGCCCCCACCTGGTCTATCACCTTGCCTGTCGCAACGATACACGTGATATGTATCGTTGTGACTTAATGTTGCATCGCTGATTGAAGTGGGCTTACAGCAAGTTTCGGTGATGAATACCCCAAGTAAATCCTCAGATAATAAAAAATTTAAATCAGGTAATCTATTCATAATGGAGCGAGAACCAAAGAGGCGAAAACCTTTATATGCGATATTTCGATGGGCTGAGGCTGTTGACCAGACAGGCGCGGCATCACCCCAGTTCCTATCCTAGCGCTGATTGCTTTGCGACCCGGCTGGCGGTTGCGACTGCTGATCAGATTGCGGCTGAGCAGGGGAAGGTGGGCATTGCCTGTTCGTGACCTGCTCATCGCACTCGTTCGATGCAGACCTCGAAGAGGCTCTCGGAAGGTCACGTGGTGTTTTCAACTTCTGTATTGACAGGTCCCGGACAACACACAGGAGTTTTCCCTCTTGTTGATTGAGTAAGCCTGCCTTCCTCCTAAGGGCTCGACCAAAATCAAGCTGCTCGCGTGTGTACTGTGCTTCTCTGGGTCAAATTCCGGTCCGCAGTTGCGTCTCGACACGCTTTGCGGCCGAACGCGCTCGAGTCAGTCGGGTTTCCGGCGCCAAAGCCGACTCTATGTGGCATTTTTACACAATTTTCTCCAATTTTTCTTAGTTTCCATTTTCCAAAACCCACCTAGAGTCAGCAAATCGGCGACTGCGGAGCTGGAAACTGTTCCGACTCGAAAGCGCGCGGCTGCAAAGCGTGTCGAGACGCAATTGCGGACCGGAATTTGACCCGGATAAGCACAGTAGTCGTGGCGAGCATAGGAGTGAACGAAGTTTTTGGTTATTGATAACCTTCCCCTTCTCATCTGCGCTAGCAGCCGATCGCGCAGGTCCTGATTGCGCATTTTGATTTTGATTATATGCGGCCTAGTACGGCGTGGGTCTGTAACATTTCGCGGGTGGCGGAATATTTCAATTTTGCGATCGCGCCACTCAGTTTGGAGATCTTCGTCTCCGGACTCGTCAATAACCTCCTTAAGTGACTCTCTGTCAAAGGCCGTTGCAGAAGACGCATCGATCTGCTCGTTTATGCCAACCCACACGATTCCGCAAACATCCTTCTCATTAGCCAGGTTCTATACTTAGTATCCGAATCACTCCTTTTCGGACATTCGATTTAGATAATCCCATATCCGGAAATTTGAAAAAAAAACGCATTACCTGAATCGAGCCAATGTCCGGGAAACTTGAAATCGGCACTATCTGAATCAAACACTTATCCGTAGGGTCAAAAATTTGGATAAAATTCGGGTAAAATTTCGGATGAAATCGGATAATTTTTGGATAAAATCGGATAAATTGGGATAAAATTTCACTCGGCCACGTGCATTTTCCTGTACCGCCTTCTGTTTAGTGCACCAACCCAGGGTTTTCCTCCTTCCGAAATCGGAAGAGTCATGGCGGCGCGAAAAAATGGGCGTGGTCAAGTGAAATGACCAAGAGTCTAGTTATTCAGTGTAGAAGCTTTTTCTATAGTTGCTTTGCATACTATAAGGGCTTTGCATACTTGTTACTTGCTAGTTGTCCTGAAAACCTAAAACCTGTGTATGGATCATACTGTGCCTCCGAACGACGATAAATTATTTGAAGATTTGTTTTCATATTTTTATTAATAAGCACTTTTGAAGATTGAAGTTTGCATGTGAACATGCTGCAAATGCAAGGAAGTACTTCTGTTTCTTCAATTATGGATGTTTTCAGAGGCTTGCCTTGAGTACCGGGTTAATTTTTTTACCGTTTTGCCTCAATTAAACTTTGTTCCGAAATTATCCGACCGGATATCCGTATCCGAATCATTGAGAAAATTGGCATTACCTGAATCGATCCAATATCCGAAAGTTTGAGAAAATGAAATATCTGAATTGAACCAATTTCCGGAAAATTTAAAATCGGCAATATTTGAATATATCCATTATCCGAAGAATTATCTTCGGATAACAAGTACACCAGGTATTCTTAGGAGCGGCGAAAATTTCGAATAAGTCGGATATTACTCTTTTCGAATAATCGACTTCTCGACTTATCCGAAAATCGCCCCTTTTCGAATGATCGACTTCTCGACTTATCCAAAAATCGCCCTTTTTTTGAATGATCGACTTTTCAATTTAGCCGGATTTTTCACTTTTCGAATAGTCGACTTAGTCGATTTAATCGAAGTCGACTTTTTTCAATCGGATGATGATTCGATCATTCGATTCGGCCCAAGTATAATAGGTATGACGCAGTAATCGGCATGCCGGACCATCATAGCATTCAATTGAAGGGGTCGCGCAGTGCAAGTTTGGAGCAGTTGGTGTGCGCGCCATCAATGGGTGAATGTTGCGGGTTCAGTTCTTACGTGTGCCCGTAGGCTTTGCACTAAACAACGCCTGATTCATCACTTCATAGGTTTGATCGCTCTCGTTAACACTTGCTCATTGGAGTAGTTATCGTGCGCGCCGCTGTGATAATGGTGTCGCAAGTTCGTTTCCCATACAGCATTGTAGTTTTTGCGTTGAAGGGTGTTTCATTGTGACAAATGCGGAAGAAACGTATGACATTAGTATTCGTTGTCATGTCTTCTCACGAAATATTTCTCGTGTTGTTGTGAAAAAAACGAGGCGGTTTAGTACCAGCCCCAGACACTCGTCTCTGGGCTGAAGTAGTTTTTTTGGCCCCTCTATCGAAAAAAATGGCCTTACTTGGGCTCGATCGGAATTTATTTTTTTGCGATTTTTGTGAACGAGTCTGGGCTATGAAACGTCAAATTTCAGATAGATTCAAATTATGTTTACTGTTCGATTGAGAACAGAGAAAATATACTCCAGCCCTTAAAGGCAGTGGTCGCGATCAAATATGCTTGTCGTCTTTTTTTCTCTAAACCCTTTTCTGGGTCTCGAGTAATAGGACCTATAAGAAAAAATCCCAAAATAACCACTGTTTTGAGCCAAATTTGAAACCTGAACTTTCTTGTCTTTTGATGGTGGACGAGCCCACTCCACATCATCGGCATCGGTGACCTCTTATATCAAGAACATCAGCTGGCTTGAAATTGAATTTCAATCAATGAAGCTTTGGATTTATGTACACATCTAGTCAAAAACATTGACTGAAGTGATGCTTTCATTGTTCAATTGTTTTTATTCGTTAAATTTGCATTTATTTCGTCCTCTGAATGTCGATGATTTTTGACTGCTCGGCATGAGACGGCGATCTTTTTCGTCATCGCTGTGCACGTGTGCACGAAACAGCTTCTTTGGGCCCTAGAAACTCTAATTCTAGCCCGTTTTTCACCGCTCTACCTTCATAGTTTTTCAGCTGTTTTTAATCTAAGCTGATTTTTGTAGTTTTTTCTATAACGTTTTTCATCGTGACCACAGCCTTTAACTGGGGGTCTGAATTCAAAAACCAGCGTAACTTATTAGTTGCTATTAGCTTCTGGTGTTCTACGTTAATGGGTCGCGATTTCGGGCTGCTCAATTCTCGTCCCAAGCCGAACTCTGAGAGCGGCTTTGAACATCTTCAAAGCATTTTTTGTGTACTGTACCAAACTCAATTTACTGCTTTATTGATTATGAAGAAGCGTCAGAAGGGTTCTCTGAAGTAAGCAGTTCGTCATGGCACCATCAAAACTGACGCAGTCCAATCGCCACTAAGAACGTTGTTTTTGTTTTCAGGTCTATCCCGACTTCTTGACGAATTTCGAATTACAGCGGATTTCTTCACACATTCTTTTTTCGAAGATAAGCTGCGCACAGCATCGTCAAGATCTGGACCTCTAGGCCCAAGAACTATTTTCTGAGGTTTTCGTTAATGTCGAACTGCCTACTTCAGAGAACCCTTCTCACGCTTCTTCATAACCAATAGAGCTGTAAATTCAGTTTGGTACAGTACACCAAAAATGTTTTGAAGATGTTCAAAGCCGCTCTCAGAGCTCGGCTCGGAACGAAAATTGAGCATCCCGAAATCGCGACCCATTAAAGTAGAACATCAGAAGCTAATAGCAACTAATAAGTTACGCTGGTTTATGAATTCAGACCCCCATTTGAGGGCTGGAGTATATTTTTTCTGTTCTCAATCGAACAGTAAGCATAATTTGAATCTATCCGAAATTTGACATTTCATAGCCCAGCTTCGTTCACAAACATCGCAAAAAATAATTTCCAATCGAGCCCCAAATAAGGCCATTTTTTCGATAGAGGGGCGTGAGACGAGTGTCTGGGGCTGGTACTGAACCCCTCGTTTTTTTCAGAGCAACACGAGAAATATTTCGTGAGAATACATGACAACGAATACTAATGTCATACGTTTCTTCCGCATTTGTCACAATGAAACACCCTTCAACGCAAAGACTAAAATGCTGTATGGGAAACGAACTTGCGACACCATTATCACAGCGGCGCGCACGCCAACTACTCCAATGAGCAAGTGTTAACGAGAGCTATCAAACCTATGAAGTGATGAAACAGGCGTTGTTTAGTGCAAAGCCTACGGGCACTCGTAAGAACTGAACCCGCATCATTCACCCATTGATGGCGCGCACACCAACTGCTCCAAACTTGCACTGCGCGTCCTCTTCAATTGAATGCTATGATGGTCCGGCATGCCGATTACTGCCTCATACCTATCACAAATCGGAAGGATTTGAGACCATGATCGATTCATAAAGTTTCGATATGAACTATTGGAGCACTTCCCACTATTTTGTTTTTGAGCTTAACCGTGAACGCTTTCTGAAGCACAAAGGGCCATTGAGGGGGGAGTGAAGTCCGTTTCCAGAACTGCTCTTAGGTCACTCTAGGACAGTGGGATGATTCCGACTGACGGCGTCTGGAGCGGGCGTGAGAGCCCTCAAAACATGGCTCCACGCAAAAGTCGCTGGTGAGACCTTAGCGGCTAGTACATTTGGGGGCCGAAGAAATTGCGGATTAACTTGTATTTTCAGAATATTATGAGTGGAGTTCGAAATATTAGTAATTCCGGGAGACGTCTGGGTTGGAGTCTAAACTAGGAAATTTTAAAGAAATTTCAATTTTGAAATTCCTTTATTTTTTTCTGAAAAATTTAGAATGTTTCGGAAAGTTCCACATCGTTGAAACCATTCCCAAGCGTATTCATGCGCTGTTCAAAAAATGCGTCAGGTTCTAGGAGGTTTTTAGTATTAAAGTGGAGTTTGGTGACTTTAATGAAATTTCGATTTTTATAAAAAATTGGAAATATTCTCAATTGTTGATTTTTCAAAAGATTCTCATACTTTACCTCATCTTGAACCTGATTCCATCCCGCAATTAGAAAGGGCAAGAACTGCATTGCTGGTACGTATTCTCACATGCCTGGTAAAATTTGTCATGGAACCTGCCTTTTTAAATCCGAAAACAAAAAAAAATTGACTCATCTTGAAGACACGATGACTTCTTCGAATCTAAATTTTCAATGAAGTTTTGCATTTTGTTCCAGGAATACTCACCAATATAGAGGAAATTCGTAGTTCGATAACATTCACATCCATGTATGGTTAGGAATAGTGGTTTTGTATAAAAATGTCTTGGTAGGTTGGTGACAGAACGCAACGAAAGGAACTTAGAGGTAGAAAAACAGTATACGGCTGTGATAAATACAAGACAACGTAGAAAAACCATATACTACTACCCTCAAGAACCAATCCTTTCGGACACAGGAAACATTTGATAGCTACCGTAACCCAAAATCTCTCCTCTGAGATTTAAAAAAAAATGTGGACGCTCACTAGGTTGTATTTTTCATGCTGATTTCAAATCTAACGTTTATTTTCGAAATAAATAACTTTGAACCGAGTTATAGAGCAACGACGCCAAACGGCGCGCTCCGGCGCCCTAGCGCGTCGGATGACCAAAAGACACGCGCGGTATTGTAGCGTTAAGTTGCAGTTTTGTGCGACCTTACCGTGAGCTGAAAAAAGTTCAAAAAGCTTCAAAATTTTCTGAAATCAATATTTTTCCCAGAAAAAGACAGAATGAACCATTTTCTGGGAAATTTTTTGACACCCTCTCTTGATTATCGTCAAATAAAAAGCTCTCGTTTGGATGAAGTTTACCGCGAACTAATCGCGAGTTAACTTACGTCTTTAAACCCCTAATTACCACCCCAGGTGAGTCAAAACCCCGGATAACGGTTAGGCAAACAACTGATAATCGGATTACCCCTAGTGCCTAGATGGCCGCGAGCAGGCGGAGTTTCCTTTCAATTTTTGCCGAGTTTTGCCGAAAAAGTAACAGAAATACAAACGGCAAAAAATTCCTTAAAATGGCCGGCAAACGGCAAGCGGCATTCGGCGCACATCCTTGATGGCGATCCCACTGTCTCACCCTCTCCTCCCACATACTATTTCGCCATCCTCTCTCGCAAAGAACGAGATGGCGCTCTCGTCGCCATCGTGAGGACGACAGGACCACCCGGAAATAGCGATTATGAGATCGACATAATGTCGACCTCTCCTGTAATTTTTGAATTTTTGAGCGTCTTTTCAGCTCAGAGAGCAATTCTACAAATTTCTGCCAAAACTTAAAGGCAGAGTTCGCGATAAAATTCGCTTTGCTATTTTTTTTGAGTATCTTGAAACCGGTCCCATTCTGATTCCAATGATGCTTCTGGAATCGTACAAGACCTTCTGGGAATGGAGTTATGGCCCCTCTAAAATTGAGCTAGGGAAAATGGTGGACGAGTTGTCCGAGGCTTGTAACTTCCGTCTTTTGCAGCCAATGTATGCGAGCTGACCTGAGTAAAGAGAGAAGTTGAGAATAAAGGGAAGAACGGGGCTTTTGACCGGAAACCATCACTCAACTCACGATTTCGAGTGTTCCATTGTTCACGTCGAGGGGCGGGAAGAGGTGGGACTTGCCCACAGCGGCGGGGTTTGTCCACTTTTTTAAGCCGTTTTGCGGCTCCTGGGTAGCTTTTCGTCCCGTTTTTTCGACGCTGTTATGCTTCTGAGAGCCACGAGAAGCGTTTGTCATGGAAAATTCGAGGACGAAGTTTATCGCGAACAGTGCCTTTAAGGTGCCACTCAGATGGCATCCTAAGCTCATCATTATGTCGAGCTCTCGCCTGGTTTGCTACCACCCCATGATTTTTACTCGCACACGACCCAATTCTGCGCCCCCTGCGCGGTCTGCCAAACTGCCCCCCCCCTCCCACACTGGGATCATCTCAGTGTAAGCTTGACCCTGCTGAACCGGCGGCACAGTACATCTTAGTTCCTTATCAAGAGTGCGTCGTATCCTTCCCTTATATGGAAAACCCTTTTTTTCATCGAATTAAACGTGTATTATGCACTCACTGAACGTCTTGGTTGATGGGGCCCGTGTTGTAGTTTGAGACACAATAGGAGCACGCTTGAAAGCCGGCGCACATCGCTTGATCGCTGGCGCATGCAGCGTGACCGAGGATGGCTAGGGGTTGACGATTGTAGTGATAATAGTATTGGTGACCGCCGCAACAGTTACAATATCGCCAGTGGCAGGCCTAGTTCCAGTGGTAGCTAGGTACTGAAATCAATAACAAACGATTCAAACCACTAGTCACTCGACCGCTGAAGGGCGACGAGGGTGGGGATGGTCACCTTACAGCTTTTCGGCGCCGCGAAGGCCCTGCGCCGCTGCCAGCGAGCGGTGACCGACGTCACGACGATAATGTTCGAGAATATTTTTGTCGCCGCCTCAAAGTCGCTGCGACTCAGCAGGTCGCTGCGACTCAGCAGACCCCTAAGCGGGAAATCGCGAAAGCTTATCTAGAGCGTGTGGCATCCGTGAATAGCTTTCTGGAGCTTGTAAAAGTACATTTGCATGGTATATGTAATTATAGCAGTAACTGCCCATTTCAGTCCCCCCATTCCGGTGCCTTATCTCATCTTATTCATTGTTGTCGGAGTGACTTTAGTGACCATATCAGGTTGGTCATTAGGAGCAGTTGGAAGCGATCATTAAAGGATTGCTAAGTATCAATTTTTCACAGTGGATGTGGTGGCAACTAATATTATCCATCAGATTCATTATATGGGAAGGCAGATGGGCAGGGCAAAGGTGATTGCTGACAAAATGATATTGGTGAGGATTCCGAGAATGTTTTCCATAGTCGATCAAGATTCAATCGGCAATCAACTCAGATGGCTCAGAAGATCAGCATCAATAAAGGACTTGGTCTTGGTATGACACAGCTAGGAGCATTCGCTCGAATGGGAATGATGATAAATGTGAGTTTGAAGGTATCGTACGCACTTAAGACCATTCTTCCTTTTTTGGATTTGAATCATTGGTTGGCCCCGCCTGAGAGCGTACAGACTATAAAGCGGCAAAATTCACTTGGTTCCTACACGTGCTGGTGTGGAGCGGAGGTTAGGGACAGTGAGAGAGCGTAGGGTAGACGGAGGCCGAGCCGTGGCGCGCGCCGCTCGCGCCTCGAGTGATGTGAATTTCGACGTTTTATAGAGGGTAGGTAGAGTTTGTTGGGTCACCAACGCATTATTGCAAAGATATGGGAGATCGAATGCCTCGAATTCCGTCAGACGAGGCAGGCATTCTGACAGCCGCCTGGCGTCAAATGAGAAAAGAACTCAGCTCATCAACAATTGATAATTTCCACTAGTAAGCTATATCATTTGTTGATAAGCTGCTTTCTTTTCTCATTTGGTGCCAGGTGAGTGTTGGAAGGCCGACCTTTTTTGACGGAATTCGAAGCATACGATCTCCCCTATCTTTACAATAATGCGTTGGTAAACTGTGTTCTCAGGCGGGCCCAACCAACTAAACTAAAGTCTACCCGAATCACACTGTGCGCCCACGCGGTCGGCGGGTGTGTTGAGCCGCCGACGCCAGGGCATTCTTAGACCTTTGAATCGACTAGAAGGATTATCAGACGAGTAGGGAGCAATACTCCAGTCAACTATATCTCAGTCGTTGGAAGGTTCGTCTGAAAAATGCTTACGTGGCGGCTGCTCGACAAGCACGCCGACTGCGTGGGTGGACATTCTCATTCAGACAGATTCTACCGCACCTTTCCGCGCGATTTGTGCCTCTACATAGAATACTGTCTTTGGTCACTATGCAAGCTGCAACGGTTTCTCGCGATGTTAGTGTACTGTTGTGTATTACCACGCCTCAAACTCAGTTTTTTTAATCTGTAAGGTTACTTGAGATCCTGGTTTGCAAGACTATCTAACGATAGAATGCTTATTAGGATTTGAACTCGAAGAACAAAAAAGGTTTGGAAATGTGCTTTCTAGATTGCTATGACTTACTTGACTTAATCAGTTGGCTTTCGCCTGACGCGGTCATTCTGCATCTTCACCGAGGTGTGCCGTCCTAGTAGTCAGCCGTGTCTATTTTTCACGGTCTTCAGCCACAATTTGAACACATTCCATCCAGCTGTCACTATTCCATTCCCTGCGAAACTAAACATCGCGCCTGAACTGTCTTTCGATGCTGAGTGACTTCAAATCCTCTTCAACCACATCCGTCCAGAACTTTCGCCTACGCCCAGGTGGCCGTTTCCAGACAGGATTTGGAAGCATTCTCAGAGCGTGTTGTACGAGACGATCCGGCGTTCTTCTTAGTATATGCCCGAGCAGTCGAAGTCGACTTTCCATTGCTGCTTGAGATGGCGTTAGGAGATGCTGGCACCTCCCTCGTGTCAAGCGTTGATGTACTGCGTCGATTTCCTTGTAAAGGTCTTCGTTATGGCATACACGCGGCCAGAAATATCCACGCAAACGCCTAAAAAGCTTCCTCTCCGTGCAATCCAACCTTTCCATCTGCGTCTTCGGTGCTGCCCACGTCTCCGATCCGTGCATCATGATAGGGCGAATAGCGGATAGGTAGACGCGCAACTTGACTTTCTTCGCGATGGTGGTAGACCACAAACACTTGGTTAGAGAATTAAATGCAGACGTAGCTTTCGCACATCGTTGTCGAATATCCGCTGCATAACTACCATCGTTATTCAGCAAACAGCCCCAATAACAGAAATCGTCCACCAGTTCGATACGTTGTCCGTCCACACAAACTCCCGTTGAAGGCCTCTGAGAGACCCACATCTGCTTGCATTTTTCGAGACGAAGACGAAGTCCATAGGCTGCGGCATACTTCGAAACGAGGTTCGCAATCCTTTGCAGGTTTGCGTTGTTTGCAGCAAATTACACAATGTCGTCGGCGTACTCCAGGTCGACAGGGGAGCGTCATGATGGTGTTGGGATCACATCCGCAGGAAACTGTTCTGCAACTCTACGCATGATGTCATCAACGGCGAAGTTAAAAAGAAAAGGTCCTGCAACTGCTCCTTTCCTTACTCCTGTTTCCACCTCGAAAGCTGACGTAAATCCGACACGTGTACGAACTGTTGCTGTTGTTCCTTTGTTCATGTCCTCGATTAACCAAAAATACTTTTTCGGGACTCCATCTGCTTGCAGAGCATTGAGCAATCGATCGCGATGAGGAGAGTCGAACGCGGCTTCAAAGTTCAAAAAAGCAAGCTGTAATGGCTTCGAAAACCGCTGCCACGATTCAATTACTCTTCTCACGACGAACACTTGGTCGATGGTCGATCTTCCAGGTCGAAAACCGGCTTGCTCATCTCTGGTCGTTCTTTCACGATGTTTGATAAGTCGCTCGAGAATGATACGTTCTAAAACCTTGTACATGACACGCAGTAGAGAGATTCCTCTGTAGTTCTTAGGATCCGTGACGGATAGCATCTTGTGAAGAGGTACAATGTTGGCATGTCTCCACGAATCGGGTATCCTTTCGCTCATCCATATGACACGGATGATGTTGGTCATTTCACGAATCCCAGACGGAGGAAGAGCTTTCAGCATATCAGCAGTGATGTTTTCATTTCCACCTGCCTTTCCATTCTTCATTTTCCAGACACAATCCAAAACTTCAGACTCAGTCGGCGGTTCCTCACTGACATCGTAATGTGCTCTCTGAAAATGCGGGAGCTCAGGTACTGATTACGCTGGACGATTCAGTAGTGAACTGATGTAATCCTTCCATATTGGCAGCGTCGCATCACCAACTGCAGCTCCATTGGTAGTGTTCAAGACAGGAGAACATCTCTTCATCTTCCCGCTATACTGTCGCAGCAACGTGTAGGCATTCCTCGGATTCTTCTCCTCCCAAGCCTTCTCGAACTCCTTAGCTCTACACGTCCACTCTCGTTCGCGGTCACTTTGAAGCTGCCGACGCAACTTCCTCCTCAGACGCTTCTCCTCCACGAAGTTTCCTGCAGTTCGGAGAGCACATACTCTGTTGTAGGTAGATGTTGTTTCTTCTGAGACGTAGGCGAACTTCTTCCTAGGCTGTACAACCGGGAGTGCATGTTTCGAAGCTTCCTGGATGAAGTTGACAAAAGAATCCGCGTCGCAAAGTTTCTTCTTAGTCCTTACTCCGATGTGAATAGAAACGCGTAGTCGAAAATACCTTCTGGACTCTTCATCTCTGAGACTTTTCATGTCAATCCTCTGGAGAGGCTGAGCCCCTCGCTTCCTCTTATGAATCCTCGCAGTAGAGTTCAACAGAATAGGACGGTGATCCGAATCGAATGCGACATCCCAAACAGCTCTAGATCTTCGAATGTCCGCTACTGGAATATTCCTCATCAGGACATAGTCAGGCTGTAGTTTCAAAGTTGTCATCTTCCGCTTCCGCTGCTGTTCTGAAGATAGCTGCGTTGGTCCCTGCCACGTAAGCTGATGGCGGCGATGATTCCTCTAATGTCGATGCAATAATCAGACCACTGCGTTCACAAAAGTCGACAAGGCGGCAGCCTTTGCCCGATGTTTGCTCCACTGGGTAGAACCATTTACCGAGTACTTCGGATTCCTGATCAAGTCCCATCTTCGCATTTGCGTCAATCCCCACGACAACAGCATGTTGACAAGGTATCCTGGCCAGCAACGTATTGAGTTCCTCATAGAACGCATCCTTCGAATTGTCTTTGGCGGTTTCAGTGGGCGCATGAGCACTCACTATCCACAGATTGAATCCTCTGTGATCCCGCAGTCGTATGAATGCATTCCGGCACGACGTTGAGCCAAACTCCTTGACCGTACCATTGAAATCCTTCCTTGCAGCTACTGCACAGCCTCCCACTCTCCCATCGTCAGCGTTACCGCAGTAAATGGTGCACTCTCCGACGCTGATGACGGGTCTATCCTTGAGGCGGGTTTCCTGCAAAGCAGCAAACGGTGCATGGAAATAGCTCAGAAGTCTGGATAGCGCAGTTTTTTGGATATCACTCGACAGCGATCGACAGTTCAGGGTGGCGAAACTGTGGCTTGTGGCCAAAGACTCCATGAACTCCTTAGGTACGGATCCTAAGGTGTTATGGACCAGAGGCCTTAGTGTGCCGGACGGCGACACCTTTATGCAATGTATGGGATACTTTCGCGATATAGTTGTGCGCGCTATATCGCTCGAACGTTCCCTGTGTACACTCAAACGTCTGCTGGGTTCAGTAGAAGCAGGGGCACCAACGAGCAGGTACCAACAGACTTGTATACACTCCCCCCTCTAGATTGCTATACAGTATATAATTGCATGGAGAGAAAGCGTGGCCGCTCGCATAACTACCGTATTTTCTTTTTTAGAAGTACGTATACTCAATATTCTCTGGGCGACTATTTTAGATGTACTTTAATCAGAGGTGTACTTTGAATGTAGTGTGTACTTCTAATTCTCAGACCCTTCTTCCTGGTGTACTTGTATTAGGGATGTAGTTCTAACAGAGGCAACTTCTATTATGCGGCGCGATTTTTTGAATTTCTTATTATGAACAGTTTGCATTTCCGGCAGGGAGTTTTTGTTGCTTGCGAAGGCAGGCAACAAAGAATTTGTATGTATTTAAATTTAAAATCTCAACACAAAAGCGTAGCCATTCAAGCGCGATCGAAATGTGGCTTCCGCAATCACTGGTATCATCCTCGTGTTCTAAACGATTATTCATGTTCTTTGTCGGGCCAACTTCTTGGAAAAACTGTAGCGGCGTTGCTTTAGTCGACACCGGTTTCACGACGAAGAGGAAAACTATTGGGAACATACTCTTGAGCATTGAAGCACTAAAGGTGATCGCCTTTCGCGACGTCCGGAGCGATTACAAAGCGCTATTCTTGATTGACTTGACAACGGCTCTTCCAGAGCAGGGTTCTTTGCGTCCACAAAGCCTCTTAGGAAACGTACATAATTGATGGTGCCGGATTTACTTGTCGTGTGAACAATCTCTACTCAAATAATACAATTTTCACAAAGCTGAAAAATCTTGATTATGGGAGGATCATTACAGCCAACGTTTTCGGTCAGAAGAAACTCATTTTCGAACGATTATCACCTAGTGAATCCACAATTCCCTGATGCACCTAAATGAGCTTTGTACATTCGCCGCAAATAACCGCAGTAACAATTATTAGCCCGGAGTCATTGATCATTCCGCAGAAGCGGCACCGAAAGTTGCCCCATACAAGCAATATTCGCCCGAAAAAAGGGGTAGCCGATTGTTCTTTTGTGAATAATCACATCTGGCGAATATTCAAAAAACATCTCGCTTAATCCGGTCTCCATCACAAGCCACATTCGGATCGCCAAGAACATAAGCTCGGTACAGGAGGGTAACTTTAGAAAGTTGTGTACTTTTTCTAGGGGTTTCCTTCAAATAGAGGAAGCACTACTTATTTTTAGGCCACTCTTTTTTTTGTGCTTCTACTAGAGGTGTACTTCAAATTGAGGTGTATTTATAATAGAGGAAATGCGGTAAATGGGATGACCGGTATTGTATATGTAGTACTCTGCACAAAGCCGCAAGATCATAAAGCCTAGGTCGCTCGGATGAGTCCCGGCGGAGCAAGCAGCGGAGCGGTCGGTCATGGCAAAATATAGCAGGGATAAGAAGATTCCAACATGAAAGGCCTGATAAAACTTTCTTCGAATGACTGAAAATGGGGGAGCTATGCTATACGAGCGCACGTGCCGTATAACATGTCGCGATAGTTGCGACCAAGGAATGTAGAATGATCGCTTTTTGCTAGGTTATCATATGTTTCTTGTGAGCAATGCTCGTCTGTTTTGCCGCCTATGTTGTGTTTCGTGTTTTATGTGAACGGCACTGCCGTACATAAGCTAGATTAGGAGTCTCGAGATTATCTTCTTCTTCTTCTCAGGATCTTCTCCGCATCAGCATCTGTTTGTGCTGTTGTACTTTTCACCAGAGATAAAGAGATCACTGAACCACGAGCACATAACACTTGAAACGAAATCAAAGTCATTGATTGATATGCATTGTTTCACCAGTGTTCACTTGCTGTTAGGGTATGTTTTAGATGACATCGAATGGAGGTGGGAAAGCGACCTATAACGGCGAAGCAAATAAGGAAGAAAGGCAACGAAAAAGCACCGCCTATGATCCTGCATTGGACTTCGATCTAATTGACCGCTTAGGTAAGCGAATGGTGTAACACGTACTACACATGGTATGTACATGGGTTGAATGACTATCACGACAATTTTACAGTTTTTAGTTCCCGAATTCAATGACGACTGGGAAAACAACGCTTTCGACGAGTGATAATGCGGATCAGTACTTTGCTGGGAGATATTTCAGTATTGCGCAATAATCTCGGGAGGCTAAGATAGCAATTAGCCCCGGACCACTTCACGGATGTTCATTTTTTGGGACTAGACCAGCTCATTAGAGCGGTGAGGGCAAGCATTTCAAATGCTGTTCATGAACACTGTTTGATCCGCAATTAGGACAATCTTGAATATCATTTGTTTGTTTTTCATTAAACTCTTATATCAATCTGATCGTTATTTCAAGACAGCGACCATTTGCTTTCCTATCCCGGACCCCAGCGGATCGCACAATGAATTCTCTGTTCAATATTGGCTTCCCATGAGTCTGATTCATTGCTAAAATCGATTTCCTCTAGTACAACTCTGGAGTATTCGCCCTGCTCAGAAGTTTCGAATCAAGTTACTCGCGAGATATCAGGGAAAAATCAACATACTTGTAGCTTATATGAGTTTTTTAAGTTACTTGCGAGATTCGGACTCGCAAGTAACTTACATGGGCATAATCATGATACTTGTGGCCTTTGAATCTCGCAAGTAACTTACATTGGCCTGTGTATCCTCGCAAGTCGATGGTCACGTCGTAACTTGCTAACACGTGTACAGCCGGTATATAAGTCGCCTCACCTTACTCGAGTCCTCGTTCGGCATTCTGATGCCAACCCTGGAAAGCGTTTCCGAGTCGCTCTCCGGAGGCCAGCTTATTTTCGACCGCTGGGGGGATAGGGGTTTCCTCTCGGCTGGGGGGGGGGGAAGCGGTTTTCGCCGCGGTCCTCGGGGAGGGTGATTTCTCGCCGCAGACCTTGGCGAAGATTAGGCCCTTGTAGTGGACACAGGCGGCGCCGTCTCTGCTGTGCACCAGGGGTGCGTGATTGTCGCACAGCAATGTCACCTGCATCTAAGGAGTAAGTTAAATGCTACTTCTGTGTAAGTTACTTGTATACTAGAAGTAGGTTATTTGTGACATAAAAGTAAGTTACTTGCGACATTAGGTAAGTTACTTGTGACATAGAAATAAGTTACATGAAGACTTCACGTAACTTACTCAAAAGTAACATTTAACTTGATTCAAAACTTCTGAGTGGTCGAAAGCGTTTCCCTGCAAAACATGAACAGAGCAAGAGTTGGTAGCGGAGTGGTCCATAGGGAAGATCCTTTCCAAGTCTTCAAAATTGAATCCTGTTTGTTGCCAAACTTTTCACTTATAATTAGTATCCAATTTATCGTGTTTTCAAAGGCGATAACTGTGTGATTAGTATGATCGAGCCGTATGCATAGTCCATACGAAAGGCCAATTTCATTGTCCAGGAGATGGTTTGGGGTGTGGCAGGCCAAAAAGCTAGAGCGCAGGCAGGGAATAGAGAGAAGGCGGAAAACTATGTACCTACAGCTTGAGAATCAAGTGCAATGTTGTACAATTTTCAAATCCTGATGTTATTTCTGCCATATCTAAAGCATTTCACTCCACAAATTTGTGGGATAATGTTGTTTGAAGAGAAATAGAGGAAATAGCGTCCTCTACGTCCCTGTCCCGATTTCGGCCTTACCGTCCGCTACCCGACGATTTGGCGGTATAACGTGTCCCACCGGTGGGACGCGCTGGCTTCAATAGCGTCCCACGTATAACTAATTTTTCTTTTTTGTGTCTATATTGTAGCTAGCAATGATGATTGAACAGTATCACTCCGGGACGCGTTCGTTAGTTAGAGAAAATTACTGAAAACCAAAATAGAGTCAACTGAGCTGCAACGCTTTCAGAAAAGTAAACGAGTTTAAAACGATCGGTTTCTACTAAGCAACTTAAGAGCTAGGAGCTAGCAATAGAAACGAAAAGGAAATATAAAATGCTTATAAAGTTACTTTACAGCCGTTTTGTCATCCACTTCAGCCCACCTGATTTTCGAAAAGTCTAACTATGTTGTTGCACTGATGGACCACGAGGTTTTTATTGAAGTGTTAGGTAGGTCCACACATTGATAATATGTATGTTCAAAAGTACTTTCTTGCGGCGGAGAAATCGATTTTTGACAAGCGTGACCCACCGGTGGGGCACGTGGTCCGAAGTGGTAGTACACGCGTGTCCCACCGGTGGGGCACGTGGTCGTGAAGGAGTTAAGCACGTGAAGTCGGCAATGGTTGCCTGGACAGTTTTGGTTCCCTCTCGAGGGCACATCTTGTGTTGACACAAAATTCTCCGCCAAGAGGGAGGCAAACGTTAAGCGCCATCCGTGCGTGTCGAATGTATATAAGATCGACTTCAGCATTTTGTAAGATTGTGAGCGGTTTTGATAACCGAATACAGTTGCACTCAGAAATGTACTAAGTTTTCCCCTTATGTATGCACAGTCAGCTTAAAATGAATTGCGACTAGAGCCCGCATGGATAGGCCCGGTTCTGCCCTTCTCTACAAAGTCACGGAGGTGGGACTGGGCAGAGCCTACAAGGTTTGGGTCAGGTATGAAGGAATAGAAGTACGACTTGCTGGCAAAACACGATCATGGTTCTAGAGCAAATGGCAGTACTTTGCCCTCTCCGCGTCCACTGAAAGAGGCGAAACAACACCAAAACTGAGAAAACTTAGTTGAAAGTAACAATCCTTCATAGTGTTTATTGGTTAAATTCTATTCAAATAGCTATTGAGAAGAATTTGACGAAGCGTAGCCGGTTCCTCTCGTTTTGTCATTACTCGTAATCCACCTCCTGAAATAAATGCGTAACTAGAGAAAAAAAAAGAATTCAGTTATGGCTCAGGTGAGAACGGTTTTCAAGAAATCTCTGAGAAAATATAGGAACAATTGAAACTCACCGACGATGCATCGTCGGATATGTAGTTTGTTCATCAAGTTAGCTAAGCACTTGTCGTCTCCGTTGCACATATTGCACAGAGCGTTATCCATATCGAGAACATCTGAAAAGATATGTTTTTCCTAACTACATAGGATGACGCGACTCTGCCTGGAGGGGAAAGTGTCAAGTGGGAAAGAGAAGAGGTGATGGCTATCGATTGGGTGACTCCGCGCCGAACAGCTGCGTTTGGCTTCCCTAAAGTTAACGTTGGCATGGATTTTGAAGAGACTTCGCTTTCTCTGCTGAAGGTTGGCTCAAACTCGGTGTCATATGCTATCACATATGTAGGTGCTATGAGTTTGCGCCAACCTTCAACAGTGAAAACGAATTCTCTTCACGATCCATGCCGATGTTACACGGGCAATGCGCTAAAATCATTCCAACTAAGAGGCAACGAGCAATAAGTTCCCGCCGCGTTTTTGGCTGGAGCGTGTTCACTTTATCTGAAAAGTCACAATCTATCCAGTTGATCAGTGCGTGTCACGACATAACAACCATTTGCCCTGTTACGTTAGTAATGATCGGTTACCGACCTGCAAGATCATAAGGGATCAGCCTAAAAGAGTATCTGCAGCCCCTTCCATAGCTGGTCGCCTCAACTTGAGGTCGAAGCGACCAATAGCGATTTCAAATCGCTTGGCAGGACGCAATTTCGCGCAAAAAAGACGGAAAACTACGGACAGGGAATAGAAAAAAAACACAGGTTTCTCAGCTAATACTCATTTTCAATGGCTCAGATACTTTAAATTAATATTAACATTCGATAGATAATAATCAAATAATAGTTTTCCAGTAATTTTTATTGAAGTTCGAAGATGTTTTCTGGACCTTTCGCTAATGGTAATGATGTCATTCTCATGTGTTTTGATGTAAACTGCCAACTGTTCCAAGCCGTCGTGACTCACTCAGAGATATGAAAACATGATACATGTAACATAAAGTGTAAGATACTTGAGATATAAAGTGTAAGATACTTGAGATATTCAAGCATATCAACTTTATATGTCATGTGACCTACATTTATATTACATGTAGCACATACATTTGCATGCCCAGTAACATACACTTATATTTCACGTAACTTGATTAGACCTGTAAGTTGAAGCTTGATGCTTCAGGGTTGGATTTGCAAGTTCCGAGTTGCTACTATATATAGGCCCAAGTAGTATAGTGGTGAGTATCCGCGTCTGTCACATGCGAGACCCGGGTTCAATTCCCGGCCGATGCACCATGTTCGAACTGCATCACGGTTCGATATGGGTTTTGGTGGTTCTTGCTTCTACTTACAACACATTGTATTTTATATTTATTAAGAACAAAGATACTACTATTTACTACTACGTTATTTAAAGTCTTGTTTCTTTATTATTTCACAAATCCATTCCTTTTCATTTCATTATTTCCTTTCCACGTTCTTTCCACTTTACGCTGGTGAGTCCGCGGCTCTATAATAGAGCTAGATGGGACCGTTATTACCAGGGCTCGATAGGACTGTCAGGAATGCGGCTGCAGGCAGAGGAAGGGCATAGTGCCGATCCTGGCTGCCAATAGAGAGCACAGTAGAGCCCCCTTGGAGCGTCTCGCCCGCCTTTTATGGAGGACAGGGGCGTGACTGCAGTGTAAGGTAGTGTAACTGCGGGGTAGCCGATTCTAAAAATATCGTGAAACTGAAGACAGTTCACGACACTTCAGGCACAAATCAACATCCTTTAACTCTCGCAAACATCCTAGGAGCTTAGAACTTGCTGCTCTATAACTGAAGCAGCAGGCTTGGACCCCACAGCTTCACACATGAAGCAGTTGGCTTAGGCTTGCTTTAAAAACATGGTATGTCGACCCCTCTAATCCTCTCCATATTTGGCTTGAATCATGAGAAGCGAGAAATCAACGACTCAACCAGGGGGAGTGACCACCTGGTCGAAAGTCAATCCAAAGGACCTGCAGCTGTCGCAAAGGTATTCGAATGCCCGTAAGATCTGCAGGTTTGGGGACAATGTTCGGCATGTGCCCTTAGTTGCTCGGGATATTTGAATTATGTTACTCTTATACTACATGAAATTTACTTGAGTGGAGATGATTCACATGTAACTTACATTGGCCGAGATATGGTACAAGTATATTGTAAACGTTCCTTATGTTACGAGTATCAAGTTTTCGGCAATTGGGAACATGTTACATGTGAAATATCTTGGCGAATGCATGTGATATGCGACATTCGGTGTGAGAGCGAGGGGCTAATAGATCGCATGCATTCGCCAAGATATGCATGCAGGTCGGGATAATTCGCAAGTACAATGGGTTCCAAAATTACGGGCGCGCTGCTTTACTTCACCTTCAACGGGAATTTCGGCAACCGATTCCTTGTCTTTCCGAATTATAAGTACTTTCATATGTGAGCTCCATGTTTCCATCACTACTTTGTTGATATTGATTTCAAGGACAACATAATGGAAGCTCATTCGATGCGCAGTGCAGTCATCGCAGTGCACAATGAAGGACACACTTCTAGATCAAGAAGCATCGCCGAATCGCTCTCATTGCGCTCAAAAACTGTCTAGAAGGCAAGACGAACAGCCGTTTCGCTCAGCTTGGTACACTCTCGGACAAAGTCGGCAGATGTAGAAAGGTCAGTGTTCCCACCTCCAGGAATGTTAAGAGGATTCGGAAACGAAACGATGGATATCTCTCGTCTTCTCAGGTGAGGAAGTCCTCAGGGTGGGGCAGACTATAAACCTCCAAAACGATAAGTTTGTCACCAGAAGCAACAAGCCAGCCATATAGCGAGTAAAAATTATTGGAGGGAAAGCCACCCTTACTTCTTCCATGGTTTTGGGACCAATCACGAGTGGCGGCAAAACTCACCTCGTTTTCATGGATTCTGGTGTCGCAATTGACACACGGAAGTTCACAAGCAAGCAATCTTCGAGGATATGTTGAAGCCCTGGACATTCTATAACTTCGGCACCCTGCTGCTTCCTTAAGGACTTCTAGCAAGCGCGTAGTGTGAAGCCCCTTCAAGAGTGGTGCCGTCGCGTGCTTCCTGACTTCATCTCGTACGAAGATTGTCCATCTTGCTCACCGGACCTAAACCTTCTTGACTTCTCAATGCGATCTATAATCGAAGATCTGTGAACCTCGTTCCACAAAGTTGTGCTCTCTGAAATCTGCACTTTGGAAATTATGGGTTGAACTGGATGATGACTACCTACATACGGGAATGCTGCCATGCCTTTTTCTTACTAGTACCCGAGAAGATGACGGACATTTTGGGATCTGATGATAGTGTTGTCTTCACAACACTATGAGTAAACCTATTCATGTTTGTTATAGTTGAAATCCGATTTAGTGTTCAAAAAACTCTTCGATACCTGCGCGTCCGTAATTATGGAACACCCGTTGTATTGCTAATGATGAAACTCTCTTGATCGTTTATTGAGGCAACGTTTCGGGCCCTAAGCCCATTATCAAGCCTCTGAAACGTTCCATTCAACATTCAAATACAAAATCAAGGCAGCACAACAACAAAGGGACGACCAACCTCTACCCTCTCAAGAACGCGTCACCACGGGCAGGTGGGAAGTAGGCGGGTGACCTAGAAACAAGGGAGTGCGAGGCCACATCCCCCAAGAAAGTCTGATCATATATACCTCTCGACGACCGGATGTTGTGGACAGTGAGGGGAAAACACATTCGAATACCTTATCACACAACGGAACTTTTTTCAAAAGTAGCTTCTCTGAAGTTGGAGCTAGCACGAGTCTTCGAAAATGATAAGAGTCAGCATACACCGGATAGCATGACCACAACAGAGAGATCCGGCCTGGAGAAGGCGATGAACTTGAAAAAATCTCTACGTTTTTCCGTGTGTGACAAGTGCGGAGGCTTCGTCGTCATGTCTAGAGAACGTGATATTCAACTCAGTGAAGCAGCTCTGTCGGACTCTTCTGTTTACGACTCAGCCATTTATGAGCAGTATAAACGCGCGTGCAAAGCACTAGAAGGAACAATTAGATGGATACTTGGTCCGGACTTGAAAAGAATATCCTAGTCCGACTCCTGCCAGATCACGCTTCCGTACCGACCTACTACCAACTAATCAAAACGCATAAACTGGTGCGACACGGAGATGGCAACACTTGGGATAATACCTCAATCAAATCGAGACCTATTGTTTCATCCTGTGGCGGTCCAGCGGATATGATTAGCTGGCTCCTTCATTAACTCCTTTCTCCCCTGCTCTTGCAGGTGCCAGCACATTTGAAGAATGTCCAACAATTTTCGGAGCGGTTACATCAGTGCGATTTCAACAATCAGGAACGACTACAATACTAAAGTTTCGACGTCGTCGCACTCTATACGAATGTAGATATCAGAAGAGCTGATCATGCGTGTGTTTAACTTCTACGGCTACACCATCAAAATCTCCAACTTTTCGGTATAATTGTGGAAGAGATTGAAGAACTTTTACGAAGTGTAGTTGAAGTGAACATATTCCGCTCCCAAAATATTCTCTACAAACAATCAAGAGGACTCGAAATGGGAAGCAGATTAGCTCCTTTACTGGCCATAGTCTTTACGGACTCCCTCGAGCGATCGGCTTTATCGCGAGGACTTTTGTTTTATGGTCGATACATTGACGACATCTTTGTAGTCGGAAGGTCTCGCCCGGCACTACGACAGTTTTTGACACGATGCAATTCAACGTGTCCTTCGATCAGGCTCACACTGGAAGAACCATCGGAAAGTGGGTATCTCCCATTCCTCAACACGAAAATTAAGATTTCAGAGGGCCAAGTAAGCATTTTTGGCACAAGAGGAAAGCGTCGCATAACATCATAATCCACGCTCGAAGTTGTCATCTATTGTATATGAAACACAACGTTGTTCGACATACAATCGCAATATCTACCCAGCTTACCTCAACGAACCCTCAAGCAGTCCAGGAGGAAATTAAAGAAATCTCACGCCAAAATGGATATGGTGAAGTAGGAAGTCGTTGCTGGAGGCCACACCGTACACCCGGAGAGACAGCTCTAGTTATACCGCTCATGAATGATTCTTTTGCAATGGACATTAATCGCGTCGTCAAGCATTCAGGGCTCCCAATAAGCCTTGACTTCCGACCACCGCCTTCTTTACGGCGCTTTTTGACTACATCGCGTCCATATGAAAGTGAGTGTGAACGTGCTGACTGCAGGATATGCTGTGGGCCTAAGAAAGTGTGTCAAATGAGGTTTGTGGTGTACAAAGTAGTGTGCCTCTCATGTGATGAATTTTATATTGGAGAAACAGCAAGACCACTTCGATGCAGAATGGATGAACATCTACGGGCTCTGCGTAGACCGCACAGCTGCCCCGACAACCCTTTCTCAAAACACCGCACTTTGAGACACACATATGAGGCACCTCCAGAGCTCAGCGTTACGATTCTGCATCGAAATCTATCCGATTCGGTCGAGCGTAAGATAAAAGAAGCTCTTGAAATACAACAAGCGAAGCCAACAATCAATATAAAAGAAGAAATGACAGCAGCTATGAAGCTCATTGCTGTATAGCAAGGAATGAAGTGATACAGCAATGATAAGTGACATAATCAAGAATATCATCCAAGCTGTCTCCCCTGGCCTTCACCCACCCCTCACTGTCCACAACACCCGGTCGTCGAGAGGTATGTATGATCAGACTTTCTTGGGGGGGGGGGGTGTGGCCTCGTACTGTCTTGTTTCTAGGTCACCCGCCTACATCCCACCTGCCCGTGGTGACGCATTCTTGAGAGGGTAGAGGTTGGTCGTCCCTTTGTTGTTGTGCTGCCTTGATTTTGTGTTTTGAATGTTTAATGGAACGTTTCAGAGGCTTGATAATGGGCTTAGGGCCCGAAAGGTTGCCTCAATAAACGATCAAGAGAGTTTCATCATTAGCAATACAACAAGTGACGCAATGAAACTCAGACAACCTGCTTTATTATGGAAAACCCGATTATATACATTGACCGATTTATGCTACAAGCATATTGTCTTAAGCCTTCTATATCACATCTAAGACGTTTTCATTTTTCTGAGCAGTGCAATATCCGTCCATGGGTCTGCTATGAAAGGGGTGTGTGATCGCCTCGCTCAGGAAAGGAAAGTCGAGGAAGATAACCGTGAGAAAGTTTTAGAGATCGGCTCGTGCAATCAGATCAACTTGCCAGCGGCCCGTAGAACTTGTGCAGATGCTACTCGCCCGAAGAGTGGTATATGGATATCCTAATTCACAGGCAGGTGTAAGAATTCATGAGAAATAATGCTCGAAGAAAACCACCAGTCTTCTTCTTCGATTAGAAGCTTTTTTTAACGCAAACAAAGCAAACCCACAGTCTTCATAATGACCCGTGCTGTTCAGAAATGACTCTAAGATTTCATTCTTTTAACAGAATAAAAACGGTCTTTGAAGACCCATTTTTAGGTGTGGTACAATCGATTGCATCACACTTAAAAAAGCGTTTTCAAAGACCGTTTTAAACCGGTTGAAAGAATGAGTTTGATTACTTGGGCCCGTGACTAGGTTTTCCGCACGTTGAAGCAACGCGGAACTCTCTAATTCAAATTTCGTTGAATACTTATACAGCAAATATACAGTAAATATTATACAGCTATCGATTTTTTCATGGACCCCTCCCTATGTAGCGCTGTTCGGATTAAATCTGCGTCCATGAAATTTTGGGTGCGCTTTCACTTCTGAATAGCCAATTGCTAAATGTGAATTTCAAGCCTGAAACAGCACCCATGTGCCCTCAGGGCATGAAACCAGGCTCCGCCCACCTTATGTAGCGCTGTTCGGATTGAAGCTGCATCCGTGAAATTTTGAGTGCGTTTTCAATTCTGGATTGCCAATCGATAGATGTGGTTTTCATACCTGAAAAAGCACCATGTGCCCTCAGGGCATGAAAAACAGGCTCCGCCTATCTCATGTAGCGCTATTCGGACTGAAACTGCATCCATGAAATTTTGAGTGCGTTTTCACTTTTGGATAGCCAATTTCTAAATGTGGTTTTCATGCCTGAAATCACACCTATGTGCCCCAACCGCACCTATGTACCTTCAGGGCATAAAAATCCTATGCTTCAGGCGATATCACATCTCGGACACGAGTCAATTTCGTGGAGTAAATTGCAAAAGATACAACAGTGAGCTCTTGTCGAACAGTCAACTATCCATTATTTCTCAGAATTGCGAAATTTTTTACCTTTAGCGGGATCGAACCTGTGACTCCTAAATCGCTTAAAAGGCATCTTCGATTACGAAATTCCAAAACATCTGTGTCATTTCGTTGACAGGATAGACGGCTTGTCAACACCACCGCTGCTGACATATCCAGGAGCGCTTTTTGTGACACACTTTACCTGTCCACGACTCCTCCTCCATGTCAGAATCATGAACGATGGCCATGCTACTGTCGTCTGTTGTCTTCTATGCTTTCTCCACCAGTGAATTGTAAGCTCTTCCTGTGTGTTCCTGCCTTATTTTTACTTCTCCATTTCATATCCTGCCTCATTTGTTTTTTTTTCGCGGTTGTTTCTCACTATTCAGTTTCTTTTTTGATCTCCTGTCTCATTTTGCTTTCTCAGTAAGATCTCCAGTTTTATTTTTTTGACCTCTTATTGTGATCTTATTTTTCCCTCTCTGTTTGCCGTCATTTCTTATACTAACGGTATGGCTATCAACCCCCCCCCCCGCCCTGATAGAAGATATTCGAATTTTCGAATATTCGAATGCTCGAATATTCGATTTATTCGGAAAATCAAATTATTCGTTTTTTCGAATATTTGGTTTATTCGGAAAAGCAAAATATTCGTTTTTCGAATATTCGGTTCATTCGGAAAAGCAAAATATTCGTTTTTTCGAATATTCGGTTTATTCGGAGGATCAAAATATTCGTTTTTTCGAATATTCGGTTCATTCGGAAAAGCAAAGTATTCGTTTTTTCGAATATTCGGTTTATTCGAAGAACCAAAATATTCGTTTTTTTCGAATATTCGATTCATTCGTAAAATCAAAATATTCCTTTTTTCGAATATCCGGTTTATTCGGAAAACCAAAATATTCGTTTTCGAATATTCGGCCGAACTTTGGTGGTAATATCCGAATATTCGCAAGAGCGTATACTGCCATTTCGCCACGAATTATGGCTGCCGGTTGCATACCCTACGAACCGTTGAGAACACTCCTTCCTCATTCAATTTTCGTGAAATCCCAAAGTGAGTTGTAAAGAGCTGGAGGTGACATCATTAACGAGATTTGCTCGAATCTTACTAAGTAAGATCCAAATAAGAAGAGTCGACCTCGCGAAGGGAAACAGAAGAAATCGACTTTGTGAACCTCGACCTTTTTTGTACAGTCGGTCGAATGTTGCGCTCGATGTCCCATCCTCATCAAGCTGCCCACGAGGCTATAAATCTTTCTCTTCGGGTTATTTGAAGTGCTCAACACAAATCTGAGGTCCGTTTATTGAGTTTCGGCAGATCGCGGTAGATAACTGTGGGTGTACGGTAGTTCGGCGAAGTCTCAGATCCGACTCAGAATTCCTACGTGGGAATTATTCAGGGTGCTGAATACGAATTTTATCGATTTTTCAAATAGTATGGTAGGTTATGCTCCTAAATGGCAATGTACCTACCGCAACCTGCAATAAACCTCGGAGTTTCGACAAACGGACCCCAGATTCGTTTTCATATCCCTACTCAGATAATAACACCGGCTGAGCGGGCGGAGAAGTAGGGTCGCCGGCTGAGCGAGCAGGCTTATTTTGGAGGCGGAGCGTCTTACCGGCTGAGCGTACGGGCATGCGTTTTACCGGCTGAGGGGCATGGCTTTACCGGGTCAGCGAGCGGACATAAATCCACGGCGGAGCATGTCACCGGCTGATCGGGCAGACATAGCATTACCGGCTGAGGGGCATATCTTCACGGGGTGAGCGGGCAGACATTAATCAATGGCGGAGCATATCACCGGCTGATCGGGCAGACACTAAAGCGAACCAGGCTCATGTAGGGCGCGGGCGAAATGGGCTTCGAGCTGATTCGAGTGATGACATTCGAACGGGTGGTCACCCACACGATTTGGATCATTGACCCCTCACCCCGTACGGTTCGTTGTGACCGTGTGGACGTGACAGCGGGTCAGTTCATGATTTTTAAAGCAAGGTAAGGCTTGCCGCTTCAGAAATGAAACGCAAGCCTCGAACTTGCTGGGGAATAGGGAGAGCCTACTAGGGGCTTTATCTACTCTTGCAGATCGATATCATTCACGTGGTAAGCAAGAAATACCGGCAGAGCGAACCTCCATTTACCGGCTGAGGGGGCAGTGAGTAGGGGCTGAGGGGCAGCGATTTACCGGCTGAGGGGGCAGTGAACGCTGTGTGAGGGGGCCACCACTTGCCGGCTAAGCGCTCCACCATTTGCCGACTGAGGGGGCAGTGAATACCGGGGCTCGCCCGGGTACAATGTTTAGTCAGCCGGTATTACCTGCCCCCTCAGCCGGCGTTACTGCCTGAGTAAATAACCGCTACGGACAAGTTTTCAGCCAAATCCGTAACTTTTTTCCAAACACCTCAGACATTGCCTGATGGGTACCGTTACCCTACCGCGAAGCTCCAGAAACGCTTATTTCTGAAACCAGCAGTTCGGGACGGGATTTCGCGCATTTTTACTATGGATGTCAAAAAGATACTGACAATGCTTTGTATAGTTCCCTTGTCAGGCCGTCCCTCAGGAGCTTGAGTAGGTCAATGTTGGCCGTTTTCTCCCCTCCCCCCACCTAGAGTGATCGAGCAGTCGCGTAGTCGATATGAGTTGAGCGTTGTCGATTTACCTTATATACAACTTTTCACCATGTACGATGGACGCTAAAGGGCACTACGGCGTATGGGCCCACACCTGGTCGCAGGTTTGATCCCGCCGGAAGCCCACATTTTCGCAGAGTCTGAGTCATGAGAGTATGATCTCAGACAACTGTGGAGTCCGTTTCGGCCACGATCGGCTTTCTAATCTAATACTCTCTTGAAAGGCTTTTGAACAGCAGCGTGAGCTGTTTCGAGAAGCAAGTGGTCTATTTAAAGGGACTACGTGGCGCAGAGAGGCGAAACGTTTGCCGCACCGCCGTTTCCCACGCAACAGCACGTCCTCCTATCGTAATCTCGAGGTCCTCGCCGAGGTCGACAACGAAGGAGCTTCGTTCGCTGAGAACCGAGACGGAGACCCCCTCAGCGGTTGGAATTCCTCCAGAAAGAAGCCCCAGTCTCTGTGAATTTCGATGTCATTTTTCCATTTTCGTAATATTTGTTCTAAAACAGTGTCTCTCTCCATGATTATCAATGTGAACATAATTTCGGACAAGGAATAGTGAGTGCATTGCAATAAAAAAATCATGAACAAAGAAAATGTGAAATGATAGAAAAAATGAAAAAATTCGTTTCATGACAGTGTTCGGGAAAATGAAAACCTCCGATGGGCCGATCGTCGTTATATAATCTACGCCAACTGTCGACTACAACACATAACAAACGAATTCCAGGCCATCTACCAACCAAAAATTGTTGAAACAAACGTATTATTGCCTTCCAGGACGGATGTCTGGCATTTACATCGCGGTGTCGTAGTGCAGAGCAAGACGACACGACACACCATCCAGATGGCGCTAAACAGCGCGCACATTGTGGAAAAGTGTAGATTGGCCGCGACGCAGGCACGACACCGTCTCGTGTAGCAGCTCCTACTAAATCGGCCGCACGCGACGACTGTAAGTGCTAGGCGCGATCGATCACTGCGCTGGGCGTGGCGGGTTGTACTAGTTCCTACACCGCGACTCAAGTATGCACTAGGCCTATGAGATGGGTCCCCTTATATACGTGCTGTGCGGCTGATGGGCGCCTGATCAATCAATTGTGGAGCCATCGATCAACGTGTCCAAGCAAAAGCATAGTGGCTCATTTGTCGTCCAAATTGCATCGTAGTCGAATCGAAAGCGGGTCTCGGCCTAGTGGAACGCCTATGGCCTACTGCATATTTCTCGCGACGCGCCGCCGTGACAGTGCATATCAGCAGAATCGATTTTCGGTCGATATAGATAAAAAACATTGTGTTGCGTCGCTCGTCGTGGAAAATATGCACTAGGCCTATGTGTTGCGGCACGTGCTTCTCACTTCGACGACGATTAGGCCACGTGACGCTCGAAAAGTACGGGCCGTTACGTCGTCCACAGCGCTTTATATTCGAATCGAAAGCCTTTTGTGGCCGAATCGGACACCCCAATTGTCTGAGGTAGTGTCGTCCTTCACGTCTTTCGCATCCTAGTGTGATCCTTCGCAAAAAAAGTAACTGAATTTTGGATTCATGATCAGCGACTCGAAGAACCGTCTGAGCGGAGTTTGAGAAACGCGAAAACTACTTACAAGCGAAGGGTTTAGAGTGTCAAACGCATCTGCGAAAACGACTATTATTGTTGGTATCTCTAGCGCCCAAAACTGTGTTCAGCGCCTAAAACTACCCCCTGAGCAAAATTTGGGTGAAGGCGCATTTTCCATACTTTGTCGAGACGAAGCGTTTCAGAAAAATGTTCAAGATTTCAGTTGAAATTCTCCCAGGGTGGTTTTTTGGGGCGCTCATCACGAGTCTGTGGTTTATTCGTCGATTTTCCAAAGTTTTCGGCTAATTTCGTTCAAAGCTTCCCAACCGGGGAAAATTTCGAGGGAAAAACGCCACTTTCGAGATTCCCGGAGTGCTACGGTAGATATTGCTCAAATTGTTCCTTTGTGGATTATTTGGAGTGCTGAACACGAATCTGGAGTGCGTTCATGGATTTTCTGCAAATTACGATAGATTACGGTGGGTATACAGTAGTTTGGACAAAGTCTCAGATTTCACTCAAACTTAGTATACGGGGGTTGTTCGGGGTGGAGAATACGAATTTAACGTCCATTTGTCGATTTTCAAAATACTAAGATGGGTTTTGGCCCCTTAATGACATGTGACCTACCGTAACCTACAGTGAACCTCGAAATTTCGACAAATCGATTCCAGATTCGTGTTCACCACCCTAGATTACCCCTACATGCAAGTTTTGGGCTGAGCCCCAAAAATTTTTTTGAAACACCAGAAAAAAATTGCCTCTCTTCTCTTCCCTTGCTTCCCTTGCCTTTTCGCGAAGTTGAAAAATGCTCATAACTTGTTCGCACCTGCAGCTGGGGGCGGTATACTGCGCATTTTTACTATTGAGCCACAAGAGATACTAACGATACCGATCGTTTTCGCAGATGCGTTTACCACTCTGAACACTTCCCTTCTCGGTTATTTTGGAATGTTAGACCGACTTTGAGATCCTCTTAACGATTTACGGTGGTTCATTTCGCTAAACAAACTATATTGTTGTTGAAGGAATCTACTGTTGTGGAATTAGTCATTGGAATAATCGTCGGTAATAAATGTAACAATTTATAGAACTTGTGAAGCTGCATATAGACAGATTTGAGTCTGTTTCTCAATTTTTGGTCTTTCAGATCCAAATAATCGAAGATTATTCGAATATTCGAAAAATATTCGACTTTCCGAATGAATATTTGAATATTCATTCGATCCGAGTGAAGAAAACACTTTTCGAATCATTCATTCATTCGACGTTTTTGTTAAGGTGATATTCGAATAGTTCATTCATTCGAAATTTCCCATAACGCAATATTCGAATTAATCATTCATTCGGAATTTCGGAAAACACAACATTCGAAAATTTTATTCATTCGGAAACCTTGAAAAACGCAATATTCGAAAAACTCATTCATCCGGAAATCCTGAAAAATCCATATTCGAAAAATTCATTCATTCGAAAATCCTGAAAAATCCATATTCGAAAAATTCATTCATTTGGAAATCTTGACAAATGCAATATTCGAAAAATTCATTCATTCGGAAATTCCAGAAAACCCATATTCGAAAAATTCATTCATTCGGAACTTCCGAAAAAAACCATATTCAAAAAATTCAATCATTCGGAAATCTTGAAAAACGCAATTTTCGAAAAATTCATTCATTCGGAAATTTCGAAAAACACATATTCGAAAAATTCATTCATTCGGAAATTTTGAAAAACGCCGTATTCGAATTATTCATTCATTCGGAAATTCCGAAAACTCAATATTCGAATTATTCATTCATTCGAAAAAATCGTCGAATACCAAAGTATTATATTTATATACATATATATATATATATATATATATATATATATATATATATAAATATATATATATATATATATATAAATATATTTATATATATATATATATATATATATATATATATATATATATATATATATATATATATATATATATATATATATATATATATATATATATATATATATATATATATATATATACCCCCATCAGTGGCGAAGTCCGTTCCTCCACGTGGTGCCACTGGAAACTCCCTGTGTAAAAGCAGGGTAAGCAGAACACGGACACTTACGATTCCGACGCCAGACTTTAGTGACAAGCCGGTCGATGACAACAAAATCCGGGACACTCCCGGGGTCACAACACCATGGACGTGGCCTTCAGGAACCAAACGATAGCTAGGGCGTCCCCCAGAAGCGACGCGCGTCGGAGCCCGACCGACGTGCCAAATATGCGAGGGTTACCTACGAATTCTGGACGACGTAGGCTAAAGAAGCTAGTCCTCAGTGGAAGCGGCGATTCTCGCAAGAAACACTTACCCCCCACACGATTCGCGACTCTGAATGTGGGATCGATGACTGGACGAGCGGCAGAAGTCGCAGCTGCACTCAAAGAGAGAAGAGTTGATGTGTGTGCCGTGCAAGAAACAAGATGGGCTGGTGCGAAGTCTAAAGACATTGGTGCTGGTTACAAGCTGATCTTCAACGGCAGTCCACGAACGACAAACGGAGTTGGAGTTATCGTTTCTGAGCGCTATCGTGATTCTGTTTCTGAAGTCTTCCGGTACGATGACCGCCTCATGAAAATAATTTTTGTCATCAATTCTCGCAAGATGCATTTCTTCAGCGCATATGCTCCACAGAGCGGCTGCTCGTCACGAACGAAAGATGATTTTTGGGCACTCCTTGATAGTGAAACCGCTGCCGTTCCGGTAGAAGATTGTCTTGTTGTAGCTGGCGACTTGAACGGACACGTGGGACAGGCGAGCAATGGACACCCCAGTCATGGTGGGTTCGGCTATGGACGAAGAAATGACGATGGCGAGCGGATTCTCGACTACGCTGGTAGTCACGACCTCATACTGCTGAATACATGGTATAAAAGCGGTGCTCTCAGCTAGCAACGTATCACAGTGGAACCGTTTCGTCGCAAATCGATTACTTCCTTGTGAGGAGGAAAGACCGCACGTTAGTTACTGATGCCAAAGTGATTCCCTATGAGGCGGTGGCTACTCAACATCGTCCACTCATCTGCACGCTCCACGTTAGCCCTCCGAAACAACAGCGCGCAGACCTCACAGGTCCTGCAAGGATCAAGTGGTGGAGTTTCAGGACAAGGCACCCGAAGTAATTGTTCGGATCCATCTACCTCAGATCACAAGCGTCGAAGAGAGCTGGGAGGAAGCAAAGAGGAGCATAGTTCAAGCTGCTCGCTCCGTTCTTGGAACGACAAAGCCTGGACGGAGGTACATCGAGAAGGAAGCGTGGTTATGGACTGACGAAGTAAAGGCATGTGTACGAAGGAAGAAGGCTCTTTACCACGCTTTCCTCAAGGAGAAAACCCCGGCCAACTGGAAAGAGTATCAAGTCGCGAAAAGTGCGGCTAAGAAGGCAGTAGCGAGAACGAGAGGTCAACGATACGAAGCTCTATATCGCAAGCTTAACACGACAGAGGGCGAGCGCGATCTCTACCGGCTCGTCAGGTCACGAAACCGAAAGACGGAGGATATAGAGAAGTTTGTTGGGATAAACGATGGACATGGTCGGCTGCTATCGAATGCTGAGCAGGCGAAGGAAAGGTGGCGGCAGTACTTCGAAGCGGTTTCGACAGAAGAGTTCCCGCATTCCCCGTTACCTCATGCTCTTCCGTTTTATGGGGCGGTGTCGCCTATCACAGCGAACGAAGTAGCAGAGGCTTTGAAAGCGATGAAGAATGGCAAAGCTACCGGACCTGATGATATTGCCGCCGAGTTATGGAAGAGTCGACGTTGGAACCCAACTGCCTGGCTTGCATTGTTATTCAACCGCATTGTGACTGAGCGCAAGGTTCCCTCAGATTGGAAGTCAAGCACCACAGTCCCGATTTTCAAGAAGAAGGGAGTCCTGCTGACTGTTGCAACTACCGGCCCATCCGACTTCTTAGCCATACAATGAAGATTTTCGAGAGGATTCTGGATAGAAGAATTCGTGATGTCGTTGAGCTGAGCGTAAATCAGTGTGGTTTTGTCAGGAACTGCGGCACCGTCGATGCTATCCATGCGACCCGACTTCTTGTGGAAAAGCATCGTGAAAAAGGAGAAGCTGTTCACCTCGCCTTTCTTGATCTTGAGAAAGCGTTCGACAGAGTCCCTCACGAAGTAATATGGTACGCTCTGCGTAGCCGAGATGTCCCCGAAGAATTGATCGATTGGGTGAAGCTTTTGTACGTGGACACGTCAAGTTGCATACGATGCGCGGCAGGAACATCAAGGCCTTTTCGAATCACTGTTGGAGTTCATCAAGGCTCCGCCCTCTCCCCGCTGCTTTTCATCGTCGTCATGGATGTCATCACGCGAGATTTGCAGAGTTCAGCACCTTGGACCCTGTTGTATGCTGACGACGTGATGCTCGCCTCAGACAGCAAAGGAAACCTCCAAGCACAAGTTCAAGCTTGGCACGACAGACTGGCAGCATTCGGCTTACGACTCAATAAAGAAAACCGAATACATGACAAATGCGAGTTGTGACGGTTCCATCCAAGTCGACAACACAGTCTTGCCAAAAGCGCATACGTTTCGATATCTTGGATCAACGCTTTGCGATGATGGGACGCTGACGGCTGAAGTCGACGCACGCATCAACGCTGCTTGGTTGAAGTGGCGTACTGCGAGTGGAGTGCTCTGTGATAAAAAGGTTTGCGACAGGCTCAAGTCAAAGATTTATCGTTCGGTTGTGAGGCCCGTCGCACTGTATGGCACAGAGTGTTATCCAATGACCAAGGAAGCAGAACGACGGCTAGGCGTGATGGAAACGAAGATGCTCAGGTGGAGTGGTGGATTGACCCGATTGGACCGAGTTCGGAATGAAGATGTGCGTGAAAGATTCGGTGTCGCGCCCATTTCGGACAAACTTCGCGAAAATCGCCTAAGATGGTATGGGCACGTTCTGCGAGCTGGAGAACACTCGATAGCGAAAGCGGCTATGCAGCTCCAAGTGACGGGCCAGCGACCAAGAGGACGACCTAAGCAGAGATGGCTGGATGTTTTGCACAACGATATGAAAATTGCAGGCCTCCATCCTGACAATGCGAATGACAAGGTCAAATGGCGGCAACGTTCGAGAAAAGCGGACCCTGCTACAATGTGGGACAAACGCTGAAGAAGAAGAAGAAGATATATACCCCCATCCCACCGGATGTTGACGGGTCCGACCCCCCCCCTCTGTGGTACATCACACCTCACGCCGAACCCTGCGTGGAGTAGCTGTTTTCAACTTCGGTAAAAAGGTTATTGATCCATTTTAATCTGTCCAGAGTAACTATAGCCGCAAACTTTTGATAAGAAAAAGTTAGAAAAATCTTTCGAGTACGGTCTTTCTGATTAAGCCTTTGAGTGCTTTCAAGTCTCTTTTTTCAGTACCAGATCGTTTTGAATGTCTTCAATACACGCAATTACGCTGAGTAGTGTTGATTGAGAAACGTTGTTTTTTTGAACTTTTCTTTTGAATTTTTTTGTTTACTTTACGGCACTGCATGTTAAGTAATGAGTTTGTTTGTTTCATTAAGCTGTTTCCCTCGTCTCGAATCACTATTTAATAGGATAGATAGATCGGCACTGTCCTTTCAACAAACTGGTAGAACTTTGTTTGTTTTCGGTAGAAACTGGCGTAGACAACGCTCTGAGTATCGTGGTGGGACGTTATTTCTACGCTGAATGTCAGAAAAAATTTCCTGGTCAATCATCGCTAGTGTTCCACTTGTCAAATGAAGTGACGCCAATTTTGTGTGCAACCTCCCCTCGCTCTGTTTGACACTGGCGCGGCATGGGTTCCCGCTGGGAAGTTTTCGGGTGCTACGAGCAATTGAAGCGTGCTATTAGCGGGTGCGAGGTCGAGGCGATGTAGCCGCTTACTCTGAGAGTTTTGGCCGAGAAAGAGCCACGAAATAGCCGAGAAATAGCCCATCAGGCGCCGCAGCGGCTTCTGGTGGGTTATTTCCCGGCCACTTCGCGGTTATATCTCGGATTTTCACGAAACGGACAAGAATAAGTCGAGATAAGACCGAGAAATACGAAAAGTAGCCGAAAGTTACCAAGACGCAACCGTCGCCGGCTCGCCGTGCCACCATCCGGGGCCGCCAGCTGTTTGTCGGGGCCTCTAGAGGCTGAACGGGGTCAAAGTGCCTCAAACTTGGGTGATTGAAACGAAGGAGGTGTTGAGATCCAAATAATGTCTCTGAAAATGAGCTGTAACCTACTTGCAGAGTATTATTTCTCGGGTATTTAGCGGCTATTTCGCGGCGAACACTATTTGGCGGCTATTTCGAGGCTAATACGCGGCAAGCAGGCGTTTCGTGGCTATTTTGCGGCTACATCTCACCCGAAACCCTCAGAGTAGATGAAAGTTTCCACAACGAGAGCGCGAAAGCGAGCAGTTTCTTTACACAGACTAGAAAAAAAGCAGAGTAGGGATATATGGTTATCAGGCATCATGCATCCAACAATCATGATCTCATTGACACATTATCTTCAAGCAACCCACCATACATTGCCGAACACATTAGGAATTGGGCGATGAATATCAGTAGCTTAGCTGTCAAATGTTGCATAGTACGCCCTTAAAAACATAATTTACAAAAGGATATGTGAGTAGATTAGTTGTGAGACAAAACCGACGACATCGATTTTGATTGGAAATGGAACGTCTGGAAATCGTTGGCATTTTTAAGTGCGATTAAGGGAAGACGAAGTACAAAAAGCAAGAATTCTCATCGAGATTTCGTGAATGACATTGTAAAAATGACTTGAATCAAGAGCAGGAGTGTACTATTTAGAGTAAGAACCTCAGAAGGCGTGGACGACCAACAAAAGGAATAACTAATTTCCCAAATAGTTGGCTACGTAAATAAATATGGTTGGAAATGTGAGCCAGATAGGAAACGTGAAGATGGTGGTGGCTCGTTTGTGTGGTGGTTTTGTCCAGCATATATATATATAGTCTCGTCGTTTAGAATAGCTCAACCTCGAAAGAAGATGACGTGCTCAGACCAAGCATAAGTCATGGAAATTCTTGACACTACCGCGTCTTCGTGCCCGGAAGGATGTTGTCAAGATTTGACAAATTATTGAGGTTTCGGACAAAGAATGCTACTGTTTGGCTACATATAATTCTTAGAAAGAGGTTCTGGAGTTGATGTCCATGTTGCGTACAAATTACGAAAAGCCGCAATGCGATTGTGTAGGAACTTATAGAAAACTTCGGCAGAAATTCGACCTAGCTAGGCAATTGAATTTTTTCCCTCACTCTGAACCTAAGGACAGCTTTCTACACAACTGCTATACTTTGAATTCCAAACGCCGGCAAAGTGCCGAGAGGTGGGCAGACAACAATGAAGAAATGCAAATTCATGCAGATTGGTTCCCTTTGTTTTCGAACTTCAGCTAATCGGAGGAGGAGAAGGAAAAGTCGTCCTGCATTCGTCTTGATTCTCTCTGAACTACCCTATCAATGCATTTTTCGAAAAGTAGAAATTCAGTCCGTGATTCATTGCAGAATATGAGCACTATCTGAGCGCTTTTCTGAGTCCAACTTGCCTGATCAGTGTGACTCCGAAGGATTCGATCGAGGAACAGCTCAACTCCACCCGGTCAAGCCAAAACTTAACTATTTCTCGGCTATGTACGGTCCCCTCGTAAAATTTAGTCTAGTAGATGGACAGGGCCATGGAGGTAGATCGTCGTTGGCGATCGATACCCTGCTGGCTGGGTGTATCGTCGAGCCTCGTCCATTTACTGGACTATATTTGGCAAAAGACATGTGCCACCATAGTCGTTCACGAAATGTATGAGAAATTGCACCAGAAGAATATGTTCTGTTCTCATCGGAGTAAAAATTTAGTGTAAAAATATAGGCAACCGCTTCTTCGAAAAAAAAAATGCCTGGAACCTACCGAAAATTGGCCTCTACCCGACATTTCATCGAGAATTTGACGCGAAACTTCCGTCAGGTAGGGAAAAGGCCGCGGAAACACTTCGAACTTCCTGAGGCGCTGTTCATGCCCCTCAATGCCAGCGGGCATTGCGTTGGAGTATCAATGGCCTGACGCTTCAGCCCAGCAGCACGCACATGACGCCCGCTCTGCCATGGCGGCGACGGCCATAACAACTTTTCCATAATTTTTATTATTATTCCATCATCAATCGCGTTGATAATCACCTTGTATATTCTTCTCATCAAACCTTTCTCTCAAAATGTACAACGTTTCGTAACACGAATTGGTTTTTGAAACAGCTCAGGTAAAACCAGTTGTCGAGAATCGGACGAAAAGTTGTCCTGCAGGCGTACGAATGCAGGACAACTTTCGCAGACTCTAGAGAATTCTGGACAACTTTCGCAGACTTTAGAGAATTCTGGACAACTTTTCGTCCAATTCTCGACAATTCCCGTCTCCTCCTTGCCCGATTCTCGACAGTTAACATATACGCTAGTACATACACTTATACACATGCACAACTGTATGTACTTACCGAAAACTGGGGCTCCTGCTCAACCGTTGATTACAACGGTCGGTGAAGCCCACGTAGATGGTTTTACACCACTTCATTTGCCGAATCCCCAAACTTGGCTCGCTTCTTCGACGTTCGGCAGAAGCAAACTGTGCATGGTATATGCTGTGCGTCTACAAGAGTGTTCAACATAGGCCGCTATTGGCCTTGCCTAGCACCAGTGCGCTATCATCAGTGTAGTGGTCTTCGAAATTACTCTAACATAAGACGGCGAAAGTTTGAGTAGAGAGTAAATCGACCAAGCTTAACTCAAATATCTTACTCTCGTGGCTCCTAGTTTTCAAAATTGTTGACTTCCGGCGGGACCACACCTGAGAGAGGTGCGAGCCATTGTACTGTAGCGGTGTTCAGCCTCCATTTTAGGCGGTGAAAATTTGCATGAAAGGTAAGATGACCCCGACAGACAAAAATATCCTACTCTCGTGACCCATACTCTGCAAAGTGTGGACTTCCGGCGGGTCCACACCTGCAGCTAGAGGACGAACCGATGGCTGCAGGTGTGGACCCGCCAGCATCCACATATCGTACATCAATACAATGCTAAACAACCATCGCAAGGTTTAGAGTTGCAAATTTCGGTCAGAACTGAATCGAGAAATATTCGAATTAACAATCTTAATTTCAAACGTTGTTCTGATACTTCTTGGGTAACTTCTTGAACAATATATTTTAAATCTTACTGCTGCAACTACCGATCATCAAAAAAAGATCAGTATTTGAAGGCTCGAAAACTTTCAAAATTCACTATCTTGGAAATCCCATGTTTTGGTATGTTCGCTATTCAGAAAAAATCAAAATTGAAAAAAAAACGAGCTTGATATTCAAGAAATCGGTGAAATACATTATAATTGATAACCAGCTAGAAGAATGAAGAAAAAAATAAGAAAACCACAGGGGACCCACATGAAAAGAAAAGAACAAAAACAGCAGTCGCAACATTTGAAGAATGTGGTGTAACGAGGGTTCCGAAGTGTTGCTCTTAATTCTCTTGGGAAATTTTCGACATATTCGAAACATATTCTCAATTTAGGAAGGAGTTGTCGAGAAATCTGTCCGAGTTCTCGGCAAACATCCGTTCCCCCGAATTTTCGGCAACTTTCTCTTGTATTCTGGAAAAATCGGCCGCGATTCTCGACAAATACTGCGAATCTCGGAAATCTCGACAACTTCTATCAACTTTCTGGACAACTTCTTGATTGTCGACCGATTCTCGACAACTAATTGTCCGATTCTGGACAACTAGTTTTACCTGAGAGAAGCTTCGGCTTTGCTCATTGCTGCTCGCTCCCCCATGTCACCTTGAAGAATTGATCCCATGGAGTCGTTTTGAAGCAGAAAGTGTCTACTCCAAAACGTATCACAGCTGAACTTCTTGGATGCGCTATCAAAGGAACGCGAGAGCGAGATGCCGAAATTCAACGTTGGCCCCCGAGGGTGTTCAAAATAGCTGCTTTCGTAGTCAAACTTGGAGCATATGAAGATTTCCTGTCGATCTGTACACATTTCACCTAACCTTCTCAGAAATCAGAAAAATCGATCGATTATCAATTTTCTCGGAAATCAATAAAAAGTACAGAATCTTCAACCGCACTTGACCTCTTCTTCAGGGAACGCAAAAACAACGAAAATGTTGGTACCGAGTTTGTCAGGGCCCACGTGTAGAATTCGACAACTTGCTATAGCGTTCTTTTAGAGGGTCCGAGGACTGCAGCTAACCGTAAGACGTGTTTTTAAGTAGACACCCTCTGCTTCAAAATAACCCTACTTGAGCAATTCCACACATCAAAGGCAGTGTTCACAATAAAAAACCGTTTTATAGTTTAAGATGTTTTTATGTAGGTAAGTCCACTAAGAAGAGGTCAATAGGGAAAAGTCTCCACAGAACACTCAAACACGCGGGAAAAACTATTTGGGAAAATTTCCGAAAAAAATAATTATGCCTGTTTGGGTGTACCGGGAGACTGCGGACAACGCATCGAACCTGACGTCAGGGAAATGGTTTCGCGCTTCAAAATTCATAGGCAAGTCGCTTTTCTGTGTGTGTCCTGTGCCGAAAATTCTTCAAAAATAAGAGGGGTTCAATGTACAGGCTGGGATGTTAGAATCTTTTGCGATGAAGAATATTCAAAAATTCGGTGCCTGTTTCGACGGTAAAACGAACGCAATACAACTGTTATAGGACGTGGGCGGGGTGGCTCAATGGGTTGTCTGGCCCATGAAATTTTCGCCCGTTTCCTGACCGTTCTTCGTCGCACTTCCGTTCTTACTCTTCTTAGAGAGCTCCAAAGCCTACGTTTCAGTAAAAAAACTGACAACGTCATCGTGAACACTGCCTTAAATTTAGGGAGTAGGAGGAATCGCCGAAGGAGACTTATTTCGTCAAACTTGAGAACGTTCCAGACTTCTGTCCACAATTTATTTCAAAAACGAGTTTACGCTCCGAATTCCGGTGTTCTGAGAGAGAGGTTCATAAAAAAGAACATACCATAGAAGGCGATTGGACACGCATATTTGCCGACGGGAGTTTGTAAGTCTGCCACTATATGTATGTACATACTATACTTTTACATTTTCAGATTTTTTTCGAATATTCGACTTTTCGAATAATTCGGGTTTTTGAACGTTTCGAATATTCGGCTTGTCGAATAATTCGGGATGGGATTTTGAACTTTTCGAATATTCGACTTTTCGAATAATTCGGGATTTTGAAGTTTTCGATAATTCGACCTTTCGAATAATTCGGGATTTTGAACTTTTCGAATATTTGATTTTTCGAATAATTCGGGATTTTGAACTTTTCGAATATTCGACTTTTCGAATAAAAAGTCGACTTTTTCAATCGACTGTCGAATAATTTTTCGAATTTTCCATTCGACTTTTTGAATAATACAAAAAAAATGTCATCGCCACTATTTTCCAGAGAGAAGCCATATTACTTCAGCTAGCATTATCTATCTTTTTTTTTAGATTGAACCAAACTGTCGAATAGGGAAGCAAACAAACTACTCACGAGACGGTTGGCAATGTCTGAAAAATATACGAATTATGCGACAAATTATGCAGATAACTGCTTCTCATTATTTAATTCCGATAGGAAATGAGTACAAAACAATAACTCGGGCTTCGATTCCACAACTAGACTATTAAAACCCACCGCCGCTGTCGTCTTAGTGGCCGAATAGACTCCCGCCTCTGAAAGGCGCTGCAGCATGCAATGGAACAGAGTTGATCATGCGGCACCGGACGATCGATTCCCCTCCTTTGCATGCTGCCGCGTATTTCCACGGCGGGAGTCTATTCGGCTCGTGACGCGCTGGAAGCGCGGCGGACTATTAAAGTTCTCACCGCGCCGTGCCGCCCATCCAGCGCCGCCATAGCAGCACTGCCCGAACCGCCATGGCGGTTCGGCCATATCCATCAACTAGCGAGACCTAGCGAAGTTTTCGCTCACAGAAACTTTTGCGTGAGCCAACTACCTGTGACGGATTAGTTTGTTAGAACGGTGGTGACTGACTTCCGTCTACCCGAACCTTGCTGTACGTATGGACTCTCCTGAGCAGAGCAGGGTGCCGTACATTTACAGCAGGCCGTGGGGGTATCAAAATGCGGGATCATAAAGCAAAACATAAGAAGCCAGCGGTAAATCGTCGGTTGCTACCGGCACAAAATTCACAACCCCTTCTGTACTTCCTTCCCTTACGTCGCTCGCTACCCACTGCCCTTTCTTCCAATTTGTAAAGTTTGTTCTCGCTTTACCGTCTCTATCATGATGAGGAAAAACGCATTCTCATATTACATGTTTCCCTAGTTGACCAACATCATCCCCTTGTTCTCAATGAATGAAATTAGTAGGTGGTTGTTTATGTTTTTGTGGTGCAGATTTTGATAAGCTCAGACTTGCAACATATATAAAACTGGTTTTTGGAAGTTGGGGATTCGAAATGACTGAGCGGTTGCAATGAGTGGCGAACAGAGAAGGTGCGGAAGTGCAGCTGCTGCTCGTTTTCTAAAACTGGCAAGAAAATGTCTCAGGCCCCGGTCATAGTTGGATGAGCCGACGCCTCCAGCCCGGTCGATACACACAGAATGCATTGGAAATGGGATGCAAAAATCACTCGGTGTATCCTTCCCGCACCCCCCCGCACCCCCCAACACCCCCCAACACCCACCCGGTCGATACGTATGAACAACATGGTGAGGTGAAGCTGAGAAAATCACTCGGTGTATACCCCCCCCTCCCCCCCGCACCCCCCAACACCCCCCCGCACCCCCCCCGGTCGATACGTATGTTTAAAATGATGAAGTGAGGTTGAGAAAATCACTCAATGTATCCGACGCGGTCGATATCCATGCAATACGTGGATGAGAAAATCACCGGGTGGGCGGGGCGAAGATAAAACATTGCGTATCACTAGAAAGCTAACCTTACTGCTACCTCCTTTACTTCACCATACTCTCCTTCACTATTTCTCTGAACAGGTGCAATCCTGTTGGCCACGTAATCATCGTCATATCTAGTTGGATGCAGCGAGTGATTTTCTCAACCTCACTCCATCATTTTAAACATACGTATCGACCGGGGTGGTGTTGGGGGTGTTGGGGGTGCGGGGGTGTTGGGGGTGCGGGGGATGCAGATGCAAATAGCACCAACTATGACCGGGGCCTCAGGAGTTCTGCGTCAATCTCAAAACGCGTCGCAGGCTTCTCAAGATTTATGTTTTCCTATCTGTTTTCCTCTCCACAAAAGGTTAAGATTTAGCATAAAAAAATTTAAAAAACTTTTTTCAAATTCTACTTTCTTGGTGACGTCTTGCACACTCCCACTGCGGTCCTGCACACTTTCTATGACGCCCTGCACACTCCCACTGGGGTCCTGCACACTTTCTATGACGTCTTGCACACCCTCACTGGGGTCCTGCTCACCTTTTATGACGTCCTGCATTTTTTGCATCGCTAGACGACTCGCAGAAGTTATCATGACCCACGGTCAAAAGTGCGCTCCACGGGCAAACTCGGTTGCCCCGAGGCACGTAAGAGGTGACTCGGGCTGATTTTTTGGTAATCGATAAATGTCGCACCCACCTAAATGTTGGTACCATTTCATACAAGTTTTGATCGGCCATTCCTAAGATATGCGGGACACATGCACAGACATATATATACACACACACACACACACACACACACACACACACACACACACACACACACACACACACACACACACAAACACATACACACACACATACACACACACACACACACACACACACACACACACACACACACACACACACACACACACACACACACACACACACACACACACACACACACACACACACACACACACACACACACACACACACACACACACACACACACACACACACACACACACACACACACACACACACACACACACACACACACACACACACACACACACACACACACACACACACACACACACACACACACACACACACACACACACACACACACACATCGGAACATAACTGCTTCAAGTATAAGGATTTTATCCTTTTCAGTTCAGGTACACTCTAACATCAAAAATTGTGAGACTATCCTACGGTGCCGTATACGCAAGTGCAAGCAAGAAATTTCTGTGTATGTTACAGTTAACGCCCAACTTTAACCCGCACCGCCCTGCCGATGCCGCCGGAGATTTCAGTTGTTTCTCGCTCGTCCCGTGCGTGTCGCGCTTTGAAAACTTTCATAGTCCACCGCTTGTGCAACGCTTAGGCCTAGTGCATACTTCGTCACGGGGTCGCCGCAACAGAGAGTCCTCAGCCCTTCTGCATACTTCGTCGCGTGTGCGAGGCGTCGCCGCGACAGAGCCCTCAGCGACGTGATCGGTCATCGGCCGGTCGCCTTGCAGATGGAGTTCACGCAATATTTCGTCCACTACCAAATGCACACATTTTATTCTTGACAGAGATCTCCTATCAATAATAGGGTCTAATGTTCTGTAATCTAAAAGCGGTTCATTTGTTGATGCCTAACACGGAGCTGGACTTTGTTTTCGTCCTGTCCCCTTTTTAACTGATTACGCTGTGTGTGAGATGATTTTGTTCAATTTTAGATTCGACTGAAATTGTGGTGCGCGCGAAGCGCGCACTTAGATTTGGCTTTGATTCCTTACCGCGCGCAACCCGCACATAGAGTCCACCCACTCACAATGAAGTAAGGAAAATGAGCAGTATACCATTGAAACCGCCCCACAAAAATATGTATGTTAGCAATTTTTTATCCCGATAGACCCCCATCCAAACTAAAAATGTGACCCCTAACGTGGGCATCAAGTCCAACGCGGTCGCCGAAGCCTCCGGAGCGGCTCTTGTCAGCCCCGGCGGCTTCGGAGACCGTGTTGGACCTGACTGATCAGAAGGCGTTTCAATCCTTCTGGCGCGTGATTTGACTTTTCATATTTATATTGCGCTTGCCAAATCTTTTTTCTACAATTTCACAACATTCAAAATGTTTCCATAATCGCTAAATCCAATAAGAGAATTTTCACATGACTTTGTTCATCGCAAATTCTATTCTCAACATTTTCACAACATTTCGAAAAATTCGTTGATCACTGCATTCATTTAAAAGGATTTCACAATATTTCAGTGATTTCTTTGATCGCCAAATCTAATTTACAATTCTATCCAAAAGGGGTCTTCCAAGCGAAAGAGGTTTGGTGCGCGCCAGAAACGTTTCAACAAAAAGGGAACACTAGGAAAGTGAAGTGAGGAGAGCGTAAAAAAATGAACAATATTTTCTCCAAGCGATATCCTCGGTCGACTCTTCTATACAGCGAAAGCAGACCGTTACGGTATTCTACTCGGAAGTACTTTGTAGTTCCAAAAATAACTCCGATCATGCAAGAACCGTAAAAATATACATGAATTTGTATCTGATAATTTTAATTCACTGAAAGAGATGATGCCAAACTGGCCAGAGCAGACGGTTAGCTCCAGCTCTTGATAAAAATGAAACAATTGAAATACATTATCAAGCAAAAGTATTCCGATATAATCTCGTGAACGAATAGAAGTCCTTTTTTAAAAAACCATTGTGTTCTTCCTCGTAAAATACCACAACGGTTTGTTTCCGCTGTATAGAAGAGTCGACCGAGAATATCGCATGGAGAAAATATTGTTCACTTTTTGTACACTCTCCTCACTTCACTTTCCTATTGTTCCCTTTTTGTTGGAACGTTTCTGACGCGAACTAAACCTCTTTCGCTTGGAAGACCCCTTTTGAATAGAATTGTTCACTTTTTCCTGATATTACGGAGCAATATCCCTCAAAAATATGCAACACCTTTTTGGACTGATACGATAATCAGTAAGCAATCAACAGACGATTATAAGTTGCCATCGGCAAAAAATTCTCACCGTAAAGAAAACGCATGATAACCAATTGATAAAGAGTAGGTATAGCAGAAATAGAGAGCGGTGTGTTTTCATTCTCACACCGCCTTTCTCTGGAGGTGAGCGGCCGAAGCTGAACAGACAAGAGATTAGGGAAACAGCCTCACCAGTTATAAAGATATCACGATATCTGGGCCTAAACATGGAAAACTGGCAGAAAACTGCTAGATTTCCGTGAGAATTGTGTGCCGATGGCAAATTATAAACTTGTGCAATCAACTTGTGAAGCACACAACAAATGAAGCGCAACTCACATTTCGCGGCAACACGCACATATTACATGAACCGCTCTGCACTTTCCACAATGTCTTGAAGACGTTATTTGAAGCCCGAAGCACTTCTCTCGACGTCCCGAAGACGTCATCAGAAGCCCGAAGCTGTTTTCACGACGTCCCGATGACGTCATCAGAAGCCCGAAGTGCTTTTCACGACGTCCCGATGACGTCATCAAAAGCCCGATTGACCTAGAAAACGATTACTGACCAGCCTACATACCTCCTACCAACTTACCTGCCTGCCCAATTGATCGCCTGCTATCACTGACCGTGGCTACTTCTGACTCAGAAGTTTCGAACGTAGTTACCTGTTTTCCTTAGTAACATACATTGAAGGACACAACTAACTTACTTAAAGGCAATGTACACGATAAATTGTGTATGTTCAGTTTCTTACAGATTATGATAGGTAAAGAGCTAACTGTGATAGCAGCGTCAGGAAAAACTGCACAAAAAGACGAGAAGGCACTTTTTTTACCCTTGCTCTTTGCCGGCTGTTTGCGCGCCCTTCAATGTATGTTACTGAGGAAAACATGTAACTAAGGTTGAAACTTCTGAGGAGTTCCATCAGCAGTGAATGGAAAGCGTGACGGCCTACGGCTCACGGCGCACACCATAAGTTTTTCTCAAGCTTTAGGGCTCACAACTTTGTTATTTGTGAACCGATTTGGCCAAAATTTTGACAGATGGTGTGTTTTCGCCCCATTCACTTATATCCGGAAGGAAATCTGCCAGAAATTTGTTTGAAGGGTTTTATAAACTACTTTATAAAATTTCAAGTGATCACAAGGCTTAGGCAAAACCAAACCTCTCCAGCCGCTTCGCGGCTGGAGCGATACAATTTCACCACATTTGAAAAAATTTGTCGACCGCCAAATTCATCAAAAGGAATTTCACAACATTTTTAGAAATACCGATTCTTTGACCTTTTCCGCGGAGCCTGACCCTTCTAAAATTCCATCTATGCAGAGTTCCAAGGCACTGATCACTTATAAGATACTTCTTTCAATGTGAGATAGTCATGTAAGGTGGCTGAATGGCGTTTTATACACCGAAAAAATTTGCGATCCATGAAAAATCTCGAGCCGATGGTGACTTACATAGTGATAAACACACAAAAAGACTCATTCTGTGCAATGTTGCATCTCCATAAGTCCAGAACATTTACCCACCGATGAAGTTATTCGTTTCGGCGTGACCTTCCCCACCCTTTTGAAAATCGTCCCAAGAAGTCTCATATTCGGGTTGACCGCCCAAATTAACCCTGGCAGCAGCCCCGAGCGAAAAATTTAAACCGAATTTTAAAAAGTGAGATAGCGCCAGTTTTTGTGAAAGTCAATGCCATTTTTCCATTTTCGTGATTTTCATTCTCCAAATGGAGCGTCTCTCTCTATGAATGTCAATGCGAACATCATTTGGAGAAGGAATAGTTAATTGCATAAAAAATCATGAAAAAAAAAAAGAAATTCTGGAATGATCGAAATCATGAAGAAATCCATGGTAGTATTCAGGAAAATGAAAACCTTTGAGTGGAAGATGGTCGTTACATAGAAAAATTCTGAAATGAACATAGTACTGCCTCCCAGGCCGGATTTCTGTCACTTGCGTCGCGATGTCGTAGTGCAGTGCATGACGACGTGACACACCATCCAGCTGGCGCTAAACAGCGCGCACGTTGTGAAAAGTGTAGATTGGCCGCGACACAGCCATGACACCGTCGCGTATAGCAGCTCCCACTAGATTCGTCGCGCGCGACGACTGTCGGTGCTAGGCGCGATTGAGTGCTTCGCTGGGCGCGGCGGTATGTATCAGTTCCTACACCGCAGCACCGTCGCCGCGACGCAAGTATGCACTAGGCCTTACGGTAAGGACTGAAAGATTCCTTAGTCGCTTGCCACATGAGTGAGTCATCATCGATAATTTCGCTCTGCCTTGATTTCGAAAAACACCTACGATTTGCGAGAGTGTGCATCCTTGGCGCGCGAACTGCTCTTGGGTCCATGGAATGTTCTTGAAAAACAATTTATTCGAAAAATCCGACTATCGAATTCATTCGAATGTTTTCGTAGATTTTCGAATATTCGGTTTTTCGAATAATTCGAGATTTTGAACTTTTCGAATATTCGACTTTTCGAATAATTCGGAATTTTGAAGTTTTCGAATATTCGAGTTTTCGAATAATTCGGGATTTTGAACATTTCGAATATTCGACTTCTCGAATAATTCGGGAATTAGCCTTTTTCGAATATTCGACTTTTCGAATAACTCGAAGTCGACTTTTTCAGTCGAATGACTTTTCGAATCATTCGATTCGGTCAAAGTATAGTACATACAGTGCGTTCGGAAATGATAGGGACACCTCTAAAAAATGAGATTTTCAAAAAATTTCTGGGAATGGTGATGAATACTGTTCATCAATGAATTCAGCGTGATAAAAACCTCTGTTCGCCACTTCCTTGAAGCCGTGCCTAATTTCATAAGATTTTTCCTTTACATTTAGAAAATTTCACCGTTCGGAAATGATAGGGACACCTTGCGAAAAATGGAATTTTTCACTGCGAACAAGTTTTCCCGTTACAAGTTCACTATATGAACGCAACATGAGGACACCCAGCATCTTTATCCCAATCATGGGCCGTGGTACGTCGCTTACTGTTTCCGAACAAGCCCAAATACGTGCCCTCAACGCTGCCGGGCTGAGCCAACGTCTAATTGCCTCCCAGCTCGGACGTTCCCCCAACTGCATCAGCCAGTTCCTACGAGATCCAGACTCCTACGGCTTGGCGAAGAGTCCTGGACGCCCAAGAAAGGTCAGCGGCAGGGATGCACGGAGGATAAGCCGACTCTGCTCAAACAGTAGTCTGTCTCTCAACCAAGTGAGGGCTCAGTTGCCGCTCAATGTGTCGAAGACTACTGTTTGGAGCGTCGTAAACGCAGACGAAAACATCGTCCGCCAAGTGATGAAGAAGGCTCCATCACTCTCAGAAGCCCACAAAGTAGCTCGACTCCGGTTTGCAAGGAACAACATGGCAACAGACTGGTCAGAGGTATGGGATTCTCTAAAAACCCGATAAATTTAAAAAAGATAAAGGCGACATGTTTCAGGTAATTTTCCCCGACGGAGAGAAGTTTAACCTTGATGGACCTGACGGTGCTCGTCGCTACTGGAGAGATCTTCGCAAGAATTCGATGGTATTTAGTCGAAGAAATTTCGGAGGCGATTCGCTGATGTGTTGGGGAGCATTCTGCAGCGAAGGTGTTTTGGAAATCGCCTTCACTTCGTGTCGGATGGGTTCGGAGGAGTACCAAGAAACATTGCGTGCGCATCTTCTGCCGTTCTTCACTGGAAACAGGCGTCAACGCTACACTTTCCAGCAAGATAACGCTGCGGTCCATGTCTCCAGATCCACAAAGGCGTGGCTTAAACAAAACCGAGTTCGCGTGATGGAATGGCCCGCGAGTAGTCCTGACTGCAACCCGATAGAGAATATCTGGGGCATAATTGTGCGCCAGATTTACGCGAATAACAAGCAGTATGGGACCGTATACGAGCTAAAGGCCGCTGTACTCGAAGCCTGGAGAATTTTGGATAAAAATGTGATATGCAATTTGATCACTTCTATGCCGAATAGAATTTTTGAATTGATTTCGAACTCTGGAGGTGCGATATCATATTAGATTTCATGTATGTGTTGATCCTTGTTTGATAATTTTTGTTTTTTGATAGTGTCCCTATCATTTCCGAACGACGAATAATGTGATAATTTAAAATAAAATATTACATTATTATGCTGTTGTTATAGAAACAAGTGAACATAGGTTATTTACCTTGCTGAATTCATTTATGAGCATTACCGAACGCCGCACGCAATTTAAACATAAAGACTGTGGTTTTCAGGGGTGTCCCTATCATTTCCGAACGCACTGTATATAAAAAGCACCCGGTATTGTTTCTTTTGTAAATTCCGTAAGGGTTTACTTCAATTCGTTCTTGAATTTGAACGTTTTGAAGAGCTTCTTTAAAAATTATAAGGCCGTTCAAACCTTTCGGAAGGCTTGGATTTAATTAATTTAATTGTTCAGAAATCTTGACTCTCGATTATCATTCCCTTATTGGAATATTTCCAAAGCAAAGTTCTCTGTCTACGCGTTATTTGTTGCTTTTACGTCGGGTGGAAGCAGTTTCGACTGTAGCTCTGATTGTTTGATTCGAACTATTTCAGATCAAATCAGTGTAAATTTTCGAGCTGTCGCAAAAAATCACTCAACCAGGAAAGATGAGAACAAAAAGTTGGCAACTGATGCCGGCTTAACGCAGCGACTGAGGTTCCATTCATTATTTATTGTTAGTGGCGTTATACCAACTCCAGTGTTTAGCGTGCAACGAAATATGTATATATTGGAGACGGGCAGATTGCTGTGTGTACGACTTAAAGGCAGTGGTCACGATGAGAAACGTTATCGAAAAAACTACAAAAATCAGCTTAGATATAAAACAGCTCAAAAACTATGAAGGTAGCGCGGTGAAAAACGCGCTAGAATTAGAGTATTAGGAACCTAAATTTCCAGTTCGTGCACACGTGCACAGAAAGATCACAGTCTCATGCCAAGCAGTCGAAAATCATCGACACTCAGAGGAAGGAATAAATGCAAATTTACCTAATAAAACAGTTGAACAATGAAAGCAAGCACTTCAACCAATGTTTTTGACTCGATGTGTACATAAATCCGAAAGTTTATTGACTGAAATTCAATTTCAAGCCAGCTGATGTTCTTGATATTAGAGATCGTCGATGCCGATGATGTGGGGTGGACTCGTCCACCATCAAACGACAAGAAAGTTCAGGCTTCGAATTTGGCCCAGAACAGCTATTTTTTCGCAATTTTTTCTTATAGGTTTTTCTACTCTATACCCAGAAAAGGGTTTAGAGAGGAAAAGAAGACGAGCATATTTGAGCGCGACCACTGCTTTTAAACGCACAGTCCAAGCTCAGGGATGAAATCCGAGATTTCCACATGACTTTGAAGTAGATCCGTCCTGTGTAACACCGACCATACAAGACGCGCTTGACCGTGTAATTCGTGAATAACTTGTTTCGATGAAATTTCAGGCCTAGGCAAAGGCGAGCTCGACCAAATGCAAGGCCAATAAAACGATTGAACCATACAAAACCCGGATCGGCATAGCGAAGAAAAAAAAACGTATGTTGGTGACGTCCAGGTTTGAAGAAAACCGGACTTGGAGATTGTTCTTCATCGTTTTATTAAAGGCAGTGTTCACGATAAAAAATGTGTTTCAGTTTCCACTAGGAATCGGTAGTGGAGAGGCACACTGTAACGTTGACGTCAAAAGAACGCATGAAAACGAGCCAGGAAACGCTCCAAAAAAGCCCAAAGTTGGACACCCGTCAGCTCGTCACCCCCAGATGCACATTCCACGCCCACCGACGTGAACAAATAAATGCTGAGATTGTGAGATGAGCGATGGCTTCCGATTAATAGCCCCGTTCTTCCCTTCATTTTCAACTTCTCTCTTTACTCACGTCAGCTCGCATAGATCGGCTGCAAGAGGCGGAAGTTACAAGCTTCGGACAACTCGTCCACCATGTTTCCTTAGCTCAATCTTTGAGGGACCATAACTCCGTTCTCAGAAGGTCTTGTACGACTTCAGGGACATCATTGGAATTAGCATGGAGCCGTTTTCAAGATAGGCGGAGAAACAGAAAAACGATTTTCATCGCGAACACTGCCTTTAAGAAGACTCACCTCTGATTTTAGGGTATTTCTTTATGATTTTTCGACTTCTTATTTATTTATTTATTTATTCAGTGATTGACACATATCCTCTGGTTCCGAGTCAAACTTACTCTTTCCCACTCGCGCTTGTGCGGAGCGAGGGTAGAGACAGCGAGAAAGTGTGGGGAGAAGGAGACGCAGCATACTCGCCCCGACGCACGCGATGAACGGAAATAAAATCCACTCGGAAACAGAGGATACCGGTTAAGATCTATGTGGTACTACTGTGCATATTATGCAATAACGTTTAATACTCCTCATAAGGTGAAAAAAACTGAATGAAAAGAGACACTGAAAGGAAGACAATGTTTATGAACTTAGAAAGATGAAAAGACTCAATGATGCATTTCAGATTTGGCTGAAGATTACTGAATCGGGCTGTTTGGGGATGCTGGTTACGATCCTGAAGTTCATTTTTATCAACTTACTCGGCTTGAAGCTATCTCCGGGGGAAATTTTGAGGGCAAAACGCCACTTTTGGTGATTTTAAAAATTCGTTGTTAGGTTTGGCTCAGTGGTTTTCTCTGGGGGTTATTGGCAGAGCAAAGCGCGCTCGTGCGGAGCGAGGAAGAGACAGCGAGAAAGTGTGGGGACAAGGAGACGCAGCATACGCGTGCGAATGCACGCGATGAACGAAAATAAATTTCTTACCGGAACAGAGGATGCAAGCTCAAAATTGATATCAGACTTATGGCTTGAACAGAATGCTTGCAGCTGTTAGTTTTGAGAACTGATAGGAAAAAAAAACTTTGGTGAGGCGGTTCTTTTTTTTCTCATTGCGCACAGCCAATTTTGATGCATAGATAATGGTACTGTCGTGCAACAAGCCACTTTTCGCCGTATACACGGGGTCGTTCGCCGATTAGGGAGGTGGACCAAGGTTCGATCACGGGTGAATACGAGAGAGCTCATGAAGGGACAGAGCAAAGTTGGCTCCGGAACAAAGGGTATGCTTCCTTTAATTCTGTGCTTTTGTCCGGCATACCCGCGAAAATACCGAGCATCCATGTGTCATCGCTCTGACCATGTCTAACGCAAAAGTGATGTGTCCTCAGATTTTTCAAAGTTTCTGTTGTGTTCTGTTTTCTCATCATGAGCAGCTCAGCCCGCATAAGTAAATAAATGAAATGAATTACTTGTTCAGATTGTTCCCATCAACAAAAAAAACAGGCGAAAGGAGATATTCATATGCAGCTTTCAAGGAGAACGGCGTACTACGATCTGTGTAATACGTAGTGTCCTCTAACGGCGAAAACATGAATTCACAGCTACAAATTACCCGTCGTCTGAAGACTCTGGAGCGCTATAGATGACTATTCTGTTATTTAGGATAACAATGCAAACAAGAGTTTAGGCAGGGTACGCGATAGAAACGGTCGTTGCGATATCCTCATGGGAAGGAAGATTGCCCATAACAAAAGCTAAAATGGAAGAAAAGTCGGGGAAAACGAGCAGGAATAAGTTAGAATGGCTAATTATCTGGTGTCCACCTGACCATAATTGAGGCGATTTCGAAAAATGATTATTTCGTCGTCTTTTATTTGCTCTTGAAGTTGTTGCTGCCCGCTTTTAGAGGCTGCTAACCACAGGAGCAAAAAAAAAGACGGCAAAACAAGCATTCATCGAAATCTCGTGAATTGAGGGCGGGCGGAAACCCCCGTATTAGCCGTCCTAACTTGTTCCTGTGGGTCACTCTTCATTCATTTTCACTTTTGTGAAGACCAGATCTACCTTCTCTAGAGGATATCACCACAACTGATTTTATCGCAAACCTTGCGTTCAATAAGTACCCTTCCAATCAGCTTTCTGGAGCGTGTATTTAAACACTCCAGACTTTCCTAGGCTTTACCACGGTTCTCAATCCCTTTAACGCATCGAATGTTGAGCAGCTCAAAACAAAACAAAAAATTCAGCCAGAGAATGAATATACAGACAAACTCGTCTTGTAGAAACACTATCTGAAATGAGTGTAATCCAATTTAACAGCCTTTCACATGGGCACATTCAAGAAGAATTAAAGCGAATTTGAATAGTCAAATCGAAGGGAAAAAAGGTAAAGGAGATTAATTTGCATGGAGCGTTTTCAATAGAGCATTAATTGCAACTAGAAGGTTTATGAGCCTCAATTCCACCGTTTCAAAATGGACGGAACATGTATAGTGGTGGTGGAGATGGGTTTTCAGAAAGTACGCTTCTGCTTCCACACCTTTTTTCTTACAGCGTTTCGATCTTGGTGGCTGATTCTTCTGGGAAATAACTCAAGTAGTAGTGTGAGATAATTTCCGAGGAGTTCGTTACAATTTCTAAACTTCCAGAATGATGCAGTAGTTCATGGAAGCAGTCATTATCCACTAGGCGATGAAGAACTTAAATGGTTGGATCCACGAGAGGCATGATGAAATATATTTAGGTCTACATCGTGCATTGCATACATCAGGCAAATGTAAGAAAAGGCTGAACAAAACACTACTACAAGTATAGTTTGGTGTAGGAGAGAAAGTGTGACGACAATATATTTTATTCCAGCATCGGAGAAAGAAAGTGCATTCCTAACGAGCTCTACGAAGTCACAACGGTCAGACCAAGATGATAGAGTGATTCGGAGCATTAGGTAGACCGGAGGTGACGAATAACATTGGTAAAACAAGGTGGAAGAAGCTGGAAGTCTCAATCAGCCGCATCACTTTAAAGGCATCGTCCACGATGAAAACCGAATTTGGGTTTACGCGTTCATTCGGACTAGTGGGCCATGACAATGTCACTCAGAAAGTTTGGAGTTACAAAACCGTCTCTGAGTGGAGATTCGCTTACCTCAAAATGGCTTCCTGGGTTTGGGGGGCCGGCCTTGGGGTCGATCCGCTGTTACAAGAAACAAAACTCCTGGGTTGCTGACGGCGGGCGTGCCTTGACGCGTCGTAGGACGCAATACACACGCTAGTCGATTTCGAATTCGGCATCGATCGAAAGGAGCCGGCAGCACTGGACGCAGTAGGTGGGTAGCCCATTTTAATTTCGCTGAAGTCGTAGTTGAGCGGCATCCTCGATGAATTGCTTCTAACGCTGCGCCGAGGAACGAAGCGTAAAACTGTTCCTTGCATTCTCTGCGCAACTATCACAAGTTGTTGCCGGCGCGAAATTCAAATTTGCTATGAACTTTCTAAAAATAGGTTTTTCTCAAAAAGTTGATGTTTTTGAGGGGGCGTTTTGCTACCGTTAGTCACTATAGGGATAGTACAACACGTAAACATCAAAAACCCAAATATGGTTTTCATCGTGTACGATGCCTTTAAGAGCAACTGTTCGTTGCTTTATTAGATTGGCTCGAAAGTTCTGCACAAAATGTAGGTCAGCGGCATTCGCCTTATCGGTGTGCGATATTTCGATCAAATGTGTGGAGGCTCAACACTTCCTCTACCTACTCAAACAATAGCAGGCCCCGAGCACACCTCGAAACCACCCGGGGCTGCGTCTATCTTGACAAATTTGGCAATTTTCGGGCCACATATGTTGCAATGCAGGCCACATTGGTTGGGCTCCGGGTGTTATGAGGAAATTGATTCACGCAGCGCCCTTAGGGCAACTGTCGGCTGATGACGTAATACTACGTCATCCAGCGTAGACCTTCGCGCCCCGGGCGCATTCTCTAAACCGATTTTAGCAACACCGTTGAAAAATCTAAACCTCGACGTATTTCAGACGCTTCGCTAATGGATTTTTGCACCCATTTTAGCAAATAGACAATTTGTAAGAAAGAATCCAGCGAGTTCCACGCATTCACCCAATTACCCCACCTTAGAAAAATTCCTTAGATTGATTTGACCCTTAATTGTCCCTTTTCTGAGCTAGTCCTGATTATGTAATACCTAAGCCTAATACACTTTTCTCTACTTTGGATTTTGATACCGCCACACTTCCCTATCAGAGTGATTCGTTTTTCTCATTTTTTTGAATAATTAAATAAATTTGAAAATTTTCCTCCATGAAAATTTGCAAAATGCGTTCGAAAAGTCGTGTATATGTTTAATTTTTGAATACTGTCCAAATTTTGCACAATTATAAAGAATTTTCGGATGGTCAGATATTGAGCGCAAAAGGAGCAGATTTAGTATTTACAAGGAGTATTTACAAGCCCCGCAAGAGAAACAGTGAAAATCTCTCTCGATAGTGGCAGGAAGCCCAGATGCTCTTCCTTGTTCCAATTGATTCATCTGTTTCGAAATGCACGCGTTAGTCAACGCATGTGGCCCGGAGAGCAACCTGAAAGCACTGTACGTTGCAATCACAACCGAAACGCGCCACAAGTTCGAATATCAACTGCTCTGCGTTTTGGTTGCAGTGGACGGGGAGGGGAGGAGCTGGTTGCTAATGTCTGAGTAGTGGCATTTATCGCTACTCAAGAAAGCTGTTTGGAATTTTGCATTAAAAATAGATGAAGTGTTAAGCTCCGCAATCCCTGAAACGTTTCTCCTGTTTTCCTTCTGCTTATGAGGGCTGTACCTGTGGATGGGACGTTGGGGAGACAGGTAACTGAATCATAGCACCAAAACTAATTCGCAAAATTCTTCAATGGGACGAAAGTCGCATTGGAGGAAAATTTTCGAAAAACATTAGATTTTCTACAAATCGTCGTTATACGCCGACTTCAGGGCTTCCCTTTCCATAGTTGGGTATCATAGATAGTGCCTTTGTAAACAGCATTTGTTTGGCCAGTTACGGTCCATTTTTCAGTAAAACCGATTTTTATAATTTTTGTGGTTATGAAGAAAACGATCGATAATGGAAAAATAACTGTAGTTCTTTGAAAAAATAACTGTAGACTGAGAATTCTCCAGCGCACACGCTTTGGTGAAGCGGGGTCAGGTTGGCCCCAACTGTGCCATGAACGCAAACTCCAAATATGTGTTTTACCTCATTTTAACGCATATACAGTGCGTTCGGAAATGATAGGGACACTCCTGAAAACCACAGTCTTTATGTTTAAATTGAGTGCGGCGTTCAGTAATGCTCATAAATGAATTCAGCAAGGGAAATAACCTCTGTTCACTTGTTTCTATAACAATAGCATAATATTGTAATATTTTATTTTAAATTGTCACATTATTCGCCGTTCGGAAATGATAGGGACACTATTAAAAAACAAAAATTATCAAACAATGAATGAACAAAACATACACATACATGAAATCTAATATGATATCGCACCTCCAGAGTTGGAAATTAATTCAAAAATTCTATTTGGCATAGAAGTGATCAAATTGGATATTACATTTTTATCCAAATTTCTTCAGGCTTCGAGTACAGCGGCCTTTAGCTCGTCTACGGTCCCATACTGCTTGTTATTCGCGGAAATCTGGCGCACAATTATGCCCCAGATGATCTCTATCGGGTTGCAGTCAGGACTACACGCGGGCCATTCATCACGCGAACTCGGTTTTGTTGAAGCCACGCCTTCGTGGATCTGGAGACATGAACCGAAGCGATATCTTGCTGGAAAATGTAGCGTTGACGCCTGTTTCCAGTGAAGAACGGCAGAAGATGCGCACGCAATGTTTCTTGATACTCCTCCGAATCCATCCGACACGAAGTGAAGGCGATTTCCAAAACACCTTCGCTGCAGAATGCTCCTCAACACATCAGCGAACCGCCTCCGAAATGTCTTCGACTAAATACCATCGGATCCTTGCGAAGATCTCTCCAGTAGCATCGAGCACCTTCAGGTCCATCAAGGTTAAACTTCTTTTCGTCGGAGATAATTACCTGGAACATGTCGCCTTTATCTTTTTAAATTTTATCGGGTTTTTAGAGAATCCCTTACCTTTGACCAGTCTGTTGCCATGTTGTTCCTTGCAAACCGGAGTCGAGCTCCTTTGTGGGCTTCTGAGAGTGATGGAGCCTTCTTCATCACTTGTCGGACGATGTTTTCGTCTGCGTTTACGACGCTCCAAACAGTAGTCTTCGACACATTGAGCGACAACTGAGCCCTCACTTGGTTGAGAGACAGACTACTGTTTGAGCAGAGTCGGCTTATCCTCCGTGCATCCCTGCCGCTGACCTTTCTTGGGCGTCCAGGACTCTTCGCCAAGCCGTAGGAGTCTGGATCTCGTAGGAACTGGCTGATGCAGTTGGGGGAACGTCCGCGCTGGGAAGCAATTCGACGTTGGCTCAGCCCAGCAGCGTTGAGGGCACGTATTTGGGCTTGTTCGAAAACAGTAAGCGATGTACCACGGCCCATGATTGGAGTAAAGATGTTGGGTGTCCTCGTGTTGCGTTCATGTAGTGAACTTGTAACGGGAAATTTTGTTCGAAGTGAAAAATTCCATTTTTTGCAGGGTGTCCCTATCATTTCCGAATGGTGAAATTTTCTAAATGTAAAGGCAAAATCTTATGAAATTAGGCACGGTTTCAAGGAAGTTGCGAACAGAGGTTTTTTTATCACGCTGAATTCATTGATGAACAGTATTCATCACCATTCCCAGAAATTTTTTGAAAATCTCATTTTTCAAAGGTGTCCCTATCATTTCCGAACGCACTGTAGTACGGAATTCAAATAAGATGAAGCGCAAGGAAATTGATGGTGAAGCTATTAGGCAGATAATAATTCTGCCACAGAGGTACGAAAGACTCTCAACGGTGGAACGAACGGCGCGTCAGGTCATTTATACTCGAACGGCATAGCCGCGCGGTACGCGCGTGATTTTCGGCTCTGAGGAGTAGTACAGTGTTCAAACCAGCAGTTATCCTACAACCAGTATCAAAATATGTACACTCGGGGAGGAAAAGTACGCTCCAACCGGATCAACGCACATATTGAGCTTCTGATAGAGTAATCGAGCTTTTATTGCCTGAGGAAAGAAGGTTAGAGGAACATTCGCCATCTATTCGCACTTATAATCTGCAGTTGTTGGGCGTCTATACTCCTTGCTCTAGCCAACTGTAAGGTTTTGAAAACTCAGCGAAAGAAGCATAGTTCACTCAAAAATGTATAAAAAGTTCAATGTTGTGAAAAATTTCGTTTAGTGTACGCTGAGCACTGCTTATTGATTTCTGAAAATTTTCTGTTTATTGTTTTCTGTTTTCTGCCCGTTTTTGGAGACTTTTTTCTGTTTTCTATCAAACTAGATTTTCCGTTTTCTGTTTGCAGGAAAAAATTTTCCGCACATCCCTGCTACGGACGACCTAGGAGGGTTTGTCGAGCGATAACTTTTGTGCTCGTTTGGCGTGTTTTACTCGCATATCGACCGGGTGGGGCTACGGACTATCTTCCAACTATGTAGGGTCTTAAAAGAAGCAGTTTTCTCCTATTATAGTATATCCAGACATTTGGAAATGAGGATAGGCTATGAAATGTGGTGTAACTTCGAGTATTCAGTAGTAGCGATTTGGGCGTCGTCGCGAGGTAATCACCTTGATGCACATTAAATTCGTTTGTCATGTCATTCGTTTGTCATTGGGTAAACCATTGTTTTTGCATTCGACTGAAATTCGAAGGCAGTGTTCCAGATGAAATGAATGGACGTGCTGCTTGTCCATCGCATCTGCCTAAGGAGGAATGTTAGTTATTGATAAGCTTTTCCACTGATGAGAGCAAGGTAAGCTCCCCGTGCCAAAATGTAGATGAACGGTCTGAATCAGGGTTGTCGGAAATGATATATTGGTGGTTACCTATGAAAGCGCGTTTTTTTTTCACGATTAAAAAAATTAAAATTTCAGAAAAATTTTTATTTAACTTTTATTAACTATAACAACCATTATGAACAATAATATTATTCCAGTTTATGGGCAAGTTATAAATACCATCGAAAAAAAATTTAGGCTGTTTTAAGGCGATCCAATCATCAAGCCATTTTTGGACATCTTCATGTTTGGTGAAGCACTGTTCGGCCAACCATGAGCCATTGATCGAAACAGATGATAGTCCGAAGGAGCAATATCTGGACTATATGGCGGGTGGGGCAAGACTTCCCAATTCATTTCTTGCAACTCCTTTCTAACTTGTTTTCCAACATGTGGTCGGGCGTTGTCGTGAAGAAGTATGGGTCGTTCGTGTCTTGTAGCCCATTCAGGTCGTTTGATTGCTACTTCTTGGTTCAAGATGGCTAATTGCTCTTTGTAACGAGCTGCTGTAACTGTTTCACCGGGTTTGAGTTGTTTATAATACAGAACACCCTTCTGATCCCACCAGATACAGAGCAGAACCTTCTTTCCATGAATATTGGGCTTCGGGATCAATTTGGGAGCTTTTCCTGGATCTGTCCATGATCTTTTACGCCTGGGATTATCGAAATAAATCCACTTTTCATCTCCAGTGATGATTCTATGCATGAATGACTTGTGCCGTTGTCGTTCAAGAAGTCCTCCCGCAAATGCTCTTTTGTTGGCGCTTCAGAAGTCATCTATAAATAATTTTAAAAAATTAATGAATAAACTAATTACAAATAAGTTAACGGTATTAGATAGCGCTTAAAACGCTCTACAAGATAAACACAGACAAAAACATTTTAAAAAATTTTATTCATGCAAAAAAAAGGCGAAAGAAAAACGCGCTTTCATAGGTAACCACCTAATATAATGACGGCTGCGTTCATTACCTCGGAAAAAGCCTGGTGCTTAATATTTTAGCGACAGGAATAGAAAATAAGTCGTCTTGACATTGAGCACAAAAAACACTGATTCAAAAATTCTCCTTTTCTGAATGTTTCATCCATCCGGAAAATTCATTCATCATCCGATATTCAATCATCTAAAAACTCGTTTCATACTACATATTTACTTAATATTCGAAAATTGTTCTGGAAATTAGGTATTAGCACGTGTTTTAGGATGCATTTTCCGGAAATCCCTTCAAAACGAATAGAGAAACACCTTCGAGTTTATGAAAAAAAGAGAGACTTCGCCTTAAAGGCAGTGTTCACGAAGAAAAAGTTGCACGTTTTTTTGGCTTAAATGTAAGCTTTGGGTCCCTCTAAGAAGATTAAGAACGGAAGTGCGACGAAAAACGGCCGGTAAGTGGGTGAAAATCTCGTGGGCCAGCCAACCCATTGGGCCACTCCGCCCACGTCCTATAACAGTTCCCCTGAATTCGTGGTTAGATGAGCGATGGTTTCCGATCAAAAGCCCCGTTCTTCCCTTCATTCTCAACGTCTCTCTTCATTCAGGTCAGCTCGCATACATCGGCTGCAAAAAATGGGAGTTACAAGCCTCGGACAACTCGTCCACAATGCTTCCCTAGCTGAATTTCGAGGGGCCATAACTCCGTTTCCAGGGGGTCTTGTACGATTCCAGGGACATCATTGAAATCAGCATGGGACCGTTCTCAAGATAGGCGAAAAAACAGAAAAACGACTTTTATCGTGAACACTGCCTTTAAAGGCAGTGTTCACGATAGCCTAGAATATCGTGATTATTCTCTAAATCGATTATTCGGCCCCCGGGTAGTACTGAAATAACGAAGAAATTGAGAAAAAACGCACCACAAGTACACAAAATATTGTACTCTCATTGCACTCTCGTACTCTCAGTGGAACACCTTGTTGGGACGACCGAATCCTTTGTGTATACGTCCACTGAAATTCTAGACTCTCTGTTACTTTGTCTTTCCTTAAGACCTTAACTACTATTGTTTTGCATCGAATATTCTTCCATTTTCGTTTAAACCCATCACTCAACGGTCACGACCACAGAGAACATGATCATCCTATTGGGCAACTAGTTCAGACCGAAATATTCCTTTTCAGATGGGTTTACGCCGCTTCTTTATGATTTTAGTAACTTTTGGTACCCAACGCATTATTTAAATAGGGAAACTCGGAATCGAAAATCGTCGTAAACACTGTCTTTGATCGTCGTAAACACTGTCATTCGGGAGTTTTCGAAAGACTTTATTCGAATCTATAGCCATCCTCCCTCATTTTGAGCCGGTTGAAATAAGGCCTATCAGGCTTATCATGATTTGCTTGCTCCGCCCGGATTCATCTGAGCGAATTAGGCTTATCTCAATCACTTCGCAAATTCGAAAATTTTGATTCCGACAAGAGAAATACCTACTTCTAGTTAGCCTGGCCATTCCTGATGAAATGTACTTTTCTGAAACCGTTATTAACGTAGGGTCCGATCGTGATCTTCGCAGTAGCCTTAAGCCACTTTGAAAAAAGTTACACTCGCTTTTCAAAGCCTTGCGGCAAGGTAAGGGTACCCCCCCATAAAAATTTCAGGGCGTTGTGAAAAACGAATTTCGGACTCGGCTCAAAACTAGTATGCAGGGGTAATCTAGGGTGCTTAATACGAATCTGGAGCCCTTTCTCAAACCTATCCAAGCGATCCGGAAATCGTCAAATGTCGCGATTTGCCATAAAATTTTCCCGCGACGGGAAGCTTCGAACAAATCAAGTCGAAAACTCCGAAAAATCGACAAGTAAACCCAAGATTCGTGATCAGCGCCCTAGAATAACGGGCTTAAGTCAAACATGGAACATTTTTTAACGCTTTCAGGGCCTTGTAATTGGTATAAGTAAACGCCCAACCAGAAATCCGTCTAAGTCAAAAACGCTGTCAGTGTGCGCGTAGTTTATAAAATGGGCTTTCCCCAAACTTTGCTCAGGGGTTGTTTTGGGCGCTGAACACAATCACGAGGTCCGTGTCCAGACTTTTAAACGAATAATGCGCGTTTTGGAAGGTACAGTAGGTACGGTAGTCAAGGCAAAAACGCCTATAACCTTTTCAGAATGCTTTTAAGCAGCTGCGAGAGCATAATCGGAATCTACGACCAAAAATAGTTTTATAAAGTACATTTCGTTTGGAATGGCCTTTTGACCAAAAGGGATTTCTTTAGAGCCAATTGATGAATTCCGCCTACTGGTTGCAGTATGCAGACTTTTTCATGAAATTTGGTCTAGGAAATGAAAGATCATTTGCAGCGATCGTCCCGGCGTCCGCGAAACTGCCGGGCAGCGCGGATTTGATCGCGAACCACGATCGATTGTCACAACCCCGCCCATCCATTAGACTGGACTTTCTGAGGGGACCATACATAGGCTCGACTTAGACGTTGACGACTCTGAAGGTGTATTCATGAAATAAAACAGGAGGAATCGGACGTCAAAACCTAAAGCACCAGAGATGATTAATGCTCGAAAACAAGTAGTACGGTGGGCTGAAACAAGGGATCCAATTGCAACGAACAGATGAGAACGTTGGAACAGCAGTGACTGCCCAGGCAGTTTAATATAGACATTGTCTCAGGTCTGACGCGAACGTGGTAATTATCTTACGGAAAATCAGCGTATGCACATACATACATTCATATTGAAACGTGCTCATTAAGGTAGAAGGAGCCATCACTGTCTACAGCTCTGTTGTTCCGTTCCGAAAAGCACAAGTACACAATGACTTACGTCATTGTGTGCGTTTGCTATGTAGTAGAAAGGTTCTAATTACTGCGTAGAGTATCCGAACCAGCCTTCAGAGATCCGCCAAACACGCATACTTGGTATGTATGCATACATCGTATTGTGCTCACATCGCATGACCACTCAAGCGGGATGATTTGGGAGTACAAAGGATCGAGTACACTTCGTTCAAAGGATCAGTGTTCACGATGAAAAAAGTTTTCGAAATTCCACTAGGATTGGGTAGTGGAGGGACACTCTCTAACGTCAACGTAGAAAGAATGCATGAAAACGAGCCAGGAAGAGCCCCAAAAGAGCTCGAAGTTGCAACTTCGAGCGCATTGAAAACCCCAAAAGCGCATCACACGCCCACCGACGTGAACAAATGAATGCTCGAGATCGTGAGATGAGCGATGATTTCCAATCATTAGCCCCGTTCGTCCCTTCATTCTCAGCTTCTCTCTTTACTCAGGTCAGCTCACATAGATCGGCTGCAAAAGACGGAAGTTACAAGCCTCGGACAACTCGTCCACCATGTTTCCCTAGCTCAATCTTTGAGGGACCATACCTGCGTTCACAGAAGGTCTTGTATGATTTTAGAGACACCATTGGAATCAGCATGGGGCCGTTTTCAAGATAGGCGGAAAAACAGAAAAAAACGATTTTCATCGTGAACACTGCCTTTAAGAACAGTAGTGGTTAAAGACCAATTTCAGAGAAGTTCTCGCTTGCACTGACACATGATTTCATTTCACTGGTGAGCAAAAATGCATTTTCGCGCAATATAAGTCCAGGGGAGCTTTATCCATTTCGACTTCTTCGAACGTTTTTGCAAGCGTAGGGTTGACTCATCGCCTAGCCGTTTTGAGCCTTACCTTACCTTTGATACTTTTGATGGTTCATCCTCATTGATGATCTTCTCGATGTGGACAACATTCGCTTCATTCTTCTCTGGCATCAGCAACATTCATCCAGTGCGGTAGATCTCTTTGTTTGAATGATTGATCGTATCAGCCCAACGCGTCGCTAATTGGTCAAGTGCTCTTTTGACATCTCGAGGGTACCAGTGAGTGAGCCTGGTACTCCATCTGTCATCCGTTCTGCACACGACATGCCCTGCCCATTTGTATTTGGCGGATTAGATGTGGATCAACGGCTCGAGGAGTCCAGACATTTTGCGGAGATTTTCACTGCTCAGACGTTGCTGCCTCTGAATCCTCCGACTTGTTCTCAGGAGACATCTTTCCAGCTCCCTGTGCGCAGTCCTCATAGCCCCAAAAACTCCTTTGTCGTGAGCCCAGGTATCTCAGCCATAGCATAAAGCCGGAAGCACGGTGGAGTCGAACATGTGAGCCCGCAACTTGACATAACGTATCTCACTAGCGACTTCTCGAATGGTGCCGATAGCAGCCCACGCAGCCCTTCTTCCGATTTCATGCGTGAGCTCGTTCGTCATGTTCATCTCACGTCCTAGATAGACGTAACTGTCCACATTGCTCGCTATGTTTCCATGAAAAACACATGTCCGTCGTCACATCACTGGTTGACCATCACCTGGGCCTGCCGCATATTCATCTCGAGGCCAACAGTACTGCCTACTTCGTTCAGCCCATTCAGCATCACTCCTGCTTATAAGCACGATGTCGTCTGCAAAACGCAGGTCGGACAGATTCTTTCCGTCAATGAGCAGGCCTCTGTTGTCCCAGTCAAGCTTACCCATTGCATGTTGGAGTGCCGATGTAAAGAGCTTTGGTGAGATCGTGTCACCCTGTCGAACACCCTTATCGATTGGGATGAGCAGCTTACGTTCGAACAGCTGTATCGTTGTTGAGGCTCCATTGTTGCACTTCTCCGGCATTTTAACGTATGAGGGGTCAACTCCTGTGTGTAACAGCGCGTTGAGAACAGCATTAGTCTCCACTGACAATGAGTCGGATGCCTTCTTATCGTCTGAATGCTAAGCACAGCGGCAGCTTGTATTCTTGACATCGCTCGATCAGCTCGGGTTGTGGTAAACCAGCCAAACTATGATGTTAACTAAGACATTTAACATCGATGTTAATTATGAGATTATTAGTCACGACAAAAAAACCGATTTTTAATATATAAGGCCAAAATAAGCTTCTGTGGAAATCCTAGAACTAAACTTCAATGTTACTACCCGTTAACAATGATGTTATCCACTAGAAAACCCTCGATCGCGAACATTGACGTTCGCCAAGTAATCAGCGTTCTCCACAGGCCAGCGACGAGACACTGCGCCTATCGAGGAGTGCGCTGGATGACGATGGTGGGTTAGAGCGAAAAGGCCTCTCGAGGACTTTCCACTGGAACCCGCCAACTCCCAGTTCCCCGTCAGGCCATTGTTATACCAGAAGTTTGCGACCGCGACAGGTGCGGTCAACTGTTACGAATCGTGCCGGGACCAGACCCACACAAAAGAAAAATGCTGTCGCAGGAACAGTTTGCAGCACGTGTCGCGGTCGCTGGCTCGAAAGGGGCTGTTATGCCTGAAATGTGGAAACCGTGCGGTAAACGGTCGCTGTCGCGGCTGTCCGTCGCAGTGCAGTGCACTGCGACGGGTGTCAGCGACAGCGACCCAGCCAAATCCGGTATCGTGCCGGGTGTTTCTTGGCCCTGAGCGACAGCGACGGCTGGCCCTCAACGACAGCGACGTAGCAGTGCTCTGCGACCGCGACAGGCCTGTCGTAGGGTATAACAATGGCCTCAATTATCACCGATGCCGTAAATGGGTCAAGAACCGTCCAAATACACGCCAATTCCCACACGACTAGGCGCACCATTATTGATGTGCAGTGATAGCGCGATCAATAGCGAGTATTGCCTTCCGTTGATTGATAAACGAATGGCAATCCAGCTGACTGCTCTCTTTTGATGATTCTGTTTTTGTCCATCTCTTCATGTTCACGATTTTTCTTCTTAATCTTTTTGGCTCAAATGATTATTGCGAAATTAGGTGACGCTGGCCGAGAAAGCTGTAGGAAGAATAGCGGGATTAATTAAAATCCACTGAAAGATAAACTTGAAAGCTCCATTTTTCGGATTTTGAGACGAACTTTCGATTTTTTCGTCTGTGTTTATGTGTTTGGTATTCATTTCTTTCGTGACTCTGTTATTTTTGTAATTATTCAAATAAATTTGAAAAACTTGAATATTCAATACGTTGGATGGAGAAAATCAAATGCTTTTTCTCAAAACTCGATATTCATTCGGCATTGTGTGTTGTTCCGTTTTCCAAATATCCGTTCTTAGAGTCGTACAGTTGACCGCAATGTTAAAAGGACATGGTGCGGTTGCGGACTCGCTCTAAAACTACGGTAGAATCTGGCACTTTGCCAGATTTCGTCATCGATCGGCGCGACAGATGATATTCTCGTGAGCAGAGAGACGACGGTTGGCGCCGATCGATGACGAAATCTGGCGAGGTGCCAGAATCTACCGTAGTTTAGTGCGAGTCCGCAACCGCACCATGTCCTTTTAACATTGCAGTCAACTGTGGAAGGATTTTTATTACTCGGCCAACTGCAGGGCATACCATTCCAACGTCCAAGGGCCGGAAAAGCTGTGCAACAGTTGCAGTCAAGCGTTCGGAAACAATTCGAAAACTTACATGGATACTTGTGAGATATTTGCGAATAATTCGAATCGAGTGGAAGAAATTTTCTCGAGTTTATTCATCCATTCGAAACATTCAAGTGGTTTCACTCGAAATTGTTAAATCATTCGCGATATACGAAAAAATCATTGAAAATCATTAATCCATGGATTTTCGGAAGAAATTGTTACAATAATTCACTCAGTCGAGATGGTCTAAAAATGCTATACTCGTATCACTCATTCATTGCAAACTTAGCGTCGAATGCCCAGCCTGTCAGATTCTGTACGTTGCTCGCACTCGAATATTGGCGATCGCCTTTTCGACCTATCAAGTAAGGACTACTGAATCTCCCTGAATGAATGAGAAAACTAGATATCTTGTCTCATACACGATTCGAATGATTATTTAGAAATTTCGTATCAATGCCCTTGTGAATTTTTGAATAATTCCCAAATAGTTCACCAATGCTGGTAGAAATTTTTCCTTGCTACTATATGTATATTCGAATGCCATAAGTTGGTCGAATTTTCGAAAATTAATTGCTACGACTATGAATAGGACAGGTATTTGGAAAACCGATTAGTTGGAAATGCCGAATGAACCGAATATTGGAAAAACACTTGATATGATTTCCTCAATGAATCGAATATTAGAATCAGTGGAATATTATTCAAACAATTACTCGATTCTGTTCCTACTGTCCCTGTGTTGAGGCCGGGATTATACTTTCCGCGATCGACGTCGGCGACTGTGCATATCACGCATATTAGATTTTCGGTTGATACTGATGGTAAACATTGAGTCGCGTCGCTCGTCGGGGTAAGTATGATCCCGGCCTCATGTGGTAGATGCGAAAACCGGGAAGAGGAAAAAGTTGCAGTATTTTTGACTGTGTTTATGAGGGAATTATCAATCATACTTGAAAAAAGTAGGATGTCATGGCAAAAATTAGTAACAAACTGCAGAAAAACAGACAAAGTCGAAAAAAAAACCCGGAAAAATCCAAAGGAAATTTTTCATGGGAAATCTAAATTTTGAATCCTATCTTCCAGCGGATTGTCGTACAGCTATATTCCTCTGACAGATTTATGGGCCAGTTCTACTAGAATTCGCAACTCTAGCTAGTGTAGAATATAAAGAAAAATCCGGAACATATCACGAGAGGTATACAAACAAAGAGCAGTCAGATGGAAAGTAATCTACTTCACGAAGCAATCAACAAAAACACGGCTGCCATCTCTTAGGAGGAAGTGTGCTTTTCAGGATGGTTGAAACGTCTAGTGAACACGGTTAGTCGTTGAAAACTATGATTTTTGGATTTATGTGATTTGAGTTTAGAGGAGGGCACAAAATAATTGATTTTGTTAGCAACGATGTTCCATTAAAAGTCTCCGAAGACATCTTACAGAACCCAACTCTGATTTATTTACCAGATGAGAACCTCCCGAAATTTCGCAAAAGTTTTGAACGCTGATGGAACATGGTTGTGAACACAATCAATTATTTCGGGCCCTCCTCTGTACTCAACCCACATAAACCTAGAAATGCCATTGCCACTTTCGCACAGTGAAGAAGATCATTAGTCAGTCCGTCGCAGTCTGCAGTCGAATTCTCCGCAAACGTTCGTGGGTAAACCTGGATCGCGTCCACTAAAGCGGTCTCATTGTAGCGAGGGAAACGAATAGGGGCGTGTCGATGTGTATCCCTTTTGAAGATGCGAGTATTGAGACGTAGTTTGGTTCGGAGCAGTCAGTGGTCGGAGCCCGTTTGGACTTTCCCAGGTTCATCGCCGATGCTTTTTCTTTTCGAATAATGGTTACCATGATACGAATTGCATGACGACATCAGATCCAGCATTCGGAAACCAATGTTATTTCTGACTCCTTCCCCATGTTGACCTAGTCTCCAGGTGTCGTCGCTTGAGTCGCCCACGATCGCGTCGAAGTCACCACATATGTACTTGTAGTAGCTCTTCTCCTGTAGTGGCAGCAGAAGAGCCGTTTTAAGCCGACTGTTTATTTCAAAATGATAGGTGATCGACCCTGAATGTCGCTTTCCTACCCCCACATCGATTTGCGGAAGATTTCAACTTCATAGCGCGCAACGCTCCAGCACGAAACTTGCTGAGTAATCTGTCGTGCCCTGTTGTGATGTTATGCACAGAAACTCAACACAAGACTCCTCTTGAGGCAATATGCACATTCCTACGTGAGTGGCTCTTCAGTGAAGTGGAAGCCTTCACTTGAAGGCACTGTTTACGATAAATTTTCATTTGGAGTTCTTCATGGGAAACGGTCGTGATGGTTTTTCAAAAGCAGGACAGCGTAAAAAAACAGAGCGAAACGTCCTCTCCAAGGGAAAGAACGGCTTAGAAGATTGTTATCGCTCCAGCCGCGAAGCGGCTGGAGAGGTTTGGTTTTGCCCGGGACTTGTGATCACTTAGAATTCCTTAAAGTAGTTAATAAAACCTGTTAAACAAATTCCCCAGAGATTTCCATCGGGATATAGGTGAGAGAGTCCAGGAGGCACATGCTGACAAAATTTGAGCCAAATCGGTTCAAAACTAACAAAGTTAGATCGGCGAGTCCTTATCAAAAATTCTTGTTGTGCGCTGTTACTCGTTCCTGCTTCCTGCTTCGCGCTTCGCGCTTCGCTTCGCGCTTCGTGCTTCGCTCCTCCTCGTGCGTTACGCACCCTTAGTAGTGGCCACTGGCAATGGTCACAGGCGATCAGTTGGGCAGGCAGGTAAGTTGGTACGTGAACAGATAAGCAGGCTGGTGAGTAAGTAGTCAATGAGTACTTACTGTTTAACATTAACTGCTTCACTTATTACTGCTAATCATATCATGTGATATTATCAGTTGGTAGATCAAATCGCTAAAACACGTTGCAGGCTGTACTTTTCGATGGGAAGGGACAGGGGAAGTGACTAACAAGTTTGTTAGTTACTGTTTAACATTAACTGCTTCACTTATTACTGCTTATCATATCATGTGATATTATCAGTTGGTAGATGAAATCGCTAGAACACGTTGTAGGCTGTACTTTTCGATGGGAAAGGACAGGGGAAGTGACTAACAAGTTTGTTACTTACTGTTTAACATTAACAGCTTCACTTATTACTGCTTATCGTATCATGTGATATTAGGTTGTCCGATAAGTTCTTGCCGTTTTTTTAAATTAAAAAATTAGCGATCGAAATAAAATTTTTTGGTACAATGTTTTGTGTTATTCGAAAGAGAATTTTTCGCTCTACAAGAAAGTCTATTTGGTTTTTTTGTTTCGATTAGTTTTTGTTAATTTTTAGAGCATTTAAATGGAGTGTCAAGTCGACAAAAACGAGCATTTTCGACACCATCTACTTTTTGCGTTTAACCGCGGTGCCAAAGCCACGGAAGCTGCTAGAGAGACTTGTGCCGTATACGGAGAGGGTGCCATAGCTGAAAGAACTGCTCGATATTGGTTTGCGAAGAATTTAATTTAAAAATTTAAATTTAAATTAAATTTAAAAAATTAATTTAAAAAATTTAAAAAAATTAAAAATATATTAAATTAATATTATATTATATTATATTATATTACATTATTACATTACATTATATTACATTATATTATTATATTATATTACAATTATATTACGAAAAATTTAAAAAAAACGGCAAGAACTTATCGGACAACCTGATATTATCAGTTAGTAGATCAAATCGCTAAAACACGTTGTAGGCTGTACTTTTCGATGGGAAGGGACAGGGGAAGTGACTAACAAGTTTGTTACTTACTGTTTAACATTAATTGCTTCACTTATTACTGCTTATCATATCATGTGATATTATCAGTTGGTAGATCAAATCGCTAAAACACGTTGTAGGCTGTACTTTTCGATGGGAAGGGACAAGGAAAGTGACTATCAAGTTTATTACTTACTGTTTAACATTAACTGCTTCACTTATTACTGCTTATCATATCATGTGATATTATCAGTTAGTAGATCAAATCGCTAAAACACGTTGTAGGCTGTACTTTTCGATGGGAAGGGACAGGGGAAATGACTAACAAGTTTGTTACTTACTGTTTAACATTAACAGTTTCACTTATTACTGCTTATTGTATCATGTGATATTATCAGTTGGTAGATCAAATCGCTAAAACACGTTGTAGGCTGTACTTTTCGATGGGAAGGGACAGGGGAAGTGACTAACAAGTTTGTTACTTACTGTTTAACATTAACTGCTTCACTTATTACTGCTTATCATATCATGTGATATTATCAGTTGGTAGATCAAATCGCTAAAACACGTTGTAGGCTGTACTTTTCGATGGGAAGGGACAAGGAAAGTGACTATCAAGTTTATTACTTACTGTTTAACATTAACTGCTTCACTTATTACTGCTTATCATATCATGTGATATTATCAGTTGGTAGATCAAATCGCTAAAACACGTTGTAGGCTGTACTTTTCGATGGGAAGGGACAGGGGAAGTGACTAACAAGTTTGTTACTTACTGTTTAACATTAACAGCTTCACTTATTACTGCTTATCGTATCATGTGATATTATCAGTTGGTAGATCAAATCGCTAAAACACGTTGTAGGCTGTACTTTTCGATGGGAAGGGACAAGGAAAGTGACTATCAAGTTTATTACTTACTGTTTAACATTAACTGCTTCACTTATTACTGCTTATCATATCATGTGATATTATCAGTTGGTAGATGAAATCGCTAAAACACGTTGTAGGCTGTACTTTTCGATGGGAAGGGACAGGAGAAGTGACTAACAAGTTTGTTACTTACTGTTTAACATTAACTGCTTCACTTATTACTGCTTATCATATCATGTGATATCATCAGTTGGTAGGTCAAATCGCTAAAACACGTTGTAGGCTGTACTTTTCGATGGGTAGGGACAAGGAAAAAGACTATCAAGTTTATTACTTACTGTTTGACATTAACAGCTTCACTTATTACTGCTTATCGTATCATGTGATATTATCAGTTGGTAGATCAAATCGCTAAAACACGTTGTAGGCTGTACTTTTCGATGGGAAGGGACAAGGAAAGTGACTATCAAGTTTATTACTTACTGTTTAACATTAACAGCTTCACTTATTACTGCTTATCGTATCATGTGATATTATCAGTTGGTAGATCAAATCGCTAAAACACGTTGTAGGCTGTACTTTTCGATGGGAAGGGACAGGGGAAGTGACTAACAAGTTTGTTACTTACTGTTTAACATTAATTGTTTTACTTATTACTGCTTATCATATCATGTGATATTATCAGTTGGTAGATCAAATCGCTAAAACACGTTGTAGGCTGTACTTTTCGATGGGAAGGGACAAGGAAAGTGACTAACAAGTTTGTTACTTACTGTTTAACATTAATTGTTTTACTTATTACTGCTTATCATATCATGTGATATTATCAGTTGGTAGATCAAATCGCTAAAACACGTTGTAGGCTGTACTTTTCGATGGGAAGGGACAAGGAAAGTGACTATCAAGTTTACTACTTACTGTTTAACATTAACTGCTTCACTTATTACTGCTTATCATATCATGTGATATTATCAGTTGGTAGATGAAATCGCTAAAACACGTTGTAGGCTGTACTTTTCGATGGGAAGGGACAGGAGAAGTGACTAACAAGTTTGTTACTTACTGTTTAACATTAACAGCTTCACTTATTACTGCTTATCATATCATGTGATATTATCAATTGGTAGATCAAATCGCTAAAACACGTTGTAGGCTGTACTTTTCGATGGGAAGGGACAAGGAAAGTGACTATCAAGTTTATTACTTACTGTTTAACATTAACAGCTTCACTTATTACTGCTTATCGTATCATGTGATATTATCAGTTGGTAGATCAAATCGCTAAAACACGTTGTAGGCTGTACTTTTCGATGGGAAGGGACAGGGGAAGTGACTAACAAGTTTGTTACTTACTGTTTAACATTAATTGTTTTACTTATTACTGCTTATCATATCATGTGATATTATCAGTTGGTAGATCAAATCGCTAAAACACGTTGTAGGCTGTACTTTTCGATGGGAAGGGACAAGGAAAGTGACTATCAAGTTTACTACTTACTGTTTAACATTAACTGCTTCACTTATTACTGCTTATCATATAATGTGATATTATCAGTTGGTAGATGAAATCGCTAAAACACGTTGTAGGCTGTACTTTTCGATGGGAAGGGACAAGGAAAGTGACTATCAAGTTTATTACTTACTGTTTAACATTAACTGCTTCATTTATTACTGCTTATCATATCATGTGATATTATCAGTTGGTAGATGAAATCGCAAAAACACGTTGTAGGCTGTACTTTTCGATGGGAAGGGACAGGGGAAGTGACTAACAAGTTTGTTACTTACTGTTTAACATTAACAGCTTCACTTATTACTGCTTATCATATCATGTGATATTATCAATTGGTAGATCAAATCGCTAAAACACGTTGTAGGCTGCACTTTTCGATGGGAAGGGACAAGGAAAGTGACTATCAAGTTTATTACTTACTGTTTAACATTAACTGCTTCACTTATTACTGCTCGGACAAATGTTAGGACTTACCGCGCGCAAGTTTTTCCCCTTAGTACCGACCGCGCGCAGGAACCGTTCCGATCGCGCGCAAAACAACGTTTTAGGACCGAACGCGCGCAACGCTCGCGGTCGGAACGATCATAAAAAGTTGCGAGCGTTCCGACCACCTTTGCGCGTTTTGCGGCCGCCCTCACAAACCGTTCGGACCGCTCGCAACTCTATAAAGCGCGCAGAAATCGCCACGAATTAGGACTGACCGCGCGCCAACATATTCAGACGTGAGGGAAAATGCATGGTGTGTGGCGGCCGAGAACGCATTTAACTCCACGCGTGAATTCAAATTTTTTTGCTGCGGTGCTCGTACTACCTTGCTTTTTTGATGTTTTTCTTTGTTTCTCTCTCTTTCCATTCTGTTCTCCTGTGTTCCCGTTGATTCTATATATGTTCAAATCGTCTTACAATTGCATGCACAGTTTAAGCGAAGGTAACAGTAGGTAATTCAATGTAATTATTGAAAACGGCTGAAGGTGTAGGGTTTTCTTAGATGTAGGCAGATCGTGAAGGGTGGAAAGGGACTCTGCTAAGTAAACAATTCGCATTGTGAAAAGAAAGTAATGGGTATCAAGGCGTGAGTGGAAGATGTGAAAAGTGGGCGGGGCTTCAGAAGGAGTCCGCAAACCATCGGTTAAAGTGCGTAGGGATTCGAAAAGAACTTGAGTAAACATTTTTTTTTTGGGGGGCGGGGGGGCGCAATATGATTCTCAAAACAAAAGTGTTTTGGAAAGTGGGCGGGGCTTCAGAAGGAGTGCGCACAACAGCGGCTAGAGTGCGTAGGGAATCGAAGAAACGTGAGGAGTAAGTTGTTGACGACGTATTATGGTTCTCAAAGTAATATTGATAAGTTTCGAAAGTGGGCGGAGCTTCAGAAGGAGTGCGCACCACATTCGATAAAGGGCGTAAGGGATTCATAAAACGGGAGGTGATTGTTGTTGGGGGTGCGTAATGGTTTTCAAAACGTTAGTGATGTTTCGGAGAGTGGGCGGGGCTTCAGAAGAAGTGTCCACAGTATCGGCTAAAATGCGTAGGGAATCGAAGAAACGTGAGGGGTACTTTTGGGGCATATTATGGATCTGAGAAAAATACCGCTATCTTTCGAAAAAGTGGGCGGGGTTCAAAAGTAGTGTGCGCAGTATCGGCTAAAATGCGTTGGGATTTGAAAAAACATGAGGGGTATGTTATCGGGGGGCGTACTAAGCTTCTCAAAACAATATTGATAAGATTTGGAAAGGGGCCGAGGCTTCAGAAGAGTGCGCACCACATTCATTTAAAGGGCGTAGCAATTCAAGAGACGAAAGGTTATCGTTGTTGGGGGTGAAAAACCCGGTCTTTGGAGTTCCACTAAGTTTTGTGAAGTTTAACTCGAGATACGTAGAAAAAATAATTTGCGAAAATGCTAGCTTGATATCTTTCTGTCCAGTATTATATATAAGGCGGATATTTTCAGAAATATAGCCTCGAACTTAAATGGATGCCTGTTGATGCCAACTCAATATACTCCTACAGCTAACCTTATCATCTGAACACGAGAAGAAATCTCTGGTATCGAAGGATATTATTCATTGTGAGTTTCAATAGTTTTCAAAGACAGCATACATGCTCGCAAACATAGTCGAGATAACAGCATTAATTGGCCCGCATGGCAGGGGTGGGAAAATACAGATATACGAGGCAGTAATGCACGAATCCTGTCTCTCTGGATGGCTTCCAGGGCTTCAAGCGCTGCTGATCACATGGCAGGAGCCGTGCGGACCTATTCATGCTGTTATCTCGACCATTTATGCGAGTGTGTATGTTGTCCTTGATGTTGATTATTGTGGTAGTGCAACGTATTGTTCTTATTTAGCTCGGAAGGAACTGCTGAGATCGTCGTACCATCATTTTATATAGTAATGTCAGTTTCGGATCTTTCAAAGTGCTCACCGCAGGCGCGTTGGAGCGTGCGTTGGACTGTGAAATTTTTTTCTCGCGTGGGTTGCGCGGGAAGTTACAATGAAATCTCCGGCGGCGCCGCCGCCATGGCGGTGCGGATTTAAAGGCTCTGTTCACGATAAACTTCATCGTCGAATTTTCCATGACAAACGCTTCTCGTGGCTCTCAGAAGCACAACAGCGTTGAGGAAACGGGACGAAAAGCTACCCAGGAGCCGCAAACGGCTTATGAAAGTGGGCGAACCTCGCCGCTTTGGGCATGTCCGACCCTTTCCGCCCTCGACGTGAATAAAGGGACAGTTGAGATTGTGAGACGAGCGATGGTTTCCGATCAAAAGCCCTGCTCTTCCTTTCATTCTCAACTTCTCTCTTTACTCAGGTCAGCTCGCATACATTGACTGCAAAAGACGGACGTTACAAGCCAAAACTCGTCCACGAAAAAGCGAAAAACAGAACAGAGTTTTTATTGTGAACACTGTCTTAATGGGGCTTCAGCTGTGATACACTGTATTTCCTAGCTTGAATATATAGCGTAGGATAATACCGGAATCGTTTATGTTGGAGTGAGCTTGAACTGACAAGCGGGTATTGATTCAGACAGTGAAACGGTTTGGGAGACGCCGTCATGGTAGCTGCTGAATGGGCGGCACGCTTGTGCCGAGCAGAGATAGGTTTCATAGTCCACCGCACGTCCCGCGCGTGCCGGGATAGCGGTGAGGATTATGAAAGATGCTTTTTGCTTCGTTGCATTCTCTGCTGTAATGCATCTCTTCCTAATACATGCCTTAGCTTTGACGTTTTTCTTCTCTCACGCTAACAGAGGCCTACGTTCCAGTACCTCAGAAAAGTACTGCTCCGTTGTCAATGTTTTTGCCACATTTTTTCAGAGCATGATTTGCAATATTTGAGGTCTAAACCTATTAAAAATATGTATGAAAAGTCCTTTCAAAGTCATAACATGAAAATACAGTTCGGGAAAAGGCGGTGGTGCGATCGTGATCAACACACTAGGGTCTATATCATATCCCACGACAGATAGGCTGAAGAACACTGCGACGTCAGTGTTGCTTAGGGCTAGGAAAACTCTTCGAGACACTGAATCGAACCCTCACTCGCTTTTTTCTGATACCCTTCGCACAACGGACAGCCGCGATAGCTACCGAGTACATGGCTTTCACATTTCAAAACTTACATTCCTTCTCGAGCCAGCGACCGCGACAGGTGGTGCAGAGTAATCTTACGACATCACATTTGTACTATGTCGAACTGGTTTCCCCATCGCATCGCTGTGCATTGCACGGCGCAGCGATGCGATCAAGGCATTCTTTTGCCGAACTGCGCGGTTCAAACAATATTTGAGGCGGATACGTCTAAGCGTGCTGCGACTTGATCGTGCGACACGACCAGATTGACATTTCTAGTCGATCGCGTCGCAGTTCGATAGCTTTCTGAAAGTGGTCTATAACAATGTACGAAGAATGTGATTGATACTGACTCTTGGCTGAATTCCGTCATTGATTGGCCGAACGGCTGGTACTTTAGTTGAGTCTTGGTTTATCCTTCTTATTCCTTGTTTCTTTCTGCTCTGTATTTGTTTCTTTCTTGTTGATTGTTGCGGAAAGAGACTCTTCTCGTTATGGAAGGTACTGAAGCTTATACCAAGCGATTTTTCAGGTAATTCAGTGATTTAAACCAGAATTTGTGAGAGAAAAAATGGTAAAATGTTCAAGGATAGCGTGAATGAGGTCTCACATACACCCCCGATGAAAAAACCTTTGAAAAAGGCGATCTTTTCTGCAACTTTTTGAGATTTATTAGAGTGATCTTGAAAGGAACGTTGCAGCCCGAAAAAATGCAATTTACCTTCGCGCACAAAGGGAAGCTCATACCTGCAACATCCAAATAGGATCTAACAAATATGAACCTGAAGGAAACAAAAAAGAGAAGAGGAAACCAAAACCCATTTTGAATATCTCTGCAGATTCGATCCTATACTTAACCCCCTTTTACATCTCTTTTGCCGTCCGTCATCAGGCAATGCTATCCGACTTCGCGAGCGGCGCCCTCAGACCTGTGATAGAGCCGCTGATAATTTCGATCATCCCACTATCAACGGAGAAATTTCGCACCGACATTGAGCGCGGCGTTGCGACGTCGGTCATCCGGCGTCGCCTTCCGCCACTCAACGATGTCGCAGCCCTGTCCCATAACGTGTCGAACGGCATAGTCCGGCAAACTGTTGAAGGGGCTTTAGCGCATCTACCGCAACCGCATCACCGCCTTTTTCCGTTTGTGGTGGACTAAATTTGATATCAGATGAAAATATAGTTTTCAGACGTTGGAATATACTAATCGGAGGGTTGGTTCGAGTATTTCAAGAATAACATTCGTTGTTTAAGCGCAATTTTTTTAGATAGCTAAGTTTCCATACATGTACTTTCACATATGAAAAATGAAATAATCTCGACATTAACTATTCTAATGTTATGGCGTGGGAAATATGTACTTCATCTTTCTCATAGGTGATTTCTGCGAGTTTTAATCGTATTTCGAAAAATATGAAGCCGGATATGTACTGCAACATTTGTTGCATAATTCTGTATGTAGCTGTTCCTGTGTAAGGGAGAATTTCTTGTAGCATTATTGTTTCAGTACTTGTTCATGTACTATAAAGTGAATAATTCATCAATAAATTTGTAAGTCTGAACTTTGTATTATCTAATGTCACACGCCAGCAGGGTATCCCCAAATTGTGATCTCCACTGCTGGCTGTTAGAGAGTATAACAGCTAGTAGTAGGCGTCACGACTGGAGGGTTCCCTGCTAGCGTATTGCGCTGTTCTAAGCCCCGCCCACTGGGCAGGGGCGTGGGTTCATATTTGCCCGCGGTCCGAACGTGAAGTGCCGTGATGCAGATTTGCGTTTGGAACGCGCACACATCCGTACTGACCGCGCAGGTATATCGTTTGAAACGCGCGCAATGATGCGGTCGGAACGTCGCCAATTCCGTTCCGACCGCGCTAACTACCGGTCGGAACGCGCGCAGTGGTGCGGTCGGAACGTCGCCGATCCCGAAGTCGGGCCTATTGTTGCGCGCGGTCGGTCCTCATATTCGTCTGAGTGCTTATCATATCATGTGATATTATCAGTTGGTAGATCAAATCGCTAAAACACGTTGTAGGCTGTACTTTTCGATGGGAAGGGACAAGGAAAGTGACTATCAAGTTTATTACTTACTGTTTAACATTAACTGCTTCACTTATTACTGCTTATCATATCATGTGATATTATCAGTTGATAGATCAAATCGCTAAAACACGTTGTAGGCTGTACTTTTCGATGGGAAGGGACAAGGAAAGTGACTAACAAGTTTGTTACTTACTGTTTAACATTAACAGCTTCACTTATTACTGCTTATCATATCATGTGATATTATCAGTTAGTAGATCAAATCGCTGAAACACGTTGTAGGCTGTACTTTTCGATGGGAAGAGACAAGGAATGTGACTATCAAGTTTGTTAATTTTTGATGACGTCATCAAAGTGCATGCGGCATGTGATGACATCGTCAAGTGGATAGGGCATCTTATAACGTCATCAGGACGTTGTGCCAAGGTCGTGCCAAGTACATAGGGCATCTGATGACGTCATCAGGACGTCGCGCCAAGTGTATAAAGCATCTAATGACGTCTCCAGGACGTCGTGCCAAGGTCGTGCCAAGTGCAAACGGCATCTGATGACGTCATCAGGACGTCGTGCCAAGTACACAGGGCCTCTGATGACGTCACCAGGAAGTCGTGTAAAGTAGAGAGGGCATCTGATGATGTCATCAGGATGTCATGTAAAGTACAGAGAGCATCTTATGACGTCATCGTCAAAAAAGTCGTAAAGTGAGTCGCGCGTCACTTGTAGCGTGCGGAACAAGTCGATTATTTACTGATTATCATATCAATCCATCCTATTGGGAAAATATTGAAGATTTTCCAGAGATATCACTTCGTAATATCAAGAAAAAGTGAACGATTCTATCAAAAAGGGGTCTTCCAAGCAAAAGAGGTTTGGTTGGCGCCAAAAACGTTCCAACAAAAAGGGAACAATAGGCAAGTAGGATGAGGAGAGTCTACAAAAATTTAACAATATTTTCTGAGACTGATTTTTTTTGGCCGATATTTCTTAACAGCGAGAACAAACCGTTGCGGTGTTCCACACGGAAGCACTTTGTGGTTCCAAATAGACTCCGATTATGCGAGTAACGATAAAAATGCATACTTATGTGAACCTATTAAATATCTTCAGAATAGAAAATAATGTCAACTTTACCTACACAGACGGCTAGCTCCAGCTGCGAAGAAAAGCGAACCCAATGTGCAGCATCAGATAAGAGTATTTTCTTATAATCTCGTCAACGAATAGAAGTCCATTTTTGGAAACCATTGAACTCTTCCTCGTGGAACGCCACAACGGTTTGTTTCCGCTGTTAAGAAATATCGGCCAAAAAAAATCAGTCTCAGAAAATATTGTTCAATTTTTGTAGACTCTCCTCGTCCTACTTGCCTATTGTTCCCTTTTGGTTGGAACGTTCTTGACGCCAACCAAACTTCTTTTGCTTGGAAGACCCCTTTTTGATAGAATAATATCATTCATATGGACATAAGTAGAGTCCGAATGTTCCTTTCGCAGCTGCTTGAAACCACTCTAAAAACAGGTATAGGCGTTCTCCTCTGATTTCCGTACCTATTGTACCTTCCGAAATGCGCAGTAATCTATCGAGAACCTAAAAACGGACCTCTTTAGCGAGTTCAGCGCTCAAAACACTCGGCAAATTTTGGGTGAGAGCACGTTTCTTGAACTCAGCACAGGGTTATATCATTTTCGTCTTGTAATGGTTGCTAGCTGAGAGTTTTTTTATATTTATATATTAATTACGGAATTCTGAAAGTGATTAAGAAAAATATTTCAGATTAGACCGAAAACTTACCCATGGGAGTTATTTGGCGCGCTGATCACAAACCTGAGGTTTAATTGTCAATTTTCCGGAGTTTTCGACTAAGTTCGTTAAAAGCTTTTTATCGGGGAAAAATTTGTATATCGGGACTTTTGACGATTATCGGGACTTTTGACGATTTTCGGAACACTACGATAGAAGTGGCTCAAATTGTTTCCTCGGGGGGGGGGGAAGAGGGTTATTTATACGGTAGTTTGATCAAAGTCGACCAGTAAACAGTGATTTTTTTTTGTTAAACAGGGTAGTGTTTTCGCTGCCCTGGTCTCCTAGCTAGGGTAGTTAGCTCACGATTAATAACAGAGAAAACACTGCTGGGCTCGCATTCCTTTTCATTTTCTGCCCTCGCACGGCGGCTTTCAAGGGCGCTGACTGCCTTGTTTTCATGCGTACGCATGAAACCCGATGTTTTCATGCGTACGCTCCCAGTTACTAAAAAATACGTAAAATTTTGCCACATCTCCAGTTAGAATTACAGTATTTTTGGCGTCGATGGGGCGGATAGATGTAATTTTTTCATGTCGATAGATCCACCTTGTTCTGGTTCATACTAGAGAGGCTGTCGCAGCTGTGACCCAGCGCACGATCGATTCTCCCTCACGGCCTACAGCGGTGGCCGAAATAATCCTTGGCAAGGCCTTCCAAAAAAGTATCAGGATCACGCTTCATAACCAGCTACAAAGTGTTGAGTATTCACCCCGTGAAATCAAAACGAGAAGCGATAGGGTCTGACTGCGTACAGAGTAGCCAACTCGGATTGAGTATGCCTTCTGAGGCTGTCGCTAATTGCGGATATCATTTTTACATATGTGGCGGAAAATTCCGCATCCAGCGACAGCGAGAAGGGTGAGGCCAATCTAGCCTTGCGATTTTTGTGCGGATTCCGTGCAACTACCCCCTTCCACCTTTGAGGTGGAAGTCGCTAAATTACGGAGTTCTTAGACTCGCGGAATAAGAGCGAGAAGCGAGATATTCTCTGGGAGGCATCTTACCATCCATCGGGGTGTGCCTACCTGTCAGGTAATACCTACCTGTCAACGGAAATCCTTACTACAGTATCGACCATCAGTTATAATCAAAATATGTATGCCGCTATCACGAGTCAATAAAATTAAAGGCAGTGTTCACGATAAAAACCGTTTTGTAGATTGCGATGTTTTTGGGTAGGTAACCTTTGGGTGAGTCCACTAAGAAGAGTTTATCAGGGAAAAGTTTCCACAGAAGACTCAGATACCGGAGAAAAACTGTTTAAGGAAATCTTTGAAAAAAAGTTAGTTATACGCATCGAACCTAACGTCGGGGAAATGGTCTCGCGCTTCAGAGTTCTTAGGTAATCGGAAGTCCTTAAACAGTTCATTGGAAGTTTAAAGCAGTCATTAGGCTTTTCTTACTAGGGACTATACTTATGTCGAGTCGAGTCATGTCTCGGTATCGACTGAAACAGTCGACATTGAGTCATTCGACTACTCGATTATTCGAAATTTTGAAAAATCGTCTTACATAGTCGAAAACTCGATTATTCGAGGTTTTGGAATTTCGAGTTAGTCGAAGACTCGATTATTCGATAAACCCTAATAGTCGAATGAACTCGATAGTCGACTGTTTCGAGTCTAAAAAAATCACCGTCAGGTAAATTACTTCATGTATCCTCTGGTTCCGAGCCAGATTTACTCTGTTCCCTCGCGCGCTTGTGCGGAGCGAGGATAGAGACAACGGGAAATTGTGGGGAGAAGGAGACGCAGCGTACGCACTCAGACGCATCCAACGAACAGAGATAAACCATACTAGGAATCAGATGATAGTTAACCGAAACTGAGCCACCAGTTTTCGAAGACGTATTTGCGGGCCATGATGGCGGAGACTCCTTCATGAGTTTTGAAGATTCCGAAATAGACGACTATAAGTCGTGACTTATTAATGTTAAACTCACGCCCGGCTATTTCCACGGTTCTAGTCTCCAAGGGAGATTTTCGCTTGCTCATTTATGCTGTGATCCCTCTGAGTTGCATTCCTTCCCAATAATGAAAATTGTTCGGTTTTCGTAAGATTTAGAATTTTATCTTTGGAATTTACTAACGGAAATTAAAAAATAAGTGTTGGTTCCAACAGTCCTACTCTGACAAGGGAACCACTTTTAGTCTGCATGGTCATTCCATATGAAATGTACTTTTCTAGAACTATTTTGAGCGTAGAATCCGAGTGCGCTCCTTGCAGCTGCCTAAAAGCACTCTGAAAAAAGTTATATGCGTTTTCGAAAGCTTGGCGACCAGGCAAGGGTACCCCTCATGGAATTTTATGAGGTGCTCTGAAAAAAAGATCCGCATTTTGCTCAACACTTGTATGTAGAGGTGGTCTAAGGTGCTGAACACGAATCGGGGGTACGTTTGTCAAAATGCTGAGGTATACTCTAGGTTGCGTTATGTGCCATGCTATTGAGGAGGGAAAATTCACCTTAATAATTCGAAAACCGATAAATGATTATCAAAGTCGTATTCAGCTCCCCGAATAACCCCCAGGAACAAATGCTGAGTCGATTCGCTTCCGTTCCGCGAAAATCTGACTGAATTGCCGTATACCCACCGTAATCTACCGTAATCTGTCAGAAGTCGTCAACTGGACCTTAAGTTCGTGTTAAAGGCAGTGTTCACGATAAAAAAATGTGTTTCAGTTTCCAATAGGAATCGGTAGTGGAGGAGCACACTGTAACGCTGACGTCGAAAGAACGCGTGAAAACGAGCCAGGAAACGCTCAACAAGAGCCCAAAGTTGGACACCCGTCAGCTCGTCACCCCCCGATGCACTTTCCACGCCCACCGACGTGAACAAATGAATGCTCGAGATCGTGAAATGAGCGATGTTTTCCAGTCATTAGCCCCGTTCTTCCCTTCATTCTGAACTTCTGTCTTTACTCGGGTCAGCTCGCATGGATCGGCTGCAAAAGACGGAAGTTACAAGCCTCGGACAACTCGTCCACCATGTTTCCTTAGCTCAATCTTTGGGGGACCATAACTCCGTTCCTAGAGGGTCTTGTACGATTCTAGAAACATCATTGGAATCAGCATGGGACCCTCTTCAAGATAGGCGAAAGAACAGAAAAACGATTTCTATCGTGAACACTGCCTTTAAACACTCCAAAGCACCCTTCGAAAAACAATATGAGCCACATCTATTGTAGAAATCCGCAAATCTCAGAAGTCGCGTTCTGCCCTCGAAGTTTTTACATGGTGCGAAGCTTTGAACGAAGCAAGTCGTAGACAGCCGTAAACAAGTAAACCCCAGATTCGCCCCAAATAACCGACCTGGGATCCAGGTCAAATCTGGAACACTTTTATAAACAGTTTCAGAGCCCTCTATATGATATAAATAAAAGCTCAGCGCAAACTCCGTGAAAGTGGAAAACGCTGTTACTCTGTGCAAAAATCGAAAAATATGCTCTCACTTGAACTTCGAACAGGGGGTTGTTTTGGGCGCTGAGCACCTATTATGAGGTCCAATTCTAGATTTTTTCAAAGACTAAAGCGCGTTTTGGAACGTACAAGAGGTGCGGAACTCTGGCGAAGAACGTCTATATTTTTTTACAGAGTGGTTTTAGGCAGCTTCGAAGAACGCACTTGGATTCTACGTCAAAAACGGTTTTGGGAAAGTACATTTCGACCGGAATGGCAAGAGCAACTAATAATAGTTCCGTTGTGAGAACATCTTTCGCGCCGGTACCGCGATCCGCGATTGTGCCGCGCTCGTCTTCCCCTTGTCCCGCGATCTGCCCCCGTCCCGCGAAAGTTACCCGATCGACCCATCCGTGGTCATTCCTGTGCACGTACCATGATGCTACCGTGATCGTTCCCCCCGGTCCAGCGCTCTCATGCTGTGCAGATTTGTAAAGCGGCGCGAAATAGGACACGGGCAACTACCTTATAGCTTTGGGTTAATCTGATAGGCAACACTCGTTCGGGTAAAACACCGTGACGGCATGGGTGATAGGACGCAGTTCGATAAGGGGTGAGGCTGACAGAATCGCGGTACGCTCCTGGTTCGAGAAAAGAAAAGAAAAGCGATTCGAGTAAAACAGTCGAAATAAGATGTTTTAGAATTACAATTGTCGAAATTTGCAAAAAATGAGTCAGCCGAAAACTTGATCATTCGATTATTCGAAGAATCGAGTCAATTCGACTACTCGAATATTCGAAATTTTGAAAAATCGAATTAGTCGAAAACTCGATTATTCGAAATTTAAAAAATCGAATTAGTCGAAAACTCGATTATTCGAAGTTTTGAAAAATCGAATTAGTCGAAAACTCGATTATTCGAAATTTTGAAAAATCGAGTTAGTCGAAAACTCGATTATTCGAAATTTTTGTCGAGTCGCCGAAGTATACTAGGGACTGCTTTAAACTTCTCGTGGAGATTTGGAAAACCATGCTGTCGTTGCTGTAGGTCTGTGATAGTACATAAATAATCCGTGCTTGAAATTCCCTAAATGGCTGCGGGGATTCCGAAAAGTGGCATTTTCATTGCTTAAAAAAAGGTAAGGGGGGCCTCAGGGATTTTTGGGGTGTTGAGAAAAATTCGCATCGATTTTCGCAATCTGCAAAAATTGACAAACGGAGAATGATTTGGAGACACATTTATCGTAGAAATCCGGAAATCTCGAAAGTGACTTTTTTCCTCGACATTTTCCTCGGTTGGGAACCTACGAACGAAATTGACCGAAAACTTCGGGAAATTGACTAATAAACTACAGATTCGTGATCAGCGCCCCAAAAAAACCCCTGGGAGAATTTTGAGTCAAATCTGGAACATTTTTCCAAAACCCTTCCAGAGCTCTCTAATCGGTAGAAATAAACGCCCAACCAAAAATCCGTACAAGTTCAAAACGCAGTCAGTCTGGACAAGGTATGGAAAATGCGCCTTCACCCAAATTTTGCTCAGGGGGTAGTTTTGGGCACTGAACACATTTATGAGGTCCGTTTCCGGAATTTCCGAAGACAAATGCGCTCTTTGGAAAGTACTAAAAGCACTAAAAACGACCTTCTTAGGCTTCTAACTTCTCCTGTAAATCTCTGAGCCATTTAGGGGATTTGGAAAACGGAATATCAAAGCTGTGTGCCATACCCACAACTATCAACACATGGTTTTATAAAAGCCCACCGGAGATGTAAGGCATGCCCTAGTTAGTGTTTCCGGTACCAGAAATTCTTTTAAAATAAAAGGGGTCGATGTATACGCTGGAATGTTAGAATCTTTCGCGATGAAGAATATTCGAAAACTTGGTGCCTAATCCTACGGAAAGACGAACGCTGGACAACTGTTATAGGACGTCGGCGGAGTGGCCCGATGGGCAGGCTGGCCCACGATATTTTTACCCACTTCAAGCCCGTTTTTCGCCGTTTTTTGTTGGTAGGCTTGCTTAGATAGACCCAGAGCTCTAGTTTCTGCAGAGAAATTGGAACTTTTTTCTTCGTGAACACTGCCTTTAAGTGAATTCGATTCTGGACCAGAAGGACGATCTCTTCACCGATTTTCACGGTCTCAAAATCTCGTATTTTACTGAGAAATTTCGGCAAAGAAGTTTAGGCAAACGTTTTAGCTATTAAACTCATTCTTCGCCCTCTCCAGACCTTGGTTCTACTGTGATATGCTACAGTCGCTGCTGTGAGCATTTCGCCCTCCTTTTCCTCTTCAGATACGTGAAATTTTGGCATTTGTCAGCGGAGCGCTGTTGCGGAATCATACCATGGCTAAATAAATTGTTGTCTTCCATCATACCTCTTATCTCCACCCCCACGCCCCCCCCCCTTGTGAGGCAATGTGCAGGATCAACTACACGTGGTGGGAGCAGTCCCAGACAAATTAGAGCACTATTGTCCCATGGTTCATTACATTTTTAGAAGCGTGCTTTGTTTTTGGAGAGCCATACTAAGTAAATACAGGCTAAAACGCGAGTGCCGAATTCACCTATACTGCACTGTTGAATCCTAACTCTACACTGACATAGCAGTCCACTCTAGCATCATGCTGAAGCGAGCCCCTATAGAGTGAAGGGTTGAATTGGTAAGGTTAGAGAAAGGTTGAACTGATCTTGAATGCCACATTGGAGGCACCATTAATGGGCACTTATAGAGAAGAGCATCAAGCTTCCCCCACCTGGGGAGAGCCGGAGAAAGCCGTTCTACAGCAGAACAATAGGATAATTTCCCTCAGCAGGTATTCCCTAGTTCACCCACAGCAGGTGTTCTTCTAGTTATCGCAACCCGAAATTCCTTCATGGCTGCTTAATAAGAGTTTTGTCCCTTGTCCGTAGGAAGCTGCGCTATAGCTCAAATATGGCCCAGAGCATCAGGTCACAGGATAGCTTCTCACTTTCGTTTCAGTTCACGCTGACGTCCTGATGTAAGCGAGCATTCCGTCGTAGAAGAACGAGTTTTATGGTGTGAGGGTGCGTTGATAACTTAAAAAATGTGAGAAAGGGTATCGAAAATTTCCTTATGGCAGGACGATACAGAGCAACCTTCGGCAATGATAATTCATTCATAATGATCAGAATGTGTGAGAAGATATTCCGCACATAGACATAGTTTGCTGATGGGGAGCACGGACTCGTCCATTCAATCATCTCTTGCGGACGTCGCGCTGCAACCAGCTCGTTGCGGTGCGTGCCTGGGGCCGTATGCATACCATACCTCTCCCCGTCGGGGATCCGTTCCCGAGCGTTCCCGAAAGGGGGCGATCCCCGCGTGGGGACGCTCGAAGACGGACCGTATGCACATCTTAGGCGGCGTCTTGAGGTCATTCGCGGCGCGACGCGAAGTTATGATTAGCCTACGTATCGATCAAGCGACGTCGCGTCGCGTCGTCGCGTGGCGTCATCGCTAGGTATTCACAGTGAAGAGGCGCGATATTTCGAATTTGACGCGCAAATTATAATCGCTCCGCGACCATCGCGTCGCGTTGCAATGCAACGCGAAGCGAAGTTCGCGGAGCGATTGTCATCATTTTTTCTTCCATCATCGGGGACTCAAGGAGCGTTCTTAATTTTCTCAAGCCTTTCCAAAGACTAGGTGGTTGAAATTGTCATGGGTTATTGTATTGTTCTCAGATGATACTGCAAACAATTTCGTCTGCATATTTAAAGGCAGTCTTTACGATAAGAATCGTTTCTCTGCTTTACCGCCTGTCTTGAAGACGGTCCCATGCTGGTTACAATGATGTTTTTGGAATCGTATAAGACCTTCTAGGAACGGAGTTATGGTCCCTCAAAAATTGAGCTAAATAAAATGGTGGACGAGTTGTCCCAGGCTTGTAACTTCCGTCTTTTGCAGCCGATGTATGCGAGCTGACCTGCGTGAAGAGAGAATTCGGGACTAAACGGAAGAACGGGGCTATTGATCAGGAACCATCGCTCATCTCACAATCTCTAGCATTCATTTGTTCACGTCGGTGGGCGTGGAAAGTGCATCTGGGTGTGACGAGCTGACGAGTGTCCAACTTTGGCGCCGTAGGGGACCCCTCCGAGCTCATTTTGCTCAGTTTTTTCAACGTTAGGGTTGCGATAGGCCCCGCAGCTGCCGATCTCCAACAAAAAATCAGACATGGTTTTCATCGTGGACACTGCCTTTCAGGACAGTGTGATGAGGGAGACGGTTTCAAAGAGTTCACGAGCTATAAAGTTTTTTTTACGGTTTGCAAACGACACAAGCATAATTCGGTCTCATTTCACCGGAAGATCCCTATTCTGTACTATCAACTCCAAAAAAATTCTAAGCATCATTTGCTCCCGATGTCTTTTTGATTGTTTCGTCATTAAAGAAGCAAGTTGTGGCAACGAAAACAAAAATGTGCCATAATAATACAGATAAAAGATAAAAAAAGGTGTATTACACTTAAATAGACAGATTAAGATCAAATATTGATTAGTTTTGCTTGGGTACGGAAAATTGCGGAATTTACGCAATTGCGCGTAGTCGCCTAGCGTTCGCGCGCCGTGACATGTTCAATCGCGTCGCGCCGCGAAAACTCTGAACGCCGCCTTAGGGGCTGAGCAGAGTGCCGCCGCGCCGCGGTGGCACTCTGCTCAGCCCCTTATGCTCATCCCCCGGGGAAACCAGAGTGGCAGGGACGCAGAGGACGCACTGCGAAAATGAGGAGGGCGCAGGCTGCGAGACGGTTGTTACTGGAGCGTGGTAGTGTACGACTCGTATCGGTTACTTGCATATATTCATTAATGAGCTAGGCATAGCCGGCGAAAGCTTCTAGGAGGATCTAAGATGTGGTAAAATACTTTTAGCTCTGCCACGGCCCCTCTACTTATGTATGGTTGTGAAACAGTAATGGTAGGACTGATTCTAACTCGAAACACTGAATGATCAGATTGAGAGGATTTTGGATTTTGGCATGATAAGTCCGACTATACGCCACGAGAGAGAAGTGTCTGCGCCTTTAGCGTCATTCTTACAACTGCGTGATATTTTCTTACGAATGCTTTCGTTGCATCGAGCAGTTGCTAGGTAATAACGCAGAAATAATGTGAAGTAAGCGTAACAGAAAAGAACTAATTAAATGAACAGAAAGTAGAGTAGCAGCGTAGTGAAAGATAAACCGCCAATTCAAACACCTATCAGAACTGTAACGAGCTTTGCCAAATTCTGAAATTTTCCGCAATTAATTCCTGTATAACAAATGTCTATACAAGACATGCGTGCATCTTGGTAGTGACACCGCCCCAGAAATGTTACCTGACGCTGTTGACTAACATAGAGTAGGCTAATGTATGACACTTGTCGAGTTTCCATCGAAATAAATATTCGCTATGGTGGAATAACGTGCCCCATTCCATAACCGAACTCTAATCCCATCGTTCCCTAGCAAACTCGAAGGGGGACGCCATCCCCGCAAAACGTGGGCGGAGCCCGTCCCCCAAAAGATCGTTGGGAGAGATGTGCATGCCGGGGATGACTCGGGGTCGTCCCCATCCCCGCGCTGGGACGCTCGGGGAGAGGTATGCATACGACCCCTGGAGTGACCGTATGCAAATCTATTGAACTGAAGCAGTGATCATAAAATGGTCTGAAAATTCAGTCAAGGCACGAAAACATAAAACCGAGCTTGCTCGGATGAGTTCGGGCGGAGAAACGGCGAAGCGGTCGGTTATGGCAAAATATAACAGAAATAAGGAGATTTTGGCATGATAAGTCCGAAATGCCGCACTTCGACAGAATGAGGTGGAGAAGCTATACCTGAGGATAAGTGACGAATAGTGCTTTCACGTTTTTCTTACAATGAATTGTGTCACGTCAGGAGGATTAGGAAACAAAGAAAATGAATCGTATAATCGGAATACAAAGTATATCGACGCCATTTTGAAAAAACAAATGCTACGCTGACGTTGAAAGCACAAGCCGGACATTTGCCTAATCAGTTTTAGGATTAATGTCCGCGAAACGAAAAACTGTCGGATATACATATAGAACACAAGTCTCGGAGCCCATGCTAAAAACGGATGTACGGTATGATAATCATTCCAATAAGAATTTTTGATGAAGAGTAAAAGTCTCCAGGTGCGACTCTCCATAAACCTCGGCAATGTGAATCCGTAGTAATTCTGTAGTTGAACTGGACCACGAGGATGATATACAGTTTATTGGCTTACGCACGTTTCGGCGGAATCGCCTTCTTCAGAGCCTGAAAGGAGCAAATCAGAAATGTGATTACCCTGCCAAATGTCGGCTAAACCTTACTGAGATTCGAGAAAGATTTTTTTCCAAAACGTAGTCAAAAACAGAGAAATTAAGAAATTACCGCACCTTGGCAGGAAACTCGCTAGATGAATCAGCACGATAGAACGGTGGTGGAAAGAGGAGCACAGGACGAGACCGCTGCCTCTCGACGTTAAAATGCGAGTCTGAGGTAGGTCTTGAGTTCTCCAGCTATATATAGGCATTCCCCCTTCCGATTGATTTTTGGGTCGCTCGCCTGGATCCAAAAAGCTTTCAGGGTTTTTCTGGCAGGGGTATCGTTTTCTCGCCCCAATATCTCGACCTTGACGTGATAATTATCGCCATTGTGCGCGTTAGCACGGTGACACCCCAGAACTGTTGTTACCCGGAGCTTATCTTTCCCATCTAAGTGCTCTTTGACTCTAACATAGAGCGGCCGCGATGTCTCCCCAATATATCCCTCGCCGCACAGTTGGCACGAAATCCTGTAGACCATACCGCATGCAGTGCAGTCTCCCTCTCTACCAAATGGGCAAACCACACAATTGGGAGTAGTGCAAATACGGTCATATAGACGGTTTCGGATAAGACGGTTCCTGAGGTTGTTATGGGGTATGTCGACAATTGCGACAGAGCTTTCCAGACCAGCTTTTTTAAGGCATTTGCGCAAAGATCTGCTCACTTCATCAGAAATGAAGGGCATTTTTAAGGGTATTTTGCTCTCAATCGCTGTTTCCTGTTCTCCCCGGCGCGCGGCTGGGCCCCTGGATCTACGTCGGACCAAAGTTGTGGGATATCCGTTCAAAGCTGCAATACCATGCGCCATTTGAACAGATTCTTTTTGTTCGTCTTCTCCGGTGCACATAAATGCGTCTCGCTGCGATAGCGCTCGTGTTAATTGATGTTTTACTATACATTCCGTCCGATGATTCTCGGACAACAACAAAAACGCTTCCTCTCTTCAAATTTAGTTTCATTTACCAAGAAAAAACTTGTTCCAATCAAGAATCATTGTACAATACGTAGGATACCGATTTTGCTGCCAAAACACTTCAGTGCTCGGCGATTTCAATTTATCCGATTGTCCGGTCTGAAATTTAAATTTGCGCTGTAATTCCAAATTACATACAGGCAAGGCTTCAGTTAAATTTGTGACGCAAGATCTGCTGATGTTTTTTTTTCTGAGGCATTAGAAAATATCCTCGTTAGTTGTCAATTATAGGATTAAAATCAGCCAATTAAGTGAGTAAAAATTGCAATTTTGATTTTATCCGAAAATTTTTGGATGGAATCTATATCTTTTACGATGCCTCTTCACGCAGGTTGTGCGTGTAATAAGAAATTGCGATTCTAGCTTCGAAGGATTTAAATCCATCGGCTGCTGGCGACCCGCGGGGTCACAAAAGGGGTGACCCCGTGGGAAACTACAGCGTCGGCGTCGTGTGGTCCCGCCACGATCATGTCCAACTGGCGTCCATCCCTCGCCGCGGCCCCAGACGAAAAGTTCTTTGCGACCGAATAGAAGTTTGGGTGCATTCGGTGCAACGATGGCTCGGAGGGCCTCTTGTTTCTTGAATCGGTGGGCGTGGCCTTTCCAGACCGTAGGTGCGGGCGGATCGCTGGCTTTTGGCGGGCGGATCGATACCCCCCCACCATCCGCCCGGCAGTAGCCAGCGATCCGCCCGCCAGTAGCCAGAGATCCGCCCCCCAGTAACCAGCAATCCTCCCGGCAGTAGCCAGTGATCCGCCCGCCAGTAGCCAGCAATCCGTCCGCCAGTAGCCAGCGACCCGCCCGCCACTAGTCAGCGAGCTGCCCGCCATAAGCCAGCGATCCGCCCTCGATGCCACATGTTGGTTTCCGGTGGTTCCCACCACGGTCTCCGTGTGCGGGACCACTCCCCCCCCCCTTCTTCTTCTTCTTATCAGCCACAGTGGAGTTTTTTCTTGTAGGCGTAGAAAGGTGGCCACATCGCACGGCTTCTTCCACATATCACGAGCAGACAGAGAAGTAGGTCTGGCAGAGCATGAAAATAAATGCAATGAATCATGCCCAATATTGTGACAGTCAGGACATTTACCTGGGATCGACTCGTCGATCCTGTGTACGTAGGCTTTAAAGGCAGTGTTCACGATAAAAAATATGTTTCAGTTTGCACTAGGAATGGGTAGTGGAGGGGCACAATGTAACATTGACGTCGAAAGAACGCATGAAAACGAGCCAGGAAAAGCTCCAAAAGAGCCTGAAGTTGCCATTTCGAGCGCAAGGCAAACCTTAAAAGCGCATCACACGCCCACCGACGTAAACAAATGAATGCTCAAGATCGTGAGATGAGCGATCATTTCCAATCATTAGCCCCGTTCTTTCCTTCATTCTCAGCTTCTCTCTTTACTCAGGTCAGCTCGCATACATCGGCTGCGAAAGACGCAAGTTACAAGCCTTGGACAACTCGTCCACCATGTTTCCTTAGCTCAATTTTTGAAAGGCCATAACTCCATTTCCAGAAGGTCATTTACGATTTCAGAGACATCACTGGAATCAGCGTGGGGCCGTGCTCAAGATAGGAGAGAAAACAGAAAAATAAATTCCATCGTGAACACTGCCTTTAAGGTATGAAGAGTGACCGCATCGTAGACCCGCCACAGTGACGCGGGAGCGCCTGGGCAGATTTTCCTCACTTTCATCAATCGTGGGAGGCACAACACCAAGGATCGGGTTGGAAGGGGCACAGGACAGGTACTCAGACACAGATCTAGTGTGCTCAATTTGCTGTAGCCTGTTTCGTGTGAGCTCAGAGGTGGCCCATCTTTGACAATCCAACGTAGAAATAGCAGTATGGAGCGGTGTGCGAATATTACGGTGATGTGGATCAGATGACAGAAGTGGGTGGCTGGGATGTGCGGTATTCTTGACTATGCCGGTGTGGAACAGTTGAGACTGCAGTTGGCAGTGCTGTTTAACAGGAAGTATTGCACATTCTTGATGAAGATGTGATATGGGCGTTGAACTTGGGCAGCCAGTGATGACACGTAGTGCAGAGTTCTGTACACGTTGAAGCTTGTTCCAGGACGTCTCCGACAGATGTCTGGTCCATATAGGAGCTCCGTATTCCAGTGTTGGCTGTATCATGGCCTTATAAGTTGTGCGTAAAACTTCCTTTGTGCTACCCCAGGTGGTGCCCGCCAGAGCACGGAGGATGTTATTTCGCGTGTTAGCTGTTGCCGCTCGGATGCGCGTGTTCTCATGAAAGCGCAGTGAAGGATCTAGAAAGACGCCGAGTAGCCGAGGGTGCTTAGATAGGGGCAGTTGATTACGCTCCCAGAGAACTCTGGGATATAGATGATGCTCAGCCGTTGCAGTAGTGCACAGAGTAACGCTAAACTTTGATGGAGAGACCTTTAGCTGCTTCGAGTCGAGAGACTTGGCCAGGCTGCAGAGGTATTTGTTGATCTCCGCAGTGGCGCGGTCGATAACATGGTCAGTACATACAATTGTGATGTAATCAGCATACAGACATAAGTGAATGTTTGGTGGCGGCTTCGGAATATCTGACAGATATAAGGAGAATAGGCGTGGTGATAGTACTCCACCCTGAGGGACGCCTGCCTTCAGGGGAACCGACTTTGACAGGTGTCCGTCGAACTTCACACGTATGGAACGATTCTTGATGAAATTGTCGGTCCATTTTTTGCACCAGTCAGGCATATCATAGTCCAGGACCGATTTTGAAAGCAATGGAGTGCTGACGTTGTCGAAAGCGGCAGTCAGATCAACTGCCACAACCAGACTTCTGCCGGCGGGAGCTTTGCTATTGAAACCAGCTATGATGTGTTCGGTGATTGACGTTAGTGCAGTGATAGTTGAGTGCGCCGTTTTGAAGCCATGTTGAAGCACGTTATGCTGTAATGCGCCTTGGAGATGCGGGTTTATGATTTTTTCCGCCAAATTAGCGATGGGGGATAGAAGGGATATGGAACGATGTGACGTTGCTTTATCCTTTGCTCTGCCAGGCTTTGGAGTGGGAAGAACGAAAGCTTGTTTCCAACGAGCAGGAATAATACCACTGCTAAATGACGAATAAGATCACTGAGTACCTCTTCGTACTGTTCCGGCAAGTGCTTCAGATGAATGACTGAGATGCCGTCTGGTCTTTCTGCCTTCGGACTCTTCATCGATTTGATGATGGCACAGGCTGTAGAGGCAGTTATAGCCGGTACGTCATGGAGACTGAGTTTTCTGATCGCACGTAAAGTGCACCTGTGCTCTTCATCGCGGCGTGAAGAAGCAGAAGCGTAGAGTTTTCCCAGCTGACAGGCAGCTTTGTAGCCGAATTCAAATTTTCCAAATGGGAACTCAAGCATATTTCGTGCAGGTGCCATCTTTTTCCCTGATAGCCGCTTGGGAAGGCTCCATGCCTGTTTTCCATCGGTCTTGAAGTTTATATGGACTCGGTGAAATCCTTCCAGTGTTTCTGCTTATATTCAGCAGTTTGGAGATCTCCTCGGATAGCTGTGTAATGTACGGGTCAGAAGGATCAGTTCTGCGTCTGTCATTCCGTTCTGTGATTAGCTCTAGGGCTTCTTTGGTACTTGACTTACTTGACTTAATCGGTTGGCTTTCGCCTGACGCGGTCATTCCGCATCTTCACCGAGGTGTGCCGTCCTAGTAGTCAGCCGTGTCCATTTTTCACGGTCTTCAGCCACAATTTGAACACATTCCATCCAGCTGTCACTATTCCATTTCCTGCGAAACGAAACATCGCGCCTGAACTGTCTTTTCGATGCCGAGTGACTTTAAATCTCTTTAACCACATCCGTCCAGAACTTTCGCCTACGCCCAGGTGGCCGTTTCCAGACAGGTTTTGGAAGCATTTTTAAAGCGTGTTGTACGAGACGATCCGGCGTTCTTCTTAGTATATGCCCGAGCAGTCGAAGTCGACTTTCCATTGCTGCTTGAGATGGCGTTAGGAGATGCTGGCACCTCCCTCGTGTCAAGCGTTGATGTACTGCGTCGATTTCCTTGTAAAGGTCTTCGTTATGGCATACACGCGGCCAGAAATATCCAAGCGAAACGCCCAAAAAGCTTCCCTCCGTGCAATCCAACCTTTCCATCTGCGTTTTCGGTGCTGCCCACGTCTCCGATCCGTACATCATGATAGGGCGAATAGCGGATAGGTAGACGCGCAACTTGACTTCCTTCGCGATGGTGGTAGACCACAAACACTTGGTTAGAGAATTGAATGCAGACGTAGCTTTCTGCACATCGTTGTCGAATATCCGCTGCATAACTACCATCGTTCTTCAGCAAACAGCCCAAATAACAGAAATCGTCCACCAGTTCGATACGTTGTCCGTCCACACAAACTCCAGTTGAAGGCCTCTGAGACCCACATCTGCTTGCATTTGTCGGGACGAAGACGAAGTCCATAGGCTGCGCATACTTCGAAACGAGGTTCACAATCCTTTTGCAGTTTTGCGTTGTTTTCAGCGAATAACACAATGTCGTCGGCGTACTCAGGTCGACAAGGAGCGTCCTGATGGTGTTAGGATAACATCCGCAGGAAACTGTTCTGCAACTCTACGCATGATGTCATCAACGGCGAAGTTGAAAGAAAAGGTCCTGCAACGGCTCCTTGCCTTACTCCTGTTTTCACCTCAAAAGCTGACGTAAATCCGACAGGTGTACGAACGGCTGCTGTTGTTCCTTTGTTCATGTCCTCGATTAACCGAACATACTTTTCCGGGACTCCATCTGCTCGCAGAGCATTGGGCAATCGATTACGATGAGGAGTCGAACGCGGCTTCAAAGTCCAAAAAGCAAGCTGTAATGGCTTCGAAAACCGCTGCCACGATTCAATTACTCTTCTCACGACGAACACTTGGTCGATGGTCGATCTTCCAGATCGAAACCGCCTTGCTCATCCCTGGTCGTTCCTTCACGATGTTCGATAAGTCGCTCGAGAATGATACGTTCTAAAACCTTGTACATGACACGAAGTAGAGAGATTCCTCTGTAGTTCTCAGGATCCGTGACGGATAGCTTCTTGTGAAGAGGTACGATGATCGCATGTCTCCAATGAATCGGGTATCCTTTCGCTCATCCATATGGCACGGATGGTGTTGGTCATTTCGCGAATCCCAGACGGAGGAAGAGCTTTCAGCATTTCAGCAGTGATGTTGTCATCTCCACCTGCCTTTCCATTCTTCATTTTCCGGACACAATCCAAAACTTCAGACTCAGTCGGCGGTTCCTCACTGACATCGTAATGTGCTCTCTGAACATACGGGAGCTCAGGTACTGATGGCGCTGGACGATTCAGTAGTGAACTGAAGTAATCCTTCCATATTGGCAGCGTCGCATCACCAACTGCAACTCCATTGGTAGTGTTCAAGACAGGAGAACATCTCTTCATCTTCCCGCTATACTGTCGCAGCAACGTGTAGGCTTTCTTCGGATTCTTCTCCTCCCAAGCCTCTCGAACTCCTTAGCTCTACACGTCCACCTCGTTCGCGGTCACTTTGAAGCTGCCGACGCAACTTCCTCCTCAGACGCTTCTCCTCCACGAAGTTTCCTGCAGTTCGGAGAGCACATACTCTGTTGTTAGGTAGATGTTGTTTCTTCTGAGACGTAGGCGAACTTCTTCTTAGGCTGTACAACCGGGCGTGCCTCTTTCGAAGCGTCCTGGATGCACTTTACAAAGAATCCGCGTCAAAGTTTCTTCTTAGTCCGTACTCCGATGTGAATAGAAACGCGTTGTCGGAAATTCCTTCTGCACTCTTCATCTCTGAGACTTGTCATGTCAATCCTCTGGAGAGGCTGAGCCCCTCGCTTCCTCTTATGAATCCTCGCAGTGAAGTTCAACAGAACAGGATGGTGATCCGAATCGAATGCGACATCCCACACAGCTCTAGATCTTCGAATGTCCGATACCTGGAATATTCCTCGTCAGGACATAGTCAAGCTGTAGTTTCAAAGTTGTCATCTTCCGCTTCCGCTGCTCTTCTGGAGATAGCCGGGTTGGTCCCTGCCACGTAAGCTGATGACGGCGATGATTCCTCTTGAATGTCGATGCAATAATCAGACCACTGCGTTCACAAAAGTCGACAAGGCGGTAGCCATTGTCCAATGTTTGCTCCACTGGGTAGAACCATTTACCGAGTACTTAAGATTCCTGATCAAGTCCCATCTTCGCATTTGCGTCGCGTAATATCTCCCACGACAACAGCATGCTGACAAGGTATCCTGCCCAGCGACGTATTGAATTCCTCATAGAACGCTTCCTTCGAATTGTCTTCGGCGGTTTCAGTGGGCGCATGAGCACTCACTATCCACAGATTAAATCCTCTGTGATCCCGCAGTCGTACGAATGCATTCCGGCACGACGTTGAGCCAAACCCCTTGACCATACCATTGGAATCCTTCCTTACAGCTGTGCACAGCCTCCCACTCTCCTATCGTCAGCGTTACCGCAGTAGATGGTGTACTCCGACGCTGATGACGGGTCTATCCTTGAGGCGGGTTTCTGCAGAGCAGCAAACGGTGCATGGAAATAGCTCAGAAGTCTGGATAGCGCAGTTTTTGGATATCACCGACAGCGATCGACAGTTCAGGATGGCGAAATTGTGGCTTGTGGCCAAAGACTCCATGACTCCTTAGGTACGGATCCTAAGGTGTTATGGACCAGAGGCCTTAGTGTGCCGGACGGCGACACCTTTATGCAATGTGCGGGATACTTTCGCGATATAGTTGTGCACGCTATATCGCTCGAACGTTCCCTGTGTACACTCAAACGTCTGCTGGGTTCAGTAGAAGCAGGGGCACCAACGAGCAGGTACCAACAGACTTGTATACACACCCCCATTTCTTTGGTACGTTAGGGTGAAACGTTCTAACGCGACCGGTGGGGATGGCTATTCTGGAGGCATCGCATATGGTGTCGACGACGAACTTCTCTTTGTCATGTACATACGGAGCCAGCTAGCGGATAGTTGGCTACCCGGCTGAGTAACACCTCTTTAAACAGGACTCAGATAGCCTTACGATAGTTTGTGTAAGATTTGCTACGAGAGCTAGAAAAAGGTGCGAGATGACTATTAAGAGACAGATCCAATAACGTACATACAGGTACATGATCACTGCCCATGGCCACAGATGTGGACCAGCTGCAAGACATAACAAGAGAAGAGGAAACAAATGCCGTGGGGACCATCCCCTCAGCTGCCAAAAATTATTCCTCGGCTTCTGAGTGATCCTTCAAAGGTGACTTGAAGTCACCTTCCAGGATCGGCCTCGAAATGCCGAGTGAGCATTCAGTGCGATGGAGCGCCTTTTATACCCTTCGGTTTGTTTACTCTGAGCATGATACTGATAACAGAAAAGAACTCGTCAATGATTGACAAGTTTCACCGTGTAAAATTTGAGCGGGCGGATCGCTGCATCTCATAGCTCAGCGGGCGGATCGCTGGCTATCAAAGCCCTTGCGGGCGGATCGCTGGCAGTTTGCGGGCGGATCGCCGCTTCAGAGCTTGCCGGCAATTCGCCCGCTAGCGTGATCAACTCTCCCACGTGCCGCTATCCGCCCGCCAAAACGCAGCGATCCGCCCGCTGAGACGACGAGAGGCAGCGATCCGCCCGCCGAGGTCACGATGAGCAGCGATCCGCCCCCAACTTGCCGGCGTACCGCCCGGAGAGACCTTGATTGCCAGCGGTCAGTCCGCACCTTCTGTCTGAGTTGTTTTGGCGACGACGGTAGTCACACATCCGACGCCAAAGGAAACGTGTGGTACGCACTTGTACGGGACAGAAAATTACACGCGAACTTTCCGCGTCACTCCTCTTCCACGAGTATCCCTTCTTTCCTTCCTTTTTTCTTTAAATTTCTCCTTCAATGTTATTTTCGTTACTTTGTAGTCTAGTATTCTCAGTAGGGTTTATTGTTAGCTGTTTTTCGACCCGTTTTCCCTAATTGATGACTGAATATCATGCATAAAAAAATTTTCTAGGAGTGTGTCCTCTATTATTTCATCAATCTGCGATAGTTGCGGTGTTTCCTGTGTCAGGAGTCCAGCTCAGAAGAATACTGTAAGTATTTGTAGTGTTTATTGAACACTGTCTTTGATTTAATTCTTAACAGGCTCTTTTTTCAGACTGAGCATCAGCGCCGTTTATTACGACGTCTTGTACAATATAAGAGCTCCCACTAATTCCAGCAAGTTTGAGTTCGTCTTTTGAAATTCTTTACTCGCCCATTACTGAATTCTCTTCAAAATTTACTATCATTTCAGCATCTTCGCTGTGTTTATTTGGATCGCCAATGAAATTTTGGAGGTAGACCTTGTGATCTGCGTATTTTCTATGGATTCACCCATTCGCTTGAATTCGATGTTTAGTGCTTGACACTCACACATTGTATTTTTCATTAGATGACTGACTTCAAAATTGTGCTTTCCCATCTTAGGTGTTCACTCCGCAACGAGACTTCAGTCTTCCTCTATGTCATGCAGTCTATTTTTATACTTTAGGATTTTGACTCTGAGTGATGTGGTTTCTTATATTCAACAGTTCCATGTGTTACTATTTTTATACGTTTTCCACTGTAGGCCTTCTAGAGGTTCATCCCTGGTGAAATCATTTAGCCTGTTGGAAATGAATGAAGTAAGCTCAGATGCAACGCTCACGACGAGAAAAATTACGGGATTTTTGAAGAAAACTGAAGAGGACTTTGTGACTGAAGCTTGATAGAAAAGAAATTCATCGTGAATGTTGCTCTTGGGTTAGCTTCAGATGTAAATATTATTAGTGCTGTCTGTGGTGTGTGCAAATGGATTCTTCTATTCTGCATCGGCATATGGTTTTAATTTTTATACTTGATGTTTGTTGTTTGCATGTTTTTGCACTCCTTGAAATAGTGTACAGCTCGAATTACATTGTATGCGTTAGATGTCATTTATAAGAGAAATATTGTTCTATTAAATTTATATTTCCCGGTAATTGTGCAGTTATATTGATACAGCACTTCCGCAGAACACCTGTTATGCAGCAATTTTCGGTTGGGATTTTTGCTCCCCCCCCTGACGAGAAAAGTTACGGGATTTTTGAAGGAAACTAAAGAGTACTTTGTGAGTGAAACTCAATAGAAAAGAAAGTATTCATTTTAGCAGCAAGAAGCCTTGGAGGCCTTGTGCTCGCAAGCTGTTGGGGGCAGCAAACCGCAAGTTAGAGCCCAGCTTCTGTAGCGGGAATACTCACAAGGTACTACTCCAATTCACGATTGGTGCTTCTAAAAAAGGTTTATTGAGGGTTGTAGAGGAGATAAAAAGCAACAATTTCAGGTGTCAAAATTTCACTCAATGCTCTTGTATAGATGAAAACCGGCGAAAGAGTCACTTTTTCGAAATTTAGAAGATAACACGTCTAGCCCAAAGCTTGTGCAGGTGTATTTTGTGGTGCTGATCTCGAACATGAGATCTGTATTTGGTTTTTAAAACGACTAAGAGTAGGTGACGTAGATTAAACCTCGATTATTAATCGTAACCTACTCTTATTCGTTTTAAAAACCAAATACGTACCTCATGTTTGAGTTCAGCACCTCAAAAAACCCCTGTACAAGCTTTGAGCTAGAACGTTTCATCTTCTGAAGTTTAAAAAAGTGACTGTTTCGACGGTTTTAATCTACACAAGAGAATTGAGTGAAATTTTGAAACCTGAAATTGTTGCTTTTCATCTCCCCTACAACCCTCAATAAACCATTCTTAGAAGCAGCAGTTTGAAATCAGGTTAGTCCCCACTTAGTATCGATGGTTAGATACCTTATTGAGCAACGGCTCTGAACAATAGGTAACCGGTAAGCCTAAACCCATCATTGATGTACCCTAGTTACGTTCACCTGAAGAGCCAGTAGGGTCCGAGTACTGGTGACCCTACAAAGACACTACATTGACCCTATTTCGCACTACAAAGACCCTTCGTAGGGTCTTTGTCGCGCCAAATTTACGAGTGGAGTGGGATCAATGTCGCTCGACAAAGACCCTATCTCGCACTACAAAGACCCTACGTAGTGTGTTTGGCGCGCCGAAATTACACTACAAATACACGTGTACGTGCGCGACACGCGTCTTTGTGCAAGGCGAGACGCGCTTGAATGTCTGAGGTATCGAATTGCTGCCAGTACTGTGTACAACTAGTATCAAAAGTTTCGCTCCGGCAGCTGCTCTCTGAAGGACAAGCCGAGATGTGGAAGGCCACGAATTCACGACCCCACGTTGGCGGCGAATGAGCTGGAGAAAAACCCGCACCTTCTGAGCAGAGGTCTCGCCCAGCTTACAGGGAGTTCGCAGTCGACCGCAGTTTGCCAGCTACACAATATGGGTCTGAGACCGAAAAAGCCGTCCGTGATTCCTCGCACTTTATCCGACACCGACAGGAATCGCAGGATGGCCATTTGTCAAGAACTACTGAAACGGCGCCACAAAGGAAGTTTTTTTGGTCGCATCATTGCATGTGATGAGAAGTGGTGCTACTATAACAATCCTGACCTGTCTCTGCAATGGGTTAAGCCCTTTGAGTCGCCAGATCCTGTTCAACGTCGGGATATCCACGGAAAAAAGAGTCTACTGATAGTTTTTTGGTCCACTGATGGAGTTGTGTTCTGGAAGTTACTTCCGCCAGGTAAGACTATAGATGCTGACTACGTCTGCCAAGAACTAGAGAAAACGGTCACCAACGCGGAGAAAAATGGATGAAAACGTGACCAGATCCTACTGCTCTGGGGCAACTGCCGCCCACACATAGCGAAAAAAAACTCAAGAAAAATTGAAGGAGCTGCAGTTGGGAACTCTCCCTCATCCAGCCTACAGTCCAGATATTGCTCCATCGGACTACCATTTATTCAGAAGCCTCGGACACTGGTTGAAGGGAAAGCAGCTTAAGACCGAAGGGCACTTGAGGACCGAGTTAGACGCTTTTTTTGCATCGAAGCAGCGCTCATTCTACGACTACGGTATTCGAAGTCTCGCTCGTCGTTGGCAGAAAGTTGTTCGTTGTAATGGCTCTTACTTTGAATAAATTTGTTACCTTGTGTTTAAGAAAAAAATGAAAATAAAAAATTCCAAGAACTTATGACTCACCCTAATATAAGACGAAATGAGTCGCTGGAAAATCGGTGCAGATAACATCCATGGAGCAGTGGCAAGTTGCTTCTAAATTTCATTCAAGCAGTTGTTCTCGCATATTCACTATATGATGAACACCTGTCATCATAAGAAAAACCGGCCCTTATTCTGTTCGTGGTCACTCACTGATCGACCAACTCCATGCTCCGTTTCTCTATGAATGAAATGCTGGTCGCTTTGTGGAGGTTGATATTGAAGGCAGGGTTCTCGATAAAATCGGTGGTTTTGCTATCCCCATGGAATGGTAGATCTGGCCATCACAAAAGTGAAAATAGGCATGAAATTGGTGAAAAAACGCTCGGGAACAAATTATGGCTTGGTGTCCTCCCGCCCCCAATTATCGAGATTTGTGTAATAGCCTGTTTTGTGAATTTTTTCATTTGCTTCCAAAGTAATTTCTGAACATTTCTGGAGACTACTGATTACATTAACAGCAACATAAATGGCGGATAAGCAAGCATTAAGGATAATCGCGTTAATTAGGGGGCCGGCCGACACGGGTAATTAGCCGTTACACTTTGTTTTAGAGCGTTTTCCCCGCGGATTTCCAGGTTTTTCCACTTTTTTTCTTTTGTGCTGACCAAATCTACATTCTCATGAAGAGAGCTCAGAAGTCGTTTTTATCGCGAACCCTGCCTTTAATATTCGCAGGCATTCGTGGGCGTCGACCCCGAACCACATGACGGCCGACCGCAAGTGTCGTCGGGCGTCACAACCGTACGCCCAGCGCTCGACGCGCTATTAGCTGGCGGTCGACCTGATCAGATGTGGACCGCGGGCAATGTTGTTGCGACGCCCGACGCCTGACGACACTCGCGGTCGACGAGCATTCTGCTCGCGGTCGACCCGTATTAATAGTTTCCACAGAGGGGTGATCTCACCACCACGGGCCATATGCACATCTCTCCCCGAAGGTCCCCGTCCCCGCGAAGGCCAGCTGCGATCGGCGAAATTCGCCTGATGACAAATCACCAAGTGGATTCGCGGGGATGGGGACACGCGGGGAGAGATGTGCATCGGCCCCACGTTCCACGTAGGGGTGCACGCCATTGTGGACCGTGGGGAGATGAACCCACAGTTGAGAACCTCTCCCCCCAAGCCGTGGGGAGATCCCCCCTCCTCTCGGTAACCAAAACTATCCCTCATAATCTGGTGGATCTTCTGGTAAGTGACTCGAAGCCACCTTCAAGGTCCGGCTCTGAAGAGCATACTGAGGCACATTGTGAGATCAGAAGCCTTTTATAACAATATCATTGTTATACCTTCGTCTAAACATGTTGACGTCCTTCAAGAAAAAACAAACTTTTTGTTCGGCGGTCTACACCCACAGCTTCGAGATCCCCGGCGGTCGACATCTGCATTTTCGAAATGCTCGGCGGTTGATATCCACATTTTTGAAATTCTCGGCAGTCGGCACCCACATCTTCGAGATAATTGGCGGTGGACATCCACGTCTTCAAAATCCTCGGCGTTCGACGTCCACAACCGATTTAGTGGGAGAAAAATTGTTGTGAGCGGCGGTTCACTAACAATTAACAGTCATGAGAAGTGGCATGCTCCACCTAAATAAGTGTTTTCCTCCGCGGTTCACAAAATGCAGTGTTTTTGCACCGGGGTCGACGCCCACGATTGTCTGAGATTGATTCATTGATAAGCCGATATCTCTCCTGAATGATGTCCACGTCCGACTTTCGTGAAACCTGAGCATAACTTGATATGTTTCTCTTCTAGGCTTCTGCCAAACAGGTTGTTATAGTGGAAGATATATTGGCCTGACGTTTCGACTAAATCGTCGTTTTCAAAGGCCTGAAAATAGGTCAGAGCCAACTTTGTGACTATCGACACTACGGTGTTCACACCATAGTGAGGAGTAAAACCACACAAACACACACACATACACGCTATTTTCGGATGTGCTCAGCTGGCTATTGTGCTTCACTACCCAGCAGTCTGCGCATTGAACGGACCCATGTTGTTCATCCTCCTACGCTTCCCAGTCTGAATGTGATGGTGTACTGAGCAACTCAGAAAAGCATGCGCACGCTCTTCCGGGCTGTTTCTTACAAATCCCGCTTGACATGGATGCAAACCCAGTGTTGCCAACATCTTGATTTGATGTGGCTTGCAGGCACTGCCTTTGTAGTTCCTGGCAGGATGTGAGACGCCGGATTTGCGCCATCTCTCAGTTGATACCCTCTTCCACACGCGCAGTCCAAGAGATGACAAGTAAAAATGAGTCACACCAGTCCACCCAGTCACACCAGTAAACACAGAGGGGAGTCGTCTATCAGCTTCAGTGCTCGACCTGCAATTAATTGTACATCGGTGAAACTGGTAGGGTATTAAGCTTCCCCCTCAAAGAACATTTAGATGGTAGACGGAATCAGAGCTTAGTAACACCGCTCGGCAAACATAGGAGGGAAGACCATGACGAAAATGATTTTAAAAAAGGGTGTCCAATACTGGCCTACAGGATGATAGAAGCGTGAGAAAATCTCTTGGGGCATTTTTCATCCATGGACGAAATCGGACAACGAACAGAAGAAATGAGTGTTTGTCTATCACTAGTGATTTTCTGCCATTCATTCCGCAACGCAGACCTTGAGATGTACCATATCCATCATTTAGTCAAGCAGTAACGTGGGTGAACTCTTGTGACTCATTTCTACTTGTCACCTCTTGGAAGAGGGTATCAACTGCGAGATGGCGCAAATCCGGCGTCTCACATCCTGCCAGGAACTACAAAGGCAGTGCCTACAAGCCACATCAAATCAAGATGTTGGCAATACTGGGTTCGCATCCATGTCAAGCGGGATATGTAAGAAACCAGCCCGAAAGAGCGCTCGCATACACTGCTTTTCGGAGTTGCACAGAACACCATCACATTCAGACTGAGAAGCGTAGGATGATGAACAACATGGGTCCGTCCAATGCGCAGACTGCTGGGTAGTGAAGCACAATAGCCAGCTGAGCACATCCGAAAATATACTGTGTATGTATGTGTGTGTTTGTGTGGTTTTACTGCTCACTATGGTGTGAACACCGTAGTGTCGATAGCCTGTGAGAGTAGATCACAAAGTTGGCTCTGACCTATTTTCAGGCCTTTGAAAACGACGATTCAGTCAAAACGTCAGGCCACTAAATCTTCCACCAAACAAACTGCTTGGTAGAAGCATAGAAGAGAAACACATCTCCTGAGTCGCTCTTCACGATAAAAAAGGTGTTTCAATTTCCAGTCCGAATCGGCAGTGGAGGGGCACACTGTAACGCTAACGTCGAAAGGACGCATGAAAACGAGCTAGGAAGAGCCCCAAAAGAGGCCGAAGTTGCCACTTTGAGTGCAAGGTTTACGGAGAATTTGCCCGAATGCCCGGAGAAATTGCCCGATGCGTAAAGGGGTCTGCAGAGTTGGTGAGACCGGCAAGTGGTCGCCGAGCGTCAACCTTGACGAGGCGACAAAAATGTTTCGAAACATTATCGTCGCCGCGTCGGTTGCCGCTCGCTGGCAGTGATGCAGGGCCGTCGTGGCATCAATACACTCTGCGGTGCCCCTCGTCGCCCTTCACTCCGCGTCGGTCGCCATCGTCGCTAAATGTAATCGATACTACATCACCCAGTGCTGTTCGTCGCTGCGAGCAACGCCGCAACTTCAACTCTGCGGACCCCTTAACGCGTGGAGAATATGAAATATGGAAAATGAATATGGAGAAAATGCACGCCGCGAGGGGGGAAAATGCCCGCCACGAGGGGAGGAAATGCCCGCCGCGATATGAAGGAATGCGCGCATTAAAATACAGTTCTTCTATGACCCTGCCTTATGATTAACTGCCTACCGCAACCTGTTAGAATAAAACATTCAACGCTTGCACACGCGTACCCACGGTATAAGTGTATCGAAATACCTCACCCAGACTTCACAGTTTCGTAGATAATTTTATTGTGCGAAAAACTGATCAAAGAACAAAACTATGAAATAGTGTAGGTGTTTAAACTTTATTCGGAGAAGTAAAATGTGTTAAAGAATAGAATGCATTCTAACCCCCAGCATAACCGTCTATTCAACTTCTCTGAAGTTAGAAAAATGGTGTTACCCTTAGGTAATCCCTGAGGTAAGAAACTTATTCAAAAGTAACTGGGTGATATTCAGGCAGAGCAATAAGCCTGGCTAGAGAGTCGACATCTCCACGGCTTACGGAAGGTCTGGTGCCTATATAGCAAGGCATGCTTCAAAAGGACACGAAAGACGCGTTTTTGAGCAAAAATAGGCCCTCTCTCATTTACGTTGATTTTTGAGCGTGGAGGAATTGACCGCTAGATGGATGATACCTATCAGTGTAATGAAGCGATCAGCTCACTTATCAGCACTTCCTTGACTTGATCATTCCTGTGATCTGCGCAGCCGTTATTCTGCCGCTCCTGACTCGTTTTCTACCGTTCTTTCGACACTGGGAGCCTAGGATCCTTCTCGCCTATCATTTCACTTTGGAAAGTCAACAGGGATGATCATCGTGAACGCTGCCTTCAAAAAGCGGGTCTATAAACTTCTGCTGTGATACGTTCTGGAGTTGGCACCCTCTGCCTGAAAAACACCCCACTGCATCAGTTCTCCACTGTCACATGGCGGAACGAGCAACAATAACTGAAGCCGACTGTAAAAGTGTAAAAAATCGGGGACGGGACCCTTCAGGCTTTCGCTCACCATTTCTTCTAAAAATCATTTTGCGCTCCGAAACTTCGTGCACTTGGTGAGAGAGGATTGTTGAAAAGAACCGAATATACAGGGTGAATAGTGATGCACATAACGTCGGCATGCATCCGGAAGAGACTTCGCGTTCACTGTTGAAGGTTGGTGCAAACTCGGTGCCATACGCTATATTATAGGTGCACCGAATTTGCGCCAACCTCCAATGGGGAGCGCAAAGTTTCTTCAGGATCCATGCCGATGTTATGTAGGCGTGGCAAAGTTAGAAAATTTTGTCCTCATATTTAGAAAGCACCCAGTAGAGCTTGTGTTTTCACTTGTAGGCCCGGATGATGTTTCATCTCTCTTAACCTGGATATTTCCCCAGGACCTGTCCCTTCTGCTTTGTGGAGTTTCAAACGCATCGCAGGGAAGAAGCTCTTGTGCATCTCGGACCGCGTTGGAAAAACAGTACCTGTGCTCTTTACACCTTTACACGTTCTCTGTAGATTACCTGTATTGGTGTTTTTTTTCTGCGATTGCCTTCTGTAGCGTGCTCACTAAATAAATAAATAAATAAATAAGTAGATGAACAAATCACGAAATATAACAGTGATAAGGAGATTTCAGCATGATCGACTGCTCCGTTCCCCACTTCATTATTCGTTCCACACCGCGTGCGTCTTTTTTGGGCGAAAAAGGCTATATGTACTAAACTACATTCTCAGAGATGCCAGAAGAGTTGGCTCCCATAGACACTTTGTCAAACAGACGCTTGAGAAACTGTTTAACACGTGGCGTTATCACCTCTAGAAAACATTGGAGGCAAGTAATACGAAATGTACAATATTTATTACAGCAAGACTGGTTGGTTCACGGCTACTCATCTGCTGTTATTGGTTCCATCTATAACCATTGGCTGACTAGACTCCTCAATTAGCTGGCGATCTGCATAGCAAATAGGTCTGAAAGGAAAGAGGATTAGTGCCTAGCTAATCAGAGCAAGATCGCACATTATAAAGGTTCCGAACAGCAGATAGACCCACCAAACTTTGTTCAGGTAGCTATTCAAGAGAATGTTTCGCATTCGAGATTTGCCGCCACCAGCTGCTCGTTTCTCGTCTGTCATCTTGTACCCTAGAGCTTATTGATAATATTTTGACTATCATTTGACTCTACGTCAGTATTTTAGTTCCACTGCTTAAAGGCAGTGGTCACGATGAAAAACGTTATGGAAAAAACTACAAAAATCAGCTCAGATCAAAAACAGCTCAAAAACTTTGAAGGTAGAGCGGTGAAAAACGGGCTAGAATTAGAGTTTCTAGGGCCCAAAGATGCTAGTTCGTGCACACGTGCACAGCGATGACGAAAAAGATCGCAGTCTCATGCCGAGCAGTCAAACATCATCGACCTTCAGAGGACGAAGTAAATGAAAATTATCGAGTCAAAACAGTTGAACAATTAAAGCATCACTTCAGTCAATGTTTTTGACTAGATGTGTACATAAGTCCGAAGGTTCATTGATCGAAATTCAATTTCAAGCCAGCTGATGTTCTTGATAGTAAAGATCATCGATGCCGATTATGTGTGGTGTGCTCGTCCACCATCAAAAGACAAGATAGTTTAGGCTTCAAATGTGGCCTAGAACAGCGTTTTTTTCGCGATTTTTTCTTATAGGTTTTACTACTCTATACCCAGAAAAGGGTTCAGAGAGGAAAAAAAGACGAGCATATTTGAGAGCGACCACTGCCTTTAACCCATTCACGACCACGCCTAATTTTGGGTGGCTGCACGTTCGGACCGAGTGCAATATTGCGTCACCGTATACAGTGTCCCATCGGTGGGCCACTTTTGCTCGAATGGCACGCCACCAAAAATCGATTTACGTTTTTTTTGCTCAATGTACGACTGTTGAAGTCAGAATCATGATGACAAAGTTTGAGCTTCCATAACTCTTTCCTTTCAGAGATAAGACCTCCTAAATTTTTAACTGTGTAGATGAGACCATCCAGAAAATCACGTGAGTTCGTTGATTTCTAGCGCTTTGAAACATTAATTATCGTAGATTACCATGATAGACATTCTTCTGTTCTTCAAGTGACAGGAAATGGTTAGAGAATGTAATTTTTTCAGATTCGAACTAATTTTTGCGTTAGCTACCCCCTCGCTCTTGCGGTCTATCGCATTCCGACAATTTTTTTTGTAGTAAACATTTTTTGCATTCTTTTTGACTTTGAGACGTAGAAAATGCTCTTCAATTTTCATATTGACTGGGAATGCTGACGAAAATGTTTTTTTTAGACTTTTTTTTTTCTCGTCCGCTCCTCTCAAAGGTAGTTTTCACCGAAGTTGGAGCAACCCATAACCAAGCAGGACTTCCAAAAATAGACCGAAGGGTCTCTACATTGGTGATCTTCGCATGAGAAATTTTCTGTGAACAAAATACGGTCGAAAGAAAAGCCGATTTTCAACGCGGGATTGGTGCGCAATATCAGTAATCATATTTCTGTGATATATAAAACAGTGCTGTACGATCTGCCCACTCTTAAAGGCAGCATGCACGCTCGTAAACGTAATTAAGATAACTACGGAATTAGAAAGGTGTGGCACCGAACACAACGCCCACGGATTTTGAAGCGTCAAAAACGACCCACTATGACGCTACACGAGTAAGAATTTGGCCCCGCCCTGTATCTGCCCGCCCCCTGTATTTGCGTCCTCCTTCAAAACAGAGGTGAAGAGCGATTCCCACCACCAGTGACGATTGTGGGTGGTAGAATAGGTAACATAGGTAAACCACAAACGTCGCCGACGGTGGTAATGGCCCAGCACCCCTGTTTTGGTGGCAGACGTGAATACAGGGGGCGCGCAGATACAGGGGCGGGGCCAATTTCTCACTCGTGTAGCGTCATTGTGTATCGTTTTTGACGCTTCAAATTCCGTGGTCGTTGTGTTCGGTGCCAGACCGTTCTAATTCCGTAGTTATCTCAGCTACGTTTACGAGCGTGTATGCTGCCTTTAAAAGTAAGGGCTGTTTCTCGAGCGATAGGAGAAAGAAAAAAGTTTGCCATTAATTGCTTGTAAAAATGCGATCTATACTCAGGTTTGCGGTTTTCGACCTCGCCGCATTCGAAGGGTCAGATATACTGTAGTGGTGAAGCTTCCAGCGGACCACGAAGTTTATGGTCGAGTCTAGAATAGGTAAATACATTGACCATAAATAGGTTTAGAAATTCCTTCGCGCGGTGGAGAAATCGATTTTCGAAAAGAGTGCCCACCGGTGGGACACGCGGTCGTGAATGGGTTAAGTGAATCCATTGTTAGAGAATTCAACGCAGTTCGCGGAATCTTCATCCAAGCATATCACGGAAAAGAAAGCGATCTGATTTAGTTTATCAAATTTACGAGAGAATAAGGGAAGAGTAATACGTGGTTGCACGCATGAATGCGGCGATGAGTGTATGGGAGCGCAACACCACACGCACGCGTCTACATTTCAAATCATGGAGCGAGCGTGCGACGTTGCGCGTCCCTACCCCAGGCACCGCATTCGTGAATGCCAATTGTTATGGCTCCAACAAAGTCATAACAAAGTCATAAGTTCATCAAAACATCATTAGCATCTACATTGCGGGAACGAATATTCAGTGAATTTGCGTCATACTCAGATATGTATTATCGAAAGCCAGAGAAATATTTGATGAGGTTCGGTCCCTAATAAGTCTGGTGTTTGTGCTGATGAAGAATGTGGAGCCAGTAGCAGACATGAGATGGATGCCTTACCTTAACAAAATGAGTTCTGATTCTTGATCTCTGCAGATTTTGCTTTGTCTAGAGCTTGGAGAAAAGGGACTGTCTTCAGAAGACAACAAAACAAGTCTCTTATTCTACCATAAATATTATGTTAAAGTTTACCTTTGCGATATCGAATTTTGGTTATTTTTTCATCAAATCTCAACGGTAACGTCTCCAAGCATCATCATCAGTAGGAGGGTGAGACAAAAAATATGGATAAGTCTGTTAGGCGTGTCTACCTCAACTGGGAAACCGATGATTTTTTAAATCCCAACGCCGGAATTTCAAAAATCATCAGTTGCCCAATTGAGGTACTGTGCTTCTCTGGGCCAAATTCCGGTCCGCAATTGCGTCTCGATACGAGTTTCCAGAGCCGCAGCTGCCGATCTGTTGACTCTAGGTGGATTTTAGAAATTGCAAACCAAACAAAATTGAAGAAAACTGTATAAAAAGGCCATATCGAGTCGGCTTTGGCGCTGGAAACTAGACTGACTCGAGCGCGTGCGGCCGCAAAGCGTGTCGAGACGCAATTGCGGACCGGAGTTTGACCCAGAGAAGCACAGTAGATACATTTAACAGACTTATCCACATTTTTGGTCTCGACACCCTCCTACTGATGATGATGCTTGGAGCCGTTACTGTTAAGAAGTGATGAAAAAATAACCGAAAACAATCGATGTTATTGAAGGAATAACAGGTTGTTCATCTTCATTGGATTGGAAGTAGCCAAGTTACACCGTATCATACACGCTCGGCCGAGATATCAAAGCGTTTGACCACGAGGATAAATGGCAACTGTTATTGGACTCGTGCGGTCTGTAGTAGAACGCTTACACCGTTGGAAGCATCAAAAATCAGCGAAACTGAGAGTATTCCAGCACTCACAAGGGAGAACCTTCCGGGGTAGGACACGTCTTGAAACAGAGTTCTTCTCGAAGTTGTGGAAGATGGATAGAGTAACATTACTGTATGGTTTGTTTTCACTAAATATATACCTTACGGTAGAACGGAAAATGGGAGGAATTCCATCGTTCTTTTGGAACTGGGAGCCTAGGATCCTTATCGCCTGTAACTTCACTGTGCAAAGTCCCCGAGGATGTTCATCGTGAACGCTACCTTTGAGACCAAACCACTCGAGAGACATAGCAGCTGAAGCAATTCAGCGAAAAGCGGTACAAAACTTGTACTCAGCATCTGAAAATACTTTTCCATCTTAAATTTCCACCAATTTAAGGATTAAGCATGAGCGAGCTTCCACCTCTTCATAGTCAGAGGAAGGGCTGTGTCAGGTATCTGGCAAAAAAAGTTAAGGCGATTTCTACCCTGTGTTGTTCTCCTACCGACACAGCACAACTTGAAAGAACCCTGCGTTTGCCATCGCTGCCATTCCGTTGTGCCTTGGCTTACTGCCAGCTAATGACAAGGTGGGCCCGCCACGACTGTCCGTCCGAATTGATAGGCAAACCCCAAACCGGTTTGCAAACCACGCCAGCAAAAACATTGATGAATCGGTTTGGTCAAGGGTGGGCTTGCAAACTGAACCAAACCCATACCAAACCACAGATTGTGCGCTCATGAATCGCTCCATTTTTAACTAGCCATTATTTACTCATAGTTCACCTCGTTATGGAGGCTAGCGACTTATCTAACTGACTGATCTTCACTGAGAAGAAATGCGGACAAGATTGCGCTATCTGGGTGATCATAAAAAAACCTGCTCTTGAAATCATATAGGCGTCTTACCTGGCAAGCAGTATTCGAGGCTTAATCGGTAGACGATAGTTTCAACACAACTGGTGTCACCTTGGCACGCGGCCAACATTTCGCATCCAATGAGGATTCCTGAAAGCAGCTCCATCATTTTCAAAATTTTCTGGTAGCACTGTGCCCTTCTGCGCCTCTTGTATAAAGAATTGAATGTTGCTGAAAGTAGGATATTTCGCACGCCAAAGGAAGAACCCTCATGTCGATTTTTCTTTCTCTAAATTCTACTATTAGATATTGCAACTAAACTTCTCCACCTTAGAGTAATAAGAACCTCGTTTGTTTTCACGTTAGCCTGAGACTGCTAGCTCATTCTCTGCCTAAGCGCTTCTGTGAAACGAGAAATGCATGTGTACTGAGAGGGACAGCTCGCTGATATCTCGGTACCTCGCCGTTTTTCTACCGAATACCTGATGTTCCACGGGCTTTGAGAAGGTATGTCACTCAGTTTCACGTATCCTAGCCATTTGTTCGGAAATTTCGTCTTGAATGTCTGTAGGGTAAGAACCACGTTTGACTGAGTAATTTGACACCTAGATTCGACCTTTTCCAGACTCCGAAAAGGGCGAGACCGCCGAAACGTTAGTCTGCCAATAAAGTCATACTACCTCGTGCCTGCTACAGTCAAATTATCAACTATCATTTTGATGCCGAAGTTCATCGAGAGTCGAACGTGGAGATTAGCAGAATCGTTTCGGAATTGTTACGCCTGTTTCGATTAGGCGGACGTTGTTAGTTTCACGTCGTCAATGCTTTTGGTTAAGCACTACGTTCTACTTCACACAACGGTTCGGTAATTTCACACAGACGAGTACTTTGATTAGTAAAAAATCTTCTCCAAATCGAAGAACTTTGAAAAGGTTGTTTGTGTGAATTCCATCACAGACTTTGTCAAGCAATTTCTTGGGGTGGTCCCCTATTCCGGGAAATCTCGACAGCCCGGACTTTCGAGGTGAAGATGAACGATAGATTGCTTATTCCTATAGAATTATTTCGTCGCCCTCATTATGTTTTGGTGCACTCTGTACATTACCAGAATAATTCTTGGACGTGGAATCCAATTATGTCTCGTAAATAGACAAAAAAAATATAGGCGTAGAATATATGAGCTGCCCTCGAATACTATGAACGAAGTTATAGGTACTTCTCTCCAATTCCCCTCGTAGGTTGAGCATTAACGGTATAACAATCCGGACGTTCTGAGAGCGCTCAAGGAAGGGGTTCCAGATCTGATCACAACCTTTTCCATGGGAGTAGTATGAAGTGTCGATCACGTTTCTGAGGTTCACTTGTCTATTCTCAAAAGTTAGCAAGATATTCTCTTTGGAGCTTCTCATGGGGGGGGGGAGCCTGTAGGCCTTTTCAACTATTTTCGAAATGCTCCGATAGGTTTCGTTCAGGAGTAGCTTCGGTGGAGTTATTTGGTGTCCACAATGAAAACAGTTTTCGGATTAGGCGCTGGATCTCACCTCTTCAATAATGCTGAATAAACGGCTAAGAAAAAGCACGAAAGAGCCCTATACGGCTCTAAACCTGAGTTTTCGCTAACGCCACACCCACTCCGTCAACGGCTACCGATAAAAGTGTACAACTGAAAACTCGACTTTAGGAAGGCAGAAGATTATCAAATGGTGCAAGTTCTGTTGAGCGGAGTGGATTATAACCTCCTGGATGCACTATCGTTCTCGGAGCGAAATTCCGATCCGCATTTGCGGACAACGGCTGATGCATCACGCCATACGATGGTAATCGTGCTGGACCACTTGGTCCCGGCTTTCACCTTTCTCTCAGCACGATTATCGTCTTGTCGCGTTATGCAACAGCCGTAGTCGGCAATCATGGACCGCAATTCGGCTCCGAGAATGACAGTTTGTTGTTTCACTAAAGTCGGGTTTTCAGTTGTTCACGAATTTTTCGAAAATCTCTCGAAAATCTAGAAACGGACCTCATAGTCGTGTTCAGAATCCAAAATGATTCCCTCGGACTATGTTGGAGTGAAAGCACAGCCTTTCAAATTTGGAACAGTTTCCATTGGTGGAAGTTTTTGAGGGCAAAACGCGAGTCGTCAGGTATTCCAGAACGCGAGGATATATGTGGATGAAATTTTTCTCGGTGGTTAGTTGAAGTGCCTAACACAGATTTGAGGTCCACGTATCGATTTCTAACGGCTTATGGTAATTACGGTGGGTATACGGTGTTCAGGTCAAAGTCTCATATTTGACTTCAAATTCCTCTGAGAGGGTTATCCATGCTGCTGAAAACCAATGTATTCTTCATTAGTCGAATTTCGAAATATTGAGATATAGTTTGTCCTCCTAAAAGGTGTGTCACCAACCGTAACCTGAAGTAAACCTTTTTTTTTGACAAGCGGACCCCAGATTCGTGTTCATCACCGTAGATTCTTCCTACATACGAGTTTTGAGCAAAATCTAGCAGTTGTTTTTCAAAACACCCTTAGAATCGTTGGATAGGGTTTTTACCTTTCTGTGAGGCTTTAAAAAACGCCCATAACTTTTTCCAGAGTGATTCTAAGCAGCTGGAGAGGGTATTTTCCGATGCTAAGTTCCGACTTCTAGAAAACTGCATTTCACTTTGAATGGCCACGCTGGCTTAAAGGAGATCCCATGTTGGTATACTGCTTGATACTGCATGGATGAATGTTTGAGGTCAATTCGAGCATTTTCGATATTCATGTTAGAAAACGTCCCCAAATTACATAGATTGTTCGGAAATCCTTTGGTAACGACGAAATTAGGTTACAGCCTCGCCCAGCGCTGAGAGTAATTTGAGGCGTGCGATAAAGTGCAGTGGTCCGTAATCACGGCGCGCCAAGTGGGTGTCTGGCTAGCATTACTCCTCAAGTTCAGTGTCGTATAGGGAGGGCTATCTTGTTCTCGTTCTTAGCCTCTTTTAAACCTTGGTGGTTAAATCGGTCTAGGAGCTCTCGATTTCCAGTAAAACCTCGAAGACTGGATTTATCGTTGACACTGCCTTCCACGCGAATCTGACGTGTGTCATCCAATTTCGATAGATTACGTTACATTGGGTATACGGTAGAGTGTTGCCCGAATATTCGTTTATTCGAATAAAATTCGAATATTCGAATATTCGAATAATTCGAATATTCGAATATTCAAAGAAGTGGATTATTCGGGTTATTCGAATACTCGAATATTCAAAAAAGTGGAATATTCGTTTATTCGAATAGTCGAATATTCAAAGAAGTGGAATATTCGGTTTATTCGAATATTCGAATATTCGGCAAGAATACTTTGAATATTCGATAAGGTCGCAAACCATATTGCACTGATTTTACATTTCAAACATCTTAGAGTAATGAATCGTAATTTCTAGCAATTCTTCAGCATCTCATAAATATATCGTTATAGCAAGTATGTACACTACTGTACAGTATCTGCCGCAGGGGCTTTGGCTACGCCGGCATCTTGAGTTTAAGACAAATAAACCGAAATCCGTTAGCACTATGTGAGATTGAGTACAGAAGTTCTCCCGCGTGTTTCTCGTTCCTAGAATCGTCTTCCCTTGCAAAGTACTGTGCTTATCTGGATCAAATTCCGGTCCGCGATTGCGTCTCGACACGCTTTGCGGCAGCCCGCTTTTGAGTCGGAAGAGTTTCCAGCGCCGCAGCTGCCGATCTGTTGACTCTAGGTGGGTTTTTAGAGACTGGAAACTAAACAAAATTGAAGAAAACTGTTTAAAAAAGCCATATCGAGTCGGGTTTGGAGCTGGAAACTCGATTGACTCGAGCGCGTGCGGCCGCAAAGCATGCCGAGACGCAATTGCGGACCGGAATTTGACCCAGATAAGCACAGTACAGCGGCTGCTGCTGGCGTCCGGCTGAGCAGGCCCATAAGCTGGTTCCGGCGACAACACTCCAAGAAATTACAAAGCATTCCAAGCATGCAAACAGTGTTAACCTCCTTTTCTGCGCAGTGACACACTAGTCCTTCTTCAGTTTTATGAGGTCCTGACGTGGTAGTTCATTTATATTCATTTCTGTCATGATAAGGACAACCGCTGTTTGAGTTTTAGTAAGCGCCCCCATGACAAACCGACACCCTGCTACTGCTACTTCTATTGCCTAATGAAGCAGGGGTGCGTTTCAAGAACGTTCCCGTGGCGAAACACGTCCATGGAAACGTAGCCACTGCCGCGTGGAGGCAATCTACAGTTATATCTCGTAGCCAAGGGAAGCAAATTTGTCCATGAAACGGCTATTTTTTCCTCCCAAAGCGTCGGGAACATTCTTGGAACGCACCCCAGAATGATGTTTGTGTTTCCTGGATGCAGATTTTGATTAACTCTCATTTCCATGATATATAAACCCGATTTAGATAAGTTAGTGCGAATAAACAACTAAGCAGTTGAAATGAGTTTCTAAGGGGGAGGGGACGTGAGGAAAGGGGAGTCTCACGCTCTTTGATGAACGCACAAAATGATTTTGGTGTCCTGCGCTCACCCACTTCGGTTCCACACACTTTCAAGGGCGTTCTGCGCACTCCGACTTGGGTCCCTCACATTTCATACGGCGCTCGGCCCACGTGGGTCCCGCACACGTTCAACGGCGTCCCGCGCGACCCCACTTGGGTCCCGCACAGCTTTTATGGTGCCCGGCGCACTCCCACATGGTTCCAACACACTTTCTGGGGCGTCCTCCACACTCTCGCTTGGGTCCCGCACGCTTTCTATGGCGTTTGGCGCACGCCCACTTGGGTCCCTCACACTTTCTATGGCGTCTGGCGCACTCCCACTTAGGTCCGGCACACTATCTTCGCGATGAGTACTGCAGAAGCGGTTGTCCGCTAGTGCGAACCGGATTTTGCTCAGATAAGGACAGTAGGTTGCTCCAGCAAACGATTTACAGAGCACATACTTGGGCAAATTGATAGCCGCCCGCTGGTTTGATGTTTAAAAACCCTTATCGTGTCCGAGGTCAAGAGTACTAAGGCTTCTGTAGTCATTTTGTTTCAATTCTGAGTACACTTAGCAAACTCGAAATTTTTTCACATCCACATTTCGAATGACAAAATTCAAGTTCTTTCAAACTCGGACTTCCGGAACATATTCAGGGTCTCAATTTTTGGTTTCCCGAGCTTTGTCGATTTTTTCTGAGGAGAATGATGTTCGAAAGGTCGAGTGGAGTCTGCACGAAACACACTTGTAAGACGATTAGCAGCACAAAGCTGCGTGCGAGGTCCAGATTTCTCAAACTCAACTAAAACGTTAATATACGGGTGCTCCGAAAATGCTGACAGTAGCTCACTTCCACCAGCTCTCAGGTTAGGCTTCAGACATGTGGAGAATGCGTTGAACTTGGTACGCAAGTCGACCTCATTCCAAGCTCACTTCTGCAATTTCTTCCAAGCAGCAAAAGATAGTTCACAGTATCTCTTCAAAATTTATAAGATACTGTGATCTGAACTATCGAGTTCTGGTACGCTTAGCTAAACGGTTATTGATTAACAGCGATGAGATCGGGAAAGCTGATCTCAGCCTTGGACAAATCATGACTTGTCCACAGGAAAATCGTTCCTTTGAAAAATTCATCAAAAAGAACCGGAGATTTTGGGTCAAGAGTGGGTATTTGATGCTGTTGACTTCTATCCCGACGGGTCGATATATGGCGAAATCGATCACCCATCCTCGTCATCAAGAATTCTGTAACGAAAAAAACGACGTCTTCTACGGATTTGAATGCTGGATTGAATGGGATAGTACGCAATAGCGCGTTGCCCGAATATTCGTTTATTCGAATATATTCGAAAAATATTCGAATATTCGAATATTCGAATATTCAAAGAAGTGGATTATTCGGTTTATTCGAATAATCGAATATTCAAAGAAGTGGAATATTCGTTTATTCGAATAATCGAATATTCAAAGAAGTGGATTATTCGAATTATTCGTTTATTCGAATATTCAAGAAAAATTATTCGTTCCAACACTCTAGTATACGGCAGGTTGGCGATTCTCAGATTTGGCTCGAAACTTTTATAGGAAGTTGTTTGCGTGGTGGTGACTATGTAGTTTCCATTCCTGACCAAGATTGTCATTATAGCACCGAAAGTAAGAGAATCTTAAAGAAAGTCATAGAAAATTACAGTCCGCGGCAACGGGAAAAGGCGATTGTGCGATTTCGTATTCTCATTTGGCTTACTGTAGGTTGCCCCATAATCGACGGCAAAGTTGTAATTTAAGAGTAGAAACATCGGGAATGTAGAAAAAAGATGAGTTCCTCTTTCTTCTGTGCCGCAACCAGGTTTCTACAGTGAAATCGATTATATTGGCCAGACGTTTCGGCAAGTGCGCCGTTATCAGAGGCTTGAAAATTCCGTCGAGATAATTTTCTTGCAAATTACACGTTCAAGCCCTTTTTCCATTCATGCGAGTAGCGACTATCCACAAAAAATTGAGAAAGGCGAGAGCTCAGATAGAAGAACCAACCCTTCTCGATTCCACCAAGACAAGCCTCGTTGCAGTTCTTGGACGACCGGGAGCAAGTGAGGCACCATTTGAAATCAATAGAATCACTATGCGCAGTGACCACGAGAGCAGAAGTTAGGAAATCACCACCCACACAGCAGGAGTAATGGTAGGAATTTATTAGTTATCGTCATGCACTCGTTTCTGTTATTGAGTTCCGGATTACGCGTTTGTATATAGAACGCCTCAAGAGCCTTTCTTACAGCGATGTCCGTTTCCTGAGTGAGCACAGTTCATTTGATATCATAGTCGACGTTATTGCGTTGCTCAACTCTGTGTTTGCCAAGAGGAGTAAAGAGAGACATACGCCTTTTTTTCCGCCAGATGTTCCTTGAGGCGTACGCACAACAATCTTCCAGTCACGCAGTTGGTAGTAACACAGCACTGGTCGTAAAGCCTAATTCTGACAAATTTATGCTTGATATTGTCTCGCGGGATGCTCACAAGGGTTGGTTTCGCTATCGGGGCTCTCACCTATCTCAAGTTCTTTTGGATAGTCGCTACTCACAGGAATGGTAGAAGCGCTTGAGCGTGTAATTTTCAAGTAAGTTGTCTCGACGTAACTTTCAGGCCTCTGATAATGGCGAACTTTCCGAAACGTCTGGCCAATAAATTCGATTTAACCGTAAAAACCTGGTTGCGTCACAGAAGTGTTCAGTTCAACTCCGCATTGCCGTTCAGTCCGCAAAATGCATGCTGATTGCGAAAGAGTGATGCGGCGCGGTTGCGAGTATCCTCAGACAGGGATGTGGGATCATCCGGGCGGTTTTTGCCCTTGGTGCCCGGGTGATCCCTCCGCCCAGGTGATTCCACATCCCTGTCTGAGGATACTCGCAACCGCACCGCATCACTCTTTCGCAATCAGCGTGCACTTTGCGGACTGAAAGGCAATGCGGAGTTGAACTGTATGAAAGAATACTAGTGATGCCCAGGTTTGAAGAAAGCCGGACGTGGAGATTATGGAGTAAGCTCACTTTTTTCAACATCTCCGGGGTTTTTTCTTCTGAATTTAGGGAAAAAATACAACTTTGCGGTTGATTATGGAACATCTTACTGTATGCTTAGTGTAAATACGCAAAAGGACAATCGCCTTTTTCTGTTGCCGTAGACTGTAGTTATCCGGGATCAAACTGGGCATAGTTTCCAGCTTGTCGACTTTACCTTTCTTTTTGAAATCGTAATTGACGTTTTTTTTGGTCAGTTAGGTATCTACTGAACTATGTGCTCCTGTCATACCTTCAAAGTCGAAAAATGCTGTGAAATGTTGTGCAATGTTTCCTTAATTGGTAAATGATGCACGTAAGGATATTGCAGATCTCAATCGGGATTCCCTGGGTTGCAGCAATTTATTGCAAGATTTTCGCTGAGATTCGTTGTGGCGTGTCCCTAATAGTATGATAGACGCTGAGCCTATTGCAACATTAGCAATGAAATAAAAAAGCAGAACAAATCCGTCATAACCAGAAAACCGCATCCATTAGTGACGTCATGCTTTTTTTGCTAGCAGTCAACCCTGAAGTAATGAATATTGAATTAATGCCATCGTCATTGATGCGAAAAAAAACGGGTCGCCTGTGCTTTCTGGTTTGGAGGTGCAAATCAGAATGTTTTCAAAGAAATCGCGATTTTGAAGGGATGATTTTTCCTTCCTTCGGTCGTGTTTTTCTGGCTGAACCCACCGGCATCTCTCATAGATATAGAGTCGCTATCTAAGAAAGTCTGACGACAGATTTCTGTCGGGTTGAACCCCTAATCGTTTTTGCCCCTCTCTTCTTTCCACTGAAACGACGTGGAGGAGAAGTTAAATTTATTCTCTCCCCATGTCGTCTCACTTGGGACTACGTGGAGGAACAATGCCAAAGTTTCCGACCCGACAGAAATCTGGAGATGGACCCCGTCCAAGCTGGAGTCGGACCCGGAAAATGTCTGAGATAAAGGCTTGTTTCAAAACTTCAAATAAGACTTGGTGGAGAGCTTGATCCTACATATGCCTACATATTTTTTCCAAGTTCATCATTCAGTGCTTCACTGTCAGGAGAAAAATCAGAGTCGACTGAACTCAATTCTATTTGGAGGAGCTTGATCATCTAAGTCACTTCCACAAGAAGTGATAGAATCTATAACTGTTACCATAGTCAAGTAGGTCGAAAAAGGCACACTTGTTGGCTATTTTTCATGTTGCACGAAGACTCTGGCAAACCCCTAGTGACCTGTGGAATTCGATCATCACCAGCTGCGGAGCGTTGGGCCTCGGTGAAATATAACTAGTGATAAGGAGGTGCCGACAAAAAAGGCACCGCTCCGCGCTGTGATAACCGAAAACAGGAGTTTATTTGAAATGAACCAGAGTCTACGTAAGAAGGGATCAAGTGCGGTCAAAAAGTTCATCCGTTTGGGTCCGGCAGGGCTGTGCAGCACATTTTCCCAAAATATTGAGAAACGGAAACGGAGAAAAACAAAAAAAATAGTAGTATGCTTTAACAAAAAGTTTCGTCGCTGCCCATTGCTTTTATTGAAGGACCATGAAGTTGCGCCCTAAGGCGACAAGGCAACCTAAGGGTAAAGCATAATGGGAGGACAAAAGTCGAGATGTGACTGAACTTTGCCTTTAGAGCGAACATTGTATTTAGCAAACATCAGCTGTTTGATAAATTAATGATATCCCTTCTGTTCTATCACAAAATTACATCATGTGCCGCATCACGTCGATGAGGTATTAATCAGTTCAGATGCCGGCACTTCCAGTCGTCTGCTTCTGCATATAGAAAAAGTCGCGGTGTTGTGATCAATCTCTTAAAGATTTGTTTCCATAGTGTTATACCCCGAATCATAACTACGGCTTTGATATGGCGACCAATTTCGTATTTCAGATCCTGGTTTCGAACAACTGTTGAGGGATGTTGTTGAAGAATGTTTCTTTTCGCTCCTCATTTGTCATTGTTCGCCCAGAGAGCAATTAATTTCAAATATGTGCACATCGAATCACATCTATTCAATCACCCTACGGATGAGTCGCTCATTGAAAACATGAGGACAACCAGGCGTTATCTAACAATGTATAATATGAATACTATCTGTCAAAAATGTTTTAAAAGGAAAAAGAAGCAGCTCGTCATATCGAAAAAGGCATCGTTAACAAAGGGCTGCTTGTTGGTTTTTCCGCAGAGTATTTGAGGTTAGGGTGGTTAATGGAACAAGAACGGAGGATGGAGAGATTGGAAAACCTAAATTAGATTTCCGAATTTCAAACCCTATCGTCTGGGAAAGGAATATACAGTTGGCCATTTTGAAATTACGGAAGCCTCGGCCCTTCTCCAAATCGAACAAGGCAAGGTGGGTCTTATGCATAACGGCATCTGGGCAGCAGCAACAAAGCCACACTGGTTTTCTGTGACCTCGACGATTTGATGGCTTCGACGACTAAGTACACGTTTGAAAAGTTTCATTCTGTGAGACAGCAGCCGACTTGGGTGATAATTTGCACAATCTGCTAGACTGCCCTCCTTCTTCCGGACCTGTACGGTCGTGCTGCCCTGCCAATCCTTTTCAGCAACAACCTGGTTAAAGAACTGCGCTAGCCAGTCAGCAGAATTTTCGCACCGTGAATTAAACATTTTTTCGGGCCGCGTCGCTTTTCCCGACTTCATACTTGCTAATGTTGTCTTTGTGGAATATATTTATTTATACGTGGCGAAATACCACAATACCAAAGCAAACAGTTACTATAAACATGAGAAAGCAACAAGTAAATGAACGTAGAGGGATTAAAAATATCAAACTTGCATCGACAATAAATGCTTCTCAATTACCTATGCAATTTATACTAAGCGTTTCATCGCAGGTGTGGTGAGCGCGATGTTTCAGTGAAATGATTTCATATGAAGTCCACATCAGAAACAAAGCGATTTTGGGAAGAAATTGTTCAAAAAACATATGTACAATACCGCTGCTTTCCCAGGGAAAAAATGGGCGAAACTGCCGAAGTGGGCAACTTAAGCGTCTTTTTGCCGTGACTCTCTTCAAAGTGCTCCGTTTTGGAATTTCAAAACACCGAAAGTACAGCATGTCGTGATCCAGTGAGCCGTGTAAAAATGTTTTGCCAAATATGGGAGGAACATTATTTTCCAAGGTGAAATACATTTTCATTTTGACAATGCTAGAGATTGTGTATGGTTGTTCTTGATCGAATAGTCTAACATCTAGTGATCTAGTGATAACAATATAAAATCCATAACGGACTCCATCCTAAAAAAGCGTTTCCATAAGTAAATTCCGAACCTATCTAATATGGTTGGATAGATTGTGGCACGGTGAACAATTTGGTCTATTGGGATTCGAAAACAGAGCATTTCAAGGCGAGTTGTGGTCGTAAGACGCTCTTGTTGCTCAGTTTGGCAATTTCTCCCACTTTTCCCTTGGATAGCAGCGGTATTGTGGATAGAAATTTGAATCGTGAAAACGTCTATGTTTCCAAAATTGAGAGCAAGGACTTCTGCAATGAGGTTGCAAAGATCAACTCCTTTTCACCAAGTTTTTGGCATTCCCTCCTTTTTTCACGGGAGATAAACTCTGACACCGTCGTAGTGGGCCACGCGATTGAGCCTCAACAACTGTGTTCGGTCGCGTCCGTTCTCACTTTTGCTGGGTAGCCTGCGATAGGAAAAATAATCAGAAGCCGAAAAATATTGAGAAGAGCCGCAGATAACATCCGAAATAAAATAATTATCCTATCACCGGCTATCTAGCAGAAGCAAGCAAGAGGCACGACCTCACGCAGCTGGTGAGCCCCGATCGCGTAGCTCACGGCGACGGTGTCAGAATTTATGTAGCTCGGGTACTGAAACCGACAACTGAAAAACTTGAAACCTAAACGGGAGTATGAATGCTCTCTGAGGACATTTTGAGAGTCAGGTCCGATTGAAATCTGTGTTTCTCCTCCACAACACTCTTTCCTACGCCCTGACCGCCCTGTCGTCAGTGAATGCCACCTGTCGCTGATGTTACCAGGCAGTGTCACCCTCTAATTTGAGAATGAAGGGTCACTGACTGGGGACAGAATTGCATATCAAGGTCCGATGCTTCTACAAAGATATTTTCAAGTCATAAACAGCAGGTTAAGGTCTAAGCAAAGACAGAGGAAAATAGACACAAAAATTCTGATTGGAGTAGCACATTGGGCCGGCTTACTACCACCCCAGCACCTCCGAAGGATCTATTCAGACAGAGCTTCAATGGGATTAAGTATTTGTGTGTAGTAAAAAAGTGAGGTAAAACTGAAACACAATGCCTACATCTTTGTTTCTCGGCAGTGAGTGTGGGTCTATTTCAGTCTAAAAAATGGAAAGTAAATACCGACCTTGAGCGCTTGTGCCTACGAGGAGTGCTGAAAAGACAAGGGCGAGCAGCATGGATCGTCTCGCAAGAAATTGGTACCTGCAAGGAGATGAATCTGAAGCGATGAAGAATAGGTCGAAAAGAAAAGAAATGAGGGCGTAAACAATGATAAAGACAAACAAGACTAGATGAATAATAACAACAAGTGCCACGGGCAAGAGCAACTTTGATTAACGTCATCCACAGACATGCGCAAGAGAAGACAGAATGAGGCTGACCACTAGTGTCGGGCTACTTTGCAATAGACCATGAACTCATGAACAACGATTACAAGGACTCAACTTGTGTTTTTTTAGCAGTTCACCCACCCGAAAACCGTAAACTCTGAGAGTTAGAGTAGATGTTCGCAATAATTTAGCATGTATGTCATGGGTATGAAACAAACGGTTGATCCTCAAGTATTGCGTGAAAGAAAACAAAACAATTTGTTTGCCAGTGTGATTTTCAGTCTGCCCCTTCGCTCCAAATCAGTTCAGGTTGGGAAACGTTTCGACTGCCCACAAGCGTTTTTGGGCGTTTTTGCCGTTTCTCATTGATGTTGATTTCACATAGTGCTCAGCGCAGTGTTTAATCTGAAAGGCTCAGGGTCGAAAAACACCGTGAGCACCGTCTTTGAAATTGTGTCTCAGCTGTTGACACTTTCTCAGGCGATCTGAAGACTGGAGCCTCGTTCGACAGCCGTCGTAGCCATTCAGCCACCGCTGCGATTTCCAAGAAGGTGAATACAACGTCTTCGGTCCCTCGCTCCTGGAATCGAAGTCTTCCAGCGGCTAACTATTATACATTGGATCCGAATCAAAAAAATTCGGATACTCGGATTTCGGATAATGCAAAAATCAAAGGTCGCGAATATCCGACTCAAACGAATAGATTCAAAATAGCAACATCGTATAATCCGAGTCGTTCGGATAGGGAGGCGAGACGGAGAGTCGGATCTCGGAATTTGGATCACTCGGATTTTGAACTTTATTTCGGTGAGTCGGAATCCGAATATCCGAGTCGGATATCCGGTCGGATAAAAGATGGTATATTTCTAAAAGTCTATCGAAAATCGACAGTTTGGCGAAAATCCTCGAAAAAAAAAACACTTTTCTACCTTACTACGATGTAAGAATTCATTGATAATCCTCTTTATCTCGAAATATTTGCAAAACAAAGAGATACAATCACTTTTCACAATCTCTTCAGAGTGAGTGTAATGTTAAAGCATTAGTATAGATGAGTATCATGAGTATAAGTCCTTCCCATCGATTTCGTAAATACCCGTGAGTTCCTGTCTGATAAACCTAAAACAGGATTGCCCGTTCGATCAATACACATGGTTTTTGGGAGCCAATCATACCCTCAATGCGCCATAAGGGGTATAGTATAATTTTGCGACACACTGTCGCGTCGTTCTGCACAGCGACAGCGACCGCCTGTCGCGGAGCTCCAACCCTTTAGGCCTAGTGCATACTACCGTCACGAGCGACGCGACATAATGCTTGTCATCTAAATCGACCGAGAATCGATATAGCTAATATGCACTGTCGCGGTCGCAGCGTGCTGCAAGCTTCGGCCCATTCAAAGTATGTCAGCCCTCCGCGTCGCGTCGCTGTGACAGACGCTCGATAACTGTGCCTACGACGACCGATGCCGTTTTTACGATGCAGGTCCCGCAGCGATTTGCGCTAGATTGCATGCTTGTCGGTCATGACAGGGGCAAAGTATACCATACCCCTAAGAGCCTTTCAGAGTGGCGTCGCAGCAAAACTCGCTGTCGCGGAGACGGTGTGAGTGATGGGGGGGTCGCTACGCAGCGCAAACTGTGCCGTGAGACGGTGGCGATCACCGCGCTTTCAGAGTGCGCGAGCTAGCAGCGACGGCAACAAGGTCGCGCGATGAAAATGATTTCGACAATTTTTGCCGCATTCGCTGCCGTCTCGCAGTAGTTTCTTTCAATTTGTTGATGTTCCTTTGTTAGGACCTGTTCATTAACTCTCTATGAAATATTTGTTTCCCCTGTTTCAATGTTTTTTCAATCGAAAAAAAAAAACGGCGGCGAAGAGGTAAGAGGCGCAGAGAAAGAAATATGTTTCGGCGACAAATCATGGTCACACCCAATTTCTTTCGCTCTGGAGAGCGACGCCAAGAATTTTGCAGCGACGCCACTCTGAAAGGCCCTATACTCGCACAGACAACCCAAACGAAGAGAATTAATGCCAATTATGCACAAAATTTAGGCTGATGATGCGCAACAAAAAGCGGCGTAAATTCCACGATGCGCTCCAATTGGATCTCTGCAGTGTAACTACGTACCTGTATGGCTACTGTAGAATGGAATGTCGAGTAGTGACATGAGATACGCTTGTTTGAGTAACAGGACATGCCGAATCTACCAATATCCGACTCGTTATCCGATCCGAATCATGAAATTTTTCGGATGTTCGGTGTCCGAATCATTATCCAACTCATGGCACATTTCGGTGATTCAGATTTCGGATCAAACGGATTTTAGCATTTTTTTCGGTGAATCGGATTTTGGATCATACGGATTTTGACGCTTTTTCGGTGAATCGGATTTTAGATCATTCGGATTTTGACACTTTTTCGGTGATTCGGATTTTGGATCATTCGGATTTTGACGTTTTTTCGGTGAATCGGATTTTGAATCATGAAAATTTCGGTTCATTCAGATGGATATCCGAAAATGAGTGAGTCGGATCCAATGTATAGTAACTACTAGGAAGAAAACTGCCCCGCGTCTCTCATGGACCGTTCTCCGTCTCTTAAGTGCCATTAATACTCCTCTGAGCCAGCGCGTAACGCGCGGACGTGGCATTGGAGTATGAATACTTTCTACGCGCGTCACGAGTGTCCTGCTTGGGGAGTACCCTAATATCAAGGCTTTGGCGAAACGATTTGAAGTGGTCCTCAACTCTTCAGTCGAGGCAAATTCTGTAAACGCGTTTAACATCATTACAGGATAGTACTGGAATAAATTAATATGGAACGGAATAAATTTGATGATGGATTAAGAATAAAAATGATAAAAAAGTCGTTACGACCGTTACCGCCACCACGAAGCGGGCGTCACTCGCGTGCTCGCACGAACGTGGCGTCAGACTATTTTTATCCCAACGCCACGCTCGGGCGTCGCTCGTGTTACGCGCTGGCGTTGAGGAGTATGGATAGCGCCTCAGTCAGGGGCGGAGTACAGGTCTATCCCTCTCTCTGCCCTTGCCAGCAGATGTTCAAGTCAGTGTATTTATCCTCCCAGGCAATTAAAGAAAAATACTCTCTTTTTCCGTTTTTGTATGTTTGTTTTGAGCAGTAATAGAATTATAGGATTTGTAGAAATTTTTTTGAAAGTATTATATCCACATAAACCAAGTATACTCTGTCAGGAATGGAATGGTGTTATATATGCGATGGCAAAAGAATATTTTTTAGATATGAATTGTTCTCGGACCTGTCTTCAAGACAATTCATATCTCTTAGCTACCCAGGGCTCTTCAGTGAAAGAAGGTAGCTAGGAAATTTTCTATATAGTTTGGACAAACTAAGAGAATGGTAATACAAATTTTAATGTTGTAATCATGTATTAGTAATTTCTGATTTGATTTATAACAAAATCTAGATTGAAGCTACTGTGTCGTTATCCCTCCCAGGAGAGCTCAAGCCAAGCTAGGAACAAAAGTTCCAGGGACTCCCCCCTCATCCCCTCCGATAATAATTATTTTCCGAACTAAGCGATTTTGACTTCAGCCTAATTTAAAGTTCCAATTTAGATTGGATTCTCAAGATGATGACATTCAGGAACAAATAGGAAAAGTAGTATAGGTGAGGAACAGAAAAAAAGGCAGAAAGCCAGAAAAAGGAAAAAGAAAAGAAAGAAAGAGGACAGAAGAAAGAGGACAGAAGACAGATCGAAGAAGAAGAAGAAAAGAAGAAAAGAAAGAAGAAAGAAGAAAGAAGAAAGAAAGAAAGAAGAAAGAAAGAAAGAAGAAAGAAAGAAAGAAGAGAAGAAGAAAGAAGAGAAAGAAAGAAAAGAAAGAAAGAAGAAGAAAAGAAAAGAAAGAAGAAAGAAGAAAAGAAGAAAGAAAGAAAGAAAAGAAAGAAAAGAAAGAAGAAAGAAGAAAGAAAGAAAGAAGAGAAAGAAAAGAAAGAAAGAAGAAAGAAGAAAAGAAGAAGAAGAAAAGAAAGAAAAGAAAGAAGAAGAAAGTAAAGAAAGAAAAGAAAGAAGAAAGAAGAGAAGAAAGCACAGTAAGAAAGAGAAGAAAGAAGAAAGTAAGAAAGAAGAAAGAAAGAGCAACAGAAAGAAAAGAAATAGAAGAAGAAAAGAAAGAAAAGAAGAAGAAAGAACAGGCAAGAAAAGACAGAAAAGAAAGAAAAGAAAGAAAAAGTAAAGAGAAAAAGAAGAAAAGAAAAGAAAAGAAGAAAGAAGAAAAAGAAGAAAGAAGAAAAGAAGAAAGAAAAGAAAGAGAAAGAGAAAGAAAGAAGAGAAAAGAAAAGAAAAGAAAAGAAAAGAAAGAAAGAAAGAAAGAAAGAAGAAAGAAGAGAAAAGAAAGAAAAGAAAGAAAAGAAAAGAAAAAGAAAGTCAAAAGAAAGAAATAGAAGTTATAAAGAAGAAAAGAAAAGAAAAGGAAGAAAGCCAAGAAAAGAAGAAAAGAAAGAACAAGAATGAGAAGAATGAAGAACAAAGAAAGAGAGAAAAGAAAAGAAAGAAAGAATAAGAAAGAAAGAAAAGAAAGAAGAATGAAGAAAAGAAGAAGAACAAAGAGAAAAGAAAGAGAAAAGAAAAGAAAAGGACAAAGGAAAAGGAGAAAGGAGGAAGAGAAAGAATGAAGAAAAAGAAAGAAAGAGAGTGAAAGCCAGAAAAAAAAGAGAAAAGGAAGAAGAAAGAAGGACAGAAGAGAAAGAATGGAAAGAAAGAAAGAGTTTAGAAGAATAAAGAATAAGAAAGAAAAGAAAGAAGAAAGAAAGAAAAGAAAGAAAGAAATAATGAAGAATAGAAACTGAAATAGAAAAGAAAAGAAAAAGAAAAAGAAAAGAGAAAAAGTTAAAGAAAAAGAAAGAAGAAATAAAGAAGACAAATATTAAAAAAGTAAGGAAAAGAGAAGGAAGATCAGGATTAAGATGAAAGAGAAGAGAAAAGAAAGAAAAGAAAGAAAGAAAGAAAGAAGAAAGAAGAAAGAGAAAGAAAGAGAGAAAGAAGAAAGAAGAAAGAAAAAGAAAGAAAAGAAAAGAAAAGAAGAAAGAAAGAAAGAAAGAAAGAAGAAAGAAGAAAGAAAAGAAAGAAAAGAAGAAAGAAAAGAAAGAAGACAAGAAAGAAAAGAGAAAGAAAGAAAGAAAAGAAGAAAAGAAAGAAAGAAGAAAGAAGAAAGAAAAGGTAAAAAGAAGAAGAAGAAGAGAAAAGAAAGAAGAAAAGAAAGAAAAGAAGAGAAAAGAAAGAAAGAAGAAAGAAAGAAAAGAAGAAAGGAGAGAAGGAAGGAGAAAAGGAAGGGCAAGAAAGAAGAAAGAAAGAAAGAGAGGCAGAAAGCCAGAAAGAAGAAAGAAGGAAAAGGAAGAAAGAAGAAAAGAGGAGCAGAAGAAAGAGGACAGAAAGAAAGGTAAGAAAAGAAAGAGGGAAAAGAAAAGAAGAAGAAAGAAGAAAGAAGAAAAAAGAAAGAAGAAAAGAAAGAAAAGAAAGAAAGAAGAAGAAAAGAAAGAAAAAAAAGAAGAAAGAAGAGAAAAGAAGAAGAAAAGAAGAAAAGAATTGTTGAAGAAAGAAAAGAAAAGAAAGAAGAAAGAAGAAAAGAAGATAAAGAAAAGAAAGATAAGAAAAGAGCTAAGAAAGAAAAGCAAAAAGAAGAAAAGAAAGAAAAGAGAAAGAAAAGAAAGAAAAGCTGAAGAAAAGAAAAGAATAGGAAAAGAAAGAAGAAGAAAAAGTAAGAAAAGAAGAAAGTTAAAGAAAGAAAGAAGAAAAGAGAAAGAAAGAAGAAGAAAAGAAAGAAAAGAAGAAGTTAAAGAAAAGAAAAGTTAAAGATAAATAAGAAGAAAGGAAGAAAGAAGAAAGAAGAAAGAAGAAAGAAAGAAAGAAGAAGGAAGAAGGAAGAAAGAAAAGAAGAAAGAAGAAAGAAGAAAGAAGAAAGAAGAAAGAAGAAAGAAGAAAGAGAAAAGAAGAAAGAAGAAAGAAGAAAGAAGAAAGAAGAAAGAAGAAAGAAGAAAGAAGAGTAAGAGAAGAAAGAAAGAAAGAAGAAAGAAGAAAGAAGAGAAGAAAGAAGAAAAGAAGAAAGGAAAGAAGAGAAGAAAGAAGAAAGAAGAAAAGAAGAAAGAAGAAAGAAGAAAAGAAAGAAAAGAAGAAAGAAGAAAGAAGAAGAAAGAAACAAAGAAGAGAAGAAGAAAGGATAATATCAAGAAAGAGGAAGCAGGATATCAAATCAAAGCTGGAAGAGAAGCAGGAAAGAAAGAATGAAGCAGATCCAGAAGCAGTTTCGCACAGCGCTAGCCGCTAGCTAGCATGCTAGCGCTAGCGTCGCTAGCAGCTAGCCGCGCCTTCCTGCTAGCTAGCTGCCCAGCGCTAGCGCAGCTAGCTAGCGCTACAGCTAGCTGCTAGCCCAGTGCTAAGCGCGCAGCCCAGCGCCCAGCAGAGCTGGGACTAGTGATTTGAGCTGGATGCGCTTTGCTTTTAAGCTTTGCTTATTTTAGCAAATCTTCCCAGCTGCTTTGCCGCTGCGCTTTGCGCTTTGCGCTTGCGCTTTCCCGCTTTTTGCACTTTGCGCCTTTGCTGCTTTGCTGCCCGCCCGCCGCCTGCTGCTGCCGCTGCTGCCGCTGCCCGCCTGCCTGCCGCCCACTGCGCCTGCCTGCTGCCTGCCACCACCCCACCTTACCAAAGAAAGAAAAGGAAGAGAAAGAAAAGGAAGAAAGAAAGAAAAGAAGAGAAAGGAGAACAGGAGAAAGATATTGTGAAAGAAAGAAAGAAAAGAAAGAGGAAAAAGTGCCCAAGCCAGAAGAAAGTTGTACAAAAAGGAAAAGAGAAAGAAAGAAAAAGGACAGATAAATGTTAAAGAGGACACAGAGAAAAGATAGTCAAGCTAAAGAAGAAGAGAATATTTGGACAGCAAGAAGAAAAGAAGAAAAAATTTAGAAAAAAGAAAAGAAAGAAAGAAAGAATAAGTTAAGAAAGAAAGAAGAAGAAAGAAGAAAGAAAAGAAATAGAAAGAAAAAGAGCAAATGTTAAAGATGTTAAAGATAGATATGAAAGAAGAAGAAAAGAAAGAAAAGAAGAAGAAGAAAGAAAGAAAAGAAGAAAGAAAGAAAGAAGAAGGAAGAGAAGAAGAAAGAAGAAGAAGAAAAGAAGAAAAAGAAAGAAAGAAAAGAAGAAAAGAAAGAAAAGAGAGAAAAGAAAAAGAAAAGAAAAGAAAGAAAGAAGAAAGAAAGAAAGTAAGAAAAGAAGAAAAGAAAAGAAAAGAAAAGAAAGAAGAAAAGAAGAAAGAAAAGAAAGAAAGAAAAGAGAAAAGAAAGAAAGAACAAAGAAAAGAAAGAAAAGAAGAAAGAAAAGACAAAGAAAGAAAAGGAAGAAAAGAGGTAAGAAAAGAAGAAAAGAAGAAAAGAAGAAAAAAAAGAAGAAGAAGAAGAAGAAAGAAGAAAGAGAAAAGAAAAGAAAAGAAAGAAAAGAAAAGAAAAGAAAGAAGAAAGAAAGAAAAGAAAGAAGAAAGAAAAGAAGAGGCAATATGCAAAGAAAAGAAAGAAGAAAAGAAAAGAAAGAAAAGAAGAAAAGAAAGAAAAGAAAGAAGCAAGAGAAGAAGAAGAAAGGAAAGAAGAATACAGAAAAGAACAGAAAAGAAAGAAATGCAAGAGCTAAAGAAGAAAGAAAAGCTAAAGAAAAAGAAAGAAAGAAAAGAAAGAAGAAAGAAAAAAGAAAAGAAGAAAAGACTAAGGAAGAAAGGAAAGGAGGAGAGAAAGGAGCTAAAAGGAGGATACAAGAAGAAAGAGAAATTGTTAAAGAGAAAAGTTAAGGCAGATAGAAAGCCAGAAAAAAAGGAAAAGGAAGAAAAGAAAGAAGAGGATGAAGAAGAAAGAAGAAACAAGAAGAAAAGGATGAAAAGAAGAGAGAGGAGAAAAAAAGAAAGAAAGAGAAAAGAAGAAAGAAAGAAAGAAAAGTAAAAGAAAGAAGAAAAGAAAGAAGAAAGAAAGAAAGAAAGAAAGAAAGAAAGAAAGAAGAAAGAAGAAGAAGAAGAAAGAAAAGAAAGAAAGAAGAGAAGAAGAAGAAAGAAGAAAAGAAGAAAAGAAGAAAGAAGGCAGAAAGATGAAAAAGAAGAAAAGAAAGAAAAAAAGAAAAGAAGAAAAGAAAAAGAGAAAAGAAAGAAAGAAAAGCAGTTGAAAGCAGTTATGTTAAATATGCAGTTATACACAGCAAGAATGTAGCTATGCCAGCTAAGAAGAAAGAAGCTGTTAAGTTGTTAAAGAAAAGTTAAGAAAGAAAGAAGAAAGAAAGAAAAGAAGAAAGAAGAAAGGAAAGAAAAGAAGAAAGAAAGAAAAGAAAGAAAAGAAAGAAAAGAGAAAAGAAAGAAAAGAAAAGAAAAAGAGAATGCAAGAAAGAAAAGCAAGAAGAAAGCAAAAGAAAAGAAAAGAAAGAAAGAAAAGTTAAGAAGTTAAAAGAAAGAAGAAAGAAGAAGAAAAGAAAGAAGAAAGAAGTTAAATATCATTATGTTAAATGAAAGAAAAGCTAAAGAAAGAATTGTTGTTATATTATTAGAAGAGAATTAGAAATTAAAGTTGAAAGAATGTTATTAGAAATATTAGAAATGCTTGTAGAGAAAAGAAGCAATGAGCAAGAAAGAAGAAAGAAGAAAGAAGAAAGAAGAAAGAAGAAAGAAGAAAAGAAAAGAAAGAAAAGAAGAAAGAAGAAAGAAGAAAGAAGAAAGAAGAAAGAAGAAAGAACAAAAGAAGAAAGAAGAAAGGAGCAAAGGAGAAAGGAGAAAGGAGGAAGAAAGAAAGAAAGAAAGAGAGGCAGAAAGCCAGAAAGAAAGGAAAAGGAAAGAAAGAAAGAAAGAGGACAGGAAAGAAAGAAGAAAGAAGAAAGAAGAAAAGAAGAAAGGAGGAAAGGAGAAGGCTGAGAAAGGAGAAGGCTGATGGAAGAAAGAAGAAAGAAGAGAGAAGGCAGAAGTCATATATGAGTGTTGAAGAAAGAAGAAAGAGGACAGAAATGAAAGAGGACAGAAGAAAGATGAAAGAAGAAGAGAGGAAGAGAAGAGCAGTATTGCTAAATATACACATATATGAGCAGCCAGCTTATAAAGGTGCCAGTTGTTAAAGAAAGAGCTAGAAAGAAGAAAAGAAGAGCATTATAAAGAAGAAACAACAGCATATGTTGAAGAGCAAAGTTAGAATATAGAAGTGCCAGTTATCATTATAAATAAGAATGAAGAAAGAAGTTAATAGAAGAAAGAACAAAGAATAAAGGTTATACAAATATATATTGTTAAATATAGTTATTGTATACACAATAAAGAATATACAATATAATATAAATATGTAGAAATTGTTAAATATTAAATATACTAAATATGTCATTATGTTAATATAAATTATACATTGAAAGAAGAAAGAAGAAAGAAGAGCAAGAAGAAAGAAGAAAGAAGAAAGAAGAAAGAAGAAAGAAGAAAGAAGAAAGAAGAAAGAAGAAAGAAGAAAGAAGAAAGAAGAAAGAAGAAAGAAGAAAGTGCAAGAAAGCAAGAAAGAAGAAAGAAGAAAGAAGAAAGAAGAAAGAAGAAAGAAGAAAGAAGAAAGAAGAAAGAAGAGAAGAAAGAACAAAGAAGAAAGGAGAAAGAAGAAAGGACAAAAGGAAGAAAGGAGAAAGGAAGAAAGAAGAAAGAAGAAAGGAAGATAGAGTCAGAAAAAAGGAGGCTGAAGAAAGGGAGAAGAAAGAGAAAGGAGAAAGGAGAAAGAAGAGAAAGGAAGAAGTTAAAGAAGAAAGAAGAAAGAGAAGAAAGAAGTTAGAATATAGCTGTTAAGAAAGAAGTTATTGTTAGTTGTTAAAAATTGTTAAAGAAAGAAGCAAACAGGTTGTACTGTTGTATTATGCCAGTTGTTAGCTAAGAAAGAAGAGTTAGCCATGTGCTATTAGCTTGTGCTGTAAAGAAAGAAGAAAGAAGAAAGATAGAAAGAAGAATTAGAAGAGCAGTTGTTAAGAAAGATATAGAAAGCATATGAGCCAGTTGTTATAAATGTGCACAGCATGTGCCAGCTGTATTATAATAAATAGTGCCAAATGTTGTTGTTGTATTGTTGTATTGAGCAGCTGTTGTTGTTGTTGTTAAATTATGCTTGTATTGTTAAAGTTGAGTTGTTGTTAAAGTTGTGCCATTGTTGTAAGTGCCAAGAGAACAGTTGTTAGAAGATATTGTTGTTGTTGTTGCGTTGTTGTTGTTGTTGTTGTTGTATTGTTAAGAATGTTGTTGTTAAAGATGAAAGTTGTTAAGAATATTAAAGAAGAAAGAGTTAATGAGCAGTTGTTAAATGTTATTGTTGTATTGTTGTTGTTAGTTGTTAAATATAGGCAGAAAGCCAGCTGTTAAATGTTAAATGTTGTTGTTAATGAAGAAAGTTGTTGTTGTATTGTTAAATGTTGTTGTTGTTGTTAGCTGTTGTTATGTTGTATTGTTAAAGTTATTGTTGTATTGTTAGTTGTTAATAGAAAGAATTGTTGTTGTTAAATATGTTATTGTTGTTGTTGTTAAAGAGCATTGTTGTTGTTGTATTGTTGTATTGTTAGTTGTTGTATTGTTAATATAAATATTAAAGAAAGAATGAAAGAAGAAAGCAGAAAGAAAGAAGAAAGTAAGAAAGAAGAAAGAAGAAGAGCAAGAAGAAAGAAGAAAGAAGAAAGAAGAAAGAAGAAAGAAGAAAGAAAGAAGAAAGGAAGAAAGACAGAAGACAGAAGAAAGAAGAAAGAAGAAAGAAGAAAGAAGAAAGAAGAAAGAAGAAAGAAGCAGATTTATGCAAGAAAGAAGAAAGAAGAAAGAAGAAAGAAGAAAGAAGAAAGCACAAAGAAAGAAGAAAGAAGAAAGCAAGAAAGAAGAAAGAAGAAAGAAGAAAGAAGAAAGAAGAAAGAAGAAAGCAAGAAAGAAGTTAAAGAAGAAAGATAGTTGTTATTATAGCTATGCTAGCTATAGCAAAGTGCAGAAGAAATAAATATAAATACAAGTGCTAGCTATATAGTTGTTAAAGTTAAATGGTGCTAAAGAAAGGATGTTGTTAGAAGAGCAAGAGAGGCAGATGTCAAGAAATGGAGTATGAAGAGTAAGAAAGAAAGAAGAAAGAAGAAAGAAGAGGACAAGAAGAAAGAAGAAAGAAGAAAAAGAAGAAAGAAGAAAGAAGAAGAGAAGAAAGAAGAAAGAAGAAAGAAGGAAAGAAGAAAGAAGAAAGAAGAAAGAAGAAAGAAGAAAGAAGAAAGTACAGAAAGAAGAAAGAAGAAAGAAGAAAGAAGAAAGAAGAAGAAGAAAGAAGAAAGAAGAAAGAAGAAAGAAGAAAGAAGAAAGAAGAAAGAAGAAAGAAGAAAGAAGAAAGAAGAAAGAAGAAAGAAGAAAGAAGAAAGAAGAAAGAAGAAAGCTGAGAGGAAAGAAGAAAGAAGAAAGAAGAAAGAAGAAAGAAGAAAGAAGAAAGAAGAAAGAAGAAAGGAGAAAGAAGAAAGGAGAAAGGAGAAAGGAGAAAGGAGAAAGGAGATACAGGAGAAAGGAGTGGGAAAGGAGAAAGGAGAGGAGAAAGGAGAAAGGAGACAGAAAGGAGAAAGGAGGAAAGGAGAAAGGAGAAAGGAGAAAGGAGGAAAGGAGAAAGGGAGAAAGGAGAAAGGAGAAAGCTGAGAAAGGAGAAAGGAGGAAAGGAGAAAGGAGAAAGGAGAAAGGGAGGAAAGGAGAAAGGGAGGAAGAAAGGAGAAAGGAGGAAAGTGAGAAAGAAGAAAGAAAAAGAAAGAAGAAAGAGAAAAGAGTGAGAAAGGGAGAAAAGAAGAAAAGGAGAAAGGAGAAAGGAGAAAGGAGAAAGGAGAAAGAGAGAAAGGAGAAAGAAAGAAAGAAAAGAAAGAAAGAAAGAAGAAAGAAGAAGAGAAGAAAGAAGAAAGAAGAAAGAAGAAAGGAGAAAGGAAGAAAGAAAGAGAAAGGAGAAAGAAGAAAGAAAGAAAGAAAGAAAGAAGAAAGAAGAAAGAAAGAAAGAAGAAAGAAGAAAAGAAGAAAGAAAGAAAAGAAGAAAGAAAAGAAAGGAGAAAGAAGAAAGAAGAGAAGCAAAGAAGAAAGAAGAAAGAAGAGAGAAGAAAGAAGAAAGAAGGAAGAAAGAACGGAAGAAGAAAGAAAAAGAAAGAAAGATCGGACGAAAGAAAGTGGAGAATGAAAGAAAAAAAGGGAGAAAAGAGAGGAGAAAAGAAAAGAGATAAAGAGAGAAACGGAGACAAACAGAGAGAAAGAGAAGAAGAGAGAAAAAGGGAAAGAAAGAAAAAGAGAAAGAGAAAGAAGGAAAGAGGGAAAAACAAACAAACAAACAAACAATCGAACCCACCAAACAATCGCAAAGTGGAAAGGAAGTTACACTAGTATAGGTGGGTAGCCACCATATCGCCATGATATTGAAAAAATGAACCATACTGTTTTGCCTCAAACTAATTGTTTTGATAAATTTGATAGTGTGAAAATTTGGAGTTGATAATATCAGAAAATTTGTCTGACCATGTTATGTAATTGTTTGAATTTGTTGTATAATCCATACTTCAGTAATATGAATGTGTTTCTATTTATACATTTCAGAACATTGTTATGTATGATATGTTCAGGGTAGCAGTTTTTGTTTAGTAAATTTTTCAACATTATGACTCGTTTTATAAAGTCGGGTAACAGACTTGATGTACGTGCGATTCTTAAAACTTCTGTGTAAATGACAGAAGACTTAATTCTGATTGAAATGTTGGATTGAAAATGGGGGAATCTTTTGACTCTGAAGTCAATGTTGTCTGTTTCATTGAAAGGTTTGGATATAATAGTATTACTAATTATTTTCTAATCTAAATCCAGGTCGTTACAGTGGTATTCGCTGAAAATAGTTTTTTCTAAATTCAAAGTGTTTTTATATATGATCTGAAGTTTGTTATAAATATGGTTTTCGTCAGAAATATGTATTACAAGAAGATCATCCATATATCTGAAACGATAAAATGTTCCACTGTGAGAAATGCATCCGATTGAGTATTCATATTCAAAAATGAGTTGTGTTAAGTCTGCTAACAAAGGGCTGAAATCACCTCCTGGTGGGACACCATTAAATTGTGGATAAATTATTTGTCCGAAATTGCAAAAACTGTTTTTCATTAAATAATCAGTAAAATATAGTAAATCTGTTGTGGTATAGTATCTGTAATTAGAACGAGTGGTTTCGTTGGTGTAGAAAATATTTTTGTGCCCATTGAAGGCAATGTATTTTTTATCAGCGTTGTTGAGACAAATGTGTAGTAACTCGTGAACATTCTGGACTATTGTGTTATGTGGCAGATTTGTAAACATATTAGTGAAATCTGCCGAAAATAGTTTTTTGTTATCCATTTGTATGTCCACAAGCATGTTGCTTATATTAATATCATCAATTGACCAATACTCGATGAAATTTCGATTTCGATTTCTCGCAGCTTTACAATATTTTTTGAAATGATTTTTGACGAATGTGAATATAGTTTTCAATTCAACCGCCAAAGGCTTGTTAATACCGTTGCAATCTCCTGTTATAAATCTGAACTTAGTAGGATTTTTATGTAGTTTTGGTAGAGCATAAATGAGTGGTATATTAGGATTTGGGAATGTTTTTATTTTCATATTGTTGAAAAGTAATGCATATCTATTAGAAAGAACATCAGGTGTTTCTGTGTCATATTTTGCGTATGTCTCATTTTTATCCCTTATGTTCAGTAAGTTGTTTTCGTAAACAATACCCATTTCTTTAGATATTGTTTGTAGATAGTATTTTTTGCAAATAAAACTGTAATTGTTAGAAGCTTTATCGATTGGACATATCACAAACTTATCCTTCAGTTCCGCTATATGATTCCTATCGAAATTACACATATACACTTCATTTAAATTTCTGTGATACAAAAGCGGCTTGAATTTGTTTTTCATATTAGTATGGAGCCAGGTGCTTATGTTATTTAAAACTTCTGTGTTATCAATTCTACCAGCGGCGTCGGCCGGCTGACGCCGGCCTCTGCCGCTGGGGTCCGGCTACGCCGGCCCATATGCCGGCTTCGCCGGCATCTTGAGCATAATCGACATCCGCTGATTCTATGTGAGTTGGCGTTCAGAAGTTCTCACGCTTGCCGTCTATCGCCGGCCTCTGTCGCTGGAGTCCGGTTGCGCCGGTCCATGAGCTGGTTTCGACGACAACGCTCGAGCAATCAGAAGTTACTAAGCATTTCAAACCTTGCAAACCAACACCGACCCTTCTCTAGTTTTAAGAAGTCCCAAAATGGTAGCTCATTTATATCCATTTCTGTCATGATAAAGACAACCGCTGTTTCAGATTTAGTAAAGGCCTCCATGACCAACCGACACCCTGCTACTTTCATTGCCAAATGAAGTATAATGATGTTTGTGTTTTCTGGAAGCGTATTTTGATTAACTCACATTTCCATCGTATATAAACCCTATTTAGAAAGGTTGGTGCATATAAACAGCTAAGCAGTTGAAATGAGTGGTTCAGGGGGAGGGGACTTGAGGAAAGGGGTGGTATACACTCTCTTATAGACGCACAAAACAATTTTGAAGTTCTGCGCTCACCCAATTCGGTCCCGCACACTTTCTACGGAGTCCGGCGCACTCCCACTTGGATCCCGCATACTTTACACGGCGTCCGGCTCACTCCCACTTATGTTCCACACACTTCCTACGACGTCCGGCGCACTCGCATTTGGGTCCCACACACTTCCTGCGGCGTCCTGCGCATTCCCACTTGAGTCTCGCACACTTTATACGGCGTCCTGCGCACTCCCAATTGGGTCCCGCACACATTCTACGGCGTCCTACGCACTTCCACTTGGGTCCCGCACACTTTCTTCGGCGTCTTGCGCACTCCCACTTGGGTCCCGCACACTTTCTACGGCGTCCTACGCACTTCCACTTGGGTCCCACACACTTTCTACGGCGTTCTGCGCGCTTTTGAGCCCGTACCCGTAAGGTCGCCTGTCTTGAAAGTCAAGCCGAATAAACGGTCAAACAAACACACAGAGAAACGCACACATACATACATACATACACACACACGCACACACACAAATTTACCAAAATATATATAGTAGGATATTTGTTTCACGATAGTAAGATCTCCAGTAACTATATGTCCATGATTGATGTCGATAAATTTTGTGTATGCGGATTCGTTTCACAAACAGTCCTGTCTAAGAGATGTTGTGAGATCTTCGAGATTTAGTGTTCTCAGAAGGAAATTATAATTAAGAATTTGTTTCGAAAATGGGGGTAAGTATTTATATACGATTCTGGAAGGTATGTATGGAATATTAGTGTTGTTTCTGATTTTATTGCTAATGTAGTCATTATTGATAAGTTTGTTGATGTTGACATTATCCAAAATTCTGTGAATGTAATTTATATCCACATTTAAGTAGTTTTTACGTACAGCAGGTTCTCTGCTTGCAGTATTACTAAAATGGAATTTGCAAAGAATGCATATGAGAATATGCCTGTTGTTATCATTTATTTTCAAGAGAAACTCGTTGTTGTAACATAGGGAACTTAATTCGGTTAACACTTTCTGGTACCAATTAACCGACCCCGGAGGGAAAGAAGGCTTGGTTGACCTTGGGCGAGGATCGATCACTCGGCCGCGTGTATCAGCTTCGCCTCCTACCACTGCCCCACACTCGCTCAGTTTGCTCATATGTAGTGCTACTAAATAGGAGACCTATGTGAGCCTCGACATGATCGTTTTTAGGTTATTTGGAAAAAGCACTCTTTTGAGATCATCAATGCTGATTTCACCCAATTGAGATGAACCTCGTTTAACGAATAACGGCCCAATCTTGCCAAAGAATGTGTGAACTCGAACTACATTTAGAGTCGACGTTAGCTTTATTGCTAGAACTTACAGATAGCGTTCGGACAGTTGTGGGTGTGAGACAGAAAGTAAATGACACAGGGAAAGGGCTTTCTACACACAGAGGGAAAAGTTTTCCCGTTTTTGCAGTTCGAAACGTCACTCAATTCAAGCCAAGTGGTCCCAAATGGAACTAGAATTGGAATTGGGGGGGGGACAAGTCATCTCTCGGTGTATATAGAGAAGCTATCCCAAGTATACAAGCCCAAATTACCTCAAACGCCTCGCAGGATTACAGAAAAGGTGTTTTTTTCAGCTCTACAAAGAAAAATGGTTGTTCAAAATGGGAGATTCAGGTTGTTCAGGGAAATCACTCCGGATTAGGCTCGAAACTTGGGAAAAAAACCATAGTGTTGTTTCGGGTGTTTAGTGAGAAGAAGAGATCCACCTGTTGATTTTCGGAAACCTGTGACTGATTTGGTCCAAGGTTTTGTTTTGAGGGAAACTTTACTGGCCTAACGCGACTTCTGACTATTCCCTGAATGCTACAACAGAGACGCCTCAAAGTTGCTTTGTAGGGGTTATTCGGATTAGCTCGACACAAACCTGAGGTCGTTCCTATCAAATTTCAATTACTGTAGATAAAAGTGGGTATACGATAGTTTAGCCAAAGTCTCTCATACTATTCAAAACTTCTCTCTAGGGTTACATATTTTGAGCATAAAATACAAATTCATGGGTCGATTTTCGGAACCCCTCGGCGGGGTGCGTCCGCTAAATGGCATCGAAATTACCATAGCATGCAGTATCCGTCAAATTTGAGGAAGACATACCCCACATTTGTGTTCAGCACCCTAAATAGCCCCCAGTAGAATGCTATGAGCCCATTTGAAATTGTTTTCGGACTTTTTGAAAATGCCGGAAACTTTCATGTGTTTCCCAAATGCCTAAATTGATCTCTTGCCTTTTGTTAACACTATGGGGTTGTACTTTTCTGTAGTCTCCTAAGGCATCTAGGAAATTTCGACCACGCATCAGGTATGTTCTGCCTAACAGCTATGTATACCTCTCAGAACAGGGTTCTGCAAAAACTTATCGGAGGTTATGTATAGGCAGGCAATACTAACAAACGAGGTGAAGAACGGCATACGCTTCCAGGAGGACCGCTTGATTTACCTTCGGCACCCCAGCACCTTACAAGGGTGTGCATAGTTGTGTGGAGGTGCGTGGGCTCGTATGCTGCTGACGAGGGCTGATTCGGAGGTGATTTGTAATCGGCTCTGTGACACACGCTTTAGCAGACGCACGCAAGCCTATGCAACCTTTTCATTCCGGTGCTGGGATACTGAGGGCATAGAATTGAGGCGACTGTACAAAAAATCTCAAAAACCGCTTCCCGATTACGTAAAGTGATAGACATAGCTAAGCCGTTCTCCGAAGTTGTCAGTATGGTGGATTAGCACAAGACGGGACGTCGAAGCCTTGTGTCTTCTCAGAGAAAAGAGTCCTTTTTATTGACCCGAAACACTATCGCTCATTGAATCACTATGGCCCGTAGTAAAGCCGGCGAAAATTTCAGTTCAGCCTATCTGAATCCATGTTCTGAAAAGAATTCAGATGAGCCGCACACATTTCAGACGTACGTGTTGTAGGATAGCGACCTAGGCTAAACAGAGAAAGTCGGCAACAAACAAGTTAAGCTGAATCACTCAGTCAGATCTGACTGAATCGATTCAGTCAGATCTGACTGACTTCTTGGCTAGAGAAGAGAGAAACAGCGTGCTAGGTCAGGAGTGCGCTCGAGACTGTTTTCAGGAGCAAAGGAGTAACTTAACTAATTCAGCTGAGATTTCGGCTTATCAATGTATTATTATCAATATCAGCTTCCACGAAACAAACAGCATTTCATTTATTGAGACACGGAGCATGGAGTTGGTCGATCCGTGAACGACCACGTAGAGAATAATGACCTGTTGTTCTTGTCATCACAGGTATAATCATACCCCCATCATCATGGCTTTGCAAGACCGACCGCTTGAATGCAATCTATCGCTCGGTACGATTTCGGACTCGTCTGAACCCTGTCTGAATCGTTTCGGGCTCATCTTATCACCCATTCAGATAATCCTGACTGAGTGGTGGGTTTACTACGGGCCTATAAGCTGGGTTGAAGGTAAAGCCCAAGCTGTCAGAGAAGGTTAATTTTTTCTGCGCTCAATGGAGATCCCAAATACAGTTCAGATTCCTCGGTTTCAGAGACTTTATTTATAATGAGTTGCACCCGAAATTTGTAAACTGAGAAAGTGGTCAGCGTGGCGAGAAATTGTGGAGCAAACAAAAACAAAAGGCGCCGTCTTTTTCTCTTCAGGCTTTGAGGTGTTTTCGCACGCCAAACTTAGAAGTGTGGTCCGAACACAACTTGGTAAACCCGGAGGCTTGGCTTCTGTTTAGATCGTGTCCAAACAAGTAACAACAGTAGTTGAATTGAATGCTAATACGTTTTACATCCCGACTCTATAAATCTCTAAGAACCCTAACACTATTTGAATTTGAAGAATGGTAGCACTGGTTATGTATCTTTGAATTCAAATAGTTTTAGGGTTTTTGAAGTTTTAGAGAATCGTGAAGGTGAAAAGTATTGACGAATGACAGGCTCATAATGGCGAAACTCCTCCCCTTACTAGTCGAGAGCGTGAGTGCGTTGGCGGCGGTGCATGATGGAGGAGTTCAAAATTATATGGGCATGGAAGTGATGCATAAATATGTGCGCTCCGCGTGAGAACAGTGATCGTTGTTAGGGCAAAGTGCATGCGTAGAATATCAACATCAATGATTTAATATTGGATCGAACACGGCTCAGCTAATACCCAAAGGTTCGCTAAGAAAGATCCCGACCTGAAGGCACAAGAAGGGTTGGGAGAGCTGTGATGCTGTTTTGGTGCTCACAAGAGGTTCGAAGAGACTTTGCAGCTCTAGCACAGACTACAAGCTTATACCTAATTTTTCAGGTCGCTGCCAAAATCCTCTCAGTCGTTACTCATAAAGCTTAGCTCGCTAGGATGAGTCCTGGCGGAGCAAGCAGCGGAGCGTTCGATCATGGCAAAATATAGCAGCGATAAGGAGGATTTTTCAAAGGTACTGGTTCCGGTAACTTTCATTTCCGAAGTTATTTGCTGAAAGGACAAATTGGTTTACGGCTAGAGCTGAAATGGCGACGAAATTTAGAAAGACGCACTAGAAGTGCACGAAATAGTGTAGTCTCAGTCCGCCCAGCACTATCAGTGAAGCTGATAGATGGGGAAACGAAGTCTTTGGTGTACACGATCTTCGAAATTCTCAACCCTCTGTACATACAATACCGCTGGCGACATAGAAAAAAAAGAGGGCGAAATGGGCAAAGTTGGGAACAAGAGCGTCTTCTGTCCATAACTTGCTTTATATTGCTCCAATCCAGATTTTGGTGGAAACCATCCTCTTCAGCGCGACATAGTGGTTCAGTCATTCAAAGAAAGTCCGGAAAACTGTACAAGGAAACCCATTTCTCTGAGCAAAGTTGTTTGATTATGCGATAACGAGTAAGTTCGCGCGCGGTCAAAAATAAGCTGGCCTCCGGAGAGCGATTTGAAGTCGCCTTCCAGGACCGGCATCAGAATGCTGAATGAGGACTCGAGTGAGGTGAGGCGCCTTGAATACCGGCTGTACACGTGTTAAGGCAGTGTTCACGATTGAAAATGTTTTTCTGTTTTTACGCCTATCTTGAAAACGGCCGCATGCTGATTCCAACGGTGTCTCTGAAATCGTACAAGACCTTCTGGGAACGAAGTTATGGGCCCTCAAAGATTGAGCTAAGGAAACATGGTGGACGAGTTGTCCAAGGCTTGTAACTTCCGTCTTTTGCAGCCGATCTATGCGAGCTGACCTGAGTAAAGAGAGAAGCCGAAAATGAAGGAAAGAACGGGTCGAATGATTGGAAATCATCGCTCATCTCACGATCTTGATCATTCATTTGTTTACGACGGTGGGCGTGTGATGCGCTTTTGAGGTTTGCCTTGCGCTCGAAATGGCAACTTCAGGCTCTTTTGGAGCTTTTCCTGGCTCGTTTTCATGCGTTCTTTCGACGTCAACGTTACATTGTGCCCCTCCACTACCCATTCCAAGTGAAACTGAAACACATTTTTTATCGTGAACACTGCCTTTAAGCAAGCTACGACGTGACCATCCACTTACGAGGATACACAGGTCAATGTAAGTTACTTGCGAGATTCAAAAGTCGCAAGCATGATGGTCATGCCCATGTAAGTTACTTGCGAGTCCCAACCTTGCAAGTAACTTGAAAAACTCAGATAAGCCACAAGTAAGTTGATTTTGCCCGTATATCTCGCAAGTAACTTGATTCGAAACTTCTGAGAAGTCGTCCACCATGCTTCCGCAGCTCGATTTTTGAGAGGCCATAATTCCGTTCCCAGTGGGTCTTTTACGATTCCAGAGACATCATTGGAATCAGCGTGCGACCTTTGGCAGAAAATAAGGGAAATGATTCTGAGGCTGGACTGTGCCTTTAATAGACTTATAGGCAAAAAATGCTTTTTTTGCGAACTTTGGCCATTTCGCCCCTTTGTTCTTTTTGTAGCAGCGCTATTGTAGCGCCTTCCTCATCTTTGAACCTTCATATGTATTAGCTAATGCAGTTTCGTATGATATATTCTTCCGTTTCAATGATCCCATTATTCACCGATCCAAACTTCCGAAAACTCGTTAATCCTACCGGACAACTCCAGACCATGAAATTATTTTGCTAAAGTAAGACTTTTTAGAGCGTTTTCGACGTTTCTTGGTGGTGTTGGTGACACATTGTGGCCGACGCTTTGATTAAGGGTGGAAATTCGAAAATAAAAATCATCGTGAAGACTGTTTCACTTGCACCATTCTGCTCTTTGCATGCATTCCTTTCAGCTAAATTGGTTCCTTGTTCCTAACATCATTCGGTATCTTTACATGTTTCTTGAGGAGATTTCGTTTTCTTATTGGATTACTGAAGCTATGAGACTACCTCAAGAGAAGAAAATCCTCCATCATTAACTTTTTTACTAGCTTTTCACAGCAGAAATGATGAAATCGTTTTCGTCTCCTGGTTTTGAAGAAGATTATTTTAGAGGCACACTTGTTCAGGGCTTTCTTGTGAACAGAACACAAACTGGATTTGTGGGTTGTTCACGAGAATGTTCAAAATTTATGAGCAACTTACATTGCTTCAAGTAATGGTAGTGTTCACATAGTTTGATAGATGGAAAGTTTGTCGTAAAATATGTGGGATCGAGGTGATTCAGCTGCGTCAAAAGAACCGACAAAAACGGCCGGAAACCACTGTTCTCCTAACGAAGTAGGATCAATTCTGTAACGTCTTTTTTCTTGTAATAGCAAGGTTCTAAAGGGATGAATTCCTCTCTAGTGACAGGAAATATAGCCTAGCTCCCTCCATTTGAGCCGGTAGAAGAAAGGCTTATCGGGCTTTTCATATCGAAATCTCCTTATCATTGTTAAATGTTGTCATGACAGACCGCTCCGCTGCTTACTCCGCCCGGACTCATCCGGGCAAGCTAGGCTTCACATCTCGCTGACTAACACTTCACAGTGCTATTAGTGTTATGCATTGTTCACCTGCTCGAGGGTTTCGAAAAATTATAACATAGCGCGACCTTGATTCGACAGCAAAAACCAGGGAAAAAACATTCCTTGAAGGCACAGTCCAAGCTCAGGGGCAAAAGCTGAGAATGCCCTCATAATTGTGAAGTAGACCCACCCCTTATACCACTTGCCAAGTGCGAGCTCTCGATTCCTCCGAATAGGCGAGATATAGGAGGAAGCCACCCTGGGGCGCCAATCTCGGGAGGCCACTTTGGCACGCCCCTTTTACGATCTTTCGAGCTCAACAGTGGCGAGATGAGAAACGATTTTCAATCATTAGCCCCGTTCTTCCCTTCATTCTCAGCCTCTCTCTTTATTCAGGTCGGCTCGCATCAATCGGTTGCAAATGACGAAAGTTACAAGCCTTGGAAAACATGTCCACCATGCTTCCACAGTTCAAATTTTGAGGGGCCATAACTCCGTTCCTAGGGGGTCTTGTACGATTCCAGAGACATCATTGGAATCAGCGTGGGACCGTTTCCAAGATAGAGAAGAAAACAGAAAACCGATTTCTAGGTTTGACTGTGCCTTTAACCCAAACCATTCTAAAAAAAAAGGTTTAACCCATTCCTTGTCCACTTCCCCTTTTCTTTTTCAAGAGTGTTACGAAAGGAGCCAAGAGCTTGAGTTTTTCAAAAAGAGAAATGATGGATCCAAGCTAAGCCGAGAGCATACATACTTCAATCGACGAGCGACGTTGATTCGGCCTGCATCACTTGACGACTAATAGCATCGGTAGTTCAGTGGTAGAATGCTCGCCTGCCACGCGGGCGGCCCGGGTTCGTTTCCCGGCCGATGCACCATGATTCGGCCTGCATCACATGCCGAATAATAGTTTTGGTGGTTCGTCTGGCAACAGTCTTTAAAATATATTTATTATTCGTAATGTAGTCGAGGTAAACTGGGAGGACTCTCTTCATGGGTGTGTACCTACTCCGCATGGTGTTCTACACTCATACTTCTTCATTCTATACCAATTTCAATTACAAGACTTTCAAGCTATGCTGGAGGGTCCGCGGCTCCACTAAGGAGCCTTAGCCCATCATGGGTATACGGGCCACCGCCCTAGGCCCAGACACCTGGCCGTCCGGGGCGGGGCTGCTGTCAGCAGTAATCGGAAGTCGGTCGAGAGTCGCTTAAAGGCAGCATACACGCTCGTAAAAGTAATTGAGATAACTAAGGAATTAGAATGGTATGGCACCGAACGCAACGCAGACGCATTTTGAAGCGTCAAAAACGACCCACAATGACGCTACACGAGTGAGAAGTTGGCCCCGCCCCTGTATTTGCCCGCCCCCTGTATTTGCGTCCTCCTCCAAAACAGGGTTACTGGACCATTAACACCGTCATCAGTGTGTGTGGTTTACCTATCTCAACACCCACAAACGTCGCCGACGGTGGGAATGGCCTAGTACACCTGTTTTGGACGAGGACGTAAATACAGGAGGCGGGCAGATACAGGGCGGGGCCAACTTCTAACTCATGCAGCGGCATTGTGGGTCGTTTTTGACGCTTCAAATTGCGGGGGCGTTGTCTTCTGTGCCATACCATTCTCATTCCGTGGTTATCTCAATTACGTTTACGAGCGTGTATGCTGCCTTTAACACCGCCTTGACCGACCTATATAGAGTACTGGGCGGGACCGCAGTGTACGAATGTTATTAAAGCGACTGACTAGTTCTTAAAATGTCACGAACCCGTCATGGGTCGTGACAGACGTGGCGCAATGTTTACCACAAAAAAAAATCAACCGAAAATCGATGTGCGTGATACTGTCGCTGTCGCTGATCGCGGCAAGTATGAACCTTACTCGGGAACCTCGCTCGTCATGCATTGGCTTTTGAGAACCTGTGAATGTTTTCTAGTCAATTAGGACACGCTCTTTCCGAAATTGCTGCCATTACATTTTGCAGCGGACCTCAAACTAAAAGTTATTACTGGTTTAAGATACAACACTGTAAATCATTTTTTGTAATTTTCATGTAACGAGCGAGTGCTGTGTGCCTTGCACAGTAGTAGTGTGTTGAAAAAGGTAGATCTCGGTTCACAGTACCCGAACCTGGCGGACTCCGTAGCAAAAATGGGCAGGGCTTATCGAGCGCAAGGATTAAGAATACTTACCAAAATATAGAATTTCCAAACAATCATAAAATCTTCTGGAAATTCGGAACACTTCGTCGGGATATTTTTTCGTGTTTAGGAAGGCAGAAGAAACATCTTCAGCTCGAAGTACGAAAAAAATTTCGTCCTCGATTGCTAAAATTGTAAGGGGGTACCCCATGCCAAGAAATCTCTGGAATTTTTTCCTCAGATCAAACCAGGGCAAGCTCGTCTGAAAGCCGGCTCAGTAAAACTGCCCGCGTACACAGGATTTTAGTTTGGTGCAATATTGTTCTGAACATCTGTGAAGAACGCTGCAAAAATTAAGCGAATAAATCGGTTCGCAGACGCAGTCATAGAAAAACATCTATACAGTCGGCGTGGATAATAGTGATACTATGCTTTCCCCATTGAAAGTTGGCGCAAGCTCGGGCAGTAATGTTATAGCGTATGGCACTGAGTTTGTGCCAACCTTCAGTAGGGAACGCAAAGTGTCACTAGGATTAATGCCGACTGTAAATTTTTTTTGCGAAAAATTGAGAGCAGAATGCCAGTGACGAGAACCAAACCCGTGACCGTCCGTTTATAAGCCCCACTCCTTACATGTTACTTCATTAGCTGCCGGCGGTCCGGGTCGAGATAGCGGTGAAGACTTCGAGGCAATGATTCACCGTCATTAGCACCGATCTCGACTCTATGGTGGTTTATTGCTGGATATGGTGTGCTCAATATAAATATACCTACTAATGTTGCACGAATTGGTGGAATAATCCTTGATTTTTAGCGAAATAGAAGATTACAGCAATTTCAACGAGTAAAAACTTCCCAGCTTGAAGTGTTTTGCGAAATTCAATGACAGATTCGGTCCGAAATGTCCAGGAAACATTCATAGATTCTCAAAAGCCATACATTACTAGCGAGGTTCCCTAGCTTTCAATGTAAACATAGGTACCCTTCACAGAATCAGATGACTAGTACACGATGAAACTCATAATTGGGTTTATGCGTTCATTCGGACTACATAGTGGGCCATGGCAATGTCACTCAGGAAGTTTGGAGTTTCAAAATTGTCTCTAAATGAAGATTCACTTACCTGGGTTTGGGGGGCTGACCTTGGGTTCGATCCCTTGTAACAAGGAACAAAGCCTCCGTGCTTGCTGCCGGAGGGCGTGCCTTGACGCGTCGTAGGGCGAAATGCACACGCCAGTCGATTTCGCATTCGGCATCGATCGGAAGCAGCTGTTATCAATGGACGCAACAGGGTCAGCTCAGAAAAATGAAAACATATTACAGGCCATAAAACGGCCAATGTCTCACCGTCGACTGCGTACCACGCGCTGCGCGACCGCACGCGCGTCGGAAGCAGACGGGTTTTGGTCGCCGCGCGACGAGTTTTGGCCGCCGCGCGACGTTTCGGCCGCCGCGCGGGGCCGAAACTCGTCGCGCGGCGGGCAAAACTCGTCTGCATCCGACGCACGGGCGGTCGCGCAGCGCGTGGTACGCAGTGGACGGTGAGACATTGGCCGTTTTATGGCCTGTACATGTAGTATAAAAGGCCTGAATTAATGTACATGTAACATAAATTGGCCAATGTATATTACTTGCAAATTATCTCGACCGATGTATGTTACATGTAATATATCGCTCCCTCGCTCGCAGGCCAAATGTCGCAAGTAATATGTTTTCGATGGTGAAAACATAATACTTGTAACATAAGAGACGATTACAATATACTTGTAATACATCTCCGTCAATGTAAGTTACATGTGAATTATCTCTACTGAAGTAAATTACATGTAGTATAAGTGTAACATAATTCAAATATCTCCAGCAACTGAGGGCCCATGCTGAACACCTTCTGCAAACCTGCACAGCATACGGGCCGCCTCATACCTTACCGATGAGCGCAGAGGCATGGGATTGACATTCGACGGGGTGGTCACTCGCCCTGGCCGAGTCGTTGATCTCTCACTCCTCATGATACGTTATATCGTGCGGAGGATTAGAGGGAGCGACACTCATTTTTTTGAGCAAGCTAAAGCCCACATCTTCTTGTATGAAGCTGTGTGACCCAAGCTTGCTGCTTCAGTCATGAAGCAGCAAGCTTTAAGCTCCTGGGATGGCCAAAAGAGCTTAAAGCTTGCTGATTCGACCTGAAGCACTAGCCAAGAACTTGCAGCTCCAACCCTTAAAGCATCGAGCTTCAACTTACAGCTCTAATTAAGCTACATGAAATATAAATGTATGTTACATGTAATATAAGTGTATGTTACATGTAATATAAGTGTAGGTTACATGCGATATAAAGGTAATATACTTGAATGTCTCAAGTATCTTACACTTTATATTACATGTAACATGTTTACATTTTTCTGAGAGGGGCTCTCTACACACAGCGGGAAGAGTTGTCCCGTTTTTTGCAGTTCGAACCGTCCCGCTACTCAACGGATTCGAAGAGGTCCCGAGTGGAATGAGGGTCGCCGAAGGCGAGCCAACTCCTCCCTCGGTGTGTAGAGAGCCCCTGTCCCGACGCAACAGGGTGGTAACCGCTTTTGATTTCGTTCAAGTCGTTGTTCTTCTAGGCTTTCTCAGTCACTTGCTTCCAACGCTGCGCCAAGGAACAAATCGTGAAACTGTTCCTTGCGTTCTCCGCGCAACTATCCCAAGTTGATGTCGGCGCAAGCTTCAAATTTGTTCTGATGTTTCATAAAATGACTTTTTCTTCAAAAGTCGACGTTTTTGAGGAGTCTTTATGCAACATTCGGTCACTATAGGGATATAGCAACACGAAAACACCAAAAACCCAAACATGGTTTTCATCTTTAATTGTGTCCGCTGTCCACTCAAATGCCGTAAACGCATCTATAATGGCTTATTATGGCTATGACGAATTTAGTCTTGCGAATGGACGGAACAGCAGCGTAAGATCATCGTTCGTGATCGAAACCTGCGGAGGCACGTGTTGATCAAAAGCACATAAAGTCTGTCCGAATGACAATGCCCGCCCACGCGGTCGGTGTGCATGTTGAGCGGCCGTGACGGAGCCACTTTTTGGACGAGCCTGCCTACGACTGAGATACAGCTGACTAGCATATTATTCACTACTCGTCTGATATTCCTGCTAATCGATTCACAGGTCCCGAAAATGTCTTTGCGACGTCCGATCAGAATCGGGTCCGAGTCTGCCCTTTTTCTGTGTATTTGATCAACAAACCGTTAAATGCCACTCCCACTTAAGATTCCTGGTTGGGCCTCTACCTTGTGTTCAGAAGCATCCAACGTTTTTTAGGATATACAGTTTCTGTTAGAGGATATCCACCTGCACCTCGTAATTTCCCCCCATTGTAGTTCTGAAGAGGTATTGAAGACGATTTTAATTGGCTTCAGTACCTTTTTTCCATCAACTTTTTCTCTCTCAGATGTTTCCACTGAACGAATTCAAGACTCGTATTTGTACAATGCTACACAAATTAGCGTCAATTGTAGTAAGGAAAAGCCAACTCATACCAGTTTGATGGGAGGCTTGTTCAGAGGTTGCATTGAAGCATCAATAATTAGCGAACACTGGTGAAGAAGACGTTCTCCAGGTGCAGGTATTTGACGTTACCGGCTATGGATGAGCTTTGATTGCAGTAATTGATAGTCTTTCGCCTCGATTGAAAGTTGAAACTGAGTGCTTATTATCCTTATCACCTTCAATGAAGCGAGAAGCTTTTGAAATTTATGGAGCCGTGAAGGAGTGCTTGAGTTGATTGGATCCCACGCTCGTTCCCATCTCTTAGGTGGTTTTTGGTTCTTGACCGGAAAAAAATCCCAGGCACGTCTATATGTCTTTGATAAAGGAAAAATTTGAACATTTGTGAGACCTTGCTCGAAGATCATTTCAAAACTGTCGTAAATGAGGGAAAACATGCATGTGTTTGGAACGGAAGAATCTTCAAATTGAATAGGAGACTATGCACAGATCTTTGTGTGGATGTAACAGCGTACGCTGATTAGGTAAGATTCAGCCTGAAATGGCTCATAATTAGACGAACAAGGAAGTGGAGCAGCAAAACATGCATCTACGCCAGGAAATAAGCTGTGAAAAATGTAATTTCTGAACTGACTGGAGGAAGATTTTAGGTTGATCTAGAAAGTTTTCACTTATTTTATCAGTTTGATGCAAAAATTGCATTAAAAAACTGCAGTTTTTTTGAAAAAAAAAGTTTTTTCGGCAACCTGCTGACAATAAGCCCTTCTTTGAAAGTGTAACAAAACTTTCGACACCCGTTTTCTTTATAGAAACCCCTTTTCTTTATACAATAGAGGAAACGCGACTCCAAACATTGTAATACACACTGACAAGATAAGTGAGGAGAGCGAAGAAAAGTGCTTTGAAAAAAAAACTGCAATTATTTTCGCATCAACCCATTAGAATACCCGCGCAAGCTAATATATAAAAAGCGTTCGGCGAGTTCGGCACAACACTTCCAATGCTCGTGACCTTCTCGAACAGAAATATTTTCGGATTCTGAAAATGCTGTCATATTCACAGATTATTAAAGGCAGCAGAACACTCGAAAAAATTGATGAGTTACTTGGGTCGTATGGCCCCTATCAGAACGCTTGGAAGCGTCAATAACGAGTCAAAACTACTACTTTTGAGCAATGTCAACTCGAAAAAACTCGACCACCCCGCCCCTGAAGTCCGACAACTCTGCCCCCAATTTACGAATTCGGTCGCTTTGCCTGGTTTTTGATGCTACGTACGAGGTGAACGCGGGGCTGGTCACGCGTCCCGGTTAAAGGCATCGTACGCGCTGAAAACCATTCCCCGTTTTTTCGGTTCAAATGATTCTCTTGGCCCACCTAAGAACTTAGGGAGAGTTTGTTAGGTTGAAAACGCCTTATTGTGAAGATAATTGAGGTTGAATGTCTCAAATTCCGTCAAAAGAGGCCGGCCCTCCTTCAGTCATCTGGCACAATTCCATCATATATGTGAATTATCAACAATTGATACAGTACAGCTGAGGGGGAATTGGTGGAGTATACCATACGATTACGTAAAGAATGACTTTTTTACACACATCGGTTGTCCTCGCCTTCTCTACAAATCTCTTGAAAGAAAGATATAGTTCATTTGATCGTGAGATCATCAGTCCAAACATCTCTAACGATCGACTCTTCCTTTTTCAAAAGTCGATTGAGATATTTTGGGTCTAGAAAAGGGGTTTTCAGTGGATTTTTCGCGTTTTTTTCAGCGTAGATGTTATATAGGGAACCATAGCTCTCATTATATATGGAAAACTCGAAAAAGAAATCCATCGTGAACGATGCCTTTAACCTTAGGGAAGTGCATATTGGACGTTGCAGAGAGGGTAAAGGGCGGTGCCTTAACCGAACACAAAAAAAACGAAGTGCATGTTCTGCCGAATTTCAGGAAACAAGTAATACACGCTTTTCTTGTCATATCTTCTTCTCCGCTTTTTAAGGCTTTTTAAGGCGTTGAACTAATCTCCGCACTGGGAATCAGCGAAATTTCCCCGTTAATTCAACGGAAGTTGTTCGGTAGTTCATACGGATTTTCCCTAAAGTTGAACAGAAGTGCTGATTGGAGGGGATTTCAAATAATTTCTGCATGGCTATTCCCACACGTTTTACCTAGTTTCTCCCTATGGTTGAATGTCATTTCAATATACCTAGCCCCACCTGACCCCTAACCAGGTGTGCACTTCCTGTGCTCACCAAAAATCAATCAAAGTGCGAATGCTCTGGCTCTTGCCTGCTCCCACGATAGAGCACCCGTGTTGGTGCAGGAGCAGGCATGTGCAGGCACTCGCACCGCCACTCAACTCAAAGGCAGAGCTCGAGGAGTGAAGACTTTACAATGAGATGAATCGGTCTTACCTCACCTCGAGACGGCTCGCAGGTACCGCTGGTTTGAATTTGGCGTTCAACGTTGCGTCCTTTTTCCCCAAAGTTCAACGCTGCGAATGTCTGAGGCCGTAGTTATACACCAACGGGACGCTGCGGAAACAGCAAGACAACTACCACTTATGTGCGTCCTAACTGTGCTGAGGCATGCCAAAAGGAAGAGTTCCCAGTAAAATGCATCGGAGGCCCGCACCAAGCGGTTATACACGCCGCGGCACTGTATACTGTATCCTGACGGGACCTACCCCGTTGGAAATTTGCCAATTTCCATCAGCTGATTATCTTTCAGATATAAACTTGTTAAATGCCACTAAAACAACATAACGAACACTGCTATGACAGGAGCAATAGATTTCTAATGACTTTGTGCAATAAGCAAGTGATAGAAGAGTGAAATATCGATAAAATACAATTAGAACGCCCGGGAATTTTCGGTCCGCAAATGGCGTTTGTCCGCACCTACACAGCGCAAACTGGAGTGGACGCGCGCACAATAATTAAAAAATATATTTGTTACAGAACGGGAGAAACTGGAGTGAATGAAACTTGAAACAGGAGTAAATGGAAGAAGGCAGAAACAGGATACTTCCATTGTGTCAATTATACAAATTTGATGTAAATAAACTAAGTTGGAGCGGGATGTACTTTTCGGACTTGATAAGGTTCGTTCAAATTAACCTAATTGACTAAAAGCAGCATTAACCATGAGAACTAAGAGCAATGGGAGGAAGAGATCAAATGTGAATTAAGGACCTTAAAACTCGTCCCGGTTTTCGAGGCGAAATCCGGACGAGATTTAAGGTCTTTAAAGGCAGTGTCCACTATAAAAATCGTTTTTGAGTTTTCACCAGAGAACGAAGGTTTAGAGTTTGACTGATTTATCAGTGAAGAAAGAATCAAGAAAAACGCTGCCAAACATCCAAAAATTAGATCTTCTTTTTGAAAGCCACATTTCAACGGTGGATCAGTTGCGCGGGCATGGGCCTGAAGTAGACAGTGTGTGCAGATACGCCCCAATGCTAGAACTCAGCCCCGCTCGCGCTCCAATGCTAATGAAAAGCGGACCAAACTGTTCCTCGGAGAACTCGACCGCGAGCGGAATGGGCTAGCGCGAGCGGATCTCGGAGCCGATTAAAGCTCTTTTGGGCTCGTTTTTGTCCGTTCTTTGACCCCTACTGCTCCAATCAAACCCCGGCCTTTCGATTTCCGGTGGAAAACTGAAGACGAAAGTTATCGTGGACACTGCCTTTAAATCACATTAATAATCGATCATATCAAAGCTTAATAGTTCATCAGAACCTCCTCTTTCTCACGATATCCTTGCTCTTATGTTTAATGCTTCTCTCGATCAACTAGGTTTGTTTGAATGAACCTTGTAACGGCTAAATACTTACCCTTGCTCCAACTTTGTTTATTTACATTAAATTTCTAAAATGGGTACATCCAAGAGAGACTATTTTTAGCATCTTCCATTTCGTTGAGTTTCAATCCTTTTCTCCTCCTCGTTCTGTAGTAAAATACACTTTTTTATTGATATTGCGTGCGCGTCCACTCCAGTGTGCGCTGTGTAGCTGCGTACAAACACCATATCGCACGGCAAGCCGAGTCTCTAAGAGTTAGCGGCATTCTATATAGGTTGGTAAAACTCGGGAAATTCCACTCCCTACTCATCTCATCAATCCTATCATGGTCAGACAACACAAAATAATTCTGATTTCTTCATCAGAACGATCAAACACGGATTAATCCTCCATACAAATCCGTGTTTGTAGGTTCATGAATACATTCGACAGAAATCGTTAATTACTGCAATAAAAGTAGTACTGTTGTTGTTTTTAATTGTTGAATTGTATTGAAATAAGAATTGTTTTATCTTTTGTCACAACCTGTCGTCTCGCTAACAATTTTCTTCACGGGATTGTTTTGAAGTTTAGAAATTACACTACCTTTTTTGTTGACATTTTCGGAACTTTCTCTATTCAATGGTCTTTTATATTCTTGTTTATCAAAATCAGGAAGTCAAAATCATGGCTGTTGTGCTCGACTTCTCGGAAAACAGCCGATTTCGATTTCCCATTGGGGGTGCCTAAAAATTACCAAGCTAAGATGGAGCATATTCAAAATCGCCGTGCCGGAACGTGTGCCCTGCCCTGGGTGAGCGTTCTAGTACAAGCTGTAAGAGTCTTATCGGCTTTGCTATTTCAACCGCGCGGGTACACTGCGGTGTAACTCGTCCACTTTCATTCCATGACAAAAACAACCGTTATCCCTTCATTTGCATCCAGTTTTCGTTGGTTTTTTCGTTAATTTCCGATACTTCAAACCTTCGATTTGTGTCATGGAATCGATGTCTGCTGCCTTAAAAAACCTGTCTAATGATGTGGGCCGATTTCTCCGAAAAGGCGTTGCTTTCGGTGGAAAAAAAATTGTGATCGTTTATCGAAATTGCTGCGCGCAGTGAACTTTGGCGAAAATTTCAGTGTTTTTTTGAGAGAAATAGTAATCGTAATAGAAGAGTAATATATTTTCATTGTTTATGAACTGAGTGCCCTTTGGTCGCTTCCTTAGAATTGTGCAGTGTAACTATTAAAATTCTAAATCAGACGATCCAGTGCTTTTACCACACAACATTTACTTTTAAGGAGGTTCGCAAGCGTGTTAACTGCAAGATATGGAGAATTACACCACAAAAACTTCGGGGTAGTCCTACTTGTGGCTAATTCATGAGGAAAGGGAAGATATTGCTCTTCCATTACTTTGACAACACCTACTCAAACGTTGGTCGCAATTCGACCACGCGAGCTTTATAGAAACTGTCACAAAAAATTCTTTCTCCTAAAAACGAAGTGAAAACAGGAATCCTACGGCCACAGTGTGATTTAAAAAGTCCGTAGAAATATTTGTAGAAGTAGAAGTACAATGAAATGCAGTAGAAATAAGAAATAATTTTTACTCAACTCAATTATCGTCCAAATTTTTCCTCTTTTAATCTTCTTCTTTTTCCCTTACACGTTTCCGGAACTTTCCCTCAGGAATAACGCTCAAGTTATTGGATATAAATTTGAGCAGTGATTATGGCAGACTCTTTCAGGATCCGAATTAGTCTCCGTTCAATAAAGTTATGAGCATTGAACGCTTTTTTTGAACGCGGTTTGCAAGATGCTCTCAGTCTTGACACTACCTAGGTGGATATTGCAGCTCAGCGGAGATTCCTCTGTTTGCCTTCGATCTCTGAATCAAGCGCAATACACCACTCCGTAAAGTCTGTCCGAATGAGACTGGTCAATCATGCGGTTAGCGTGCGTGTGGAGCGGCCATCTCGAAGGCATTTTTCGGACGAGTCTCTTCACGATTCTGATGCAAATGACTGGGATATTATTCACTATTCGTCTAATATCCCTGCTAATCGATCAAAAATTCCTTCGCAATGGCAGATGAACAAGCTCGCGGACCGCGTGGGCGGACAGTCTCATTCGGACAGGCTTTAGCTTAACTTTTCTTCTGTCTAATGGAGTATTCCTACTCAAGAAAAACTCTACTCGCTTCAAAGATTAAATCAAAACGTCGAGGGAACGTTGTTCTTGGTACAGGAAATCTTCAATTGCTTCTCGTGCTCTTCCTTCTACCTTCAGAGTGGTATCCTAGACTCGATTGAATGATCACAGGCGGACAGAGGGAAATCGCTGTTAAAATCACCAGAATATTGCAACTTAAGTACATATTCTGCTTGAAATAAAGTTAGTTTCGCAACAGATTTAACATTCAAGATCTCATCGCGTCTCAGTTCAAAGAAAGAATCTGCATTTTTCGTTCCTATACATAATACAAGAGGGTTCTAAATAAGTTATATTTTATTTGAACTTTCTCAGAAGCAACTTCAGCGAAAGCGACAAGTGTTCAGAAATTATACAAATATGGGCAGAGAAGGTGTCGTGCCGACTTCTAATGCGTGAGGATGTACAAACTGAATCTCAACTTCTCAGTTTCACAATTCGTCCTAGCCCCGCCCACTATTATGAGAGTGGCGATTCAAAGGATGAGCTCGTCAACGACTATGACAAAATGGGATAGCAGAGCGACTTCAGAGAATTTCATGATTCTCTAAAGACAACATTCACAATGAAATTATTTTTTTTTCGAAAAAAAAAGCTGTGCCGAACTTGCTGTGAAAAGCAAGTCGCGATACACAGCTGGGGCGACTCCTGAGGACAGATTCTGCAAAAGATTTCGATTGTATTTGTAGGGCTCAGCACATAAAGGCAGGGTCCGGGCGGAAACTTGATTTTGAGGTTTTTTCTGATTCGCAACCTATGCTACAGTTAGTCCAAATGAACGTGAGAAGACTGCGTGAAAAAGGTCTCCTTCAAGTTATTCCAGCCATTTCCGTCAACCTCTGTTTCAAAAAAGTTTGCCCACCGTCCATGTTGAAGCCATCGTCCAAGCATTCCTTAAAACTGCTGTGTAAATATGGGTCATTCTATTTATGATTATCATGGTGTGAATACCGTGATCTCTGATTTTGAGGCGGTTTGCTCTAGAAGAAGGGACTCAGAGTTTGTGAAACGTACAAACTGTGTCCGCCAGACCACCACAATCTATCTAAGGCGCTTTTCGCTAGTGTAAACAATTTCACCGAACCTTGGCTTAAAATCTTGCAGAAAATTTGTCGGCGGGAACGGGTGGCCGTCTGTAATACGATGATTTCAGCAATTATTCTCTAATTTCTGTTAAACGTAACAGGAGATTGATCCATCCTTCCAAGTGGAAACCCAGGTAACAATTACATCGCTGACCACAGCTTCAGAGACCTCAAAAAATTTGATCATAATAGCAGCTGTCAACATTCAGAACTCTCCTCAGGAGCTCGCTCCGTCTAGGAAAAGAGATAATAGAGAAGCAACGACTTTAGAGATAGCTGCCTATGATAGTAGTAAAACCCACAGAAGTTACACAGTGCGTTGCAAAATTGAAATACCCCGATTTCCGCGATTCCGAACTTTGTGCGAATCAAGTGGAGCCAGCACTCTAGAAAACACCTGGGTACGATTCTTCATGGAATTAGAGCAATTAGTCGTAAACAGCCAACGGAAATAGTTTTAAAAATGGCCGTTGCAAAATTATATAATATAGCTGACGTTTTCACTGAAATTTCGATTCTACGCCTTCTGTATCAGTTCATTTATGATGAGAACATCAGAAAAACCAAGTTAATAGTCTTCAGAATTGAATTCTGAAGAAAGCATTTCGGAAAAAAAACCACTTCGAAATCTCTGTTCTGCATGTTTCAACCCAGCTTTTTGGGAACGCCCTTTCAAATCAGCGGTCTTCAGGTTAAAACGGCTAATTTAAACTGATATGTACTTGCGCTCGTATTGTCTGCTCTAAATGTGGACTAATCGCTCATGAATATCGTGAATCTCTGGAAGGGGTGAAGCCGCGACGCCACCTTGCAAGAAAAACTGCGCGCTGGAAAACAAAGAGAGGATGGCTGTTGATCGAATGATTTCGCGCCCGGTTGCTGAGCGCGGCTTCCTACTTGACAGACACTGACGATACCTGGAACATTTTCAATTGAGTTCAGGGGTGCCTTCCAAGAAAGTTCCCACGACGCTGTGGGAGGAAAAGCAACCTCACACGGCACAAATTTGCTTTCCATGGATGTGAAATATAACTAAAAAAATTGTTCCCACGTAGCCGTGGCAACAATTCCATGGACGCGTTTTGCCATGGGAATGTTCTTGGAACGAACCCCAGGTCCTGCGAACCGACAAACCATTCTAGTGAATTGAAATGATCGGCCTGAAACCAAGGGTGCGTCGTCCTGCTGACAGGAAGTGAAGGCGCTGGCGGGCTAGAAATAACTGAAAATGATTTTCCTATACATTCTGATAATCTACAAGGTTCATGGGTCACGTCAGAAAAATCTGGTTCAGCTTGCCACACCACCTGAATCAGGGTCGACAAATTATTCTCTCGCCTCCAGAGTTGTCACTCGGGTCCTATAAGTTCGGGTCCTTGTGTGGATCCCTCAGAATCGCTTTTTATCGGTCGGAAGCAAGGTCAATTCGAATGAGTCTGATGAATTCTGCTCTATTTATTTATTTTGACTAAGCATTTTGAGTATTGAGGAGATCTAAAAAAGAACCCACACTTATCCTCGAGTAGGAACTCTGGAGGAGAATATAAGTGGAAATAATAATGTGTCGACCCAAACGGCCGCGAGGATTCCAAAAATGGAATTTTCATTGCTTGACGAAATGCTAAGGGGGACATCAGGGAATTTTTGGGGTGTGGAGAAAGATTTTTTCGGATTCGGCTCAGAACTTTCCACGGGGGGTTATTCATTTCGCTGAACCCGAATCTGGGGTCTATTTGTCGCCAGACTCAGGTTAACTGTAGGTTACGGAAGGCATAATGCCTTTTAACTGGCGTTACTTACATAAGAATTTCGAAAATCGAAAAATGAACCTAAAATTCGTGTTAGGCGTCCCAGATAACAGCCACAGGGAAATTTTGAGTTGAATCTGAGACTTTGACCGAGCTACCGTATACCCACCGTAACCTACCGTAATCTATCGATAATCGATAAACGAGCTGCAGATTCGTGTTAGGCCGCCTGAAAAAACTCTTTGTAGGAGTTTCAAGGCGATTTCATCGTAGCATTCTCAAAAACGTCAAAAATCGCGTTTGGCCAGTGCAAAATTTCCCCCATTTTGAAGCTTCGGACCAAATCAGAAGGAATTTTTTCAAATATTGACAAGCGGTCCTCAGATTCGTAATCAGCACCCCTAAAAACCCCTCCAAAAAAGTTTTAGGCAAAACCCGAGAAAATTCTTTTTTAATGTCCTGAAAATTGCCATTCGTGTATGGTTTGTATCTCATCTCCAGGAAGCCGTGCTGTAGTTATTATCTCGCTATCTTGCGAGCGGAGCGGTTGTTTCTAAATTTTTCAATATGTTTTCTCAGAAACGACCGCTCTACTTTCATGATAAGGCAATCATAGCCGCGTCGCGGTTACCCCCCCCCCCCATCCAGTGATCGACGATATTCCTTTTCTCTTCTCAAAACTATGAAAATGCCCACTTTTGGAAATCTCCTGTAAATCTCTGAGGCATCTAGCGAATTCGGAAAACGGACTATCAATGCTATGCCCCATACCTACAACTATAAACTCACGGTTTTCTAAAAACCCTTAGGAAACGTAAGGTGAGCCCCAGTTAATCACGTGCTCAACCGCTATAGAAGGCGCCTCGCCTCATAGGGTGCCGCATTCGGCCCACCAGGGTCAACTAGACGAAGGTGTTACTAATGTTAGTTACAGGTATATAAGGCTCCTCATATTGCTGTGCACCTCAGTCGGCTCTTCTGAGCCGGGTCTAGAAGGTGCCATTAAGCCACCCTGAGGTCCAGCTCAGAAGGATAGAAAGAGGCTCTCAGATACAGCATGTTCGGACGAGTTGTTAGCTTGAAACGAAACAATAGGTCACAATAAGTAGCAGCCTTGTTAAAGGCAGGGTCCACGATAAATTTCGTCCTCGGTTTTTGGCCGGAAATCGAAAGTTCAGAGTCTCATTGGAGAGCTGGGGACGAAAGAACAAACGAAAACGAGCCAGAAAGAGCTCCATACGGCTCCGAAGTCCGCTCGCGCTAGCCCTTTCGCTCGCGGTCGAGTTTCTCGACGTGAACGAAGGAACACTCGAAATCGCGAAATGAGCGATGGTTTTCGATTAAAAGCCCCGTTCTTCCCTTCCTTCTCAACTTCTCTCTTTACTCAGGTCAGCTCGCATACATCGGCTGCAAAAGACGGAAGTTACAATCCTAGGAAAACTCGTCCACAATGCTTCTCTAGCTCAATTTTTGAGGGACCATAACTCTGATCCCAGAAGGTCGTGTACGATTTCAGACACATCGTTGGAATCAGCATGGGACCGTTTTCAAGATAGGCTAAAAAACAGAAGAACGATTTTCATCGTGGACACTGCCTTTAAGTAAACCTACCGGAAATTCCACAAAAACTAGAAATGGATATCATATGGTGCTATGTGGGATGACTGGGGAGATACCGTTATCGCGCTTGGCCACGCCCATGTTTCCATGCACTCTCCTGATTTTGGCAGGGGAGGAAAACCCTGGGTATATAGGTGCTCAAATTTAAATTTAAATTTAGTGCGGCAAAATGAAATGGCCAAGTGCAGCGCGCCATGGTGCCCCTCACCCCCCCATTCCACATAAGGTGCGTCCGAATGAGAATGGCTGCCCACGCGGCCGGCGCGCTTGGCAGGAGGCCGTCGCGTTCGCCGCTCTCGGACGAGCGTGCGAAAAGTCCCCAACGCCATCGACAACGAACGAGGCCGGCACCGGCTGGCAGCAAGCACTGCGCCGATCAATCAGTGGGAGAGGGGACGGCCGTCGTTGAACTCCAACACTCGTCCGAGGGCGACACATGCGACGGCCGCCTGCCAAGCACGCCGACCGCGTTGGTCGCCATTCTCATTCGGGCGCACTTACGCGCCTATCCTATTCGTGTTCAGCAGCCCAAATAGACCCCTGGTAGCAGTTTGGACCAGCATTGAACAGAAAAAATTGGATCTCAATGCTGCTAAGGGGGTCCCTTCACCACCTTTCACGTGAGTCGAGAGATGTTACGAAAAATTCCTCTGAACTTTGACTAGAGTGATTATCACAAATGTGGTGTTTATTTTCAAACTTACGGAGTATTACGGTAGCTAAATGACGTTAGAGCTACTTTAATCCGTGACAGTCGTCGATGAAACTAAAAGCGGACCCCTCGTGTTTAATGTCAATGCTTCAAATAACCACTCAGAAGTGAAGTTAGGGTCTAAAAAATTCGACCTTGACTTCGAAAGGTGATTATGGAGAATAACTGTTCACAGATTCGCGTATTGTGATCCATTGCGATGCTGCTGCAATCAAAAATTCTTGCTGAGGCTCGCCGGGCTGATCGCATGAAGATATTAAAGGCATCGTTCGCGCTCCATTTTCAGGCTCAATTTCATGAATGAGCCCGGTGGACCACGTCGGTGAAATTTCGCGCCTCAAAAACATATGGTTCTGAAGTTGGAGCGGTTCAAAATGACGATCCGCCACCAGTTTTTACCAACCATCTAGCATAAGGAACAGAAGCGCCCTCACATGCGCAGATGAATCATCACTTGAAATTTCTAATTCGGGAAACTCATAACATCCAAACTTGCACAATGGATACTTCGTTTTTCATAATAAGTTCCAGTAAACGAAAGGCAAGAAAAATTCACCCACTTAATAAGTTTAAAACAAAAACACATCCGACGTTTGTGAAAAAAAAAAAAGCTTCCGACGTATTGCACCAGACACACCAAAATCGATGGAGGTGTGGGAAGCGAGTAATTGGAGAAAATTTATATCGAGGTTTTTGGCGAAAGTTGATGGTTTTGTAGAGTCTTTCCACTCTTATTCTGTATGTCAGGGAATCGCCTGCGAAAAAAAAACATGAGAAAATGAGATACGGTTTTGGCCTTATTTTCTACGAGCGAAAATTGGCTGATATGTGTGCAGCTAACAGCCCTCCTTCGAAAACATCATACCGGGAGAAATTCTGGATTTTTTTTTCGAGTTTTTTCACCATGTACAACACCCCCCCCCCATGGGATATGATGCCCAGAGAATCAAAAAGTTTGTTTTGTTCCATTGTAGGAAGTTTAGTCATTTGAGATTAAGGGTAGACTCTCATGTAAGTCAACCGAGTGTCGCCCCCTGAAAATTAAATATGGGGCTATAATGGTTATTCAAAAAAAAAAGAAAAAAAAAGATAAAATGTACCCCTTACTCTGAGAAAATTTGCATTGACAGTGGCGGGACGGCACCGCACCCCAAGACCGTGCCGAGCCGATGTAGCAACGGCTCTGGAATCTTGGAAGATTCTTTCTTGTCCGTAGCAGTACAGCAACGGCACCGTAATCATGAGCAGTACCGAGATAGCAAAGCGTTGACCTCGCAACAGTTTCGGGCCGGCTTCGAGATATCGCCGCAACGCCACCCCTACAGTGGCAGACATGAAAAAAATGGTAAAGCGAATGATCGCGCCCTAATGTGTTTATCACATGCACAGCCGGTATAAAAGGCGCCTCATCTCACTCGAGTCCTCATTCGGCATTCTGATGTCGGCTCTGGAAGGTGATTTCGAGCCCCCCTCCGGAGGTCAGCAAATTTTTGACCGCTGTGGGATAGGGGATCTCACGGCTGGGGGTGGGGCGGTTTTCGCCGCGGTCCGCAGTGGGGGTGGTTCTTCACCGCAGACCTCGGCGAAGGTTAGGCCCTTGTCCGGACCTAGGCGGAGCTTTCTCTGGGGGAGAGAGAGCCAGATTCAGGCACGGTCGCGGCCCGAATCAGGTACCGTCGAGATAGGGTTGAGGTAATTCCAGACCGGGTTTGGGAGCCGTCGCGTCCTGGTTGAGACACCGACGCAGGGTTGATGCAATGGCATAGCTGGTGGAGGGACTCTGGATACACACTACCCTGCAGTCACCGATTAGGAGCCTTCGAGGCAGGGTTGGTCTGCCATCGGGGCGAATTTTCTCAGAGTACCTTGCCTATAACTGACATTTTCTTTCACTTTGTTTGTATGCATACGAATGCTCCAATCCTCAACAATTCTTTATAGAGCGAAATTTATTAGTAGTATAGTCTACAGCAATGGAAGTAGGACCTGGTGAGGTTGCGGACTCGTCCTAACGTACGGTAGTTTGTTAGTGGTATCACTCATTTTCCCGATACAGCTGTGATAGAATGGTGAGTCTGTGTTTTCACCGATACGACTACACCTATGGAAGCAATGAAAACAGGTGAAAATGTGAGAGTAGAAACAAAAACTCACCGACCAATCTCAGTTATCCCGAAAGAGTGAGTGATAACACAATCAGACTACAGTATGTTAGGAAGAGTCCGTAACCTCACCAGGTCCTACTTCCATTGCTGTAGACTATAACTAGTATGTAGTAACAGTAGTAACATAGTAGTAACTACTCTGCCAATTCGAGACTTGATGCTTCGGGAAAACGGCCTTTACCACGCTCTGTTATCATTAGGCATCAAATTCACCTTTAGCGCCGTCATCAAAGCTTATCCGCGCAAATGGTGACTTTTGCTGAGCGGTCGGATATCAGTCAGCGCAAAGAGTGAAAATACCGCCAGCGCTAACACGTTAATGCATATCAGTTGTTGAGCGGCTGGATATCACTCAGCGCAAAGGGTGAAATTACCGCCGTTGCTGGCATGTCAGAAATTTCTAAACAAGTGAAAACATCTCAGCGAAAACATGATAAATTAATTGATCACGTCTCGATGTGTTTACTATGAGCACAGCCGGTATAAAAGCCGCCTCATCTCACTAGAGTCCTCATTCTGCATTTTGATGCCGGCCCTGAAAGGTGGCTTTGAGTCACTCTCCGGACGGCAGCATAATTTTGGCTGCTGGGAGGATACAGTGGGTATCCTCACGGCGGGGGGGGGGCGAGTTACGCCGCGGTCCGCAGTGGGTGGCTCCTCACCGCAGACCTCGGCGGAGATTACGCCCTTGTTGCGGACAAGGCGGGGCTTCTTGCGCTGTGGACCATCAAATTCGTGTAATTTTCGAGGTAAAATCACCCAGTTTTCGAGGTAACTTCACCTCATTTTCGGGGTAAATTGGACCCTCTCTCGCTGCCAGTTCGCACCATTTTCACGGGATATTCACCTCATTCTCACCTATCCTAGTGGCAAATTCACCCATACAGTGAATTTAACGCGGCAAATTAAGACTTCATGCCGATTTGTACATGAGCATCAGGTTTCTTTTGCTGAGGCCTCAAGTCTTGAATTGGCAGAGTATATAATACTTCATCATCAACCGAAAAGGCTAGCGGTCGTGACTGCGTTCTATGAAACAGCCGGAGCAGAGGCGATACAAGCACCTCTGCCTCGGTTGCTTCTTATAAAGCACTCTCGCTGCTCTGTAATTGTGGTGAGCGCGAAGCGCTCACCAGGATTTGGCTTTGATCTCTTCCCGCGCGGATGCCCTACAATTAGATCACCTATTCATACCGTCAACAGAGGTATGAGCTGTACACTGTTCGACGCGCTGCAAGAAATTACATATGTGTGCAACTTTTCATCCCAACTGGTCCCCGCTTTCTAAAGTTATGACCTCTCAAAGTACGCAAAAACGCTCTCCACCACCGCCTCCGCCTCCGCCTCCGCCTCCGCCACCGCCTCCGCCTCCGCCTCCACCTCCGTCCGTCGAAAACCATTTTTTTGGAAGGCGTGGACCAAATCGCTCGAAAATTTGTGACTAGAGGTAATCGGCCACGGGAATGACGAAAATAATTGTCAGAACTCACCATAATGACTTCTGGGCCCCTAACGGGCGTTTGAAACTCGGAAACCGGCCTCTCAAGAATAGTTTATGAAAATGGTGGGTTTTTCGTTATCAGTCATTGTTTTCTTAGACTCCATATAAACACCTTGCTCTCCAGGGTGGTGTACTTTGAACGTCCGGCTCGGAAGAGGACGCTGTGCGGGTTGATGTACTTGACCGCGGCGCGTATTCGTTCAAAGCGCACCATCGACAAGAAGGCGTCGCAGGATGTGCTGAAGTGTCGGTTGACTATGTGAGACCTCAGTAGGGGTGTGCAGGACGTCGTAGAATGTGGGCAGGGCTTCAGTAGGAGTATGCAGGACATCATCGAACGTGTGCAGGACCTTAGTAGGAGTGTGCAGGACATCATGGAACGTGTGCAGGACCCCAGTAGGGGTGTGCAGGACGTCGTAGAATGTGTGCAGGACCTCAGTAGGAGTGGGCAGGACATCATGGAACGTGTGCAAGACCTCAGTAGGAGTGTGCAGGACATCATGGAACGTGTGCAAGACCTTAGTAGGAGTGTGCAGGACATCATGGGACCTGTGCAGGACCGTATTAGGAGTGGACAGGACATCATGGGACGTGTGCAGGACATCATGGAACGTGTGCAAGACCTTAGTAGGAGTGTGCAGGACATCATGGGACCTGTGCAGGACCTCAGTAGGAGTGTGCAGGACATCATGGAACGTGCGCAGGACCGTAGTAGGAGTGGACAGGACATCATGGGACGTGTGCAGGACCCCATTAGGGGTGTGCAGGACGTCGTAGAATGTGTGCAGGGCCTCAGTAGGAGTGTGCAGGACATCATGGAACGTGTGCAAGACCTTAGTAGGAGCGTGCAGGACATCATGGGACCTGTGCAGGACCTCAGTAGGAGTGTGCAGGACATCATGGAACGTGTGCAGGACCGTAGTAGGAGTGGACAGGACATCATGGGACGTGTGCAGGACCCCAGTAGGGGTGTGCAGGACGTCGTAGAATGTGTGCAGGACCTCAGTAGGAGTGTGCAGGACATCATGGAACGTGTGCAAGACCTTAGTAGGAGTGTGCAGGACATCATGGGACCTGTGCAGGACCTCAGTAGGAGTGTGCAGGACATCATGGAACGTGTGCAAGACCTTAGTAGGAGTGTGCAGGACATCATGGGACCTGTGCAGGACCGTATTAGGAGTGGACAGGACATCATGGGACGTGTGCAGGACATCATGGAACGTGTGCAAGACCTTAGTAGGAGTGTGCAGGACATCATGGGACCTGTGCAGGACCTCAGTAGGAGTGTGCAGGACATCATGGAACGTGCGCAGGACCGTAGTAGGAGTGGACAGGACATCATGGGACGTGTGCAGGACCCCATTAGGTGTGCAGGACGTCGTAGAATGTGTGCAGGGCCTCAGTAGGAGTGTGCAGGACATCATGGAACGTGTGCAAGACCTTAGTAGGAGCGTGCAGGACATCATGGGACCTGTGCAGGACCTCAGTAGGAGTGTGCAGGACATCATGGGACGTGTGCAGGACCCCAGTAGGGGTGTGCAGGACGTCGTAGAATGTGTGCAGGACCTCAGTAGGAGTGTGCAGGACATCATGGAACGTGTGCAAGACCTTAGTAGGAGTGTGCAGGACATCATGGGACCTGTGCAGGACCTCAGTAGGAGTGTGCAGGACGTCGTAGAATATGCGCAGGACCTCAGTAGGAGTGTGCAGGACATCATGGAACGTGTGAAAGACCTTAGTAGGAGTGTGCAGGACATCATGGGACCTGTGCAGGACCTCAGTAGGAGTGTGCAGGACATCATGGAACGTGTGCAAGACCTTAGTAGGAGTGTGCAGGACATCATGGGACCTGTGCAGAACCTCAGTAGGAGTGTGCAGGACATCATGGGACCTGTGCAGGACCTCAGTAGGAGTGTGCAGGACATCATGGAAGGTGTGCAAGACTTTAGTAGGAGTGTGCAGGACATCATGGAACGTGTGCAAGACCTTAGTAGGAGTGTGCAGGACATCATGGAACGTGCGCAGGACCGTAGTAGGAAGTGGACAGGACATCATGGGACGTGTGCAGGACCCCATTAGGGTGTGCAGGACGTCGTAGAATGTGTGCAGGGCCTCAGTAGGAGTGTGCAGGACATCATGGAACGTGTGCAAGACCTTAGTAGGAGCGTGCAGGACATCATGGGACCTGTGCAGGACCTCAGTAGGAGTGTGCAGGACATCATGGAACGTGTGCAGGACCGTAGTAGGAGTGGACAGGACATCATGGGACGTGTGCAGGACCCCAGTAAAGTGTGCAGGACGTCGTAGAATGTGTGCAGGACCTCAGTAGGAGTGTGCAGGACATCATGGAACGTGTGCAAGACCTTAGTAGGAGTGTGCAGGACATCATGGGACCTGTGCAGGACCTCAGTAGGAGTGTGCAGGACATCATGGAACGTGTGCAAGACCTTAGTAGGAGTGTGCAGGACATCATGGGACCTGTGCAGGACCGTATTAGGAGTGGACAGGACATCATGGGACGTGTGCAGGACATCATGGAACGTGTGCAAGACCTTAGTAGGAGTGTGCAGGACATCATGGGACCTGTGCAGGACCTCAGTAGGAGTGTGCAGGACATCATGGAACGTGCGCAGGACCGTAGTAGGAGTGGACAGGACATCATGGGACGTGTGCAGGACCCCATTAGGGGTGTGCAGGACGTCGTAGAATGTGTGCAGTGCCTCAGTAGGAGTGTGCAGGACATCATGGAACGTGTGCAAGACCTTAGTAGGAGTGTGCAGGACATCATGGGACCTGTGCAGGACCTCAGTAGGAGTGTGCAGGACATCATGGGACGTGTGCAGGACCCCAGTAGGGGTGTGCAGGACGTCGTAGAATGTGTGCAGGACCTCAGTAGGAATGTGCAGGACATCATGGAACGTGTGCAAGACCTTAGTAGGAGTGTGCAGGACATCATGGGACCTGTGCAGGACCTCAGTAGGAGTGTGCAGGACGTCGTAGAATATGCGCAGGACCTCAGTAGGAGTGTGCAGGACATCATGGAACGTGTGAAAGACCTTAGTAGGAGTGTGCAGGACATCATGGGACCTGTGCAGGACCTCAGTAGGAGTGTGCAGGACATCATGGAACGTGTGCAAGACCTTAGTAGGAGTGTGCAGGACATCATGGGACCTGTGCAGGACCTCAGTAGGAGTGTGCAGGACATCATGGGACCTGTGCAGGACCTCAGTAGGAGTGTGCAGGACATCATGGATCGTGTGCAAGACCTTAGTAGGAGTGTGCAGGACACCATGGAACCTGTGCAGGACCTCAGTAGGAGTGTGCAGGACATCATTGTACGTGTGCAGGACCGCAGTATAAGTGGGCAGGACATCATGGGACGTGTGCAGGACCCCAGTAGGGGTGTGCAGGACATCATGGGACCTGTGCAGGACCTCAGTAGGGGTGTGCAGGACATCATGGATCGTGTGCAAGACCTTAGTAGGAGTGTGCAGGACACCATGGGACCTGTGCAGGACCTCAGTAGGGGTGTGCAGGACATCATTGTACGTGTGCAGGACCGTAGTAGAAGTGGGCAGGACATCATGGGACGTGTGCAGGACCCCAGAAGGGGTGTGCAGGACATCATGGGACCTGTGCAGGACCTCAGTAGGGGTGTGCAGGATATCATGGATCGTGTGCAAGACCTTAGTAGGAGTGTGCAGGACACCATGGGACCTGTGCAGGACCTCAGTAGGAGTGTGCAGGACATCATTGTACGTGTGCAGGACCGTAGTAGACGTGGGCAGGACATCATGGGACGTGTGCAGGACCCCAGAAGGGGTGTGCAGGACGTCGAAGAATGTGTGCAGGATCTCAGTAGGAGAGTGCAGGACATCATGGAACGTGTGCAGGACCTTAGTAGGAGTGTGCAGAACATCAAAGGACGTGCGCAGGACCTCCGTTTAATGTCCAGGACACCGTATGCAAGTCATGCCTCCGAATCAACAAGAGCGATAGGCAATTGCGCCAGAACAAGGCTATTGTAATCTCACTCGAGTTGGCTCTAAAATTTTCTAAGTTCTGACTCCGAATTCGCTACATCTTCACTACCGCTGGTGTTGTTTTTCTGCTTGTAGTCCAGGCAGATCCTCAACTGCTGACCTCTGGAGAAGGACGGTGTGTGAATGAAGACACACCGCTCTTCACTTCTTTTATCTTTATCATTGATCAATTGGGCATCATCAAATTTGTTTAAGAGAGCCGAATAACATCATTCCTAAGGTTACGGTAGTCCTCTTCTAGCGCACTTAACTATCGTTCGTGCTGGAAATCAATTTCCATTTTCAGGCTCAATTTTATGATTGAGCCCGGTGGACCACACTGGTAAACTTTGGCGCGTCAAAAATGTTGGACGATGAGGTTGGAAGGCGTCAAAGATTAATATCCGCCACCAATTCTCACCAGTCTTCTAGCACTTTTTCCTAGAATGTTGGTGCGACCGTAAGACAACAGGAAAAATAGTTACGGCACGAACTCCACATGCAAAAAAACTCTGAAAATGATTTTGGCGCGAAATTCAAATTCGTATTTACAATGTGTTCCGATTGACTTTTTCTTTAATGAAAGAAGGGAGTTGAAAGAAGAATAGAAGGTTTTTCATGGGCCCCTTCAACATTTTCGTTCACTAGAGGGGCCAAGCTACGCAAAAACATGAAAAAATAATATACGGTTTTCTGCGCGTACGATGTATTTAACTATCGTTCTTGTTCCGAATCAGACATATGGGCTGGCGCAGACGAGCCACGTCAGCAAGAACCGGTGAAGTTTGGCTAGAGCGACTGACCCTGGGTCCATCCTAGACGGGGGTGAGGCCACCCAAGACTCATAGAAATTATGGAAAATTCTGATAAAAGATGTCTGATACTGCTATCAATCATTGTTTTTATAGAAACTTCATGAAAATACTCCGACTGGTAGCCTTACCAATGGGTGGTTCATTTCACTTCTGTCTTGAATGGTGGGTGCCCCCCTCTCCCCCGTCTAGGATTGTGCCCCAACCCTGTACAATTGGGTCATTTTAAAACTCATTTCTTCATTTTCTCGACTTTTAAATTCGAAAAGTATATGCCTTGTATCTTGTCTGTAGGAAGCCGCGTTGCAACTATTATCTTGCAATCCTAGCAGCTGTTTCTTCATTTCTACCACTATGTTTCAAAGAAAAAGAACTTGCCTTTTAGAGCTTGACGATATTGTAGAAGGGAAACCCTTGTAAAAAGTTGTGAAATTTCTGAAAGTTGGGCTCCGCAGAAAAGGTCAAGGATTTGGCATTGCTCCTAAATGTCGTGAAATTGTCTTATTGGATTTGGCTCTCAACTTGGTTTTTCAAATGTAGTGAAATTGTCGAATTGATTTGGCTGTGATGATACTATATGCAGATAACATAATCATTAAATGTAGTGAAATTGTTGCAAACGGGTTTGGCAGGAGCTCTATCAATTATCACAGTCAAATCATGCGTCAGAAGGTCCTCTGGCGAGCGAATGAAGACAAAAAGAAAATAATAATAATCCTCAGTCAACAATGCTGAACGAAACGTGGCCTTATGGGCTAGAATTAAGGTTTCCAAATGCTATTCTGCCTTTTCAGTGTGGCCTTTTCAGGTACCAGACCTTCCCTCACCGATGAGATAAAATTCATGAAAACGAAATCTAACGCAATTTACTCGCTACTGACTATGTCTTCGTGTCCTCAACGCTTTCACGGTTCGCATTGTATAGAAACGTTTTGCTGCTAGGTTGATTCCTGTTCTCATTCGATTCAATATGCGCTCCAGGGAAAACCCCTTCTGACGCGTGATTTGACTGTGATAATTGATAGAGCTCCTGCCAAACCCGTTTGCAACAATTTCACTACATTTAATGATTATGTTATCTGCATATAGTATCATCACAGCCAAATCAATTCGACAATTTCACTACATTTGAAAAACCAAGTTGAGAGCCAAATCCAATAAGACAATTTCACGACATTTAGGAGCAATGCCAAATCCTTGACCTTTTCTGCGGAGCCCAACTTTCAGAAATCCACTTCGTTATCCTCTCTTCCACCGCTGCTGATAACACAATGCTGCTTTAGTCGAGTGAAAAGAAGAGTGGAAATAATGCAATGATCTTGAAAACGGCTCATATCTCAATAGAGCATTTTCTAAAATGAAGCTAGTGTAATGATGTTTACATTAATTATAAGGTGTCATAATAATTAGAAGTAAATATTATATGGGAGAAAGGTAATTTAGAATTCGAATTTTATAATAGGCAATAAAGTTCGTTTCGACCCTTTCTTTAGACGAACTTTATTGTTACAGTCTTCCCGGGTCTCTTCAGTAAAGAAGAAGACTGTATTAGTAGTTAGTTTATATAACTCCAAAAATGACTTCACTTTTAACTTTAACTTTAAACTTAAACTAACTCCAAATAAGGTTAATAATTTATAAAGTGTAAGTTAACAAAACTTTTTTTTTTCCCTCTCGGAGAGTATTGTGGAATAAAGTGTGAAGTGTGTTAACTCACCTCTTGTTTGATAAGCTATATATATATATATATATATATATACAGGATACATATGTATAGTAGCGAAGAAGAAGCACGCAACCCCATTCGCCAAGCAATATAGAAATGAAACATCCTAGTTTATCCTCTGGTCGCTAATAAACAAGGATTATTATCAGAATAGTTTTTTGATTGTATTATATAAATGATTGAAGTTACAGTGTAGCCCATACTTTAACATTATAAACGTGTTCCTATTCAGGCACTTAAGTGTGTTATTACATATAATATGTTCGGGATAGCAATTACTAATTAATAAAGCCTTAAGGGATTTTACACGATCTATAAAGTCACCAACTAAGCTAGAGGTCCGCGCTATTCTCAAAACCTCTGTATAGATAACGGAGCATTTAATTTTCAGCGAAAGATTAGATTGAAAATGAGGAAATCTTATCACTTTAAAAGTGAAATTATCTGTTTTATTGTAAGGTTTGGTAATTATCATGTTATTATTTATTTTTATTTCCAAATCTAAGTAGGTGCAATGATACTCACAAGAATGAGCCAAAATCAGGGCGCCAAGCTTTGTAAATGCTAATTTCGTATTTTACAGAAAATAAAGACTGAAAATGAAGACTGAAAATAACTATAGCAGTTATTTTCAGTCCATCTGCTCTGACTGAGGAATTTCAGTAAGCATTACTAAGTTTTTGTCATTTTTTGACCTACCAAAAAGTCCGTTGAGAAAAGCTGCATACATCTTTGATATTCCTGAAAGTTTAGGTTCCTGGCAAAAGTGAAGATTTGGCATGGCCATTTTTTCGAAAAATTAGAAATATACTCAGTTAAAAGGGAAAGGTAAAGAAAAATGAAAAAAGATTTTGAAATATTCCCGAGAACGATTTGGCGTAGAATAATTCGTTTTTTGGGAAATGTAGTGAAATAGTTGAAAGTATGATTCGGCAGTCGAGTTTGAACCAACTATTGATAAGAGTTGTGCAAAATGAGAGCTCGCATTGTATAAGCTTATCCGTAGAACATATCAAAGCAAAATCACGCGTGATATGGAACAAACAGTTGATTTTACCTCACTTAATACGTGAAGACCGCGGCATTCCAGCTCCCGAACGAGCTTTTACTGCTTTCCTTATCACGTGTGATTTTGCTTCGATATGTTCTACGGATAAGCTCATACAATGGGATCTCTCGTTTTGCACAACTCTTATCAGTAGTTGGTTCAAACTCGACTGCCAAATCATACTTTCAACTAGTTCACTACATTTCCCAAAAAACGAATTATTTTACGCCAAATCGTTCTCGGGAATATTTCAAAACTTTTTTCATTTTTCTTTACCTTCCCCTTTTAACTGAGTATATTTCTAATTTTTCGAAAAAATGGCCATGCCAAATCTTCACTTTTGCCAGGAACCTAAACTTTCAGGAATTTCATTTATTTTTCCTAAAGGTTTCCTTTCCAACATGGTTTATGCCTGGTGGTGTTAATTCAAAGCAAACCCACTGATGCCCTGCCCTCATCCCCCCCATCTATGACGTCCTGCACGCTCCCACTGATGTCTGCACACTTTCTGTGACATCCTGCACACTCCCACTGATGTCCTGCACACTTTCTATGACGTCCTGCACACTCCCACTAACGACCTTCACACTCCAACTGATGGCCTGCGCACATTCTGTGACATCCTGCACATTCCCACCGATGTCCTGCACACTTTCTATGAAGTCCTGCACGCTCCCACTAATGTCCTGCGCAGATTCTGTGACATCCTGCACACTCCCACTAATGTCTTGCACACTCCCACTGATGTCCTGCACACTTTCTGTGACATCCTGCACACTCCCACTAATGTCTTGCACACTCCCACTGATGTCCTGCACACTTTCTGTGACATCCTGCACACTCCCACTGATGTCCTGCGCACATTCTGTGACATCCTACACATTCCCACTGATGTCCTGCACACTTTGTATGAAGTCCTGCACGCTCCCACTAATGTCCTGCGCAGATTCTGTGACATCCTGCACACTCCCACTAATGTCTTGCACACTCCCACTGATGTCCTATGTCCTGTTTACTTTCTGTGACATCCTCCACACTCCCACTGATGTCCTGCGCACATTCTGTGACATCCTACACATTCCCACTGATGTCCTGCACACTTTCTGTGACATCCTGCACACTCCCACTAATGTCTTGCACACTCCCACTGATGTCCTATGTCCTGTTTACTTTCTGTGACATCCTGCACACTCCCACTGATGTCCTGCGCACATTCTGTGACATCCTACACATTCCCACTGATGTCCTGCACACTTTCTATGAAGTCCTGCACGCTCCCACTAATGTCCTGCGCACATTCTGTGGCACACTCCCACTAATGTCTCGCACACTCTCACTGATGTCCTGCACACTTTCTGTGACATCCTGCACACTCCCACTAATGTCTCGCACACTCTCACTGATGTCCTGCACACTTTCTGTGACATCATGCACACTCCCACTAATGTCTCGCACACTCTCACTGATGTCCTGCACACTTTCTGTGACATCCTGCACACTCCCACTGATGTCCTGCACACTTTCTGTGACATCCTGCACACTCCCACTAATGTCTCGCACACTCTCACTGATGTCCTGCACACTTTCTGTGACATCCTGCACACTCCCACTAATGTCTTGCACGCTCCCACTGATGTCCTGCGCACATTCTGTGGCACACTCCCACTAATGTCTCGCACACTCTCACTGATGTCCTGCACACTTTCTGTGACATCCTGCACACTCCCACTAATGTCTTGCACACTCCCACTGATGTCCTGCACACTTTCTGTGACATCCTGCACACTCCCACTAATGTCTTGCACGCTCCCACTGATGTCCTGCACACTTTCTGTGACATCCTGCACACTCCCACTAATGTCTTGCACACTCCCACTGATGTCCTGCACACTTTCTGTGACATCCTGCACACTCCCACTAATGTCTCGCACACTCCCACTGATGTCCTGCACACTTTCTGTGACATCCTGCACACTCCCACTAATGTCTTGCACACTCCCACTGATGTCCTGCACACTTTCTGTGACATCCTGCACACTCCCACTAATGTCTCGCACACTCTCACTGATGTCCTGCACACTTTCTGTGACATCCTGCACACTCCCACTAATGTCTTGCACACTCCCACTGATGTCCTGCACACTTTCTGTGACATCCTGCACACTCCCACTGATGTCTTGCACACTCCCACTGATGTCCTGCACACTTTCTGTGACATCCTGCACACTCCCACTAATGTCTTGCACACTCCCACTGATGTCCTGCACACTTTCTGTGACATCCTGCACACTCCCACTAATGTCTTGCACACTCCCACTGATGTCCTGCGCACATTCTGTGGCACACTCCCACTAATGTCTCGCACACTTTCACTGATGTCCTGCACACTTTCTGTGACATCCTGCACACTCCCACTAATGTCTCGCACACTCTCACTGATGTCCTGCACTTTTTCTGTGACATCCTGCACACTCCCACTGATGTCCCGCACACTTTCTGTGACATCCTGCACACTCCCACTAATGTCTTGCACACTCCCACTGATGTCCTGCACACTTTCTGTGACATCCTGCACACTCCCACTAATGTCTTGCACGCTCCCACTGATGTCCTGCGCACATTCTGTGGCACACTCCCACTAATATCTCGCACACTCTCACTGATGTCCTGCACACTTTCTGTGACATCCTGCACACTCCCACTAATGTCTTGCACACTCCCACTGATGTCCTGCACACTTTCTGTGACATCCTGCACACTCCCACTAATGTCTTGCACGCTCCCACTGATGTCCTGCACACTTTCTGTGACATCCTGCACACTCCCACTAATGTCTTGCACACTCCCACTGATGTCCTATGTCCTGCACACTTTCTGTGACATCCTGCACACTCCCACTGATGTCCTGCACACTTTCTGTGACATCCTGCACACTCCCACTGATGTCCTGCACACTTTCTATGAAGTCCTGCACGCTCCCACTAATGTCCTGCGCACATTCTGTGGCACACTCCCACTAATGTCTCGCACACTCTCACTGATGTCCTGCACACTTTCTGTGACATCCTGCACACTCCCACTAATGTCTCGCACACTCTCACTGATGTCCTGCACACTTTCTGTGACATCCTGCACACTCCCACTAATGTCTTGCACACTCCCACTGATGTCCTGCACACTTTCTGTGACATCCTGCACACTCCCACTAATGTCTTGCACACTCCCACTGATGTCCTATGTCCTGCACACTTTCTGTGACATCCTGCACACTCCCACTGATGTCCTGCACACTTTCTACGGCGCTCTGCGCACAACCATTTGGGTTACAAGCACGCTCATGCCGATCACTTTGTCCGCAGGGCTACCGTAACCCTCCTTCGGAAAAATTCCAAGTGTCAGCCTAAATATGAGCACATCGTAATAGTCAACAATCGTGTTTGCTCAATTTCGACCTCCTAAGCCACTTCCCAGCGGCTTCTAGAAGAGAGCGGTGTGTGAATGAATGCATTCCGCTCCTCTGCCCTTTTATACCCCGCATGTTATGAGCGTGTGTTATCGTTCGTTATCATATTTTGTTCAGGAATGTTTATGGTAGCCCTGCGGAAAAAATGATCGGCATGGGCGTGCTTGTATTTTGGTCCCGCACACTTTCTAGGCGCCCGGCGCGCTCTCATTTGGGTCCCGCACACTTTCTACGGCGTCTTGCGCACTCCTACTGGGGCTCCGCACACTATCTACGGCGTTCTGTGGCGCACTTCTGATTCACACCGTGCGGCGTTCCAAAAAGTACTTCCAAGATCCCGCCGCATTGATTGAAGCGTTGCCCCGACTCAGGGAGCATTCAATCCTGAGAAAAAGCCTATCAGTAACGGTGTTTATTTCATTAGTTCATTTTTACGAATGAGTAAACGTCGGATGGTTTATAATAACATGTTTACGTGTTTTTGTCTTTCTTGACCCTCAAATTTGAGGTTCCACAAAAATTGAGCTACAAACTTCAAATTTTGACAGGAGCTAGGTGCAATTATAACCAACTTTCTGGCCAAAAATGAGCTTTCTAGCTCAACGCTAAGTGTTCCAACAAGATCGTGTACGCCAACTCAAAAAAAAAGGAGATGAACCATTTTTCGACCAAAATCAGGTGGTTTTGACAATTTTTCTCGAATCTTAGGTAACCATTCCGGACCATTTTTTGAAGAATTATTCAAATTTCTAAAGTATATTGAATGCAAAAAGAACGGACTTTCTACGTTTACTCTGGACCATGATCCTGAGATCAGGGGGTTGCGCGGTGGCGAATCAAAGCCAAATCTGGTGAGCGCTTCGCGCTCACCACAATTTTATTCGTCCCTCACAACTTCCACTGGGACGTTTTCCAAAACGTCGCTGGGGCTGAAAACCAGTCCCTAGTAAGAACCAGCACAAAAAAGCCCCATACGGCCCAATCTTGAGGGCTTGGCTGACGTAGCGCCACTTCGTCTCAACCGCGACCGACGTGAACAGCTACCTCTAACCTACACTTTGAAATTTTGAATTCTGCATATGATCAAGCCATCGCAGTCGTTTAAAGTTCCTTGCAAGCAAAGTTAAGACTCCTCAAAAATTGTCTATATTTTGGGGGGCGAATTCCGTGGACGAATTGTCACGGCCCTGTATTTCAATTCATTCGTATTTATTGTGTGTTTGAAAAGTACTGAATCATACGACAGCTCCAGTAGTATGAATAATTATTGATTTTCCTGTAGGTTTTCTAATCCGAAAAAAAGTACCAAGAAACTTTGTCTGGCGTGTGGACAGAAATTAAGAGAGATACTGTAGGTGCAATTAGCACGGTTCCCTGGCCATGGCGCCGATAATGACCGAAAAAAAGCATGATACAGAGAAATACTGAGTCTCTTGAAGATTCATTCAACTAAGAATTTGTTGTCCTTGAGGACAAGAGTTCTTCGGATTGGCTTTTGTGTTACTTTCACAGACCGTGAAACGCTATCGAAGTGCACGCAAACTTGTAAGTATGATAAGGCCGATGTTTAATCGACTTTCACGGTTGAGCCTTCATGAAATATGAGAAAATATGTATAAGATAACTTTCACTGAAATTTTTCGCCTTCATCTTCGAGAGAATGGATCGAGGGTGCATCGATTGAAATTGCCTGATTCATTGGTTTTAGCAATTCGGGATCAACACTTCAGTATCTTCAGGAAGATTGTAGAATGATCAACAAGCTCTGAGTTCTGACGTCGATCGCAGAACAAGACTGGTTATATTGATTTGGATGAAAACTGCTTCTGCAGGTTGTATCAACTTCTGGACTATTCGCATAATTTTGAGTGAGAAGATAGTACAGCAACAAGGTTTCGTAGTTAAAGGCAGCATACACGCTCGTAAACGTAATTGAGATAACCACGGAATTAGAATGGTATGGCACCCAACACAACGTTCACGCATTTAGAAGCGTCAAAAACGACCCACAATGACGCTAGACGAGTGAGAAGTTGGTCCCGCCCCTGTATCTGCCCGCCTCCTGTGCTTGCCGTCTCCTCCAAAACAGGGGTGCTGGGCCATTTCCACCCTCGTCGATGTGTGTGGTTTACCTATTGTACCTATTTCACCACCCACAAACGTCGCCGACGGTGGGAATGGCCCAGCACCCCTGTTTCGGAGGAGGACGCAAATACAGGGGGCGGGCAGATACAGGGGCGGGGCCAACTTCTCACTCGTATAGCGTCATTGTGGGTCGTTTTTGACGCTTCAAAATGCGTGAGCGTTGTGTTGGGTGCCATACCATTCTAATTCCGTGGTTATCTCAATTACGTTTACGAGCGTGTATGCTGCCTTTAAGGGCAGTGTTCACGATAATTTTGAATTTCGGGTTTATTTGCTGAAATGATTACTTGGTCCTCGGGTAGATCTGAAATGACGAGAAAACGCGCTAGAGGTACATAAAATGTGGACGACTGACAACTAGGACTTCACTCCTCGGCGAAGATGCGGACAGGCGGAAGCCACCCGACGAACGCCCTTTGGGATGAGCTTCTTCTCCAAGCAGGTTCGAAAAGCAAAGAAACTGGTTTACTAGTGGCCTGAAGTTTTAAACAAATCGTCGTTTTCGAAGGCCTGAAAATGTTAAAAACTTTAGTGATCTGTGGGCTGCTCCATCAAGCGCTTTTCCCTCTACGATAAGTTCAACAGACCCAAAAAAGTTGAGGGATTAGCACAGAAACCCATCCACGCCAGTTTCACCAACGACGAGCTCCCGTATAGACCAGATAGACCGCAAGGCAGGAGGCAAGTGAAGCCGCCGGGTCATACACAGAGTTTATCGTGAACAGAGCCTTCGGAGTTCGAGACTGGAGGAATCCTACGTTCATACCGAATCCAGGAAAATGCTTACAAAGAGTAAATAATGTAAGCTGAATCATCTTGAATCGAAACTTCTGAAGCCAGTTTCCAGAAAAAAAAACTTGTTCCTTGTACATCCTGATCCCTGATTTTGATGAAGCATTATGGGATATGCACATGCGTAAAGCAATTGAGAACGAAGACTTCGGTGACAAATGCATTCTGAACAGAAACACGAACGAAAGGTGGATCTATGCCGTATGTTTCTGCTCATATGATGGGTGCAACACTAAACCGATTATCCAGGGACTTTTTGATGCCTATAACAACAATAGCAAACCATCAAATGACCTACCAACGCTCTCAAATGGATGGGTTAACGTTGATTCAAAGAACAAATGGGAAAAGAAGCATTATCTTTTGTTTTTCGATTTAAAAAACTGCATATGCGGTTGTGAAGCTTCCAACTGAACTACAGGCTTCAGCCTTGAAGCCATTATCACTCGCAGGTTGAGTATCACTGGCGCTACGTAGCATTTAACCTAGGCGACAAAATATGTATACATGTATGAAGATGTAGTATATATAGACACGAAGGATAGCCTGCGACCATTCGTAATGCGATTAAAAAGGCATAGCCCCTGCAGAGGCACAAAACACTCTTAAAATATGTATATATGACATACCGAAGAAAGATTTTAATTAAACGTAGTGGGTTAGGATCACCATCGAAGCCGTTTTTGCCGTTATTTTTATAGTAGAGAACAAAAAACTTTGAAGGCTTCGAGGAAGCCAGGAAGCGGATCCAGAAGCAAATGCGGAACTGGCAAAACAAGATAACAGTTCCTGCTTAGGGGTCACAGTTTCCCAAATATGAAAGGGATGAAAAACTACTTTTCGGCCTGACACTTTGATGAACTAATCGTAGTAGTCACATGCTTCACAAAACAGTTTAGCGATGAATCGCTACTATACAATCATGAAAAACTGTTTCTCCAATTAGCAATTCGAGTTTAAAGCAATGAACTGAAAACCCGCTTAGGAGGCCTGTAAAGAATGCTTCGTAGAACATCATTGTGTGTACTTTCGTACACGGTGAGTCATTGTCATGGGAACTCTAACGTTCCTCTTGTTTCGACTTTTCGAGGACGTTTCGCTGTGAAGTTTTGGAATTTTCCTTATTCACACTTAAAGGCTGTGTTCACGATACTTCTCAATTTTGAGATTATTCGCTATATTGATTAAGTCGCCCCGGGGTGGAACTAGAATGACGCAGAAATTGAGAAAATTGCACCAGAAGTACACGAAATCTATAAGTATCACCCCGCCTCTTAAAGGCAGTGTTCACGATAAAAATTGTTTTTCTGGTTTTTTTGCCTATCTTGAAAACGGCCCCATGCTGATTCCCTTCATATCTCTGAAATCGCACAAGACCTTCAGGGAACGGAGTTATGGTCCTTCAAATATTGAGCTAAGAAAACATGGTGGACGAGTTGTCCGAGGCTTGTAACTACCGTCTTTTGCAGCCGATGTATGCGAGCTTACCTGAGTAGATAGAGAAGTTGAGAATGAAAGGAAGAACGGGGCTATTGATCAGAAACCATCGCTCATCTCACAATCTCGAGCATTCATTTGTTCACTGTGTTTTGGGCGTGGAAAGTGCATCTGGGGGTGACGAGCTGATGGGTGTCCAACTTTGGGGCCGTAAGGGACCGTTGCTAGCTCATTTTTCTCAGTTTTTTCAACGTTAGGGTTCCGCTAGGCCCCGCACCTGCCGATCTCCACCAAAAAATCAGACATGGTTTTTATCGTGGACACTGCCTTTAAGTATCACAGGAAGTGTTTGTTGTGACACTGAAATCTTTTGTGGACCCGTCCTTCGCAATTCTCTACTCTCTATTGCTCCATTCTATCCATAGGTCCCTAACTAATCCTGCTTTGCATAAAATATTCTTCTGTTTTCGTTTGACCCAATTTTCAACCGGTGGCAACCACCATGAAAATGTTCATCCAACCGGACATCTAGTCCATGTTACAGAACAATGTCACTGAAATACGACATTTTAATGCGTTTCTCGTCGTTTCTTCGTAAATTTGCTAACACTTGGAGGATAATGCGTTGTGTTATGTGTAAAACTCAGAGAAGAAAATCATCGTGAACAATGCCTTTAAGGCAATATGTGGAGCTTGCGAACATAAAGGTAAAGAACACAACGGAAGGCGATAGTGTGATTTACGATCACTATGGAATGGATTGTGACGTCGAACATGCAATAATAATGACCATTAAGGAGGTTGAAGGATCATTGAATTGGTACAGATTGGACTAACACCTTAGTGAATAGAGATGATTACTAAGACGGACGAAGCAGAAAGCGATTCGATGACGTTGGCGCTCAATTTACTCTTAATGAGGTATTTACCCTATACTTTTGGTGGAACATTTTCTCTGAGGAGGTATTGATGGTAACGAATAAATTGAACTCCCACATTTCGCGTTTTGGTGGAATGTACGGGTAAATTCTGTCATAAGCATCCAGGGAAAGAACCCGCAGTGCGAAGTAGGAATAGTTTCCAAAGAGGAGAACCCTTTTTTGTCAGTTTTTTGTGCATGGCTTTGGTTGCAGAACCTGACTTCAAAAGGCATTTGGAGACATTGCTATGCATGAAACAGAAGATGAATTGAATGAGAGATCTATGCATATTTTAGATTAGTCGGCAACGTTCACGAAAGAATTAAATACCAAATCTTTCTGTCTTAAGAAGCAGATAATCGAGGCGCAGAAAAATCACGAGAAAAGCAGGAATGCTATATTCAGAGTTTAGAATATCTGACAAAAACATGGTCTCTTCGATATTTGGAATTGTTTGAAGCGTAGCGCGTAGCTTCAAATCAGTTGTCAGTTGCGTAGAATGTTGGCTAGCGAAAGGACCATTAGGGCGCAGTTGGTCCCTCGCTAAGATAGATTCCTTTTGTCGGTTTGAGGAAGTCGCTAACGACGAAATCACAACAATAAATTGGTCAAAAGAGATTTCATATAGCACAGAAGATAAAAACACTATATGCTTCGTTAGAGAGTAAGAATCACACGTGCTGAAAAGAATGAACTCCTTCTGAGAATTTCAGAAGAAATCTCATTACGAATATGGTAAACAAAATTCGTTCAGCTGGCTACATAGACTGTGATTTTGTAAGAAGGTTCACGGTACGCGTTTTCGCGTCTTGAGCGTCCCTTTTCCATTAGTACCCTCAAAATCAGCAAGATGTTTCATATCTTAAAAAATATTTAGGACCCCAGGGGTGAGGGCGATCTAACGATATTATGCTTGCTGGGCTTGAGATTTAAGTAGAGACGTTCATAGTACGATTTCCATATCGATATGCGGCGCATAGCACTGTGCAGCCGAATACGGTAACTGTATACTGTATGGTACGCCGGAAATATCACCCCTAATATTCTCTGATGAAATCAAACTCCATATTGTGTCGTGCGGCGACATCTTCATACAAAGTATGTGAGACTACCGCGACATATGTAGATTTATATGGCTCGTACGTTTCCAGTGTACACTGAAAGGCATTGTTCACTATAAAAATTGTTTTTCTGTTTTTCCGCTTATCTTGAAAGCAGTCCCATGCTGTTTCCAATGATGTCTCTGGAATCGTGCAGGACCTTCTGGGAAAGGAGTCATCGTCCCTCAAAAATTGAGCTAGGGAAGCGGCGTGGACGAGTTGTCCGAGGCTTCTAACTTCCGTCATTTGCAGTCGATCTATGTGAGCCGACCCGATTAGAGAATAAGGCTGAGAATGAAGGGAAGAATGGGGCTATTGATCGGAAACCATCGCTCATCTCACGATCTCGAGTTTTCATTTGTTCACGTTGGAGGGCGGGCACTGCGCTTTTGGGGTTTGCCTTGCGCTCAAAGTGGCAACTTCGGGCTCTCTTAGAGCTCTTCCTGACTCGTTTTCATGCGTTCTGTCGACGTCAACGTTATAGTGTGCCCCTACACTACCCATTCCTAGTAGAAACTGAAACACACTTTTTATCGTGAACACTGTCTTTAAAGGCAGTGCCCACGAAGAGAAAGTTGCACGTTTTTTTTTGCTTAAACGTAAACTTTGGGTCCCTTTGAGAAGATTAATAACGGAAGTGCGACGAAGAACGGCCGGTAAGTGGGTGAAAATCTCGTGGGCCAGCCAACCAATTAGGCCATTCAGCCCACGTCCTATAACAGTTCCCCTGAATTCGTAGTTAAATGTGCGATGGTTTCCGATCAAAAGCCCCGTTCTTCCCTTTGTTCTCAACTTCTCTCTTCACTCAGGTCAGCTCGCACACACCGGCTGCAAAGAACATGGGTTACAAGCCTCGGACAACTCATCCACAATGCTTCCCATGCTGAATTTCGAGGGGCCATAACTCCGTTTCTAGGGGGTCTTGTACGATTCCAGGGACATCATTGGAGTCAGCATGGGACCGTTTTCAAGATAGGCGGAAAAACAGAAAAACGACTTTTATCGTGAACACTGTCTTTAAACGTCCGCTGGATCAGTAGAAACAGGTGCACAACGAGAAGCACCTAAAGACTGTTATACAACCCAGATTCGCTTCTAATTTAACGAAAAAGCAGAACTCTGCCAAACTTCCGCTAAACTGCGGAGGGCTCAAGGGATTTTGGTCACTATCTAGGGTGTGCATTTCCAACTGGGTAAGCCCCGCAAGGACACAGGGGCAGCGGCGCGTACAGCTGCTTGGCGCGGCTTTCTGCCTCGATTTTCTGCCACAGCTGTTCCTTTTGGTGGGCATCAGCTCAGTGAGGGGGTTCATGAGTGACAGTTGTCTTGCTGCTTCTGCAGCGTCCCGCCAGTGTTCATTGAATAAGACAGCAAACTGGAAATCTGGTTAAACAGCATGGGTAAGGCAGCTGTCCACCCACAACGCGTCCATGCTACACGCTACAAGAGTCCCAATTTGAATTGCTTTTCATACGAGAGGATCAGCTACTGATCTACTACTGGGACACCATTTCTGCTTAAAGGCACAGTACACCCTCGGATATGAATTTTGAGATTTTCATGTAATTGTGTAGAAGACCCCTCCTGTATAACACGTGCCAAATGCGAGATCTCAATTCCTCCAAATAAGCGAGATATAAGCGACCACCACAGGCCCGACCCCCTTTGCTCACCACCACAGGCCCGACCCCCAAACAGATTTTCGAACTCGATAGCTGCTTGATGGATGGATGAATTCCAACAAGTCGTCGTTCTTCAGTCCACTGCCGTGCAGTCTCCCTGTCCTGGCTCACACTCGCGCAATGATTGCGATTGAAGAGAAATACAGGCCTGAGACAACTCGTCCACCAATTTTTCACCTTCAAAATCTAGGCATTTTCGAAGAGCCATAACTCTGTTTAAAGGGGGTCTTGGACGATTTCAGAGATACCAATGTGATCAGCGTGTGCCCCTCTCCAAGACGAGCATGAAATCTGAAAATTATTTTTTTGGGTGTACTGTGCCTTTAAAGGTCTAAAGTCCAACCTCAGAATCGCAATTCTGTTTCTCTGCCTCTCTTAAAAAAACGGTCCCACGCTGATTCCAAAGATGTCTCTGGAATCGTACAACACCCTCTAGTAACGGAGTTATAGCCCCTCAAAAATTGAGCTACAGAAGCATGGTGGACAAGTTGTCCGAGGCTCGTAACTTCCGTCATTTGCAACCGATGTATGCGAACCGACCTGAATAGAGAAAGAGGCTGGGAATGAAGGGAAGAACTGGGCTATTGATCGGAAACCATCGCTCATCTCGCCACTTGTGAGCTCGACAGATCGTAAAAGGGGCGTGCCAAAGTTGCTTCCGGATGTGGGCGCCCCAGGGTGGCTTCCTCCTATATCTCGCTTATTTGGAGGAATTGAAAGCTCGCACTTGGCAGGTGCTATATAGGGTGGGTCTACTTCCCAATTATATGGAAATCTCTGATTTCGTCCCTGATCTTGGACTGTGCCTTTAAAGGAAGTGTTACCCATAAAAAAATTTGCCCGTTTTTTGGCGGAAACGTAGGCTTTGGGCCCCTCTAAGAAGAGTAAGTACGGAAGTAAAACGACGTGGGCGTGGTGACCCAATGGGTTGGCCGGACTACGAGATTTCACCTACTTCCTGGCCGGAAGACGGCCAGGAAGTGGGTGGAATCTCGTAGTCCCCCCAACCCATTGGGTCACCACGCCCACGCCATCTGACAGTTTTCATGCGTTCCTTTCACCAGGGGGACAGAGGCAGAATTTTACATTACTCTTTGTCGCGAAAGATTTTAACATCCAAGGATGTGCATTAACCCATCTTATTCTTTAAGAGTTTTTGGTACAGGAAGCATAAAATAAGGAAGTCACTCACCTAAGAATTTTGAAGCTGGAAATATTTGCGACATTTGTTTTGACGTTTTGTCCGCAGTGCACAAGCACATCAGCAGGCCTAAGTTAATATTTAGTAGTTTTCTTTAAAAAAATTCTTCTGCAATTTTCGACAGTTTCATGGGGGAGTTTCACGTTTTATTATCCACTACTTTGGAAACTTGAATACTCAAAAACACAGAAGATAGAACACGGTTTTTTATCGTGAACACTGTCTTTAAAGGCAGTGTTCACGATAATCTTCGATTTTGAGATTAATCGCTAAATCGATTGTTTGGCCCCCGAGTAGAACTTAAATGACGAAGAAACCGAGAAAAACGCACCAGAAGGGCACGAAATCCTCAAGTATCAGCCCGCCTCTTAAGTATCAATGGAACAGTTCGTTGTGACAGTGAAATCTTTTGTGGACCCGTCTTTTGCAATTCTCCATTATGTGCTGCTCCGTTCTTTCCTTCGGGCCCTAACTAATACTGTTGTGCCCAAAATATTCTTCCATTTTCGATTAGTCCCATTTTCTACCGGTGACAACCACCGTGAACATGTTCATCCAACCGGACAACTAGTCCAGGCCATAGAATAATGTCACTGAAATAAGACGAATTAGTGCGTTTCTCGCCGTTTCTTCGTGATTTTAGTGACACTTGGTAGCCAAGGCATTGTTTTGAGTGGAAGACTTGGAAACGAGAATCATCGTGAACACTGCCTTTAAGCTCGTTTGCTCATAGAGTATTCGTTATCTGCTTCCTGAGTTGAGATGGTTTCCGCGTCTGATAAACTATTTGACCCTTTCGTTGGCTCAAAACCGAAGAGAGCGTCAAGACTCCGACTTTGATTTTCTATCAGGTTTTCGTGTCTCAGCATGCTGCAGTTTCATTTTATTTTTTTCGAGCGCGTCGTTTTGACGCATGGATAAATGAAATTAAATAAGTTTGAGTGACCTATTTTCGGCCATCACCATGACGGTTTTATAATAATTGGGTGCACAACCCCATAGAACTGAGCCTATGTGTGGACTTCAGTACCGATCAACTATTACAGTTCCTGAGGTACGCAAGGTTCATCATGAGGTCCAGCATTATTTAGAATGTGTGGCATCAATATATACGCCAATTTTGTTGACTTCTGTGTTTATCTTCACTCGTTCTTCGATAAAGGATGTTCGTCATTGTAGAGGTCGGCGAGCGATTCTCTGCGTCTCACGCGAATCAATACTGGACTTGACTTCGTAATACAATTAACAATCTTACACGATTTTTGGATGGTTTTTGCCGTAACTGCAGTTCAACGTCGAAGTGCACGTTATGGTATGTTTACACAATGTGCTGAGTTGATCGCAAAACGCTTGGCTCCGGGCGAGATTGAACCAGCATATTCCCTTTCCGGGGGAGCGCCTTATCGCACTGCACCATCGTAGCCCCAGCGCCGCTCTCACTCAACTGCTCGGTAAATCTTCACCGAAGCAACCATCCTTTGATGATGATGATTGCAATCATCATCATCAAATGATGATTGCTGAATCATCAAAGGATCATCAAAGGATGATGAAGCAATCATCCTTTGATGATGAAAGGATGATTGCTTCGGTGAAGATTTACCGAGCAGTTGAGTGAGAGCGGCGCTGGGGCTACGGTGGTGCAGTGCGATAAGGCGCTCCCCCGGAAAGGGAATATGCTGGTTCAATCTCGCCCGGAGCCAAGCGTTTTGCGATCAACTCAGCACCTTGTGTAAACATACCATAACGTGCAGTGCGACGTTGAACTGCAGTTACGGCAAAAACCATCCAAAAATCGTGTAAGACTTAACTAGGGCATCATCTTGACAGGTCTACGACTGTTAGATAGTCTCTGACGGTATTCCTGTTTCATCCCGTTATGCGGGTGAAAGGATGATTGCTTCGGTGAAGATTTACCGAGCAGTTGAGTGAGAGCGGCGCTGGGCTACGGTGGTGCAGTGCGATAAGGCGCTCCCCCGGAAAGGGAATATGCTGGTTCAATCTCGCCCGGAGCCAAGCGTTTTGCCATCAACTCAGCACCTTGCGTAAACAATTAACAATGTCAAACTATTCTATACATTGGGCCCTGTAGCAGCTCGATCTATCCTCACATACATACACAGTATGAAATCAGCGGGGCCACCAAATTTCATAACCACTCGAGACAATTGTCAAAAGCAGTGTTCACGATCAATCTCGTTTTCTAGTTTTCAGTGTGAAACACTCTGTTTGCAGATGCTGGATGAGATAGAGTCGAAGAAAGCAGCGAAAACGGGCCAGAAATCGATGAAAACGGCCCCGAAGTGAAGATTTCGTTAGCCCAGCACGCCCCGCCTCTTGTTCTGACGAGCTTGTGGCGCCGCGGACGTATTCGATGGGATATTGCCGATCAACTCCGCCACGGTCAACCTGATCGATTCGAGCACATTTCGCTATTAGCGCACGTTTGCGGAAACTAGCGGGGCGCGTAAACTCGTCCGCGCCCTCAACTAGTATGTACGTACGCTGGAAACAGTTATTTTACCTCATTCTGAGCGTTTTTCTCTGCGGTTTCCCAACTATTCGTTAACTCACGACCAAACAACAATACTCTGGAGTCGAACTCGAATATGATATTCGTCGGGAACACTGCCTTTAACCATGATTGCAACAAATTATTGTTTTTTATGGTCAATGCTACACATCTATAAAAATCCAATACGATTTCAAGAACAAAAAAACGGACACTCAAGTTAGGTTAGGAAACAGCACTTGGAAGACAATGTTCCAGTCAACATTTCGAAGGAGTAATCACAAAGCAGTACACCTCACTTGACCCTGCCATGATTTCGAGTAGTTTTTTTTTCTCTGCAAAGATTGTGTGTTAGAAGCCTGAATCGGGGTACTTTTTGTGCTTCATTGCTAACCACAATATATAATAGAAACAGGAAGGAAAAATCCTTTACTTGGTAATTACATACTGGCGTGCGATTGCAGCCAGTGTGACCCACCATTGGGTCAAGATATATGGTGGCGCAATATAAGGGGCTAACTAGTATAATATGACGTGAAACTTCAACAAAATTCATGGAGCATCTCAAAAGAGACTGCTTCTGGCTACCCGCTCGGTTTGTGCTGTAATCTCTCCCCAGTGAAATGAAGAACTTCGATATTGGACTTGTCCGTGTGTATGCGCATAACTGAGAAGTCTTCAGCCCATTAAAGCTCGTGTTGCTACTCATAGAAAAAACATATCAAAGATCTTTCTGTTGCAGCTAATCTCAAAGATGATGCCATCCGCTTAACTATATACATGTACAACAGCGAGCGAAAGTGTTGAGCCACTGTTTCCAAACAGTCCTTACGAGCAATCTTGTTGGAGCTGCAAGCTCCAAGTATTAATTTCCTATTGAATGGTTTTCGAAAGCAAAACGTGGAAATGGAGGAAGCAACCTGCCTGTCTGCAGATAAAAGGACGGTTTCCGACGATTTTCTCAGAAAATGAATTTTTTGAAATGAACCAATAAAACATTCCAACACGAGTACTGTTAATGTAGTTTGAGCTCTATTGTTATGTGGCTTCCTTTTCACATTGAGTTGTAGTTTTTGAACTATCACAAGTCTTTACCGAGGCTAAAGGGCTGATGATGGTGTCGCGCAACTGTGTGCGATAGGCAGTCTGTCTTGCGGGATGACGTCGGTGATGCCTGATAGTCTATCAAGCTAATCAAAATGTGCACAATTGTTTCATTTCCTATTCAGACGATCATTTTGGACTTATATGTAGTTACTTTGTAACGACATCAACTATTAACTACGCACCGAATAGCATCGCATCGAGGCATTACATAATTTTTTCAAGTTTCGAAAGAAAAAAATTCTTCCCATCGCCGTTCAAACAAGTGGGTGCTCATACAATTCTGTCCAGCAACACGTTGTCAACGTTTTAGTTCAGGTCGTCGATATCGGCAACGGAACCGCTGGCAAGATAACTCACAGAAAGAATAATAATAATATTCATCATTGGCGCAAACATTCAATAACATAATATCCAACATGAAATTATCCGATGCCGGAAAAAAATTATTCGCAGAAATCACATAGAGGAATTTCTCCAAGTCTGGTGTCTCCAGTGACTGCGCCTACTTCCCGTGCGTGAACGTAACGAGCTGCATTAATGGGGTAATTTTGAAGCCGAGGGTGGGTGGGTGTCTGCTTGAAAACTGAAATAGCTGAAGTCCTCCGACCCTTTAAATACTAAGAGAACTCGAGAGCAAGCTGACGAAATCCATAAGTGGGCGTTCTCGATTTCTGGGCACCCACATTTTCGTCATTTTTTGCATTCCCCGAAAACACAAGTGCGGTTGAAGATTTTTTCATAGATGTTTGTACTTCTCATCGATTTTGAAGAAGATCAATAGTCGATCGATTTAATCAATTTTTGAGAAGGGTTGGTAATAGGTGTACAGATCTATAGGGAATCTTTAGGAGCACTTATGATTGAAGTTTGACCCCTAGATGCCGTCAAGGAAAGGAAAAAAGTTGCACGATTGAAGCTATTCCAAACACTGACCTGGCCCAAGACTGAATTTTGGCGATTTGTTCTCGAGCAATAATTCACAAAGCTGGTTTTGTGACAAGTTCTACTGTTGAAAATCGGGGACGCTCCAGCTTTTTGCTAAATATTTGTTTCAAGTGGCCATTTTGCGCTCCGAAACTTTGTACGTTTTGAGAGCGATGTTTGACGGAACGAACAGAACATACAAGGCGTTTAGTCAAGCGCATATGTAGGTGCAGTAAGATCAGAAATGTTTTTTTTTCACGACATTATTCCACCTTTCCAGAATTTCACATGCACATGTACCAATCTCTTTTTGCAACTGACTTGAATTTCAGCACCTCAAAGCAAACGATCTTTTAGATTAAGCGATTGATTTGGGCTATTGTACAGGTTAGAAATCTCTTCGTTCACTCTCTTGAAAAAATTTGGGAAACTATCTCCGAATTTATTACTTCATTCGAAAATCGAAAAAACGCGACATTTCACACAATTTTCACATAATGAATGTTATCGAATGACTATAATAAATATTTCTGATGGACATACCACAATGTTATAAATTTTCTGGTTCTGGAGGAGATGGGAGTACGGGGCGGGTCTGTCGTTTTGTTGGCCAATTAGCGGAGGTCTCTCCACCACCTGGGAAGTTGCCGATCGACCGGTGGAGGAAATAACCTAGCCCCGTACTCCCATCTTCCCTTGTGCCGAATTTATCGGCAGAAAACCATATTTTCGTCAGTAGATAGTATGTGGTGTCTCACTAGCTGATTGTTGCGGTGAATAAAGTGGGGATGTTGATCGAATTCACAGCGCGGGTGGGGTGAAGGAACAGTTTGGCTGGCACACGTGACGCGCGCGGCGGAATACCGCTGGGTTCACGTCGTGGTTGGGGCGTGTTAACCGTGAGCCCTCTGATAAAAAAAGTGGTTGTAGTTTAGTTACCGCGCCCCAACGATGACGTGAATGCATCGGTTTTCCGTCGAGCGCGTCACATGTGCCAGCCGAACTGCTCCTTAGCCTCACCCGCGCTGTGAATTCGATCAACATCCCATTAAAATGCAGCAATTAGCCAGCCCGACGACTCGCCGTCCTTAGCACCTCGTTAACGTTTCGCTCGCGACCCGCCCAGGCTCCGCCCCCACGGACAGAACGCCTCGCTGCCTTTGGACAACAACTTGGAGATCAGTATGCACAATAAGACCGAAAAATCCTCAGTTGTTTGAAACCCATAGCAGAGTAAGATGTCATGTCCTATGGGTTCCAAGTATTTGCGCACTTTGTAGATGTTTCTTTGCGACATGGACAAAATTTAAATGAATTGCTTAAAAAATTCGAGTGATGCTCATCGAAGAGAATGATTTTCAGAGAAGAGTTAGAAAAAAATGAGATAGAGCAATTGCTCTGTCCATGTTTTGGCTAGCCAATGTCGTAAACAATTCTCGAGTGGGGACAAAAAAGTCGAGGCGCATCTTCCTGTTTCCCATCCCGCTACTTGAATATAATTTCGGTTAGATGAATGTGTGAAAGGGTAGTTTCCAGTGGCAACGAATCGCTCTTGGGATAGACTCCGAATCTGAAATGGTTTCATATTTGTGAAGGATTTCATGTGCACGTCGGAGTCAATTGTAGCTGAGCAGGGCCAGCTAGTTGACCGGAGCCATGTTTCCGAACTTTTCGTATGAATGTGGTGCCAGTTTGCCCTGAACATGAGCGATAGAATACGTGAATCCGGCTCAGACAATGTGACGGTCACGAACGCGATAGTTGACTGAGCAACGAAAACTGATCTACATACACAAAACAGATAAGAAAAATAATTTTATTGTAGCTCAATACCAGTCGTTATGGAATGCTGAGATGGACCTGTATAACAAAGATTGTTATTGTTCGAAGGAGCTTGTAGTCTTTTTCCTAAATGGAATGAGGTAGGATGTAACGAGGGTCTTCTATAGTCCATGTTATGTCGCTTCAGGTGAGAAGCTAAGTGTGTGAAAAATTGTTTCGAAAAACAACAGTGAAGACTATACGATGAACATCATTCTTGTGGCCGTGGAAAGATACATCGAGCTCCTCCAAAAGGATGATGAAGGAATCACGTAGGCGTCAACCGTACGAGTGAATCCTCTAGGAAATCCATCTGAAATTCAAAATTCTTCGTGTAACTCCAAAGGCGTGCAATTATAGGCCATAACCAACTACAGTAAATTGAAAATCGTAATCTAAATTGACTTATCGTCTTATTCGGGCTAAATTCATTTTTCCTTCCAGCGCTTGTGCTGCATAAGCGCGCGGAACACAGTAAATTTAGCTGGAAAAAAGAGGATAAGTCAATAAAGAGGACAATTTTCATAGAACGGTAGTTCGCAGACCGTAGTGGCGGCAAAATAACTTTCTGGAGAGGCAGACGAAATGGACGCGGAAGGAATTGTGAATACTACTTGCAGAACGACTGCTGTGAGCTCGCGCAGAGCCCTCCTCCTTCTCCTACATAGTTGCGTATATGATCACTTAACTTGTTCTAGGACTTATAGAGACTTTAGATCGCTCTTTACTGTGTTTCTTGCACTCTTGCAAGAGTCAGAAAGTACAGTGTTCGTTGTTTTTCTGTTCTGAGTTGTAAAAGGGTGAGTGTTCTTCTATTGTGCGATTTCGGGAAACATTTTCTGAAGAGAAACCGACTCAACCAATTCTACTTACTTAGTGAAATAGAATTCAGCATGCTTTTCCGTTTGAGACTTCGTGTGTTTTCTTTAATTAGCTTCTGTTTCTTGCAACTCAAGGCTTTATGTGCTTACAAGGGGAACTATTTTAGCATTGCGAGAGTTGAGCAAAGTGAAGTACATAGCGAGAAACCCCATGCTACGCGTAGCAAAAACTGTGAGTGACTCCGACCTAATCCTACATCCAAAAAAGTTATATGCTCGATATGATCGGTTGTAGTAGTAGAATGACGTTCTTCATAATGTAGCCAACCACTAAAATTCGAAACTCTGGTATCGGACCTCATATTCGTGTTCAGCGCCCAAACAAAAAACGCGTCCTCGCCTGTCATCAGACGAAACCCTACTAGAGGTATTATAAGTAGTATCGGCTATGTACGATTCAAAGAAAAGAAGCGACCGAAATTTGTGATTTGTGGAAGTCGGGTGCACAAATGGTATAGTGAACTCTGATTTTAATATGTGTAACCATATGAAAAACTCACTTGTCCCAACCACGTACGTTATAGTGGACAGGAGACTGGGCTGGTGGTTTGAAAACGACATAGGAGGACTGACCAGTGCTACCAGTTCCAGCGGTTTGAGCGGCAATAAGGGTTCTAAAAAACCGAATGATACTTTTTACCTGCTTGTCTCTGGAGGAAAGTTGTTGAACACCTACTGAGCGATTCCCGGTGGCACGCAATATGGAGGGTTCACTCCGTCATCGACACATACAAAACCAACGAAACATCTCGTTGTAGCACATCTTGATCCTACAGTTATGTGTTATTTCTTATTTCGATTCGCAAAAAAAAAAACAAACGAAAAAACAGCACCTCCTATGGTGGGCATCGCGGTTGTCCCTGGAGGTGGTGGTTGTGGTGGCGGAGATGTGACGTATGTAGCGGAAGGATGTTCAACAACACCACTCGTTCCCGTACTAAAAGAACAGAGTTTCTGATTCATTTTTTACGAGAGCACGAACTGTGACTAAAATAAGCGTAAAGCATATCAAACGGAGGAATGGCGATAAAAAACGATTGTTGTATTATCCTCATGAGAAGGTGGGCTCTGGTTCATTTCATGCACAGTCGGCATGAATCCTAGGGATTCTTTGCGTTCCCCTTTGAAGGTTGGCGCAAACTTGGTTGAAATATCTTATAGAATATGGCACCGAGTTTGCGATAGCCTCTCAATGGGGAACGCAATGTATCACTGGAATCCATGCCGACTGTAAGCTCCAGTCTCTCGCACTCAGCAAGTCAACTAGAAACAGAGCGCACCTTGAGCTCAAGAGTGAAGTGGGACGCACAGAATCGGTCTAATCAGAACCCTTGTATTAGTATACGTTTCTGTTGTCTCTGTGCCAGCAAGGTTTTGTATGATGGTACGGATTTATTTGACTGACGTTTCGAGAAAATTCTCGGTTCAAGGCCTGAAATTGTGCGAAACGTTGACTCGAGCCTTACCCGATCAAACGCCTCTACCTCTTTTCCGCTAGTTTCGAGACCGCCCACGAACTCCCAGAGAAGCGAAACCCTTGACGACGAATCAACCTTGTACCGTACCACCATCGACTAGCTCCACACCCGCAGTCGTAACAAAGATAGAGCAAGTGAGACACTCGCACACGCGAGCACACGCACGCGCGAGAACACGCATGCGCGAGGCATTCAAGTAGCTCGCGAGAGTGGTGTGTGATTTCCTCAAAGCTCACATAAGGATACGAAGGGCGAGAACTCGCTGGTTATGGCAATGCACTCATTTTTGTTGTTTTGCCTAGGGTTTCTCGAACGTATCCAAAACGCTTCCAGAGCCTTTCGAGGGCCAATATCGTGTTTCTGTGAGAGGATCTTGCATTTCACATTGGAGTCCTGGCCACCGTGGTCCACAACCTTGTGTTTCCTCAAAGGTGTTAGAAGGCTGCTTCGCCTCTTGCCCGCGAGCTGTTCGTTGATACGCACGCTGAGCATGCGTCCAGTTTCGCCGATGTAAGTGGCGTCACATGCTAAACAGCTGTTTTCGTAAATTACTCCCTTTTGTGCGCAGTCACCTAGTTTGCCATTAGGACAAACTAAGCAGTTCTCCGTGACACATGAGTCTGTTGCTTGATATTCTCCTTGGAATATTCACGAGGACGACGTAATCAGCTAGATCTGCTCTCAGGATGCAGTGGCGCAACGCAGCGCTCACCCGGTCGAAAATGAAGAGTAGCAGCAACGGAATCTCGTTCTGGAAAGAGTTTCGGAGAGGCCTGCCATAACTTTAGTCATGCCGCAATGTCATGTATCCGTTTTGCCTGGCGACAGTGCTGGCTAATTGTCGTGACTCCTCCCTTTCTGCGTTACCTGTGCAAACTCCATCAACTGCATGTTACGAATGACAGCGTTTTTCACGGCTTGCGGGTGGGCAGAGCATCTGCTCACAAACACGCGGCCTAGCAATGGGTCAGAGGCTAGCTCCGGTACTCACGGTGTGCTTCATGAGTAGAATCGAGCGGCCAGTGATAGAAAGGTTTCCAATCATGTACTGCCGGTATATCGACGATTGTTGGGTGATAACGGCAAATCAGCTTGAAATGGATGAGCTGTTCAGTGTCCTCAACCGACAGTCAGGATTCATAAGAATCACTAGAAAAACACCGTAAGAAGGGTGGCTCCCGTTTCTGAACACGATGGTTAAGGTTGAAAATGGAGAATACAGCGTAAAATGGTACCGGAAGGCATGATCTAAAAATCTATGGATCTATGCAAGCTCTGCCCACACACAAGCCGTGAAAAACGCTGTCATTCGTAACATGTCTAAAACAGCTGGAGTTTGCACAGGTAACGCAGAAAGGGAGGAGTCACGACAATTAGCCAGCACTGTCGCCACGCAAAACGGATACATGACATTGCGGCATGAACGAAGTCATGGCAGACCTCTCCGAAACTCTTTTCAGCACAAAAATCCGTTGCTGCTACTCTTCATTTTCGACCGAGTGAGCGCTGCGTTGCGCCACTGCATCCTGAGAGCATATCTAGCTGATGACGTCGTCCTCGTGAATATTCCAAGGGAGAATATCAAACGTCAGATTATACGAAACAGACTCTACGATCGCTCATGTGTCACGGAGAACTGCTTAGTTTGTCCTAATGGCAAAGAAGGTGACTGCGCACAAAAGGGAGTGATTTACGAAATCACCTGTTTAGCATGTGACGCCACTTACATCGGCGAAACTGGACGCATGCTCAGGGTGCGTATCAACGAACACCTCGCGGGCAAGAGACGAAGCAGCCTTCTCAAACCTTTGGGGAAACACAAGGTTGTGGACCACGGTGGCTAGGACTTCAATGTGAAATGCAAAATCCTCTCTCATTAATACGATATTGGCCCTCGAAAGGCTATAGAAGCGTTTAGGATAAACCCTAGGCTAAACAACAGGGACGGTAGTAATCCATGCGAAACTACGAGTTTTATGTCGCGAGCTGACGTTCGAAACTCGCAGAATGAACTGATTGAAACCGGGACCACACACGCATCATCATGCGAGGTGTTGCGTTTCTTTGCAAAACTTCGCTTCTCTAAGGAGTTGAACCCTCAGTGCTTTTAACCGTAGCGGCGATCACTGGCATTGCACCGAGATCGCACTGTGACCTGATGATGTTTCCATTATAGGTGTCTCCCATTGCCAACACAGTATTGTGTTTCTGGCCACAGCAGAGGCTCAAACTAGTAGTTAACGTCATAGTACCTACTTAAAAGCTTAAATTGATAGAGGAATGAAGCAGTGAAAATTGTACACTCAAGGCGTTTATAATGGAGTGATTGGTCAAGCGGAACTCAAAACTCAATTCCTACATACTTTCTTGTATGAGACATGTGAAAGAATCTATTTAAGTCGTTCCTCATTCAAGTGAATTCGATCGGCCTTCTGGACTACAATAAAAGGACCTCAATAAGTACACGCCTATTCATTTTCCTCAACGTTCTTCGACGGATTCTATTTGTTCTATAAATATGATTGCTGTTAATCCTTGCCGCAATTTTCACCTCTCAATTCTTGTGTCAAACCTACTGATGCCTATTTCTTCTCGGCACCTACTCACCTCGCACAAAAGCAGGACATTCAAATCTCTGACTTTTTTCTATCGTTTGAACGACCGCATAAGCAAAAGTTTTCGTTGGCTCAAAAAAACGTTTTCTCACCCATCCGGAAAAAAATTATGCTTCTCCTGATAACTTGGGCATAGCAAAATGATCTTTTTTGCACGCTTTGGATACTGATACCTTATCAAATCGGACTGAAAAGGTCACAACTCCAATGAAAAGTGCAAATGCCCTACCAACTTTCGCAGCTTTGAGGTTTTGCTAGAAAATTTGTAGAAACTGTGAAAGAAATTGTTAAAACGTTTGATTAGACTCAGCCCATACCTTGAGCTTCCGTGAAATTTCGAAATGAATTTTCGCTTATCCTCCCGAACAACCAGCAACGTGTCCAAAATTTTATTTTTTGTGAATTTAGAAATTGAGCGTGTAGATTGAGACATATGAAATCAAATTATATGATTCTCGCACTTGACGAAAAATTCATTTTTTATCGAACCTAAAAAACTTCTTTTTTTCTCAACTAATTCCTCAGAACACGGATTCACAGGAAATTGAGAACCTCCTTGAGAAAATTAGGAAGTTTTAGAATTAAGAAAATTTTGATAAGACAGATTTTTGTTTTTTTTTGCACCTACACATTTGCACTTGTACTTACTGTCCGATCAAAATCTGTTTGGGAAACTCAGTCGAACGAGCAAAGTGATGCTCGATAATTTCCGCATCACCCTGATACATGGCTCCGATTAGGATCTCCGAGAAATTGAATATTGAAGAACAAAATTTAAAACACCACATTTCGATCACTTTTTGGAAATCGAAGAATCAAAAAACGAAACTTCCGAACGTAATCGAAAACGGAATGATATAAAAAAGAAATAAGAAAATCGAAAAATCGCGTAAGTCTGAAATCGATTCGATCGCAAAAAAATCTAGGGGACAACTTCGGTTCACATTGCTCGACGTCGTAGAGTTTTGACCTCATCAATTTGATTTGGTAAGGGTTCAGTGCCTGAATTGTACTAAGTAAGATTAATTTTGCTATGCCCAGCCTATCAGTAGCAAATATTCGCTCCTTCCAAGTGAAAACGTGAAAATCATGGATTTATGACATCATCAGTCCAGTTTGATAAGGTATCAATTCATTACTTGTGTCAAAAGGAATTAATTTTGCGATTTCCAGGTCATCAGGAGTAAGTTATCGCTCCACTAGTGTGAAAACTTATAACTCGAAGAGCTATAATCTTAACAGTTGAGTTTGATATGGTGTCAACGCCTGACTTCTGCAAAAAAAAAATTAATTCAGCTACTTCCAAGTTAATCAAACCTAATACTCGCTTTTCCGGCTCAAAATGCTCCAAATCTTATGGATATGTTCATATCACTTCGATTTGATAATTTATCAAAGCTAGATTAGTGTTAAAATAGTTTATAATCAAGTTTTTACGCTAACATGACCAAATCCCGGCTTTTCCGCGTTCAAAACGCGCGATCTACCGATTTTTGCCGAGGTGTATCCTTGGAGGTCGGCTGTCAATAATTTTATGACTGCGACTGTCTGCGCACTTGCTGACAGCCTGTGCGAAACAGCACCCACCTCGCATGATGAACGAAAAAGTCCTCCGCACCACTTCTTCTCCCCGAAACTGGGAGTCTCTCGCGTCTCCACCACCGCTGCGCTGTTTCGCCTCTCGCTGCCCACCTCGCCTAGAGATAGAGTCTGCTGCCAGTTTCAGCGATCTCGCGAGGGTGCCCGAAACCATGAGGTTAACCCGCAATGAGCTCCATAGAAGCGAGCACAGGATAGGAAGCGGTTGACCATTTTGCACCAGATTTGGAAGATGGGTCCCTTTGAAGTCGTGGAACATTACGGATACGGTTTAAAACCTGTTCATTGCTATATCGCCTCAAAATCGCCTCTTTTTGTGAGGCCGAAACTCGCAGAATACCTGCATGGTTTGTCCATTTCGAAACTCGTAGTTCCGAATGGATTACTACCACCCCAGAAATGAGTGCTTTGCCATAACCAGCGAGTTCCTGCCCTTCGTATCATTATGTGAGCTTCGGGGAAATCACACACCGCTCTTGCGAGTTACTTTAATGCCTCGCGCTTGCGTGTTCTCGCGCGTGCGTGTGCTCGCGTGTGCGTGTGCCTCACTTGCTCTTTCTTTGTTACGACTGCGGGTGTGGAGCTATTCGGTGGTGGTACGGTATAAGGCTAGTTCGTCGTCGAGGGGTTCGCTTCACTGGGAGTTCATGGGCGGTCTCGAAACTAGCCGAAAAGAGGTAAAGGCGTTTGATCGGGTATGGCTCGAGTCAACGTTTCGCACAATTTCAGGTCTTGAAAACGAGGATTTGCTCGAAACGTCGGCCAAATAAATCCGTACCATCATACAAAACCTTGCTGGATCAGAGGCAACAGAAACATATACTGGAAATGGCAAGGTTTCAAGAAATCCGTTCATGGAGGTTATTGATAGAAGTTCTTGTATCAGTGTATTTATACACCGCAAGGCAGTGGCCAATATTGTCCAACGCAGGAAACCATGCCTACCCGTTGTTCCACGACTCGTCTTGCCCCTTCTTTGCCAAACAACTAGATCCAATCTTTACACGTCTTGGAATTTTTGGAGACTTCTATGATTTAGATAAGAGGGCCCTCTGAGTGAGTTATGAATGCAAATTATGGAGGAATTTCAAACCTGGGTGAAGGCGGAACTGATGGAGAAGGAATTCGCGGTCTAATCCTTGTAAACCAAACTGGCTTCAGATTCTGCCGAGGACCACTGGGAACTTAATGATAACTGTTGACCTTCGATTTCCTTGCAGCAACGACCAAGATTGTTATACACTCCTTTATTCAGCTTACGTTTCGGCGAGTTTTGCCGTCTTCAGAGCCTGGAAAAACCGAAATCACGTCTGAAATACTATCCCATCACAACGCATTCCATTCTACAGGCTAATACTCAAACGGAAGTGAGCAAACGACATGATGCCATAGTAAATACCAACCTTTTGGAGGGACCGATTGGCCCAAAGCCCAATCGGTTCCTCCAAAAGGTTGGTATTTACTATGGCATCATGTCGTTTGCTCACTTCCGTTTGAGTATTAGCCTGTAGAATGGAATGCGGTTTGATGGGATAGTATTTCAGACATGATTTCGGTTTTTCCAGGCTCTGAAGACGGCAAAACTCGCCGAAACGTAGGCTGAATAAAGGAGTGTATAACAATCTTGGTCGTTGCTGCAAGGAAATCGAAGGTCAACTACATATCAATGCCAAGATTCATTGAGAGTCGCACTTGGACAGTTCTTAAATGATAACAGTTTACATAAAAGTAAAGAACGTTCTGTACGCATGGAAATGAGAGTGTCAAGCAGTCACGATAAAGTCATGACATTCACATATTGAACTCACCTCTAACATTCAAGGGTCCTATGTAATTTTCTGCTGCATTGACCTACCTGTGTATCTGTTCGGCAATTTATGGTTCCCATTTCCCACGCTGGTGACTCTTGTTCCCGCCGTAGCTCTAAATTAAAAAGTCCTGTGTAACGGAACAGTTATGATACCTTTTGCTCTTTGCACTTTGAAGAAAGGAAAATAACGTCGAACTCTCTTCTTATGATTTTTTTTACAAATATTTGTCTGGCAATGAATGGTACACCTTTATGCTGAATTTCCCAACAAAAAACCATGACACACCTCCACTATTCTCATATAATACAGCTCACTTCTCGCCGGCCAAGTCGGGCTAGTCGACTTCGCGCGGCTCCAATTTTGTGGGCGTGACACAGCGCCCCACTTCCCGCGGAGAGAGAGGCTTTCCCGTATTTCCGCGGAGTATCGGCCCTCAGTCGGCTATTCCTCGGGGTCACCGAACACTTACTCATCGACTCCCACTTTGATACCATCATTGCACCACCCACTAGAGTGGAGCCAATGAACGATTGCTGAGCAGAGAACGCTGTGTTGAGACTCTTTCCAAAACAAGCGCTGTGTGCGACGCTGGCTTTGGGCAGGTGAACCACTGTTCGTTGATGGGATCTGCGAATGGGAAGGCTGCAAGGACCAGTGAGTGTAGGAAGCTTCCCCGTATAAGCTCACTCTTTACTTGTCAGGAGCAGTTCAAGAAGAAATCTCCAGATGCGGATTTTTGAATCTTGTTTTGACAGACCTTTACTTGAAGGGTTATTTTTGAATGTGCAGTGAACTGTTTTAGGACTGTCTTGTGTCAGTCATCAGATTAGCCGTAAGGCGGTGGCAGAAGGGTCGCAGAGTGCTTGTTTACTGTGTACGGGTAGTCAACAAAACGGCGCTGCCGACTGCCCGCTACCGATCTATTGGCCTTCCGCGAGAGGGGTTACGGGACGTTGGCTTGTGGTACCGCGGGAAGTGTGATGTCTCTACCTGAGTATTGGTATTCCCACACAGGATGGAAGAAACTTCAAGGTCTAACATTTCAAGAAGACCACAATGAAAATCAATAGGACATGTTTTGGCCAGATACGTCTAACTCTCTCCCAACAGGAAGTCTGTGTAGCAAAAGTGCTCACTCACATATTCGGTTTGGTGTTCCATTTTGAAGGTTGGGAAGAATCATTCGGTAATCTAGATCTTGTAACTTCCGAGGGTGGATGAATGAATCGCACCATGTTAGGTGATAAAGGCCTTCTGCCTAGAAACATGTCATCATTGTGATGATTGTGGTGAGACAGACTTCATATTATCCGCTCAAAATTGACGACTGCTTTGTACCTGGCTGCAGATTGTCTCGAGTTGCTAGTGGCTCCACATACTGACCTGCTCCTGTGTTCGTGATGTGTACGCTGGTCACCCTGAAACCTTCACCAAAAACTCTCCAGGCTTTTTTTACGGCACAGGCTCAGAGTTATCCGAACTCAGATGATCCTAAAAGAGAGCTATGTCAGAAAATCTGAAAACGATTAGGATGGAATTCCGATGCGCAAAATACGAAAGCACGCAAAACGAGAACCAAAAATGCCCGTCTATAGTCCCTTTCAGATCGTCTCTAGTCCTTTCTAGGCCGTCCGTAGTCCCTCCTAGGTCTTCCGCAGCACCAACTAGTCCCACCCAGTCGATACGCGGGTTAGGGGCTGAGCAGAGTGCAATGAGGACGCGGTGCGGCCTGATGGTGGGCTGCCGTATTGATAGATCGCCGATCTATCAATACGGCAGCCCACCATCAGGCCGCGCCGGGCCCTAATGGCACTCTGCTCAGCCCCTAAAGGCGGTGTTCACGATAAGAATAGTTTTTTCTGCTCTTCCGTCTTTCTTGAAGACGGTTCCATGCTGAATCCAATGATGTTTTTGGAATCGTACGAGACCTTCTAGGAACAGAGTTATGGTCCCTCAAAAATTGAGCTAGGGAAGCTTGGTGGACGAGTTGTCCAAGGCTTGTAACTTCCGTCTTTTGCAGCCGATGTGTGCGAGCTGACCTGAGTAAAGAGAGAAGTTGAGAATGAAGTGAAGAACGGGGCTATTGATCGGAAACCATCACTCATCTCACAATCTCGAGCATTCCTTTGTTCACGTCGGTGGGCGTGGAAAGTGCATCCGGGGTGTGACGAGCTGACGGGTGTCCAACTTTGGGGCTGTAGGGGACCGTTTCGAGCTCATTTTTCTTAGTTTTTTTTCAACGTTAGGGTTGCGCCAGGCCCCGCTGCTGCCGATCTCCACCAAAAGTCAGACATGGCTTTTATCGTGGACACTGCCTTTAAAGGCAGTGTTCACGAAAAAAAAGTTGCCCGTTTTTTGGCTAAAACGTTAGCTTTGGGTCGCTCTAAGAAGAATAAGAACGGAAGTGCGATGAAAAACGGCCTCGTGGGTCAGCCAACCCATTGGGCCACTCCGCCCGCGCCCTATAACAGTTTTCCTGAGTTCGTGGTTAGATGAGCGATGGTTTCCGATCAAAAGCCCGTTCTTCCCTTCATTCTCAACGCCTCTCTTTACTCAGGTCAGCTCGCACACATCGGCTGCAAAAAACGGGAGTTAGAAGCCTCGGAAAACTCGTCAACAACATTTCCCTAGCTGAACTTTGAGGGGCCATAACTCCGTTTCCAGGGGGTCTTGTACGATGCCAGGGACATCATTGAAATCAGCATTGGACCGTTTTCAAGATAGGCAAAAAAACAAAAAAAACGACTTTTATCGTGAACACTGCCTTTAAGCACGCAGAACTAAGGCAAAATATGTTCTTCATTAGTTCCTCATAAGTCAGCCGTAGTCCGCCCCTGTCCCAATGCGACCGAAAGTGGGTCAACAATACTATTAACATCATTGCGGCATCCCGTCGAGGGCAGCCGATGCTTGCGAGGTGAGACAATGAGCGACCTTGGGGGACCACTTCGGACTATCGTCCAACTATGACGGGGGCCTCAAAGACAATCTTCTTCAAAAAAAAAGTATTTTGTTGTTGGCAGATTATGTTGTCACACATCTGTTTTCGTAAATTGGAAATTTAAGCAATTCCAGTGGCTAAACAAGGGGTCTTCGGTGTTTATGAAGGGGAAATAACCAACAAATTAAAAAAAAAGCTAGATGGGCATGAATGTAACTCATTAATTGTGTCCAATTCACACTTTCGTTTTCCATCAATCGAGCTACCTTATGCGAATCTTGAAAAAGAGCATCGTCGTCTAGATTCGGTGAGGAGTCTCCGAACAACTCTGATGTTCACGATGACCCACTCGACAGCTGCCCGTTATTTCATCACTTTCTGCACTATTTCGATACAATCGTGCCCTTTTGCAGGTTATCCTGATAATTCCTAGATTTAAAACCATCTGACATTGTTATGGTTCACTTTATCTCGGATAGGATTTCCGCTTCTGAAGAAAAGTATTCTGGGCCAATTTCTCAAGCTAATTTTTGTTTTTTTTAAGTTGCTTTTTTTAGAAACCATAGCTAAGAACGAATTCAGATCATCTGAAAAAAAAATCAGTTGAGATTATCTGACTTGACTCTTCATTACCAACCATTAACTCCAAGCATCCACTCGCCCTGATGAACTCCATATGTACAATGTACTTCCAGAGTAACCTACCTTGTTCCGGATGTTCCTATTGGACCATTCACAAATGATTGAGTCCGTGGAGCAGGTGTTGCCCTTCTTATGAAAGCTCCTTGTTTCACTACAATCATGTGTTTTCTTCTTCTTTTTTGAGATCAGACATCACACAATCGCATAATTTGCCCCCGCATGAAAAGACTAGCCGTACCTGATTGGGAGTTGCCTTGAGTCGGTGGTGGTTGTGGATACTGATCTGCTCCTGTGCTCGTGATGCGTACGCTAGTCACCCTGAATCGAATACTTTCTGTAAATCTTCGAGCCTCTCTGTGCGAGTCAACTACGAAAATTCACACCGATTCTGCTCAACTTTATGGCTGTTACAGGATAGCTCACCTCGTTCCGGATGACCCTATTGCACCGTTCACCAATGGCTGAGTCCAAGGAGCAAATGGTCCCCATCGGATGAAAGCTGCTTGTGTGGCTACAATAAGGTTTTGACATTATTGAACTCGGAACGGTTTCAAAGCCTTTGTTCAGTTGCGAGTGTTACCTCTTGTCTTATTTGGTAAGTGACTCATCCAGTCGGAGGATAACTGGAGAGGTTACCAAAATGCGCTTTCGCTAACCTTACCCTTTAGAGAAAGAGCAATTTACCTACATTCAGTTTGAAAAAAAATACTTCTCTTTTTATCAACGGTGCTGAATGGAGACACGAATCCAATGAAATATCAAAGGAATCATTCACGATAAATTTTGGTTCCGAAGTTATATGGATATGAAGAAAGCTCAAGTGCCCTATATATTAGTAACGCTAAAAAAAGTGCGAAAGAAAAAGTAACTCTCCTAATCGGGATAGAACCACTTCTCCTACTTCGACTTTTGAAAAGGTAAGAGTCAATCGCCAAGTTGAGACTTGATCTCTCAAACAAATCGAGTTCAGTTTAATTTCAAGTGATTTGTGAGACCGGAAATGCTGGGGCGGTGGTAATCTGGCCTTAAGTGCGAATTAGTGATAGTCTGTTGGTACCTGCTCGTTGGTGCCCCTGCTTCTACTGAACCCAGCAGATGTTTGAGTGTACACAGGGAACGTTCGAGCGATATAGCGTGCACAACTATATCGCGAAAGTATCCCGCACCTTGCATAAAGGTGTCGCCGTCCGGCACATTAAGTCCTCTGGTCCATAACACCTTAGGATCCGTACCTAAGGAGTCATGGAGTCTTTGGCCACAAGCCACAATTTCGCCACCCTGAACTGTCGATTGCTGTCGAGTGATATCCAAAAAATTGCGCCATCCAGACTTCTGAGATATTTCCATGCACCATTTGCTGCTTTGCAGGAAACCCGCCTCAAGGATAGACCCGTCATCAGCGTCGGAGAGTACACCATCTACTGCGGTAACGCTGACGATAGGAGAGTGGGAGGCTGTGCAATAGCTGTAAGGAAGGATTTCAATGGTATGGTCAAGGAGTTTGGCTCATCGTCGTGCTGGAATGCATTCGTACGACAGCGGGATCGCAGAGGATTCAATCTCTGGATAGTGAGTGCTCATGCGCCTACTGAAACCGCCGAAGACAATTCGAAGGATGTGTTTTATGAGGAACTCAATACGTTGCTGGCCAGGATACCTTGTCAACATGCTGTTGTCGTGGGGATTGACGCAAATGCGAAGATGGGACTTGATCAGGAATCCGAAGTACTCGGTAAATGGTTCTACCCAGTGAAGCAAACATCGGACAATGGCTACCGCCTTGTCGACTTTTGTGAATGCAGTGGTCTGATTATTGCATCGACATTCAAGAGGAATCATCGCCGCCATCAGCTTACGTGGCAGGGACCAACCCAGCTATCTCTAGAAGAGCAGCGGAAGCGGAAGATGACAATTTTGAAACTACAGCTTGACTATGTCCTGAAGAGGAATATTCCAGCTTCGGATATTCGAAAATCTAGAGCTGTGTGGGATGTCGCATTCGATTCGGATCACCGTCCTGTTCTGTTGAACTTCACTGCGAGGTTTCATAAGAGGAAGCGAGGGGCTCAGCCTCTCCAGAGGATTGACATGACAAGGGTCAGAAATGAAGAGTGCAGAAGGAATTTCCGACAACGCGTTTCTATTCACATCGGAGTACGGACTAAGAAGAAACTCTGCGACGCGGATTCTTTTGTCAAAAACCAGCCTAAGAAGAAGTTCGCCTACGTCTCAGAAGAAACAACATCTACCTACAACAGAGTATGTGCTCTCCGAACTGCAGGAAACTTCGTGGAGGAGAAGCGTCTGAGCAGCATGTTGCGTCGGCAGCTTCAAAGTGACTGCGAACGAGAGTGGACGTGTAGAGCTAAGGAGTTCGAGAAGGCTTGGTAGGAGAAGAATCCGAAGAAAGCCTACACGTTGCTGCGACAGTATAGCGGGAAGATGAAGAGTTGTTCTCCTGTCTTAAAGACTACCAATGGAGTTGCAGATGGTGATGCGACGCTGCCAATATGGAAGGGTTACTTCAGTTCACTACTGAATCGTCCAGCGCCATCAGTGCCTGAGCTCCCGCATGTTCAGAGAGCACATCACGATGTCAGTGAGGAACCGCCGACTGAGTCTGAAGTTTTGGATTGTGTTCGGAAAATGAAGAATGGAAAGGCAGGTGGAGATGGCAACATCACTGCTGGAATGCTGAAAGCTCTTCCTCCGTCTGGGATTCGTGAAATGACCAACACCATCCGTGCCATATGGATGAGCGAAAGGATACCCGATTCGTGGAGACATGCGATCATCGTACCTCTTCACAAGAAGCTATCCGTCACGGATCCTAAGAACTACAGAAGAATCTCTCTACTTCGAGTCATGTACAAGGTTTTAGAACGTATCATTCTCGAGCGACTTATCAAACATAGTGAAGGAACGACCAGAGATGAGCAAGCCGGTTTTCGACCTGGAAGATCGACCATCGACCAAGTGTTCGTCGTGAGAAGAGTAATTGAATCGTGTCAGCGGTATTCGATGCTATTACAGCTTGCTTTTTTGGACTTTGAAGCCGCGTTCGACTCTCCTCATCGTGATCAGTTGCTCAACGCTCTGCGAGCCGATGGAGTCCCGGAAAAGTATGTTCGACTAATCGAGGACATGAACAAAGGAACAACAGCAGCAGTTCGTACACTTGTCGGATTTACGTCAGCTTTCGAGGTGAAAACAGGAGTAAGGCAAAGAGCCGTTGCAGGACCTTTTCTTTTTAACTTCGCCGTTGATGACGTCATGCGTAGAGTTGCAGAACAGTTTCTTACGGATGTGATCCTAATACCATCAGAACGCTCCCTTGTCGACCTGGAGTACGCCGACGGCATTGTGTTATTCGCTGGAAATAACGCAAAACTGCAAAGGATTGTGAACCTCGTTTCGAAGTATGCCACAGCCTATGGACTTCGTCTTCGCCCCGACAAATGCAAGCAGATGTGGTTCTCTCAGAGGCCTTCAACGGGAGTTTGTGTGGACGGACAACGTATCGAACTGGTGGACGATTTCTGTTATTTGGGCTGTTTGCTGAAGAACGATGGTAGTCATGCAGCGGATATTCGACAACGATGAGCGAAAGCAACGTCTGCATTCAATTCTTTAACCAAGTGTTTGTGGTCTACCACCATTGCGAAGGAACTCAAGTTAGCGCGTCTACCTATCCGCTAATCGCCCTATCATGATATACGGATCGGAGACGTGGGCAGCACCGAAGACGCAGATGGAAAGGTTGGATTGCACGGAGAGGAAGCTTTTTAGGCGTTTGCTTGGATATTTCTGGCCGCGCGCATGCCATAACGAAGACCTTTACAAGGAAATCGACGCAGTACATCAACGCTTGACGCGAGGGAGGTGCCAGCATCTCCCAACGCCATCTCAAGCAGCAATGGAAAGTCGACTTCGACTGCTCGGGCATATACTAAGAAGAACGCCGGATCATCTCGTACAATACGCTTTAAGAATGCTTCCAAATCCTGTCTGGAAACGGCCACCTGGGCGTAGGCGGAAGTTGTGGACGGATGTGGTTAAAGGGGATTTGAAGTCACTCGGCATCGAAAGACAGTTCAGGCGCGATGTTTCGTTTCGCAGGAAATGGAATAGTGACAACTGGATGGAATGTGTTCAAATTGTGGCTGAAGACCGTGAAAAATGGACACGGCTGACTACTAGGACGGCACACCTCGGTGAAGATGCGGAACGACCGCGTCAGGCGAAAGCCAACCGATTAGGTCAAGTAAGTCAGTGATAATGAACATCTTTCACTGATGTGGAGTAGACAACCATAATAATGAGGGGTTAGCTTTATGTTGAGTTAGGATCTGAAACGCTGTGAACAAAATTTACCACACCTGTGAGAAGCGAACCAGACCAACAAGACCGTAACGAGAGCACCGCGACATTGCACTGTGCCATAGCGCTAGCTGTTCATCGCTAGATCAGGCACGTGAGGTAGTGGTGCAACGCATTGAGGAAAGCAAAATGCAGTCATCAGGCTTACTGATGCATCACATAATGTACTCAGAAGCACAATACACTCTCAGACATGGATTTTTTTCGATTTTTATTCTAGTGTGTAGAAGAATTCTCTTCTGTAACTCTTGTCAAGGGCGAGATCTCAATCCCCAGTAAGTGGCGAGATATAATCGGCCACCAGGCCATCCCTTTTCTTAGCCTTCGAGCTCAATAGCGGCTACATATATGGATGGATTTCATCAACGACTTTGGTTTCCATTCCTTTGCCAGCTTGTCTCTTTACCCTGATTCGCTCAAGAAATAGATGAACTAGTTAGGGGGGAGGGGAAATATGATTAGCGAGTGCTTCTCTTCAAGCTTAGCATAAATTTGAATTTTCCGGGTGTCTTGCACCTTTGAGGCAGTGTTCGCGATAGTTTTCAGTTTTTCTCCATACTATGTGTAGTTGTCCTTTCTTCGGAGAAAATCCCTTGTATTGCATGATTGATGAATTGTTCCGAACAAATTCCAAGCAAAACTAGAGTTTTGCGGCGGTTTTTAAACTCATAAAGAGCCGCATCGCCATATTTCACTTCAACATTGACAAAATGAGTTTTTGAGGCAATTTTCGTGTTCCTCTCAGTGAGGTGAGTGCAATGGTATGTGTAGAAAGTTTTCTTACCTTTGATATTTTGCTGAAAATGTGTATTTCCTCCGAAAACTCAAATCGATCGCAGGTCAAAACATGGAAGGTTTTAGCTATCATGACCGTCTGACAGGTTTATAATGTGGGATTTTGTGATGCAAATATGCATTTTTTGATCAACTTCGATGGTTGAATGTATTCTATGGTGGCATAAATTCGAAAAAAAAAATGTTGAACGAACGAAAATCGAAATTTTTTTGTTCGAAAGGTTTTCGATCGAACGAAAAATGAAAAAAATTTGTTCGAAAAAATCTCGAACGAACAAATTTCGAAAATGTTTCGAAATTTCGTAGGTCGAACGAACGAATTTCGAAACTAATCAAAATCGAAAGTCGTTCAAATTTTCAAAATTTTTCGATTTTCCTTCGAACTTCAAGAACTTTTTTTGATACCCCTTCAACATTTCAGATTTTTTGAAATCGGACTCAACGCTTTATTTACACCGCTCAGTCAGAGAATGAATATTTCACACAAATTCGAGCATGTATTACCTCTCTCTCTTATTTCATGCCTTATTTCATGCAGTTCGAAGTGATGTTCATCAGGCCTATAATGTCGAAGTCTCCTAATCAGTGCTATATTTTGCCGCAGGCGCGTTGTTGAGCACGCCCACGACAATCCGACCCTAGCAATAACGAAACAGCGTAACCTAAGTTTCGAGAAGCGTTTTCTAAATCGAACGAATTTTCGAAAAGAAATCGAAAAACCAGATCTCGAACAAATGAAAAATGAAAAAAATTCGTTTGAAAGAAATTCGAAGGAACGAAAATCGAAAAAAAATCCGTTCGAAAAAAAAATCGAACGAACGAAAATCGAAAAAAATTTCGTTCGGCGAAATTTCGAACGAACGAAAACAAACGAAAAAAATTTCGAAAAATCTTCGAGAATTTTTTGAAAATTTCGTTCGTGTACAAGTATAATCTATTGTTTTGTGACACTATCGTGCAGGACTAAAAGAAAGCAATCCAGAAATGACACTATAATCTATTATTTTGTAACACTATCGTGCAGGACTCAAAGAAAGCAATCCAGAAATGACCTCAAAATTTAAATTGGACCACTTTGAAGCAAGGCATGTCGATGCGGCTGTTTGTGAGCTCTATGCGGAAAATGGTGAAAATTGGTAGGAAGGGTAAAGACGAGCATAGTAATACGTAATACACGTTAAAGTCATCAAAGATTTCAAAATTGATCAAAGGGAAGCTTTTCCTGGCCTTACGAGCGTCTATTTCAGATGGGGTCACCCCGTTCACTGTGGCGTCTGCGATGATGTTTTCAATTCGGGCCGTTCCGTTTGGTGTAGTGCTGTTGACGGAGATACCCATGCAAGCATCAGTCCGTCGGCCTTGGATTTTGCGACCACGCTGTGTGAGCGACTCACCCCGTCCGGAATGCTTCCCGGCATGGTCGCCGAATCGTTTCAACGGGAGTCCTGAATGTACTCGAGAGGATATTTAGCGAAGATCGATCTGAAAGCGCTGCACCCTCTCTTTCGCCGCACTGTCTCGTGTGCTCTCACTACCACACAATCAGCGACAGCCATCTGTCGCTGATGTTCGCAATTAGCGACACCATCAAATTTGAGATAAAGATGAATCTGATTTGGAGCTGACTTGCTCATTAAGAGTCAAGACTTTACCTAGAGCATCCTTATGCATCAAACGAAGTTTTTAAGCTGTTACACAGATGTCGCTCAGATGCAACTCAAATCAACGATTTAAGTTGCATACTAGGCCACATTACTACCGCCCCTGACTGGTTTCTGTACAAAAGGCATTCCTCACGTTATTATTAGATATTTACTTGTTCACATTTTTTGGTTCCCCTGTTGCTACTAAACCCAGCAGACGTTTGAGCGCAAACAGTGTTGAAATGTGTTTGTAGTAGAGTGCACGGCTATCCCATACATTCCATAAAGGTGTTGCAGTCAGGTACACTAAAACCTCTAGTCCGTAACATCTTAGGTCCTGTACCTAAAGAGTTCATAGAGTTTTTATTCACAGGCCACAAATTCGCTACCCTAAACTGTCAATCGCTATTCGATCTATACATAATAAGCGCTCACGGGCCCACCGGAACCGCCGAAGACAATTCGAAGGAGTTTTGAGGAACTCAACACGTTGCTAGCCAGAATACCTTGTCAACAAGCTGTTGTTGGGTGATTCGACTCAAATGCGAGAAAGGGACTCGATCAAGAAATTGAAGTACTCGGTAAATGATTCCACCCAGTGGAGCAAACATCGGACACTGGCTACCGCCTTGTCGACTTGTGTGAGCGCTGTGGCTTGATTATTGCATCGACATTCAAGAGAAATCATCAGCTAGCGTGACAAGAACCAATTGGGCTATCTCTACAGAAGCAGCGAAAACGGAAGATGACGACTGTGAAAGTTCAGCTCGACTATGGTCTGACGAGGAATACTACAGTGACGGGCATCTGAAGATCCAGAGCTGTGTGAGATGTCGCATTCAATTATGATCACCGTCCAGCCCTGTTTAAAGTCACTCATAAGAGGAAGCGATGTGATCCCTCAGAGATGACGAATGCAGACGGAAATTTCAACGATTGGAGTACGGCCAAAGAAGAAACTTTACGACGCAAATTCTTTCGTCTTATCCCGATGTTCAGCCCAAGGAGAAATCCGCCTACCTCTCAGAGGAAGCAACATCTACCTAGAACAAATTATGTGCTCTCTAGACTGTTCAAAAACATCGTGTAGTGGAAGCGTTCGAGGAGAAAGTTGCGTTGGCAGCTTCGAAGCGACTCAAACGAGAATGGACGTGTATATATATGCAGAGCTTTGAGAAGGCTTGCAAGGAGAAGAAACCGAGGAAAGCCTACACGTTGTCACGACAGCATAGCGGAAAGTTGAAGAGATGTTCTCCTGTCCTCAATACTATGATACAAATGGGGTGGCAGTTGGCGATACGACGCTGCCAATATGGAAGGATTACTTCAACCCACTAGTGAATCGTCCAGCGCTATCAGTACCTGAGCTCCCGCATGTTCACAGAGGACATTATGAAGTTCATGAGGAACCGGCGACTGAGGCTAAAGTTTTCGATTGTGTCGGGAAAATGAAGAATGGAAAGGCAGGTGGAGAAGACAACATCACTGCTGATATGCTGAAACTTCTCCCTCCGTCTGTCAAAGGAGGGATCATTGCATGCCGTGATCGTTCCAAATGAAGTATGCGTTTCCAAATACAATAGTAGAATTCGAGTTTTTACAGTGCAGTCATATGCGTTGTTAGCGCTTCACTCGTAGACGCATCAAAACGTGTAATCCATGAGTCTTCGTGGCCTCCTGAGATACAACGATGTGACTTCTACACCAGGGAAGATGATTCTACACCAGATGACTATGAAATGATTCCTGGTGCAGAAATTGTGGTGCGCGCGAAGCGCGCACAAGATTTGGCTTTAACTCGCCCATGCGCAACTCTGCGAGTCCGAAATCAGCATTCAGAGTAACTGTGGAGATGCGGTTTTTTCTCCATTGGAAAGAACGTAACAAGTTGGTGTATGTACCAAAAATGGTTTGGATTGGTTTCTTGGCACTCGAGAAAAATGGAGAAAACCACGTGATTTTGGTCGAAAAACTGTTAATCTCCTTTTCTTTTTTCAGACGGCGTTCACGATCTTGTGTAACCAGTTAAAGTTGAGCTAGGAAGCTAATTTTTTGGCAGGAGGCTGGAAATGGATGCAGCTAGCTCCTATTCAATTTTGGAGTTGAAAGCTCAATTTTAGCTGACCCTCAATTTTGAGGGTCCGGACGGGTAAAAACAGACGGGTAAAAACATGTAAACATGTTATTGTAAACCATCCGACGTTCACTGAACTTAAAAAAATGAACTAGTGAAAATCAACACGGTTACTGATAAGCTTCGTCCCAAGATTGTGCCCTGTTCGAGACGGTTGGTGTGAATAGAATTTGAGGAGCCCGCAGGACGCCGCAGAAAGTGCGCGGCCCCCAATGGGAGTGCGCAGGACGCCACAGAAAATGTGCGGGCCAGCAGTGGGAGTGCGCAGGATGCCGTAGAAAGGGTGCGGGACCATAGTTGGCGTGCGCAGGACGCCGCAGAAATAGTGCGGGCCCCCAGTGGGAATGCGCAAGACACTGTAGAAAGTGTGTGGGACCCCAGTGGAAATGCGCAGGATGCCTTAGAAAGTCTACGTGACTCCAGTGGGGGTGCGCAGGACGCTGCAGAAAGAGTGCGGGCCCTCAGTGGGAGTGTGCAGCACACCGTAGAAAGTGTGCGGGACCACAGGGGGAGTGCGGAGTACGCCGCAGAAAGAGTGCGGGCCCCTAGTGGGATTGTGCAGGACGCCGTAGAAAGTGTGCGGGACCATAGTGGGAGTGCGCAGGACGCCGCAGAAAGAGTGCGGGCCCCCCGTGGGAATGCGCAAGACGCCGCAGAAAGTGTGCGGCACCCCACTGGGAGTGCCAGGACGATGTAGAAAGAGTGCGAGACTACCGTGGGTGTGCGCAGGACGCCATAGAAAATGTAGCGGACCCCAATGGGAGTGCGCAGGACGCCGCAAAAAGTGTGCGGGACCCCAGCTGGAAGGCGCAGGACGCCGTAGAAAGTGTGTGGGACCATAGTGGGCGTGCTCAAAACGCCGCAGAAAGTGTGCCGGTCCCCACTGGGAGTGCCAGGACGATGTAGAAAGAGTGCGGGACTACCGTGGGTGTGCGCAGGACGCCATATAAAATGTAGCGGACCCCAATGGGAGTGCGCAGAACGCCGCAGAAAGTGTGCGGGACCCCAGCGGGAAGGCGCAGGACGTTGTAGAAAGTGTGCGGGACCACAGTGGGAGTGCGGAGTACGCCGCAGAAAGAGTGCGGGTTCCTAGTGGGATTGTGCAGGGCGCCGTAGAAAGTGTGCGGAACCATAGTGGGAGTGCTCAGGACGCCGCAGAAAGTGTGTGGGACCATAGTGGGCGTGCTCAAAACGCCGCAGACAGTGTGCCGGCCCCCACTGGGAGTGCCAGGACGATGTAGAAAGAGTGCGGGACTACCGTGGGTGTGCGCAGGACGCCATTGAAAATGTAGGGGACCCCAGTGGGAGTGCGGAGTACGCCGCAGAAAGAGTGCGGGTTCCTAGTGGGATTGTGCAGGACGCCGTAGAAAGTGTGCGAGACCATAGTGGGAGTGCTCAGGACGCCGCAGGAAGTGCACGGGACCCATATGGAAGTGCGCCGAACGCCTAATAATTATGAAATCCCTTTTCAGGTTTTCGGAACTCTACAGAAGGAAATGACCGGAAGGTCAAAAACAACCGAATGTCCGTATTTGCGGATTCTAAAAATTGAAACAGTTTCTGCCCAAACTCCGTCTTGAGATGTGATTTGCCGCGCTGAACACAATTGCTTCGCGCCCACCAGATTTGGCTTCAACTCGCCCACGCGCAACTCTGCGATTACGAAACCGGCGTTCGGAGTGAATGTGGAAATGCGGTTTTTTCTCCATTGAAAAGAGCGTAAAAAGTTGGGGTATACGCTTAAAAATGGTTTGGAATGGTTTCTTGGCACTCAAGGAAAATGGAGAAAACCACGTGATTTTGGTCGAAAAACTGTTAATCTCCTTTTTTTCAGACGGCTTTCACGATCTTGTTGCACTACTTAAAATTGGGCTAGGAAGCTAATTTTTTGGCTGGAGGCTGGAAATGGATGCAGCTAGCCCCTATTCAATTTTGATGTTGAAAGCTCAATTTTAGCGGAACCTCAAAATTGAGGGTCAAGACGGGTAAAAACATGTAAACATGTTATTGTAAACCATCCGACGTTCACTGAACTTTGAAAATGAACTAATGAAAAACAACACAGCTAATTATAGGCTTTCGCCCAAGATTGTTCTCTTTTTGAGGCGGTTAGTGTAAATAGGATTTGAGGAGTGCGCAGTAAGCCGCAGAAAGTATGCGGGCCCCCACCGCAAGTGCGCATGAAGTAGCAAAACGTGTACGGGGTCTCAGTAGGAAAGCGAGGGTCGTTTTTCATGGTTGCGGGTCACAATTTTAAGGAGTTATGACAACACCAATTCGTACCGATTTCATTATCTACGGAAAGCAGAAGCTGTCATAATATGTTTCGCCTCTTCAAAATGGGAATCGCTAAGCAAAAATCAGGTCAAAAAGGGAACCTTTGGGAAAAATACATGAAATTTCTAAAAGTTTAGCTTCCTGGCAAAAGTAATGATTTGGCATTGCTATAATCACAATATGAAAAATTTAAAAAAAAACGTCTTGAAATAATTTTAAAATGATTTGGCGCAAAATAGCCAGAAGTAATGAAAAAACTGGGAAATGTAGTGAAATGATTAAAATCGGATTTGGCGGTCAATCATAGGCCAACTTTTTATAATTAGTGAGAAACAAGGGATAGGATTTTACAAGCTTCTCCGTTAAACTTATCAAAGCTAAATCAAGCGCGCAACGGAAACCTTGAAACATTTCATTGAAGCTGTAGTACGGAAATAAGGGTGATTCAAGCTATGTGAACGTAACGCTCAGATCCGGTGCGCGCTTGATTTAGCTTTGATAAGTTTAACGGAGAAGCTTGTAAAATCCTATCCCTTGTTTCTCACTAATTATAAAAAGTTGGCCTATGACTGACCGCCAAATCCGATTTTAATCATTTCACTACATTTCCCAGTTTTTTCATTACTTCTGGCTATTTTGCGCCAAATAATTTTAAAATTATTTCAAGACGTTTTTTTTCAATTTTTCATATTGTGATTATAGCAATGCCAAATCACTACTTTTGCCAGGAAGCTAAACTTTTAGAAATGTGTATCTGAATAGGACTCATGGATTACACGTTATGTCTACGATCTACGAGTGAAGCGCTGAAAATGCATAAAACTCCGTTCGGAGAAGCTTTTCGCAGATGCAATGCAAAAGTTCGAGTTCCACGTCAAAAATTGATCCTTGAAATGCATATGTATCTCATTTTGAATGGCCGCGACATGTAGTGATCCTTCTCTGATGAGATTCTCGAAATGACCAACACCATCCGTGCCATAAGGATGAGAGAAAAGTTACCTGATTTGTGGATACATGCGATCATCGTACCTTGTCAACCGTCACGGACCACATAAACTACAAGGGAATTTCTCTACTACGTGTCATGTACAAGGTTTTGGAACGTATCACTCTCGAGCGACTCATCAAACATCGTGATGAAACGACCAGAGATGAGCAAGCCGGTTTTCGACCTGGAAGATCGACCATCGACCAAGTGTTCGTCGTGAGAAGAGTAATTGAATCGTATCAGCGGTATTCGAAGCCATTACAGCTTGCTTTTTTGGACTTTGAAGCCGCATTCGACTCTCCTCATCGTGATCGATTGCTCAACGCTCTGCGAGCCGATGGAGTCCCGGAAAAGTATTTCGACTAATCGAGGACATGAACAAAGGACCAACAGCAGCAGTTCGTACGCCTGTCGGCTTTACGTCAGCTTTCGAGGTGAGAACAGGAGTAAGGAAAGGAGCTGTAGCAGGAGCTTTTTTATTCAACTTCACCGTTTGTGACATCATGCGTAGAGTTGCAGAACAGTTTTCTGCGGACGTGATCCTAACACCATCAGGACGCTCCCTTGTCGACCTGGAATACGCCGACGACATTGTGTTATTCGCTGAAAACAACGCAAAACTGCAAAGGATTGTGAACCTCGTTTCGAAGTGTGCCGCAGCCTATGAACTTCCTCTTCGTCCGGACAAATGCAAGCAGATGTGGGTCTCTCAGAGGCCTTCAACGGGAGTTTGTGTGGACGGACAACGTATCGAACTGGTGGACGATTTCTGTTATTTGGGCTGTTTGCTGAAGAACGATGGTAGTTATGCAGCGGATATTCGACAACGATGTGCGAAAGCTACGACTGCATTCAGTTCTCTAACCAAGTATTTGTGGTCCACCCCCATCGCGAAGGAAGTTAAGTTGCCCGTCTACTTATCCGCTATTCGCCTTATCATGATGTACGGATCGGAGACGTGGGCAGCACCTACGACGCAGATGGAAAAGTTGGATTGCAGAGAGAGAAAGCTGTTTAGACGTTTGCTCGGATATTTCTGGCCGCGGATGTGCCACAACGGAGATCTCTACAACGAGATTGACGCCTCACATCAACGTTTGACGCGAGGGAGGTGCCAACATCTACCAATGCATCTCAAGCGGCAACGAAAGGTCGCCTGCGTCTGTTGGGGCATATTTTAGGAAGACCGCCAGATCGCCTGGTTCAACACGCTCTAAGGATGCTTCCAAGTACTGTCTTTAAACGGCCGCCTGGACGTAGGCAAAAGTTTTGGACGGATGTGGTGAAGGAGGATTTTAAATCACTCGGCATTGAAAGGCAATTCAGGCGCGATGTTTTACTTCGCAGGAAGTGGAATAGCGACTAATGGATGGTTTGTGTTTAAATTGTGGCTGAGGACCGTGACAAATGGACACGGCTGACTACTAGGACGGCACACTTCGGTGAAGATGCGGAATGACCGCGTCAGGCGAAAGCCAACCGTTTTAGTCAAGTAAGTCAAGGTTATCTCTGAACTCAGAAAAGGGTTTAGAAAGGAAAAGAAAATAAGCATATTTGATCGCGGCCACTGCCTTCAAAGGCAGTGTTCACGATAAAAATCTTTCTCTGTTTCTCCGCGTATCTTGAGAACGGTCCCATACTGATTCCAATGATGTCTCTGGAATCGTACGCGACCTTCTGAGAACGGAGTTTTGGTCCCTCAAAATTGAGCTAGAGAAGCATGGTGGACGAGTTTTCCGAGGCTTGTAACTTCCGTTATTTGCAGCCGATATATGCGAGCTGACCTGTGTAAAGAGAGGTTGAGAATAAAGGGAAGAACGGGGCTATTGATTTAAAACCATCGCTCATCTCGCGATCTCGAGTTTTTATTTGTTCACGTGGGAGGGCGAGCATTGCGCTTTTGGGGTTTTCTTCGCGCTCAAAGTTGCAACTTCGGGCTCTTTTGGGGCTCTTCCTGGCTCGTTTTCATGCGTTCTTCCGACGTTAACGTTACAGTGTGCTCCTCAACAACCCATTCCTAGTGAGAACTGAAAACAGTTTTTATCGTGGACACTGCCTTTGAGCCGCTTCGCCTCATTAAACATTTCACTAATGCTGCTTGAAAATGGCTCACATACGTTTTGCTGGTGACGGACGGCCAGCAGAAGGACGAGCTCCGATCGATTTCCTACAATTAACAACAAAATTATAAAGGGTACGAACTGGGTGCAAATATGTACTATCTTAGTTTTAAAGGAACTGTTGAAGAGCGAACACTGTGTTTCGTGGAGGTGCAGGAGGACGGACTCCAACCGGGAGAGGTTGAATTGCTGGAGGACCGATACTAGGAGGTCTAATGGCCGGTGCAGGAACCCCTGGAGGAGGAAGGACGTAACCACCCGTAGGAAATTGGCCAGGGTGCGAACCGGGAGAAGGTATCGATATGGGCGCAATGGGTCGAAAGGGTCGAGATCCACCGGGAGGTGGCACTGGATACCCTGTTTGTGGGCGAACACGAATTCCCGGAATGGTGATTATAGGCTGTTTTATGTAAGAGTGGGAGGTTGTAATCGGGCGAGATGTGGTCGTGGTTGTGATTCTTGGAGTTGTTGTCGTAGTGGATGTGGTGGTGGTTGGGGTGGTTGGTGTTGCTGTCGTAGTAGTGGTTGTTGTCGTTGTTGTGCTGGTAGTTGTAGGAGTCGTTGGAGATATTGGTGCAGGCGAAGGAGCAGATGTCGGATTCGGCCCACCGCTAAAATCGACATTATAAGCGTATGTTCAAATATATGCACAGCCAACCTGAGTGGTCAACATGAGTAAACTGCATGTTTTCCTATATGCTATATGATCATCCAACAAAAATAAACTATGAACTTCCAGCGAGCAACCATCAATCAAGTATCGAAAAACCTTCTTGAACTCTACTGCCTTGTCCCAGGTGCCTAGATTTTGCACTAAGAGAATCTTTTAGGGTCCGCCTGCGAACCTTCGAATGATCACGAACCAACGTATAACCTGTGTACCGCAAACCTCAAAATTGCTGCTGACATCTAAGCACCGCTATATCTACTGAAATCTGTGAAAAGCAGCGAAAACGCGCGTTTCCGCACTCCACCGCTCCCACACGCTGCTGACCTCTCGTCTTCGCTTGTTCACGTCCATTTATCAGCCCGATGCGGTAGGGAGGCCGCGTTCGCAAGGACAGTGGTAGCGTTACAGAACTACAGCGCAGAGACGGAGAAAAATCGGCTAACAGCGAACCAGCTGCAATCTCCTTGGGAAAACTTGTCTGTTGTACCCATTGATTCGTTACAATAAGAAACTGCGAGCGTGCGCGCAAGAGTGGGTTTAATCGCGTTAGCGGCAAGCAAATCGTGTGCCGACGATGAGCATGAATTCTGCGGTATCGTGCGCTCTCGCAAGGAACGGACGTTGCTTGCTTAAAGGCAGGGTTCTCGATAAAATCGGTCGTTGTGTTATCCCCATGGAATGGTAGATCTGACCATCACAAAAGTGAAAGTGAGCAACAAATTCGAGAAAAAGCGCTCAGGAACAAGTTATCGCTTGGTGTCCTCCCGCCCCCAAATATCAAGATTTGTGTAAAAGCCTGTTTCGTCAACTTTCATTCTGCTTCTAAATTAAATTCTGAGCATTTCTGAAGACCACTGACCACTTTAGCAGCAAAATAAAAGGCGTACAAGCAAGCATTCATGAAAATCTCGTTAATTAGGGGGCCGGCCGACACCGGTAATTAGCCGTTATACCTTGTTTTTGAGCATTTTTCCCGCAGATTTCCGGTTTTTTCCACTCATTTTTACTTTTGTGATGACCAAATCTCCATTCTCATAAAGAGAGCTCAAAAGTCGATTTCATCGCGAACCCTGCCTTTAAAGGCACAGTACACCCTCAGATATGAATTTTGTCACTTTCATGCTATAGTGAAGTAGACCCCTTCCTGTACATATAACACGTATAGCCTAGCTCGCTAATTTTGAGCCTGTCGAAGCAAGGATTATCGAGCTCATCATGTTAAAATCTCATTATCACTGTTATATTTTCCCATGACCGACCTCTCCGCTGCTTGCTCCGCCCGGACTTATCCAAGCAAGCTAGGCTTTACCATATGCGGGATCTCAATTCCTTCAAATAAGCTAGATATAAGCGACCACCGCGGGCTAGACCCCTTCATTCACAATCACGAGCCACACCCCTCTCCTGATTTTCGAACTCGATAGCGGCTAGATGATTGGACAAATTTCAACCACGTCGTCTTTCTTCACTCCCTTGCCGGTCTGACTCTTCCTTCCATTCTGGTTCGCTCTCGTGCAGCGACTGCCTATGAAGAGAAATACGTGCCTGAGGCAACTCGCCCACTTAACTTTTGCCCATAACTACAGACATTTTTTAGGAATCATAACTCCGTTTGTACGGGGCCTCGGAGGATTCCTGAGATACCCTTGTAGTCAGCGTGTGATTTTCTCCGAGATAAGCATAAAACCTGAAAAATAATTTTGGGTGTCCTGTGTCTTTAATTCGTACCGTAAATCGATACTCAGATTGCAGGTAATTTTATGTAACCTGAGGCAGACATTCAACGCGAATCAGCGGAGCATACGATCCATAAAATCTTGTATTTCATAAGTGCGTCCCATTTTATCAATTACCTATAGGGTCATGCTGGTCTTCTCCCTCTCCCTCTCCCTACATATGTTGAGTGACTGAGTAGGACCTCCATGGCACTTTGTATTGTCTCTTCGTCATTGTTATATTTCAGAACCTGTGCCACAACACTTGACAGCCCTATCCAAAACCACTCGACTCACTACCTTATCTCTTGGGACGCTGTCGATCTGCCCAGCCTATGCAATCTGAGCAGAGTCGCATCGCGACGCGATCTTATGATGAGCTGCTTTGTCGATAGATCGCAGCGGTCTCCCAATACGGCAGCCCAACATTAGGTCGCGCCGCGCCGCGATTCAACTCTGCACATTCCCCTACACCGCGGCCGCGAAGCAAGTACTATGCACTAGGTCTTACCTTGATGAAACACATCGAGCAACTGGTGGACACGAGGATGAAGTGCACGAAACTTCCTGATAAATGCACTTCTGGCCAGATGGACATTGTAATCGCGAGCAGGCCGCTGAAATTAGCTGCAGTATTGAGGTTGTGGGCAGGGCTGGGCACGCGTCCCGTTTCACCTTAGGGGGGTGCGTATTAGACGTTGCAGAGAGGGCAAAGGGGGGGGGGGGTGCCTAAACCGAACACCAAAAAAAAAGAACGAACTGCATGTTCTGTCGAATTTCAAGAAAAAAATAATACACACTATTCTTTTGATTTGCCATATGTTCTTCTCCGCTTTTTGAGTTGAACACTTAAAGAATTCAAATTATTGATAAAGAGGCAGGTTGTGTTCGCAATAGTTCGTAGTTGCTGTCGAAGTTTGTTTCGATGAAGGAGAGAACACTACTCCGTTATCTTGTAGCAAGTAAGGATCGATGTGGTGTCATGTTTTTTTTTGGTGCAACGTTCATTGATTACGCGGGTGGCTACCGATTCGAGGCAAAGATACAAAGATAGCGCCCAGGAAAACTATCATTCAATTTCAAAAAAAAAAAGATTAACGAACTGATGTATAGCCTAGGTCGCTCATTTTGAGCCGGTCGAAGCAAAGCTTATCGGGCTTATCATGTCAAAATCTCCTTATCACTGTTGTATTTTGCCACGACCGACCGCTCCGCTGCTTACTCCGCCCGGACTCATCCTAGAGGGCTAGGCTTTATTTTGACAGTTTAAAGGTACAGATAGCACAGTCAGTATCACAACTGGTCAATAGATTTTAATTCATGAGAATGTGACTTATGAAGAGAGCCAACTGTAAAAATTGAAGACTGCAAGTTCCTATGAAAGAAGCGAATGACCATGCCGTCCTCATTGAGAAGTATCCTGAACACAAAAACCCGAGTTTTATCCACCTTGAATGCCGTAATCTCACATAGATTAGGCTAGCCGTGCGATATGGTGTTTGTCCGCAGCTACACAGCCTGGAGTTGACGCGCGTGCAATATTAATTAAAAAATGTATTTTATTACAGAACGGGGCGGAGAAAATGATTGAAACTGGAGTAAATGGAAGGAGGCAGAAATAGGACCCTTTCAATGTATCCATCATAGAAATTTAATGTAAACAAACTATGTTGGAGTGGATATAATTTTCTGGACTTGATAAGGTTCATTCAAATGAACTTAGTTGATTAAAAACACCCATAAACATGAGAACTAAGAGCATTGCGAGAAAGAGGAGAATCTGGCAAACATTTTAATGGCAATAGGTTTGATATTCAATGTGATTTAAGGACCTTAAAACTCGTCCCGGTTTTGCCCCGGTTTTCGGGGTAAAACCGGGACCAGATTTAAGGTCCTTAAATCACATTAGAAACCGGTCCCAATGATGCTAAAATGTTTGCCAGATTCTGCTCTTTCTCACAATATCTTTTGCTCTCAGTTTAATGCTAGTTTTGATCAACTAGGTTCGTTTGAATGAAACTTATCACGGCTAAATATTGGCACCCGCTCTAACTTTGTTAATTTACATTAAATTTCTAAAATGGGTACACCCAGAATAGACTACCTTTACCATATTCCATTTTCTTCGGTTTCAATCCTTTTCTCCCTCAATTTTTTATTATTATTGTGTGCGCGTCTATTCCCGTGTGCGCTGTGTAGCGGCGTACAAACACCGTAACGCACAGCAGGCCGATTTTTTTAGGGGATCGCGGCATTCTAGGAGGGTAAAACTCGGGTTTTCTACTCCCTACGAATCGCATGAATCCTAACATTGTTCCACAACACAAAATAGTTCTGATTTCCACATCAGAACAATCAAACACAGATTAACTAATCCTTCATAGGTTTATGAAAACATTCGACAGGAAACATTAATTATCGCAATCGCTCCAGCCGCGAAGCGGCTGGAGAGGTTTGGTTTTGCCCGGGACTTGTGATCACTTAGAATTCCTTAAAGTAGTTAATAAAACCTGTTAAACAAATTCCCCAGAGATTTCCATCGGGATATAGGTGAGAGGGTCCAGGAGGCACATGCTGACAAAATTTGAGCCAAATCGGTTCAAAACTAACAAAGTTAGATCGGCGAGTCCTTATCAAAAATTCTTGTTGTGCGCTGTTACTCGTTCCTGCTTCCTGCTTCGCGCTTCGCGCTTCGTGCTTCGCTCCTCCTCGTGCGTTGCGCACCCTTAGTAGTGGCCACTGGCAATGGTCGCAGGCGATCAGTTGGGCAGGCAGGTAAGTTGGTATGTGAACAGATAAGCAGGCTGGTGAGTGGGTAGACAATGAGTACTTACTGTTTAACATTAACTGCTTCACTTATTACTGCTTATCATATCATGTGATATTATCAGTTGGTAGATCAAATCGCTAAAACACGTTGTAGGCTGTACTTTTCGATGGGAAGGGACAAGGAAAGTGACTATCAAGTTTATTACTTACTGTTTAACATTAACTGCTTCACTTATTACTACTTATCATATCATGTGATATTATCAGTTGGTAGATCAAATCGCTAAAACACGTTGTAGGCTGTACTTTTCGATGGGAAGGGACAAGGAAAGTGACTATTAAGTTTATTACTTACTGTTTACCATTAACTGCTTCACTTATTACTGCTTATCATATCATGTGATATTATCAGTTGGTAGATGAAATCGCTAAAACACGTTGTAGGCTGTACTTTTCGATGGGAAGGGACAGGGGAAGTGACTAACAAGTTTGTTAGTTACTGTTTAACATTAACTGCTTCACTTATTACTGCTTATCATATCATGTGATATTATCAGTTGGTAGATGAAATCGCTAAAACACGTTGTAGGCTGTACTTTTCGATGGGAAGGGACAAGGAAAGTGACTATCAAGTTTATTACTTACTGTTTAACATTAACTGCTTCACTTATTACTACTTATCATATCACGTGATATTATCAGTTGGCAGATCAAATCGCTAAAACACGTACTTTTTCGTAGGGAAGGGACAGGGGAAGTGACTAACAAGTTTGTTACTTACTGTTTAACATTAACTACTTCGCTTATTCCTGCTTATCATATCAATTGATATTATCAGTTGGTAGATCAAATCGCTAAAACACGTTGTAGGCTGTATTTTTTGATGGGATGGGACAAGGAAAGTGACTAACAAATTTGTTACTTACTGTTTAACATTAACTACTTCACTTATTACTGCTTACCATATCAAGTGATATTATCAGTTGGCAGATAAAATCGCTAAAACACGTACTTTTTCGTAGGGAAGGGACAGGGGAAGTGACTAACAAGTTTGTTACTTACTTTTTAACATTAACTACTTCGCCTATTCCTGCTTATCATATCAATTGATATTATCAGTTGGTAGATCAAATCGCTAAAACACGTTGTAGGCTGTACTTTTTGATGGGATGGGACAAGGAAAGTGACTAACAAGTTTGTTACTTACTGTTTAACATTAACTACTTCACTTATTACTGCTTATCATATCAAGTGATATTATCAGTTGGTAGATCAAATCGCTAAAACACGTACTTTTTCTTAAGGAAGGGACACGGGAAGTGACTAACAAGTTTGTTACTTACTGTTTAACATTAACTACTTCACTTATTACTGCTTATCATATCGAGTGATATTATCAGTTGGCAGATAAAATCGCTAAAACACGTACTTTTTCTTAGGGAAGGGACACGGGAAGTGACTAACAAGTTTGTTACTTACTGTTTAACATTAACTACTTCACTTATTACTGCTTATCATATCAAGTGATATAATCAGTTGGCAGATAAAATCGCTAAAACACGTCCTTTTTCTTAGGGAAGGGACACGGGAAGTGACTAACAAGTTTGTTACTTACTGTTTAACATTAACTACTTCACTTATTACTGCTTATCATATCAAGTGATATTATCAGTTGGCAGATCAATTCGCTAAAACACGTACTTTTTCTTAGGGAAGGGACACGGGAAGTGACTAACAAGTTTGTTACTTACTGTTTAACATTAACTACTTCAGTTATTCCTGCTTATCATATCAAGTGATATTATCAGTTGGTAGATCAAATCGCTAAAACACGTTGTAGGCTGTACTTTTTGATGGGATGGGACAAGGAAAGTGACTAACAAGTTTGTTACTTACTGTTTAACATTAACTACTTCACTTACTACTGCTTATCATATCAAGTGATATTATCAGTTGGTAGATCAAATCGCTAAAACACGTTGTAGGCTGTACTTTTTCGTAGGGAAGGGAAAGAGGAAGTGACTAACAAGTTTGTTACTTTCTGATGACGTCATCAAAGTGCGTGGGGCATGTGATGACGTCATCAGGACGTCGTGCCAAGTGCATAGGGCATCTGATGACGTCATCAGGATGTCGAGGAAAGAGAGTCGTACGTCATTTGTAGCGTGCGCAACAAGTCAATCATTTACTGATTGTCATATCAATCCATGCTATTTGGAAAATATTGAAGATTTTTACAGATATTACTTCGTAATATCAATAAAAAGTGAACAATTCTATCAAAAAGGGGTCTTCCAAGCGAAAGAGGTTTGGTTGGCGTCAGAAACGTTCCAACAAAAAGAGAACAATAGGCAAGTAGGATGAGGAGAGTCTACAAAAATTGAACAATATTTTCTGAGACTGATTTTCTTGGCCGAAACTTCTTAATAGCGGAAACAAACCGTTGTGGCATTTTACGAGGAAGAGTTCAATGGTTTCCAAGAATGGACTTCTATTCTTGACGAGATTATAAGAAAATACTCTTGTTTCATGCTGCACTTTGAGTTCGCTTCTCGTAGCAGCTGGAGCTAGCCGTCTGTGTAGATAAAGTTGAAATCATTTTCTCTTCTAATCATAACTAATAGGTGCACATAATTATACATTTTTATCGTTACTCGCATAATCGGAGACTATTAGGAACCACAGAGTGCTTCCGTGTGAAACACCGGAACGGTTTGTTTCCGCTAATAAGAAGTTTCGGCCAAGAAAATCAGTCTCAGAAAATATTGTTCAGTTTTTGTAGGCTCTCCTCATCCTACTTGCCTATTGTTCCCTTTTTGTTGGAACGTTTCTGACGCCAACCAAACCTCTTTCGCTTGGAAGACCCCTTTTTGATAGATTTTTGTAGACTCTCCTCATCCTACTTGCCTATTGTTCCCTTTTTGTTGGAACGTTTTTGACGCCAACCAAACCTCTTTTGCTTGGAAGACCCCTTTTTGATAGAATAGTAGTAGTTCTGTTGTTGGTAATTGTTCAATTGTTTTGAATTGAAAAATGTTTTATCTTTTTTCAGAACTTACCGTCTTACTAACAAATTTTCCTCATGGAGTAGTTTTGAAGTTCAGAAATTACACTACCTTTTTTGTTGTCATTTTCGGAATATTCTCTATTCAGTGCTTTTTTTATATTCTTGTTCATCAAAATCAGGAAGTCAAGATCATGGCTGTCCAACTATTCGGAAAACAACCGATTTTGATTTCCCATAGGGGGGTGCCTGAGAATTACCGAGCTAAGTGGGGTGCATATTCAGAATCGCCATGCCGGGACGTGTGCCCAGCCCTGGTTGTGGTTATGAGGGAGTCTTTTCTGGAGCCGGATTCATCAACGATAGAACCATGGTTTGAGAGCGATCGGAGTGGCGAGATGTAGGCGAATACCATTTAGAAGTGCAGCGAGTTCGGGGTAAAACTTACGCGAAACCGCGATTTTACCTTTGATTGAATACGGGTCTTGATGAACATCCCTTCCTCTTCAGAAACTAGATTCCCCTCATTACAACTGTAGTAATGCGTTCCATCCACTACGTCTCCAACAACTGAGACTTCTCGTTTCTAGAAAAGAAGAAAACTTACTCGAGTCACCCGGTATGCATAGTGGTACGGTGTTGATGGAAGGACACATAGTGGTCATGCAGTTCACAGGACGAGTCACACACACAAAGTTCGGGGCGCACTGAATCTCATCGCAACTCAGTTGCACCACAGTGCCTGGCGGAGCTGAAAATGTTGTATTTATTTGAATAACAATCTTGTGGAGCGTCAAGAAGGTACTACAGTTATTGCCTTCCAATATGCAATGTTGCGATAAAGTGAAGCCGCGGTCTCGTCAATCTTTTCATCCAGTTAAAGGCAGTGTGCACGATAATCTTCAACTTCGAGAGTATTCGCTAAATCGATTATTCAGTCTCCAGGTAGAAATAAAACGATGAAGCAGTTTAGAAAAACGCACTAGAAGTGCATGAAGTGTTGCACTCGCCTTGCGCTTCCGTACTCTCAGTGAAATTCTTTGTTGGAATGACGGATTTCTTAGTGAACCTGTCCTCTGAAATTCTCTACTCTCTGTCGCTCCATTCTTGCCTTGAAATTTTAACTGATACTGTTTTGCAAAATATTTTCTTCTATCTTCGTTTGGCCCCATCATTCAGCGGTCGCGAACGTCGAAATCTCGTTGATTCCACCGGGGTATCCGAGTTTTGGCCGATAAAAAGCTGCGAAATAGTCCCGCCGGTAAACGACGCATTCCAGAGGCATGATTTAGATGTCAATACCTCCGCTGGTGCAATTACCCTAGTTTGAGGTACTCCCCTCAGCCTCTGGAGGTCCCGCTCATTTGCTGGCGGCCCCAGATGAGGGCTCGGCGAATTGGCGACGGCTACGTCCTGATATCTTTTGCTTACTTCTCGTATTTCTCGGTTATTTCTCCGCGATTTGTTGTCCGCTTCGTGAAATGCAGAGAAGTAGCCACGAAATAGCTGAGAATTAGCCCACCATTTGCCGCTGCGGAGCCTGGCGGGCTATTTCTCGGTAGTTTCGCGGCTATTCCTCGGTCAAAACTCTCAGAGAACTAGTCCAGGCTAGAAAATTCTTATACTGAAATGAGGCGTTTTAGCGGTTTTTCGCCATTTTTCAATGATGTTGCGAATACTGGGTAGTCAACGCATTGTTTTTAGTGGATAAAACGGATTCGAAAAGCATAGTGAACACTGGCTTTTGCAGATTAATGAATGGTATGTGGAGTTGCAGTGAGCAATGTAGAGTTTGCGCAATCATTTTAGTCAGATGAATGGACGGGGCTGCTACGGTAGATCAACCCGCGCGAATCGAAACCCCACACTCCAGTGAGGCTGCCAACCCCAAACTGCCAGCCGCCTGGGGCGGCATGCACGTATCGTCGATCACTGGTCGAAAGAGCGCCGCGTCGAACACATGTGGCACGCAAGCAAGCGAGGAGGTAGTGATGGGATCATTAACTTCTCGCTTGCGTGCGTGCCACTTGTGTTCGACGCGGCGATCTCTCGATCAGTGATGGATCATACGACCGTCGGGGTCGGGTTGGGCCAGCGGTGTCAGCAAACCCGGGTTAGGAGGGTTTGTGGTGTTATGCACGACATGGCATGCTTGAACGCTCGGAAGGGTCGAGTTTGCGTGACCTCTGCAACCTTGCAGACATTTCCAAATCGAACTGCAAAAAATCAATCAATAGGGGATTTCCTTTGTGTTTATGGCCGTAATTTGATTTCTTTTCATTGTTCATGTTGTTTATTCGTGTAGTTTTTTCTTCTCTAGTATTGTCAACTTCCCTTTCATTCCTATCCCCTTTTGTTTAATTTACTACGAGTAATCTGAAGATGGCGTCTGTTTCAAGGGTTTTGGAGGCAATTATTTCATGGTCCATACTTGATGTTTATTCTTATCCACATGAACTTTACATATGTCTGAGTATAATTTATTGATATAGCTCGGTTTGGAAACTTTACAATTTCTCTCTTTACAATTTATCCAACAATGCCATGTATTTTTTACAATAAGCACATAACGAAAAAAGCAAAAACATCATGATTTTTTTCCAGAAAAAAAAACATCTTCAACATTTGCCGTAAGAATGAGTCATTAGGCCAAAACATCGCAATCGACGTCAATTGCTGACCACATTTTCCTAATTTCTGCACCGTTTTTCGTCGTTCTTTATTATTATTTAATCGTTTTTCGTTTTCAGTCGTTTGTTTTCGAAGCCGCGAATATTTGCATTGAAGCGGATTTTTGAAGAAGTTTTTTTCAGATGGTTGGCAGACCGCTCGAATCGTTCTAGGTGCGAGATCTTCGCCTACAAGGCGCAAAACGTGGCGGAATTCGGTGGGCGTAAAGCGGAAGCGTCTACGGAAACGCTCGGGATCTTCCTCCGAGAGCGGGTCTTCACGAGGGCGGTATCTTCGTGGCGTTGCATGCAAAATCATTGCCATAATTTCTTCCCGCTCAATATCTTGCATTTCTAAAAATTTTATTGTGACTGATTAGCCATCTGAGAATGTGAATCGTGCCGACATCTTATCGGGAGAAATACATCATATCTCGGTATTGATCACTTTTCCAAAACGGTTGTGATGTCTGGTAGGTTTTGAGAAAATCATCATATCCACAACTTATTCAAATAGCTCACTTTCATAGCGAAACAGACTTCAACATTTTCAGTGTCGCTCTCAAATTGCCATATGTTGTCTTCATTTCAAAAAATCATGTCGCTGAAACCTTTAGAACTTTTTATTTGATCTGAAAAAGAAACAAAATGGTGTATTCAATTAAAAAAAAATTATCTCGTCACCTACGTTTTGTCTAACCAAGAATTTAATATTTCTAAAATTCTTTAGATTTTTTAGGGGTTTCCTCAAAGCCTCCGGCCGAAAAGATATTGCTAACACAAATCTTCAAACGTTTAAGACGGTGGAACATTTAAATGAAAATAAAGGTGCCACTGAGGAGTCTTCATACATATATAATTATAAAGGAACATTTATCATTTAATCGCAGAGGTTTGAGAATTGCAGGCGATTTCGAAATGGTAGAATCAGATTATTATTTCGAAGACAGATACCAAAATCGCCTTAGATCAAGAGAACAGTCATCAAAAATCGATGGAGAAATGAAAAACATAAGCTATTCAGAAAGAAGCGAGGACATTGAAGTAAATAATAATAATAAAGTAGGAAATAAGAAAGCGATTCTGCTGAAAAATAAAGTTAAGTGGGCGCAACGGCGGCCAAATGCTGCCAAACCCCTTCCAAACCTACCTCCTAGAGGTGGGTTGGAATTCAGCCCCATCGTGGCCCAACCCAACCCCGTCGCACGCATTCATGCATGCCAATTAGCGGTGTTACGCTGCCGCAACCCTAACACAACCCTGGTCTATGGCCATTGTTATACCCCCAAAAAGGTCTGTCGCGGTCGCAGAGCACTGTTACGTCGCTGTCGCTGAGGGCCAGCCGTCCCTGTCGCTCAGGGCCAAGAAACACATGTCACGATGCCGGATTTGGGTGGGTCGCTGTCGCTGACACCCGTCGCAGTGCACTGCACTTCGACGGACGGCCGCGACAGCGACCGATTACCGCACGGTTTCCACATTTCAGGCATAACACCCACTTTCGAGCCAGCGACCGCGACAGGTGCTGCAATCTGCTCTTGCGACAGCATTTTTCTACTGTGTAGGCCTGGTCCCGGCACGATTCGTAACAGTTGACCGCACCTGTCGCGGTCGCAAACTTCAGGTATAACAATAGCCTATGCGTCAGACTAAATCGAAAAAGGAAACCATATGTTCCGTGCCATTTTTCACAAAAGCCGCAATGCATCGCTATTATAGGGAAGTAGCGGTTGTTAAACGGGAAGCAAGAACCGATGATAAAAGCGGCTGTCTCTAACAGAAAACTGATTAGAAAGGTGAATGTCTCGCCATAACAGCTGAGCTCACAGCGTTTATTGACCACTCTAGGCTTTTATCTCAACGTATTTATGGTGAGAAATCACGCCTCAAATCTGGCGAGGCAATGATCCAACACAAAAATTGTTCTTTACGAGGTATGTACCTACTGTAATCGAAAACTGGGGAACACTAATTGTGGCATTTATTTACTTGTAAGTGTTTGGTGGAGTTATTACAATTGATATTTGTGCGGGTTAATTTTTTCGAGCACGCATAAATTGCGGAACGAGCCCAGTGGCGGTTACCTGATTCCATAATAGTAGGTGGCTTATGGAAAGGAAAATAGAAAAAATGTAAAAGAATGAAGGCTAGCAATGGACCAGGAGGATACCCGAGTTTTACTCGATTATCCGCGGTTCGAATACGTATACAAAAAACAAACCGACTCTCGCTCTTACTTCAACAAAATTAAAATTACAATCCATGGACCTGTTTTTTTTTCAAACTTTGAAGGGAGATCAAAAACCGATCAACTTCTAAAAATTATCAATAAATCGCAAAAAAATAATGGCTGAAGAGGCGATTGCTTGTAGTGCTCATCAACGAAGTTTGATGACGCTTCGAAGACTTTGTGAAAATAAACTACAAAAAATAAAAATTTCAAAGATGCAGAATTTGCACCTTCAAAGAATTATGAGCTCGGAAGGGAGTCAAGCGATCGCTCAGGGGCCAGATTCATCAACGCGGCAGTGCTGGGTAGGAGTAAAGGCGTCGGCACGTTTGATGATTATGTACCCTGCAAACACGGAAGATCGCTAACTGAAAGCGCCATTGGCCTCCCCAGCTATTAGGCTGGAGCACCTGAGACACCGCTCTGGTAGGATACCATGGGCTCTCACTGGGTAATCACAGAACATGCCGACGCCCTTTCCCCGACCCAATGACAAGCGTTGATGAATCCGGCCCAGATCCCCGTCATTGTTGGCCGATAGGCCGAGCATCCTATTCCTACCCGGTCGATATGAATGGTTTGCACGCAGAACGGGAATAGATGAAGTGGTAAAAATCAACCCCAAATGAGAAAGATCGTCTTTGGATGGTAAAAATATCGACCTGAACTGATAAAAATCGTCCTCAAACCGTACAACACGACCTAATACAACCTATGGTTGCCTACAGGAGGATGTTTCTTATTAATTGAGGAGGATTTTCATTACCTTGTTTCTGCCCTTTTGCGTGTTTCTTGTAAATATCGACAGCGTGGGACTGAAACGTTCTTTCTATGTACCGGCCAACAACTGCGGGGACTTCAGATCAAACGCATAAAACAGGGGGCGAGTATAGGCAGATATTAAGATTGAGCCATGCTACCACACTCTAAATTCAAATTCTAAATTCTAAAATGAATAGAATCAGAGGTAGCGTTCGAAATGATTTTTGTTCAAGGGTTTCCCACTTGAGGCAACTCGGAGGGTGCCATGTGCCAGTAAAATTGCAGAGGAAAGGCAAAAAACGCCCCGAAGAGCCTCATTTTGGTTAGATGAGTTTCTGGCGTGGACTAGTGTTCCGGTAATATGAACGGGTTCTCGGCAGTTTTGACCGGTAAATAATAGAAGGGTCAATCGAGAATGAAACATGCAAGACAGAACGCATGCGAAGCAGTACAAGCTATAGTATAAAGGTAAGAATGGAGCAACAGAGCGTAGAGAATTTCAAAGGAGGGATCCACAAGAAAAAAACTCATCGTCACCACAAACAGTTCCTTCGAGAGTTAAGAGGCGGTGTGAGGGTACAACTTTTCATGTACATACTTTTAGCTTTTTTCTCCAATTTCTTCGCCTTTTCAGCTCTATTCCGGGTCTAAGTAATCGCTTTAGCAACTTATCCGGGAATTGGAATTATCGTGAACACCGCTTTAACGGGAAGTGATAAGGTGCTTAGGCTCCGTTCATACGTGGCGGGAAGGCGCGCTCTCGCTGTTCTGCGTTCCTCAGCGCTAAGGCCTCTTTCAGAGTTCGATCGCCGCGCGACGCGATGGAATGATAATCATGAGCATCGATCGCGATCGCGTAGCACGTCGATACGTGGTCAAAACATGCCATCACGCGGCGATCGAACTCTGAAAGAGGCCTAACTAGCGCTGATAGGTGCCCGATGCAGAGACGATCGACGACGGTTGGCCTGGTGATCAATCAGTCAAGTCGAATACTTGGCTGCTCATGTACCACGAATTCTGACAGCCTTGTTCGCACTACGAGATAGAAGGGCATTAGTTTCGAAATGGGCTCAAGGCCAAATGCTTTAGAGACTGAGTAATAAGCTTGAGGCTTGCTGATTTTTCCCGGAGTGGGGGTGAGCGAGCGAGAGCGGGCGTGAGCACGTGATAGCGAGCGTAAGCGCGCATCAGCGGCTGGCAAATCGTCGGTTAATGACGACCATAAATTTTCCGAAATTGCGCGCCCTCTCAACGAATGGACGCTGGCTTTGATAGAACCCGAAAAGGCCTTTAAAAAAAGTTACATCACACCTTGCCAACTAACCAGACGAACGAGGAAAAATTCTTATGCATAAAAATAGAAAAAGTGAGGCGAAACACAAAAATCCAACAAAAATATTCTACTCACGAAAGTTGCGGAAATCGTTATACGTTATAAAACAGTGAGATGCTTTTTAAAATACATTGTACCACAAAAAGGGAGAGCGCATGGAGAAGCACAGGAACACGTTATTCATAAAATGAAAGGATGTGAAGACTACACTTACGGACGTCAAAGAAAGCCGGACTATCTGCCACAACGTACTGTTCTAACGACCTGACTGACCCCAGCACAAGGCACATCTGGAATTCTTTGAACTGTCTTTACTATAGGTGTAAAATCATCTATGGCCATTGTAAAATTCATTTCAGCATGCTGCTTGCTCAATGAAACTCACCGAAAAAATGAGACGAGACATTTCGGGGGTTTCCTCGCCAGACGTTCTAGCAGCCATGGTTATTTATATGTAGTTTTCGGGTCGACGAATCATCTCAATCACAATCGGTCGCGGACTCAATTCTGAAGCCTAATCGCATTATTATACGGGCTAATTCACATAAAATTGATCATGGATATCCCACTTTCAAATACCCTTGACGGCCTAACGTAATCATGCTTCTAGAAATAAACCACCTTCAAAGTCAGGGTAGGCACCAAGAAGTAATCTTAGGCATGGCTCTCAATAGAGCAGTAATACTGCTAATCGAGAAAAGGCTTTTAAAGGCAGTGGTCACGATGAAAAACGTTATCGAAAAAACCACAAAAATCAGCTTAGCTGAAAACAGCTGAAAAACTATGAAGGTATCGCGGGGAAAATTGGGCTAGAATTAGAGTGTATAGGGCCCAAAGATGCCAGTTCGTGCACACGTGCACAGCGCCGCTCAAAAAGATCGCAGTCTTATGCCGAGCAGTCAAAAATCATCGACATTCAGAGGTAGAAATAAATGCAAATTTACCTAACAGTTGAGCAATGAAAGAAAGCACTCCAGTCAATGTTTTTGATTAGATGTGTACATAATTCCGAAGGTTCATTGATTGAAAATCAATTTCAAGCCAGCTGATGTTCTTGATATAAGAGGTCATCGATGCCGATGATGTGGAGTGGGCTCGTCCACCATCAAAAGACAAGGAATTTCAGGCTTCAAATTTGGCCCAAAACAGTATTTTTTCGCGATTTTTTCTCATAGGTCCTACTACTCGAAACCCAGAAAAGGGTTTAGAGAGAAAAACAGGACAAGCATATTTGATCGCGATCACTGCCTTGAAGGCACTGTTCGCGATAAACTTCATCCTCGAATTTTCCATGACAAACGCTTCTCGTGGCTCTCAGAAGCAAAACGGGACGAAAAGCTACCCAGGAGCCGCAAAACGGCTTAGAAAAGTGGGAAAACCCCGCCATTGTGGGCAAGTCTCGCCCCTTCCCGCCCCTCGACGTGAACAAAGGAACACTCGAAATCGTGAGTTGAGCGATGGTCTCCGATCAAAAGCCCCGTTCTTCCCTTCATTCTCAACTTCTCTCTTTACTCAGGTCAGCTCGCACACATTGGCTGCAAAAGACGGAAGTTACAAGCCTTGGACAACTCGTCCACCATTTTCCCTAGCTCAATTTTCGAGGGACCATAACTCCATTCCCAGAAGGTCTTGTACGATTCCAGAAGCATCATTGGAATCAGAATGGGACCGGTTACGAGATAGGCAAAAAAACAGAAAATCGATTTTTTATCGCGAACAGTGCCTTTAAAGTGTGTGCGCGTACCGTTAGCAGATTCACTGATTCACCGCATTTACCCTTAATTTTCAGTATATTTACATTTACCGATTACACGGCTTGATTTAGGAGCCTATTGAAGTTTTCCAAAATTCGCCTCAGAGCTACTAGTATAGCAACCTCACTCCTCAAAAATCAAATGAAGATGATTCGGTTAGTGACACATGAACGTTAAGAGCAGCATACATGCTCACAAACCTGGTTCAGCTAACACCTAAAATTGGCCTTCACGATCCCTATCATGTCGTCAACGAGGTTTGAAGAGCTGAAAACAATTTAGTTCGACAGTACTTGAGCAAATCTGTGTTGCAAGCCTGTAAAACCCCATCCCTACGAGTAACTGAGTGAAAAGCGGAACTAGAGAGAACATTTGATAGTCTGGAACAATAACACTATCAACAGGGAGAATCGAGAGAATTAGCTTCGTTCAGTGGATTGTGACATGTCTGTTCACCGCTGATATGCTCCGTACTGGACTCATTGTCAGAGGTTGCGAATAAAGTTACTTGCGAGTTATCCCGACCAAATCATGTTACTTGTGGCTTATCTGAGTTTTTCTGTGTTACCTGCAAGCCTGGAACATACAAGTACAGTACCGAGCAAATTTTTTGCAAAGAAAGCGTTTTGCGGCGTTTTTTGCGCTCACAAAGCGCCGCAACGCCATAACTTGCTTCAAAGTGGTCCAATTTCAATTCTGAAGTCATTTCTGGATTGCTTCCGTTTAGTCCTATACAATAGTGTTCCAAAAGAATAGATTCAACTCCGAAAGTTCATAGAAATTTGCATATTCGCACCTCTAAACCCCTCATAATGAACTGATCAGTCGGTCATGATAACAGAAATCTGTCATTTTTTGACCTGTGGTCGATGTGAATTTTAGAAGGAAATACACATTTTTCAACAAAATGCTAGAGTTAAAAGAGCTCTCAACACATACCATTACATTCGCCTTACTGAGAGGAACACGAAAACTATCTGAAAAACTCATTAAGTCAACTTTGAAGTGAGTTATGGCGATGCGGCGCTTTGTGAACTCAAAAAACGCCGCAAAACGCCGTTTTTGCAAAAAATATGCTCGGTACTGTAGCTTATAGCGGTATAACTATGTAACTTGCGACTTTTCAAACTCGCCTTATATTGCCCCAGTGGCAGACAGGAAAAAACACTATCACGTCGTAATGTGCTTATCATGTGCACAGTATACTTGTTCCAAATAAAATTCATTTCGAATATCCGACTTTTCGACTGTAGTCGGATCTCGCTCTTTTTCGATTATTCGACTTATCGACTATAGTCGGATATCGCCTTTTTTCGAATATTCGACTTTTCTACTATAGTCGGATATCACACTTTTTTCGAATATTCGACTTTTCGAAAAAAAAGTCGACTTTTTTATCCGACTGAAACAGTCGGACACTTATCCGATTATTCGATTCGGAACAAGTATAGTGCATAGCCAGTATAAGTGTATGAGAGCATTCTGATGACTTCGAGTCACTCTTCGGAGGCCAGATTATTTTTGAGCACTGGGGGTATAGAAGATATTCTCACCGCTATGGGATGCGGTTTTTGCCGCTGTCCGCAGGGATGATGGTTCCTCATGGTAGTGCTCGTCGAAAATTACTGATCGAGGTGTGGCATTCTCTGCCGTGGAGCGTGGCAACGCACCGGATGTGCCGAGCTGAGTTTACTTGCATCCTAGGCCTAGTCCATACCTCCCGGAACGGGCGACGCGACACCGTGTTTCGGTTGGATATCGACACAAAATCGATATTGTTTAAATGCATTGTCACTGCCAAGCGTCGCGGCTAGTAAGAACTAGGCTTTAGTGGCAGCATGAACGCTGGTAAATGTGGTTGAGGTAACCACGGAAATAGAAAGGTGTGGCCAGGATTACAACGCCTAAGCGTTTTGAAGCGTAAAAACGACCAACACTGTCGCTACACGAGTGAGAAGTTGGCCCCGCTCCTGTATCTGCCCGCCCCCTTTGATTCGCTTCCCCCTCTAAAACAACGGTGCTGGGCCATTTCCACCGTCGGCGACGTTTGTGGTTTACCTATTCTACCTATTCTACCATCCACTTACGTCGCCGAAGGTGGAAATGGCTCAGCACCTCTGTTCTGGAGGAGAACGGCAAATACAAGGGGCGGATAAATACAGAGGCGGAGCAAACTTCTCGCTCGTGTAGCGTCATGGTGGGTCGTTTTTGACGCTCTAAAATGCGTAGGCGTTGTGTTCCGAGCCATACCATTCTATTTCCGTAGTTATATTCAATCATGTTTACGAGCGTGTATGCTGCCTTTAACCTGGGCCCGTATGCATGAACGACTTACCCGCTAGGTCAGGGTAAATGTTACTCGGAATCTCTGCATTTCCTGTGCTCTATGTGTCTGTCTCGCTTCTCGGCGGAGATGTGAGACAGACGCATAGAGCCCAGGAAACGCAGAGATTCCGAGTAACTTTTAACCTTACCTCGCGGTTAAGTCGTTCATGCATACGGGCCCTGGTGCAAATAAAAACTAGTAATATTTCATTTTTTAACACCTCCACCAATATTGATGCCTTCTCTGAAAGCTGTTATTTTCAAACACATGATCAACCAGTGGTGATTCAATGTGCAGATACTGTGCGTGAGCACCTTCACCTCCTCAATAACATTGTGTTTTGGCGATTTCTGTGACGGACTAGCTCGAACGCCTGGAGGACGAATTGGAACATTGCGCCGGGGACGAGATCGGACAGCGCCGGCCGAACGAGTATCGACGCACAAATTACCACTGCATGATTTGATCTTCAAATAGAAAGTTCCATCTTCTGGGGGGGGGGGGAGTCGTTACAATTTCCGAATATTCTGGGCGCGGATTGATAATCGAGGGGGGGGGGAAGTCGTATGTACAGTGCGTTTCAAGATTAAAAGGCACTCTCAAGTTTCACTGTAACACTTCTCCCGTTAACGATGGAGCTTCCCTGTTAGAACTATTGTGATCAGCATGAGAAATAACCATTAAGGTCATCTTTCCAGATTCCGCGAGCACTTCGTTTGTTCTAAAACACTACTTTTCATTTTTTGGACTATCTCATAATTATAGGACGCCTTAGGTAATCCGCAGGATTCTTGTCCATAGCAGCGAAAAAACAGTTTTATAGCATTTTCTGGCCACCGACACTCTCGATTATCGTATAAGGATGATATTAAACCTTCACCCTTCAAGAAATGGGTGGTGACCAGGGGTGTGCGGCAATTGCCGTTTGCCGATTGCCGTTTGCCGTTTGCCGGCCATTTTTGGGGTTTGCCGTTGCCGTTGCCGTTTGCCGAAATTTTCGCTTAAAACGGCAAATTTTCGGCAAAATGCGTTAAAACAACAGGGCCTGGTGTGCGCCCTCACCTCAGTTTCTGTATTGGTCAGCGATTCGAACCTGCAACAAATACCTATTTTGGCTAGTTACAGCTACTAGTTCCAGCTCATGCAATGGGTAATTGTACCCAGTTATCCTGTGACTAATGAAGATATTTAGACTAGATTATCAGAGGAGTTTATTTAGGTTCTAAGTTGGGAGCCTCCAAATGTCTCTTTTTAATCATGAAATTTTTAACCCCTTAGAAATGCCTAAATCGCAAAAACGCTTTTCCAGAAGCATACCGATTGCTGCAAGTTCCGGAATCGCAAAAACAAATGGTACAAAAGTTTTGGCGCGAAAGCATCTTTTTTTAGACATATGAACCACTTGAGAAATGGGCCCGCTTATCGTCGGTTGATTGACTGATGGTAATAAATGGGACAGGAAAATGATCAATTCTGCAAATACTTTGTCCGGCTTCTTGAAAATTGAACAATGTTCACAGCGGTCATTATAGGCAGTGTTTAATATTATTTTCGATGTCGAGATCATTAGCTGAAACGAAGGGTTGACGGTGCTATCGCAGTGAGGGGGGAGGCACTTGACCACGCCCATTTTTCTGCTCAGCTTCTACTCTACTAATTTTGGAATGGGAGGAAAACCTTGGGTTGGTCCTCAAAATGCACGGCGGCACGAAAAAATGGCATGGTCATGTGGGATGGCTAAGTGCCCCCTCCCCGCTGCGATAGCACCGGGCTGACTCCTTGGCAGAGCTGAGTTTGTTATGAAATGGTGTAGAGTCGAAAAAACGAAAAATTTTCGGAGGCAACGATTGAAACCGCCTTCAAAATTGTCACCTGAAATCAAAATGTCCGAGGCACATTGCAACAATAGTGTCGAAAACCGGCTTAAAACGAGCAATCAATAGCAATATACTGCCAAGAGATTTGAATGTGGTGTGCTCGCCCGCTCACTTCCTCGGTAGCCACATGGGAAGTGGGTGGGGCGGGCACAGCATATTCAAGTTTTGGTACCGTATAGAGTGATTTATTGTTTGTTTTTTAGCCGACGTTGTTGTTGTATTGATCCTCGTGCCGGCTTGTTTGCTGAATACACAGAATAGGAAACACCCAAGAGCAGTCGGCTGGCTAAACGCACCGTGCGCGGCGCTCCAGCGGCGACACCGACTTTCTGTCGCCCGCGTCGCATGAGCCAGTCGAATTGGCACTAGGTGCCTCTCATTCTGTGTATTCGATCAAAATGCCACTCAGAGCTCTTGATATCCGGTGAAAATTCGGAGACTGTTTTAATCGTAAGCACTGCATTTATTTAGACTAGTCTCACTCCACTCCTGTAGCTCCAAAAGGGAAACGATTTGAGCGAATTTTTCGATGAGCGAAATAAGGAACCCTGAGCCTACTATTTGTTGCTAACAGCAAAAATTGTGAGTGACTCCGGTCATAAACTAAACCGCGCGCTGCTGATTGCGGTATGGACTGTCTTCCTACGAAAATGTCGACCAATCAACGCGTATTCATCCATTTATTCCCATCTGATTGTGGTACCGGTATCGGCCACAGTCTTTGGGTCGGCGCACTCTCCCACCGCACTAAGCTTGCTTACTCTTTGCTGCATGCGCCCGGATCGACTAGGCTAGGTCGCACAATCAAACGGTCTAGTTGAACTTGATAGAAGCTCCTGTACTATCACACACAAAACAGCGCTCTGATCACCTGAGGCTCTGAAGTGGCTTTTGATATACGGGATTTTCCCTTCTTATAAAAGCTAGTTAAATCACAGATACATAGTAACTGGCAAATATTGCATGGTTCACCACACGACTAATCAAATGTGGGTGTATTATAGCACAGAACAGCTTTTGCCGTTTGCCGTTTGCCGTTTGCCGGCCATTTTTGGGGTTTGCCGTTGCCGTTTGCCGAATTCTCAAATTCCTTTGCCGCACACCCCTGGTGGTGACTTCGCTCACCGCCGCAAAGGAAAGAGAGATAGCGTGCGGAGCGAAGAGGAGCTGGGTCGATACCGCGGTAGTGAGGTCAAGACAAACCTCTGAATCTCATCGGTCAACGCTGTCAGTGTGATGGTATTTCACTCCATCGAAGAAAATCAGTGGTCAAACTTCACAGTTCTGAGTGCTTGAGAATCCTCCACCAATAGAAATCACTGCCGTGGAATTTTATCGATTTTCTGGAATTATCGATTTTATTGATTTTACGCAAAAATCAATAAAAGACTGTGGAAAAGGATTAAATCGATAGAGGATTTTTGACAACCCCTAAAATTTCCGTTTCGCGTCTGCTTTCTCACCGTAGATGGAAGTAACCATCGCGCGTTGACCGATGAGATTCAGAGTTTCGTGGGGTCGAGCACGTCCAATGGTGCTGACTTTTTGGAGCAAGTGCGCTTCAAGAAAGGGCAGTGGAGCGCTTGCGATCCGACCAGTACGCTGCCCACTTATCACCCAGCACAGCACGGCGGCCTATTTCGTTGTCTAGGTGGACAAGGAAAAATTGCAAACGCCAGCTGACGGCCAACCAGCTCCGCTGCCAGCTGATAGGAATGACAGGCGAAATGTTTGAAGGTTTTATTGATGTTTCAGTGATTCCTGGCGAAGATTATTGGGAGTTTAACGTCAAATTGAACGTAGCTGTCATGAATACGTCTCGTTTATAGATTTCACGTGATTTAACCCTATGCTAAGCTCAACTTCCAATTCCAAGAAGTTGCTGTGGCCATATTCAACCATTTTCAGTTTTTTTTCCAATAATCGCTCACCACAAATAAAATCAGGTTTGCTTAGAAAGCCATCTAAGAAAGATGGCCGAAAAACGGTTTCGTTTTTCTGAAAATGCATGAAACTTATGTGATTCGCGTGTACTAGTTACTAAATGCTGTATAATAGTTCATCTAAGTGCGGCTTTTATCTAAACTTCGTTTTCCTCTTTAACATCAAGTTCACTTCTTTCTATGTTGAATGGGAAGCGTGAAACAATTTAAGAATAAAAATAGTTCACAATTTGAAAAAAATCCTTTGAACTTTTTGGTACATTGTGGAAAAAACACAAGGTTGGCTCCTCGACAATCATAGTACAAAGTATTGTGTATCGTGGTTCAGTGGTAAGTGGTCATCAAACAAAACAATTTCGAAATCGTTTTTGATTTCAAAATTCTCTCCCTTTGATGATTTCCTAGAAAAATTCTGGAATCCCATCATCCAAGGTTGAAAACTTATTAAATCTGAAAGATAGACACATTTGCACGCTGCTGAAACCCATATTTACTACTTCGATCAAAGTTGCAATGAATATGAAGAACTGTGGAGGGAGTTTATGTAGGAAAACAGAAAGAGTCCCTGACACATGAACATGTGGCCTAGTGGTCTAACACATGAACATGTGGCCTAGTGGTCTAAGGCGCTGTGTTGGGCATCCGTCTCGTACTCAGATAGAGACATCACACTTCCCGCGGTACCACTAGCCGACGTCCCGTAACCCCTCCCGCGAAGGCCAATAGATCGGTCGCGGGCAGTCGGCAGCGCCGTTTCGTTCATTACCCGTACACGGTGAACAAGCAGTCTGCGGCCCTTCTGCCACCGCGTTACGGCTAATCTGATGACTGACAGAAGACAGTCCTAAAACAGTTCACGGCACATTTAAAAAACCTCCTTTGGTCTGTTAAAGCAAAATTTCAAAAATCCGCTTCTGGGGATTTCATCTTGAACTCTCCTTGACAAGTAAGGAGTGAGCTTACACGGGAAAGCTTCCTACACTCACTGGTCCTTGCAGTCTCCCCATTCGCAGATGCCATCAACGAACAGTGGTTCACCTGCCCAAGACCAGCGTCGCACACAGCGCGGGTTTCGGAAAGAGTCTCAACACAGCGTTCTCTGCTCAGCAGTCGGTCATTGGCTCCACTCTAGTGGGTGGTGCAATGATGATATCAAAGTGGGCGTCGATGAGTGAGTGTTCGATGACCCCCAGGAATAGCCGACTGCCGGCCGACACTCCGCGGGAAGACAGGAAAGCCTCTCTCTCCGCGGGAAGTGGGGCGCTGTGCCACGCCTACAAAATTGGAGCCGCGCGAAGTCGACTAGCCCGACTTGGTCGGCGGGGAGTGGGCTGTTTTTATCTGAGTATGTAGGGGCGGTGCTGGTTCAAATACGTCGACTAATGAGAGTTTTGCATTCAACGCTACTCTTCGAGAATGATTCTCGTTCTCAGGTGGCAACCATAGGAGGCATTTAGGCGCCACCGACCTCACGCTGGCTGCCTCTTTAAATTCAACACATTGGGGGATTGCTACTGACTATACATTGGATCCGAATCAAAAAAAATTCGGATACTCGGATTTCGGATAACTCAAAAATCAAAGGTCGCGGATATCCGACTCAAACGGATAGATTCAAAATAGCAAGATCGGATAATCCGAGTCAATCGGGTAGGGAGGCGAAACGGATAGTCGGATCTCGGATCAATCCGGAAATTACGTTTTTTCGGTGATTCGGATTCTGGATCACTCGGATTTTGACCTTTTTTCGGTGAGTCGGAATCCGAGTACCCGAGTCGGATACCCGGTCGGATACAAGATGGTATAATTCAAAAAGTTTATCGAAAATTGATAGTCTGGTGAAAATCCTCAAAGAAAAAAGAGATTTTCCTATCTTACTATGATAAACGAACTCACTGATAATCTTCTTTATCGCGAAATTTTCGCAAACCAAATAAATGTGATCACCTTTCACAATCTCTTCAAAGTGAGAGTAATGTTAAAGCACTAGTCTAAAAGAGTATCAATCCTTCACATCGAATTCGTAAATACCCGTGAGTTACTGTCTAATCCACTTAAAAAAGGATTGCCCGTTCGATCAATACACATGGTTTTTGGTAGGCAATCGAACCCTCAATGCGCCATAGGGGCTATGGCATATTTTTGCGACACACTGTCGCGTCGCTCTGCACAGCGACAGCGACCGCCGGTCGCGGAGCTTCTACTCTTTCAACCTGTCGCTGTCGCAGTGTGTTGCAAGCTTCGGCCGCGACAGGGACAGTGGCAGCGACAGGCTTCAGCCCATTTGCAGTATGTCGGCCCTCCGCGTCACGTCGCTGCGACAGACGCGCGATAATCGTGCCTACGACGACCGATGCCGTTGTTACGATGCAGGTCCCGCAGTACTAGATTGCATACCTGTCGGTCATGACAGCGGCAAAGTATAGAATACCCCTAAGAGCCTTTCAGAGTGGCGTCGCAGCAAAACTCGCTGTCGCGGTGACGGTGTAAGTGATGTGGGGTGAGGGGTGCTACGCAGCACAAACTGTGCCGTGCGAGGGAGGCGACCGCGCTTTCAGAATGCGCGAGCTAGCAGCGACGGCAGCAACGTCGCGCGGTGGAAATGATTTGCACCATTTTTGTCTCTGCCGTCCCGCCTTAGTTTCTTTCTATTTGTTGATGTTACTTTGTTACTACCTGTCCATAAACTCTATAGAAATAATTATTATCCCTATTTCACTGTTTTCTTCAATCGAACAAACGGCGGCGGAGAGGTAAGAGACGCAGAGACAGAAATATGATTCGGCGACCAGTCATGGTCACGCCCACTCTCTCTCGCTCTGGAGAGCGAAGTCACAAATTTCGCAGCGGCGCCACTCTGAAAGGCCCTATATTCGCACAGACAACTCAAACCTAGAGATTCAATGCCAATTATGCGCAAAATCTGCGCTGATGATGCGCAAAAAAAGGCAGCGTAAATTTTACGATGCGCGCCGATTGGATGTCTGCAGTGTACAGGCCATAAAAGGGTGAAATTCGCTTGGTTCCTACGCGTACTGGTGTGGATCGGAGGTTAAAGACAGTGAGAGAGCGTAGGGCAGACGGAGGCCGAGGCGTCTCGCGCGCTGCTCGCGCCTTGAATGATGTGAATTACGACGTTTTATAGAGGGTAACTACGCACCTGTATGGCTACTGTAGAATGGAATGTCGAGTCGTGACATAAGATACGCTTGTTTGAGTCACAGGACATGCCGAATCTACCAATATCCGACTCATTATCAAATCCGAATCATGACATTTATCGGATATGTATCCGAATCATTATCCGACTCATGGCACATTTCTGTGATTCAGATTTTGAATCAAACGGATTTTGGCGTTTTTTCGGTGAATCGGATTTCGGACCATTCGGATTTCGACGGTTTTTCGGTGAATCGGATACTGGATCATTCGGATTTAGACACTTTTTCGGTGTCGGTGATTCGGATTTTGGATCATTCGGATTTTGACGTTTTCTCGGTGAATCGGATTTTGAATCATGAAAAATTCGGTTCATTCGGATGCATATCCGAAAATGAGTGAGTCGGATCCAATGTATACTACTGGCCCAGTTGCACAACACACTTCACTACTTCCACAGCCCAAAACTGCCTGTCAACTCGACGTCCCATCAAACCCTAGAGGTATTCGATGAGGTTCTGATTGGTACTACATGCAGCCACCCCTTGTCTACCCGAGAATGTTTTCAGGACTGATTCGCTTGAGACCTAGCCTTGTCTCCCTTGCCTACGGAAATTTGAAGTTGCCTTCTACTCAAAAATGGCAGAATACACTGCGCCAGCACTTTATTTCACTTCAAGGTAGTGCTCATAATGCATGGCACACCCGACTTCGACCCAAAAACGGTGTTGTTTGGTCGTGTGGCAACTACTGTAGTAGTGAACAAACAGCGAAGAAAAACGTTCAGAATAAGCTAAAATAACGGTTTCCAAAGTCTCGGCGGTGATGCTCTTTCCTCCTCTTGGTGCCGCAGGAAACCGTCGGAGCAAAGAAGTACTCTTTGTCTCCCAGAAGAGACAGAGACATCGTGATCGCCCTAACGATGTGCCCAAGGAGCGAGGGCTACAGAAAAGTCGTGGACGAAGCCGGCTAAAGAAGAGGGTCCACAGGAAGTATGAGACGGAAAAGTGTCGGAGTACAGCTAGAAATGGTGTTCAGCCCCTGCGTCTTGCATCAATAAATACAGGGACATTCAGAGGAAGAGGTCGAGTTGACAAACTGCCTCAAAAGAAGGTACGTGGACATAGCCTGTGTGCAGGATACAAAATGGAAGGGAGCAAAGTCTTGAGAGATCGGAGAGGGGTACAAGGCCATCTACTATGGAGCTACGACAGCATCGAATGGCGTTGCAATCTTTGTAAGTGAAAAATTCAGAGGCAGAGTCACGGAGGTAGCACGAATATTGGACCGACTCATGTCTCGGAAGATAGTGCTGAGACAAGTGTCACCTAGGATAATGTCGGCGTACGCACCTCAAAGTGGCTGTAGCGTTGAGATGAAGGGAAACTTTCTGGGGAGCTTAGAACATCACGTAAGGCAGTTAGAGGAGCACGAGATACTTCTTCTTGGTGGTGACCTCAACAGTCACGTTGGCGCAGAAAAGGAAGAATTCGAGAGTTCCCATGACGGACATGCTATCTTTTGCGGAATCCATGGATCTGTTCGTCGCAAATACCCATTTCAAGAAGAGGCCCAGACGCCAGATCCCATCTGATAACGTGGCACCGCAACACAAAATGCTGGTACTGGATGCTGTTGTTCCTGTGCCCCGAGGTACTGTAAAGCCGATTGTGAAAGTTGAAAGGATCAAGTGGTGAAATCTGACTGTGAGAAAATGGGCTTTCAAAGGAGAGCTCAACATTCGATTGGCTGGCATTACCGTGTTACATTCTGCTGAGACGCTATGGAAGAGCCACAAAACCTGGAAGGCGCTATATTGACAAACAGACATGGTGGTGATAGCCCGAAGTTCAGAAAGTCATAAGCGATAAGGAGAAAGCGTATAAGAAATTGTATTGTATTGTATTGTATTGTATTGCATTGTATTGTTTATCGTAGTAGTATCGGGACACAAACAGACAAATCCCAAGATAGTGAATGAACATCCGATATAAAAAAAGCTATGAAAACAAATAGAGAAAAAAATGAAAAGAGTATGACGGGATAGGACATAGTCAATCAGGGTGGGTGTGGGGTCACTTGGCGGTGAAAAAGCAGTGGCAGGCCAACAGTGCAAGCGGCTGGATGATAGATGCGACTCCGGATACCATCTTAGTATCAGACCAGAGAGGAAGTGGACTTAGCATTGTATAAGCAGGTAAAATCGAAAGCAAAGAAAGCCGTCTCTGCTGCGAAAGCGATGCACTAAAAGGACGTGCACCAACGGCTGGAATCGGCCTCTGGGGAGAGAAAGGTGAACCGCTTAGCAGGGCTGTGCGTTATAACGTTAATGTGTTAAGAAGTTAACGAAGAAGAAGTTCTGCAGGCGATAAAAAGAATGGAGAGTGGTAAGGCGACGGGCCCGGATGACGTACCGACAGATGTTTGAAGCTCATGGGTTATGATGCTGCTTGTTTGCTGTCTGGACTTTATAATATGGCTGTAGAGGAGCGGAAAATCCCTTCTAGCTGGAGTAGCAGTATCACTGTGCCGCTGTGAAAAAGAAAAGGAGATGTAGCTGATTGTTCGACCTATCGTTCTGTTCACATTTTTCCCATACGATGGAGATTTCTGAAAGAGTATTGGTCGCCAGATCACGCGATTCTGTCAGTGTCACGGCTAATCATTAGTTGTGACACTGACAGAATCGATGTGGATTAGTTAAAATTTGTGGAACCGTCGATGCTATCCATGCAACACGCCTGCTGTTAGAGAAACATAGAGAAAAGAAGAAGTTCGTCCTTTTGACCAGTCTGGATATGGAAAAAGCGTTTGATCGTGTGCCACAAGAATTGATCTGGTTTTCTTTGCGCAGCCATGGAGCTCCTGGAGAGCATGTAAGATGGATACGTCTTCTTCTCACGAGGAGCGCGGTTCGTTGTAGCGCAGGAACATCTTTCGATTTTCGTATACGTGTGGGAGTTCATCGGAGATCTGCTCTATCTTCTCTCCTCTTCATACTATGTATTAGACTATGTCAACGAATATTCGGAAAACGAATATTCGGCCGAATAAACGAATAATCGAATATTCGAATAATTCGATTATTCGGAAAAGTCAATTTTTCAAATAATTCGTTTATTCGAATATTCGGAAAAGTCAATTTCTCGAATAATTCGTTTATTCGAATATTCGAACGGCCCCATATTCGAATATTCGGCCGAATAAACGAATAATTTCAGAAAAATAAGAAGCAGAGTCTCTGGCACATGACCATTTTTGCGGTTCAGAGGTGAAATGCCCCCGATCAAGCTTGTAGAAAGTTCGAATATAATCGGAATACTCCAATATAAAACATGAGATAGTCAGAAACCTAATGGTGGAGTATCTCGCTCACCACCGAATTTGTGGGCAGACGTAACAGATACTGTTTTTCATCTGATGGAGTATGTCCCAAACAGATTCGAGCGATGTTCCAGAAGCGGCTACCTTACGCTGGTTGAGTATTACGTAATACTTAATTGCCATGAATTTAGGTCAATCGCTGCAGTTTTGAGCCAGTTCTTATAAAAAAACATTCACCTTGTATTTTTTGCAGAGGTGAAATGTCTCCAACCAAACTGGGTGCTATCTTAGCGGTGGGGGGCTGCTATGTCTGGGTGCACTTGGCCTCGCCCATTTTATCGTGCCGTACTAAATTTGAGCACCTACCCGGGTTTTCCCTCCCCCGCACAAATCAGGATTGATTGCGGCACGGAAAAATGGGCGTGGTCATGTGCGATTCAACAGTGCCCCCCCCCGCTCAGATAGCACCCTAAACTGATAGGAAATTCGGATATTGTTGGTAGATATTGTTTAGAAAATCCAGAGAATTTGATCGTATCGTTTAACAACTACTCATTGACAGTGGTAGATGTTAGTTTGTATACTCTTATGATATAATGTGGAACGTCTTTTTCGAGGAAGTACATTGGCATAGCTTTGATCTATATAATACTATACAAAAAAGTCAAGAAAGTTGGAAGTACCGCGAACGGTGGTTTGATTATGCGTACTCGGTCCGTACTTCTTATTCGAATACTCGCGATTTTGGCCGAATATTCGAATTATTCGTATTCGAATCATTCGAATAATTCGATTATTCGGTTGAGTCAAGTTTTCGAATAATTCGTTTATTCGAATATTCGGAGAAGTCTATTTTTCGAATAATTCGATTATTCGAATATACGGAGAAGTCATTTTTTCGAATATTTCGTTCATTCGAATATTCGGAGAAGTCAATTTTTCGAATAATTCGTTTATTCGAATATTCGGAGAAGACAATTTTTCGAATAATTCGTTTATTCGAATATTCGAAAGAGTCAATTTTTCGAATTGTTCGTTTATTCGAATATTCGAAAATTTTTAATCGTTTGATATACTCTACTATGTATGTATACGATCACGAACGATCTTCAACCGCCAAACCCATGGAATTCGTTCTATGCGGGTGATGTTATGCTGGCTTGCACATCTCGGAATGATCTTGAAAAAGCGTGTCAGTTGTGGAAGGAAGGTCTACGGTGCTATGGACTGAGGCTCAATACTAAGAAGACCCAGTATATGGAGTGTGGCGAGCAGTCGCCACGCTCCATAAAAAATTCATAACGGCCGATGACGTAGAGTTGGAGAAGGTCCTGCACTACAAGTATTTGGGATCTCAAATTGCGAGTGACGGAAGTATCGACACCGAAAACTTCATCGAACAAGCGCTACACGGATGAAATGGAGGCAATGAAGTGATGTCCTCTGCGACCGGAAAGTTCCTACGAACCTGAAGAGCAAGGTAGAGTGCGCGCAATCACTTTAGTCTGAGGAATGGACGGGGCTGCGACGGTAGATCACCCCGCGCGAATCGAAACCCCATTCTCCACTGAGGCCGCCAACCGCACACCGGCAGCCGCCTTGTCCATGAGTCAGACTAGAAAGAAAACGAAAACCATATATAGAGCCGTTGTTAGACCTGTGGCTATGTAAGGTGGCGAAAGCTGGCCGTCGACGAAAAAGCATGAGCACCTTCTTCACTGCATGGAAATGAATATGCTCCGATGGTCTCTTGGTTATACACGGCTGTATAAGTAGCGGAACGATGACATAAGAAAACTCACTGGTGTAGTTCCTATTCAAGAGAAGCTGAAAGAAAGTCGTTTGCGATGGTTCGACCATGTAACCAGATGCAGTCAGGATTCTGTCGCGAAGACTGCAATGACCCTCGGAAGACGTAGACCAAAAGGAAGACCAAAGGCGAGGTGGCTAGACTGCGCAAAGCTAGATATGTTGCAGGAACATCTGACAGCGAGTTATGCACTGGACTGTTCGAAATGGAGACGAGCCACCAAGAATACTGACCCTGCGCCATCGCGGTACTAAAGCTAATAGTAAGAAGAAGAAAAAAGTTTCTAATGTTCAGGGCGTGGAAGAGCTTTCTGACCCGGCTAGTTTCTGCAAGCGTTAATCGCGAAATGTGAGCGAATCGATCAGGCTGGAAGCGGCAGAGATGCTTGGCAATTTGCCATCGAAAACGAGCGCGGCGCCACAAGCTCGTCCGAATGGGGGGTGGGGGGCAGGGCTGAACGTAATTAAGAATTACGATTTACGAATTACGAATTACGGGCGTTTTTGGCAATTTTTTTACGATTCACGATTTACGAAAATTCGGCCCAAAATTGTAACGATTCGTAACAAATCGTAACAAAACGGGAAAACGTGGTTGAAGAAGGAACACTACAAATTTGCGGTTTTGTTCATAGATAAATTGAACACTCTTGATATTTGATTTTCTTTTTAGATTCAATTTCCCTAGCCTGACATTCCAAGTCGGGCGTAGTCAGCAGTGGGGTCGGTCATGGTGAAATATAATTGTTGATAACGAGATTTAGGTATGATCACACACTGACCGGCCCAAAAATTATTAGGTTCCAACCTTTTATTGTTTCGAATGTGAGCCAGGTCTGTAAAGCCGAACATGAACACGAGAGACGCAGACCTTTGATGGAGCTACAGGTTATATCAGAGCGAAATTCGGGTCCGCAGTTCCAGACAGCCGCTGTTGCAACGTGTAGTGCACACTATAGTTGTACACGAACGAAATTTTCGAAAAATTTTCGAAAGATTTTTCGAAATTTTTTTCGTTCGTTTTCGTTCTTTCGAAATTTCGTCAAACGAAATTTTTTAAAATTTCGTTCGTTCGAAATTTTTTCGAACGAAAAAAATTCGATTTTCGTTCGTTCGAATTTTTTTCGAACGAAAAAATTTCGATTTTCGTTCGTTCGAAATTTTTTCGAACGAAAATTTTTCGATTTTCGTTCGTTCGAAATTTTTTCGAACGAAAAAATTTCGATTTTCGTTCGTTCGAAATTTTTTCGAACGAAAATTTTTCGATTTTCGTTCGTTCGAAATTTTTTCGAACGAAAAAATTTCGATTTTCGTTCGTTCGAAATTGTTTCGAACGAAAATTTTTCAATTTTCGTTCGTTCGAAATCCGATTTTTTGAAATTTTTTCGAAATTCGTTCGTTCGGAATTTTTTCGAACAAATTTCGAAAAAAAATTTCGAAATTTTTGACAAATTTTGAAAAAATTTCGAAATTTTTGACGAGTTTCGAAAAAAATACGAAATTTCGAAAAAAATCGAAATTTCGATTTGTTTCGAATTTCGTTCGTTCGACCTCCATAATTTCTAAAGTTTCTCGAAATTCGTTCGTTCGAAATTTTTTCGAACGAAATTTTTTCAATTTTCGTTCGTTCGAAATTTTTTCGAACGAAATTTTTTCGATTTTCGTTCGTTCGAAATTTTTTCGAACAAAATTTTTTCAATTTTCGTTCGTTCGAAATTTTTTCGAACGAAATTTTTTCATTTTTCGTTCGTTCGAAATTTTTTCGAACGAAATTTTTTCATTTTTCGTTCGTTCGAAAAGATTTCGAACGAAAAAATTTCGATTTTCGTTCGTTCGACATTTTTTTCGAAATTGTACATTTATAGTGCACACATAATCATTCTTGGACCACGACCACGAGGCTCTAAACCGTTTGATGTTCGTCCCACCACAACTGTCTTCAAGCTCTCTGCAAGGTGCAAAAGCACTCATCTGCAGCTGCGGGTGAAGTGTGCCCGAATGAGAATGGCAGCTCACGCGGCCGGCGTGCTTGGCAGGCGGTCGTCGCATGTGCCGCCCTCGGACGAGTGTTGGATTTCGACGACGGCCGTCCCTCTCCCCCCGTCTACAGAGGTTGATCGGCGCAGTGCTTGCTGCCAGCCGGTGCCGGCCCCGTTCGTAGTCGATGGCGGTGGGGACTTTTCGCATGCTCGTCCGAGAGCGGCGAATGCGACGGCCGCCTGCCAAGCACGCCGACCGCATGGGCCGCCATTCTTATTCGGACGCACCTTAGCAATTCCATCCCGAGATGGACAGTAAATATGGGACTCAGCTCTAAAGACCTGGCTGGCTCATGGAACAAACAAAGATTGGAACCCAATAGACACTTCGTTGCAGAATTTCGCGTGGCTTCCAATACAACCTTCTCCGTCTTCAGCAGTGTAAACGAACAAGCAAGAAACTAGTGTTTCTAGGATCCAAATCTGCTGAAGAATCGGGAGAATATTTTTCTGACCAGAAAACAGTAAGCGATAAAGAATTTTACGGGGACTCCCAAAATTACCTTTGATAGATGTCTCCAGAAGCTACGAGAGGGAAAATGGTAATCTCAGAACTCAGTTTGAACCATTTGAAATAAAAATATGACAGCAGGGTCACCTAAGTACAATACCCGCGCTAAGTTTTTAAACACGGGGAGCATTTGCCAAACTTGGCAAAAAAGCGTCCGATGCATGTAACTTTTTTGAAAGGAGACGTTTTCTGATTCTCAAAGCGCTATCATGTTCACAGCTCAAACTCCTACATAATAATGTTCATTGTGGAGCGAAGCTCCCTAAAATCGCTTTGTTTTCGAGTAAAATTGTTTTTGCGGTCGTTTCCCAAAACCATCGCGCGCGGCAAAGTGCGACGAAATTTCGAGTAGTAATCGCAGCAGTAATAGAGCAGCAACCTCTATGTTACCTTCGTGAATTAGAGGGAAGTTGGGCTATTTAGAGATATGTGCAAATTAGATCTTCGAAATTCTCCATTTATCGGTCTTGGGCTTTCGCAACAAAATCCGACTATTTAGAAAGCTCACGACCGTGTTTAATCAAGGATTTAGAAAATTCAATACGCACAGATCTCGAGATTGCCACACCTTCATCTAATTAACGAAGTAAACATGAAGATTGCTCTCCTATTAACTGTACAATTACTACTCAAAGTTTCGCCGCACTTTGCCGCGCGCGACGTTCCTGTGAAACGACCACAAAAACAATTTTACTCGAAAACGAAGCGATCTTAGGGAGCTTCGGTTTTCAATGTACATTACTATATAGGAATTTCAGCTGTGAATATGTTGGCGTTTCCAGAATTCAAAAACGTCTTTGTTCAAAAAAGTTACAAGCATCAGACGTTTTTTGCAAGTTTGGCAAATGCTCCCCGTTTTTACAAAACTTTGCGCGGGTGTTGTACCTTTTAAAAAGAGTTTTCTAATCTTTTTTTTCTCGAATTAAGAGATTCAGCAAATTCTAATGGCAAAAGAAAAGAGCATTAGAAAATTGTTCATTTTTGAATGAGATATTTGGAGAAAATCTTTACCTTTTCGCATTCCAGAATTCTGAACTACCTTTACCCCTCAGACCGCTGTCTCCATCCCAACAAACTTGTGCTTATAGGTGGGAACGCTCCATTCAGGGAAACGCTTCACAAATATAGAGGGCAGACTCGATTTCTGCCTTAAAAAGTAGGTTTGCGAATGTATATCCCCTCTAGGGTGGCCACCTTGTCCAAGCATTCAAGGCATCTTACGCGCAGGAAACAATATATTATTTTTTCATGTTTTTGTATAGCCTCCTTAGTGAACGAAAATATCGAGAGAGCTCCTGAAAAGCTTCTATTCGCAAATAAAAACGGGTTTGAATACTTTGTAAGAATGAATCTGAATTTCGCGCCAAATTCGTTTTCGAAGTTTTCTGCATTTAGAGGGGTCTAATCATTGCCATTCTGGAAATCTCCTTCATGCGGAATTTGTTCCATAATTTTTTTCCACGTTATTTGACAGTCGGATGAACATTCTATCGAAAAGTGCTAGATGATCGACCCAGAAGTGCGAGACGATCGACCCCACAGCACTTTTCAGGTGGCCATAACTCCAAAGGCAGTGTTCACAATAGAAATTCATTCTCTGTTTTTTTTTTGCCTATGTTTAGAACGATTCCATTCTGATTTCAAAGATGTCTCTGGAATTGTACAAGACCTCTAGAAACGGAGTGATGGCCCCTCAAAAGTTGAGCTGTGTAAGCATGGTGGACGAGTTGTCCGAGGCTTGTAACTTCCGTCTTTTGCAGCTAATGTATGCGAGCTGACCTCAGTAAAGAGAGAAGTTGAGAATGATGGGAAGAACGGGGCTTCTGATCGGAAACCCTAGCTCATTTACGATTTCGAGTGTTCCTTTGTTCACGTCGAGGGGCGGGAAGAGGCGGGACTTGCCCACAATGGCGGAGTTTTCCCACTTTTCTAAGCCGTTGTGCGGCTCCTGGGTAGCTTTTCTTCCCGTTTTTTGACGCTGTTCTGCTTCTGAGAGCCACGATAAGCTTTTGTATTGGAAAACTCGAGGATGAAGTTTACCGTGAACAGTGCCTTTAACGGGGCGCATTTCCAGAGCCTCAAATCTGGTGGTTGTCAGCTAGCCCAATTTGTTCTATTGTACACAAAAATAATTGAAATTGATTAGCAGCACGCACGATGGCTTCAACAGATTGAGTCTAAAACTATTGAACCGTTATTTTTTTTCTCATCACAGTGTTGCCCTCCTTGGCTTCCATCGAACTTTGTTTGATAAAGCGATGATTCTCTACTTGATTAAGCTCAGAGTTTTATTTTGTCCACTAAAGTCGTGTCCATCCCACGTACCTATGTGTACACAAAATTCATCGAAGTACTGCTAAAAAAGGTGTCATTTCGAAACTCAACCTCCAACCTCCTTCGATATGGAAATATGTACTTCGTCACTGGATTGCTAAAGTTCTTCAACATCGAATGAGGATTAGGCTGTGTGTGGGCTTATTACTCATTATCAGTTACGAATTACGAATTACGATTTACGAATTACGAGGAATTTGAGAAATTACCATTTACGATTTACGAAATTCGAAAATTTAGTTACGCACAGCTCTGGTGGGGGGGGGGCGCACCGGAAAAAGCTGGCGCACCGGGATAACTTTCGAAGCCGTATTCATTGATTTCCAGCCTGTTTTCGCTGATTTCTTCGCCCTATCTCCTCCTCCATCTGCCAAATTAGTGTTTCAAACTGAAACCTCGAATACGAGATTTATCGTGGACAGTGCCTTTAAAGGCAGTGTTCACGATAATCCTCAATTTTGAGATTATTCGCTATATTGATTAAGTGGCCCCCGGGTAGAACTAAAATGACGTAGAATTTGAGAAAAACGCACCGGAAGTACACGAAATCCTTAAGTATCACCCCGCCTCTTAAGTATCACAGGAACTGTTTATTGTGACAATGAAATCTTTTGTGGACCCGGCCTTTGCGATTCTCTACTCTCTATTGCTCCGTTGTTTCCTTAGGGCCCTAACTAATCCTGCTTTGCATAATCTTTTCTTCTATTTTCGACTGACCCAATTTTCCACCGGTGAGAACCACCATGAACATGTTCATCCAACCGGACAACTAGTCCATGTTATAGAATAATGACCCTGAAATACGACGTTTTAATGCGTTTTTCGCCGTTTCTTCGTAATTATGACAATGTTTGGAGGCCAACACATTGTTTTATGTGAAAAACTCGGGGACGAAAATCATCGTGAACACTGCCTTTAAAACAAACTACTCGAGTAGAATCGAAGGCTAGCCCACGCTTTCAAGCCTCAAAGAACGCTTCAAATAATATCAGCGACACTCTAACAAAGTTCCATTGAGGACTATCTGTGCCACTTTCTTGGTGTCTTGCCAGTAGCATGTTTGTCTACACGATTCACCCAGGTTGAACTTATTTTGTCCCGAACACATTATCTAGAAAGAAATCAGCGACCTTTTCTCACGAAAAAACAGCCGCCATGCAACACCGATCAGGCAGATCAATTTCCCCGAGCCGGTTGTCCTGTTTTGAAAACATTGAACCGAGTCTGCCCGTGAATCTCTCCAGACAAGGATACCTACTTCATCGCTGCTTATCCAATGTCGTGCTGCACGAAGCCACCGCCTAATGCTTCGTGCACACTTAACGCGACGCGCGACAGCGACAGTGCATATAATCAATATCGATTCCTATGACAAACACTATGTCGCGTCGCCCGTCACTCGAAGCATGCACTAGGCCTAATGGTTGTGCCAGGAGCCTCAACCCTGATTTTCGCGTGAGTCCGGTCGTGGCTCGCGTACGCTTCATAAGAAGTTCGCTTCAAATCATGACCAGTGGGTGTCGTCAGACATCCTGGTTGCTCCCTGTGTCTATCAGCAAATGGAGGTCATGGAAAAGCGAAAACGTGATGTGTTAGAGGACTGCCAACGAATCAACGCGATAGTCCTCTAAAAGTTCCAAGAAGTGTCTTCAATCATCTGAATGAGGTATAAAACAGTGGCAGAGAACATATTCGCTATAAAACTGTTGTTATTTAGCTCATATGAACAAGAAAGTTACGGCAATTATGAAACAATCCGAAAAACGAAAATTTGTGCTTTAAAAAAGACGTGAATAGTGTAATAAAGCTCGTGTAATCTGTATATGACTATAATGGCGATTTCTTAAGCTGATTACTATAGTTTCGGCAGAAAACCCATCGATAACGGGAGGAGTGTTATAGGGAAATTCGAGGGTGTCCTATAGCGGGCTGCTGGACCGCGTCTCCCTCAGCATGTTACTGTCTTCTGTGAAATGCAACCGTCGTGCGTTTCACAATTTCCAGGAAAGTTTGAGCTCAGCTTTTTAATCTACTGACTCCCATCGTTTATCACTCATACACTTCAACTTTGTTCTTCGATACTCGATCATTTGTCTGCGAAGATAGGCATAAATGATTCGGGCAGCTTGAGTCGGGCTCCTGTTTTGCCGAGTTCGTACTTCCTGCAACGGGCAACGCAGTACAATGCTTGTCATCCATTACTCAGAAAATAGCCCCATTCAATGTGGCTAGACCACACCCATGAAAAATGGCTCAATCGCAAGGGCACGTCCTCCAAACAGCAGCACGTGCCGCTAAATTTCATAGCAGGAGAACGTGCTGCAAAATTCAGTCGCAGGAGCTTAACGACATGCGACTCGGCGAGCTTGCCGATCACCATCTGGGACTCCCTGCGGCTGGAAGAGATCTCCAGCAGGTTGGCCGGCCAAATACCGCAAATTTGGGTAACCGAACCGACGACGCTGCCTACCCATGAGCCCGCCTCGAGAGTGGGTCATACGCTTTCCTTTTTTCAGAAATTCGTTTTGTCGCCGAGTCGAATGTGTGTCATGCACGCATTGGCGCGTCGCCGACGCAAATTTCCGTCCGCAACGAAAAAACAGTACGGAAGTGTCAAAATCTTTCATAGTGAATATTTTCAGAATCTGATAGCACCGTTCGGTTCGACTCGTCGCACTGATTCCACAAATGTTTTCAAACCTGAAAAATACTCAAACCTTGACCTACTTGTGGCTCATTTAAACTCAAAATGTAAAGTCTTACAGAGTGGGTATTTCTGAAATCTGAGAAGACCATTCGCTTCAGCTAGCCGAGCTGATTTCAAATATGTTTGTGTATGTCGATGTCTGACTGTGCTCGAAACCGTCTTGTCTTCGGGTTTAACGCATTTTCGAATGCGACGATTGTTTGAGCACGACCAAAAATCCACATGCCTGATATGCACTCCAGCGATAGCGCGTCGCAGTACAGCCCCGAGAATGTTTTTTAAAACGGCGTTTCGCTTTGTGCAAGCACAAAGCGCCTCATCGTCATTACTCACTTCAAATATGAATTTTCAAGGGAATGTTCATGTTCCTCACAGTGAGATTTCGAGATTCCCGGCCAGCATTAATTCTTTCGTTCATGTATGTAGTGCTGTAGTTCACTCCATAAGATCTCTGGGATGGTATGTGGAATGTTTTTGACTTCGGAATTTCATGTAAGCATGATCGTCCGGTCAGCTCATAATGAGGGATTTGAGGTGGAAATATGCAAATTTCGATAATATTGTGGAGTTGAATCTATTATTTTGTAACACTATTGTACAAGACTTGATGAAAGTAATCAAAAATGGCTTCGAAATCGATATCGGACCACATCGTTGCAAGTTTCGCAATACGCCGTTTTCCAAAAAAGGTTTCTCGGAACTGTATGTACTCAGGCAAACTCAAATGTCGACAGCAGGTTGAAACACCTCTTTCTCGAGCAACCGTCGATAACAGGTTCTTTCGGGAGTAAAACATGGACCTGTTATCGACCTGCTATTGAACTGTCGATAGCAGGTTCACAGCAGGTTGACAAGGCAACACATCCTACCGCTGGTGAGCATTGATCGTGCAAATCTCCGAATGCTTGGCGAAATATTCAGTCGGTTTCGCAATTGAGGACGCTGCTTTTCTTTTTTTACATTTTGGTTAGCACACCTGTTTTTGTGCAATAACGCCCAAATCAGGCCTGTTGTTGAATGGAATTAATGCTCGAATAGTGTTCTAGCGATTTTCCAAGAATTCCACTATTTTGTTCACTTTTGGGATTTTAATATGCGATTTTGTCAAGCACCAGATATATTTGGAATCTTGATACATCTTTTTTTTAACATTCGATTCCGTCACGATTTTTTACTCTCTTCTCTATTTATCGGAGGTTTCATATTTTCTGCCTCTCGAGTATTCCGTTTATTGGGGAATTTGAATGATTATTTGCTCTCGGTTAGGTTAAATGCCCGTTTGTTTGAATATTTGTCTCCATTCAGCTGACAACATAATTGCCCATCAAAAAAATTTCAATTGTACAGGTATATTTTTTGAGAACCATTTGAAATTCGAAATCGAGTAATTGCTTGAGCATTTGTACAAATTTTCACACGTAATACAATTGAATCGAGTCTAGGATTATTTTTGAACAAATTCATTTATTAGAAAATTTTGTAAAGGACTCACTCCGAGTTTTCAATTCGTTGCGAGATTTTATGAAGGCCATGATCGATAAATTCTCGTCCCTCATTAGTTCTTCTATTGATGCTGTAGTTACCGTCGGCATGGACCCTAGTGCTACATTGCGTTCCATTCAAGGTTGGCGCAGACTCGGTGCACCTATCTTACAGCATAGGACACCGAGTTTGCACCAACCTTCATCAGAGAGCACAAAGTATCACTAGGATTCATGCCAACTGCACGTAATAGACAGAGGCAATCGTCGCTAGGTTTTGAATAAATGAATATTTCAGATATCGCGTTTTTTAGAGCACCTCGGATGATTGGGTAATATGCATAGCCTTTATTGAAAAATTTCTCAAGAATATAATTTACCATTATAACCACTTCAAAATTACCGAAAGTACGAATAACTTCGAATGAGACATTTTTAAAATTTTCGGATGAAACAAATACTCAATTAATGCGTTTCTGAAATTCCGGAATGGGTGAATAGATTTTAATAAGGCCTCTCTTTTTCTTGACTGTACGATTGAATTTGAAATCCTGCCTTCTATTCGAAGCAAATGCATACTTGGAAAACATATCCGAATACTCGGACGAAAATCCGGTTTTTCCAAAATATTTCCAAGTATTTAGATCGTAAATACTTTCTGCACATTTTTTTTCAATAGCCGCAAATTTGTATGTAGTGACACAAAACTGGCCTCCCATTCAGAAAATCGAATATGCAAGCTCTATTAACAAACCGAATATTCCATAACCCAAATGATTCAAATTTCTGAATGAATCGAAGGTTTGGAAAAGCAAAAATCAAAATTTTCGACTGAAACGAACATTTGAAAAAATCAGAAATCGGATTTTCCGGTTGAATCGAATATTCAAAAACTCAAATCTACTAACTATTTGAATTTATATCACTCAGGCTCCTTGAGTCGGGTTCAGAAGTGCGTCGGCACGCTGCTTGATCATCTTTCTCCGCCAACGCATAGCTAGATGCCTCACACGGAAACCAGAGATGCCCAGGGTTTCGGAGGCATCTAGTCTAATTTTGACACGAGAATTTACGTAAATTACGGAAAGTTTACCCCCAGTTGGTGAAATTTTAGCTACAGCACCCGCATATTCTACGTAAGTTCTCGCTACACCACCCGCATATTCTACGCTTATTCTCGTTGCAGCACTCGGTCGATCGACCCACCCAGTCTTGATCTGTACTAGAAAGACGATCCCTGCTCCGATCGAGCGCATCGCCGTTTTCTTCCCCACGGCCTGCAGCATCCCAGCGGCCAAAATTGTCTCGTAAGGTCTTTCAGAGAGCGACACCGGTTCACTCCTCCACGACCACCCACAGAGTATCAAGTTATTCGTGGGTTGACTGGGCCAGGACTGATAGAACGGCATCTCTGCGTTCGCCGCGTAGCCTACGCGGAGTTAAGACTGCATTTCAACATAGCCTGCCGCTAAATCCGTAGATTCTCGCTACAAAATTATAGCGAGAATACGGGTTTAGCGTCAGAAGAGAACAATGGTTCGAACGACACAAGAATATGCGGGTTTTAGCTATCGTAGCTAAAGCCCTTAAATTCTCGCTACATGGAATGGGGCGGCGTTTCAGGCCGCGCCCTCGGAGGCATCTAGCTACGCATTGACAGAGTTCATAGTCCTGGCCGCAAGCGCGGCACGCGCGGTGGGCTATGAAACTTTTCACCGCTCGAGACGTGCCTCGACGCGCTTGTCGCCCATCCAGGGGCGGCATGCATGAAAACACCGTGAAAGTAATGTTTAACGTTCGCGCGTGTGTGCAAAGGTGAGCGGCGAGCGCGTAGACCCATACAAAGAGCCAAGAGCGCCTCCATCGTGGCGCCGTCCGAACCGCCATGGCGGTTTTACCACTTGTATCATTACACGGTGCTCAGTTTAAGTCTACTGCAACATAAACAACTCTACCGTTATCCTACGCTACCGTGTGCGCAAATGCAGGCTAAGAATTTTCGTGCATGTCACAATCTTTCTCAACTTTACTCCGCACAGTCATTTTGGTAGTGCCGGGCATTTCATAGTTGCTTCCCGTCTTTTTTATTCTTATAGCGTGTCGCGCGGTTGAAAGTTTCATGGTCCACCGCTCGTCCCGAGCGGCACGTGCATTTCGCGCTCGAGGTGAGGGCTATGAAAGATACCCTACTTACGGAGAGTAGATCAGCAGGTTTTCCCTTATGTGTACCATCTGTGGAATTGCGTGATTCTGATCGTTCAGGGCGCGTGCGGCGCGCGCGATGCTGGTACTTTGCTGTCTCTAAGCGGCGTTGCTCGCAGCGACGAACAACACTAGGTGATTTAATATCGATTACATTCAGCGACGATGACGACCGACGCGGCGTGAAGGGCGACTAGGAGGCACCGATACGGCACTAAATCACTGCCAGCGAGCGGCAACAGACGCCGCGACGATGATGTTTTGAAAAAATTTTGTCGCCGTGTAAAGGCTGACGCTCGGCGTCCACTCGCCTGTCTCTGCTACTCTGCAGACCCCTTAAAGGCAGTGTTCACGATGAAAATCGTTTTTCTGTTTTCACTCCTATCTTGAAAACCGCCCCACGCTGATTCCAATGATGTCTCTGAAATCGTAAATGACCTTCTGGGACCGGAGTTATGGTCCCTTAAAAATTGGGCTAAGGAAACATGGTGGACGAGCTGTCCGAGGCTTGTAACTCCCGTCTTTTGCAGCCGATGTGTGCGAGCTGACCTGAGTAAAGAGAGAAGTTGAGAATGAAGGGAAGAACAGGGCTAATGATTGGAAATCATCGCTCATCTCACGATCTCGAGCATCCATTTGTTCACGTCGGTGGGCGTGTGCTGCGCTTTTGGAGTTTTCCTTGCGCTCGAAGTGGAGACTTCGGGCTCTTTTGGAGCTTTTCCTGGCTCTTTTTCATGCGTCCTTTCGACGTCAACGTTACAGTGTGCCTCTCCACTACCCATTCCTAGTGGAAACTGAAACACATTTTTCATCGTGAACAATGCCTCTAAGGTCGGGATCACACTTGCAGTGACGAGCCACTCGGCGCAATGCTTACCATCAATATCGACCGGAAACCAATATGCCTGAAACGCATAGTCGCTGTCGCTGGCCGCGGTCTCGGCAGGTGTTATCCCGGCCTAACCTCCGCTCCGCACCAGCCCGCGCCGAAAACACAACAATTTCACTGTTTTAGGGGGTTTTTAGAGTTCCATAGCCGATCGCTGCGATAGCATGCTTCGAATGAGAATTTACATGCGATGCAATAACGATCAGTTCTCATAATTATCATGCTATAGCACCACACGGCGACCGAAGTCTAAAACAGACTTTACAAGCTATATGCATCTTTTCAGCAAATATGGATTACCTTTCGTACGCGCAACACTTCCTCTACCTATTAGAGCTACCCGAAATCTCTACGTTTGTATTTTACATCGAAGTGTTGGGAGAGGTTCTAGGGACCGAAAATATTTTAGTACACCTCGCTCACTTCTTTCAACGCATCGACGCTGTTTAAGATCCTAGAACATTTGAACTGCTTGAGGACTGATTCCCAGTACCAAATCGAATTCGGGAAACTTTATCTCAATTTAGAGAATTTCGAATTTCTTGAATTGTTTACAAGCATTATGCGCAACGATTTATCCCACTGCATAGATTAATTTTGCCAAATCTCAAAGATTTTTCAGAGATTCGATTTATCTGGAGAGAAATAACCAAGATCGGAAAGTAGTTATAATCAGATAAGGCAATGTGAATAATTCCTACACCCATAAATGTGAGGTTTAGTGTGGAAAAATATTCGGTTCATGAGGCCGTGCAGGGAGTTCCCGTTTTGAAAAAGTCCCGGGAGCTGCGGATTTCGCTTTATTGGAGAAATTTCGTTAACCCGTTTCATTAATTACCATAATCCAGCCCTCACATAGTCAAGTTCTATAGAGTTATTTTTCTCATTTCTCTCGGTTTTTATACCGTTACTACATATTTGTTGCTTAATGCTTCAAATGAAGCCTGTTAAGCCGAACCGATTCGAAAGTAAATTAAATAATATTTTTCATTTTTTCTCCTCTGCTAGTCACTGGAAGCTGCGAAATAGCTGAAATATTGAGCCAGTAAGAGTTGGACCTTGATAAGAAATAGAAAAACCGAAATGCCCATGTTTAGGCGCCATTCATGCTCTTCAACACCCTTGCGGCACTCGCGTGGCGCGCGGGCGTGGCGTTGGAGTCAAAATGGCCTTACCCTCGTCCGCGCGGCACGCGCGTGACGCCCGCTCCGCCATAACGACAACGACTTTTACAACGTTTTCATCATTTTTTTTTATTAAACCACCATCAATTTCATTCCGTTCTATAATAATTAATCCTAGTATCATGATAGCGAAGCCGTGTACAGTATTGGCTTGCCGAACAAAGTTAAGGCCCATTTTGATCCGCTCCGCCGCAGCGTCGCCGCTGGAATATTCGTAGCCTCCGCAAGCGCCTGACGCGCGTAGAAAGTATTCATACTATAGTTGTACCCGAAAAAAATTTTCGAAAGATTTTTCGAAATTTTTTTCGTTCGTGCGGAAATTCGTCGAACGAAATTTTTTCAAATTTCGTTTGTTCTAATCTTTTTCGGACAAAAAAGTTCGATTTTCGTTCGTTCGACATTTTTTTCAAAATTGTACAACTATAATTCATACCCCCAAACCCCGCCCGCGGGAGACGTGTGCCGCGCTGGCGTTGAGGAGTGTGTTTACTGCCTTCAGGGAAGTCGAGCATGGGGACGGCTACAATAACAGCTAGGGATAGCAATACTACAGCAATAATTTTTGAATCCTGCGAAGTTCCAGCTCGTTTAGCTGCTCCGAATTTCGCAGTTGGCCACCCTACCAATAACAGCCCGGCGTTAGGATGTCTACAGCAAAATGAATAAATCCGGCGGTAGCAGGTCAACAGCTGAACCTTTCGGGGCTTCAGTTAGGCCATGCCGCCGTCTGCGAATCCGGCGCTAGGAGGTCTACAGCTGGACCTTTCGGCGTGATACCAGGTTCTCTCGCGCCGAAATCACCATTTTTTTCGTGTCCTCAGCTGATGTGCTCTGTGATGACACCTCAGAAACCTGCTGTCGACATTTGAGTTTGCCTGAGTATGATCCTGGCGCTTTGCTATACCAAGCGTTACTGCCGTCTTATTTTTTGTTTTCGAAAATGTCATCACTCTTTGAGGGCCATTTGTTGTAGACACATAAGCTGAATAACACGGACATTGGAACAACACTTTTAGCATCGAATCAACCAATATAACATGGGCATGGCTGTAATAATATTAATATTTTTAAAGAATACAATTTCAATGGAGTAACAACTAGTTATGAGGTTCTCACTCCCCTATTATTAAAGGCGTGAGTAGCAAACGTTTCGAGATTCCCGGCCAGCATCAACTTCTTTCGTTCATGTACATATGTAGTGCTGTAGTTCACTCCATAAGATCTCTGAAATGGTTAATTAACACTGGATGCTTCCATGAAAAATGGGAAGCTAAAACGGAAAATGGCGGTTGAGTATTTCCACTAAGTACACTAAGTATGTATGTAAGTTACGCCATATTCGACGACAAAACTGTTTTTTTTAATTTTGAAGGAAAAACGCCAGAAACATGAAAAACGGTATGTTTTCCCTCCCAACAACACATTATCAGTACAATAAAATTTCTTATCGTAGGCACACGCAGGGGTAACAAGAAAAATGAAAAATTTCACAAAAATGGAAATAACAGAGAAAAACTCATATTTTCCTATTATCTCTGCGTGTAGTCACGGTAAAGACTTTAGGTGTATTGACAATGATCATATGTAGAGATGAACTCACCGTCTTCAACGTTTCAGAATGTTTTTACTCCGAATCCAGGAAAAAAAAGTTACAACTCTGGGCGCAGCATTCAGTATGCTTTGTGGAAATACGCAACCACACAATTGTTTTTTTCGTTGATGTGAATCGTATACAAATTCTTTTAAACAGAGGAAAAGTAGGAACTAATGTCGCCGGTTATTATGAGTTAACATTGAAGTTCAAATAAAACTCACATTTACCGGGGATGAGCGGTTCATCGCCGTAAGCGGTCATCATATCCGGTTTCTTTGTGAATGGTTTGACTGAAAAAAGTACATTAGGACTGAAAAGAACTTTTATATTCGCTGAGTAGATAATATATGTAGTTGTGCCATCCGAATAGATTCGAATCGATATATTCGAATACTTGCCACTCGAATACGCATTCATTATCGGAATTTCTAAAATCGCACCAAAACCACTTCAAAAAAAAAGAGGCCATTCGAATTTATTCAAAAATCGGACCTCAAAAATAGGGTCATTTGAATCTATTCGATATTCGAAGCCTACTACTCGAATGATCATTCGAATAGTTATATTTTCGAATAGCTTTGAATAAATCTGCCCCGTCGTCGCTATTTAAGGTGAACGGTAAAAGGTCGTGTATTCAATTGGCAGGCATGACCATGTCAAAGCATTTCGAAATTACTTGGTGCCTCGCCGCGGGCAAAATGTGAAAAAAAACGGTTTAATGTGCGTCCTCACCTCAGTTTCTGTGATCGTCAGCGCTGCAACAAAGTGTAGCTTTTCGACCCATAGGGAAGCGAAAATTGTGATTTTGAAATTCTTTCTCGAAAGGGCAAGCGAGGACGTGGTGTTTATATAGTCCTCGCGTGTTCCTCAATGGATCACGTGAAGACGTGGTGCTGATGACGTCTTCACGAATATCGACAGCAAGAGTGCATCGGGAGACGTGATGTTTATCACATCTCTAGGATTTCTCAAGAGTTCCATATGGAGTGGCGTGGTCTATACCACGCCCACATGAAAATACACTCAAGGCTTTTGTCCTGTCAACGAGTTGCGCCCACCCGCCCAACCCACACATTCTACAGGGCCGCTTTGGAGAAGCAGAATGCCTGTGCGATATTGCTTGAAGATGTGGTTTTCCAGGATTCGACGATGTAACGATGTGTTCTGTCAGCACTCATCGGTACTTTTGGCAGAATTCAAGCATCGGTCAAAGGTTTATTGAATGGTGGAACTCGGAACAGCTCCAGAGTGTTCCAGTTGCTAAAGCTGGTAAACTGTTTTTGCCTTACTATTCGGACAATGAGCAGTTTGTTTCTCTGCCTTCTACAGCAGCTGCTCTAAACTTAATTTTTGGTAGGCAGAAAGAACAAGGAGTTTGAAAAATCGTTGTTGGAAAGTGCAGCAAGGAGCAGAACTCTAGTATCTCATAGAATTGAGATTACCACAGACGAATACAACAAAATAGTATCCATTGGTCGCCTATCTAAGATCCTATAGTTTTTGGTACCGTTGCTGTAGCAATATTACTGTTTCGAGGTTTCTTAAGAGTGAGTGAAGCCTCAAACCTTAGGATATGTGATCTAAGAAAAATCAAAGACAGATCAGGCTCGGCATGGTGCTTCTGCAGCTTTCAGCTTATCATCTGGTTTCGCAAAGGAATAAATCTTGTCTAGACACATTTGTTTTGCTAGTAAGGTATAGTTCGGGTAACCAGAAAAGGGTTAGCTGCAGATACCTCAGCAGACTGCGCCGCGTCGTGGGCGCCCACGAGAAATGTGGTGATCGATCGACGCACGCGACAGGCGCGCGGCCTGCTGAGTGGTCCGCAGCTATCTCTTTCACAGATACACTATATATATATATATATATATATATATATATATATATATATATATATATATATATATATATATATATATATATATATATATATATATATATATATATATATATATATATATATATATATATATATATATATATATATATATATATATATATATATATATATATATATATATATATATATATATATATATATATATATATATATATATAGATGTGTGATAGTTTTTATGTTTTCTTCTCGTTCTATTAAATTGCTAAATTGCCTTATGCAGCAGCTTATGCTACAAAGGTTTCATCAACTGTTTGTAAATGCATTCCTTAGTCACAAGAACTACACCACACATCGCTTTAGGGGTCGTTTATACTGCCGCCGAGCGGCGCGGCGCAGTGCATTGCTATAATATTGATCGTGCGGCGGGGCACGATCGATATTGTAGGATTGCACTTCGCCGCGCCGCTCGGCGGCGGAAGTATAAACGACCCCTTAAGGAGGTACAGCCTCCAGTGCACTTTAACAAGGGTTTAATAGCACGCATGTAATGTTAATGGGACATTGGAGGTCCACGATAGCAGTTCAGACCTATATTGGTCCCGCAGTTGCCAATCTGAATGTTTCCTGAGAGGAAACAATGAACGAGATGATTTCATTTGTTCGCGATGTACATGATAACCTACTCCAGTTTGACTTGTTGAAATAATGTATCATTATACTCCCCTATAGAATAGCTATTTCGATTAGCCTTTTACGGGCCATTTCTGATTTGTATTGTAATCGCAGTACATGTAATCAGTCATCTATCTATGTACTAACTCTCGATGTATTTCTAAGTAGGATTGCTCAATCCGAGGAAATTTACATTGTTAAATTTATATTTTTTGGCCGCGGTAATATGCTCGTATGACAGACAATAAACCTTCCCGTCCACATGTTATCGTTTCACGAAGTCGAAAAGCGATTTATGCCGTAGTGACGTAGCAACGAAGGTATAAAGATTGTTTCGACTAGTTCCACCTCATTTAATGTGTAGTTGTACCCAATAAATCTGTAACTAATAATAATTTGACTAGCGAATCAGAGGAGCAAGCTCAAGTTCTAAGTTGTTCGAGAACCTCCAATAGTTTTTTATCATAAAATCCTTAACCCCTTAGAACTGCCAAAATTGCAAAAAAAATCCTTTCAGGGGCATACCGATTTCTACAAGTTCCAATCTTACAAAACCTAATGATACAAAGTTGTAGCGAGAACGCAGCCTTTTTTTAGACATATGAGCCAGTTGAGAACTGGTGTAAATCGGTCCGATAATCCTTGGATGGTGGGCTTAAGGTAATAATTTTGACAGGAAGTTGACCAATTCTGCAAATACTTTGTCCGGCTTTTTTTCACTGAAAAATGTTTACAGCGGTCGTTAAGGCAGTATTCAGTAATACTTTGTATGTCGATATCATTAGCTGAAACGAAGGGTTGACTACCTGGCAGAGCTGAATTTGTTAAGATATTGTGTAAAGATTCGTGTGTAAAGGTTGTGTAAAGGTTGTGTATTGTGCAAAGGTAAAATTTAAATCGTTTGAAGGCGACGACTGGAAACCACCTTTGACTCATTACCAGAAATCGTAAGGTCCACAACAATGTTGATAACCGACTTAAAACAAACAACCAATAGCAATATGCGCCCCGAATTTTTTTTATGGTGTGCTTGCCCCATCCACTTCCTCGGTAGCCACAGGAAAGTGGGTGGAGTGGGCACACCACATTCAACTCAGGTAAAACTAGTTGTCCAGAATAAATCGAGGAGTTGTCGCGAATCGGTCGAGAATCGAGAAGTTGTTCAGAAAGTGGAGAGAAGTTGTCGAGAATTCTGGCAGATGGGGAAGTTGTCGAGAATTTCGGAGAAGTTGTCCAGAATTCTGGCAAAGTTGTCGAGAACCCAGGAGAAGGACGTAATTGATGAGAATTCCGTGAGAATTCTGGACAACTTTTCTCCGTAACGAGAATGTGTCGAAAAGTTGTTCTGAATTCAGGACACGTCGAACTTGAGCAAGCTGGTTACCGTTTATAATTTATTCCACCGAACTCTTGAACATCACATTTCTATGGGATTTTCCATGTTTTCGAGTTTTGACATATCGGTTTTACCGGAAGATTGTAAATTGAAGTAACTAAATTTCAGAGTTTTCGCGATTCCAAGGACTGAACTTTCTTTTTATGATTCGTTACTGGAAAAATGAGATTTTAAATATTATTATTCAAAAAGTTGTTCTAGAATTATCAAAATGACGTTGAGAACTAGGAATATTCAATCGAAAATAAATCTTAAGTGATTCAGTTCTGGCCTAAATATGAACCTCTTATCCTTGCATCAATTATTTGGCATTCTTTTGGTGTACAATGTTCTATCCCAATTGAGTTGCTCCTCCACCGCATGGATAGGTGTGACCCGAGCCTTGTGTTGGCACATGAGCGAGGCCAGTCTTCACATCCTAGAGTATTAACAGGCACCACCACAGGTACTTACAATTCGAGATCTGCTGACCCGTTACAGTTGACGAGGCGTCCGTTACCTGGGGTCCGCCCACTCTTGGCTACTCGAACGTCGTATGCCCAACTATGCCGGCTTTTGTAATTATCGCTTATTCGTTTTTTTTTTCAAATTAAAGATTTATTTAAGAAATTCAATCGGAGTTTTCGAGCAATTTAATCACTAGTTTTCTAATATATTCCATTCATTCGAGAGACTAAACCAATCGTATTCAATTTTTTTGCTTTTCTTTTTCGAGTACTGTGTTCAACTGGAGAACCGAAAGATTTAATTTTTCGAATTTTAAACCATTTTCGGGTCACTACACTTGATTATTCAGCCTGAAAAAAAAGTTCAAAATATTTATGATGTGTTAGATAGATTTTCCGAATATTCATTCCAATCGAATTCATAACGGGTTTACAAATTTATTTATTTATTCGAGAAAAAAAACTGTGGATTCCTACTCGGATTAAGTCATTCATTCGAAAATTTGAGAAGGGCTTCATTCGAAAAATTCAAACATTCGGCAATTTCAAAAACGCATTCTTGCTTATATAAGTAGCGTAGGCCTCAACGAGGAAAGTCGAATACTGTGTGAAAATGGCCACGCCTTGTATGTTGAATAGCATTACAGTTGTACAATTTCGAAAAAAAAATGTCGAACAAACGAAAACTGAAAAAAAACGTCGTTCGAGAAAGTTCGAAACAACGAAAAATTTAAAAAATTCGAACGAACAAATTTCAAAAACCTTTCGAAATTTCGAAGGTGGAACGGACGAATTTCGAAACTAAGCGAAATTTCGGATTTTTTCGAAGTTTGTTCGAAAAAATTCCAAACGAACAAATCTCGAAAATTTTTCGAAATTCCCTAGGTCGAACGAACGAATTTCGAATCTAATAGAAATTTTAATTTTTTTCGAAAGCCGATCGAAATTTTGGATCTTTTCGAATTTCGTTCGAAGTTTAGGATTTTTTCGATACTCCTTAGAAGTTTCGGATCTTTTTTCTTTCGAAACCGGTCTCAACGATTTATTTACAACGCTTGGTCAGAGAATGAATATTCCACAAGTATTCAATTTCTACTCAAGTCGCGTTCGCTCACGTCAACTCGGCCCGAGGAATAAAGAAACAGCGTAACCTAGGGTTCGAGAAGCGTGTTCAAAGTCCAACGATTTAAAAAAAATCGAAAAATCAGATCTGGAACTAATGAAAATCGAGAAGGAAATTCTTTCGACAAAATTGCGAACGAACGAAATTCGAAAAAAAAATTGTCCGAAGAAACATCGAACGAACGAAATTTGGAAAAAAAATCGTTCGACAAAATTACAAGGTCTAAAAATAAGAGAATAATTACTGCTGCTGAATTTAGTGCTTGCAAAGTTATCAAAAAAACTGACGCTTTTGATTCATTTAAGTCCTACAGATCTCCTTTCGTAATCAAACCGTTTGTTTTGATACACGTGTGTTCATATATATTCTTTTTCTTATTTACTCATTTTATTTTAAATTATTTCCTTTCGAAAATGTGACGGACTCTCGAGAGGAGAAATCAGGCGAAAAGCTGCTGTGGAGAATAAAACGAAAATTTGTCGAGAATAAGACGAGGACTCAGACAAACTCACGGCTCGTCCGCGGCGGCAGATGAGCTTTCCGGACGGTCCGCGGCGCTTGGCGGCTGATCCGCGGCACGATTGATAGTGGGACGGTCAAACGGCCGATCCGCGGCGCTGTTTGTTCTCAAGGGGGTGGCTCCGGGGCGCACCGCCAATCCACCATCTCAATACTGATCGATGAAAAGCAGCCACATATATTTTTGAGTTGTTTTTGGATTGAACCACTTCACCACCTCATTCCCCGCAGTCTTAGACAATTTTCCAGCCGCTGACTTCGAATTTATCGTATTTGTAACTTCTTCAAATCGTTATATCTACATGCACGCTAATTATTCTTTCTAGATGCCATCGCAACAACTTCTAGGGCAGAAAAATTCCCGATGGTAAGCAAATTCTCATATTCTCGTTCATTTTTGAGATTCTCCTCTGATTTTGTTTTTTTCTCATTCAAATAATTTTCATGATTGTTTGGTTTGGTAATTCTCCTCATGTTTTTTTTCAAGAATAGTTCCGGTTTGATACCGACTTTGATCGATTTCGGCATGAAACCAGATCTACCCTAGAAACCAAACAATCATATAAATCACTGGAATGTAGGAAGGAAAACAAAAGAGAGAATTACAAAAATAAACGTGAAAATGAAAAATTACCTACCACCGTGAATTTTTTTCTCCCCTAGAAGTTGTTGCGGAGCCATTTGGAAGGATACAATTGGTGTGCATGTAGATATAATACTTTAATATATGAAGAAACACAGAAGGACGGGTTTGGTCACAGAAGCCAAGAAAATTGAAGAAAATGAAAAAACACCTACAATCAGCTTATCGGCTACGGCGCCGGAATATCGTCCGGCTCGAGCGCGTGCGGCCGCGAAGCATCTCAATACGCAATTGCGGAGAATTTGACGCAGAGAAGCACAGTACAGGAACTCTGTTTCCATCGAGTGGGATATTCTAGTAGAGCACCACTCCCAATTAGATGGAAACAGTCACTCATTGGCCGTGAGACAGATTTCGGCATTGTTGCACGATCTTCGCGTTAGCTTTCTTATCTCCTCAGAAAGCATCAGTATCACAATTTCGCAGGGTTGCTCTACCGTACACTTATTTTCAGAGGTAGAACAGCCCAATTAACATGTAGAACTGGTTTCGATGTGCATTCGTAGACTTGTTCAGTTCATGGCATATTGCAATGCATGCCCATGGTAACACAAAAAACTGAATGTGCAAAAACTATGTGTTACAGGTCTTCAGGCTAAACTAATATTACAAAGTTGTTGCTTAAGAGTCATAAAATATGAGCTCTCGATTTCGAGAATTCAAAGCTCATGATCATACATTAATCATTTGTTCATAATCATAATTATACATCACCGATGTCTAAAAGATTGCAATAAAATATAATATTTTCACAATACTTCAGCGATACATGTCACAGTTGTACAGCTAAACTATCGAAATCAGTTATGCATGTTAGTCGAGCTGTTCTACTCTTGAATTTAGCTCTTACGATGGAGAAATCCTGCAAAATTGTGATATTGAGGCTTTCTGAGGAGGATGGAATGCTAGCGCGAAAAAGCGTACTCAATGCCAAAAATCTGTCCCACGGCCAATGAGTCGGTTGGGGTGGGCTGGATAACAATATTCAAAGGACTGTCCGCGGCGGCTCTCAGGACGGCCCACGGCGCCGGCAGGACGATCCGCGGCGCCTGCAGGACGGCCCGCGGCGCTGGCAAGATGGTCCGCGGCGCATTGCCGGCGCATCCGCGGCTTCGGTGAAGGATCGTCCGGTCGTCGGCCGCGGACGATCCTGCAAAAGCGCCGCGGATCGTCCTTGGGCTTGTCTGAGGTTGTCGAGAATTAGGCGAAAAGTTGTCGAGAGTCAGCCGAGGAGTTGTCGAGAATCCGGCGAGAAGTTGTCGAGAATTAGGCGAAAAGTTGTCGAGAATGAGTCGAGGAGTTGTCGAGAATTAGGCGAAAAGTTGTCGAGAATTAGGCGAGAAGTTGTCCTGAATTCGTACGAATTCTGGACAACTTCTCGCCGAATTCTCGACAACTTTTTTCGCCTGAGAAGTTTTGGGACCGCATGGCGGGAAAGTTTGAGGCAAAGGGGACATAGCATAAAGGGGTTGGCGCACACGCTCGCGATTAATGGCAGTAAGATTCGCTCCGAAATAGAGGATACATTGGGGTTGTTCCCAGTTTGTCGATTCGGAGTTATCCGAAAAATTATTCGAATATATATTCGAATCGAATTTATTCGAATCTACTCGAAATTCGGAACTCGAAAAAAGGGGTCATTCGAATGAATTCGAAATTCGGACCTCAAAAAAGGGGCCATTTGAATGTGTTCAAAAATTGGACTTTTAAAAAAGGGGATATTCGGATCTATTAAAAAATCGGACTTTTCGTCTAGGGCACAACTATAGTAGGTAAGAGGCCTGTTACGCGTAGTGCGAGAATTTCAAAATGTCGACGCTACATCACCATTTAATGCTGCCCTTCCAAGAACTCTCTCACAGTTACCCGTTCGGCTGAGTGGCACCCGCTCGATACGCACCGAAGTGCTGGCAAACGGGTGGTGAAAATGCACCCGGCAAGTTTGTCTTCTCCGAAAATCGTCGCACTCAATGCGTGTCAAATATGCATTCAACTCGAGTGACCACACCCATCGACAGACTTATCGCAGGGCGCGAGCTTCAAACAGCAGCACGTGCTGCAAATTTTCATCGCAGGAGCACGTGCTGCGAAATTTAATCGCAGGAGCACGTGCTGCGAGGTAGTCCAGCGCTACCGTAGTAGCACACATCGGCATCCGGCTCGGACAGCTCGCCGAGCACCACCTGGGGCGACCAGTGGTTGAACGAGGTCTTCAGCGGCTGGGCGAGCCAAGTATCGCGAAATCGGATCACTGAACCTCCTACGCTGCCGAAATCTGAGTTCCGCCGGAAGAGCGCGTCGTATGCTAACATGTTTTGGAAAATAGAGTTCAATGTGCATCATGTACACATTAAACGTTTCATTCGTTGTGGCACGTGCAGTAATTTGAACAGTCAATGCTGGTCAATGCACCAATTTAATCCCACTGCATCCCTGACTCTCTTTACATGCGCTCTGCCTCACGTACGGCTGCCGCGGTCTCCATCCCCTCGATTGCGTGTTTCGTACAGAAAATGAGTCGGAGTCACACGGAGCCAGGTTTCGTCCATAGCAAACGTCCTAGCGCCAAGTGACGCTGAAGATTCGCATGTTTAACATTTTTTATTGATTTCACTGCAGCCGGCCGTACGGTGGAGGCATAGCGGCAGTGGCGGCTGTCACTAATATTATCAATACCATAGTTAACTACGTGCCGTTCTCGGACACATTGCACGCGCCAGCCGTCGAGCGTCATGCGCCAGTGTTTCAGCGCTGGCGCAAGACGCTTCAGCGACTTGGCGCTTCGCCGCTGGTCGTGTGCTATGGACGGAGCCTCAGATGGTTTATGGCCCAAGCCTGAGGGAGGTCGAACACATAAGCATGAGTTATGCTGTAACGTTCGAGTTCTCTCTCGACAATACGCATTTTCCTTCAGGTTCATATCTGGGTCGTTCGCTTTGGTCTAATTGTTAGTGCCTTTGCGACTTCCCTTGAAGGCAGCGTTCACGATAATCATCCTCGTTGACTTTCCGCAGTGAAATGATCCTAGGCTCCCAGTGTCGAATGAACGGAAGAAAACGAGCCAGGAGCGGCGAAATAACGGATGCAAACAAGCTTTTTGGTGCCCCAGACACGCCTGGTGCCCCAGATCGGCCACCTCGAAATGAAGAAATGAAGACTCAGATTACAGAAACGATCAGGTCAAGGACGAGCTGATAAGTGAGCTGATCGCTTTTTTGCACTGATAGGTATCATCCATCTGGCGGTCAATTCCTCGACGCTCAGAAATCAACGTAAACAAGAGAGGGTCCATTTTTGCTCAAAAACGCGTCTTTCGTGTCCTTTTTAAGCATGCCTTGCTATATAGGGCACCAGCCCTTCCGTAAACCGTGGAGATATCGGAAGTGAAGTTTATTGTAAACACTGCTTTTGAAGAGGCGTCGTCCTCTTGCTCCACAGTCTCGACCTTCACTTGATAATTGTCACCTTTGTGGGCATTTGATGCCCACATGGCAAACATAGGACAGACGTACAAGAACGGGAGTATATTTTTCAAGCTTAACCTCCTTTGAAGTCTTCACCTATTCATTAATGACTATACGAAGGATCAGCTTACTAGTTCCGCGATTGCCCCACCTTTCAAAATAAATCTTTACGTAATCAGGACGGGCTAGGAGGGTGAAAAAAGGGAGACCATTAAGTGGTCCATCACGTAATCAATGTCCATTCACATTTCATGTGCACTGCTAATTCAGACAATGGGATTGCCGGACCGCCGGCATCCACCTGGCAAGCAAAAACCATTACCCTCCGCCAGAACCCTGCCGGCCGTCCGCCGGGACGCTGCCGGCGGTCCGCCAGGACACTAGCCGATAGCTGGCAGACTATTGGCCAGTGTCCTGTCGGACCGCCTACCTGGCACTCCCGCAACTGAGAAATCACTTGACCGCGGTCCGCCAGTCTCTTGGCAGACCGATAAATCGAGGTGGGTCCCTCACCGCGGATCATTGTGTAGGAGATCGCCTACGCAACTGTCTGAGGTGAGGCACCCCACCTCCCCCCCCCCCAAGCCGTGGGGAATTTCCCCTCAGCTGCCAAAACTGTGCTGGCCTCCGTAGAGTGGCTTCAGGTCACCTTTCAGGGACGGCATCAAACTGTCCCTGAAAGGCTGAAAGGTAACTTTTTAAGGCTCATTCATAGCAATTCGCTTCGACTAGTCGCGGCACTGCCAACAGTTACAAAATCCATCGCGTCAACAGATCTTGCACTGAGTCGCGAAGGTTTCGAAGAGTTTGCAGTTTCAGTCGCGATCTCCGAGCCTTTGGGGTATTTCATAGCTGGTCGAAGCGACCTGCTTGATTTTATAAGGTCGCTTCGACTAATCGCGTCGCTTCCATGATGGAAGCGATTCGTCTAGTCAAAGCGACTAGTCCGCAATCTTTCGTCACAACCTTGCGTATGTGGCGCAAAATTGCAGACGTCACAGTTCACTCGCATAAAATACGTCATGTGAAAGGAAATACGAGTATTTATCATACATTTACGATGACAGAGATGAGAAAATATTATGAGGCTACCGAAAAATTACATTCCATGCCGGCTTCGAGCAACTAGTAACTTTAGCTTTAGTTTTATGTTGCTGTTCAAGCAAATTCCACTCCGTCCTCTTTTGAAACCATTTTTTTGTTTGAAAACTGTGCAAAACTTTTTTATCTAGATGGTAAGGGCAACAATGTCAAAAAAGTAGGAATGCCAAGAAAAAAAAACTATTTTTTTTTCATTCCCGTGGCTTGGTCTGCAATTGTCCGTCTACTTCACGCTAAATTACGCCCGCCGGAGCGCTTTGGAATCGCTGGACGAAACGATTTCAGGTCGCGGCACGGAGCGATTCCAGATCGCGACAGTATTGTTGGTCGCTCCGACTTCTTGTCGAAGCGACCAGCTATGAATGAGCCTTTAGAGTGAATCGCCTGATATACCGGCTGGGCTTACCAATGAAATCGGTGATCAAACTATAACATGTTAGAACGTGTGTAGTCGTTAACTCTCTTGAGTGCCAGCCATGTGACGACTTGGCGTCAAGCGAATGCTACTGGGCGGTTGGGTGCCAACCTAGTGTCGATTGGTGGATAACTGCGTTTTCATGCGCTCAGTAATTTCGAGATGCGATTGCCATTGCCAGCTAAATGCCAGTTATCACTCAGTTGTTAGGCAACTAGCAAAATTTCACCAGCTATCCGTTGCTCCAGTTGTCTGAGAAGCTGCTAAAAAGTCTTCAGCGTGGTCATCGGATTCAGTCAAGTCAAATTGTTCAATCCGTTTCTAAGGTTAATCGATGAGCTAAAAGGGCTAGGGTTTACTGAGATGCTCAATCCCCGATTCTCTACTTTTGGTCGATGTGGCCTCAAATGTAGCTGGCTCATCTCCCTTGTTGTCCGACCTGTTTGAGCGACAACGGTCTCTTGCTCAAAGTCAAATATGAAGCAAAAGTAGCTGAAATTGAAGTATAGCCTCACCTCTTTTGCGGCACTGCCGCTTCGAGACGCAGTTGCCATCTTTCCTGTAGTAACCCGGTTTACAAACGCATGCAGGAGTAGAATTTATGTCGCACTTTCTGGTGCATCGCCTTTTCTTAACAATTATTCATATAAAATTAACTCCTGAAAACCGACGTTGTATGAATAAATACGAATGAGCCGTACAAAAAGATCCAGTTTCATAAAAACAAAACCTTGGTGAAAGAATTTGGGCACGTCCGCTCGCATTGGTTGCCGCATTCGTCGTACACCTCGTTATTGTCACACACTAAACTAACTCGTTTGTTTGGTTGAATGAAATGTTTTTCATTTTTTCCATTGGCTAACGCTCCGACAGAGCTTAGATCGCCCAAACTTGTAAAATTGGAACGATGTGGGGCCGACTACTTTTCTAACAGCATTCACATCACCGCATTATTCAGCACTGGCGGGCTGTGCTTCGCTCGCGACAGCACCGACCAGCTCAGTTTTGATTGCGAACGACGACGTACCACCGCAGCTTCGTTCGCTCGCTAGACTAAATTTTCCAAGGTGTGTATGTAGTGTAATGTAACATTCATTAAGTGTGTCCGAAGGAGACTGGTCGACCAAGCGGCCGTCCTACGTGGCAGGCGGCTGTCGCGTGCGCCGCTCTCGGACGAGTAGGCGAAACGACGGCAAGCCTTCCTTCGCAGCCATTGACTAGGAGCGGGGCCCGCAGCGGCTGTCAGCAATCAATCAATCAGATCTGCAGCCGGGGGGAGGTGGGGTGGCAGCCGTTTGAGCATTCGTTCGAAAGCGGCACATGCGATGGCCGCATGTAACGCACGATGACCGCATGGTCGGCCAGTCTCATTCGGACACACTTTACTCGCGATAGAGCGCGAGAACGCAAAATCGATGCTCATCGTGGTCACACCATCAACTCTCGCGCATTCCCTCTCGCTTGCTCTCGTGCACTCACTTCAGCTCTGAGAAGGAAGCAGCGAGTTCCATGCTTACTGCAGCTTTGGGCCCCTAAGAAAAGTATCAAAAAAGGTGCGGTATCCTTACCCAGTGCTGGTATGCAAATCACCTTGCCATTCTCAACAGTACATGCCTCTGTCTCCCGACATGGTGGTGGACTGGCAAAACATGCTTTGTCTGCAAACAGATGGCATCGTGTTTTACCTTCAGTTTATAAATGCAGTCGGCACACATCGTGTTGATACTTTGCGTTCCTTAGTCAAAGTTGGCGCAAACTCGGTGTCATATGTTATAACATGCTTGCACCGAGTTTGCGCCAACCTCCAATAGGGAATGACAAGATTCAATGCGTTCCGTGCCGACTGTACGAATGTGCAGCGCTTCTATTAGGAAGCGCACGTTCTCCCCTGTTCACTCGCGCTCGCTTCTACAGTAATGCACCACGGAGCGCGGTCTGTGGCGGCCCTCTCTCTTCCGTTCTCTCCCACCCCATGTGGATCTATCGTATTGGGTGAAGGTTAGGATGTGTGAAGTTCTGCACAATCCTTCGCGCGACCTTAATAATTGAGAAAGCTTCTCTTGTCTTTTTTATGAAGGAAATCGTTCTCTTCGAACATTTATTCTCTGCTTCAAATCGAAAGGCCATCACCCACTACCCAATATGATAACGTTTGCATTATCATCGAAACAATTGAAGACAGTGAAATAATTGAAACACTCACCGTCTCTGAACATGTTCGCCGGTCATACGGACAACTGGAAGGTGGTCATGTGAAAGTCGATGGCTCGTACATGGAGATGGAGAGAACGAAGGCGAGAGGACCGCCACAAACCGCGCCGCCGTAGTGCATTAGGCGGCGTTCAGAGTTTTCGCGGGGCGACGCGATGGCACTTGTCAGTGCGACAAGAAATTCGCGTCGCGCAGGTACTTAGGTTGTGAACGCTGCGCGAATGTTGGGCGACTGCGCGAGTTGCGTACGTACACAATTTCTCGTGAACAAGCAACATTTTTTTCTAGCGATATCAACAGTTTTTTTTTCGTGTATTTCCAAATGCATGTGTTCCTAGATATGCTTATTTTTTCCTTTTATTGTTATATATGGTTGTGTTAATGACGAAATATTGAAAAAAAATAGCAGCGAGTTTGCTATTGCGTGACATCCATCGCATCACGTTGCATTTCAAGGCGACGCGATGGACGTCGCGCGAAAACGAATTGCGCGTCATTTCGAATGTATCGCGCCTCTCCACTGTGAACACCCAGCAATCACGCTACGCGACGTCGCTTGGTCGATACGTAGGCTAATTATAACATCGCGTCGCGTCGCGAAAGAACTCTGAACGCCGCCTTTCGGTAGCAGCGAGTGCGGGTGAGGAGAGAAAACTGTGCACTCATTAAAGGCAGTGTTTACGATGATCACCCTCTTTGACTTTCCAAGATAAAATGATAGGGGAGAAGGATCCTAGGCTTCCAGTGCCAAAGTAACGGTAGAAAACGAGCCAGGAGTGGCAAAATAACGGCTGCAAACAAGCGTTTTGGTGCCCCAGACACGCCTGGTGCCCCAGATCCGCCCCACGAAAGGAACAAATAAAGATTCAGATTACAGGAATGATCAAGTGAAGGAAGTGCTGATAAGTGAGCTGATCCCTTCATTGCGCTGATAAGTATCGTCCTCCTAGCGGTCAATTCCTCCACGCTCAAAAATCACCGTAACCAAGGGAGGGCCTATTTTGGCTCAAAAACGCGTCTTTCGTGCCCTTTTTAGGTATGCCTTGCTATATAGGGCACCAGACCTTTCGTAAACCGTGGAGATATCGGAAGTGAAATTTATCGTGAACACTGCCTTTAATAAAGGCACTATGAAACAAGCGGCCTAACCCATGCCGCTGGTTACCGGTGCTTTTCGAGGAGTACCTGGGAAACAATCCTGCTCCAATACACAGTTTCCAAATGCATCACGATAATAGCCATCGTTACACGAGCAGGACGGGAACGAGCATACGTCTTCCACTCCACAGGTGAGATTCCCCTTTAATAATTGGCAACTAGCAGTCAATAATTTTCTACTCCTACCACTAGGCATCGACAATGAAAAGCTCATAAAATTGCTTGGATGTATCAAATCTCTGAACTCTCTTCAAACTTTTCTGCGATGTTGTGGTTTTAGTTTTATGCCGGCGCCATGCTGGCAGCACAAGTTTTAAACCTTGAAGTAACTCCTAGGGATTAGGATGGGCCGAAAACGGGACTAGGAACAAAAGACTAACTCAGAGGCTCTAATTCCTTTTAGTCAACGAGACAGAGAATGCACAGTGCACACATTAGTGCCATCGGATCGACCTATATTACTATATGCGATCTCGGTTTCACAATTGACCCCTCCCTAAGCTTCCAAGAACACTGTGAAATCGTCGCAAGAAAGGCAGACAGGAGTGTTCACAACATTTTCAAATCATTGACTACCAAATCGGTTGATCACTTGCTCCACGCCTACAAGGCCTACGTTCGACCCATACTTGGGTATGGGACTACTGTTTTCAATTCATCATCTGTACGTAGCCAAACAAGACTTGAGGCTGTACAAAACAGCTTCACAAGAAAGTTTTGGATACGGACACATGGTTATGGCTACACTATCATTCCCTCGGTATAAACTACATAGCAACAGTATATTTAGACTTTCATCATTAGGAGTAGGAGAAAATATGACCTGGCGATGATCTACAAGATGATAACAAGTAAAATCGAACTTACAATCAGTCAGTTCTACACTGTTTCCACATACAACACCAGAGGTGGTTCAACTAAAATTAGTTTTGCTACGACAAGGAGCCGTTTACGTTCCTCGTTTTTCACACTTACAAGGGAAGTATAAGAAGCGTAGGTCTGAACGGTAGAAATCTAATGTGATGTGGGAACGGTCACGCATTACATGGTGGAATAGTGTTGGGTACCTGACGCGAAAGATAGATCTGAAGGAGTTATGAGCTCCGAAAGTTTGCCGACCACCGACCTCCTCTTAGCCTATGAATTGTTAAGTGGCCTAGTCAACAGCATCGACGGCGCAAAGGGAGGAAGGGGCAGTGGTGGGCATGCGACCAGGGTTCGAATTTCCCGAAGAGCTTTTTTTTTCAAATTCACGGAACTTTCATATTTTGATCAAAAATTTCATCACAAACGTCATCTTATCCTTTTGCTGCGCGATATCGACAGTGAAATAGACTCGGGTACAAGGGATTCAAGATTTTGTTTCCCATCAAAGCTTTCCCATTGTTTTGGGGAACTTATATGATTGGGAAGTATTACCCCACATATTTTGAACAAGTAACGAGAATCATTAAGTAACAGAAGCTTGGTGCAGTCAGCTTCTGTGACCACCCGTACTCTGACCGTCATGCCCCTCATTTTCTCATCAGGCAAGGTCGGAGAAATGCTCTTTGTCCAATTACCAGAGCCGGGTCGTCGCTTCCCATTGAAGGGTGTATTCAAGACGAAGAAACTCTACGTCGTCAGAGGAACATCCCATATCATGACGAAGTTTACAACACTTGCATTTTTCGAGAATGTTTTCATTCAGTAAGTGCCGGAGAATTGTGTTCTCTTTCTCGACTCAAAGAGTGATTTTTCCAATCAAAGTGCGATACAGGCCCTTGCGTCGGCGGGGAAAAACTTGCAGATTCTGACGAAACCGCCCGGCGTAACAAGCTTGGTTCAGCTGGCAGACATCGGGTTTTTCAGCTATTCGAAAGCACTGCTCAAGTGATTTCACTCTACTATTGCTCTTCAAACTTTTGAATTTTTAGGTCGTTTGAAATAATATAGGATTTTCGGCGTGGACGATGCCTTTAAGGCCGGCTACGTTCTTATCCGTCCGGGTCCTTTCGATACTCCAACTGATCTCCAACCCCCAGTAGAGCTCGGCCCCTGTGAAGAGATAGGTTGCCAGGGGCCTATCGCGTTCATTCGCAGTCCCTATTGAGGAATTTGCTTATGTTTGATGCATTATGTGCCTATTTACCATTGGTGAAAGAACTGGTTATGTATTTTGCGTCCCATAAAGTGATAAGGTTGTTAAAAATATGTGATGATAGTACTTCCAAATCATACAAGTTCTCCAGAACAATGGAAATCCTTGATGGGGAGCAAAACCTTAAATCCTTTGTACCCGAGTCCATTTCACTGTCGATATGGCTATATCACGCAGCAAAAGGATAAGATGACAGTTGTGATATAATTTTTGATCAAAATATGAAAGTTCCGTGAATTTGCAAAAAGAAACAGCTCTCGGGAAGATTCGAACCCTGGTCACATCCCCACCACTGCCCCTTCCTCCCTTTGCGCCGTGGATGCTGTTGACTTGACCGCTTAAAGGCAGTGTTCACGATAAGAATCGATTTTCTGTTTTTTCGCCTATCTTGAAAACGGCCCCATACTGATTCCAATGATGCCTCTGAAATCGTACAAGACCTTCTGGGAATGGAGTTATGGTCCCTCAAAATATGAGCTAAGGAAACAATGTGGACGAGTTGTCCGAGGCTTGTAACTTCCGTCTTTTGCAGCCGATGTGTGCGAGCTGTCCTGAGTAAAGAGAGAAGTTGAGAATGAAGGGGGAACGGGGAGAATGATTGGAAATCATCGCTCATCTCACGATCTCGAGCATTCATTTGTTCACGTCGGTGAGCGTGTTATGCGCTTTTGGGGTTTTCAATGCGCTCGAAGTTGTAACTTCGGACTCTTCTGGAGCTTTTCCTGGCTCGTTTTCATGCGTTCTTTCGACGTCAACGTTACAGTGTGCCCTTCCACTACCCATTCCTGGTGGAAACTGAAACACATTTTTTATCGTGAACACTGCCTTTAACATAGACTAGGAGGAGTTCGATGACTGGAAATTTTTGGAGCTTATAACTCCTCTAGATCTATCTTTCGCGGCGGGCCGCCTACACTATTTTAATATGTAATGCGTGAACATTCCCACATGTCATTAGATTTCTACCGTTCAGACCTACGCTTCTTATACTTCCCTTGTTAGGGCTGGTTCAGAATTCCTGAAGTTGTCTAAAAAACACGCAATGCCGCTGTCCTTATGCCAGTTTAGAAGTCTCACAGACAGGTGCTTTAGAAACTTGCTTAGTGGCTTTACATATTTTCGTCGTTCCTTATTTGCAGTTATAAGAATTCTATTTCAATGTTTGTGTTTTATGACTTCAAGCGTGAATTTTTGTTCGCGTATAACTAAATAAATAAATAAACAAATATGAACGGTACAATTTTTCTATGCCGCCAGCTATCCTATTCCAAACATGCTTTACATTTCCGGCAGATGCTTACGACCTATTCTGCCCGTGAAGACCACAGTAAGGATGAGGTAGACGTGCAGCATAAGGGGAAACAGCGCTTTCTCTTCATCACAGTTTTATTCATCTTTGCCTCGAACTTATTGCGAGAGAACTGAGAGCATGTAAATATGTATGTGAATACAGAGATGGAGTTACAGTCGGATGAAGAAACGTCGGTAATGAACCTTTGAAAAGTTATCGTGTGAACATACCAGTAACGTGATGAGGCAGATCCCTTCACAAAGCGAACCGCACTCCTGCCTTGTTTCGTTCATAGGGCACGCTGAATTATTCAAAGTAAGGAACGGTCTAGGGTGTTGTTCAACAGTGGACAATAGAGTACTCTTAAAGAAGTGCGCACGAGGTCTCGGAAAGTGTTCCGAACTTCAGTTCAGAGGAAGGGTGAACGATATTGTGGAGGGCTGCTTTTGATGCGAGCTGAGGGCTGGTGTTCGGCAATAGATCTTCACAAATCGGTACAGGAATACTCGATAGTTTGATCCAGGAAAATGAACTGTTCCATAAATATCAGAAGCGTGAATTTACCAAAAAAGAGATATTAAGAAATCACTATTGTGAACTCACATGTGACTTTTTTCTGGCAATAGGGCAATCCATGATCAAGAACGCATTCTTCGTCGGTGGCACAGGGAAAACCAGCACATGGATCAGGAACTGTAAAACAAAACGGCGAAAGATATTGTTTATGAATGAATCATAGTTGTCAATTATAACACACTAGGGATGCATCGACGCTTTCCCTCAATCGGAATGCATGTTGTTTGGAAACCGCAAGCGTTGTTTGCGCATGGATCCTCTGAAACATAGAAAATTGGTGAGCTGTTTAAAGGCAGCATACACGCTCGTAAACGTGATTGAGATAACCACGGAAATAGAATGGTATGGCCCAGATTACAACGCCTACGCTTTTTGAGGCGTCAAAAACGACCCACAATGCCGCTACAGGAGTAGCAAGTTTGGCCCCGCCCGTATTTGCACTTTTCCTCCAACGCAGGGCTGCTGGGTCATCTTCGCCGTCGGTACTGTTGGTGGGTTGCCTAACAAGTGAACCACACACGTCACTGACGGCGAAGATGACCCAGCAACCCTGCGTTGGAGGAAAAGCGCAAATACAGGGGCGTGAAAATACGGGCGGGGCCAAACTTGCTACTCCTGTAACGGCATCGTGGGTCGTTTTTTACGCTTCAAAATGCGTAGGCGTTGTTATCTGAGCCATACCATTCTATTTCCGTAGTTATCTCAATCACGTTTACGAGCGTGTATGCTGCCTTTAAAGAGAAACAACTCATAACAGTTAGAAAAACGAGAATTGAATAAAAAGTGTGTAAAAAAATTGAGTGTAGCATTGCTGGTAAGCGTGGTCAGAATAACAGTGGATAAATCCCGGCTGTTTTACCCACAACTCGAGCGTAGTTGTTAGCTTCGAAAGCGAGCCAAAATCACTCTGCTTTGAGCAATATTCATTCAGTCGACAATACCTCCACACAAATTCGTCAAATAGTCCGTTGAAATCAGGCCGTGCTAGTAACTGAATCAAATCAATGACTACATAACAACACCACAAACACATCTATCTGATCAGGCACTCCCAGCTCGAGAAGACAGTGCTTGACAGCTAGGCAAAGCCACTATCCACGTTAGCCGACCATGAGCGAAAGGTTAAAGGCAGTGTCCACGATAAATTTCGTCCTCGGTTTTTGGGCGGAAATCGAAAGTTCAGAGTCTAATTGGAGCACTGGGGTCGAAAGAACAAACGAAAACGAGCCAGAAAGAGCTTCATACGGCTCCGAAGTCCGCTCGCGCTAGCCCTTCCGCTCGCGGTCGATTTTCTCGACGTGAACCAAGGAACACTCGAAATCGCGGAATGAGCGATGGTTTTCGATCAAAAGCCCCGTTCTTCCCTTCATTCTCGACTTCTCTCTTTACTCAGGTCAGCTCGCATACATCGGCTGCAAAAGACGGAAGTTACAAGCCTCGGAAAACTCGTCCACAATGTTTCTCTAGCTCAATTTTCGAGGGACCATAACTCTGATCCCAGAAGGTCGTGTACGATTTCAGACACATCGTTGGAATCAGCATGGGACCGTTTTCAAGATAACGATTTTCATCGTGGACACTGCCTTTAAGGTCGCGTAAAGTTACCTTGATGTGACCTGCTTCCCTTTCAGACTCGACCCCAACACTGTGGGAAACCTCGCGAAACCTGCGAAAATGTTGCGAGGGAAAATCATGCTCACAATCGTCAGTTTTCTTGGGTACTGGGGACGAATTTCGCAACTGAGGCACCCTAGAGCGGTATCTTATCTTCCTCATTCAAAAACTTGCTGGGAGTAGGCCTCACCGAAACCTCGATATTGGTGGTGAAGGACCAATGGAGTTCAGACATTCCTTTTTTGCCATCAGTTTGCACCATTTAAAGGCGCTGTTCGCGATAAACTTCATCCTCGAACTTTCCATGACAAACCCTTCACGTGGCTCTCAGAAGCAGAACAGCGTCGAAATAACGGGACGAAAAGCTACCCAGGAGCCGCAAAACGGCTTAGAAAAGTGGGAAAACTCCGCCATTGTGGGCAAGTCCCGGCTCTTCCCGCCCCTCGACGTGAACAAAGGAACACTCGAAATCGTGAGTTGAGCGATGGTTTCCGATCAGAAGCCCCGTTCTCCCCTTCATTCTCAACTTCTCTCTTTACTCAGGTCAGCTCGCATACATCGGCTGCAAAAGACGGAAGTTACAAGCCTCGGACAACTCGTCCACCATTTTCCGTAGCTAAATTTTTGAGAGACCATAACTCCATTCCCAGAAAGTCTTGTACGATTCCCGAAGCATCATTGGAATCAGAATGGGACCGGTTTCAAGATAGGCAAAAAAACAGAAAAGCGATTTTTATCGCGAACAGTGCCTTTAAACTGATCTACAGTGAGAGTGACCTTATGGTTATGAAACGCACAGTATGGGACTCCAAGAGTAGTGCACCGAACATCGTGGAAGGTTGGTGGAGCTTCAGAGCCATCACATAGAAGGTCATACAAGTCTGCGGAACTTCAGGCCAGGGCGTGAATAGGCGTGAGGCTGTAGGAGTGGTGTGCGGAACACGAAAATATGTAAGAAGGCGGCTTCAGAGTCACTACGTGGAATGCAACAAAAAAGGGCTTTATATAAGAACGGTGTTTTTACTCCGTAACTTACAGCTGTCTATCCAATAAATGACCGATACACTATGGGACACGTCCACAAGTACGCAGCGTAACGGGGTGAGCGTGTACGCTTTTCTTTTATGTTCCGGGAAACGAAAATAGGGCCTTCATATGTATTTGAAAAGGGTAACTCACTTTTTGGCTGGGCTCTGTAAACTCGCCTCTTGCTGGATTTCCCTGAAAGCAAGTTTAATATGCTACTTGGAGAAGTGGCATGACATAGTACATCAAAATAGTGCAGCGACGTTCGTAGCTTCCGATCTTTGCGCTTTTCCGAGCTTTTGTTTGCGCATCTGAGCGCAGTTTCGCTTTACGTAATAGACACTCAGGCACTCGGAGCCTGTATTACGGCGGAGTGAGTGATGAGGCTCGGTCGCTCACCTAGCAGTCAAAACGAACAAATTCTGTTTAACGGAGACCGTATGCACGGATGTGCCAATACGCTAACCAATTACGCTTTTTGTATGACGTCTTACACCGAAGAACGACCAGTGAAGCATACACGTTGAGTAATGACCTTAGCAAAGCCAAGCTGTATACGAGACGCATGGGGGTTGGGTAGACAACCGATTTGCTGCCGTCAAAGTGCAAGTAAAGGAATTGGCATTGATGTTGGATCACTAGGACGATCATCCTAGTCCCAATGACTAGACAAGGAAAAAACGAAAAACATATTTATGGTATATGTAGTTGGAATCAACATTCAAAGCATTTTATTTTGGGTGTGAAGCTGCGACGCTATTGCGCGCCACTGGGGCGTCGGCTATTCTCTGTTAAGGAGCGCGATTACGCTAACTCGATGCTGGTTGTTGGCATATGACTCGTTAGCAGTGAACTGCGCTTGCCTTCGCTGTGAGGATTCGTAAAGCAACAGAACGTAGCCGTCTGTCGGCTGACAGTTGGGTTGGCTAGCTGGCAGTCGTTCGCTATCCGAGGGCTCTTCACGGCGACTCCGCAGGTCTGTCCTGTTTCAGCATATGGGAAACGGGCGGCCGCTTTATATCGAGATGACGATTGCATTCGGGCTTGTTGGTCGAATACACAAATTGAGAGGCGTCTGGGAGCAGTTCGGCCGTTACGAGCGACGCGTGCAGCGGAAAGGCGTTGCGCTTACGTCAATGTGCTGAGTGAGGGTGGTTCCCGGCGCCGTTGGGGATGTTGCACTCGCTCATGATAGCCAAGGTGCACTTGCAATGTAAAACTGGGTAGCGGCGGAGATTACAAGCTCGCAATTCATTGACTAGACTAGGAATTCGGAAGGGACTGAACTGTCGCTACAAGTCGCATCAATTGTTTCCGTTCCCCCTTGACGTCCTAGATTGCGTTCTCGCAAACTCAGTGCAAACGTGATGAACCGATTTGGCGATTACGCAAAGTACACTGTTAAGAATGAACCAAAATGATAGGTGTGATCAGTGCCGACTGTATCTGAGCCCCTGTATTTTGTTAATGAGTCTTTTGAACACTCCTGGTAATTGCTGGATTGACCATGCCGGAACACCTTAGCGATGCATCTTGGGGCTTTTTCAAAAGGGTGAACTCTAGCACTTCAAAATAGGGCAGCGAAACGGAGAATGGTAGGGAACAAGATTGCAAGCAACGAAATTAACACAACTACGCTTCCCAAAATAGCCATTCAGTAGAGACCAGGGTTGAATTGAAATTTCACCTTTGGATTCCACTGCCGTCAACATCAACATTAGGGCGGCTAGGCTGATAACCTGAAACTGAAGATCTAGAGAGCGGAATCGTTGTTAGAATCCTTCTATTTCACTAAAGAAAGATTCTATATATAGGGTGTAGAACTGTAAGAAAACTTAAAGGCAGTGTTCACGATGAAAAAAGTTTTCGAAGTTCCACTAGGATTGGGTAGTGGAGGGACACTCTGTAACGTTAACGTCGAAGGAACGCATGAAAACGAGCCAGGAAGAGCCCCAAAAGAGCCCGAATTTGGAACTTCGAGCGCATTGGAAGCCCCAAAAGCGCATCACACACCCACCGACGTGAATAAATGAGTGCTCGGGATCGTGAGATGAGCGATGATTTTCAATTATTAGCACCGTTCTTCCCTTCATTCTCAGCTTCTCTCTTTACTCAGGTCAGCTCGCATAGATCGGCTGCAAAAGACGGAAGTTACAAGCCTCGGACAACTCGTCCACCATATTTCCATAGCTCAATCTTTGAGGGACCATACCTGCGTTCACAGAAGGTCTTGTATGATTACGGAGACACCATTGGAATCAGCATGGGGCCGTTTTCAAGATAGGCGGGGAAAACAGGAAAACGATTTTCATCGTGAACACTGCCTTTAAACAAAGATTTGATCTCACGTTTAAATTCGGCAACCCATCTTTCTACTATTCTAATTGTCGGTGAACAATCATTATACATTTTTAATATTCGTTCGTGAATTTCTTTTGGTGCTACACCTTCCAAAAATAAGAATTTTATCACTGCACGATATTCAATTTTTTCCATTGCTGTGACACGGCCACACTAAATGGCTTGTAAAGAGAGAATGAACTGACAGATTGAAATGAAACTTCACATACGTTCATATGGAGAGTGTACCAACAAAACAAAAAAATTGGGCTAGTAGCAACGCAATCTCCTATCGAACGACAAAACTTATTGAACAACCGGGTACCTCGTTTCTGCTAAATTTTTGCATCTATCTCATCATATGAATGGAACTCGAGTTCGAAACAACTGGTAGAAGGGAAATGAGCCAATCAATGCTCGGTGGTACGCCGCGACGCGGCACACAACATCTAATCTTCGCCGCGTGTGGCGTTTCATCTGGCAGGTGCCCCCTGTGGTTTTATCCCCAATGGTTTTCTCATTGGAAGAGATCACGGATTTTCAAATCTGTTGAGGTAATATTATTATACTTTGGTCAGGCAAAATGCTTACAAATTCAAATCTGTCTCAACTGTTTCCTATATGAAACTCAAAAAGTAAGTTTATCGTTAGCAGTGCTTTTACAGGCCCAGTTAATGCAAACTCATGGGTGGTATTTAGGAATTTTGGGTAATTTTGATTCAGACTACACTATTGTATCACCCGTCAAGATCACTATGCTAATTCCTCCAAAGCAGAGTAATTCTGCTAATTCTGAGATCCCATGAGAGAAGTTAATTAGCTGGCCATATGATGCTTTACCGAAAACTGCAGTAAACCAGGTATGGGTTTACACAAATTTTCAGAAAATTATTTTTTTAACAGTGTTGAGTTCCATGCGTCCTCTAAAATGTAAGAAGTAGATGATCATGAAAGAACGGGAACTCACCCAGTGATGCGCAATCAGTTGCATGTTTTAGCGTTCGTCGGAGAACGACTAGGACTTATTTATATCGACATCATGATGCAGTGATTTGGTGACGAGATCAGCAAGCGTCGAGTACCAGTTTCCTGAGATACGTAGACTTCCACTGACCACAGTGACGCCCACAGTTCAGAAGTTGTCGCAGAGGATACTATACGTTTTCAGAAGGGCCCCGATAGCGAGGAGGGTGTTTGTTGCGGAAGTTTTCAAATTGATCAAAGATAAAGGTATCGTCCACACAAGAATTCACTTTTGCTTTTGCATTCAGTATCGCTCCCAACCTCAGGTAGGAACGTCTCACAAGCTTGTCGAGTAATGGTCTCAGGAAAACACCCAATTTCGTGAAGAGAGTCTTACAGAACACAGAGAGCGTGGTACGGTTTTCAGCGTAGAAGATGTTTTCAAATGGAATCAACATTTTGCCTTAGAAACGCCTATGCCCTGGTCGGATTGAGAGAAGCCCAGAAGTATTCTCAGATATCCAGCTCGTAATTTTTATCCGAGTTCTAGGACGCTTTATGTACATATATGAACACTCAGCAAAGATCTAAGAACTAATCTTAGACTAATAATGCCAGCTTCTTGCTCGGCCTAGTCCATTCTGTCTTAGGCCTCTTTCAGAGTGCGATCGCACTTTCAGAGTGCGATCGCACCGCACGACCAAATCGCAGCTCGTTCAGACACAATCGCTTTAAAGGCAGTGGTCGCGATCAAATATGCTTGTCATCCTTTTCTCTCTAAACCCTTCTCTGGGTCTCGAGTAGTCGGACCTGTGAGAAAAAATCGCGAAAACCCGCTGGTTTGGGCCAACTTTGAAGCCTGAACTTTCTTGCCTTTTGTTGGTGGACGAGCCCACTCCACATCATCGGCATGGATGACCTCTTATATCAAGAACATCAGCTAGCTTGAAATTGAATGTCAATCAATGAACCTTCGAATTTATGTACACATCTAGTCAAAAACAGTGACTGAAGTGATGCTTTCATTATTCAACTGTTTTTATTCGTTAAATTTGCATTTATTTCGTTCTCTGAATGTCGATGATTTTTGACTGCTCGGCATGAGACGGCGATCTGTTTCGTCATCGCTGTGCACGTGTGCACGAACTAGCTTCTTTGGGCCCTAAAAACTCTAATTGTAGACCGTTTTTCACCGCGCTACCTTCATAGTTTTTCAGCTGTTTTTGATCTAAGCTGATTTTTGTAGTTTTTTCGATAACGTTTTTCATCGTGACCACTGCCTTTAAAACGTGCCTCGAACGTATCGCCGTGCACACGATCCAGTCGAACTGCGATCGCACTGTGAAGGAGACCATAGTTGGAAGGTTTAGAGGACAGCTGTGATAGGTAGTATAGTTGTACACGAACGAAATTTTCGAAAAATTTTCGAAAGATTTTTCGAAATTTTTTTCGTTTGTTTTCGTTCGTTCGAAATTCCGTCGAACGAAATTTTTTCAAATTTCGTTCGTTCGAAATTTTTTCGAACGAAAATTTTTCGATTTTCGTTTGTTCGAAATTGTTTCGAACGAAAAAATTTCGATTTTCGTTTGTTCGAAATTTTTTCGAACGAAATTTTTTCATTTTTCGTTCGTTCGAAATTTTTTCGAACGAAATTTTTTCATTTTTCGTTCGTTCGAAAAGATTTCGAACGAAAAAATTTCGATTTTCGTTCGTTCGACATTTTTTTCGAAATTGTACAACTATAATAGGTAGATCAACAATGTTGAGTGTCAGATCATAGACGCATAGTTCTTCAAAAACTATCTAATCTAGACGATCTCTCAAATTATCCGCGCCTTTGATCATAACGTTACATACACGTGATTTGTACACCTCTCTCCTTAGTCGCTATTTATACTCTCCAACGACAGCGCATCACGCGTGTCGTTGGAGTATGAATGGTCTGATGCGGCACTCTCGTAACCCCCGCTCCATGGAGGTGACGGCCGTAACGACTTTTTCATCGTTTTGATTCTTGATCAAACACCAATCTATATTCGTTTTGTAATAAATTTCTAGTACTTCCTCTGCTATCATGATGGTGAAGGCGTATAGAGGATTTTCTTGTTTCAAAAAGTCGAAGTCCAATTTATTCCGCTCCGCAATCTCGTCACCGCTGGGGTATTTAGGCTCCGTCCATACGTGGCGAAAGCGTGCGATTACGCAAAATCAATGGTCATCGTGAAGACACGATTCGCTAGACGCTCACAGGCGCTCTTTCTCGCGCGCCCTCGCCCGCTCGCTCTCGCGCGCTTACGCCAGCACCACGAAGCAAGCAGCAAGTTTCAAGCTTACTGCTCCATCACTAAAGCAGGTGGCATTAAACCTGTAGCAAAACTACTGCCCTTGATTTCCATAATCTCACCACGGACGTCGAAAACCGTGGGAAATCATCAGCCGTTGCGCCGACTCGAGCGATTGATCACGCGATCAAACGTTTTCACTAGAATCAACACGAGGTAGGGGGTGTTTGCCTGTGTTAATTTGCGGACACGGGCTGCTCCGGCGTTGAGGAGCGTCGAGAGGCGCACAACAGCGGGACGCCCGCTCTCGCCACGTATGGATGCTGCCTTATAGTCTCAGCAAGAGCGTGGAAAGCATTCATAGTCTAACGCCACGCCCGCCCGTGATGCGCGGGCTCTGAGGAGTATAAATAGCGCCTAATTTATATTTAATATTTCAGTAGTGGACCACACATCCTATGTATGTACACATATACTCTCAAAAGCTCCATGGGTGGCTGATAAAGGCAGGATCCGGGCAGTTTCGATTCCGAGATTTGCCGCTGAATCGGAGCGCATGTTTCGGGTAGTTTCAAGGAATCTGCGGAAGCTGCGTAAAAACTCTTCTTCAAGTCATTGCAGCCATTTCCGTCAACCGCAGTGGCAGAGAAACGTGTCCATCGCCCACGTTTTAGCCGTCGTCCACGCTACTTCCAAACTGTCGTGCATATATCGGTCATTCTGATCATGATTATTCATTCATTCAAAATTTATTCAGTCAAAAAAATCTTTTAAAAATTAGGAGCTGATTGGGAGGAAACCTGACTGAAATACAAGAGGTGGAAAAATCTACTGGTATAACCTGCTACTCTTAGACGGACAAAGTGCTCACATCTGAGCTGAGGACGTTCCATGTACTTGCAGTTGACTGAATAGATCTAAGAATTCGGGTTAAGATACTCAGAGTGGATTTTCCGTTCAGTTCCGGGATGCAAACTGTTTGGTTTTGGATGGAAACAACCGTACACAGTCTGAGATATATTCTCGCTCAAGCACGCAACTGGCGGTGGCCATACCGAATACGGTAATCACAGTATTATCATACTGTGATTACCGTATTCCTCGACGTTGAGGGTCTTCTCTCCAGAAGTATGGACTAAGAGTTTGTGAAACGTCCAGACGGTGTACAGATGGGCCAGCCCACTTTATCTAACCCGAATTTCGGTAGTGTCAAAATTCTACCGGAACCAGGGGTGTGCGGCAAAGAAATTTAAAGGCAGTGGTCACGATGAAAAATGTTATCGAAAAAACTACAAAAATCAGCCTAGATCAAAAACAGCTGAAAAACTATGAAGGTAGCGCGGTGAAAAACGGTCTACAAATAGAGTTTCTAGGGCCCAAAGAAGCTAGTTCGTGCACACGTGCACAGCGATGACGAAACAGATCGCAGTCTCATGCCGAGCAGTCAAAAATCATCGACATTCAGAGGACAAAATAAATGCAAATTTAACGAATAAAAACAGTTGAATAATGAAAGCATCACTTCAATCAATGTTTTTGACTAGATGTGTACATAAATTCGAAGGTTCATTGATTGGCATTCAATTTCAAGCTAGCTGATGTTCTTGATATAAGAGGTCATCGATGCCGATGATGTGGAGAGGGCTCGTCCACCATCAAAAGACAAGAAAGTTCAGGTTTCAAATTCGGCCCAAAACAGTGGTTTTTTCGCGATTTTTTCTTATAGGTCCTACTACTCTAGACCCAGGAAAGGATTTGGAGAGAAAAAGTCGACAAGCATATTTGATCGCGACCACTGCCTTTAAAATTTCGGCAAACGGCAACGGCAACGGCAAACTCTAAAATTGGCCGGCAAACGGCAAAACGGCAAACGGCAAAATCTGTTTTTTTGCTATAATACACCAACATTTGTTTAGTCGTGTGGTGTTTCATGAAATATGCATCAGTTACTATGTGCCTTGCCTTTCACTAGAATAACAGGAAGAAAAAATCCCGTAAATTAAAAGCTACTTGAAAGCCTCAGGTGATCAGAGAAGGCCAATAGCGCTCTTCTATATGTGATCTGTATAGGAGTCACTATCAAGATCTACAAGGCTGGACGGTTACTTAGACAGTCGGGGCTTAGTACGTCGGCACATTGTGTTTCACTAGAATAGAATACCGTTAGTACGCCAGGGCAAACCTGGCATACTAACGCTCGTTGTGTGCAGGAGCTGCTGGTTGCGGCAGCATATCCTGCCAACGTATGCTGGCATACTAACGCTCGTTGTGTGCAGGAGCTGCTGGTTGCGGCAGCATATCCTGCCAACGTATGCTGGCATACTAACGCTCGTTGTGTGCAGGAGCTGCTGGTTGCGGCAGCATATCCTGCCAACGTATGCTGGCATACTAACGCTCGTTGTGTGCAGGAGCTGCTGGTTGCGGCAGCATATCCTGCCAACGTATGCTGGCATACTAACGCTCGTTGTGTGCAAGAGCTGCTGATTGCGGCAGCATATCCTGCCAACGTATGCTGGCATACTAACGCTCGTTGTGTGCAGGAGCTGCTGGTTGCGGCAGCATATCCTGCCAACGTATGCTGGCATACTAACGCTCGTTGTGTGCAGGAGCTGCTGGTTGCGGCAGCATATCCTGCCAACGTATGCTGGCATACTAACGCTCGTTGTGTGCAGGAACTGCTAGTTGCGGCAGCATATCCTGCCAACGTATGCTGGCATACTATTGCTCGTTGTGTGCAGGAGCTGCTGGTTGCGGCAGCATATCCTGCCAACGTATGCTGGCATACTAACGCTCGTTGTGTGCAGGAGCTGCTGGTTGCGGCAGCATATCCTGCCAACGTATGCTGGCATACTAACGCTCGTTGTGTGCAGGAGCTGCTGGTTGCGGCAGCATATCCTGCCAACGTATGCTGGCATACTATTGCTCGTTGTGTGCAGGAGCTGCTGGTTGCGGCAGCATATCCTGCCAACGTATGCTGGCATACTAACGCTCGTTGTGTGCAGGAGCTGCTGGTTGCGGTAGCATATCCTGCCAACGTATGCTGGCATACTATTGCTCGTTGTGTGCAGGAGCTGCTGGTTGCGGCAGCATATCCTGACAACGTATGCTGGCATACTAACGCTCGTTGTGTGCAGGAGCTGCTGGTTGCGGCAGCATATCCTGCCAACGTATGCTGGCATACTAACGCTCGTTGTGTGCAGGAGCTGCTGGTTGCGGCAGCATATCCTGCCAACGTATGCTGGCATACTAACGCTCGTTGTGTGCAGGAGCTGCTGGTTGCGGCAGCATATCCTGCCAACGTATGCTGGCATACTAACGCTCGTTGTGTGCAGGAGCTGCTGGTTGCGGCAGCATATCCTGCCAACGTATGCTGGCATACTAACGCTCGTTGTGTGCAGGAACTGCTGGTTTGCGGCAGCATATCCTGCCAACGTATGCTGGCATACTAACGCTCGTTGTGTGCAGGAGCTGCTGGTTGCGGCAGCATATCCTGCCAACGTATGCTGGCATACTAACGCTCGTTGTGTGCAGGAGCTGCTGGTTGCGGCAGCATATCCTGCCAACGTATGCTGGCATACTAACGCTCGTTGTGTGCAGGAGCTGCTGGTTGCGGCAGCATATCCTGCCAACGTATGCTGGCATACTAACGCTCGTTGTGTGCAGGAACTGCTGGTTGCGGCAGCATATCCTGCCAACGTATGCTGGCATACTAACGCTCGTTGTGTGCAGGGGCTGCTGGTTGCGGTAGCATATCCTGCCAACGTATGCTGGCATACTAACACTCGTTTTGTGCAGAAGCTGCTGGTTGCGGCAGCATATCCTGCCAATGTATGCTGACATACTAACGCTCGTTGTGTGCAGGAGCTGCTGGTTGCGGCAGCATATCCTGCCAACGTATGCTGGCATACTATTGCTCGTTGTGTGCAGGAGCTGCTGGTTTGCGGCAGCATATCCTGCCAACGTATGCTGGCATACTAACGCTCGTTGTGTGCAGGAGCTGCTGGTTGCGGCAGCATATCCTGCCAACGTATGCTGGCATACTAACGCTCGTTGTGTGCAGGAGCTGCTGGTTGCGGCAGCGCCATCCTGCCAACGTATGCTGGCATACTAACGCTCGTTGTGTGCAGGAGCTGCTGGTTGCGGCAGCATATCCCTGCCAACGTATGCTGGCATACTAACGCTCGTTGTGTGCAGGAGCTGCTGGTTGCGGCAGCATATCCCTGCCAACGTATGCTGGCATACTAACGCTCGTTGTGTGCAGGAGCTGCTGGTTGCGGCAGCATATCCTGCCAACGTATGCTGGCATACTAACGCTCGTTGTGTGCAGGAGCTGCTGGTTGCGGCAGCATATCCTGCCAACGTAATGCTGGCATACTAACGCTCGTTGTGTGCAGGAGCTGCTGGTTGCGGCAGCATATCCTGCCAACGTAATGCTGGCATACTAACGCTCGTTGTGTGCAGGGCTGCTGGTTGCGGCAGCATATCCTGCCAACGTATGCTGGCATACTAACGCTCGTTGTGTGCAGGAGCTGCTGGTTGCGGCAGCATATCCCGCCAACGTATGCTGGCATACTAACGCTCGTTGTGTGCAGGAGCTGCTGGTTGCGGCAGCATATCCTGCCAACGTATGCTGGCATACTAACGCTCGTTGTGTGCAGGAGCTGCTGGTTGCGGCAGCATATCCTGCCAACGTATGCTGGCATACTAACGCTCGTTGTGTGCAGGGCTGCTGGTTGCGGCGGCATATCCTGCCAACGTATGCTGGCATACTAACGCTCGTTGTGTGCAGGGCTGCTGGTTGCGCCAGCATCTCCTGCCAACGTATGCTGGCATACTAACGCTCGTTGTGTGCAGGAACTGCTGGTTGCGGCAGCATATCCTGCCAACGTATGCTGGCATACTAACGCTCGTTGTGTGCAGGAGCTGCTGGTTGCGGCAGCATATCCTGCCAACGTATGCTGGCATACTAACGCTCGTTGTGTGCAGGAGCTGCTGGTTGCGGCAGCATATCCCGCCAACGTATGCTGGCATACTAACGCTCGTTGTGCGCAGGAGCTGCTGGTTGCGGCAGCATATCCTGCCAACGTATGCTGGCATACTAACGCTCGTTGTGTGCAGGGGCTGCTGGTTGCGGCGGCATATCCTGCCAACGTAATGCTGGCATACTAACGCTCGTTGTGTGCAGGAGCTGCTGGTTGCGGCAGCATATCCTGCCAACGTATGCTGGCATACTAACGCTCGTTGTGTGCAGGAGCTGCTGGTTGCGGCAGCATATCCCTGCCAACGTATGCTGGCATACTAACGCTCGTTGCTGTGCAGGAGCTGCTGGTTTGCGGCGGCATATCCTGCCAACGTATGCTGGCATACTAACGCTCGTTGTGTGCAGGGGCTGCTGGTTGCGGCAGCATATCCTGCCAATGTATGCTGGCATACTAACACTCGTTGTGTGCAGGAGCTGCTGGTTGCGGCAGCATATCCTGCCAACGTATGCTGGCATACTAACACTCGTTGTGTGCAGGAGCTGCTGGTTGCGGCAGCATATCCTGCCAACGTATGCTGGCATACTATTGCTCGTTGTGTGCAGGAGCTGCTGGTTGCGGCAGGATATCCTGCCAACGTATCTGGCATACTAACGCTCGTTGTGTGCAGGAGCTGCTGGTTTGCGGTAGCATATCCTGCCACCGTATGCTGGCATACTATTGCTCGTTGTGTGCAGGAGCTGCTGGTTGCGGCAGCATATCCTGCCAACGTATGCTGGCATACTAACGCTCGTTGTGTGCAGGGGCTGCTGGTTGCGGTAGCATATCCTGCCAACGTATGCTGGCATACTAACGCTCGTTGTGTGCAGGAGCTGCTGGTTGCGGCAGCATATCCTGCCAACGTATGCTGGCATACTAACGCTCGTTGTGTGCAGGAGCTGCTGGTTGCGGCAGCATATCCTGCCAACGTATGCTGGCATACTAACGCTCGTTGTGTGCAGGAGCTGCTGGTTGCGGCAGCATATCCTGCCAACGGATGCTGGCATACTATTGCTCGTTGTGTGCAGGAGCTGCTGGTTGCGGCAGCATATCCTGCCAACGTATGCTGGCATACTAACACTCGTTGTGTGCAGGAGCTGCTGGTTTGCGGCAGCATATCCTGCCAACGTATGCTGGCATACTAACGCTCGTTGTGTGCAGGGGCTGCTGGTTGCGGCAGCATATCCTTGCCAACGTATGCTGGCATACTAACGCTCGTTGTGTGCAGGAGCTGCTGGTTGCGGCAGCATAATCCGCCAACGTATGCTGGCATACTAACGCTCGTTGTGTGCAGGAGCTGCTGGTTGCGGCAGCATATCCTGCCAACGGATGCTGGCATACTATTGCTCGTTGTGTGCAGGGCTGCTGGTTGCGGCAGCATATCCTGCCAACGTATGCTGGCATACTAACGCTCGTTGTGTGCAGGGGCTGCTGGTTGCGGCAGCATATCCTGCCAACGTATGCTGGCATACTAGCGCTGGCTGTGTGCAGGAGCTGCTGATTGCGGCAGCATATCCTATCAACGTATGCTGGCATACTAACGCTCGTTGTGTGCAGGAGCTGCTGGTTGCGGCAGCATATCCTGCCAACGTATGCTGGCATACTAACGCTCGTTGTGTGCAGGAGCTGCTGGTTGCGGCAGCATATCCTGCCAACGTATGCTGGCATACTAACGCTCGTTGTGTGCAGGGGCTGCTGGTTGCGGCAGCATATCCTGCCAACGTATGCTGGCATACTATTGCTCGTTGTGTGCAGAAGCTGCTGGTTGCGGCAGCATATCCTGCCAACGTATGCTGGCATACTAACACTCGTTGTGTGCAGGAGCTGCTGGTTGCGGCAGCATATCCTGCCAACGTATGCTGGCATACTAACGCTCGTTGTGTGCAGGGGCTGCTGGTTGCGGCAGCATATCCTGCCAACGTATGGTGGCATAGCTGCTGGTTGCGGCAGCATATCCTGCCAACGTAATGCTGGCATACTAACGCTCGTTGTGTGCAGGAGCTGCTGGTTGCGGCAGCATATCCTGCCAACGTATGCTGGCATACTAACGCTCGTTGTGTGCAGGGCTGCTGGTTGCGGCAGCATATCCTGCCAACGTATGCTGGCATACTAACGCTCGTTGTGTGCAGGAGCTGCTGGTTGCGGCAGCATATCCTGCCAACGTATGCTGGCATACTATTGCTCGTTGTGTGCAGGAGCTGCTGGTTGCGGCAGCATATCCTGCCAACGTATGCTGGCATACTAACGCTCGTTGTGTGCAGGGGCTGCTGGTTGCGGTAGCATATCCTGCCAACGTATGCTGGCATACTAACACTCGTTGTGTGCAGGGGCTGCTGGTTGCGACAGCATATCCTGCCAACGTATGCTGGCATACTAACACTCGTTGTGTGCAGGAGCTGCTGGTTGCGGCAGCATATCCTGCCAACGTATGCTGGCATACTAACACTCGTTGTGTGCAGGGGCTGCTGGTTGCGGCAGCATATCCTGCCAACGTATGCTGGCATACTAACGCTCGTTGTGTGCAGGAGCTGCTGGTTGCGGCAGCATATCCTGCCAACGTATGCTGGCATACTAACGCTCGTTGTGTGCAGGAGCTGCTGGTTGCGGCAGCATATCCTGCCAACGTATGCTGGCATACTAACGCTCGTTGTGTGCAGGAGCTGCTGGCGGCGGCAGCTTATCCTGCCAACGTATGCTGGCATACTAACGCTCGTTGTGTGCAGGGCTGCTGGTTGCGGCAGCATATCCTGCCAACGTATGCTGGCATACTAACGCTCGTTGTGTGCAGGAGCTGCTGGTTGCGGCAGCATATCCTGCCAACGTATGCTGGCATTACTAACGCTCGTTGTGTGCAGGAGCTGCTGGTTGCGGCAGCATATCCTGCCAACGTAATGCTGGCATACTAACGCTCGTTGTGTGCAGGGGCTGCTGGTTGCGGCAGCATATCCTGCCAACGTATGCTGGCATACTAACGCTCGTTGTGTGCAGGGCTGCTGGTTGCGGCAGCATATCCTGCCAACGTATGCTGGCATACTAACGCTCGTTGTGTGCAGGAGCTGCTGGTTGCGGCAGCATATCCTGCCAACGTATGCTGGCATACTAACGCTCGTTGTGTGCAGGGCTGCTGGTTGCGGCGGCATATCCTTGCCAACGTATGCTGGCATACTAACGCTCGTTGTGTGCAGGAGCTGCTGGTTGCGGCAGCATATCCTGCCAACGTATGCTGGCATACTAACGCTCGTTGTGTGCAGGGCTGCTGGTTGCGGCAGCATATCCTGCCAACGTATGCTGGCATACTAACCCTCGTTGTGTGCAGGAGCTGCTGGTTGCGGCAGCATATCCTGACAATGTATGCTGGCATACTAACACTCGTTGTGTGCAGGGGCTGCTGGTTGCGGCAGCATATCCTGCCAACGTATGCTGGCATACTAACTCTCGTTGTGGGGAGGAGCTGGTGGTTGCGGCAGCATATCCTGCCCACGCATGCTGGCATACCTAACACTCGTTGTGTGCAGGGCTGCTGGTTTGCGGCGGCATATCCTGCCAACGTATGCTGGCATACTATTGCTCGTGTGTGCAGGAAGCTGCTGGTTGCGGCAGCATATCCTGCCAACGTATGCTGGCATACTAACGCTCGTTGTGTGCAGGGCTGCTGGTTGCGGCAGCATATCCTGCCAACGTATGCTGGCATACCAACACTCGTTGTGTGCAGGGCTGCTGGTTGCGGCAGCATATCCTGCCAACGTATGCTGGCACCGCGTTGTGTGCAGGAGCTGCTGGTTGCGGCAGCATATCCTGCCAACGTATGCTGGCATACTAACACTCGTTGTGTGCAGGGGCTGCTGGTTGCGGCAGCATATCCTGCCAACGTATGCTGGCATACTATTGCTCGTTGTGTGCAGGAGCTGCTGGTTGCGGCAGCATATCCTGTCAACGTATGCTGGCATACTAACACTCGTTGTGTGCAGGGGCTGCTGGTTGCGGCAGCATATCCTGCCAACGTATGCTGGCATACTAACGCTCGTTGTGTGCAGGAGCTGCTGGTTGCGGCAGCATATCCTGCCAACGTATGCTGGCATACTAACGCTCGTTGTGTGCAGGAACTGCTGGTTGCGGCAGCATATCCTGCCAACGTATGCTGGCATACTAACGCTCGTTGTGTGCAGGAGCTGCTGGTTGCGGCAGCATATCCTGCCAACGTATGCTGGCATACTAACGCTCGTTGTGTGCAGGAGCTGCTGGTTGCGGTAGCATATCCTGCCAACGTATGCTGGCATACTAACACTCGTTGTGTGCAGGAGCTGCTGGTTGCGGCAGCATATCCTGCCAACGTATGCTGGCATACTAACGCTCGTTGTGTGCAGGAGCTGCTGGTTGCGGCAGCATATCCTGCCAACGTATGCTGGCATACTAACGCTCGTTGTGTGCAGGAGCTGCTGGTTGCGGCAGCATATCCTGCCAACGTATGCTGGCATACTAACGCTCGTTGTGTGCAGGAGCTGCTGGTTGCGGCAGCATATCCTGCCAACGTATGCTGGCATACTAACGCTCGTTGTGTGCAGGAACTGCTGGTTGCGGCAGCATATCCTGACAATGTATGCTGGCATACTAACGCTCGTTGTGTGCAGGAGCTGCTGGTTGCGGCAGCATATCCTGCCAACGTATGCTGGCATACTATTGCTCGTTGTGTGCAGGAGCTGCTGGTTGCGACAGCATATTCTGCCAACGTATGCTGGCATACTAACACTCGTTGTGTGCAGGAGCTGCTGGTTGCGGCAGCATATCCTGCCAACGTATGCTGGCATACTAACGCTCGTTGTGTGCAGGGGCTGCTGGTTGCGGTAGCATATCCTGCCAACGTATGCTGGCATACTAACACTCGTTGTGTGCAGGAGCTGCTGGTTGCGGCAGCATATCCTGCCAACGTATGCTGGCATACTATTGCTCGTTGTGTGCAGGGCTGCTGGTTTGCGGCAGCATATCCTGCCAACGTATGCTGGCATACTAACACTCGTTGTGTGCAGGAGCTGCTGGTTGCGGCAGCATATCTGCCAACGTATGTGCTGGCATACCAACGCTCGTTGTGTGCAGGGCTGCTGGTTGCGGCAGCGCATATCCGCCTGCCAACGTATGCTGGCATACTATTGCGCGTTGTGTGCAGGAGCTGCTGGTTGCGGCAGCATATCCTGCCAACGTATGCTGGCATACTAACACTCGTTGTGTGCAGGGGCTGCTGGTTGCGGCAGCATATCCTGCCAACGTATGCTGGCATACTAACGCTCGTTGTGTGCAGGAGCTGCTGGTTGCGGCAGCATATCCGCCACCAACGTATGCTGGCATACTAACACTCGTTGTGTGCAGGGCTGCTGGTTTGCGGCAGCATATCCGCTGGCGGCCAACGTATGCTGGCATACTAACACTCGTTGTGTGCAGGGGCTGCTGGTTGCGGCAGCATATCCTGCCAACGTATGCTGGCATACTAACGCTCGTTGTGTGCAGGAACTGCTGGTTGCGGCAGCATAATCCTTGCCAACGTATGCTGGCATACTAACACTCGTTTTGTGCAGAAGCTGCTGGTTGCGGCAGCATATCCTGCCAACGTATGCTGGCATACTAACACTCGTTGTGTGCAGGGGCTGCTGGTTGCGGCAGCATATCCTGCCAACGTATGCTGGCATACTAACACTCGTTGTGTGCAGGAGCTGCTGGTTGCGGCAGCATATCCTGCCAACGTATGCTGGCATACTAACGCTCGTTGTGTGCAGGAGCTGCTGGTTGCGGCAGCATATCCTGCCAACGTATGCTGGCATACTAACGCTCGTTGTGTGCAGGAGCTGCTGGTTGCGGCAGCATATCCTGCCAACGTATGCTGGCATACTAACGCTCGTTGTGTGCAGGAGCTGCTGGTTGCGGCAGCATATCCTGCCAACGTATGCTGGCATACTATTGCTCGTTGTGTGCAGGAGCTGCTGGTTGCGGCAGCATATCCTGCCAACGTATGCTGGCATACTAACACTCGTTGTGTGCAGGGGCTGCTGGTTGCGGCAGCATATCCTGCCAACGTATGCTGGCATACCAACGCTCGTTGTGTGCAGGAGCTGCTGGTTGCGGCAGCATATCCTGTCAACGTATGCTGGCATGCTAACACTCGTTGTGTGCAGGGGCTGCTGGTTGCGGCAGGATATCCTGCCAACGTATGCTGGGCATGCTAACACTGGTTGTGTGCAGGAGCTGCTGGTTGCGGCAGCATATCCTGCCAACGTATGCTGGCATACTAACGCTCGTTGTGTGCAGGAGCTGCTGGTTGCGGCAGCATATCCTGCCAACGTATGCTGGCATACTAACACTCGTTGTGTGCAGGAGCTGCTGGTTGCGGCAGCATATCCTGCCAACGTATGCTGGCATACTAACACTCGTTGTGTGCAGGGGCTGCTGGTTGCGGCAGCATATCCTGCCAACGTATGCTGGCATACTAACACTCGTTGTGTGCAGGGGCTGCTGGTTGCGGCAGCATATCCTGCCAACGTATGCTGGCATACTAACACTCGTTGTGTGCAGGGGCTGCTGGTTGCGGCAGCATATCCTGCCAACGTATGCTGGCATACCACTCACTAGTTGTGTGCAGAAGCTGCTGGTTGCGGCAGCATATCCTGCCAACGTATGCTGGCATACTAACACTCGTTGTGTGCAGGGGCTGCTGGTTGCGGCAGCATATCCTGCCAACGTATGCTGGCATACTAACACTCGTTGTGTGCAGGAGCTGCTGGTTGCGGCAGCATATCCTGCCAACGTATGCTGGCATACTAACACTCGTTGTGTGCAGGGGCTGCTGGTTGCGGCAGCATATCCTGCCAACGTATGCTGGCATACTATTGCTCGTTGTGTGCATAAGCTGCTGGTTGCGGCAGCATATCCTGCCAACGTATGCTGGCATACCAACGCTCGTTGTGTGCAGGAGCTGCTGGTTGCGGCAGCATATCCTGCCAACGTATGCTGGCATACTATTGCTCGTTGTGTGCAGGAGCTGCTGGTTGCGGCAGCATATCCTGCCAACGTATGCTGGCATACTAACACTCGTTGTGTGCAGGGGCTGCTGGTTGCGGCAGCATATCCTGCCAACGTATGCTGGCATACTAACACTCGTTGTGTGCAGGGGCTGCTGGTTGCGGCAGCATATCCTGCCAACGTATGCTGGCATACTAACACTCGTTGTGTGCAGGAGCTGCTGGTTGCGGCAGCATATCCTGCCAACGTATGCTGACATACTAACGCTCGTTGTGTGCAGGGGCTGCTGGTTGCGGTAGCATATCCTGCCAACGTATGCTGGCATACTAATACTCGTTGTGTGCAAGAGCTGCTGGTTGCGGCAGCATATCCTGCCAACGTATGCTGGCATACTAATACTCGTTGTGTGCAGGAGCTGCTGGTTGCGGCAGCATATCCTGCCAACGTATGCTGGCATACTATTGCTCGTTGTGTGCAGAAGCTGCTGGTTGCGGCAGCATATCCTGCCAACGTATGCTGGCATACTATTGCTCGTTGTGTGCAGGAGCTGCTGGTTGCGGCAGCATATCCTGCCAACGTATGCTGGCATACTAACACTCGTTGTGTGCAGGAGCTGCTGGTTGCGGCAGCATATCCTGCCAACGTATGCTGGCATACTATTGCTCGTTGTGTGCAGAAGCTGCTGGTTGCGGCAGCATATCCTGCCAACGTATGCTGGCATACTAACACTCGTTGTGTGCAGGAGCTGCTGGTTGCGGCAGCATATCCTGCCAACGTATGCTGGCATACTAACACTCGTTGTGTGCAGGGGCTGCTGGTTGCGGCAGCATATCCTGCCAACGTATGCTGGCATACTATTGCTCGTTGTGTGCATAAGCTGCTGGTTGCGGCAGCATATCCTGCCAACGTATGCTGGCATACTAACACTCGTTGTGTGCAGGGGCTGCTGGTTGCGGCAGCATATCCTGCCAACGTATGCTGGCATACTATTGCTCGTTGTGTGCATAAGCTGCTGGTTGCGGCAGCATATCCTGCCAACGTATGCTGGCATACTAACACTCGTTGTGTGCAGGAGCTGCTGGTTGCGGCAGCATATCCTGCCAACGTATGCTGGCATACTAACACTCGTTGTGTGCAGGGGCTGCTGGTTGCGGCAGCATATCCTGCCAACGTATGCTGGCATACTAACACTCGTTGTGTGCAGGAGCTGCTGGTTGCGGCAGCATATCCTGCCAACGTATGCTGGCATACTAACGCTCGTTGTGTGCAGGGGCTGCTGGTTGCGGCAGCATATCCTGCCAACGTATGCTGGCATACTAACACTCGTTGTGTGCAGGAGCTGCTGGTTGCGGCAGCATATCCTGCCAAAGTACGCTGGCGTATTAACGCTCATTATCGACAGAATTTGGACTGCCACCCTCCTTACCGGTGTTGGATATAATTCTTGTCACGGCCAGCAGCAAGGAGAACATCCTCGCCGCGGTCCGCAACCAGGAGGCTTCCTTCGCGATGGGCGATGGCGATGATCCCTCAGCGTTCCAAAAATTAACTTCCGAACAGTGACACAAGGTCACCTCATCGGACTGGCCTCAAACGGCCAACTGCTCCCTCAGCGAGACTGGCCGCCTTATATACCCGCCGCCGTCGTACAAGAGGATGCTGCAATGTTCATTCGTATTAGATAAATCAATGGAAGAGTGTCGGCAGACACTAGGAGAGAGTGGCTGGCAATAGCCCGCGTGCCACGATAAACAAAATGTTAGTACGCCAGCACAAGCAACAGGAGCTCCTGGTCGTTGCCAGCATATCCTGCTGTTACCAGCAGCTACAGCCCAGGTGCTGCCGATCCCTTTGTGCCGGCGTACTAACGGTATTGTGCCGACGTACTAAGCCCCGACTGTCCGAGTAGTCGACATTTGCGGCGAAAGACAGCCCACACCTACATAGCTCATGACAAGGGCCACCCACAATTTTTACTGTAAGTAGCAAGTAGTACACGCAGGATTCTCTTTGTCGCTCACTTGATATGGTTTCACTTGTGAGGCTACAAGAGTGGAGTGAGATTAGTCTAATTGTATGCAGTGCTCACAATAAAAGCAAATTTCGAATTTTCACGGGAAGTCAAGAGCTCCGAAGGGCGCGTTGATCGACTGCACAGAATGAGAGAATCTGGTGACAATTCGACTGTTACATGCGACGCGCCCGACGGAAAGCCGCTGCGCTCACGTCGCCGCAGGAACGCCGCGTACAGTGCGTTTAGCCAGCCGGACCGCTCTTGGGCGCTTCCCTTTCTGTGTATTTGGTCTAAAAGCCGGCACGAGGCTTACTAAGACAACACTGTGGGCTAAAAGCGAGCAATTAGTCGCTCTAAACGGTCCCAAACTTAAATGTTTTTTGTTCACACCTACCACTTCCCCTGTGGCTACAGAGGAAGTGGGTGCTCAGACATTCGCCGGGTCCGACCCCAGCTCGAACAGAGCCCATCCCCAGATTTCTGTCGGGTCCGACCCTTTAACATTGTTCCTCCACGTAGTCCCAAGTGAGAGGACAGGGGGGAGTATAAAATTTACTTTTCCCCCACGTCGTCTCAGTTGGAAGAAGTGAGGAACGGAAAAGGGTTCGACCCGACAGAAATCTGCGGTCGGACCCGTTGAGTTTCTGAGTGGGGCGAGCACTCCACGTTCAAGTTTCGGGGCAGTATACAGGCCATAAAACGGCCAATGTCTCACCGTCGACTGCGAGCCACGCGCTGCGCGACCGCACGCGCGTCGGAAGCAGACGGGTTTTGGCCGCCGCGCGACGAGCTTGGCCGCCGCGCGACGAGTTCTAGCCGCCGCGCGACGGCCGAAACTCGTCGCGCGGCGGCCAAAACTCGTCTGCTTCCGACGCACGTGCGGTCGCGCAGCGCGTGGTACGCAGTCGACGGTGAGACATTGGCCGTTTTATGGCCTGTATGTATTATTATCATTTTTTCCTCTTTACACCGTTTCTTAACAAATTCAGCCCTGCCACTTAGCCAACTCTTCGTTTCAGCTATGGATCTCGAAATCGAAAATATTATTGAACCTTGTCTCTAATGACCGCTGTGAACACTGTTAAATTCTAAAAAAAGCCGGACAAAGTGCTTGCAGATTTTATCAATTCACTGTCCCAATTATGACCATCAGCCCACCAACCGACAACAGGCGGACCGATTTATACGAGTTCTCAACCGGTTTGTATGTTAAAAGGCAGTGTTCATAATGATTTTCGTTTCCGAGTTTTCCACTCAAAACAATGCGTTGGCAACCAAGTGTTACCAAAATTACGAAGAAACGGCGAGAAACGCACTAAAACGTCGTATTCCAGTGACATTATTTTCTGGCCTGGACTAGTTGTCCGATTGGATGAGCATGTTCACGGTGGCTGTCACCGATAAAAAATGGGGCTAATCAAAAACGGAAGAATATTCTAGGCAAAACAGTATTCGTTAGGGTCTGAAGGAAAGTACGAAGCAACAAAGAGTAGGGCATTGCAAAAGACGGTTCCACAAAAGATTTCATTGTGGCAGCGTACAGTTCCTGTAAAACTTATTAGGCGGGGTGAGGTTTGAGAATTTCGTGCCCTTCTGGTGTGTTTTTCACTATCTCTTCGTAATTTCACTTCTTACGGGGGGCCAAAAAAAATCTAATCAGCAATTAATTTCAAAATCAAAGATTATCGTGAACACGGCCTTCAAATGGCTGCTTTCACTCTACAACTTTGATACCACTTGGTTTTGTAATCTTGGAACTTGCAGGAATCTGAATGCTTCTGTAAAGGTTTTTTTCTGCAAATATAGCATTTCCAAGGGGTTAAGAGTTTGGTACAATTGAAAAAAGACATTTGGAGGCTCATAAACAACTTAGAACTTAAACGAACTTCTCTGATTACTTCGTCAAGAGTTTACAACAGAGTTTATATTCTCATCAGTTGCCAATTTAATGGGTACAATTACACATAACATCAGCTGGAACTAGTCAAAATAATTATTTGCAGCAGTTTCGAATTTCTGGCCAATACAAAAACTGCCATAAGGGCAAATCCTTTTGTTTCAACGTATTTTGCCGAAAATTTGCCGTTTTAGACGAAAATTACGGCAAACGGCAACGGCAAACCCCAAAAATGGCCGGCAAAGGGCAAACGGCAATCGGCAAACGGCAATTGCCGCACACCCCTGACCGGAACTTGTCTTTATTTCTCTGTTGTTTCTCCTTCTAAGGTCTGTTCATCCTAATGGTTCGGCCCACACATACAGATTCTTTTCCACGGTTGATTCTAGGATCAGAGGTATGAGCATACCCATAGCTCCCTCCTTTTCTACATTTCGTCTGATTGTGTTGACATAATGTTCGCGTGAACTCCTCGATTTCGTTCCAGTAAGTCAATGATCATCATGGTTGATAGCGTGGGAGCCATAAACTCATCAAGAGGGCACCTTTTGCCATCCAACAACGACTGGATAATAAATACTCAGGTCAGGCTGTTGGATAATAAACGGCCGTTCTTTGAAGAACCAATTGACATAGTAATATAATACAGCGTTCGAAAGCGCGTTTCTTCCTCTATCTTCAATACCCGCGCTAAATTTTGTATAAACGGGGAGCATTTGTAAAACTTGGCAAAAAAGCGTCCGATGCATGTAACTTTTTTGAACGAGGACGTTTTTGAATTCTGAAAACGCTATCATATTCACGCCTCGAATTCCTACATAATAATGTGCATTGAAGACCAAAGTTCCCCAAAATAGTGTTGGTTTTGAGTAAAAATATTTTGGCGGTTGTTTCACAAAATCGTCGCGCGCGGCAATGTGCGGCGAAACTTTGAGTAGTAATTGTACAAGTATTAGAAGAGCAATCTCTATGTTTCTATTGTGAATAAGATGGGAGTGGGGCTATTTCAACATCTGTGCAAATTGAATTTTCGAAGTCCTCCTTGTTTCGATCTGGGGCTTTCACAACAAAAGTTCGACTTTTCAGGAAGCTCCCGAGAGTGTTTAATGAAGGATTTCGAAAATTCAAACTGCACAGATCTCTAGATAGCCTCACTTTCATCCAATTCACGAAGAAAACATAAGGATTGCTCTTCTATTACTCGTACAATTACTACTCAAAGTTTCGCCGCGCGCGACGTTTTTGTGAAACTACCACAAAAACAATTTTACTCAAAAACAAAGCTATTTTAGGGAACTTTGGTCCACAATGCATATTATTATGTAGGAATTTGAGCTGTGAATATGACAGCGTTTTCAGAATTCAAAAACGTCCTCGTTCAAAAAAGTTACATGCATCGGACGCTTTTTTGCCAAGTTTGGCAAATGCTCCCCGTTTTTACAAAACTTAGCGCGGGTATTGTATCTTTTCCCGTTGCGTCCCATAATACTCAATATTTTACAAATTTCACATTCAGACTTAGTGTTTCGTTCAATTGCTGAATATTTTAAAATGTTTATATTCGCCCGCTATCTGATCACCAAATCAGCCGTGGTCGATTGAATATTAGATCCCTCGGGATAGCACCGAAACAGTATCGCGGAAACTTCTCAGTGACTTATTTTCGCTTTTTCTTTTTCGAAAATTCCAAATTGTGCAGTTTCCTTTAAGTTCAATGAAGTTGAGGCATCAAACTTAATAGTTGGCTACTGCCACGATGTATTTCCCAATCAACGACATTTATTTTCAGAATTACCGACAATTTTCTCAAAAGTCGAAACACTAATTCAAAAATCGGGTCTCAAATAGCCGGTAATTCCTAAAATAATTTATTGCTTTACTGAAAAACCGTTCATTGCTCACACACTCGCGGGGGTCGGTGGCCGGTTGAGAGGAGTTGAACAGGTAGCGCGCTGCCGCTTGAAACGAAAAAAAGGGGCGGGCGAAGCCCGAAAACTCCCCATTCATGCCGAAAACTCCGCGTGTCAACCTGGTTGCGGGGCAGCTCATCCCCATGACTCATTATTCAGCCGAGAGCAGAGAGGGCGAGACGACGAGACAGTTCGAGAACGCCTGCGTCAATTGCTCCGGCGCATGCGCAGCGCTATAGCATTGGAGCACGTAATCACACTACACAAAAGTTCTTCAGTCGAAAGGATGTCTCTAGTGCCATACTAATGATGGATTAGGGGGCTTACAGTGACGTTCGAGTCTTTTATGCAATTCTGCGTTCTATTGACGGAAAATTAATGGGCAACAAGACGGTTATTAATGTTTTATGGAAATATTTTGTTACAGGCACTCTTCTTCTCTTCTTTGCAGCCGCAGGAAGGTTTTTGTCAAAGGTTCAAGAAACGGCCGACTGAAACCGGATTCGTCCACAAATCCATTGTTGTAAGAGTGGTAGGCCTCTTTGGGCATTCGAATAGGTGTTCAGTTGTGTGGCCACGGCTACCACAGTCCGGGCACTCGTCCGGCTTACTGCGATCGATCCTATGCAAGAATGACATCAGCACAGGGGAATGACCGCAGCGTAACGAGGCAAGGGTACTTCTAGCCCGCCTACCGAGTTCCATCTCGGTGTCGCTGACTATGGGTGGTGCGACCCCCAATATGGGATTGACGTTCATCCTACTCAAGTGATCCCTGACGAACTTGGTGTGCTCCGCACGTAAAAGACGCAGACGATCCAGTTGGGAGTCCGTCCATCTTTGTATATTGACTTTCTCGGGAGCATCCGCAAAAGGCCTTCTGATATGTCTCTCTCTCACGGGATTCATGATCCTTCTTAATGGGTGGTCAGGCTGCTTGACAATGTTAATAACCAGTTGCTGCGCTTGGAGTTGGCAGTGCTCCTTAACTGGCAGAATTCGGGCTTCAGCATGAAGATGTTCCACTGGGGTGCTTTTAGCACACCCTGTGGCAATCCGAAGAGCTCGCTGCATCTTTGTCCACGATGAATCCGATATCATGTGCTGCCATACCGGTGCAGCGTACTCCAACGTCGGCTGCAATATTGCCTTGTAGGTGGTCAAAATTGTCTCCTTGCTACTTCCCCACGACGTTCCTCCCAGAGCTCGTAGGACGTTGAGCTTTGCTTTCACTGTAGCCTGTTTCTGCTCAGTATTCTTGTGGAACCTCAACGAAGGATCCAATACTAGACCGAGCAGCTTAGGAAAACGTGCAGCAGGCAGACGAGCGTCTTCCCAATTTACAACGGGATGAGCGCAGTGTTCTTCAGGGTCAGTGGAGAAAACTGATACAGATGATTTAGCGGCAGAGAGAGTGAGCATCATTTCATCGAGAAAGTTCTTCAGAACGATGAGGTAGCTATTGATCTTGCGTGCAGCTATATCAATGTCTCTGTCTCGGCACAAGATGGTGATGTCATCCGCATACGCAACGACTTTGATGTCACTTGGGGGGAAGGGCAAATCTTCCAGATAAAGACTGAACAGAGCAGGCGATATGACTCCTCCTTGAGGGACACCGGCAGCGATCGGGATGCTATTAGAGACATGTCCCTGAAACAGCACTTTTGCTCGGCGCCCTTTGATGAGTGCAGTAATCCATCGCTTCTGCCAAGGCGGGATGGTGGACCTCAATAGCTTCTCAGACAGTATGCCCAAGTTGACAGTGTCAAACGCCTTCGTGAAGTCCAAGGCTACTCCAACAGTGCGTTGAGGCTTGGTGGCGTTGAAGCCATCCAAAACATAGCTCACAATCTCCAGCAGCGCCGTGGTGGTAGAGTGTAATTTGCGGAATCCATGCTGGTGCTGCTGATTGTTATTATGCTCGGCAAGCTCCTTGACGACCAGTTTCTCAGCGAGTGATAACAGACTTATTGGCCTGTATCCCTTAGCCGTCGATGGTGATTTACCTGCATTAGGCAACGGAACGACGCTTGCCATTTTCCAGTCTTGGGGTACGATGCACGTGCGAAAGGATGTGTTGATGACGTCAGCCAGGATTGGCATAATCTCAGTCGGCAGTTTCTTCAAGATCGCTGGACTAATGCCATCCGGCCCTACAGCCTTCGAGTTGCGCATCTCTTTTACCACCTTTTCAATCTGCGCGGGCGTCACTGCTTCTGCTTCATTCATGAGTGGCAACTTACAGAGCTCTCTTACAGTCACTCGATTTTGTTTCCCTCTCTTAGCCTGAGTTATGAAAAAATTCTTTCCGAGAGCAGTTGCAGCCTCCTTTCCCGATTTGAAGACTCCATTCTCGAACTCGATCGTAGAGTAGTTGGTGGAGGTGCTCTTGCCCGAGATCTTCTTTAGAACTTTCCAAGTTGACGCTCCATCACTCTTGCAATTCATCTTCTCTGTGAATTTCTCCCAACACTCCTTCTTGTGTTTGTCCAGATCTCGCTTAATCTCGCTATCCAGCTCAGCAATGGTCCGATCCAGGTGATCTGCCACTCTCTTTGCATCCCTTGTCCTTATCTTCTCCAAGATTTTCCTGGTGACATTGGGAAAGAAGGTCTTAACTCGGCCCTCCGGAATGGCGGCTTTCATTGCCTTGCGAATCGCGTCCGTCAAGTGACGCTCTTTCTGGTGCACGTTTCCATTCCATGGGTAGTCATCCACATGGCGAAGTGCCACCTCCCTGAACAAGCGCCAGTCTGCAAGGCAAAGATTAAGATAAGACCTTTGACGGATACCTGAATAAGGAGCAAGAGGATTAGAGAGATCGACATGGACAAAAACGGGGATATGAGCACTGGACAGAGTTGTAGAGGTAGACCAAGAGCAGGCGCTGGAGAGATTAGATGATACAAGAGAGATGTCTGGACTAGAGGATCGGCCGTTGGCCGGGAGACGAGTGGGCTGATCATCGTTGAGAATGACCAGATCGCACTCCTCCGCCCATTCTTCGACGTCTTCTCTAGCGTCAGTGTCAAGCGACGAGCAGAATGTATGAGCATTGAAATCGCCTGCGAAGACAACAGAGGGTGAAAGTGAGCAGTCGTACAACTGCTTGAGTGAGGGAGTAGGGTCGTAAGATTGGGGACAGGACGTGGTAGGAGGGATATAGATATTAAAAAGAGATATAGGTGTTTTAAGAGGGAGATGGATAGGTAGGTACTCGAGAGTACCTTCCTTTGGTGTGTTTGGTATGATATGAGAGGGTAGATTTGATAACACGAAAGTGGAAACTCCTCCGCCGAGAGCTGTCCTTGGAGCATGATAAGCAGTGTAGCCAGGAATTTTAGGGTGACGTGCGGTAGTAGAAGGAGAAAGTTTGGTTTCCTGAACCATTATGACATCAGGATGATGAGTACGAGCAAAAAGAGAGAGTTCAGACAACTTGGCACGAAGGCCATTGAGGTTAATATGCACAATAGAGAGGGGGCGGTTGGTAAGTGAGGAATCAGAGTTACTGGGGGCAGAGCACAGAACACAACTGAAGGAAGGATCGTGATGCCTCACAGAACCGAGACCCGAACAGGAGAGATGCACCCACCTTTGGCATCCGAAGCACTGGACGCTGGTATGTCTCCTGGTAACATCCTTGCCGCACGTGGCGCATGAGTACTTCTGAGCGGGTCCTGGATTCCTCTCGACGCCGGCCATTTGTAGTAGAATCCTTAGGAGAGCTGCAGCCAGCCAGCATCTCTCCCATGACAAAAACCCTCCACGCGGAGGGGTTGACGTCGGTTTGCACGGAGGTGGTCTTCTTTCCTCCACACTGCCACGGCACGAACGTACGACATCTCGGCAGCGCTACAGGCACTGAACAGGGCTGCATGTGGATTTTTCAGTGGAAGGACTAGTGGTCCTCATTAGATTTTCAACGCTTTTATGGTCAGGTGAAAGGAATAGTATAGATTTTCTCCAAGAAAATCTTCCACCACAATTCGTTCGAAAAATAGGTTTTCTACTGTTTCCTCGACTGAAGTGACAATGGAAATCTTAAGATCAGGATGAACATAATCTCTTTGCGAGTTTACTGACACATTATGTTCCTCAAAGAAACCGGTTAGGAATGATTAAAGGCAGTGTTCACGATAATCTTCGATTTTGAGATTAATCACTAAACCGATTGTTTGGCCACCGGGTAGAACTGAAATGACGAAGAAATTCCGTAACAGAGCCAAGAAAAGTCTGAGGCACCATTTCTTTGTTAATAGAGCCGGGAGCGAGTTTGAAAAGCTACTCGGAACGAGTGAGCGTCCACTCTGATTAAAAGGGTTTTACTAATAATCAAATGTGACGGGTTTTTCCAGCTTGTTGTGCTTTTCTTTGTCCCAGAAGCGGTGGCCTCAAGTATCTTGAGACAAGAGGTCATTCGAATTGTAAAAGAAATTCCTCTGCAAAAAATTCATATTTTGTCCCCTTCTCACTTCTGCCATTGTTATGCATCTTTTTTTACTTTAACAAAGAATCTCATTCACATACGTGTATATGTATGTTTCTTTATTTCCACAATAAAGTCGTTGAATGAAATAAAGAGAATCGAGCCTCGAGCCTCAAAGGGTGCAGTCTCCCTACAACGCTACTTGCGTTTAAACGTCTCTTGCATCAGTACTTGATGACTGTGGATGTCTGAGCCGGTTTCTGGCCTTTTACTACTGTATAGGTTTTACGTTCTATTTATTCATTATTTGCTGCATTTATTCTGTGTAAATTAACTAAGCAGGCTAGACCTGTAATAAACACATACATATACAAATCGAGAAAAACGTCTTTCTTCCAGGCCTAACTAATACTGTTTTGCCTGAAATATTCTTCGATTTTCGTTTAACCCCATTTTTTACCGGTGACAACCGCCGTGAGCATGTTCATCCAATCGAATAACTAGTCCAGGCCAGAGAATAATGCTTTTTAGACAAGACGTTTTAGTGGGTTTCAAGCCATTCCTTCGTAATTCTGGTAACACTTGGTGACCAACGTATTGTTTTGAGTGCAAAACTCGGGAATGAAAATCATTTGTACATTTGTAAACAAAACACTGCCTTCAAGGGAAAGCCAATGTGAGTGTAAGCAATATTTGGATAGCTTACAGGCCATAAAACGGCCAATGTCTCACCGTCGACTGCGTACCACGCGCTGTGCGACCGCACGTGCGTCGGCAGAGACGAGTTTTGGCCGCCGCGCGACGAGTTTCGGCCGCCGCGCGGCCGAAACGTCGCGCGGCTGTCAAAACTCGTCGCGCGGCGGCCAAAACCCGTCTGCTTCCGACGCGCGTGCGGTCGCGCAGCGCGTGGTACGCAGTCGACGGTGAGACATTGGCCGTTTTATGGCCTGTATCTGCTCTCCTAGCACACTGACTCAGCAGTATTCCCATTTTTTTTTCAAACAATTTCGGGACTAAATTCTTCCTTGCATACTTAATCGTATCTACAAATGATTATTTCTAATGCTCTTATTTTTTGTCAAACGCTCTGTCAGTGTTTCCTCTCTGAATGTTTTAAACATCGCAAAGCCACTACTAAATATATTAAGTCCAAATCCAGCCCAGCTTCGCCACACTTCCAATATCACCGTATTGTTTGATACAGACACTTCTAGTAAAACTCCCTCGAAATTAAGGCTACTTCAATTTCTTGGGTAAAAAGAAGCCGATTAAGTTGCAATTCCCAAGTTATTGGGTGAGGAAAACCGTTGGCAGCCTTTACGATGGCCAAAGACAGATAAGAGAGCTCCCTGTACGCTGGAGACCCAGAGTGTAGGTGATAGACAATGGCAGTCGAGAAGACGTCAGACGCGCGCGTGATAGACGGGGGTTGCTGCGGAGACGCCAGACGAAACGCCGAATGCGGCGATATGCGTTGAATGATGAGTCATGGGGATGAGCTGCCCGTCAACGTGTCAACCTCCCACCGACCCTACAATGCCACGTCACAGCTGATCCGTTTATACCGGGAGCTCTGCCTAATCACCTCCCAATGACCACTCAGTGTGACGTCACACCCACGTGTTTACACCGAAAGTTTCGCCTGATCGCTTCCCACCGACCACCACCTACCACTTCTGTAGTCGCGGGCGTCAGTGGCAGGTCAAGAGGCAGCATTGGCGATTCAACCTGCCACCGACGCCCGCCAGAGCGTCGATACCCCGAACAATGTCAACGATGACAAGCACAAACACCTCACGTTCAAGCGCAGTGTATACATTGTGGGCTGCCATCTCCGCCCTCTACACGAGAGAGTATCAGAGAAAAACAGTGCAGACACTGCAACACGTTGCCCCGAAAACTCCGCCACATATGGGACATTACCACGAAAACTTCGGCAGTCATGCCGAAACCTCCGCCGATCAGCCAGATTCGATCAATTTCATTGGGAAAGGGGAGTTTTAACCGGCCACCGACCCCCGCGATTGCCTGAGGAGAAATAATGGGTTGGGGAATAAGTTCGTTCTATTTTTTCCAAAAAGCTTTATTTGAATTATTTCTCTGTTGTTAAGCAAAGTGTTTGTAACCACAAGAAAGTGCTTCTTCTGCTCTACAAAACTGTGTTTTTTGCTTTTCATATAATGTCGTTTTTTCCTATTTTTAAGGTTTGGTGAAATCAGCAGTTTTGACACCTACTTGGGGTTTGCGAAGTTCGAAACCAAACAATAAAAATGGTTTTCGGAGTTCGAAAACGGCCATTTTGACCTAGAAGACACGTATCACAGCGGACGGACTGCAGAATTCGATGAGCGCTTTTGAAGGAAGATGGTCGCCAAACAAGTCGTGACTTAGCCAAAAAAATGAGCTGCGATGATACGATGATCCTTAATCATCTTTATTGAATAGAATTTGCAGAAAAACTGCCTCACGAGCTTACAGAAAACAACAAAGAAAGTCGTCTTCAAATTGCTGCTCTACATCTCGCGCGCCATCAAGCAACACGCGGTCACAAACAGAACTTTTTGTATCGAATCGTCACGGGAGATGAGAAATGGTGCCTGTACGTCAATACGAAGCACAGAAAGGACTGTGTGGCCCCGGGTCTTTTTGACCGCGATGAAAAGCGAACAAAGTAGTTGACGAAACAGCTGATTTTTGCCTCCTGGGTATTTCATTTCCATCCGTGAAAAACAGGAAAAAATAAAATCCTACGAAAAAGCAAATAGCACAGTTCTGTTGAGCAGAAAAAACACTTCCAAATGAATACAAATGCTTTGTTAAATAACAAACAAATCATTCAAATAAAGCTCTGAAAAAAAACCGAACGAACTTCTTCCCCAACCCAATACATCGTAGTACCCAACTATGAAGTTCGATGCTTTAAAGTCTCCGCATAGGGGGAAAACTGCAGAAGTTCAAATTTTAAAAGAAAGTGCTAAGCTCACCCCCCCCCATTAAAAAAAATTTGCGCGAATTCGTTCTGGCGGTAAGTTCAGCTCCTTAGAAGGATCAAAAGTTCAATCGACCATGGCTGATTTGGTGGCTCGTTAGCAGGCGAATATAAACAACTCAAAATATTCATTACTTGGATCACAGGCTAAACTTGAATGTGGGAGTGATTGTATTATTTTACGGGGTGTGGCAGAAAGTGTTAGATAGAGAAAACATGCATCTTCGAGAACTATATTACACTTCGCCAAAAGAGCTCAACCGAGCAGAAAAAAAGATGGTTTTCGGAAAAATGACCATTCTTTTCTGACAACCCGATATTTCAATCATTCAGTTCATATATTCAGCTGATTTATTAGGGTTTGTGAAGCTCGAATTCTATAAGTGCAATCGTGTTCTTCTTCTGTATGAAACGTTTTCTTCTGGAGCAGGAGGAGAGCTGGAAAAAAGTTGAATTTTTCGTCGAGAAAATGGATAACGGTAACAGTTAAACGCAAAAACCAGACCTCGGACAGCTGTCTTTCGGTACACACGGCCCGCCTTTTTTAAGCCGCAAGAATCCGTCGTCACAGACGCAAGCCGGTGGAGCGCAAACTTCGATGCACGGCAACTCACGTTCCTGAGAAGAAAACCAGGAAATTAAATACAAAAATGTATTATCACAAAACATACAACCAATTCTTAGAGTCAGTCCTTCTCGGAAAATGTGAGGCAGTCGAAATGCATCTGTGGACAGTCGTATTCGAATGTTTCGTTACGTCGGAGAAATGCCTTTTCGAAGCATCTGTCACACTTGGACACTTATCCCTTCGTGAACGGCTGTGCGTCAACTGATGCATAACTTTTATTCCCACGTATTGGGTCTTTTTTTGGAGTGCGTAATTCATAATTAGCCTACGTATCGATCAGGCGACGTCGCGTCGCCTAGTCGCTAGGTGTTCAGAAGAAAGTGGCGTGATACATCGGATTTGACGCGCAAAGGTGATCGCTCCGCGTCGCGTCGCATTGCAGTGCAACTCAACGCGATGGTCGTCGCACAAAGACAAGCTCGTTGCTGGTTTTCTTCAGGGTTATTTTCTTAAAGACAGTGTTCACAATAATCTTCAATTTTGAGATTATTCGCTATATTGATTAGGTGGCCCCCGGGTAGAACTAAAATGACGTAGAAATTGAGAAAAACGCACCAAAAGCACACGAAATCCTTAAGTATCACCCCACCTCTTAAGTATCACAGGAAGTGTTTGTTGTGACAACGAAATCTTTTGTGGACACGTCCTTTGCAATTCTCTACTATCTTGTAGATTTTATATAACTTCTGTGCCAGCAAGGTTTTGTATGATGGTACGTATTTATTCGGCCGACGTTTCGAGCAAATCCTCGTTATCAAGGCCTGAAATTGTTCGAAACGTAGACTCGACACATACCCGATCGGACGCCTCTCCCTCTTTTCGGCTAGTTTCGAGACCACCCGCGAACTCCCAGTGAGGCGATTTCTCCCGATAACGAACCAACCTCATACAGTACCACCAGCGACGAGCTCCACACTCGCAGTCGTGACAGACAAGGAGCAAGTGAGGCACACGCACACGCGAGCACACGCACGCGCGAGGCATTATAGTAGCTCGTGAGAGCGGTGCGTGATTTCCTCAAAGCTCACATAATGATACGAAGGGCAAGAACTCGCTGGTTATGGCAATACACTCATTTCTGTTGTTTAGCCTAGGATTTCTCGAACGTATCCAAAACGCTTCTAGAGCCTTTCGGGGACCAATATCGTGTTCATGTGAGAGGATCTTAAATTTCACATTGAAATCCTGACCATCGTGGTCCACAACCTTGTGTTTCCCCAATGGTGTGAGAAGGCTGCTTCGCCTCTTGCCAGCGAGGTGTTCGTTGATACGCACGCTGAGCATGCGTTCAGTCTCTACTATCTATTGCTCAGTTCTTTCCTTGAGGCCCTAACTAATCCTGATTTGCATAAAATATTCTTATATTTTCGATTGACCCAATTTTCCAACGGTGACAAACACCATGAACATGTATATCCAATCGGACAACTAGTCCAGGCCAGAGAAACATGTCATTGAAATACGCTGTTTTGATGCTTTTCTCGCCGTTTCTTCGTAATTTTGGTAACACTTGAAGGCTAACGCTTTGTTTTATGTGAAAAACTCGGGGACAAAAATCATCGTGGACACTGCCTTTAACTCAACCAGATCACATAATGAAAACAATAAAATGAACTTGTTTACACTCTGGTTCGGACTCAAATTTACTCCGTTCCTTTGCGCGCATGTGCGGAGCCAGGTTACATACAGCGAGAAAGTGTGGGGAAAAGGAGACGCAGCACACGCGCGCAGACGCAAACGATGAACGGAAATGAATTTCTTCCCGAAACAGTGGATAGGACCGCCTGCACTCCAACAACACGTACATACGTACGCAATTGCGCGTAGTCTCATAGCGTTCGCTCGGTGATTACACCTGAATTCCTACGCGACGTGATTTTCGCGTCGCACTGACATGTGAAATCGCGTAGCTCCGCGAAAACTCTGGACCTGCCTAATAGAGGCCTAACATTCATATTGGCCACGCTTCGTGCGTTACCGTGATGATAGAAAATATCGATCGAGCTCGAGCCGTAAGTCAATCCGTATTCATTGCATGTTCAGCAGTTGCCGGATGGGTGAAAGATGCTAAAATAAACCTCGACGCAGCTTAGTGACATGGAACACGTGTGGAAAAGCAGTAGTAACAACTACAAGCAGCATCCATGCGGCCTACCAATCCAATGACACGGATGATGGGTTCAACAATTCAGACGACTTCTGCATAATCCTCGTAACAATAAAGAGTTCTGATAGCAGGGTTCCTCAGCTTCATTGTAGTCGATGATAAATGCTATGATAAGAACGCGACCGATCGTCTCTTCGTGCAATGGACACACGGACGCAGTCAGTTGGTTCCTTCAACATATGCTACCACCACTGCTACAATTTGTGCCATCCCATCTCGGAAACACTGACCAGTTCTTGGAAAAGCTCAAAAATACCAACTTGACGCAATCGCATATGGAGTATCAAAACTTCGACGTCACGTTCTTATACACCAACGTTGACACTACTGCAGCAGTAGCAGCCTGTTTGAGTTCGATACGCCGACACCAGCATGAGATTCACCTCTTCGATCTCCATTTACAGGATATCGAACGACTCCTTAACACTGTCGTCAATTTCAACTTCTTTTGTTTCAATAACATCGTTTATCGACAGAATCCCTGGCGATGGGGAGCAGGCTCGCTCCACTCCTTGCGATACTGTTCATAGATAACTTGGAAAGGATTGCCTTCACATCGGATGTGATTTTCTATGGGCGTTATATTAACGACATCTTCATTGTGGCAAAAGAACGAGGAACGCTCCATCAAGTTCTGACGAGTCTGAATTCACAGCACGACGCGATCAAGCTAACAGCCGAAGGACCGGGCCCTGACGACTACCCACCGTTTCTGAACACTCAAATTAGAATCACCAACAATAAAGTTCAGACTGCATGGTATACGAAACCTGCGTCAAAATCAATAGTACTACACTCGCGTAGCTGTCAACCATTGTTTATGAAGAATAATGCGATCAGAAACTTGGTGCGTACCGCGAGAAATCCGACAACTCACAAGAAGGAGGAGGTGGAGAGGAAAATAGCGGTAGTTTTGAATGAAAACGGTTACACAGAAAACACCATTCAGACCTGGCGACCGGCATCCCCTGTCTAGCACTACGCTAGTCCTCCCGTTTGCTAATGAGTCGTTTGCTAAAGATGTCAATGGGGCGGTCTGCACGTCAAACCTCCCTCTACGCCTAATATTCCGCCCTCCTCCCACGCTGCGTCAGCTCCTGACGTCTTCGAGACCATATGAAGACCGATGTAGGAGACGTGATTGCAGTTACTGTGTTGGAGATGTGAAAATCTGTCAAATGCGGGACGTCGTATATGTATAGGATAGAGTGCGACGCATGCGGAGAGTTTTACATCGGCGAAACAGGGATACCTCTACGTTACCGGCTTGATGAACACATGAGAGCGCTAAGAACACCTCAATCCTACCCGAACAGCGCGTTCTCAAGGCACAGGACATCACGCCATCTACACGACAGCATCCCGAGCATGAATACGAGCATCATGCACAAGAATATCTCAGACAGTGCAGAAAGGAAAATCAGGGAAGCTTCGGGGATAAGACGTTTCTAGCCGCCCATGAACAACCGAGAGGAAATGAGAGAAGCTTTGAGATTATTGACATCGAGTAGTGATGAGAGTTTGATAAGCGACTGCTGGGGTGGTAGCAAACTATTCGAAACCTCAATCTCACATTCACTTTAGAGTGTCACTAAACTGGCACTTTACGCTTTCAAAGGTTAGATGTAGAGAGGGTTTTCGAGGTCTAGGAAACCCAAAAAAGAACCCTGCACACGAAATGGTGATGTGAGGTCGAGCTCACGTTCACATTATTTGGCCCTTTCGGGGTGGCCTTCCCCTTCCCGTCACGTCGTTGTGAGATCAGCCTCTTAGGCAGTCTCAGAGAATGACGAAACACTGCGTAGTTTAGGAGGGCGCACACGAGGAAATTGCCATCACGAAATTCTTCTCCGAGTAGAATTTCCCCGCGATCATAGTCATGATTGGTGACTCGCGCGACCCAGGTGTATGAATTGAGACTCGCGGAAAGAACGCCCACGAACGGGGGAAGCGGCAGGGATGATACCGCGCGCGACGAGGGAACAGTCTGTCATCTCCTCATAGAATGCTATCAGCTGTGGCAGTGATAACAGTGCAATCCATTGCATTGCTTGGAATCGATCAAATGCCCCGCAGTTGCCTCAGAATCCCCCAGCCCTTCCTTGGAGAATTTGAGAGAAGTGGCTTCCTTAATTTTATTTTCTATTTCAAATTTCAATTGTTGAATGTTTCAGTTTTTTAATTTGTTGGGCTTACATCACTGCAATCATTTCACGTGGTCTTCCAACGATTTGATGTCATTTGAGCATTTCTACTTTCAATTTTCTTTAATTTCTGTTTTGGAAATTGTTTGGTTTATTCGGTGAAACTCCTTTTCACCTTGTATTTTTGAGTTCATTTTTTGAGAATTTTTCACGGGATTTTGAATGCGCCGCTTAGTTTTGATTGTTTTCAGAAGAAAAAAAAACCGCTGACTGCAGCTGTATTTACTCGTAATGTTCATATTTATTATTCCTTTCGTGCCCCACTATGGCGAGCTCTTTCCATTAAAAATGTTTTTCATAATTACTTGTTAGAGTTTGACAGCCATGGATTTTTTGCTTCTCTTTTTTTATTCCAGGTTTTTTTTATGGTGTCCTGCAATCTGAGATCAACATTCGTTAAACATTTCCTTTCGGCAGCTAAAAACCAAAAAGATAACAAAGTTATAGAAAAACAGCTTCTCTCAGAGCAGGTTCAACCTCGCCCTCTTATTAATGATTATCAAAAAGTTTTTTTCATGGTAAAAAAATAAGCTCAATAATGCAGGAAGGAAATAATATATGTATGTACATAGATGATCACATCGGGCAGACACAGCTGCAATCAGGTGTTTTTCGCTTTCTGAAAATATTATCTTTTGAAAGTGTGTTTGAAATTCTATTGAACACTCATTCTCAGAAAAAGATACCAATAACGAAGTGAAAATAAGTTTTACCAGAGAGAAAGAAAGAAAAATAAATTTGAGTCAGAATAACGAAATCAAAAGTAAAATACCCGAGCGACATCGAGATCTTATAAAACCATATATAAAATAATTGTGATGATCAAAACCTCAATAAATGGAAACAAGAGCCGCGGAAAATTGATGAATATGGAATGGGAAGAGTGAAAGGTTATCCTATTTGATTAAAAAATAGGATTCCGTCCATTCATGAAAATGCCGGTGATAGTTAAGTGAGTTTTTTATTCGAATACTCGAATAGATGGTAATAGCAGTGTTAGTGATAGGACAGAAATCTACCTTTTCATCAGTTATGGAAACCTTGCCCCACACGTAATGTTTGATGCCAAGGACAGCTGAAACCATTTCGGATCTGAGTAAATAGTAGGATTAATCGGAAAATGGAGATTATTCAACCCAACACTCTATTACGCATCATCTGGGCACTCAGCAACGCAAATAGCCGCATAACCACCTACATGCTTAGTAATGGACATGGCACAAGCGAGAGTCGAAGGGATAGCGCAGTGGCATTGGTCCCCGTTGCGGAGCGCGCAGGGAATGGTTCGGTCTTGCGTGAACGGGAAGTTTTGAATGAAGCGTTGAAATCAACTCACCATCTTCTGTCCACCATATCACCCTCTGGCAACCGAAGTTGCACTCAAGTGCCACTTCGATATTGATGTTAAGTGGCAATTTCGTGAGGTTTGCTACCACCCCTGACGATTCATTTGACATCGCAAGCCATTTCCGTCGCATTGCTGTCATTGGTTGTCCTAGTGGGTCTCTAGCCGGTTGCCGAAGAAAGAACACCTTCCAGCTCCACCCACTTATGCGTTCTCACCAGAGGTGTGCGTACTTACGGTTTACGATTGACGATTTTACGATTTACGGTGTTTTTTTGGTCTCGTAATTACGGTTTACGATTACATTTTGGATCGTAAATCGTAATTTTTCGTAAATAAAAATACATGCAATGGAAGTAAATCACAAGACATCTCCAATTGACATGCTCTAATCCCACTTTGCGTATACTGATGTTTTTGATCAGGAGATGGGGCCAACCCAGGCGTGTTACTACAGCACGATCCCTTTACCATTCTTTAACGTGATTCTATCATTATAACGCGGGACACACGGTCGGAGTTGGAGGCGCTGGCTAACAGATCCGCGTTGCTCGCCGTGCACGTCTCACTAGCTGTTGCCTACGACGCAGTGCAATCTAAAATCACTCTTCACGAGGAACTTCGTTTTCGAGTTTTTCATGAAGATCAACTTTCCTGATTCCCATAACTAGATTAGCGTCAAAACATCGAGCAAGCAGTCTAATCAATCAAAAAATTGCTTCAAATAGTGCTCTTGGCCCGCCTTTTGAGTAGATCACGGCTACTCAGAGTTCACGAAAATCATCACGAGGATTCGTTTATAACCTCGAAAGTTTTAGGCTAAAAACCGTTTCTTCTAGTTGATTTTTCTTCATTCGCAGCAAAGGGACACTCAGAAAAGGCGCGAGTGCTAGTTTAAACGCTCATCTTCGCCGTTTATCTGAAACCGTTATCTCTCAGTAATGCGAGCGTTCGGTGGGGCGCGTTAGCTACATTTTTCACTAAACTGTGGGGTTTAGTGGATATACGGAAAAATAGCCTGCGCTGGGCGACCGATACTGTGCTCTAGATAATATATATGTAGTTGGCACGGATTGTACTGATACTTTGCAATCTCTATTGAAGGTTGGTGCAAGCTCGGTGCCATATTTTTTTAACGTACGTGCACCGAGTTTGAGCCAACCTTCAGTAGGGAACTCGAAGTGCATAATGTACAGCATATGAGTGCAATTCCTACCGACTGTATGTATAATCGGTGTTGCGGTTCCGCTAGCAAATGGGGGGAGTTCTCAAATTCGGCTGTTGAAAATCGCTTAGATACGGTGATTTTGGCCTAAAGGCACACTCCAACCTCAGAATCGTAGTTCTGTTAATTTGCCTATCTTGAAAACGGTCTCACGCTGATTCCAATGATGTCTCTGAAATCGTTCAAGACCCCCTAGGAACGGATTAATGGCCCCTCAAAACTTGAGCTACGGAAGCATGGTGAACGAGTTGCCCGAGGCTCGAAACTTCCGTCATTTGCAGCCGATGTATGTGAGCCGACCCAAATAAAGAGAGAGACTGAGAATGAAGGGAAGAATGGGGCTACTGGTCGGGAACCATCGCTCATCTCGCCACTGTTGAGCTCGAAAGATCGAAAAAGGGGCGTGCCAAAGTGGCTTCCTGGTATGGGCGCCCCAGGGTGGTTTCCCCCTATATCACGCTTATTTGGAGGAATTGAGAGCTCGCATTTGGCAAGGGCTTTATAGGGTGGGTCTACTTCACAATTATGTGAAAATCTCAGATTTCGTCCCTGAGCTTGGACTGTGCCTTTAACGCTTACAACGGCGTTAGCGTTTCAGGAGAGACATTACGAATATATTTGTGTCTCTGTTTCCCAGCAGATACGCGGACGGCTGAATCGGACTTGCCGATTTCTCGAGATCTGGGAAGGAGTTGTGGAATGAGTGGTAAAGCAAAGCAGAGAAATACGGGTAAGACGATCCCATTAAGGGTATGGTATAATTTTGCGAGACACGGTCGCGTCGCTCTGCACAGCGACAGCGACCGGCTGTCGCGGAGCTCCCGCTCTTTAAACCTGTCGCATTCGCAGTGCGCTGCACAGCGACAGGCTTCGGCACATTTGAAGTATGTCAGCCCTCCGCGACACGTCGCTGCGGCTGACGCGCCATAATTGTTCCTTTGGCAACCGATGCCGCTGCTCCGATGAAGGTCCCGCGCGATTTGTGCTAGATTTCATGCCTGTCGCTTGTGACAGCAAAGTGTACCATACACCTTAAAGATGGTTAGCTATCAAATACTGAAAGCAACTTAACATGTAATTAGTACGTGAAATAGTGGACAGTACGTAGTTCCTCTTGTTTCACCACATTAATCATATTTTTAGTAGTTATTGTTATTGATTGCTATTACGATTTACGATTTTCGGTTTACGATTTACGATGGTTTGGTCGTAATTACGTTTTACGACTTACGAAATTTGAAATTTCATTTACGCACACCCCTGGTTCTCACTCTCCTAATCACTTTGAACGCTACTCAATTTGACGTGTATTGATGTGGTGCTTTTATAGTTGCCTGATGAGGGGTTGATACCTCGAAACGTTGCGGATAAAGAGAATAATCAATACTTCTCGTCGCACAACAGCTTCTTTATCTATTGGAGAGTTTTGAATGAAAAGTCAGTTACTTAGTTTCGAGGTTGGGTTGAGCGCAGGAAAAAACTTGCAGCTATCAACAAATAAATCTACGGACGAACGGAAGACGCAAGCTCGCAACCTCTTCTTAAACAAATCCGGAGTACCAGGGATTTTTTGAAGCATTTTTATAGGTTGGGGAATAAGTACGTAGGGTTTTGTTTTCGCCCTCGTTTCGTAACAATTCGGGCCTTATTTGACAATGCAGGTGAACTATCCGGACAATTTTCTTCTGCGATAGAAGACTATCATAATTATTTTTCTTACATTATTGAATTCTCTGAAGTTTTCTGGCTTTGAACTGGAGTACCCATCAGGAAAAAGTCCGCTATGTAGTTCGAAGCTGGCTCTATCTCGCCTTCCGTGGAGAAGGCGATCATCCGTTATTGAAATGTTACTGGAATGTTCTGGAACCTCCTTGGATCGCAGATTCGACGATTTGCGAGAAGCGAAATTCATCGTTGTTGTCAAGCGGTTAGACTTGGCCTCCTCGCAAGGCCTCCTTTCTGTCGGATGGTTATGCTCGCACGGTATATTCGAGTACAATGACGCTCTCCTCTTATGACACCCTCTCCGTGTATGTGGTAGATATCCCGAAGTGCTTCGACAACTTTTTGGCCTACATGAAAAGTGAAGAATGCCAGTTGTGAAAAGGGTGGATGTTTACCCCGCAAAATTACCACTTCAAAGCCTTGAAATCTTCCGAATCGAACTTTCGGGAAAATTGAATATAACGTGCCTCTCACTTATCCTCCAACCCAACATAATGATGAAGAAAAGTCAAAAGGTGATCAATACAAACCTTATTCAATTCCTCGTCACAGCTCAATTCACACAAGTCTCCACAAGGACTTCCGTGCTCGTTCTTTGGACATGCTGGAAAAATTCATAATTTTATCATTCTTGAAAATATAGTAGTCATTTTAGGAATTGGTTCAAAAGACTATTAGCATAAACGGGAGTGGTCAGCATTCTATTCTGGCACCTTTTTCATATCTGCACTGCAGGAATTTTTGAAAGGGCACGCAGGGAGGCACGTTCGCGTTTTCAGCGTCTTCTCTAATGATCTAAGAGGGAAACTTTTCTTAAGATCAGAATTGTTGTTTAGGATAGAAGTGAGAAGGGTTATTCAACAACATAATGTTTGTTATGTAGGATTAAGATATTAACAAAAAATTTGAGATGTGATTTCCCGATCGTTATACAGTGAGTACACGCAACCACGTTCTGTATTTGCGACTCTATGGCACACTGAACATGTCATTCAAACGTTTTTGTTTGAGGGAGATTTCTAGCAATGATTACACCGCTAAATGACCCTCCTCCCCTGAATGCTAAATAATTTCTCGAAATACGAAATAATTCAGCTTGAAGTTATGACGCCGGAGAGGTTTCTCAACGTGGGTTATATTACACAAGCTTATTGGAAACAATGTCGTCCTTCTTTCACCGCGAACCAATCTTGTTCTTTCAACAGATTGGATCCTGTGAAACATTATATGTGCCATGAACAGATGCGGGTTTTCTATAAATTTTACTTCTACCTTATCACTTACTCGTAGAGCACATCCGTTCGAGTACGCATTTTCCTAGGCTGTTTCTATAGTAGCCATCATCACAAACGCATGCAGGTATAGTGCACAGTCGATTGCATTTTACTGGACCCTGAACATAGAAACTGAGTGGGAATATCGAAGAATATTTTCACCACAATCGATGTTTTTCAATATTTTTGCTTGTGGAATACTGTATCTGGCAGAAATGTTATGGAATTCCCATGACGGCCAAATCATAAGAGGTCCGCAGAGTTGAAGTAGCGGCGTTGCTCGCAGCGACGAACATCACTGGATGATGTAATATCGATTACATTCGGCGACGATTGCGACCGAGACTGCGTGATGGGCGACGAGGGGGCACCGCAGAGTATATTTACGCCGCGACGGCCCTACGTCACTGCCAGCGAGTTGTTTCAAGGCTGACGCTCGGCGACCACTCGTCGATCTTTGCAACTCTGCAGACCCCTATAGTCCACGTCGTTCAATTAGGAAACCGCATTCGGCTGCTGGGCGCAAAATCACTCGATCGATAGGGACCATCCCTTCGTTTCTCCGCGTGCCACTTTTCAGCGTCGCGACTTCCTACTTGAATGTCGCTTATCATATTTTTCACAACTCACCTTTCTCTTGAGATATCATGGGTTCATTAAAGGCACTGTTCACGATTAACTTCGTTATTGAGTTTTCAATAAAATACAATTGTGGTCGCCCTCAAAAGGAGAATGACGTTGGCGCGGCAGTTATACTGCGGCGTCGTTGTTGGTGACACAAACTGCACCCAAGGAGGCCAACCCAGACCAGTGGAATCATTTTAAAAGCCTTTTCTTGGCCTCAGTTTTTTTTAATTGTTGAAATCCGTTTTTCTAACGCTGTTCTACTTTTTTTTTCTAACGTTGAAAACTCAAGAACGAAGTTTTTCGTGAACATGGCCTTCAAAGGCAGGGTCCGCGATTAAAACAGTTGTTGGTCCATCCTCATGAGAAGTTAGTCCTGGTCATCGCAAATGTGAAAATGAGTGAAAAATTCAGAGAAAAAAATCTTAAAAACTACTCATTACTCAGTGTCCGCCCGCCCTCAATTCTGAACATTTCAATAAATGCCTGCTTTGCCATATTCTGATTTGCCCCCTAAGTAATTTCTGAGCACTTCCAGAGACCACTCACTGACTACTTGAAGAGAAAAATAAAAGACGGATAAACAAGCATTCATTAAACCCTCGTTAAAGGCTGTGGTCACGATGAAAAACGTTATCGGAAAAACTATGAAAATAAGCTCAGATCGAAAACAGCTGAAAAACTGGCTATAATTAGAGTTTCTAGGGCCCAAAGGAGCCAGTTCGTGCACACGTGCACAGCACGTGTGCACGAAAGATCGCAGTCTCATGCCGAGCTGTCAAAAATCACCGATATTCAGAGGAAGAAATGAGTGCAAATTTGCCTGATAAAAACAATTGAACAATGAGAGCAAGCACTTAAGTCAGTTTTTGACTAGATGAGTAATGTTCATTGATTGAATTCCAATTCCAAGCTAGCTGATGTTCTTTATATTAGCGGTCATCGATGCCGATGATGTGGAGTGGGCTCGTCCGCCATCAAGAGACAAGAAAGTTCAGGCTTCAGATTTGGCCCAAAGCAGCGGGTTTTTCGCGATTTTTTCTTATAGGTCCTACTACTCTGAACCCAGAAAAGGGTTTAGAGAGGAATAGAAGAAAAGCGTATTTGATCGCGACCACTGCCTTTAATTCGGGGTGGGGGCTTGCGAACACCTGTATTTAGCCGTTATACCTTGTTTCTGAGCGTTTCCCTGGCAAATTTTCACTTTTTTCAATTACCTCATCTTTTGTGATGACCGAATCTACAGTCTCATGAAGAGAGCTGGAAAATTGTTTGTATCGCGAACCCTGCCCAAAGCCTTCCTTTGGCACGCGACCTTTGAGCTGTAAGAAATCACTTCCTCCAGTTTTTCTAGCTTCAGAGTAGTAGATATAAAGATATGAAAAGGTATTTCATGCTCACCTTTCCTGCGTTTGCACAACTATTGTCGCAGTTTTTACCACAAGGGCTGACCTTCTCATTTTCTCCGCATTCTGAAACTTCACGGTAGTCACCACGTACACAGTATGATAGTTTTCACCCACCTAGCGGGCAGTCCTTCTCCTGAACGCATGCTCCAGCCATATTGCGATAGTATCCTTCTTTGCAAGCGCATGAAGGTAGGCCACAAGGACACGGCCGAGGAGGCTACAAAGAAAGGAAACTGTTGACCAAAATTCCTGCAGCAAACGAAACTTGAAAGACTTGCGTTTTACAACCGAAGATGGTTTTCACTAATCTCTGATAACGACGTAAGATACATAGGCTCTCCAAATTTCATACGCTCACCTTTCCGATATCTCCGCACTTGATCTCACAGTTCGTTCCACACTGAGAAAGAGTCTCGTTTTTCCCACAGCCTAGTAGGGAAAATTGTTCGACAGGGTGATCCAAACTTTCTCCACAAAGTAAACAGCAATAGCAAAGAGTGGAAATGTATCGCAAAGTGCTCACTCATAGTGTTTTCAGGAACACATTTCGCTTCACCACTTGCTAGACTACACTTTTGGCCATTTGGACACGGGAACTTGAAACAGGGATTGGGCTCAACTGAAAAATCTTAGGGTTAGGGGATTCAGCAAGAATCGGATGAGTGATCATTTTCTGGGTACGCTGATGATCAAAATGAGGCCTCACTTCCACCTGTCTCCGGTTCGTCCACGTAACCTTTTGTCGTTTCCTCTGGTATAGTGGTGGAACCTGGAAATGTCTTGTCATAATTCATCACGAGAACATTATGAGCCTGGAGGAAATGGCTCTGTAATGACTCATGAGAAGCCAAACAAAGAGGGTGTCTCGTAACATCTTGTTGTTGAAGAGCTGTTGAAATTCAGAACAAAGTATGGCGGTTTTGAACAACAAAACCTTTCCAAAATATGTTAGGTTGTGTCAAGGCACGGCAAGGAGCGTCGAATTAGGGTGCGGTCATTGGAGAGGAGAGACACAAACATTTGAACTGGTGAGAGGAAACTTAAACGATCAGGCTGGTTCTCTATTTTTTCGAAATTCACGTCAAGAGTGCATATGAAGTCTCAGCTCCTGAAGGATTGAAAAAACATATGCGTTCTGGACTAGGTATGAGGCGAAACGAAGCAGACATTTACCTCCACCCATACAAACGGGCTCAGCGAAACACGCTTTGTCGGGAATGCATTCAGACTCTCGATAACCACAAGTGCTTCCTGCAGGACAGTTTCTTGATTCGCAGTTGTTGGCTGGAAAGCTAAGGTTTCGACGCAATTCAAAATGACAACGTGTATTGTTCGGGTGTTCGTAAATCACTTTTTTGAAATATGGAACCCTAAGTTTTGGAACACACTGTAGCAGTTGAGGAGAAGAGAGCGGATAAAAACGAGCAGGAATTTGGGCTTCAGTTGCGAGCGTCAGCCGTCACAAGGATCAAGCCGCCCTTTAATTCTGGGGTACATGGAGGAGATTCTGAAAGGTGAAAAACGTGTCATCCGACGGGCTAACCACTGATCGTTGATGGTCGATGAGACGGACCGCGTTATCATAAGCTCCTTTCCTTCACACTGGTCAATCCTTTCAGTGTCACGAGTAAAACATATACTAAGGTTCATGATCGACATTAGCGCGGTGTAAGGGGTAAAGGGTAGAATGATATTACCAACCTCTGTTGTTGAACATAAACCATACAAAATGAGGGTGCAGTGTATGGTGCGAGAAACCCAAGCAGGGCTTCCAGTTGCGCACTCGAAATATCGCGCTCCAGTACAGCAACGCGCTCCAGTATGTTGGCAAATACAAAACGGATTTTAGAAGCCGGGATCCTGCGCTACCGTAACCCTCGCATTCGCCATGGAGCGCGCTATCGTTTCATCAAGCGCCAGCGCTAGCATTGAGGCTGAGATCGGCCACTGGGAGTGTTCTTGTCTAAAAACAGAGTGTATTTATCATACATATTGTGTGCTTAGGTATATATAACGCATCTGAGGTTTTTCTTCCTTGTCTCTCATCACTTAGTGAGTCTGAGCTACTCTGGATTGTTGCATATGTCTTTAGTTCATCTTGTCTATTTCAATAGTTTCATTTTTCGAATCCACGGTTCAACACTACAATTTCCACATCACTCGAGGTCTTTGTATTAGTCGCTCAGGGTGTAAAGAAATCAATCTCAACTTCTCTCCGTCAGTGAACTACTCTATGGCTTTCCGCCCTTAAAGGCAGCATACACGCTCGTAAACGTAATTGAGATAACTACGGAATTCAAATTGTATGGCACCCAACACAACACTCACGCATTTTGAAGCGTCAAAAACGACGCACAATGTCGCAACGCGAGTGAGAAGTTGGCCCCGCCCCCGTAATTGCGTGCTCCTCCAAGACAGGGGTGCTGGGCCATTCCCACTGTCGTCGATGTGTGTGGTTTACCTATTGTACCTATTTCACCACCCACGAACGTCGCCGACGGTGGGAATGGCCCAGCACACCTGTTTTGGAAGAGGACGCAAATACAGGGGCGGGCAGATACAGGGGCGGGTCCAACTTCTCACTCGTGTAGCGTCATTGTGGGTCGTTTTTGACGCTTCTAAATGCGTGAGCGTTGTGTTGGGTGCCATACCATTCTAATCCCTTAGTTATCTCAATTACGTTTACGAGCGTGTATGCTGCCCTTAAGAAGCACGGCACGATGACAGAGAAGCCGTAAGTTTACTACGATCAACCCGTTCATGACCGCGTATTTCATCACGATTACGTCGGAACTCGCCCTATGCCGCGATTCTCTGAGCTCTGAAACTCAAATCAGAAATAGGACGTTGTGTATAACATACACTTCTTAAGCCTGTTAACTTGAGAGGGGAGGGAAATACCCCGGTTGGTGCGAAGTTTGCTGGGTGTGAAAATGACTGTGCGGACGAGTTCCGACGCAGCCACACTGACATGGGTTCATTAGATATTAAAGGCAGCATACACTCTCGTAAACGTGGTGGGGTAACAATGTGAATCGAACCGTATGGCTTACAACATAATGCCTACGCATTTTGTAGTGTCAAAAATGACCCACAATGCCGCTACATAAGTTAGAAGTTAGCCCGCCCTGTATTTTCACGCCCCCTGTATTTGTTCTTTGGCTCCAAAGCAGGGTTGCTGGGCCATCTTCGCCGTCAGTAACGTGTGTGGTTCACTTGTTAGGCAATCTACCAACAGTGCCAACGGTGAATATGATCCAGCAACCTTGCGTTGCAGAAAAAGGGCAAATACAGGGGCGTGAAAATACAGGGCGGGGCCAGCTTCTAGCTCATATAGCGGCATAGTGGGTCGTTTTTGACACTTCAAAATGTGTAGGCGTTGTAATCTGGGCCATACCATTCTATTTCCGTAGTCATCTCAATCACGTTTACGAGCGTGTATGCTGCCTTTAAACTCTTAAGAATTTAGCTTAGCTCTGAGTTTCACACGAAATATTATATCCAGGCCTATATGCTAAAGAACAAAACACTCCTAGTGGCTAATTTCGGCCTCAAATCCCACATGAGCGCAATGTTGACGCCCGTTGATACGATAACGCGCTTCACGGCGTACGCGAAGCTTAGGGGATTTTTAGAGTTCTACAGCGGCGCGGCGCGATTTTATGATTCATATGCGAATCGACGAGAGGCGCGTTATCGATCGATGCGCACAGAAAACATCTCATCGCGCCGCGCTGCGATGAAACTCTAAAATAGGCCTTACGGTACCACAGGATCCCGGCTGCTGAAATCCGTTTTGTTTGGCGAATTCCGGCTAATGCCATGGAGACAAAAGGTAAAACGAATGATCGTGAAATAAATTGCGTTGTGTGCACCCACGTACAAAACACGTCCCCCTTACGCGCAATCCTTTACTAAAGGCTACAGGCAGCCCGTTACCCCAAAAAGTGTTTTTTAAAGAATTTACATGTGTTTCAAACCGGATATGATTTTTTGGGCCCGTTTATATTCTCTGAGAATTTTGATTAGATAGGAGAGCATATAAGTCGATTCGCAGGGGATGTGAGGTGATGACCTTCAGATCTTTCATTGTGCTCCATTTGATAACCCTTAAAAGCAATTCTTTGGTTTATAACAACGTTGATTCAGCAGTTCGGAGTAACAATCAAATAACAATTACAATAACAAAACTTCCAAGGTGTTTTGAAATTTTTTCCGGATTTTGCTAAAAACTTGTACATATGTAGGGGTAATCTGGGGTTATCTTGTCGAAATTCTGAGGTTCATTGTAGGCTACGGTAGGTACCATGCTATTTAGGGGGCGAAAAATACCTTGATAATCCGAAAATCGACAAATGGACATCGTATTTGTATTCAGCACCCCCAAATAACTCCGAACAGAAATTCTGAGTCAAGTCTGAGAATTCGACCAAACTACCGTGTTCTCACTGTAATCTACTGGGAGCTGTCCAAAATTGATTAACTCACATCGCATTCGTGTTGCGCACTCCGAATAATCATCAGAGAAACTATTTGATGTCACATCTGTCGTCACATTCCAGGAATCGTCAAAAGTCGATTTTGACTCAGAATTTTTCTCCCGATTGGGAAGCTTTGAACGAATTAAGTCTAAGACTTCGTAAAAACAACAAAATAAGCTCAGATTCGTGATCAGCACCCCAAATAGCTCCTCAAGTAACCCCGCCCCCCCCCCCCTGAGAGAATTATAAGTCAAATCTGGAATATTTTTCTTAAACGCTTTCTGAACCCCGTAATTGAAAGGTACGAAAATCAGAGAAAAAATGCCTATGCCTTTTTCCAGGGTGACTCTTGGCAGCTGGAATGGGCATATTCGGACTCTTCTAGAAAGAAACAGAAAAAGAAAATGATTCTAGAAAAGTACATTTCATTCAGAATGGCCAGTTTGGCTAATAGTAGTTTCCTTGTGAGTAGCTTTGATATGAATAAAGACAGAATTTCCTCAAAACATCTCAGGTATCCGGTATTCCAATGCAAGAAGTGAATTTCACAAAAAAAGAGCTCAATAGATGACCGACCCAGTACAAGGCCCGGATGCAGTTCGTACAAAAAAACTAGTGATATTTCCTTGCAATCCTATCAATAGTACACAGAAACTAATGTTCGAGAGTAGAGATCAATAGACTAAGGAAATGATATGTCTTCCATTCGGTACACCTTGTAACACTAAACCGTTCTGCGGCCACGTATAGTATGCCCTCTTCCCAATTTCTGCATGCATTGCAGACTATTCGAACGCGACGACCCACAGAAGAATTGCGCGTAAAGGGGCGTGTCTTGTACGTGGGTGCACACACCACTACTTATTTTACACCCATTCGTTTTGTCTTTCGTCTCCATGGCGTTAGCCGCGAATTCCCAATCTATTCAATATTTGCTCCGCAAACAATGGTTTCGATATTTCTTGCTTTTTCACTGTTTCGCTGTTTCGCTTCAATAAATATCGTTGCTGCTATCTCGTCAGATATGTTCTCTGAAAATCACCGAAAAACTTCATTGCTTGAGTATTTTACTTTTCTATGAAATGGAACGAATCGAGGAAAGACGATTACTTTATACCCAACGTTTAGAGAATTTTAAAAATTCTTCTGGCGATTTCTTTTGTTTTGCTCAATATGCACTTTCCCCTGCACATTCTTACTTCAAGAAAGACATATTTTTGAGTGGGTGTTGACGTATCTTGGGTGGTAATTATTATATATTTTCTTATTTTCCACCTGGTGGTGTTGAAAATTCGTCCAAAATGAAATTCTGCTCAACTGCACAGCCAGTTTCGGTGAAAGTTTTAGGTTCCGGTCTTATCGAGGTGAAATTCTACAGAATTTCACGTAGCTGATAGGATCAACCCGCCTAAAAACCTCCTGTATCTTAACTTCGCAGGCGTGGAAGCATTGTCAACGGTGACGGTGTCCAATAAGTGTGTTGCAGTGAAGTTTCAGCCACTTTGCGCGATCGTATCCTAATACCAATGTCACTTGAATCGCGGTACCGGGTATAGGGTAGAGTAAGGATTCGGCATAATGTACCACTGGATCTCACTAAGATCTCATGAATCCGGTCCCTGTCTTAGTAAAGAAAGGTGGTTTGTGGTTCAATCTCTTCGCCAACTTTTCTGCCCCCGCTGTCGCAGTGGGTTCGTGGACGTCTATGCTTAAGACCGGGTCCATACTTCACGCGATGTGCGATGCGACGGGAAGTTTATCATCAAATCAATCGAAAACCAATACGCCCGGTTTTCTCTGTCATGGTTGCTTGTCGCTGTAGGTATACCCCCCGCCTATTCCACGAAAAAATCGAATTTCGTAACTTTACATAACTGATCGTAATTTTTTGAGCACAAGTATGAAAAATGAAAGACTTATTTTTAAAAAGAACTTCGCAGTTTATATCCTAGCAGCTTACCTGGATCTTTAGCAACGCATTTAGCCTCGTCGTGGTTCTGCACACACACCATGCCCTCTTCACAGAGCGTAACAGCACAAGTATTGCCTTTGCCTGGTGCCGGTACTGAAACGCCTGACGTAATTGTACTCCCTTTTTACTATAGCATAGTGGAACGCTTATCTTTTTTACCCTTCTCGGCTCTGCCCTTGAAGCGCATTTTTCAATTTTAAAGATTGGAGAAACTTACGGATCATCTCATCTCCATAGCTCGTCATTGTGTCAGGCTTGGAAGGGCCGGGGATTCCTGAAGGAGATCAAACTTTTTGCTAACAATAGGTCAGTGATTTACTAGGATCGTTATAACTCCGCCGCGAGATGAAACATCGACCTACAACTTTTGGGAATAAGAACGCCCGTTCAACAAGTGGTTTCAATCCTGGGTTGAAAAAAGCATCATGCATTATGTATGGTCGCTTCGGCAAATTTAGTCTTGTTAAAGGCCAGATTGGGTCGCATTTTGACTTTTCCAAATTTTGGGTTAGGTAGGTGAACCACATCTAGAAGTTTTGTATGTTTTTATCCCACTTCTCTGCCAACACGTAGCTACAATACCCGCGCTAAGTTTTGTAAAAACGGGGAGCATCTGGCAAACTTGGCAAAAAAGCGTCCGATGCATGTAACTTTGTTGAATGAAGACTTTTTTGAATTCTGGAAACGCTATCATATTCACAGATCAAATTGCCACCTAATTATGTCACTTGTGTGCCGAAGTTCCCTAAGAGCACTTTGTTTTTGAAGGAAATAGTTTTTGCAATCGTTTTTCAAAAAATGTCGCGCGCGGCGAATGCGGCGAAACTTTGAGCAGTATTTTTACAAGTAATTGAAGAGCAATCGGTATGTTTTCTTCAAAAATTAAGTGCAGGTGAGAGTATCTCAAGGTTTGTTAAGGTTGAATTTTTGAAACCCTCAATTAAACACGCTTGAGAACTACCTGAAAAGCCAGAGTTTTGTTGCGAAATCCCCGGACTAATAAATGAAGGATTTCAAAAATTCAACCTACTCAGGGAGTCGGGGGGTTCAATTCGGCCACGATTGGCTTTCGACTCGACTACAAAGCGGTTGGACGACGATATGGCCACGTAATTTCCTTGCGCCACGTGGCCTAATCGCCGTCCAAATGAGAAGCACGTGGCGCCAATCATAGCCGTTCCACTCGACCACGATACGCTTTCGATTCGACTACGATGAGCTTGGACGACGAATGAGCCACAATGCCCATGATTGAACACGTCGATCGATCGCTTCAGAACTGACCCGGCGCATGTCAGCCGCACAGCACGTACATAAGGGGCTCGATCCCAAAGAAAGCGCATTGCGCCTTTCGCGCTGCTCCTGGAAGGTGACTACGAGTCACTTTCTGGACGATTTTTGAACCGCTAAGGGGTCTCCCCCACGGTCCTCAGCGAGGGGAGCTCCCTCGCTATCGACCGTGGCGAAAGTGATGTCAAAGTCGCGGACTGCTGTGGGGGTGATCTCCTACTGCGGTCCGTGACTTGGACCGTATCCTTGTTGGGGGAGACCGTCTCCCATCTAAGGTGTGGGAGCCCGCCCCCAGCGCCACGTGCTCATATCGAACAGGCCACGTGCTGCTGCGTGGGAAATAGGGTGCGGCAAAAGTTTTGCCTCGCTGCGCCACGTAGTGCTATAGAACAGGCCACGTGCTGCCGCGTGGGAAATGGGGGTGCAGCAAGGGTCTTGTCTCTCTGCGCCACGTAGTCTTGTCGAACAGGCCACGTGCTCCTCGGAGCAGCATGTGCTGCTGCAAAAGTTCCTTTCAACTCGACTAGGTACCCGAATAGAAAGCCTATCGTGGCCGAATAGGACCCCCCGACTCTGTGAGTAAACAAACCTTGAGATTCTCCCACCTGTACCTAATTTATGAAGAAAGCATACCGATTGCTCTTCCATTACTTGTACAAATACTGCTAAAAGTTTCGCCGCATTCGCCGCGCGCGACGTTTCTTGAAAAACGATTGCAAAAACTATTTCCTTCAAAAACAAAGTGCTCTTAGGGAAATTCGGCACTCAAGTGACATAATTAGGTAGCAATTTGATCTGTGAATATGATAGCGTTTTCAGATTTCAAAAAAGTCTTCATTCAAAAAAGTTGCATGCATCAGACGCTTTTTTTGCCAAGTTTGCCAGATGCTCCCCATTTTTACAAAACTTAGCTCGTGTATTGTAGATGCCTCACATGGAAACCGAGGATGCCCAGAGTTTCGGAGGCATCTAGTCTATTTTTGACACGAGAATTTACGTAAATGACGGAAAGTCTAGCCTCAGTTGGTGAAATTTTAGCTACAGCGCCCACATATCCTACGCTAATTCTCGTCACAGCACTCGGTCGATCGACCCACCCAGTCCTGATCCGTTCTAGAAAGGCGATTACAGCTGCGATCGACCGCATTGCCGTTCCTTCCCCCACGCTCTGCGGCATCCCAGCGGTCAGTATTACCCTTAGCAAGGTCTTTCAGAGCGAAACGGTGTTACCCCCCACGACCAGCCACAGAGTTTCAAGTAATCACTCCGTGAGTTGAGTGGGTTAACACTGTTCGAACGGCATCCCTGCGTTACGCGTAGTTAGCGCGGGTTTGAGATTGCATTTCAACACAGACTGTCGCTAAACCCGTGAAATCTCGCTACAAAATTATAGCGAGAATATAGGGGTTTAGCAACTGAGAGATCAATCTATTGAATTTAGCCTTCGTTTTTACGTAGAATCCGCGTAGAATTTGCACCCTTGTACCTGCGACACAAGAATATGCGGGTTTTAGCTATCGTAGCTAAAACCCGTAAATTCTCGCTACATGGAATGGGGCGGCGTTACAGGCCGCGCCCTCGGAGGCATCTAGCTACGCGTTGGCAGAGTTGGAGAAACTGAAATCTGAGTAAAGCATTACGGTATTCACAGCCCGAGCAGACCAGAAAAATGTTGATATTTCTGCGGCATGTGGTCTCGCCTCCGCGCGGCGGGGTCACCGCTTTTACGGCATTTCTGGTGCTGCTATGAAACGAAATCTACTGCGCATAGTGAAGAAAGCACACGAAGATACATATGTATGTACTATAGGTGATTCTCAACTGCGCATGTGGCCTGCTCTCCGATTTAGCGCAAAATCTCAGAATCTGATTCTGCCCGGATTTCTTAAAGGCAGCATACACGCTTGCAAAAGTTGTTGAGATAACTACATTAATGGGGTCGTACGGGCCCTAGAATAGCCCTCACGAAGTTGGAAGAGTTGAAAACGAGTTAAAATGACCGTATTTGAGCCGTATTGAGTCACAAAATCATCCTTTCCCGCCCATCGATACGGGCTCCGCCCCTCAATACAAATGTTCAATGCTCGATTTCGGTCATTTTGGCTCACTTTTTACGCTTCTAACGGCGTGAGCGTTCCAGAAAGGGCCGTACGAGTACATTGCCTTCGTTATCCCAACAAATTTGTGGCTAGCTCCGCTGTTTCAGCCCATGCGGTACAACTGGTCCACTTCTGGGCCAATATAGAACGAACCGTTATATCTTCATTTCAGTTGATTTTCTTTTCGGGTTTTTCATTATCTCTGAATATTAACAGCTTAAGACCTTCGAGTCATGCCATAAAATTGATATCGTTTTTGAGCGGGTATGCTGCCTTTAAATAGACGGGGCCGCGGTGGTAGACCGTTGTCCGCCCCACTGACCGTTGGAGTCGTGAACGCCACCCGGCTCTCCGAAAATGACCGCGTTTTGTCTATTCACGGAACTAAAATTGGTGAAAGGTCTGTGTATAACTACAGGAAGACTGATTCTGAGTAGAACGATCGTGACAGCTCTCTGTTTTGGCTGGAATAGCTCATTGTACCAGTAATTTTAAGGTACCAAACAGATTCTAAGAAAATACTGATCATCTCATGACTTCTCATTTTTTATTTAGATTAAGGTGACTTAAAATTGTTTAGCTATCAATTGTCTTTTCCTAGTCCATCAATTACTCTTGGTATGAGCCCAGTATAACAAGGATCCTAACAAGGAAATCGGCGCAGTACATCAACGCTTGACACGAGGGAGGTGCCAGCATCTCCTAACGTTTTCTCAAGCAGCAATAGGGAGTCGACTTCGACTTTTTGGGCATACATATACTAAGTAGAACACCGGATAGTCTCGTACAGCACGCTTTAATAATGATCCCAAGTCCTGGGTGTTCAAATTGTGGCTGAAGACCGTGACAAATGGGCACGACTGACCACCTAGACGGCAAACCTCGAAGAAGATGCGGAGTTATAGCGTCAGGCGGAAACCAGCCGAATAAACCAAGTAAGTCATGGGCTCAGTGACCTTCTAAAATAGCAGCTGTAACTTTTGCGTCTGACAAGGGACGACCCCCCGGGGTAAGAGACGTCATGAAAAAAGTTCTTCTGAAAGTTGTGGAGGATGGATAGGGTAACATTACTGTATGTTAGGTTTTTACTATGGACCTTCCGGTAGGGCGGAAAATGGGAAGAACATGAAAAATTAGCGGACGCATTATCTTCAACCGTCCACCATGGCTGTGCTTCCGGTTTTTCAGAAGCGAAAATTGGCCGGCTACTATATCTAACGCCCGTTTTCCTCAATCTGTTCTATTTGGATCAATACGGGGAAAAATCTTTTCGACTTTTTTTCGCCATACTCACCGAACTCCAGATAATCGAAAAACAATTCTGCGTGATCGAGCCAAGTTTAGCAGTTTTTGATGAAGGGTCAGCAGATGTATTAGGCAACCGATTGTTGCCCTCTGAAAATGAAAAATGCGGCCATGATGGTAATTTTTAAGAAAGGGTTCATCGCTTTGCTTCTTACAATGGCAATGCTTTTTCCTCCGATGATTTCCAAACGACTTTTATGTGTTCAAGTAAGGAGTTCTCCTTCACTCAAGCAAAGTAATACAAAGTTACAAGATGCTCACACTACAATATTTCTCAATGAACCCGAAATGCCAGCACAAGAAGGTGAGAAGAATAACTGTTGAATAAGGTGAGGAAATGCTCATATATTCCAGGGATTCACGCAATAAAAATTGTAAATCAAGTAAATTTGGAAAAAGCAAGTTAAAATGTGAATGAGAAACCTCGTGGATAATCAATCGAATGAATGCAAAGCAATTTTTTCAAGAGATGCATTGCAGGAATTGAACCCGCGACCCAGCATCCCTTCGTAGTTTAGCATTCCCTATCGTTACCCTCTCGACCATCTATGCACGCTGTCTATATGTAGCAACTTCAATCAAGTGATACGATTAATGGAATGCAAAGTGAGTTCGAAAACGGCTTATTTCTCACGAAAGGGCCAGAATCAAATCGTCAAATCTTGTATACGGCAATTTTATTGTAACTAAATCTGTGCCAAGCATATGAACTCACTCCTGCTGCTCCGATTAGGTGGTTACAGGTAGTTTCAAATGGTTTTTTCTTTTTTTCTGGAACATTGGAAGGTCCGTAATGAAAACCGAACATAGATTATTGTTACCCTATCCATCCCCCACAACTCTCAGAAGAATTTTTTTCAGGACGTCTCATCCCCCGGGGGGTCGTCCCTTGTGAGAGTGTTTCCAGAAGAAGAGTTCTGTGGTTTTCAGGATTTATAATGAGGCCACTCGATTAACTGTCATGTTGCAACAATACATAAGTCCCCCACTTCAAGATGGTTATTTGTTCTTGGTAATACAAATTATATTTTAATCCTTCGGAATTGTGAGTAATTGCGTAATCGGTTGCTGCCGGTCCACTTCTACATAAAATATCCTCTACCACGTGTTAATACTTCATCTACGCGCAGAGGCTGAAAATTTTTATCAACTTCTCTTTCCTCCTCATTTTTTTCATTTCTTTTTAAACGTGTTGCTTGAAATCCCTCGGCAACGTTATTCTAGGGGCATTCTCTTTTTTCTCTAAGTATCTGGCACGTCAAGCTCAGGTTCCAAGCCAAAGCATGGGAAAAGTGACTGTTATAGAAGACAAGCGACGTACCGCATCCCATTTGAGGAACACATTTTCCTTCCTTTCTGTAATAATTCGGTTTGCAGACACATGCTGGCGGATCGCAGATTTTGACGCAGATTTTGGCCTAAAAAGGAAGTCTTGACAACTCTTCTGCAGACTGCTGCTATTCTGTCTTCATTTAATTCTATGATCTATAGGTCATTAAAATATGTAGAGAAGCAGAAACTTCTATCAATCTCGTAATGGGGAGTATTTATCAAGTATACTCTCAATCCTAAAACGGATTCCCCCACGAATTCGAGAGTTTATGGGGAACAAAATCATACAGAGGTTTCGATACATTCATCCACTTCGCTTCTTACTCTGGTCTGACTGAAATCCGCGGAAAAAAATCGAAACCGCTTTGTATTTCCGATTTCAGTCTGCACTTACTCAATTCAAACTTGAATCAGACGCTGAATGCGGTGCACCAGGAAAAAATGAAGGTCATGGAATCAAGGAAATGAAGACCCCCTCCCGGTTGCTGAGGTTACAGAAAGCGAATATGTAGCTCGGGTTGTCCTACAATTTTTGCTAAGAGGCTGGCTGTTGTGGAGGTACCGAATTGATTTCTACAGGAATAATGGACGCTTCGCCGGTGAAGACTGGAGGCAAGACAAACCAAGGAAACACATGAGGATAGCTTTAGTAATAATGACAGGATAGGTCTCCTTTATTGAAATCAGAATGTGACTCCATTCCCATTTCGAGCTTGGTCGGACAGGCTCAAATGTGGGAACACTCCTTCCTTTCATTTTTTCCTGAGTCAAGCATTGCTCTAATAACGGTATGTATGCAACTGTAACTAAAACAGAACCTTTCCAAAAGCATTTTCGCAAGTTGGTTCACATCGACTCCCGCAAGGGTTGACCCGCTCGTTGGCGCCGCAGTCTGAACAAAGAATTTGTGCGAATGGAAGTTGTTCAGCAACCAGATGCATCATCGGAAGAATTCTGGGAATATCACAAGGTAGCTGCGAAACCCAGGGCAGAAGCTGATGTCGATTCAAATCTCCCACTCTTCTCCGATCTTCAATACAGGCTTTCTAAGATCGTAACGATACTTCTCACGACGAGCGACTAGACGCAGTATTTGTTATCCATACTGATTCGCGGCCGATATGGTTGTTAAACATCGCAGCGCGTCATCCACCACTCGTCGTGGAAGTGTGTCAATAGTGTACGATAATGAGATGCTATGCTATATTTTTCACGGAGCTGATAAAGTATCTCTTCTTGCTGAACAAAATACAGTTTTCCTTTTTCCTCGCTATGACACAAATAGTATGAAACAGTGGAACTATACCTAGGGAACAGTCGATCGCTCTCACACAATCTCCGTGAACGTCTCTGAAGTAGCCATCTTTGCACGCACACGCTGGCGGACCACAAATCGCTGGACAGGGAACGGGACCCTGTAAATTGCGGATTACGAAACCAAAGGAAAGTTGGCTCATGTGATGGGAACAGGTCCTTTTGGAAACGGTGTAAGTTCAAACTGCGCAAGCAGCCTACCTTTCCTAGGTTTTCACATTTCCCTTCGCAAAGATTACCACATTCGTTCAATGTTTCATTAGCGCCGCACTCTGAAAAAAAATCATTTCACATAAGTCACTTCATAATTAGCCTCGTTGTTGTGAACAACCAAATTTTATACAAAGTTTATTTATTGCACACTATTTTTCAACCTCCAATTATGCATATGAAAAATGGCTTGACATCTATACAACATTTTAGCTACAGCTACCAGTGTTGTGGATACACAACCTTGTGAATGTAAATCTAATATAACATATATAGATTAGGGCAAATGGTTTTGGGTACTAAGAATCAGAACGGTCATAAAACATTGTATAGTTCATCCATAGCCCAGACACCATTTACAACTCTGCCGTTAGGCATCGTATCCCGAGGGTGGTGTCTGGTAGGTTGATTACACGCGGGTGTGCTTCATAGGTGCCGCTACAATTGATAGATGAGATACTGCCTGAGGCTCTGTGAGCCCTGTGTATATATGTGTAATTACAACTTTATATGATATTTGTTTGTGGGGCCGCCTCCCCAATCTGTATAAAAGGCCATAGAATGTTGATAATGGGTTCGTCTGTTCACTGAGCAGGTACTTGTTAATAAATCTATTTACTGCAAGTGCTTGTAACCATTGGTAATCCACCAAACTCGTTTTTTAAGAGCCATTTGTAAAAAAAAAACAAGAAAACCTGTTCTGGAGGTTTTTCGAACTCACCAGGGTACGGTGGTTTGAGACACACTATAGAAACTTGCCCTTGCTTATTTTTATTTTATTTAATTTTACGTCGCAAGCGATTTACGTCTTGACAGAAGAAAAAAACTTATCAACTTAGAATAGAACATGTCTTTAACCAGAAAAATGTGACGGGCATGATCAGTAATAACTAACAGATCAATGGCACACGAAGTACAGCGGCGATCACAAGGTTAAAGGCAGTGTTCACGATAAAAATTGTGTTTCAGTTTCCAATAGGAATGGGTAGTGGAGGGGCACACTGTAACGTTGACTTCGAAAAAACGCATGAAAACGAGCCAGGAAGAGCCCCAAAAGAGCCCGAAGTTGCAACTTTGAGCGCAAGGCGAACCCCAAAAGCGCAATGCCCGCCCTCTCACGTGAACAAATGAAAACTTGAGATCGTTAGATGAGCGATAGTTTCCGATAAATAGCCCCGTGCTTCCCTTCATTCTCAACTTCTCTCTTTACTCAGGTCAGCTCGCATAGATCGGCCGCAAAAGACGGAAGTTACAAGCCTCGGACAACTCGTCCACTGTGTTTCCTTAGCTCAATATTTGAGGGACTATAACTCCGTTTCCAGAAGGTCTTGTACGAATTCAGAGACATGATTGGAATCAGCATGGGGCCGTTCTCAAGATAGGTGGGAAAACAGAAAAACGGTTCTTATCGTGAACACTGCCTTTAAAGTAGGAAGCTCAGCCATGCAAAGCTTGAGAAAAATACAGTAGTGTATTCGTTGAAGGGTAAGATGTTCCTTTAACTTCGACACATTTGGTGACCTTATAGGACGTCAATATAATCATGTTAAAGGCAGGGTTTGTGATAAAAACGATTTTTGAGCTCTCTTTATAAGAATGCAGGTTTGGTCATCACAAAAGTAAAAATAAGTGAAAAAAGTGAAGGTTTGCGTGAAAATGCACTAAATTAAGTACATAGAAGGGCTAATCACAGGTGTCCGCACGCCCCCACCCCCAATTAACGAGATTTTCATGAATGCCGTCTTTAATCTCACTCTTGAAGTGCTCAGCAATCTGTAGAAGTGCGCAGGGTTTACTTTAGAAGCTAAACAAATTATGTTAAAACAGACATTTATAGAAATCTCGATAATTGGGGGCGGGCGGACATTAAGCAATAACTGGTTCTTGAGCATTTCTTCTCAAACTTTTAACTTGTTTCCACTTTTCCGATGACCAGAACTACCTTCTCGTGCGGATAGCACAACAACCGTCTTTATCGCGAACCCTATCCTGAACTGTAAAAAGGGGTCTTCCAAGCAGAAGTGGTTTGGTTCGCGTTACAAATGTTTCAACAAAAAGGGAACAATAGGAAAGTGGGATGAGGAGAGTCCACAAATGCTGCAAACATACACCAAACCTGTCTCACTGCTGGCAGCAGGTTTAGGCATTGCTGAAAATTTAGGACTGGTAAAATTGTGATTGAAATTCAACGCTCAGTACCCTACAGCAAGCTTGGTATTGAACACTGAATCGAAGAGAAGATTCTTCAGGACAAACTTCCTTCTTAAGTTCTCAGTGAGCAACACTGTGGCAGCCCTCAGAAGCAGAACAGCGTTGAAAAAGGAACTCAACAGCAAAACGGCCTTTTTAGAGGCAGAAAACGGCTTCGAAGAATGTAATCAACACCGACACGACAAGGGTGGTCTACTCAAAGCATCAATCAGGAAAGAGGGCGGACCGATGTTAGGCAAGGGTTAACGCCCTTACCATACTTTTTCCGCCGCGGCAAGTGCCGCACTGTGAGCCTCTGCAAAATCAGTGTTACAAATGGCGCTGGCGGGGGTGGTGGTCATCGTGTATCAACACTCCTGAGGAGGCAGGAGGAACGGGGGAGGAGCGAGGTTCCTGATTGGACGCAACACGGGCTAGCCCCGGCCCCCGGCTGTTGCGTCCAATCAGGAACCTCGCTCCTCCCCGTTTCTCCCGCCTCCTCAGGAGTGTTGATACACGATGGCCACCACCCCGCTGGCGGAGGCATTTGCCGCGTTTCATCGTGGAGGGACCCCCAACGAATCGGGAATTTCGCTAACATTCGCGAAAATGGTGGAATTTGATGATTTCCGGTAATTTTCATGCCTTTTCTCGTTGTTCTACTTTTTTTACAGTCTCTCATATCTGTAATTTGCCACTTTCAGGGTTTCCAACATTCTCTGTACTCTTGAGGATTTTGTTATCATATTTGTTGCTGAAACACATTTTCTTTCTTGCTTTCCCGTACCGGAAAAGGTTTTTGTGTTCTAAATGTTTTCTTTTTTCAGGGCGCCCTAAAATAGCGAGAGAAAGGGTATACAGTATAATTTAGGTTCGATTCGGATAATTTCAGATATCCGGCCGAATGATTCGAGATTTTGACGATTCGGTATCCGAATCACCGAAAAAACGCGAAATCCGAACCGAACCGAAATCCGAATTACCGAAAGACGGCAAATCCGAATCGAACCGAAATCCGAAACACCGAATTACACCAGGATTCGATTCGCGATTCGAATCCCCGATTACCCGAAATGCGTCACGATTCGGTTCAGTCCTGCTACTTCATAGTATCCATGAGTGACCCATAACGTGCTCCAATATCGACGCAAACGCGCTCGCGAAATTTCGCAAATTTTCCAAAAGTTTCTGCTTACAGTCGGCGTGGATCCTAGTGATACTCTACGTTCCCTATTGAAGGTTGGTCTAGACCCGGTGTCATATGCTATAACGTAGGTGCACCGAGTTTGCGCCAACCTTCAATGGGGAACGCAAAATGTACTTGCTCACTTTTACTGTGACTGCTTGTTTTTTTGTGATTGCTAACTCGTATTGCTTCACATCATGAAGTGTGAAAAATCTGTGGTGGTAGTGAATGGGTTTTTAACGCGAGACAACCCACCTTTTAGATGCGAATTTACCGCCAGACTTATGCGAGCTGATCAAAATTTCTATTCAAGTAAAGAATGTGCAGGAAGCCGTATACAGTATGCAGAAGGAAAGTGGGAGTGCGCAGGATGTGCAGGACATCAGTGGGGGAGTGCTGGACGTCATGGAATGTGCAGGACCCAATTGGGACTGTGTAGGACCCTACTTGGAGAGCGCAGGACATCATGGAATGTGTGCAGGACCCCAGTTGGAGAGAGCAGTATGCGCACAGGACCCTATTGGGAGTGAGAAATGATCTGTCGCGAAGTCTCATGTTTGTTACAAAATGTTTTCATTACGAGAGTCCCAAAAAATGAGACTACAACAGTTTAAACTAGCTGTGAAAACTCCTTTTGGGAGTGTTCAGGACGTCTTGAAATGTGTGCCTTACCCTAGTGAGAGCGCCGAGAATGTGTACAGGACCCTCGTCGGAGTGCGTATAACCTAAGTGGGACTGTGGAGGGACCTCATTTTAGCACTGCACGTGAAACAAAAAGGCATCAAATATTCAAAAACTTCTAGGTACGCTCATATTTTTTATGCATATAAGGCCACGGTCAAAGTTTGTGGAAAAAAAGCCGTGACCTGCCGTGGCCAGCCCGGTCGATACGTATAAATGACATAAACGAGGAAGGTTGGGAAAACACCCGGTGTGACCGGCGCGGTGGATAGGTATGAAATATGTGGAAAAAATTAAGTGATATCATTCATTTCATATATTACATCATGCGAATATGGGTTGGCCACATCGGGTGGCTTCCGCACACTTGCCTCGAAGCACAAAAATACACCTAGGGTTCTGTTTTCTCTCCAGAGACTTGGCGTACAGCTTTCATGATTTTTTTCTGAGTTCATGATGCCCAACCTTCTCCTCATAATGTGCGAGGCACTCTTACTGGGGTCCTCTATACAATCCATGACGTCCTGCATACTCCCACTGTGGGCAAGCACATATATTACATTACGCCCTGCACACCCCCAGTGGCGTCTCGCACACATTCTGAACACTCTATCAGGGGTCCCACACACACTCTCCATACTGCTACTGGTGTCCTGTCTACATCCTGTACGCTGTCGCTCGGGTCCTGCACACATCCCACAACATCTCGCGTACTCTTCAGCAAAAACGCAAAAAAATACGCGTCATCGCATGCGATCTCGCGTTAAAGGCAGTGTCTACGACAGATTTCGTCTTCAGTTTTTCGCGGGAAATCGAAAGGCCGCGGTCTCGTTGGAGCAGTAGGGGTGAAAGAACGAACGAAAACGAGCCAGAAAGAGCTTCACTCGTCTCCGAGATCCGCTCGCTCTAGCCCTTTTCGCTCGCGGTCGAGTTTTCCAAAGAACAGTTTGGTCCGCTTCTTCATTAGCATTAGAGCGCGAGCGCGGCTGAGTTTTAGCATTTTGGCGCATCAGCACAAGCTGTCCATTTCAGGCCCAGAATGCCCGCGCAACTCATCCACCGTTGAAATGTGGCTTTCAAGAAGAAGTTTTGGATGTTTCGCAGCGTTTTTCATGATTTTTTCTTCACTGATGAAACAGTCATACTCTGAACCTATGTTTTCTGGTGAAAACTCGAGAACGATTTTTATCGTGGACACTGCCTTTAGAGCCAGCGTTCACGATGCTCATCCTCGTTGACTTTCCACAGTGAAATGATATGCGAGAAGGACCCTAAGCTCCCAGTGTCGAAAGAACAGTAGAAAACGAGCCATGAGCTGCAAAATCATGGCTTCAAACAAGCGTTTTGGTGCCCCAGACACGCCCCGTGCCCCAGATCCGCCCCTCGAAAGGAACAAGTATAGACTCAGATTATAAGAATGATCAAGTGAAGGAAGTGCTGATAAGTGAGCTGATCGCTTCATTGCACTGATAGGTATCATCCTTCTAGCGGTCAATTCCTTCATACTCAAAAATCAACGTAAACAAGAGAGGGCCTATTTTTGCTCAAAAAGCGTCTTTCGTGTCTTTTTCAAGCGTGCTTCGCTATATAGGGCACCAGACCTTTCGTAAACCGTGGAGATATCGAAAGTGAAATTTTTCTTGAACACTGTCTTTAAGTTCGCGCAGAAGTGCAACTCATTGCGAACTGACAGAGAACCTGGAAATAGTGTACAAATAAAGAAAAAAATCTTTATTCATACTCTATGTCAATGTTCTCAGTCAGCTCGTTTCGAGTTGCAGTTTTGCCCGAACTTGACGAGAGCTGTAAACAGTGCTTAAGTCCTCAGAATGTTTTTCAAATTCACTTTTTTTTTGAAAAAAAAATAGCATGAGCCTTTATGCGTATTTTGTGGCTCATACGGTGGTGTGTGAATGCCAAATTTTGGCAATTTCTGGCTTCTTGCTCAAAAATCGTTGAATGAAAAGCTCGCGTTAAACTGCAGTTTACCTGCGAACTTATTGCGACTTCATTCGCGTTTCCAAACCCATTTACTTACACCCCTGTATGTATTCGAACCTCAACTCTCTTAGTCTTTATTCAGTAAGAAAATCACATTATTCGTCTCCACTGGGACAGTCATGGTGATATTCCCCATGTTTTTACGAAATCTTCTGCGATTTCGGGTAGCTTAAAACTCCAGGCAGGAGAAACTCTAACGTATGTGTGAAGGCATTTATGGGTCTGTAGCTCAGAAAGTTGGAGCTCGCCACCCGCTAACCAAAACTCCGGCGGCGCGCAGCACCTCTCGCGGCCCGCGAGCGGAATGGTAGCGGGTGGCGAGCACTGGAGTGCTGGCGCTCGCCACCCGCTCACCACATTACGGCGGCGTGCTCGCAACTCCATGTCGGCGCGCTCGCCTAGCGCTGGTCGCCGACGAAAAGATAGCGGGTGGCGAGCTCTTGAATATGGCTTTCGCTTGAAATTCAGACCATGCTTGAACTTTCTTTTCGGTTATCCAGTGTTTTCGCCTGCAGAGGTTTCTTCTGAAAATATCTTTGCGAGGAGCTGCAGAGAAGGAAACCGGAGCGAAAACATTACGAAGTTTTTTTCTTGAAATATGAAGTTCATTCGGGATATTCGGTGATTCCTTAAATTTAATATTATTTATTTATTTATTAATACGCCCTAACGGACCTCCATTCAAAACAGTTGAAAAAACTGAATAGTGAGCAGAAAGCTGAAGTCAATTTTATACCCATATTTTCTCGTCATAAATAGATGACGAGAAAAAATAAGCGCGGGACAACTCGTCGACGAATTTCTCACCGTCCGAAGTCCCAATCTTTGATAGGCCTTAACTCTGTACACAGTGGGTTTTGCACGATTCTGTAGACTCCGTTGTGATCAGCGCGAAATTGTAATAATTCATGAAAATCGATTTATTGTGATATGTGCATAAAATTAAAGAGCGGTGAGTTTTTATTCACAAGCCACTCTTCTCCGGGGGTCAGTGGCACACTATTAGGTGGATAGGCTGGTTCACCGGCTATGAATGTATAGCCTATCTTGGCAAAAGTAAACCGGGCGGGCGACCGCATCGCGCGATTGAAGTAGATCACAAGTGAATTTTCTTAGTTTCGCCGACGACTTTTTAGCTTTTCTCTTGATATTTTATAACCGATTGGACTGTAAACTGGACGAAGAATTTCAAATAATAAGAGAAAGGGCGTCGGCGGGACTAGGGAAATTCACTTACGATCCGCTTTGCAAAAGAAAAGCGAAACCCAAATCAGGTCGCCTAGATAAGCTATCAAATTACCTCTATGGACGAGTTGCTCGTCAGAAGATCAACATATCTAAAGAGCACAACTTAACAGATGTACATTTATGCATGTACACGGATTTATGTATATGCGAGTGACGAAACTATGAGTTACGACCTCCCGCACCCGTCGTGATGGTTAGCATAGAGTTGAAAACATGACTATATCAAGTTTGAGCTTCATAGAATTGCAAGACAAAAACCAGAAAGAAACAGATAAAGGATGAGAATGGTACACTGTAAGGGAAAAATAGTGGAAATCTTGCGAAATACTTTAAAGGACGACAACAACTCAGCGGGCGACCCGCTAGCGAACAGCTCGCGACCCGCTATACCATCTCTCCTTGCGCTCGCGACCCGCTATGCCCGTAGAGGGTGGCGAGCGAAGACGAGGGGGTAGCGGGTGGCGAGCTCTTCGAAATGAGAGGTGAGCGGGTGGCGAGCGAGGCCCAAAATGCGCGCGGGTGGCGAGCTCCGACTTCCTGAGAGGGGCGCGAAAAAAAGGAGTCCTCATTTTAGACCGTATGTTGCACAACTGTGGGATGATCCTTCTCCAATAGTTTTTTTTTCTGTTGTATCCGGCTCACTATCCGAATTGAGTATTCGGATCCGAATCACCGAAAAAAGGCCAAATCCGAATCGGACCGAAATCCGAATCACCGAAAGAAGGTCAAATCCGAACCGAACCGAAATCCGAATCACCGAAAAAAGGCCAAATCTGAACCGAACCGAAATCCGAATCACAGAAAAAAGGCCAAATCCGGATCAGCCCGAAATCCGATTATCCGTAAATTTTCGCCTCGGATCCAATGTATAGTATACAGAGGAAGAAGCAAGCAACCTCAAAACATTGGTTGTGAGTATACATACATTTGCATACACATAAACATTTTCTACTTTAGGAAATTTTTCATACTTTATATGGAGCACCTAGTGTTTTGACAGTGGAAATCCGTACTTGTTTAGATTGAGCATTACCTAGTTAAATCCATACGGATATTTCCGTGAAAGCAGCGTACAAAACTACACAACAAAATTGCAGCTGCACTTTTTATGTTTTCTCTTTCAGAAAAAAATCTTCAAGGCCTCTTGTACAGAAGCAAAAAAGGAACGAGTCCTGAAAAAAAAAGTTTTTCCTAGAGACGCCTGCAAGAACGGGGCCTGGACCGGCAATTCGCGGCTCTGTTGCAGCGGAATATAAAGTTTCTAATTTTTCTATCGTTATTCTGCGGCATTTGGCGCTGCCGCAAAAGTGTGAAAATGGCATTACGCACCGATATTGGCCAACAAAATGGAGTCGACCAATAACAGTGCTCAGCCTTTCTCCCTGATCCGCCCGCCCTTCCCGTTGTCAGACGCCTCCCGACGACCACAAACTGCTCAGACAGTCGTGAGGTACATAGCTGCTGCTCGCAGCAGAAGCTGCTGTTAATGACGAAAGAATGGATTCTGATGCCAGCCCCTTGTTATCGGCAGGCTGTTCTGCAAACCAAGACAAATTTGGACTAGAATCCACTCCAGCGGGTTTGGGTATAATCCTTGTCACGGCGCGCAGCAACGAGGCCAACTCCTCAACGGTCCAACTATGTAGGACATCATCTCCGCCATGGGCCACAACGAGGAAGCTCTCCTCGCGATGAGCCACGAGGGACGTTCCCCTCAGCGTCGGAAATTAACGTCCACGAGCAAGGTCACCTTTTTGGACCGGCCTCAAACGGCCAACTGCTCCCCTTAGTGAGAGTGGCCGCCTCATGTTCGCGCCGCCGTCGTAGGAGAGGATGCTCCAGTGTTCACTTTTGCCAGGAAAGCCAATCGAGAGGAGTGTCAGCAGACACTAGGAAAAGGGTCCACCGAACTCACGCGTTCCAGGATAAATGAAGGGGTTGAATCGGACAACAAGTAGCAACACACTAGCAGGAGGTGCTGCTAACTGACAGCAGCTCCTACTGTTAGCAGTAGCTAAAGCAAGTGTGCTGCTAAGCTCTTGGTACGGTGGTTCGATCGCCATTGTGCCGACGTACTACCCCCGACTGTCTGAGCACGGACTCTGAGAGTTTTGGCCGAGAAATAGCCGCAAAACGTTGGTTTTTGGCTTAATAGCCTAAAATAGCCGCCAAATAATGCTCGCCGCGAAATAGTCCAGGAATAGTGATATGCAAGGAACTATACAACGCATTCTTTAAGCATGACTCAGATGTTAACACCGCCGCCGGTTCAACTACCCAAGTTCGAGGTACTTGGACACCGCTCAGACACTGGAGTCCACGTCCAGCAGTTGGTGTCCCCGTATGGCCGCTCGGCGAGCCGGAAACGGACGCTTCCCCCTCGGTTACTGTTCGGCTATTCCGCAAAAACCGAGAAATAGCCCATCAGGGGCAATGCGAGGCCTGATGAGACTTTTCTCGACTATTTCTCGGCCAAAACTCTTAGCGGAACTGCCGCGCGTTGGCCTACAATCATCAGCAGCGGTATTTGATTCAAAGAAGCAGCGGATTCATAAAATGGTCGCGAAAGTGCGTAACTCTTCTTCAGAAAAATTCTATACAGTCCATTGTCTATTTCAATGAACCGCTTTTTATTTATTTACTATTATTACGTCCAAAGGACGCACATCCTAAAACACAGAGCATAAACCGAAAGCAGAAATGAGGAGATTCATCAAAGAATGAAAACCCCGGTGCCTCGCGGTAACGGATTAGATACGGGTGGCTTTTTGTCATTACCCACTCAAAAAGTTAGTGCAGCACTATTATTTACAGGGGCGGGGCAGTATATCGATTTTTCGTCTCAGCGTCTGGTTCCGTTTTTATTCTATGCTGTGTTGCCTCTGGCAGCCACTCTGATAGCTCTTCACCGGAAATCCATTAACGAAATTAATCATGAATGGTGCTTACTAGTAACGTACATAAGTAGGTAGAATCTGTTTTATTTCAAGTGAACTCATGTTTTCGATTATCACAATCCGGAGCGGTGGCATTTTCGTCGGAAACTCCTTATCACTATTTATATTTCGCCGAGGCCCACCGCTCCGCTGCTGGTGATAATCGAAATCGACAAGTCACCAGGGATTTACCAGCGGTTAGGTAACTTGTTATAGGCTCGTTGACATAATTGGGTCTGCTGCTTTTGTGGAAGCAGGGGAGCTTTAGAAAGTTGATCCATAGTGTAGTGGATGTTCGAACTTACAACTCAATTTTCATCAGTTTTGGATGTTAGAGATATGGTATAAGAGAAGAAACTCACGAGTCCAAGGCTCGTCGACGTAGCTTGGCGTGCTGCTTTTCACAGAAGTAGGTGGAGCTATAGAAAGAAATTTGTGATTTAGTAAACGATCAAGCATACAACTCGAACACTTAGCTGAACAGTTTCGGAAGTTGGAGACTAGGGTTTAGTCAAAAAACTCACTAGTCACAGGTTCGTCGACATAGCTTGTCTGACTGCTTGTTACGTGGCTGGGGGGTGCTTAATAGTACTCTACATATTCGTACAGTAGTGGTAAATATCATTTTAGTATACGGCGTTCGTTCATAACGAAGCAACGCTTTTCTTTTCAGGAAAAATGCAATTGAACTCACGAGTTATTGGCTCGTCGACGTAACTCGGGCTGCTGCTTTTTACATGGGTCGGTTGAGCTAAAAAAATTCGATTTCAAGAAGTAACGAGCGATCAAGCATCCAATTAATTCAACTGGTGAATAGCTCGAGAACTCATTGGCACATGATAAGGGCTGAGGAAGTGAACTTACGTGTCACTGGCTCGTCGACATAGCTAGTCTGACTGCTCGCCGCTGGCGAATGTGGTGCTTAAAGCTTATCAGTAGTTGTATGTAATCATTTAAAAAGACATTCCTTCGAGACGATCAGTTGAAAACCTCCGAAATGTGTCGGTTTTAGCCGTTGAAGTACATATGTACTCACGTGTGATAGGCTCGTCGACGTAACTCGGGCTGCTGCTTTTTACATGGGTCGGTTGAGCTAAAAAAAAATTCGATTTCAAAAAGTAACGAGCGATCAAGCATCCAATTAATCCAACTGGTGAATAGCTCGAGAACTCATTGGCACATGATAAGGGGTTGAGGAAGTGAACGTACGTGTCACTGGCTCGTCGACATAGCTAGTCTGACTGCTCGCCGCTGGCGAAGGTGGTGCTTAAAGCTTATCAGTAGTTGTATGTAATTATTTAAAAAGACACTCCTTTGGGACGATCAGTTGAAAACCTCCGAAATGTGTCGGTTTTAGCCATTGAAGTATGTACTCACGTGTAATAGGCTCGTCGACGTAACTTGGTCTGCTGCTTTTCATGTGGGTAGGTTTAGCTGGAAATTCGAGAACTGTAGAGTAGTCAACGATTAGGCATACAATGATTGAAGCCACTGACTAGCTTCCAACTTATGGTCATAAAAAATGCTAAAGAACGCAACTCACGAGTTACCGCTCAGACAATGGGGTGGACCGACCGCGGGCGAAAAATCGCGTTTCGTACCTACCGCGTGCCACTATCGTACTGACCGCGGGGAAAAAATGCATTTCGTGCCAAACGCGCGCAATCGCGTACTGACCGCGCAAGCGAAATAGAGCACGCGGTCGATACGCCTGAGCTCCGTACCAACCGCTGCCGAAACTCCATAAAGGCGTACTGACCGCGAGCATCCATCTTCGCGCGCGGTCAGTACGAAGTATGACTTTTTGCTGCGGTCGGTACGAGAGCACACGCGGTCAGTACATATGTGCTCACGTTCGGTACGCAACCGTCCGCGTTCAGCACGCAAGAAAACTGGTCGGTGAGGTCGCTGTGTCAGTTTGCACCGTCGGTAAGCAATCGTTCGCGTTCAGTACGCAATCGCCCGCGTTCAGTGCGGAAAAATGTTGGTAGGCGAGGTCGGTTTGTCAGTTTGCACGGTTAGTACGCAAGTGTTCGTGCTCAGTACGCAAACGCCAGCGTTCAGTACGCAGGCAAGCTGATGGGTGAGGTCGGTTTTTCAGTTTGCGCGGCCGGTACGCAAGTATTCGCGTTCAGTACGCAATCGCTCGCGTTCAGTACGCAGGCGAACTGGTGAGTGAGGTCGGTTTGTCAGTTCGCGCGGTCGGTACGCAATCGCCCGCGGAAAAATTGTTGGAAAATTTTTCGAACGAACGAGAAATAAAGAAAATTCGTTCGAAAAAAATTGAACGAGCAAAAATCGAAAAAAAAACTCGTTCGACGAAAGTCCGAACGAATCTAAACTTTTAAAAAATTTGTTCGAAAAAGTTTGAACGAACGAAAACCAAAAACCTTCCGGAATTTCCGGAAGTCGAATGAACGAATTTCGAAATTTATCGAAATTTTGATTTTTTTCGAAATTCGTTCGAAATTTCGCACTTTTTTCGAAATTCGTTCAAAATTTCGCATTTTTTCGAAACTTCGAATTTTTTTCGAATTTTATTCGAAAAAATCTCGAACAAGCAAATCTCGAGAGTCTTTCAGAAGTTGGGCGTTTAATTTTTGAAACTAATCGAAATTTTGATTGTTTTCGAAACTCGTTTTAAATTTCGAATTTTTTTTCAAATTTCATTCGAAGTTTAGGATTTCTTTAGACTTCAAAATTTTGGATCCTTCAGCGAATGACTGTTTCACACGTGTTCGATTTCTACTCAAGTCGCAAGCATGTAGAGCCTTTCTCCCTCATTTCAATCACTTCGAAATGGTGCTTATCGGGCCTATCCTGTCGAAGTCTCCTAATCAGTGCTATATTTTGCCATGACCGACCGCTACACTGCTTGCTCCTCCCGAACTCATGTGAGCGAAAAAGGCTTTTTATCCTCGGTCCCAGACATAACTATTTGAGCCATCGAGTTGTTCGCTCACGCCCACGACAATTCGTTCCAAGGAATAACGAAACAGCGTAACCCAAGGTTCAAGGAGCGATTTGAAAATCGAAAGAATTTTGGAAAAAAATCGAAAAACTTGATTTCGAACGAACGAAAATTGAAGAAATTTTGTTCGGCGAAGTTTTGAACAAACAAAATTTCGAAAAAATCCGTTCTTCAAAGTTTAGAAAGAACGGAAACGAAGGAAGGCAATTTGAAAAATCTTTCGAGAAATTTTCGCTCGTGTACAAATATACTACCTGGGGTCATATGCTCCGAACTCCCCTCTGAGGAATCCCTGAGAAAACAGCAGGAATGATACCACGCGCGGCGAGGAAACAGTCTGAGTTCTTCCCGTAGAACGTTATCATCTGTGACAGTCATAGCAATGCAATGTTGAGCATTGTTCCGTATCGATCAGATTCCCCCCGACTCCCTCAGCATCCCCCAGCACTCTCTTGAATAATTTGAGAGGATTTACTCCTTTCTCATTTGTTTTGTTAATTTTTCTCTTGCTGAATCATTCTGGTGTTGTAGTTTATTGTGATTCATTGATAATATTCATTTCACGTGGTTTCCTCACAGTTTAAGGTTGTTGAAGCATTTAAGCCTCCAATTTCGAAGTTCTGGTTCTGCAAATAGTTTTTTTTTGGTTGAACTCGATTTTTGTTGAAACGCTTTCAGGCTTGCTGTGAAATTTTTTGCGAGATTTAGCTGATGGCAGCAGCTTCTATTGTTAGTATTCACCTAGTTTTACTTTCTTGCAGTACAAATCGGAGTTATTATCACGGAAAAAAGGTTTCATTATATATTTGCGGGTTCGATGGCCCTGACTCTGAGAGATTTGGCCGAGAAATGTCCGCAAAATGCCTGCTTGCCGCGTGGTAGCCGCGAAATAGCCGTTGAATAATGCTCGTCGGGAAATAGCCGAGAAATAGTGCTCCCCAGATAAGTATACGACGCATCACAGATGCGTGATTTAGATTTCAGCACCTCCGCCGGATCGGTTACCAAAGTTCGAGGTACGGACCTCGCTCAGCCTCTGGAAACCCCGCCTAACTATCTGGCGTCCCCGGATGGCGGCTCGCCAAGCCGGCGACGGCTGCGTCTTGGTTACTTGTGGTTACTTCTCGTTATTTCTCGGTTATTTCTATTTCTTGTCCTTTTTGTGAAAAGCCGCTAAATAGCCAACCACGAGCCAATGCGGATTGTGGTGGGCTATTTCGCGGCAATTTCTCAGCCAAAACTCCCAGAGAAGTTGGGTTCTATTTATTCCGAACAGGGGAGGTTTTTTTTCATTCTCATTGTTTTCGTTTTGCAAATTTATTAGACTGTTGCGCATTCGTGGATTAACACCTGCTGAATTTATCCGTTCAGCAATTTGTGTACAAGTGAACTTCCACCCAAAAAAAAAAGAAAAACCCCCATCAGAGCGATAAAAAGCACGTTTGAAATCGCACTTTTCATTCTCGCCTTTTGATAGTATGTATTGAATCGAATCCAAAATCAGAAATCGAATCGAAAATCAGACAATGTAGAAAGTTGAATTAACCAAGAAAGTGAAAATTCTGTCTTGGAAAAAGATATTCAAATTTTGGAGCCAAAAGCTCAAACGACATCGAAGCGTTATAGGCCCACGTGAAATGATCAAGATTATTAAAACCACAATAAAAAAATAACATCAGAAAATTCAACAGTGGAAATGTACAGAAGAAAGTTAAAATTAAGAAGTCACTCGGAAGAGCCATTGTGGACGTTACCTATGCCTGCAGGTGCAACCGATGCGTCTCGATTTGGCGTAATGCATACCATGGACACAACCTTACTTTCCGTCCCTACGTGCTTTTGAACCAGAAGCGCCCTATCACACGATCTCAACCACTGAAGAGCTCCAACTTTCCAGGTGAAGCAACCAAAGTAGGAAGGGCGACGCGCATGCTCGTACGCGAAGGTTGTCAAGAAGCCCCTAATCGGAGGTGATTAACTGAAGCATCGCTCGAGGCAAGATTGAGGTCCACGGCAGAGTATCAGAATTGTTATGGTGGTGTGTAATCAACACTCTGAAGCCAGATTCTCGAAAAAGAAAACCAGAAATATGGTGTTAGTCTAATCTGACGTTTTCTGGCTTCCACACATGCTACGTAAAGTCAGTCCGAATGAGAATCAACACGCACGCGGTCGGCGTGCGTGTTGATTGGCTGTTGCTAAGGTATTTTTTGGAACTGTGAAACGATTAGCACGAATATCAGACAACTAGTGAACAGTATCCCAGTCAGCTGTATCTCAGTGTGGGTAGGTTCGTGACGGCCGCTCGACACGCTAGCCAACCGCGTGGGCGGACAGTCGTATTCGGATAGTGTTTAGCTGCGCTGCAGCTTCCTTCACAAAACTACACGGATCATGTAACGACTGAGGAAATTTTCAAAAAATCGATAAAATTGGACAAAAAAATAATTGAGTTTGATCACAGTAACATCCTCAGTTTCTATTTTCAACTTCAGTGTTCCCCAGTGAAGTAACAGGCTGTGAAAATATCATGTTCCCGTTGTCCTTCGCACGCCAGAGCTGAGGTCAGAGGCATCGAGACCGCGTCGCAATGTATCTGCCCGCGTGTCAATAGCGTACCGACATTCTGATAACGCGTAATGACCGCGTGGCAAGACTTATCGACCGCGTGGCAATGCGTGCTGACTGCGTGGCCCTACGTATCGACCGCGTGGCAATGCGTACTAACCACGTTGCATTGCGTCCCGACCGCGTCGCAAGACGTACCGACGGCGCAACGATACGTACTAACGGCGTGGCAATGCGTACTGACCGCATGGCAGTACGTATTGACCGCGTGACAATGCGTACTAACCACACTGTATTCCGTTCTGACCGCGTCACAAAACGTACCGACGGCGCGGCGATGCGTACTAACCGCGTGACAATGCGTACCGACCGCGTGACAGTGCGTACAGGCCGCGGGGCAATACGTACCGACCGCGCAGCGATGCGTACTAACTGCGTGGCATTCCGCACTGACCACGTGGAACTGCGTACTGACCGCGGTCAAATTGCGTTCCAAACGTCACCCATCCCGCCGTAAGTACGCAACCTGTACGCGGTCAGTACGGAATATGTCCGCGGTTGGTCCACCCCATTGTCTGAGCGGCTCGTCAATATAACTAGGCTGACTGCTTGCCGCAGGCGTGGGTGGTGCTTAAAGCTTTTCAATTATTCTGCACAACTACTTTTCAGGGCTTTGTTTCGAAGCCGCGTGGAGACTTCAGAGAGTGTGATAATGTCGTTCGAAAGCACTCACGAGTAATAGGCTCGTCAACGTAGCTTGGTCTGCTGCTTTTCACATGAGTAGGCCGAGCTAGAAAAAAAAATGGGATGAGACGGATGGAATGGACCAAGTGTCCATGTTTGATCATCGATTACTACAGAAACGAATGAGTGCAAAAAGGGGCGGATTGTGCAACAACTAACGAGTTACTGGCTCATCGACATAGCTAGTCTGACTGCTCGCTGCAGGCGAAGGTGGTGCTTAAAACTCTTCAATTTATGTACAAAATCACTAAATAAGCCTATTGTTCGAAGCGTCACGAACAAGTACTGTGCTTATCTGGGCCGAATTCCGGTCCGCAATTGCGTCTCGACACGCTTTGCGGCCGCACGCTCCCAATTCAGAAGAGCTTCCAGCGCCGCAGCCGCCGATCTGCTGACTCTAGGTGGGTTTTGGGAACTGGAAACAGAAAAGTTGGAGAAAATTGGATAAAAAAGCCACATCGAGTCGGCTTTCGCGCTTGAAACCCGGCTGACTCGAGCGCGTGCGGCTGCAGAGCGTGTCGAGACGCAATTGCGGAACGGAATTTGGCCCTGGTAAGCACAGTACATACTCACGTGTGATAGGCTCGTCGACGTAACTTGGGCTGCTACTTTTTACGTGGGTAGGTTGAGCTGAAATTTCGATCATGTGAGAGTTATCAACCGTGAAGCTTTTGATAGTTTGAATCACCGAATGACACAAAACCTATTCCCAAATTTTGTGGGTTGAGGTAAACAACTCACGAGTCATGGGCTCGTCGACATAATTAGTCTGGCTGCTCGTCACAGGCTTGGATGGCGCTTAAAACTTTTCAATTATTCTGTTCAGCTACCTACTTTCAAAAGCTTTCTTCCGGAGCCGCCTAGAATCACTAGGGGATGTGGTATGCTCGGTATTTGTGGAAAGAACTCACGTGTAATAGGCTCGTCGATGTAATTTGGCTTGCTGCTTTTCACTTGAGTAGGTTGAGCTGCAAATTTTTTTCGCTGGGCACAACGAATAAACATACAACTTGGATTACTAAGCAACAGAAAACGGATGACAACAAAATAAAGAGCGTTGTAGGTTACTCACGAGTTACAGGTTCGTCCACGTAACTAGTCTGACTGCTGACTGCAGGCGTAGGCGGTGCTTAAAAAATCGAAAGTGATGATTTTAAGATGGCAAAGTTCTGGATGGATTCGCGGAGAGTTGTGGAGACACAAGCGCCATGATAAAGAGAGCCACAGAAGCACCAGCATGCTGCCTGATAGCGTGTCACCTCGATCTGCTTTCGTTCATACAACCGTCCCTCTTTCACCACCAAACGACAATCATCCAAAGACTTAGCTATTGCACAGAAGGGGTTAATAACGAATAGAAATGACTCGTTCTCAGTTTTAATCAGGCATCCACGAGTAACAGGCTCATTGACGTGGATATATTCGCTGTTTTTTGAGAAAGTAGGTTGAGCGAAAAATGGTTTGTTGTGCTGGGTAAATTGGAATCTTACAATACCTAGTTTACAGAGACTATGGTAATTGAATTTCCATGTACAATACCCATCCGGCACGGACCTATGAGGCCTGCTGCGCAAGGTATGAAAGTTGAAATTATTAAACTCGAGATCCATTTCGCACAAATGAATCCGCGAATACAATGCTCATGCTGTCGTGCCATAGAGAAAATAATGAGTTCCATTTACAGTAGTTACATTACTACAGAATTTAGTACAGTACCTTGCGTGCATGTTATTCCATTTTCGAAGGTCTGAAGACGTTTTTAGGTGAAAGCTAATCAGATAGAAAGTTGGAACCCCAAATTCATTTTTACAGTGTATTCGAAGTGGTTTTTCTTTCCAAATGAAGGGTTTTCAGGGGCTTTTTCGACACTTTTATTCAAAAAAGAGACCGAGCTCTACAAAAACACGAAAAAATTAGGTATAAATGATTTTCTGCGCATACGATGCCTTCAGGAGTTAAATGTTCGTCGACATACATATGTAGCTTCTCCGACTGTTTTCTGCTGGACTGAGTGGAATCCAAAAAGCGTATTGGTACAATCAGAATTGGACAAATGGTAGTAAGCGCATGGCAAATACTCCACTTTTATACAATTGGGCTACTTCTCTGAAGATAAAAAACTCACGAGTTATAGGCTCATCGACATAGCTCGGCTTGCTGCTCTTGACTTGGTTAGGTTGCGCTTAACAAGTTCAAATCTCAGGTGTGATCAGTGGCAAAGCATCTGGTACTATCTTTTGAATAGCTCCAAAAATTTCGAATACACGACAATAGTAGTGTAAGAAACTCACGGGTTACAGGTTCGTCCACATAGCTTGTCTGACTGCTCGTTGCAGGACTGGGTGGAGCTACAAACTTCACTTGGAATAATGGCTGTCAAACAAATAGCACAATACGATAACTCCGGCTTTCCTCACACTGGGGAACGTCATTAAAGAAAGGAAGGTATGACTCACGAGTTATAGGCTCGTCTACGTAGCTTGGGCTGCTGCTTTTGACGGTGGCAGGTCCAGCTAAAAATAACGAGAAAATATAGAATCGTCTCTTGAATTTGTACAACTTTCGGTTGTGTGATTTGCCTGGCAAGGAATAGGATTGCGTTGCTTGCTGTTCAATCTCCACGATCGTTTTCAGCTATGCGACGGAAATGTCCCGGGGGAAAATAGCGGCCACTCCATTTCATTCTCAAGGCCCCCGTTAGACCAAAATTCTACCTTTGTGATGACTAAATCTACACTCTCATGAAAAGCTCAAAAATCTGTTTTACGGCCACTGCCTTCAAATATAGGCATATTCCCTTTTGGTTGATTTGCGGATCATTTCGGAAAGTGTATCAAAAATGCCTCTAGGGCTCCGAGACCAGATGCGCCTCGAGAGCTGCAGCTTTCTGTCGTCTTTCGTTGCCGTCAAGGTGTTCTTTGGTCGCTTTAGAGGTGTTAGATGAACAGAGTCTCACCCGGTCGATACGCATCAAAATAGCGACAGACGGGTGCAGAAGATCTACCCAATGGGTCCCTCTGCGACCGTCTGCTTGCGTCCGCGATCCACCCAGTCGATATGGGTGCTCTACGCGCGCGCACGGGCAGGGCCAATGCAACCGAGATCGGTTTTCCCGCCCCGGTCAACTGTTTAACCAATGACTTTATTGCTATCGGTGACTTCTTTGACAGGGAATCCGCTTTGAATCCAAAATTTTTTCCTTATGAAGTTTTATTCCCCATTGGTAACTTTAATAAAAAGACTCCCGCTCTGAGTCTATTAGTTTTCACCTTATAACGTTTCATTCAAATCGGTAACTTCAGTGGAGGGAAGATCGCTCTAGATCTAATATTTCCTCCTGGTCTCAGCGCATTTTTGCAGGTTTTCAAATGTGAATCTCACTGTTAAATCGACAACACACTCTACTCACGTGTAATTGGTTCGTCGACATAGCTCTTGTGATCATTCGGTGGAGCTTAAATATTCAATTCAAGCTACATGGTTGAAAGGGTTTTCAGAATCAAATTTCCTCGTATGAAAGTGTAAAGAACGACTCACGACATTCTCTTTGTGGAACACATTCGCCTTCTTTTCTGTAGAAGTTCTTTTTGCATACACATGCTGGAGGGTCGCAGATCAGTACACAGACTTTTAACTGAAGCGTGTGAAGAATTATTCGAAAAACACAAGTTCTACTGCAAAACCTAGAAATACCGCAACTAAAAGTGTCGGTATTCGTAAGCTCTTCTATTAAGCGATGGTATGACAGAGTTGAATAGTTCTCGTACTACAATTGGGGTGATAATTATGTACCTTGCCGTAAGCATTCTCACATCCCGGCTCACAACGACTTCCACAACTATCCACTTGCTCGTTGAGCCCACATTCTGTAAAAACCAAATTTTCACTCTAAAGCGAAGGCTTAAATATCGGAGAGCACTTTTTTTCAGAGATTAACCTTTCCTTCGTTGGTATTGGAAAGCTGAACAGTATTTAGTTTACTAGATTGCAAGTGGGGAACTCCAAATAGGACATTTTGCTCAAACAACCTATTTGCAATTAACTGAAGGCTGCAATAGTAAGTCGAATTTTGAGACGGCCTTGCTCTCATAGATAAAACTAAACGAAGCAACTCACGAAGTTCGTCCACATAGCTGGGTTTGCTCCCGGAATCTGCTTCTGAAAAAAAGCTCATCTTTTACCCTCAAACACACGGATACCTTTAATACTAAGATTTGATATAAAATGGTTTTCCAGTGGGAATTGAATTCTGAAACCCACTCACTGCAGTCTTTTTCTGACACGCAGTCCCCAGAATCGTCTCTGTAAAAGCCATCCTTGCAAGCACATGATGGAGGCAAGCATATTTCTGGACATGCGAAGTTGCCCTGGAGTTGGCAAAATCATTTAACTACGTAAGCGGTACTGATTCATGAGTGAGTAAGGAAGAGGCGATACTTTAGCTGCTTGAGAGAAATTAGTGGTAATGGCAAATACGAGACTGTGTAGATTTACCGTGTGTAGATTGCTAGATAACTCTCTGCCATTCCACGCAAGTCCATTCCTTACACACTTTTGCATCAGTCCCAAACGTGCTTATTATTATTATACAGCAATGGCGAATTATGTACCTTAGAAAGCTGTGAACATTTTCCTTCACACAGAGCACCACAGTCGTCTACTGTTTCGTTTGCGCTGCACTTCAGTACTGCAATTAAAATCATGAATGAATGTTATTTACAACAAGAGAAGTATACCTGCCGCTGTTTCTTTGTGTTGATAGAGCGAATTGCGGGAACGCTTGTGCTATGTTTACACTTCCCACGATGCAGTGTTTATAACGCATATCGATCAAAAGTCGATAGGCCTGATATAAACTGACGCGGCGAAACGTCGCGGAAAGTATAGTGCTAGAAAGAGGGTCCGACACGGCCTTTCAATCATAGCTTCGTTGGGTGGAGCCCTGTACTCCACCAGCCTTCACCCCTGGGTAGGTGAAATGGGGAATCTTCACCATTGGGAAAACAGGTGACAAGCGTTGAAACGCCCCGAAAAAAGAATGAAAGTGATCCAGCACTCATGCAAGTCATTTTCAAGATTGGGTGGGTGTCACTGCCAGTTTTTCGGCCATAACATTTTTTCCCTAAAAGTCACACAAGTACGTCACACAAGTTCAACAAGCATACAAGTTGCATGGCCTTCATAGCCGTTGGAAAAACATAACAAAACATATAAGACAACTAGATTCATATCTCATGGGAACTAAGCTGCAAACATTATTCATAAGCAAATGCAGAAATTGACAAATTAGTCTACATAGTTTACAAATATGAACCTATAAATAGTCTGGTCGACGGAGTCGACAATAGCCCTTTGGTAAAGATTGTTTTCGGAATCCCCATAAAATTCTGCATCGAATGGCGTTTTCAGTTTCAAAATGTACGTTCCCCTTCTACCAGCCGATTTCAGTTTATGAAGTGCATTTTTTTCGTCCGAAATTATCGGAACTTTTTTGTGCTTGGGGATAGACCTTTAGTGAAGGTTGTTTTTGAAATCCCGATAGAATTCTGCGTCGACTGGTGTTTCCAGTTTGGAAAAATAATTTCTCGATCCTTCAGCCTAATTCATTTTACGAAACAACGGTTTTTCGTGTATAACTCTTCAACCGTTGAAGATAGGGTTCGGTGAAGGTTGTTTTTGAAATCTACGTAACATTCTGCCTCGAATGGCATATCGGGTTCCTAACATTGCTTGCTCCATAAGCCAGCCGGATCGATGGAGCCGAGCTCCATAGTTATCTCCATAGGGCGCTCTCGCCTCTTTGGTGTAAGTAGGAGACGCAGAGTTCTCCTGGAGCCTACAATGGGGCTCGGCCCCACCGACCTGGCTGACCTATAGGGCAAGCGAATTTAGGAACCCGATATATCATTTGACGCAGAATTTTACGTGAATTTCAAAAACAACCTTCACCAAACCCTATCTTAGACGGTTGAAGAGTTATAGGCAAAAAATCGGTGTTTCGTAAATTAAATTAGGCTGAAGGATCGAGAAAATATTTTTCCGAACTTGAAACACTAATCGACGCAGAATTCCATCGAGATTCCGACAACAACCTTTACCAGAGGCCTATCTCCAAAAAAGTTAGTTAAGAAAAACCGATAATTTCAGGCGAAAAACATGCACTTTATAAACTGAAATCGGCTGGTAGAAGGGGAACGTATTTTTCTCAACATGAAAACATTATTCGATGCAGAATTTTATGAGGATTCCGAAAACAACCTTATCCAAACAGCTATATTTTAGAGTAAAAAAAGTTATGGACGACAAACTGATTGCTTTTGGTGAAAGAAACGTTACTTCATAAATTGAAATCGGCTGAGAGACTGGAAACGTATTTTTCTCAACATGAAAATATTATTCGACGCAAAATTTCACGTAGACTTTGGAAACAAAAAAGCTTGGAAAATTTTCCGAAAATTTTTGACTCCAAGACAGCTCAAAATAAATTTTTCATGACCTAGGCAGATCCTTTCATTAAGAATAGTGATATTCAAAAGGGGGTCATCTAAAAAATGTTTCAAAATTAAGCTTTTAAAAGAAAAATGTAGTGAATGCAAGAAAAAGAGGATTAAGAAAACGTCAAATTTTGAAGTTGCAAGTCTATAGGAAACCTTCACCATTCCCCACTCAGGTATCCTAAACAATCTTCACCTCTCTTACCGCTGTCTTCCCCCCAACGAACCTATGCTTTCGATAAGACCAGAACCTTTACTGACCCGTTTCCCTGTTCCCGAAACTTCTACCTCACCACGATGATGCGCAGAGACAATTAACTTCGATGGCTACGGTTTTAGCAGCGTGCACGAAGCAAAACATTTAGATAGCAAATTCGTTTTCATTTTTCTGAGTTGCCGCTTCTAGACAACCGGGCATTCCCTTTTTCATACACGTCGAAACACACAAAAACTTACTCCGAAAAATGTCTAATGCACCCCTCAACGCTTCTTCTGTGGGAGGTAGTCCAGCGACGCGAACTCGCTGAGAAAGCACTGCAAGGCTTTTCGTAACTTTTCAATTTCAGACCTCCGGATACCGGCTAGAGCAAATTGTGGTCTCTTACCGGGGAACAACTTACTTTGCAAACATCTAAAAAAATTCACGATTTCTGAGGCTAGGGTCTGTCACTCCGAAAACAGTGAAAAATTAAATTTCTTCTAGACCCTAAGTCAGCAATTCAAGTTAGTTCTGACCAAAATTTTTTCAAACACAACTTGTGTAATCGGGGGACCTTTGGAAATCGTGGGGTGAAAATTGATATATAAACAGGCTCCGGGCAAATTCAGCCTCCAATAGAGGATCAAAAAACTACTTCAGCTGATGTTTGGAGGCACAAAGATCAAAATACCTATACTCTCTATAATAAATACATTAATGTGTCCGCTTCCATCTTCTGATAGATCTGGAGAGCTATATATCCGATGAACTTTGCTGTGACAGATTTTCAGTCGTTGCGTTCAACTAGCTTTATAGAATCGTTCAAGCTGTCAGAATCTCAGCAGGTGAACGACTCCCCAATCGACTTAACTTGTTTCCTACCGGTAACTGCCTTCGATGTATGGGGCTTCATTCTCGATAGATATCTCGACAATAAAGCAAATCTTACAGGGTTCGTTAGGTTCACATCGAGCTCCCTTCTCATCTTGCACACAATGTTGATCCATTGGACATTGGAACGAGAAGCAAGGATCAACTGAAAAACGGTTCTAATGAGGCAGGCACTCTACAGAGCGTTTAGCGGCTTTACGGATGCAAATGACTCACGTGGGATCTCAGGTTCATCCCCGTAACCTGTCATCGAATCCTTTCCACTCGCTGAAAGTAACCATGCTGCAGAAACATACTAGACGAAAATCCATTGACATCGTCTTTTTTAAATATCCTTGCACCCCTAGGGGCTATCGATTTGATCTTCTGACATTTCCGGTCCTAAGGCCGATATAATAAAGAATACTATAGGACTATAGCGCTAATATTTATTGATGAAGGAGACAATTTTCAACATTCGCGATTTGCCACTTTTTTGTCTCTTCTTCAGCTCTATCGATTTCTTCGTGGTTCTCGATATTATTTTGGTGAATTTTCTATTTTGTAAGATTGTTCATCCATTTGGACGTGAAGCTTTGTTACTTATTTATTTATTTATTTGATACGCCCGCAGGGCGCGCCAACAGCCAAAATTTGAATAAAATCAGAGGTTAAAAATGAAGCGTAACGAAATTAGGGCAGGCCAACATCAAGGTAAAAATGAGCACTGAAAATATGCAAAACCCAAGCACTATAGTTTTTCACCCGGAGTAAAAAATCTATGTCTTAGACTGATGGGAGGGTTGGATTTATAACGTGGTCATCAAAACTCTTGAGAACAGATCGGCATACATAGCCAACAAAGCAAGGTTTGGCCGTGCCAGCCAGCTATGGCACCTTAATACAATCACCGGAACTTCGGGACATGGGTTTACTGACTTAGTAATCAAAGATCTATCATCCGAGGTTCTAAAATAGGTCCATCAGGAGCCGTTTCTAGAAGTCTGCTCGGGATCACAATACAAGTCATTCAGGAAATGTTGAAGGTTGGCGTTAGACATCTATTGAGGCCTGGAGTTCGAGAAAGGCATCGTGAGACAAACGCAATATTTGTTGGTATCATTATACGCACCTTACGTGACATTCCGAGGCTTAGCGATGAGGGCATCAGAAGAAAACTTCAGGAATGTCAAGAATCGCAGGTGATCTCGAGATTTTATTTCCCTGGAGAGTCCTTTCAGAGGTTTCTCAGGTATCTGTTAATGCTGCTAAATGTCCAAAACCGTAGCTATGGACTTCTCGGACGTCACATTATCAAGTGGCTTTTAATGAGAGTAAGGTATGAGAAGACAAGACTAGCGTGGGCGACGGAGCAGATGCTCTAGACTCAACAGCGATGGTAAAAAGCCGTTTTCTAAACTTGATCTTGTGCTCTAAACGAACGAGATGAAGATTCAGCTGAAGAGGTAACTTTTTTACATTGCTGTCGACTCCAGTGATGATGATCCGTCGCCCACGCTAGACTTGTCTTCCTGAAGTTCTCCTCTGATGTCCTCATAGTTAAGCCTCGTAATGTCACGTAAGGTGCGTATGATGATACCATCGAATATTGCTCTTGTCTCACGATGTCTTTCTCGAGCTTACGGCCTCAATAGATGTCTAACGCCAACCTTCGAAATTTCTTGAATGGCTTGTATTGTGATCCCGAGCAGACTTCTAGAAACTTCTCCTGATGGACCCATCTTAGAATCTCGGATGATAGATCTTCGATTACTATGTAACAAACTTTCAATTCTTAATGGATGACCAATCTCATAAGGTACAAAATTAACCAAGAGAATATCGAAAACGGCAAAGAAATCGATCAAGTTGAAGAAGAGACAAAAAAGTCGCAAGTTGCGAATGTTGCCAATTGCCTTTCTCATCTATGGGTATTTCCGCTATAGTCGTGTAGCAAACTTTATCACATCGGCATCATGACCGAACACATCGTGTCAGAAGATGAAATCGATAGCCCCAAGGATAGCAAAGATTTAAAAAAAAGACGATGTCAATAGATTTTTGTCCACTACTGTAGCAGCACAAAGGCACCATACATGCTCGCAAACATCATCGATATAACAACATATATAGGCCCTCACAGCTCTCAACATGTTGCAGCCAGCGTTGAATGCACCGAAAACTTTCAAAAATGACACTATCTGGGTAATGCTATCTCACGAGACTGTGCGTATGAGTGTGCCGGAGTTCTCTGTGCGTCTAAAGTTAACCCGACTCCTCATCGACATGGTCTTGGCCTAATTGCGGCACTTAATAGCTATCTTTTTGAAAAAAAATTGCGTATAAGCTTTCTGTTCGGCCTGTTTTCAATCACACACTTGTATAATCTGAGTCAGTATGGAATTCCCATAACTGATCGCACGCGCGATGCTCCCCTCTGTCGTCCTCTATTCTATCCCTTTTCCTCGCTCCAAACACGCATGTGATGGAGCCGTAAGAATTTTGTTTTTTACCGAACATCGATCTATTACTGCAGCTCCACTTTTCGAACAGGTGAAAAGTGGTGCTTTGCTGAAGGTAGCGTTGCTTACCTTTAGGACTTCGTGGGCTTCTCCGCACTGGTGAAGTCCCTTAACAACAAATGATTATTTGAAATGTCGACTTAAGTTTAGTGATTGGGATAACCGGTCTTGTGCGAATTGCACCTCACCTAAACACTGTGCTTTAGTAATGCATTTGCCGTTGCTTCGGTAAAGACCTTGAGCACAGACACATGCAGGCGGATCACAAATTGCCGGACAGACCGTTTGCTGTAAAAAAAGTGTTCTCAATTGGTGAATCTCAATATAGCCAACCATAGGGATCACATCTTACAGGTCTAAACCTTTGTGGCAGCCTAGAGGTATAGAAGAGCAGTGGATCAGGCTTCCCTTCATTTTACTCTTGCTGTTGGATATACCTTGTTGAAAATACCAATGCTAATGTCTTCAATATCTTCATATCACAAGCAGTGATCAATCAACTCAGGTCAGAGTATCGCTTCAGCTGCTAAGCGACTGGAGTGGTTTGGTTTCACCACAGCTTCATCATAGTTGGGAACTGTTCTTACCACGCCCTTAGCATTCTGGCATGTTGGTTCGCATCGACTTCCGCACTGACTGAGCACCTCGTTCGATGGGCAATCTGCAAGATAAACCAAGGAATTTTTGAAAATCAGACGCCGAAGTTGGGCTACTTACATGTAGCAGGTTTTCTCACAGCATCGTATTGAGCGCGCACTGAAATTTAAATGTATGCAGATCAGTCTAATTGTGCGCGAAAGAATGCTCCCGAACACACCCATTCATTTCAGAACTCACCTGGTTCATCACCGTAGGAGGTCATCTTATCTGGCTTGTTGTACGAAGGCTGCGCTAAATAGTTTTCATTCATTTTAGCCTACCAAATGAAGCTTTTGAATTAGATTTGCTTCTCACTGATAGGCAGAGAGGTGTTATGCACGTTTTCACAAGTCTTCTTTAGCGTGCATATGCGCTACACATAGGCCGTGTCGCGTAACGCCGGGATCATACTACCGTCACGGCGATGAGTTAAATAAGCGGTAATCGATCGATCGCCACGATATTGCGCATTGGAGGAAATCAATTGTCTCGATAAGCAGAACGGCAGTTCATGGAGTTAAAGGCACAGGACACCCAAAAAATTAATTTTCAGATTTCATGCTTATCTTGGAAAGAGTCACATGCTGATCACAGTGGTATCTCTGAAATCGTCCGAGACCCCCTTTGAACAGAGTTATGGCTCTTCAAATATGCCTAGGTTTTGAGGGTGAAAAATTGGTGAACGAGTTGTCTCAGGCCTGTATTTCTCTTCATTCGCAATCCTTTCGTGAGGTAATGCCAGGATAAGGAGACAGTCCGGTAATGGACTGAAGAACGGCGACTTGTTGGAATTCATCCATCCATCGAGTCGCTATCGAGTTCGATAATCTGTTAGGGGGTCGGGCCTATTGTGGTTAGCGAAGGGGGTCGGGCCTGTTGTGGTCGCTTATATCTCGCTTATTTGGAGGAAATGAGATCTGGCATTTGGCACGTGTTATACAGGAGGGATCTTCTACACAATTACATGAAAATCTCAAAAATTATATCTGAGGGTGTACGATGCCTTTAAAGGCGGTGTCCACGATGAATCTCGTTCTCGAGATTTCAGTGTGAAACACTAAGTTGGCAGATACTGGAGAGGATAGGGTCGAAGAAAGCAACGAAAACGGGCAAGAATTTGATGAAAAAGGCTTTGAGTGTCATCCCAGTGCGCCTACCTCTCCCGGTCCGCCCCCCCCCCATTCGGTTTAGCTTGTGGCGCCGCACACGTTTCCATGGCAAATTCCCAAGCAAATCTGCCGCGTCCAGCCTGCTCGATTCGCGCAGATTTCGCGATTATCGCGCGCTTGCAGAAATCACTGGGGCCCGTGATTCTCGTCCACGCCCTTAGCGTTACAAACGTTATTTTAGCTTATTCTGAACTTTTTTCTTCGCTGTTTTTTTCACTTCTAGTTACCTCACGAGTAAACAATCCCATTTTTGGGTAGAACTCGAGTTCGATATTCATCGTGAACACTGCCTTTAAAAGGGGGACGCCCGCTTGTATCGCCGCAGCTTCACCTCCTCGCGACGCGGGGTCGCACGGCTAGGTCGCGGACGAGTTACCCTCCGCGATACTGGATTTGAATCTTAAAGGACGCGCAGACCCTGTTTACTGCAATATTATTCTTAACACGCTATTCTGAGTGATATTCACTGTTTATCTAGTCTTCGTCTACATTTCTATCTGATATTCACTATTATTCTAGTCTTCGTCTACGTTTCCGTCCAAGCTGTACTTTTCTAGACATTTTGCAATTAAATTCCCGTTCTCTGAAACGTGTATTTTATCGCAGAAAGTTAGAAAAAGGCTAGGGCTCCTTCACCTTTAGGTTAAGCAGAAATTTAGGAACGAGCTAGAGTTCGTAATAGGTTTTTCGAATTTTTGAAATAGAATTAAATGGAACATTGGTTAATTATCCCAAATTTTACGTTTTGTGAATATCCGTGGATAATTATTGATAATAGTGATGCTTCAAAGCCTCTATTTTTCCAACTATTTCGAGATTGAATTTTGTAATTAACTTGAGTTTCTTCTTTTTTTTGTCCAAGCTAAAAAAGGCGGAAAAGGGCGTTGATTAAGGTGATTTTGTGGTTGGAACTCACTGAAGTTTTAAACAATGTATGTAATCAATAAATCATTTTCAATAACGAGATTCCATGTTTGGCTGTCTTGAAACCTGGGCATGAGTTGAACGTACTTTGTGATTCTTTGCCGTGCAGGTTTGATAAACGGTGAAACTGGTTTATTAGTGGCCTGACGTTTCGAACAAATCGTCGTTTTCGAAGGCCTGAAAGTGCTAAAAACTTTAGTGACCTGTGAGTTGCTCCATTTTTCAATAACAATTGATGATGAAAACATGCGACTTTGTGTGAAAATTCAACCTACATTAAGATATTTTATACATAATCATAAAAACTTTGATGGAAGAGGGTGGAAGATTTTTTTTCGAAAGGTGGAGTTTTTTCCCTTATAAAAACTCAACTTCTCTACTACGACTGCAATTATAAGCCACAATTTGGGCGGGTTTTCCAAAAAATCGTCCCTCCACTATGTTCAAATTCTCCCCGTTTTTAAAAATTGTCACAATTTTCGGGTTTTTCGAAAAAAAAACTCCGCTATGCCAAAATTTCCCCCGATTTCGAAAATTCTCACAATTGAAATGAATTTTTCAAAAAATCGTCCCTCCACTTTGCCCCAACTACCCCAATGGTGAATATTTTGAATCTATGGTCGTTTTTTTTCTTGAAAAATTATACATTCACTATGCCCAAATGTTCTCCGATGGTAAACATGTTCAATTTAGGGTTGATTCAAAGAAATTTGTAAACGAAATCAAAAAGTGTCGCAATCTAGTTGTTTTTTTTTCGAAAACTCATCCCTCCACTATGCCCAAATTTTCGCCAATTTGAAAGATTGTCACAATTTGGGTGGGTTTTTCGAAACCAAATCGATTGTCATTGACAACTGACTAGACTTAGGATAGGTAGTTATCAATTAGCGCTCTCGCGCGTTCAAGTGACCCAAATTCCTAAATGTTATCACTTCAGATTACCTCAGGGCCTCTCACGTATCAGCAGCGCTAGTCGCACATGGCTCGCACATAGAGTTCGCGTTATAATTCTAGTCTGATGAATGAACGGGGCTGCAACGGTAGATCACCCCGCGCGAATCGAAACTCCATTCTTCATTGAGGCCGCCAATCCCGCACGAGCAGCCGCCTGGTCCATGCGTCAGACTAATTCGGAAAAGGAAACCATATGTAGGCCGTGGCGAATGTGCGAAGTTTCCTTCAGGAAAGGAGGACCGTATATCACACATATTGCCATTACCATAATGATTACATGTGTACCCCGATTATATTTACATTCCAGATCTAGAGTGATCCGGATCACTCGCTCCTTCTGTTGTTGTCCCAAATTTTTTCTGATCAAATTCTGAAATATTGAAGGTAGTCGTCGAGTGTATGAAAAATTATTCTTGCAATAAATTCGTTTCTCTAACTAGACTCCTTGGACTATAGCAAAATATTTCACTTAATAATTTTGTCTGCACTTACGAGCGTTAGTCCAAAACTAGATTAGTTTTTTTTTAATTTTGCTCAAATATGGGGTTACCCCGGAACGCACCAGAAAGGAACGTAGCTCTATTTTAGTGTTCGTGATTGAGGGGGGGGTGTTCAAAATTTTAGTGTAAAGATATGGCCAAACAAACGTAAAACTTTTTGTTTATTTACACATGCTTTTGAAAATGTGCTTTTTCTATATGAAAACAATCTAATTTTAGTAGCCGGCCAAGTTTCGGCCATGTCCCTAAGGTGTTGCTCAGCATTACTATTTCGGTCTGCATATGCTCGCATTTTTTCATTGGTTTCATATTGATTATTATCCATGAGAAGAAAACCACATGTTCGACTGAAACGTTCTGGTTGTAGTTGGTGGTTTTTTTTGTCTTTTTTTATTCATATTTCTTGAAGACATTGTTAACTCATTGTATTCGTCATTGGTAATCCTAACCTAGAAATATTATTAAAGATTTGAGTTTTTATTTGTCTCAAAAGAAGGATTGAATATAAAATGTAGGTTTTTTTCCGTAAACAGTGGACAATATTCAGTTCTCTGAAGAGAAATATGAACACAAGGCTCATTACGGATGTTTTATGAGTGATTAGTTTGTAACAGTTTACCGGAAAAGGGACCGTAAAAATTTTTAGAGCTAGAGAACGCTTAAATAGCAAATTAAATTTTGAAAAAAAGGGAGAAAAAAAAAGAAAAACTACAGTCGGGCAATCAAAAAATAGGAAAAGTTAGTTGTACTACCGTTGTTTTGAAAAAAAAAACATTTTTGAACTCATTTATACTTCCTTTTTTGATTTTCATGTTTTATGTGATTTTTTTGACTTTGACCCGATTCGAGAGTCCTCCCTTCATCCTTCGATTTTTAAATTCATTTCAACGATGTTTTATTCAAGTTTTATTTGATTAGGGAACCTCTCCTCCATCAATTCGAACAATGGCTTTCGAAATTTCCGAATAAAGTAATACTTTTTCGAACTCATAGGTTCAAATTTTCCCTCTGCGTGAAGGCAATCAAGAAACTGATCTATATCCGACTCGAATAAACGCTCGGGTAATTATTTAATTTCATTCTCTGATTTGAAAAACTACTCGTAATTTTAAATATTGCCGAAAGATGCCCGAAAACGATTGAGATTTCAAATATTGCCGAAAGATGCCCGAAAACGATGAAATGAAACGATTTCAACTATTGCCGAAAGATGCCCGAAAACGATGAAATGATTTCTCTGCTGTTTTCGCGTCATTTCTCTGCTGTTGTTGTCGTAATGCACTAGCGTGGGTTAACGTGCTCTAGTATTTCTTTTGCCATGGAATATTTGGATCACTGGAATTTAACTGTATTTTTTAGTTTTTTTTCACATTAAAGAACTAGCTGCGAAAATCAAACTTCAGGGAATCAGACGCGTCATTTCTCTGCTGTTGTTGTCGTAATGCACTAGCGTGGGTTAACGTGCTCTAGTCGATACGCCATGGGTACTGTAGATTTCGTATCGCTGCGCCCTTTCACCGCGCGCGACGCCCCGCCGCGCTGCGACGATACAACCGGACCCCACCCCCTTAAAAAGCACAGTACATCCTCAGACATGAATTTTGAGATTTTTATGTAATTGTGTAGAAGACCCCTCCTGTATAACACGTGCCAAGTGCGAGATCTCATTTCCTCCAAATAAGCGAGATATAAGCGACCACCACAGGCCTGACCCCCTTCGCTCACCACCACAGGCCCGACCCACTAACAGATTTCCGAACTCGATAGCGGCTCGTTGGATGGATGAATTCCAACAAATCGTCGTTCATCAGTCCATTACCAGGCTGTCTCCTTATCCTGGCTTACACTCGCGTAACGATTACGAATGAAGAGAAATACAGGCCTGAGACAACTCGTCCACCAATTTTTCACCCTCAAAATCTAGGCATCTTTGAAGAGCCATGACTCTGTTCAAAGGGGGTCTTGGACGATTTCAAAGATACCACTTTGATCGGCGTGTGACTCTCTCCAAGATAAGCTTGAAACCTGAAAAATAATTTTTTTGGGTGTCCTGTGCAGTACACCCTCAGATATGTCATTCGAGATTTTCATGTAATTGTGTAGAAGGCTCCTCCTGTGTAACACGTGCCAAATGCGAGACCTCAATTCCTCCAAATAAGCGAGATATAGGCGACCACCACAGGCCCGACCCCCTTCGCTCACCACCACAGGCCCGATCCCCTTCCGGATTTTCGACCTCGATATCGGCTGGATGGATGGATGAATTCTTAACAAATCGCCGGTCTTCAGTCCATTGCCGGACTGTCTCCTTATCCTGGCTCACTCTCGCGCAACGATGGCGAATTAAGATAAATACAGACCTGAGACAACTCGTCCACCTATTTCACCCTCAAAATATTGGCATCTTTGAAGAGCCATAACTCTGTTCAAAGGGGGTTTTGGACGATTTCAGAGATATCACTGTCATCAGCGTGTGACTCTCTCCAAGACAAGCACGGAATCTGAAAATTAATTCTTTTGGGTGTCCTGTGCCTTTAAGGGGTATGAGATATTCACCCAAAAATGTTTTACACTTCCGTTTTCAGCCTTACTCTGAAAATTCAAGCAAATATGGATTTCGCTCATGCTTCGGCTTCACTCTCCATTGGGCAACGAGGCGATGAAATCGAGGCGATATTCATACTTGTTCAAAAATTCGGTCCAAACGTCGAAAGCTGATGTACCAACGGGTTCAGGACGATCGGGTGCCAAACACATGCTCTGCTTACTTTTCCAATCTGCTTCAAATTTTCTTGGATGGTCGACAAAGGTTGGCTAAACTATTTGACAATCCGTCTGACACGGACCTGCTTCCACTTCCGCCCTTGACACGCTGTTATCTAACGTTGATTGTCTTCCTCATCGATACGAGACGGAAAGATAAAAACTACGCCATTTGAACTTGAGAAACTATCTTTGGCATTAACGATTGTCCAATGCATTTGGATAAACATCGGAAATGTTTTTGGTAGCAACTGTTGCTTTACATCCTTCGCGAAACTGAAAAAGCATGCAATGCCAGCCGGATGTATACCTATTCCGGTATTTGACTGGCCATTTTACCCAAGATTGCGAAAAAATTGTGATTCAATGGCCTATAAGGAAACAAGTCACTATAACCTCACAATGTCTTTGGCACGCCTTTGAACCAAATATTGAGCCGGTAAATGACAATCTAGTGTTGAAATGAGCAGAAACAACATTACTTTCCATCCCGAAGCACAATGGTATGCTTTGTCGCTGTCATTAGCGACATTCATGACATTTAGCACAAATCGTGGCGGGTTCCGCATCGGAGCAACGGCACTGGCCGTCGTAGGAACAGTTGTCGCGTATCCGTCGCAGCGACTTGTCGCGGAGGGCTGAAGTACTGTAAATGTGCCGATGTTTGTCGTTGCCACTGTCGCTGATAAAGCGCACTGAGACAGTGACAGATTTGAAGGGCGAGAGGCGGTCGCTGTCGCTGTGCAGAGCGACGCGACCGCGTGTCCCAAAAGCATACCATTGGCCTGATACATTATCGCGGCGACTGATCAATAGCGTTTTTTTCTCACACATCGCCACGATGGTAGCAGGATCCCAGATTAAACGTGATGCTATGGCTTCTGAAGGAAGCCCGGGAGCGGTCGGTCCCACAGGGAAAGTCGGAAGCACGCTCGCATCGGTCTGAATCGGGCGGCGTCATCTGAGTCATCAGTCTCCGGTTCTGCCGCGACCGAGTGCAGTCGATTATGGTATTGATCCGTGTTACCTTTTCCCGCGTCATGCCATGTTACAATTTGGGTCTTTTGGCCTTCTGAACATTACTACATTACCTGTAATACAGTTGACTCACGACAAGCAACCTCAAGGCCATTGTCTATCAATCGTGATATGTTACAGTGATGTCGTCCTCTCATCGTTGAATTCATTCCCCTACTTATTTCCTCTGTTTGTCTTTTAATTCTCTTCTTATTTATTTTGTTATATAAACTAATCTAGTTCACCGCCGTTCTGTCGTGTATCTACTATTTTGGGGGCGGGGCAAATTTAGTTTCTTTGCGTGTGCGGAGCGAGGGGAGACACAGCGAGAAATGTGGTTGAGAACGAAACGCAGCACACGTGCGCGAACGACTGCAGTGAATTCGCCCCAACTCATATGATATGCAGGTTTCATGTTTTTCGCAATACCCATGTTTGCATCCGCTATATGTTATTATACGTTAACCATATTTAGCAGTGGCCTGTAAAAACAAATTCCACTATAAGCTCTACATTCAGGAGCACAATTGCAAATACCATGTTCTCCACAAATCTCAGTAAGTTATGTTCATTGCTTACTTTGCTTGCATTGATAAGCTGTGACGCAACGATCATTCCCATCTCTGTAGAAATTTTGTTTGCAAGCACAGGCAGGTGGAAGGCAAACGAATGGGCAGGCGATCGGACCCTAAACTTTACATTTCAGTCGAAGGTAGGCGTTTTCGAAATACAACCTACCTTGCCTACATTCTCGCATTTTCCCTCGCAGAGAGCTCCACAGTTGCTGATTTCCTCGTTCGCTCCACATGCTGAAAAAAAAACCTTCCGAAAGCAGTGTGTGGCCAAGATAGCTACAGCGTCTGAGTTGCAGAATAAGTAGGTTTAGAGATGATATTAATGACCTAGTCGGAAAATGGCCAAGAACGGGCTCGAAGGTCCTGAGATCGAAACCTTTTGCTTACGCAAAGCTCCTTCTACTCAGGCTCTACCCACAGACGTGAAGAAATAGAGGACCGTCAATCTGTTGAACATAGAGTGCAGAACTAATTTCGACTCAGCGCTTATCATAGACAAGTATAGGTGCCTACTTCTTGATATTTTGTTGTGTTGTGAAATTATTTCTTCGAGACACTTCTGTAATAAAATAATGCTATTTCTGCTCCTACTATGGTGAGAACGGTCGCCAACTCAATGGAACGTACTTGGGATCTTGAGATTTGAGCGGCGAAATCTACCGTCTAACTTAGCAAAGGCAACGCAATGCGGGTCGCCGAACGCACCGCACTCGACAACCCCTAGACTGCAAATAAGCGAATGGAGTGTGGATGTAAATGTTTGACAACAAGTCTTTTCAGTTGCACCGTTGACGCAAACTTTCTTTTCCTATCCTGAAGAATCTGATCAGGGAACGATTGAGCTACCTTTTTTCTATCAATTTTCATTACTCCACCACTTGGCATCGAGGAGGAAATTGAATACTGTGAGCAGTCTTCTGGGGAACATGGACACTAATAACTGGTGTGTCGTAGGAGGTTCCCGCACTTTTGTCAGAAAGCTGTTTAATCGAAATTGTCATGCTCTCAAAAATGAAAACTTTGGGATGATTGATGAATCAGCAAGAAATTGAATTGGCAATCTATCGGCACGACGAGCTGCAACTCACCTTTTGGTGAAGACTTCTTTGCGTCCGAATAGGCTGAAATTTGAAGAATTAGAATCTTCAGCAAGTAGCTTGATAGTGGGTTATAAGAGAACTCCAATTGAAACGCAATGAGAGAGCGAATTTATAGTTAGTGGGATAAGGTGGCATGGGTCCCGAGGCATCTATAGATCTGTCCCGTTCATTGTGCTGGGAAGGTACAATTATGACTACACCTCGAAATTTTCGCTGAACCCTAGGAGACGAAGTGTCGGGTCGATTTCCAACTGCTGAGCGAGAAGGATATACAACTAAATTATCCCACGAACAATGAGTAAATGTACTCGGTTCTCCAAATATACGAACAGCCCCGAAATTGAGGTTTGGAATTTAGCGATTTCTGGGGTAAAAAAACGTTACCACTGTTCCCTGTAACTCTAAAGATAGTAGCTACATCTCAAGTTATCCTTTCTGAAAACATTTTACCTATTATACATAATAATAAATATAATATAATTACACATACATACAACATCATATATTATTATTATTATTATTATTATTATTATTATTATTATTATTATTATTATTATTATTATTATTATTATTATTATTATTCAAAAAAAACGGCTAAGAGTTGACCGGTGAGCGTTGACCGTTCACTGTTGATCCGAGAATGTGCGGAATCCACTTACTCTGAAGTTTTCGATAATGTTACGAGCAGGTTAAAATGCTAAAATCATGCTTCGATGGGCCTTATGAGTGTGGAGAAACTTGCAGTTCAGTTATTGTTAGTTACAAATAGCGCCATTCGGCGGGCAACCTAGTAGACTTCGGAAGCGTGACAAATATTTGCAGGAACAACTAACTGAAAGGTTTTTGCAACCTCTTCGTTTATTGATCAGTTTAATCGTTTTTCACCCTTCATTGGCTCGTGCGTTACACGTCCTTTCTCAAATCTTTTTTCTTCGTTTACCAATCGGATGTTCTGTTAAAACCTATTATTGTTTACATTAATTTCAAAACGAGGAAACAAACACGAGTAAAAAAAATAAAACAGCGTGTTAAGAAGCCAGGTTTTGACGGCTCTGTGGAATTTGAATAACAGGAATCTGAAATACTTCAAAACTATTAGCAATACAGTCTTATTGGACTGCCTCGTTGGACTTGTGACCACATTATGTATGCAACATCCCGTTTATGCTTCTTCCGTTCAGGTGAACGTGGAAAAGTGAAAGAAACAGAAGACAAAAAGAAAAGATAGCAAAAGTAAGAATCACTTCTGGAACCCGTTTTAAGTACCTAAGTAACACCAATGTGTTAAATTTCTTCTTTTTGAAGCACTAACTTCATATGTAGCTGAGCAATACAATCAATTGTGGTGCGCCCGAAGCGCTCACCAGATTTGATTTTGAATCGACCCCATGCGCAACCTTTTTTTTTGAAATCTCAGTTCAGAGTGAACGAAGAAAATAGAGCTAAATTGCATTGAAAAAAGCGCAAAAAGTTGGTTTTATCGCTTAAAATGGTCTGGAATGGTTCACTGGTTTTCGAGTAAAAAGGGAAAGACCGCGCGTTTTTGTTGTTAGCCTTTGAAAAAAATGCTAAAGTTGCTCTCATGAAGGAATCCCGTGAGTCCATGTGGGTGTCATCATCTAGTGCTAATAGAAGCCAAAAAATTTTCTTTCATTAGAGGTAGATTAGGCGATTCTGAAGGAGACGAGTAGGGCCAGATTTAAATATTCACTACTGCTATTGCACATATTATTCAAATGCAAACTTCTAAAAATAAAGTTTTGCGGGGAGCAGTCAAGTGCCTGGGTTAGTAGGAGGAACCGAATGTTATATTACGCCTTGCCAAAACAGCCTGAACAGAGAAGAAAAAACTTTTTTTTAAACCGCAGTTATTTCTGCATTAAGTGCTCACTATTCTCACCTTAGGTGGTGGTTCAGTCAGGTTACAACACTTTTATTCTCCTATGAACGGTTTCAACCGCTCTCAATACATAGAGGCACATGCAAGTAACCAACACGCGGGCGTAGCCCCGCACCCCTATCGCCCGTCGTCGCAATGCGAACCCGCGGCGCCGCGACCTAATGGCCGCGGCGGGGGGTTCGCGTCGCGATCGGGCGATCGCGGCGCGACACTAATAGTTGGAATCAACATTTTAGAGAGTTACAGAACAGTTCCGAAAATGTTGCGAACACCTTAGGGCATGAGGCTGCGCAACTTACGATCACGATTTCAACAACTTACGGAAGACTTCGGTAAGATGTTGAAATTAGTGTTCGCAACATTTCTCAAATCTTCAGAGTAGGAGTGCGCCAAACGCCGGGGAGGGTGTACGGGACCCAACTGGAAGTGCGCCAGGCGCCGTGGAAAGTGTGCGGGACTCCACTGGAAGTGCGCCACGCGCCGTGTAACGTGTGCGCGACCCAACTGAAAGTGCGCCACGCGCCGTGTAATGTGTGCGGGACCCGACTGGGAGTGCGCCAAGCGCCGTGGAAAGTGTGCGGGACTCAACTGGAAGTGCGCCACGCGCCGTGTAAAGTGTGCGCGAACCCACCGGTAAAGCGTTCGAGACTCAACTAGGAGAGCGTCACGCGTCGGGGAAGGTGTGCGGGACCAAATTGTGAGTGCGCCAAGCGCCGGAGAAAGTGTGTGGGACGCGACTGTGAGTGCGTCACGCGTCGGGGAAGGTGTGTGGGACCAAATTGTGAGTGTTCCAAGCGCCGGGGAAAGTGTGTGGGACCCAACTGAGAGTGCGCCAAGCGCCGGTGAAAATGTGCGGGACTCAATTAGGAGTGCGTCACGCGTCGGGCAAGGTGTGTGGGACCACATTGTGAGTGTGCCAAGCGCCGGGGAAAGTGTGTGGGACCCGAAGGTGAGTGTGCCAAGCGCCGGAAACGTGTGTGGGACTCAACTGGGAGTGTGCCAAGCGCCGGGAAAAGTGTGTAGGATCCAACTGGGAGTGCGCCAAGCACCGGGTAAAGTGTGTGGTACCCAACTCGGAGAGCGCCCAGCGCCGGGGAAAGTGTGTGGGGCTCAATTGGGAGAACGTCCAGCGCCGGGGATAGTGTGAGGGACCTGAAGGTGAGTGTGCCAAGCGCCGGAAACGTGTGTGGGACTCAACTGGGAGTGTGCCAAGCGCCGGAAAAAGTGTGTGGGATTTAAATAGGAATGCGTCAAGCACCAGAGAAAGCGTGCGAGACCCAACCTGGGAGTGCGCAGGGCGCCGGAAAAAGTGTGTAGGGCCCACCTGGGAGTGCGCCATGCGCCGGGGAAAGTGTGCGGGACTCAACCAGGAGTGAGCCAAGCTCCGGGAAAAGTGTGTGGGACCCAACTGGGAGAGCGTCCAGCGCCGGTGAAAGTGTGCGGGACTCAACTAGGACTGCGCCGAGCGCCGGGGAAAGTGTGTGGGACTCCACTGTGAGTGTGCCCAGCGCCGGAAAAAGTGTGTGGGACTCAATTGGGAGAGCGTCCAGCGCCGGGGTAAGTGTGTGGGACCAAATTGTGAGTACGCAGAGCGCCATAAAAAAAGTGTGTAGGACCCAACAGGTAGTGCGTCAAGCGCCGGTGAAAGTGTGCGGGACTCAACTAGGACTGCGCCGAGCGCCGGGGAAAGTGTGTGGGACTCCACTGTGAGTGTGCCCAGCGCCGGAAAAAGTGTGTGGGACTCAATTGGGAGAGCGTCCAGCGCCGGGGTAAGTGTGTGGGACCAAATTGTGAGTACGCAGAGCGCCATAAAAGTGTGTAGGACCCAACTGGGAGTGCGCCAAGCGCCGGGGAAAGTGTGCGGGACTCGACTAGAGTGAGCCAAGCTCCGGGAAAAGTGCGTGGGACCCAACTGGGAGAGCGTCCAGCGCCGGGGTAAGTGTGCGGGACTCAACTAGGACTGCGCCGAGCGCCGGGGAAAGTGTGTGGGACTCCACTGTGAGTGTGCCCAGCGCCGGAAAAAGTGTGTGGGACTCAATTGGGAGAGCGTCCAGCGCCGGGGTAAGTGTGTGGGACCAAATTGTGAGTACGCAGAGCGCCATAAAAAAAGTGTGTAGGACCCAACAGGTAGTGCGTCAAGCGCCGGTGAAAGTGTGCGGGACTCAACTAGGACTGCGCCGAGCGCCGGGGAAAGTGTGTGGGACTCCACTGTGAGTGTGCCCAGCGCCGGAAAAAGTGTGTGGGACTCAATTGGGAGAGCGTCCAGCGCCGGGGTAAGTGTGTGGGACCAAATTGTGAGTACGCAGAGCGCCATAAAAAAGTGTGTAGGACCCAACTGGGAGTGCGCCAAGCGCCGGGGAAAGTGTGCGGGACTCGACTAGGAGTGAGCCAAGCTCCGGGAAAAGTGCGTGGGACCCAACTGGGAGAGCGTCCAGCGCCGGGGTAAGTGTGTGGGACCAAATTGTGAGTACGCAGAGCGCCATAAAAAAAGTGTGTAGGACCCAACAGGTAGTGCGTCAAGCGCCGGTGAAAGTGTGCGGGACTCAACTAGGACTGCGCCGAGCGCCGGGGAAAGTGTGTGGGACTCCACTGTGAGTGTGCCCAGCGCCGGAAAAAGTGTGTGGGACTCAATTGGGAGAGCGTCCAGCGCCGGGGTAAGTGTGTGGGACCAAATTGTGAGTACGCAGAGCGCCATAAAAAAGTGTGTAGGACCCAACTGGGAGTGCGCCAAGCGCCGGGGAAAGTGTGCGGGACTCGACTAGGAGTGAGCCAAGCTCCGGGAAAAGTGCGTGGGACCCAACTGGGAGAGCGTCCAGCGCCGGGGTAAGTGTGTGGGACCAAATTGTGAGTACGCAGAGCGCCATAAAAAAGTGTGTAGGACCCAACTGGGAGTGTGCCATGCGCCGGGGAAAGTGTGCGGGACTCAACTAGGAGTGAGTCAAGCTCCGGGAAAAGTGTGCGGGACCCGACTGGAAGTGCGCGCGCGACGTGCTGTGGAAATTGTGTGGGACCCAACTGGAAGTGTGCCACGCGCCGTGGAAAGTGTGCGGGACTCAACTGGAAGTGCGCCACGCGCCGTGTAAAGTGTGCGGGACCCGACTGGGAGTGCGCCATGCGCCGGGGAAAGTGTGCGGGACTCAACCAGGAGTGAGCCAAGCTCCGGGAAAAGTGTGTGGGACCCAACTGGGAGAGCGTCCAGCGCCGGTGAAAGTGTGCGGGACTCAACTAGGACTGCGCCGAGCGCCGGGGAAAGTGTGTGGGACTCCACTGTGAGTGTGCCCAGCGCCGGAAAAAGTGTGTGGGACTCAATTGGGAGAGCGTCCAGCGCCGGGGTAAGTGTGTGGGACCAAATTGTGAGTACGCAGAGCGCCATAAAAAAAGTGTGTAGGACCCAACAGGTAGTGCGTCAAGCGCCGGTGAAAGTGTGCGGGACTCAACTAGGACTGCGCCGAGCGCCGGGGAAAGTGTGTGGGACTCCACTGTGAGTGTGCCCAGCGCCGGAAAAAGTGTGTGGGACTCAATTGGGAGAGCGTCCAGCGCCGGGGTAAGTGTGTGGGACCAAATTGTGAGTACGCAGAGCGCCATAAAAAAGTGTGTAGGACCCAACTGGGAGTGCGCCAAGCGCCGGGGAAAGTGTGCGGGACTCGACTAGGAGTGAGCCAAGCTCCGGGAAAAGTGCGTGGGACCCAACTGGGAGAGCGTCCAGCGCCGGGGTAAGTGTGCGGGACTCAACTAGGACTGCGCCGAGCGCCGGGGAAAGTGTGTGGGACTCCACTGTGAGTGTGCCCAGCGCCGGAAAAAGTGTGTGGGACTCAATTGGGAGAGCGTCCAGCGCCGGGGTAAGTGTGTGGGACCAAATTGTGAGTACGCAGAGCGCCATAAAAAAAGTGTGTAGGACCCAACAGGTAGTGCGTCAAGCGCCGGTGAAAGTGTGCGGGACTCAACTAGGACTGCGCCGAGCGCCGGGGAAAGTGTGTGGGACTCCACTGTGAGTGTGCCCAGCGCCGGAAAAAGTGTGTGGGACTCAATTGGGAGAGCGTCCAGCGCCGGGGTAAGTGTGTGGGACCAAATTGTGAGTACGCAGAGCGCCATAAAAAAGTGTGTAGGACCCAACTGGGAGTGCGCCAAGCGCCGGGGAAAGTGTGCGGGACTCGACTAGGAGTGAGCCAAGCTCCGGGAAAAGTGCGTGGGACCCAACTGGGAGGCGTCCAGCGCCGGGGTAAGTGTGTGGGACCAAATTGTGAGTACGCAGAGCGCCATAAAAAGTGTGTAGGACCCAACAGGTAGTGCGTCAAGCGCCGGTGAAAGTGTGCGGGACTCAACTAGGACTGCGCCGAGCGCCGGGGAAAGTGTGTGGGACTCCACTGTGAGTGTGCCCAGCGCCGGAAAAAGTGTGTGGGACTCAATTGGGAGAGCGTCCAGCGCCGGGGTAAGTGTGTGGGACCAAATTGTGAGTACGCAGAGCGCCATAAAAAGTGTGTAGGACCCAACTGGGAGTGCGCCAAGCGCCGGGGAAAGTGTGCGGGACTCGACTAGGAGTGAGCCAAGCTCCGGGAAAAGTGCGTGGGACCCAACTGGGAGAGCGTCCAGCGCCGGGGTAAGTGTGTGGGACCAAATTGTGAGTACGCAGAGCGCCATAAAAAAAGTGTGTAGGACCCAACTGGGAGTGTGCCATGCGCCGGGGAAAGTGTGCGGGACTCAACTAGGAGTGAGTCAAGCTCCGGGAAAAGTGTGCGGGACCCGACTGGAAGTGCGCGCGCGACGTGCTGTGGAAATTGTGTGGGACCCAACTGGAAGTGCGCCACGCGCCGTGGAAAGTGTGCGGGACTCAACTGGAAGTGCGCCACGCGCCGTGTAAAGTGTGCGGGACCCGACTGGGAGTGCGCCAAGCGCCGAGGAAAGAGTGCGGGACTCAACTAGGAGTGAGTCAAGCTCCGGGAAAAGTGTGCGGGACTCAACTAGGAGTGAGTCAAGCTCCGGGAAAAGTGTGCGGGACCCGACTGGAAGTGCGCGCGCGACGCGCCGTGGAAATTGTGTGGGACCCAACTGGAAGTGCGCCACCGCCGTGTAACGTGTGCGCGACCCAACTGAAATTGCGCCACGCGCCGTGTAAAGTGTGCGGGACCCGACTGGGAGTGCGCCAAGCGCCGTGGAAAGTGTGCGGGACTCAACTGGAAGTGCGCCACGCGCCGTGTAAAGTGTGCGGGACCCGACTGGAAGTGCGCGCGCGACGCGCCGTGGAAATTGTGTGGGACCCAACTGGAAGTGCGGCACGCGCCGTGGAAAGTGTGCGGACTCAACTGGAAGTGCCCCACCGCCGTGTACCCTGTGCGCGACCCAGCTCAAAGTGCGCCACGCGCCGTGTAAAGTGTGCAGGACCCGACTGGGAGTGCGCCAAGCGCCGTGGAAAGTGTGCGGGACTCAACTGGAAGTGCGTCACGCGCCGTGTAAAGTGTGCGGGACCCGACTGGAAGTGCGCGCGCGACGCGCCGTGGAAATTGTGTGGGACCCAACTGGAAGTGCGCCACGCGCCGTGGAAAGTGTGCGCGAACCCACCGGTAAAGCGTTCGAGACTCAACTAGGAGAGCGTCACGCGTCGGGGAAGGTGTACGGGACCAAATTGTGAGTGCGCCAAGCGCCGGAGAAAGTGTGTGGGACGCGACTGTGAGTGCGTCACGCATCGGGGAAGGTGTGTGGGACCAAATTGTGAGTGTGCCAAGCGCCGGGGAAAGTGTGTTGGACCCAACTGAGAGTGTGCCAAGCGCCGGAAAAAGTGTGTGGGATTTAAATAGGAATGCGTCAAGCACCAGAGAAAGCGTGCGAGACCCAACCTGGGAGTGCGCAGGGCGCCGGAAAAAGTGTGTAGGGCCCAACTGGGAGTGCGCCATGCGCCGGGGAAAGTGTGCGGGACTCAACCAGGAGTGAGCCAAGCTCCGGGAAAAGTGTGTGGGACCCAACTGGGAGAGCGTCCAGCGCCGGGGTAAGTGTGTGGGACCAAATTGTGAGTACGCAGAGCGCCATAAAAAAAGTGTGTAGGACCCAACAGGTAGTGCGTCAAGCGCCGGTGAAAGTGTGCGGGACTCAACTAGGACTGCGCCGAGCGCCGGGGAAAGTGTGTGGGACTCCACTGTGAGTGTGCCCAGCGCCGGAAAAAGTGTGTGGGACTCAATTGGGAGAGCGTCCAGCGCCGGGGTAAGTGTGTGGGACCAAATTGTGAGTACGCAGAGCGCCATAAAAAAGTGTGTAGGACCCAACTGGGAGTGCGCCAAGCGCCGGGGAAAGTGTGCGGGACTCGACTAGGAGTGAGCCAAGCTTCGGGAAAAGTGTGTAGGACCCAACTGGGAGTGCGCCAAGCGCCGGGGTAAGTGTGTGGGACCAAATTGTGAGTACGCAGAGCGCCATAAAAAAAGTGTGTAGGACCCAACTGGGAGTGTGCCAAGCGCCGAGCAAAGAGTGCGGGACTCAACTAGGAGTGAGTCAAGCTCCGGGAAAAGTGTGCGGGACCCGACTGGAAGTGCGCGCGCGACGTGCTGTGGAAATTGTGTGGGACCCAACTGGAAGTGCGCCACGCGCCGTGGAAAGTGTGCGGGACTCAACTGGAAGTGCGCCACCGCCGTGTAACGTGTGCGCGACCCAACTGAAAGTGCGCCACGCGCCGTGTAAAGTGTGCGGGACCCGACTGGGAGTGCGCCAAGCGCCGAGGAAAGAGTGCGGGACTCAACTAGGAGTGAGTGAAGCTCCGGGAAAAGTGTGCGGGACCCGACTGGAAGTGCGCGCGCCACGCGCCGTGGAAATTGTGTGGGACCCAACTGGAAGTGCGCCACCGCCGTGTAACGTGTGCGCGACCCAACTGAAATTGCGCCACGCGCCGTGTAAAGTGTGCGGGACCCGACTGGGAGTGCGCCAAGCGCCGTGGAAAGTGTGCGGGACTCAACTGGAAGTGCGCCACGCGCCGTGTAAAGTGTGCGGGACCCGACTGGAAGTGCGCGCGCGACGCGCCGTGGAAATTGTGTGGGACCCAACTGGAAGTGCGCCACGCGCCGTGGAAAGTGTGCGGGACTCAACTGGAAGTGCGCCACCGCCGTGTAACGTGTGCGCGACCCAACTGAAAGTGCGCCACGCGCCGTGTAAAGTGTGCAGGACCCGACTGGGAGTGCGCCAAGCGCCGTGGAAAGTGTGCGGGACTCAACTGGAAGTGCGTCACGCGCCGTGTAAAGTGTGCGGGACCCGACTGGAAGTGCGCGCGCGACGCGCCGTGGAAATTGTGTGGGACCCAACTGGAAGTGCGCCACGCGCCGTGGAAAGTGTGCGCGAACCCACCGGTAAAGCGTTCGAGACTCAACTAGGAGAGCGTCACGCGTCGGGGAAGGTGTACGGTACCAAATTGTGAGTGCGCCAAGCGCCGGAGAAAGTGTGTGGGACGCGACTGTGAGTGCGTCACGCATCGGGGAAAGTGTGTGGGACCAAATTGTGAGTGTGCCAAGCGCCGGGGAAAGTGTGTTGGACCCAACTGAGAGTGTGCCAAGCGCCGGAAAAAGTGTGTGGGATTTAAATAGGAATGCGTCAGGCACCAGAGAAAGCGTGCGAGACCCAACCTGGGAGTGCGTAGGGCGCCGGAAAAAGTGTGTAGGGCCCAACTGGGAGTGCGCCATGCGCCGGTGAAAGTGTGCGGGACTCAACCAGGAGTGAGCCAAGCTCCGGGAAAAGTGTGTGGGACCCAACTGGGAGAGCGTCCAGCGCCGGGGTAAGTGTGTGGGACCAAATTGTGAGTACGCAGAGCGCCATAAAAAAAGTGTGTAGGACCCAACAGGTAGTGCGTCAAGCGCCGAGGAAAGAGTGCGTGACTCAACTGGAAGTGCGTCACGCGCCGTGTAAAGTGTGCGGGACCCGACTGGAAGTGCGCGCGCGACGCGCCGTGGAAATTGTGTGGGACCCAACTGGAAGTGCGCCACGCGCCGTGGAAAGTGTGCGCGAACCCACCGGTAAAGCGTTCGAGACTCAACTAGGAGAGCGTCACGCGTCGGGGAAGGTGTACGGTACCAAATTGTGAGTGCGCCAAGCGCCGGAGAAAGTGTGTGGGACGCGACTGTGAGTGCGTCACGCATCGGGGAAAGTGTGTGGGACCAAATTGTGAGTGTGCCAAGCGCCGGGGAAAGTGTGTTGGACCCAACTGAGAGTGTGCCAAGCGCCGGAAAAAGTGTGTGGGATTTAAATAGGAACGCGTCAGGCACCAGAGAAAGCGTGCGAGACCCAACCTGCGAGTGCGGAGGGCGCCGGAAAAAGTGTGTAGGGCCCAACTGGGAGTGCGCCATGCGCCGGGGAAAGTGTGCGGGACTCAACCAGGAGTGAGCCAAGCTCCGGGAAAAGTGTGTGGGACCCAACTGGGAGAGCGTCCAGCGCCGGGGTAAGTGTGTGGGACCAAATTGTGAGTACGCAGAGCGCCATAAAAAAGTGTGTAGGACCCAACTGGGAGTGCGCCAAGCGCCGGGGAAAGTGTGCGGGACTCGACTAGGAGTGAGCCAAGCTTCGGGAAAAGTGTGTAGGACCCAACTGGGAGTGCGCCAAGCGCCGGGGAAAGTGTGCGGGACTCGACTAGGAGTGAGCCAAGCGCCGAGAAAAGTGTGTTCGACCCAACTGGGAGTGCGCCAAGCGCCGGGGAAAGTGTGCGGGACTCGACTAGGAGTGAGCCAAGCTTCGGGAAAAGTGTGTAGGACCCAACTGGAAGTGCGTCACGCGCCGTGTAAAGTGTGCGGGATCCGACTGGAAGTGCGCGCGCGACGCGCCGTGGAAATTGTGTGGGACCCAACTGGAAGTGCGCCACGCGCCGTGGAAAGTGTGCGCGAACCCACCGGTAAAGCGTTCGAGACTCAACTAGGAGAGCGTCACGCGTCGGGGAAGGTGTACGGTACCAAATTGTGAGTGCGCCAAGCGCCGGAGAAAGTGTGTGGGACGCGACTGTGAGTGCGTCACGCATCGGGGAAAGTGTGTGGGACCAAATTGTGAGTGTGCCAAGCGCCGGGGAAAGTGTGTTGGACCCAACTGAGAGTGTGCCAAGCGCCGGAAAAAGTGTGTGGGATTTAAATAGGAATGCGTCAAGCACCAGAGAAAGCGTGCGAGACCCAACCTGGGAGTGCGCAGGGCGCCGGAAAAAGTGTGTAGGGCCCAACTGGGAGTGCGCCATGCGCCGGGGAAAGTGTGCGGGACTCAACCAGGAGTGAGCCAAGCTCCGGGAAAAGTGTGTGGGACCCAACTGGGAGAGCGTCCAGCGCCGGGGTAAGTGTGTGGGACCAAATTGTGAGTACGCAGAGCGCCATAAAAAAAGTGTGTAGGACCCAACAGGTAGTGCGTCAAGCGCCGAGGAAAGAGTGCGGGACTCAACTAGGAGTGAGTCAAGCTCCGGGAAAAGTGTGCGGGACCCGACTGGAAGTGCGCGCGCGACGCGCCGTGGAAATTGTGTGGGACCCAACTGGAAGTGCGCCACGCGCCGTGGAAAGTGTGCGCGAACCCACCGGTAAAGCGTTCGAGACTCAACTAGGAGAGCGTCACGCGTCGGGGAAGGTGTACGGTACCAAATTGTGAGTGCGCCAAGCGCCGGAGAAAGTGTGTGGGACGCGACTGTGAGTGCGTCACGCATCGGGGAAAGTGTGTGGGACCAAATTGTGAGTGTGCCAAGCGCCGGGGAAAGTGTGTTGGACCCAACTGAGAGTGTGCCAAGCGCCGGAAAAAGTGTGTGGGATTTAAATAGGAATGCGTCAAGCACCAGAGAAAGCGTGCGAGACCCAACCTGGGATTGCGCAGGGCGCCGGAAAAAGTGTGTAGGGCCCAACTGGGAGTGCGCCATGCGCCGGGGAAAGTGTGCGGGACTCAACCAGGAGTGAGCCAAGCTCCGGGAAATTGTGTGGGACCCAACTGGAAGTGCGTCCAGCGCCGGGGTAAGTGTGTGGGACCAAATTGTGAGTACGCAGAGCGCCATAAAAAAGTGTGTAGGACCCAACAGGTAGTGCGTCAAGCGCCGAGGAAAGAGTGCGGGACTCAACTAGGAGTGAGTCAAGCTCCGGGAAAAGTGTGCGGGACCCGACTGGAAGTGCGCGCGCGACGTGCTGTGGAAATTGTGTGGGACCCAACTGGAAGTGCGCCACGCGCCGTGGAAAGTGTGCGCGAACCCACCGGTAAAGCGTTCGAGACTCAACTAGGAGAGCGTCACGCGTCGGGGAAGGTGTACGGTACCAAATTGTGAGTGCGCCAAGCGCCGGAGAAAGTGTGTGGGACGCGACTGTGAGTGCGTCACGCATCGGGGAAAGTGTGTGGGACCAAATTGTGAGTGTGCCAAGCGCCGGGGAAAGTGTGTTGGACCCAACTGAGAGTGTGCCAAGCGCCGGAAAAAGTGTGTGGGATTTAAATAGGAATGCGTCAAGCACCAGAGAAAGCGTGCGAGACCCAACCTGGGAGTGCGCAGGGCGCCGGAAAAAGTGTGTAGGGCCCAACTGGGAGTGCGCCATGCGCCGGGGAAAGTGTGCGGGACTCAACCAGGAGTGAGCCAAGCTCCGGGAAAAGTGTGTGGGACCCAACTGGGAGAGCGTCCAGCGCCGGGGTAAGTGTGTGGGACCAAATTGTGAGTACGCAGAGCGCCATAAAAAAGTGTGTAGGACCCAACTGGGAGTGCGCCAAGCGCCGGGGAAAGTGTGCGGGACTCGACTAGGAGTGAGCCAAGCTTCGGGAAAAGTGTGTAGGACCCAACTGGGAGTGCGCCAAGCGCCGAAGAAAGTGTGCGGGACTCGACTAGGAGTGAGCCAAGCTTCGGGAAAAGTGCGTGGGACCCAACTGGGAGAGCGTCCAGCGCCGGGGTAAGTGTGTGGGACCAAATTGTGAGTACGCAGAGCGCCATAAAAAAAGTGTGTAGGACCCAACTGGGAGTGTGCCAAGCGCCGAGGAAAGAGTGCGGGACTCAACTAGGAGTGAGTCAAGCTCCGGGAAAAGTGTGCGGGACCCGACTGGAAGTGCGCGCGCGACGTGCTGTGGAAATTGTGTGGGACCCAACTGGAAGTGCGCCACGCGCCGTGGAAAGTGTGCGGGACTCAACTGGAAGTGCGCCACCGCCGTGTAACGTGTGCGCGACCCAACTGAAAGTGCGCCACGCGCCGTGTAAAGTGTGCGGGACCCGACTGGGAGTGCGCCAAGCGCCGAGGAAAGAGTGCGGGACTCAACTAGGAGTGAGTGAAGCTCCGGGAAAAGTGTGCGGGACCCGACTGGAAGTGCGCGCGCCACGCGCCGTGGAAATTGTGTGGGACCCAACTGGAAGTGCGCCACCGCCGTGTAACGTGTGCGCGACCCAACTTAAATTGCGCCACGCGCCGTGTAAAGTGTGCGGGACCCGACTGGGAGTGCGCCAAGTGCCGTGGAAAGTGTGCGGGACTCAACTGTAAGTGCGCCACGCGCCGTGTAAAGTGTGCGGGACCCGACTGGAAGTGCGCGCGCGACGCGCCGTGGAAATTGTGTGGGACCCAACTGGAAGTGCGCCACGCGCCGTGGAAAGTGTGCGGGACTCAACTGGAAGTGCGCCACCGCCGTGTAACGTGTGCGCGACCCAACTGAAAGTGCGCCACGCGCCGTGTAAAGTGTGCAGGACCCGACTGGGAGTGCGCCAAGCGCCGTGGAAAGTGTGCGGGACTCAACTGGAAGTGCGTCACGCGCCGTGTAAAGTGTGCGGGACCCGACTGGAAGTGCGCGCGCGACGCGCCGTGGAAATTGTGTGGGACCCAACTGGAAGTGCGCCACGCGCCGTGGAAAGTGTGCGCGAACAAACCGGTAAAGCGTTCGAGACTCAACTAGGAGAGCGTCACGCGTCGGGGAAGGTGTACGGTACCAAATTGTGAGTGCGCCAAGCGCCGGAGAAAGTGTGTGGGACGCGACTGTGAGTGCGTCACGCATCGGGGAAAGTGTGTGGGACCAAATTGTGAGTGTGCCAAGCGCCGGGGAAAGTGTGTTGGACCCAACTGAGAGTGTGCCAAGCGCCGGAAAAAGTGTGTGGGATTTAAATAGGAATGCGTCAAGCACCAGAGAAAGCGTGCGAGACCCAACCTGGGAGTGCGCAGGGCGCCGGAAAAAGTGTGTAGGGCCCAACTGGGAGTGCGCCATGCGCCGGGGAAAGTGTGCGGGACTCAACCAGGAGTGAGCCAAGCTCCGGGAAAAGTGTGTGGGACCCAACTGGGAGAGCGTCCAGCGCCGGGGTAAGTGTGTGGGACCAAATTGTGAGTACGCAGAGCGCCATAAAAAAAGTGTGTAGGACCCAACTGGGAGTGTGCCAAGCGCCGAGGAAAGAGTGCGAGACTCAACTAGGAGTGAGTCAAGCTCCGGGAAAAGTGTGCGGGACCCGACTGGAAGTGCGCGCGCGACGTGCTGTGGAAATTGTGTGGGACCCAACTGGAAGTGCGCCACGCGCCGTGGAAAGTGTGCGGGACTCAACTGGAAGTGCGCCACCGCCGTGTAACGTGTGCGCGGCCCAACTGAAAGTGCGCCACGCGCCGTGTAAAGTGTGCGGGACCCGACTGGGAGTGCGCCAAGCGCCGAGGAAAGAGTGCGGGACTCAACTAGGAGTGAGTGAAGCTCCGGGAAAAGTGTGTGGGACCCGACTGGAAGTGCGCGCGCCACGCGCCGTGGAAATTGTGTGGGACCCAACTGGAAGTGCGCCACCGCCGTGTAACGTGTGCGCGACACAACTGAAATTGCGCCACGCGCCGTGTAAAGTGTGCGGGACCCGACTGGGAGTGCGCCAAGCGCCGTGGAAAGTGTGCGGGACTCAACTGGAAGTGCGCCACGCGCCGTGTAAAGTGTGCGGGACCCGACTGGAAGTGCGCGCGCGACGCGCCGTGGAAATTGTGTGGGACCCAACTGGAAGTGCGCCACGCGCCGTGGAAAGTGTGCGGGACTCAACTGGAAGTGCGCCACCGCCGTGTAACGTGTGCGCGACCCAACTGAAAGTGCGCCACGCGCCGTGTAAAGTGTGTGGGACCCAACTGGAAGTGCGCCACGCGCCGTGGAAAGTGTGCGGGACCCGACTGGAAGTGCGCGCGCGACGCGCCGTGGAAATTGTGTGGGACCCAACTGGAAGTGCGCGCGCGACGCGCCGTGGAAATTGTGTGGGACCCAACTGGAAGTGCGCCACGCGCCGTGGAAAGTGTGCGGGACCCGACTGGAAGTGCGCGCGCGACGCGCCGTGGAAATTGTGTGGGACCCAACTGGAAGTGCGCCACGCGCCGTGGAAAGTGTGCGCGAACCCACCGGTAAAGTGTTCGAGACTCAACTAGGAGAGCGTCACGCGTCGGGGAAGGTGTACGGTACCAAATTGTGAGTGCGCCAAGCGCCGGAGAAAGTGTGTGGGACGCGACTGTGAGTGCGTCACGCATCGGGAAAGTGTGTGGGACCAAATTGTGAGTGTGCCAAGCGCCGGGGAAAGTGTGTTGGACCCAACTGAGAGTGTGCCAAGCGCCGGAAAAAGTGTGTGGGATTTAAATAGGAATGCGTCAAGCACCAGAGAAAGCGTGCGAGACCCAACCTGGGAGTGCGCAGGGCGCCGGAAAAAGTGTGTAGGGCCCAACTGGGAGTGCGCCATGCGCCGGGGAAAGTGTGCGGGACTCAACCAGGAGTGAGCCAAGCTCCGGGAAAAGTGTGTGGGACCCAACTGGGAGAGCGTCCAGCGCCGGGGTAAGTGTGTGGGACCAAATTGTGAGTACGCAGAGCGCCATAAAAAAGTGTGTAGGACCCAACAGGTAGTGCGTCAAGCGCCGGTGAAAGTGTGCGGGACTCAACTAGGACTGCGCCGAGCGCCGGGGAAAGTGTGTGGGACTCCACTGTGAGTGTGCCCAGCGCCGGAAAAAGTGTGTGGGACTCAATTGGGAGAGCGTCCAGCGCCGGGGTAAGTGTGTGGGACCAAATTGTGAGTACGCAGAGCGCCATAAAAAAGTGTGTAGGACCCAACTGGGAGCGCGCCAAGCGCCGGGGAAAGTGTGCGGGACTCGACTAGGAGTGAGCCAAGCTCCGGGAAAAGTGCGTGGGACCCAACTGGGAGAGCGTCCAGCGCCGGGGTAAGTGTGTGGGACTCAACTAGGAGTGAGTCAAGCTCCGGGAAAAGTGTGCGGGACCCGACTGGAAGTGCGCGCGCGACGTGCTGTGGAAATTGTGTGGGACCCAACTGGAAGTGCGCCACGCGCCGTGGAAAGTGTGCGGGACTCAACTGGAAGTGCGCCACCGCCGTGTAACGTGTGCGCGGCCCAACTGAAAGTGCGCCACGCGCCGTGTAAAGTGTGCGGGACCCGACTGGGAGTGCGCCAAGCGCCGAGGAAAGAGTGCGGGACTCAACTAGGAGTGAGCCAAGCTTCGGGAAAAGTGCGTGGGACCCAACTGGGAGAGCGTCCAGCGCCGGGGTAAGTGTGTGGGACCAAATTGTGAGTACGCAGGGCGCCGGAAAAAGTGTGTAGGGCCCAACTGGGAGTGCGCCATGCGCCGGGGAAAGTGTGCGGGACTCAACCAGGAGTGAGCCAAGCTCCGGGAAAAGTGTGTGGGACCCAACTGGGAGAGCCAGCGCCGGGGTAAGTGTGTGGGACCAAATTGTGAGTACGCAGAGCGCCATAAAAAAGTGTGTAGGACCCAACTGGAAGTGCGCCAAGCGCCGGGGAAAGTGTGCGGGACTCGACTAGGAGTGAGTCAAGCTCCGGGAAAAGTGTGCGGGACCCGACTGGAAGTGCGCGCGCGACGCGCTGTGGAAATTGTGTGGGACCCAACTGGAAGTGCGCCACGCGCCGTGGAAAGTGTGCGGGACTCAACTGGAAGTGCGCCACCGCCGTGTAACGTGTGCGCGACCCAACTGAAAGTGCGCCACGCGCCGTGTAAAGTGTGCAGGACCCGACTGGGAGTGCGCCAAGCGCCGTTGAAAGTGTGCGGGACTCAACTGGAAGTGCGTCACGCGCCGTGTAAAGTGTGCGGGACCCGACTGGAAGTGCGCGCGCCACGCGCCGTGGAAATTGTGTGGGACCCAACTGGAAGTGCGCCACGCGCCGTGGAAAGTGTGCGGGACTCAACTGGAAGTGCGCCACCGCCGTGTAACGTGTGCGCGACCCAACTGAAAGTGCGCCACGCGCCGTGTAAAGTGTGCGGGACCCGACTGGGAGTGCGCCAAGCGCCGAGGAAAGAGTGCGGGACTCAACTAGGAGTGAGTGAAGCTTCGGGAAAAGTGTGCGGGACCCGACTGGAAGTGCGCGCGCCACGCGCCGTGGAAATTGTGTGGGACCCAACTGGAAGTGCGCCACCGCCGTGTAACGTGTGCGCGACCCAACTTAAATTGCGCCACGCGCCGTGTAAAGTGTGCGGGACCCGACTGGGAGTGCGCCAAGTGCCGTGGAAAGTGTGCGGGACTCAACTGGAAGTGCGCCACGCGCCGTGTAAAGTGTGCGGGACCCGACTGGAAGTGCGCGCGCGACGCGCCGTGGAAATTGTGTGGGACCCAACTGGAAGTGCGCCACGCGCCGTGGAAAGTGTGCGGGACTCAACTGGAAGTGCGCCACCGTCGTGTAACGTGTGCGCGACCCAACTGAAAGTGCGCCACGCGCCGTGTAAAGTGTGCAGGACCCGACTGGGAGTGCGCCAAGCGCCGTGGAAAGTGTGCGGGACTCAACTGGAAGTGCGTCACGCGCCGTGTAAAGTGTGCGGGACCCGACTGGAAGTGCGCGCGCGACGCGCCGTGGAAATTGTGTGGGACCCAACTGGAAGTGCGCCACGCGCCGTGGAAAGTGTGCGCGAACAAACCGGTAAAGCGTTCGAGACTCAACTAGGAGAGCGTCACACGTCGGGGAAGGTGTACGGTACCAAATTGTGAGTGCGCCAAGCGCCGGAGAAAGTGTGTGGGACGCGACTGTGAGTGCGTCACGCATCGGGGAAAGTGTGTGGGACCAAATTGTGAGTGTGCCAAGCGCCGGGGAAAGTGTGTTGGACCCAACTGAGAGTGTGCCAAGCGCCGGAAAAAGTGTGTGGGATTTAAATAGGAATGCGTCAAGCACCAGAGAAAGCGTGCGAGACCCAACCTGGGAGTGCGCAGGGCGCCGGAAAAAGTGTGTAGGGCCCAACTGGGAGTGCGCCATGCGCCGGGGAAAGTGTGCGGGACTCAACCAGGAGTGAGCCAAGCTCCGGGAAAAGTGTGTGGGACCCAACTGGGAGAGCGTCCAGCGCCGGGGTAAGTGTGTGGGACCAAATTGTGAGTACGCAGAGCGCCATAAAAAAAGTGTGTAGGACCCAACAGGTAGTGCGTCAAGCGCCGATGAAAGTGTGCGGGACTCAACTAGGACTGCGCCGAGCGCCGGGGAAAGTGTGTAGGACCCAACTGGGAGTGCGCCAAGCGCCGGGGAAAGTGTGCGGGACTCGACTAGGAGTGAGCCAAGCTTCGGGAAAAGTGCGTGGGACCCAACTGGGAGAGCGTCCAGCGCCGGGGTAAGTGTGTGGGACCAAATTGTGAGTACGCAGAGCGCCATAAAAAAGTGTGTAGGACCCAACTGGGAGTGTGCCAAGCGCCGAGGAAAGAGTGCGGGACTCAACTAGGAGTGAGTCAAGCTCCGGGAAAAGTGTGCGGGACCCGACTGGAAGTGCGCGCGCGACGTGCTGTGGAAATTGTGTGGGACCCAACTGGAAGTGCGCCACGCGCCGTGGAAAGTGTGCGGGACTCAACTGGAAGTGCGCCACCGCCGTGTAACGTGTGCGCGACCCAACTGAAAGTGCGCCACGCGCCGTGTAAAGTGTGCGGGACCCGACTGGGAGTGCGCCAAGCGCCGAGGAAAGAGTGCGGGACTCAACTAGGAGTGAGTGAAGCTCCGGGAAAAGTGTGTGGGACCCGACTGGAAGTGCGCGCGCCACGCGCCGTGGAAATTGTGTGGGACCCAACTGGAAGTGCGCCACCGCCGTGTAACGTGTGCGCGACACAACTGAAATTGCGCCACGCGCCGTGTAAAGTGTGCGGACCCGACTGGGAGTGCGCCGAGCGCCGTGGAAAGTGTGCGGGACTCAACTGGAAGTGCGCCACGCGCCGTGTAAAGTGTGCGGGACCCGACTGGAAGTGCGCGCGCGACGCGCTGTGGAAATTGTGTGGGACCCAACTGGAAGTGCGCCACGCGCCGTGGAAAGTGTGCGGGACTCAACTGGAAGTGCGCCACCGCCGTGTAACGTGGGCGCGACCCAACTGAAAGTGCGCCACGCGCCGTGTAGCGTGGGACCCAACTGGAAGTGCGCCACGCGCCGTGTAAAGTGTGCGGGACCCGACTGGAAGTGCGCGCGACGCGCCGTGGAAATTGTGGGACCCAACTGGAAGTGCGCGCGCGACGCGCCGTGGAAATTGTGTGGGACCCAACTGGAAGTGCGCCACGCGCCGTGGAAAGTGTGCGGGACCCGACTGGAAGTGCGCGCGCGACGCGCCGTGGAAATTGTGTGGGACCCAACTGGAAGTGCGCCACGCGCCGTGGAAAGTGTGCGCGAACCCACCGGTAAAGCGTTCGAGACTCAACTAGGAGAGCGTCACGCGTCGGGGAAGGTGTACGGTACCAAATTGTGAGTGCGCCAAGCGCCGGAGAAAGTGTGTGGGACGCGACTGTGAGTGCGTCACGCATCGGGAAAGTGTGTGGGACCAACCTGGGAGTGCGCAGGGCGCCGGAAAAAGTGTGTAGGGCCCAACTGGGAGTGCGCCATGCGCCGGGGAAAGTGTGCGGGACTCAACTAGGACTGCGCCGAGCGCCGGGGAAAGTGTGTGGGACTCCACTCTGAGTGTGCCCAGCGCCGGAAAAAGTGTGTGGGACTCAATTGGGAGAGCGTCCAGCGCCGGGGTAAGTGTGTGGGACCAAATTGTGAGTACGCAGAGCGCCATAAAAAAGTGTGTAGGACCCAACTGGGAGCGCGCCAAGCGCCGGGGAAAGTGTGCGGGACTCGACTAGGAGTGAGCCAAGCTCCGGGAAAAGTGCGTGGGACCCAACTGGGAGAGCGTCCAGCGCCGGGGTAAGTGTGTGGGACTCAACCAGGAGTGAGTCAAGCGCCGGGAAAAGTGTGCGGGACCCGACTGGAAGTGCGCGCGCGACGTGCTGTGGAAATTGTGTGGGACCCAACTGGAAGTGCGCCACGCGCCGTGGAAAGTGTGCGGGACTCAACTGGAAGTGCGCCACCGCCGTGTAACGTGTGCGCGGCCCAACTGAAAGTGCGCCACGCGCCGTGTAAAGTGTGCGGGACCCGACTGGGAGTGCGCCAAGCGCCGAGGAAAGAGTGCGGGACTCAACTAGGAGTGAGCCAAGCTTCGGGAAAAGTGCGTGGGACCCAACTGGGAGAGCGTCCAGCGCCGGGGTAAGTGTGTGGGACCAAATTGTGAGTACGCAGGGCGCCGGAAAAAGTGTGTAGGGCCCAACTGGGAGTGCGCCATGCGCCGGGGAAAGTGTGCGGGACTCAACCAGGAGTGAGCCAAGCTCCGGGAAAAGTGTGTGGGACCCAACTGGGAGAGCCAGCGCCGGGGTAAGTGTGTGGGACCAAATTGTGAGTACGCAGAGCGCCATAAAAAAGTGTGTAGGACCCAACTGGAAGTGCGCCAAGCGCCGGGGAAAGTGTGCGGGACTCGACTAGGAGTGAGTCAAGCTCCGGGAAAAGTGTGCGGGACCCGACTGGAAGTGCGCGCGCGACGCGCTGTGGAAATTGTGTGGGACCCAACTGGAAGTGCGCCACGCGCCGTGGAAAGTGTGCGGGACTCAACTGGAAGTGCGCCACCGCCGTGTAACGTGTGCGCGACCCAACTGAAAGTGCGCCACGCGCCGTGTAAAGTGTGCAGGACCCGACTGGGAGTGCGCCAAGCGCCGTTGAAAGTGTGCGGGACTCAACTGGAAGTGCGTCACGCGCCGTGTAAAGTGTGCGGGACCCGACTGGAAGTGCGCGCCAAGCGCCGGGGAAAGTGTGTTGGACCCAACTGAGAGTGCGCCAAGCGCCGGTGAAAATGTGCGGGACTCAACTGGAAGTGCGCCACCGCCGTGTAACGTGTGCGCGACCCAACTGAAAGTGCGCCACGCGCCGTGTAAAGTGTGCAGGACCCGACTGGGAGTGCGTCAAGCGCCGGTGAAAGTGTGCGGGACTCAACTAGGACTGCGCCGAGCGCCGGGGAAAGTGTGTGGGACCCGACTGGAAGTGTGCGCGCCACGCGCCGTGGAAATTGTGTGGGACCCAACTGGAAGTGCGCCACCGCCGTGTAACGTGTGCGCGACCCAACTGAAATTGCGCCACGCGCCGTGTAAAGTGTGCGGGACCCGACTGGGAGTGCGCCAAGCGCCGTGGAAAGTGTGCGGGACTCAACTGGAAGTGCGCCACGCGCCGTGTAAAGTGTGCGGGACCCGACTGGAAGTGCGCGCGCGACGCGCCGTGGAAATTGTGTGGACCCAACTGGAAGTGCGCCACGCGCCGTGGAAAGTGTGCGGGACTCAACTGGAAGTGCGCCACCGCCGTGTAACGTGTGCGCGACCCAACTGAAAGTGCGCCACGCGCCGCGTAAAAGTGTGCAGGACCCGACTGGGAGTGCGCCAAGCGCCGTGGAAAGTGTGCGGGACTCAACTGGAAGTGCGTCACGCGCCGTGTAAAGTGTGCGGGACCCGACTGGAAGTGCGCGCGACGCGCCGTGGAAATTGTGTGGGACCCAACTGGAAGTGCGCCACGCGCCGTGGAAAGTGTGCGCGAACAAACCGGTAAAGCGTTCGAGACTCAACTAGGAGAGCGTCACGCGTCGGGGAAGGTGTACGGTACCAAATTGTGAGTGCGCCAAGCGCCGGAGAAAGTGTGTGGGACGCGACTGTGAGTGCGTCACGCATCGGGGAAAGTGTGTGGGACCAAATTGTGAGTGTGCCAAGCGCCGGGGAAAGTGTGTTGGACCCAACTGAGAGTGTGCCAAGCGCCGGAAAAAGTGTGTGGGATTTAAATAGGAATGCGTCAAGCACCAGAGAAAACAGTGCGAGACCCAACCTGGGAGTGCGCAGGGCGCCGGAAAAAGTGTGTAGGGCCCAACTGGGAGTGCGCCATGCGCCGGGGAAAGTGTGCGGGACTCAACCAGGAGTGAGCCAAGCTCCGGGAAAAGTGTGTGGGACCCAACTGGGAGAGCGTCCAGCGCCGGGGTAAGTGTGTGGGACCAAATTGTGAGTACGCAGAGCGCCATAAAAAAAAGTGTGTAGGACCCAACAGGTAGTGCGTCAAGCGCCGATGAAAGTGTGCGGGACTCAACTAGGACTGCGCCGAGCGCCGGGGAAAGTGTGTAGGACCCAACTGGGAGTGCGCCAAGCGCCGGGGAAAGTGTGCGGGACTCGACTAGGAGTGAGCCAAGCTTCGGGAAAAGTGCGTGGGACCCAACTGGGAGAGCGTCCAGCGCCGGGGTAAGTGTGTGGGACCAAATTGTGAGTACGCAGAGCGCCATAAAAAAAGTGTGTAGGACCCAACTGGGAGTGTGCCAAGCGCCGAGGAAAGAGTGCGAGACTCAACTAGGAGTGAGTCAAGCTCCGGGAAAAGTGTGCGGGACCCGACTGGAAGTGCGCGCGCGACGTGCTGTGGAAATTGTGTGGGACCCAACTGGAAGTGCGCCACGCGCCGTGGAAAGTGTGCGGGACTCTACTGGAAGTGCGCCACCGCCGTGTAACGTGTGCGCGACCCAACTGAAAGTGCGCCACGCGCCGTGTAAAGTGTGCGGGACCCGACTGGGAGTGCGCCAAGCGCCGAGGAAAGAGTGCGGGACTCAACTAGGAGTGAGTGAAGCTCCGGGAAAAGTGTGTGGACCCGACTGGAAGTGCGCGCCACGCGCCGTGGAAATTGTGTGGGACCCAGCTGGAAGTGCGCCCCCGCCGTGTACCGTGTGCGCGACACAACTGAAATTGCGCCACGCGCCGTGTAAAGTGTGCGGGACCCGACTGGGAGTGCGCCAAGCGCCGTGGAAAGTGTGCGGGACTCAACTGGAAGTGCGCCACGCGCCGTGTAAAGTGTGCGGGACCCGACTGGAAGTGCGCGCGCGACGCGCCGTGGAAATTGTGTGGGACCCAACTGGAAGTGCGCCACGCGCCGTGGAAAGTGTGCGGGACTCAACTGGAAGTGCGCCACCGCCGTGTAACGTGTGCGCGACCCAACTGAAAGTGCGCCACGCGCCGTGTAAAGTGTGTGGGACCCAACTGGAAGTGCGCCACGCGCCGTGGAAAGTGTGCGGGACCCGACTGGAAGTGCGCGCGCGACGCGCCGTGGAAATTGTGTGGGACCCAACTGGAAGTGCGTGCGCGACGCGCCGTGGAAATTGTGTGGGACCCAACTGGAAGTGCGCCACGCGCCGTGGAAAGTGTGCGGGACCCGACTGGAAGTGCGCGCGCGACGCGCCGTGGAAATTGTGTGGGACCCAACTGGAAGTGCGCCACGCGCCGTGGAAAGTGTGCGCGAACCCACCGGTAAAGCGTTCGAGACTCAACTAGGAGAGCGTCACGCGTCGGGGAAGGTGTACGGTACCAAATTGTGAGTGCGCCAAGCGCCGGAGAAAGTGTGTGGGACGCGACTGTGAGTGCGTCACGCATCGGGAAAGTGTGTGGGACCAAATTGTGAGTGTGCCAAGCGCCGGGGAAAGTGTGTTGGACCCAACTGAGAGTGTGCCAAGCGCCGGAAAAAGTGTGTGGGATTTAAATAGGAATGCGTCAAGCACCAGAGAAAGCGTGCGAGACCCAACCTGGGAGTGCGCAGGGCGCCGGAAAAAGTGTGGAGGGCCCAACTGGGAGTGCGCCAGGCGCCGGGGAAAGTGTGCGGGACTCAACCAGGAGTGAGCCAAGCTCCGGGAAAAGTGTGTGGGACCCAACTGGGGAGAGCGTCCAGCGCCGGGGTAAGTGTGTGGGACCAAATTGTGAGTACGCAGAGCGCCATAAAAAGTGTGTAGGACCCAACAGGTAGTGCGTCAAGCGCCGGTGAAAGTGTGCGGGACCCGACTGGGACTGCGCCGAGCGCCGGGGAAAGTGTGTGGGACTCCACTGTGAGTGTGCCCAGCGCCGGAAAAAGTGTGTGGGACTCAATTGGGAGTGCGCCAAGCGCCGGGGAAAGTGTGCGGGACCAAATTGTGAGTACGCAGAGCGCCATAAAAAAGTGTGTAGGACCCAACTGGGAGCGCGCCAAGCGCCGGGGAAAGTGTGCGGGACTCAACCAGGAGTGAGCCAAGCTCCGGGAAAAGTGTGTGGGACCCAACTGGGAGAGCGTCCAGCGCCGGGGTAAGTGTGTGGGACTCAACTAGGAGTGAGTCAAGCTCCGGGAAAAGTGTGCGGGACCCGACTGGAAGTGCGCGCGCGACGTGCTGTGGAAATTGTGTGGGACCCAACTGGAAGTGCGCCACGCGCCGTGGAAAGTGTGCGGGACTCAACTGGAAGTGCGGCGCCACCGCCGTGTAACGTGTGCGCGGCCCAACTGAAAGTGCGCCACGCGCCGTGTAAAGTGTGCGGGACCCGACTGGGAGTGCGCCAAGCGCCGAGGAAAGAGTGCGGGACTCCACTAGGAGTGAGCCAAGCTTCGGGAAAAGTGCGTGGGACCCAACTGGGAGGCGTCCAGCGCCGGGGTAAGTGTGTGGGACCAAATTGTGAGTACGCAGGGCGCCGGAAAAAGTGTGTAGGGCCCAACTGGGAGTGCGCCATGCGCCGGGGAAAGTGTGCGGGACTCAACCAGAGTGAGCCAAGCTCCGGGAAAGTGTGTGGGACCCAACTGGGAGAGCCAGCGCCGGGGTAAGTGTGTGGGACCAAATTGTGAGTACGCAGAGCGCCATAAAAAGTGTGTAGGACCCAACTGGAAGTGCGCCAAGCGCCGGGAAAGTGTGCGGGACTCGACTAGGAGTGAGTCAAGCTCCGGGGAAAGTGTGTGCGGACCCGACTGGAAGTGCGCGACGCGCCGTGGAAATTGTGTGGGACCCAACTGGAAGTGCGCCACGCGCCGTGGAAAGTGTGCGGGACTCAACTGGAAGTGCGCCACCGCCGTGTAACGTGTGCGCGACCCAACTGAAAGTGCGCCACGCGCCGTGTAAAGTGTGCAGGACCCGACTGGGAGTGCGCCAAGCGCCGTGGAAAGTGTGCGGGACTCAACTGGAAGTGCGTCACGCGCCGTGTAAAGTGTGCGGGACCCGACTGGAAGTGCGCGCGCGACGCGCCGTGGAAATTGTGTGGGACCCAACTGGAAGTGCGCCACGCGCCGTGTAAAGTGTGCGGGACCCGACTGGGAGTGCGCCAAGCGCCGAGGAAAGAGTGCGGGACCCGACTGGAAGTGCGCCACGCGCCGTGTAAAGTGTGCAGGACCCGACTGGGAGTGCGCCAAGCGCCGGTGAAAGTGTGCGGGGCTCAACTGAAGTGCGTCACGCGCCGTGTAAAGTGTGCGGGACCCGACTGGAAGTGCGCGACGCCGTGGAAATTGTGTGGGACCCAACTGGAAGTGCGCCACGGGCCGTGGAAAGTGTGCGGGACTCAACTGAAAGTGCGCCACGCGCCGTGTAAAGTGTGCGGGACCCGACTGGGAGTGCGCCAAGCGCCGAGGAAAGAGTGCGGGACTCAACTAGGAGTGAGTGAAGCTCCGGGAAAAGTGTGTGGGACCCGACTGGAAGTGTGCGCGCCACGCGCCGTGGTGTGCGGTGTGTGCGGACCCAACTGGAAGTGCGCCACGCGCCGTGTAACATTGCGGACAATAACTGAAATTGCGCCACGCGCCGTGTAAAGTGTGCGGGACCCGAGCTGGGAGTGCGCCAAGCGCCGTGGAAATGTGTGGGACTCAACTGGAAGTGCGCCACGCGCCGTGTAAAGTGTGTGCGGACCCGACTGAAGTGCATGCGCGCGACGCGCCGTGGAAATTGTGTGGGACCCAACTGGAAGTGCGCCACGCGCCGTGGAAAGTGTGCGGGACTCAACTGGAAGTGCGCCACCGCCGTGTAACGTGTGCGCGACCCAACTGGAAGTGCGCGACGCGCCGTGTAAAGTGTGTGGGACCCAACTGGAAGTGCGCCACGCGCCGTGGAAAGTGTGCGGACCCGACTGGAAGTGCGCGCGCGACGCGCCGTGGAAATTGTGGGACCAAACTGGAAGTGCGCGACGCGCCGTGGAAAGTGGTGGGACCAAACTGTAAGTGCGCGACGCGCCGTGGAAAGTGGTGGGACCCAACTGGAAGTACGCGACGCGCCGTGGAAAATTTGTGGGACCCAACTGGAAGTGCGCCACGCGCCGTGAAAGTGTGCGCGAACCCACCGGTAAAGCGTTCGAGACTCAACTAGGAGAGCGTCACGCGTCGGGAAGGTGTACGGACCAAATTGTGAGTGCGCCAAGCGCCGGAGAAAGTGTGTGGGACGCGACTGTGAGTGCGTCACGCATCGGGAAAGTGTGTGGGACCCAACTGGAAGTGTGCCAAGCGCCGGGGAAAGTGTGTGTGACCTAACTGGGGGTGCGCCAAGCGCCGGGGAAAGTGTATGGGACCCAACTGAGTGTGCCACCGCGCCGTAAGGACCCAAAGTGTGCGGGACTAGGGCCTAACTGGGAGTGCGCCATGCGCCGGGGAAAGTGTGCGGGACTCAACCAGGAGTAGCCACGCCCGGGGAAAGCGTGTGGGACCCAACTGGAGTGCGTCCAGCGCCGGGGAAAGTGTGTGGACTCACTGGAGTGCGCCAGCGCCATAAAAAGTGTGTAGGACCCAACTGGTAGTGCGTCAAGCGCCGGTGAAAGTGTGTGGGACTCAAACTGGGAGTGCGTCGAGCGCCGGGGAAAGTGTGTGGGACTCAACTGTGAGTGCGCAGAAGCGCCGGGAAAGTGTGTGGGACCCAACTGGGAGCGCGCCATGCGCCGGGGAAAGTGTGTGGGACCCAACTGAAGTGCGCCACGCGCCGTGGAAAGTGTGCGGGACCCCACTGGGAGTGCATGAAGCGCCGTGGAAAGTGTGTGGAACCCAACTGGAAGTGCGCCGAGCGCCGTGGAAAGTGTGTGGGACTCAACTGGAAGTGCGCCACGAGCCGGTGAAAGTGTGCGGGACCCGACTGGAAGTGCGCGACGCGCCGTGGAAAGTGTGTGGCACCCTACTGAAAGTGCGCCACGTGCCGTGGAAAGTGTGTGGCACCCTACTGAAAAAGCGCCACTCGCCGTGTAAAGTGTGCGCGACCCAACTGAAAGTGCGCCACGCGCCGTATAAAGTGTGCGGGAGCCGACTGGGAGTGCGCCAAGCGCCGTGGAAAGTGTGCGGGACTCAACTGGGAGTGAGCCAAGCTTCCGTGGAAAAGTGCGTGGGACCCAACTGGAGGCGTCCAGCGCCAGGGTAGATTGTGTGGGACCAAATTGTGAGTACGCAGGGCGCCGTGGAAAAAGTGTGGGCCCAACTGGGAAGTGCGCCATGCGCCGGGGTAAAGTGTGCGGGACTCAACCAGGAGTGAGCCAAGCTCCGGGAAGGTGTGTGGGACCCAACTGGGAGGTGCGCCAAGCGCCGGGGTAGTGTGTGGGACGCGACCTGTGAGTGCGCACGCCATGTAAGTGTGTAGGACCCAACTGAAGTGCGCCAAGCGCCGGGGGGGAAAGTGTGCGGGACCCGACTTGAGGAGTGTGCGGGGCCCGACAAGCGCCGGGGAAAAAGTGTGCGGGACCCAACTGGAGGGTGCGCCAAGTGGAAATGCGTCAGCGACCAGGAAAGCGTGTGCGAGACCCAACTGGAAGTGCGCCACGCGCCGTGGAAAGTGTGTGGACCCAACTGGAAGTGCGCCACGCGCCGTTGAAAGTGTGCGGACTCAACTGGAAGTGCGCCACGCGCCGTGGAAAGTGTGCGGGACCCAACTGGAAGTGCGCGACGCGCCGTGGAAATTGTGTGGGACCCAACTGGAAGTGCGCCACGCGCCGTGTAAAGTGTGCGGGACCCGACTGGAAGTGCGCCAAGCGCCGTGGAAAGTGTGCGGGACTCAACTGGAAGTGCGCCACGCGCCGTGGAAAAGTGTGTGGACCCAACTGGAAGTGCGCGCGACGCGCCGTGGAAAGTGTGTGGGACCCAACTGGAAGTGCGCCACGCGCCGTGGAAAAAGTGTGGGACTCAACTGGAAGTGCGCCACCGCCGTGGAAACGTGCGCGACCCAACTGGAAGTGCGCCACGCGCCGTGTAAAGTGTGCAGGACCCAACTGGGAGTGCGCCGAAGCGCCGTTGGAAAGTGTGGACTCAACTGGAAGTGCGTCACGCGCCGTGTAAAGTGTGCGTGACCCGACTGGAAGTGCGCGACGCGCCGTGGAAATTGTGTGGGACCCAACTGGGAGTGCGCCACGCGCCGTGGAAAGTGTGCGCGACCCAACTGGAAGTGCGCCACGCGCCGGGGAAAGTGTGCGGACCCAACTGTGAGTGCGCCAAGCGCCGTGTAAAGTGTGTGGGACCCGACTGTGAGTGCGTCACGCGCCGGGGAAAGAGTGGGACCAAATTGTGAGTGTGAGAGCGTCCGGGAAAAGTGTGTTGGACCCAATTGTGAGAGTGCGCGCCAGCGCCGGAAAAAGTGTGTGGATTTAAACTAGGAAATGCGCCACCGCCGGAGAAAGTGTGCGAGACCCAACTGGGAGTGTGCCATGCGCCGGAAAAAGTGTGTGTAGGACCCACTGAGGAGTGCGCCATGCGCCGGGAAAGTGTGCGGGACTCAACCAGGAGTGAGCCAGAGCGCCGGGAAAAGTGTGTAGGGACCCAACTGAGTGAGCGTCCAGCGCCGGGGTCAGAGTGTGCGGACTCAACTAGAGTGAGTCAAGCCCGGGAAAGTGTGGACCCGACTGGAAGTGCGCGCGACGCGCCGTGGAAATTGTGTGGGACCCAACTGGAAGTGCGCCACGCGCCGTGGAAAGTGTGCGGACCCAACTGGAAGTGCGCCACGCGCCGTGGAAAGTGTGCGCGACCCAACTGGGAGTGCGCCACGCGCCGTGGAAAGTGTGCGGGACCCGACTGGAAGTGCGCCACGCGCCGTGGAAAGTGTGCGGACCCAACTGGAAGTGCGCCACGCGCCGTGTAAAGCACGCGGGACCCAACTGGGAGAGCGTCCAGCGCCGGGGAAGTGTGTGGGACCCAACTGGAAGTGCGCCACGCTCCGTGTGAAGTGTGCGGGACCCAACTGGAAGCGCGCCGCGCCGGGAAAGTGTGCGGACTCAACTGGAAGTGCGCCAAGCGCCGGGAAAAGTGTGGGACCCAACTGGGAGTGCGCCACGCGCCGTGGAAAGTGTGTGCGGACCCGACTGTGAGTGTGCGAAGCACCGGGAAAAGGGTGTGGGACCCAACTGGAAGTGCGCCAAGCGGGTGAGAAGTGCGTGGGACCAGACTGGTAAGTGCGCAACGCACCGTGGAAAGTGTGTGGGACCTATCTGGAAGTGCGCCGCGCACCGTGGAAAGTGTGTGGGACCTAACTGGAAGTGCGCCGCGCACCGTGAAAAGTGCGCGACCCAACTGAAAGTGCGCCACGCGCCGTGTAAAGTGTGGGACCCAACTGGGAGTGCGCCACGCGCCGTGGAAAGTGTGCGGACCCAACTGGAAGTGCGCCACGCGCCGCCGTAAAGTGTGCGGACCCAACTGGAAGTGCGCGCCGCGCCGTGAAAAGTGTGTGGACCCGACTGGAAGTGCGCCAAGCGCCGTGGAAAGTGCGTGACCCAACTGGAAGTGCGCCACGCGCCGTGTAAAGTGTGCGGACCCGACTGGAAGTGCGCCAAGCGCCGTGGAAAGTGTGTGCGGACCCAACTGGAAGTGCGCCACGCGCCGTGTAAAGTGTGGGACCCGACTGGAAGTGCGCCAAGCGCCGTGGAAATTGTGCGGGACCCAACTGGAAGTGCGCCACGCGCCGTGGAAAGTGTGCGGACCCAACTGGAAGTGCGCCACGCGCCGTGGAAAGTGTGTGGGACCCAACTGGAAGTGCGCGACGCGCCGTGGAAAGTGTGTGGACCCGACTGGAAGTGCGCCACGCGCCGTGGAAATTGTGTGCGACCCAACTGGAAGTGCGCCACGCGCCGTGTAAAGTGTGCGCGGACCCGACTGGAAGTGCGCGACGCGCCGTGGAAATTGTGTGCGACCCAACTGGAAGTGCGCCACGCGCCGTGGAAAGTGTGCGGGACCCGACTGGAAGTGCGCGACGCGCCGTGGAAAATGTGTGGGACTCAACTGGTAGTGCGCCACGCGTCGCTGGAAGTGTGCGGGACGCAACTGCGAGTGCGCGACGCGCCGTGGAAAGTGTGGGACCCAATTGGAAGTGCGCCAAGCGCCGTTGGAAAGTGTGGGACCCGACTGGAAGTAAGCCACGCGCCGTGGAAAGTGTGTGGGACCCAACTAGAAGTGCGCGACGCGCCGGGAAATGTGTGTGGGACCCAACTGGAAGTGCGCGACGCGCTGTGGAAAGTGTGTGGGACCCCACTGGAAGTGCGCGACGCGCAGTGGAAAGTGTGTGGGACCTAACTGGGAGAGCCCCCAGCGCCGGGGAAAGTGTGTGGGACCCGACAGTGAGTGTGCCAAGCGCCGGGAAAAGTGTGTGGGTAGAATCCAACTGGGAGTGCGCCAAGCGCCGGGGAAAGTGTGTGGGACCCGACAGTGAGTGTGCCAAGCGCCGGTAAAAGTGTGTGGGACTAAATTGTGAGTGCGCCGAGCGCCGGCGAAAGTGTGGGACCCAACTGAGGAGTGCGTCGACGCGCCGGGAAAGTGTGTGGGACCCAACTGGAAGTGCGCGACGCTCCGTGGAAATTGTGAGGGACCCAACTGGGAGTGCGCGACGCGCAGTGGAAATTGTGTGGGACCTGACTGTGAGTGTGCCAAGCACGGGGAAATGTGTGTGGGACCCAACTGGAAGTGCGTCCAAGCGCCGGGAAAGTGTGGGACCCAACTGGAAGTACGCCACGCGCCGTGGAAAGTGTGTGGGACCCAACTGGAAGTGCGCGACGCGCCGGGAAAGTGTGTGGGACCCAACTGGAAGTGCGCCAGCGCCGGGGAAAGTGTGTGCGGACTCAACTGGAAGTGCGCCACGCGCCGGAAAAAGTGTGTGGACCCAACTGGGAGTGCGTCGACGCGCCGAGGAAAGTGTGGACCCAACCAGGAGTGCGCCACGCGCCGTGAAAAGTGTGTGGGACCCAACTGGAAGTGCGCGACGCGCCGTGGAAAGTGTGGGACCCAACTGGAAGTGCGCCAGCGCCGTGAAAGTGTGGGACCCAACTGGAAGTACGCCACGCGCCGTGGAAAGTGTGCGGACCCAACTGGGAGTGCGCGACGCGCCGTGAAAGTGTGTGGGACCCAACTGGAAGTGCGCCACGCGCCGTGGAAATGTGTGGGACCCAACTGGAAGTGCGTCCACGCGCCGTGGAAATTGTGGGACCCAACTGGGAGTGCGCCACGCGCCGTGGAAAGTGTGGGACCCAACTGGAAGTGCGCCACGCGCCGTGGAAAGTGTGCGGGACCCAACTGGAAGTGCGCCAAGCGCCGGGAAATTGTGTGGACCCAACTGGAAGTGCGCGACGCGCCGTGGAAAGTGTGCGGACCCAACTGGAAGTGCGCGACGCGCCGTGGAAATTGTGTGGACCCAACTGGAAGTGCGCCACGCGCCGTGGAAAGTGTGCGGGACCCAACTGGAAGTGCGCCACGCGCCGTGGAAAGTGTGCGGACCCGACTGGAGGTGCGCGACGCGCCGTGGAAATTGTGTGGACCCAACTGGAAGTGCGCCACGCGCCGTGAAAGTGTGGACCCAACTGGAAGTGCGCGACGCGCCGTGGAAATTGTGTGGACCCAACTGGAAGTGCGCCACGCGCCGTGGAAACTGTGTGGGACTCCAACTGGAAGTGCGCGACACGCAGTGGAAATTGTGCGGGACCCAACTGGAAGTGCGCCACGCGCCGTGGAGAAAGTGTGTGGACCCGACTGGAAGTGCGCCAACCGCCGAGGAAATTGTGTGGGACCCAACTGGAAGCGCGCCGCGCCGTGGAAAGTTTGCGCGACCCTACTGGGAGTACGTGACGCGTCGTTGGAAGTGTGTAGGACCCGATTGGAAGCGCGCCGCGCCGTAGAAAGTGTGTGGACCCAACTGGAAGTGCGCGACGCGCCGTGGAAATTGTGTGGGACCCAACTGGAAGTGCGCGACGCGCCGTGGAAATTGTGTGGGACCCAACTGGAAGTACGCGACGCGCAGTGGAAAGTGTGTGGGACCCAACTGGAGGTGCGCGCCGCGCCGTGGAAAGTGTGTGGGACCACTTTGTGAATGTGTCAAGCGCCGTGGAAATTGTGTGGGACCCAACTGGAAGTACGCGACGCGCAGTGGAAATTGTGTGGGACCCAACTGGAAGTGCGCGACGCGCCGTGGAAATTGTGTGGGACCCAACTGGGAGTGCGCGACGCGCAGTGGAAAGTGTGTGGGACCTGACTGTGAGTGTGCCAAGCGCCGGGAAATGTGTGTGGGACCCAACTGGAAGTGCGCGACGCGCCGTGGAAATTGTGTGGGACCCAACTGGGAGTGCGCGACGCGCCGTGGAAATTGTGTGGGACCCAACTGGGAGTGCGCGACGCGCAGTGGAAAGTGTGTGGGACCCAACTGGGAGTGCGCGACGCGCAGTGGAAAGTGTGTGGGACCCAATTGGAGTGCGCGACATCGCAGAGGAAAGTGTGTGGGACCCAACTGGGAGTGCGCCACGCGCCGGGGAAAGTGTGTGCGGACCCAACTAGAGTACGCGACGCGCCGTGGAAATTGTGTGGGACCCAACTGGGAGTGCGTCCAGCGCCGGGGAAAGTGTGTGGGACTCAACTGGGAGTACGCGAGCGCCGTGGAAAGTGTGTGGGACCCAACTGGAAGTGCGCGACGCGCCGTGGAAATTGTGTGGGACTCAACTGAAAGTGCGCGACGCGCCGTGGAAAGTGTGTGGGACCAAACTGTGAGTGCGCGACGCGCCGTGGAAAGTGTGTGGGACCCAACTGAAAGTGCGCCAAGCGCCGTGGAAAGTGTGGACCCGACTGGAGGTGCGCGACGCGCCGTGGAAATTGTGTGGGACCCAACTGGGAGTGCGCGAAGCGCCGGGGAAAGTGTGTGCGGACCCAACTAGAAGTGCGCGACGCGCCGGGGAAAGTGTGTGGACCCAACTGGAAGTGCGCCACGCGCCGGAAATTGTGTGGGACCCAACTGGAAGTGCGCGACGCGCCGTGGAAAGTGTGTAGACCCAACTGGAAGTGCGCGACGCGCCGCTGGAAAGTGTGTGGACCTAACTGGAAGTGCGCCACGCGCCGTGGAAAAGTGTGGGACTCAACTGGAAGTGCGCCACGCGCCGTGGAAATTGTGTGGACCCAACTGGAAGTGCGCGACGCGCCGTGGAAAGTGTGTGGACCCAACTGGAAGTGCGCCACGCGCCGTGGAAAGTGTGTGACCCGACTGGAAGTGCGCGACGCGCCGTGGAAATTGCGTGGGACCCAACTGGAAGTGCGCGACGCGCCGTGGAAATTGTGTGGGACCCAACTGGCGTGCGCCACCGCCGTAGGAACGTGTGCGCGACCCAACTGAGTGCGCCACGCGCCGTGGAAAGTGTGTGGGACCCGACTGGGAGTGCGCCAAGCGCCGTGGAAATGTGTGCGGACTCAACTGGAAGTGCGCGACGCGCCGTGGAAAAGTGTGCGGACCCGACTGGAAGTACGCGACGCGCCGTGGAAATTGTGTGGGACCCAACTGGAAGTGCGCCACGCGCCGTGGAAATTGTGTGCGGACTCAACTGGAAGTGCGCCACGCGCCGTGGAAATTGTGCGCGGACCCAACTGGAAGTGCGCGACGCGCCGTGGAAATTGTGTGGACCCGAACTGGAAGTGCGCGACGCTGCCGGGAAATTGTGTGCGGACTCAACTGGAAGTGCGCGACGCGCCGTGGAAATTGTGCGGGACCCAACTGGAAGTGCGCGACGCGCCGTGGAAATGTGGGACCCAACTGGAAGTGCGCGACGCGCCGTGGAAATTGTGTGGGACCAAACTGGAAGTGCGCAGACGCGCCGCTGGAAATGTGTGGACCCAACTGGAAGTGCGTCACGCGCCGTGGAAATTGTGGGACCCAACTGGAAGTGCGCCACGCGCCGTGGAAAGTGTGTGGACTCAACTGGAAGTGCGCGACGCGCCGTGGAAATTGTGCGGGACCCAACTGGAAGCGCGCCGCGCGAAAGTGTGTGGACCATTTTAGAGTGCGCCAAGCGCCGTGGAAAGTGTGTGGGACCCAACTGGAGGTGCGCGACGCCGTGGAAAGTGTGTAGGACCCAACTGGAAGTGCGCGACGCGCCGTGGAAAGCTGTGGGACCCAACTGGAAGTGCGCGACGCGCCGTGGAAATTGTGTGGGACAAATTTGTGAGTGCGCCAACCGCCGAGGAAATTGTGTGGGACCCAACTGGAAGTGCGCGACGCGCAGTGGAAATTGTGTGGGACCCAACTGGAAGTGCGCGACGCGCAGTGGAAATTGTGTGGGACCCAACTGGAAGTGCGCGACGCGCAGTGGAAATTGTGTGGGACCCAACTGGAAGTGCGCGACGCGCCGTGGAAATTGTGTGGGACAAATTTGTGAGTGCGCCAACCGCCGAGGAAATTGTGTGGGACCCAATTGGAAGTGCGCGACGCGCCGTGGAAATTGTGTGGGACAAATTTGTGAGTGCGCCAACCGCCGAGGAAATTGTGTGGGACCCAACTGGAAGTGCGCGACGCGCCGTGGAAATTGTGTGGGACCCAACTGGAAGTGCGCGACGCGCAGTGGAAATTGTGTGGGACCCAACTGGAAGTACGCGACGCGCCGTGAAATTGTGTGGGACTCAACTGGAAGTGCGCCACGCGCCGTGGAAACGTGTGGGACCTAACTGGAAGTGCGCCACGCGCCGTGTAAAGTGTGTGCGGACCCGACTGGAAGTGCGCCAAGCGCCGAGGAAATTGTGTGGGACCCAACTGGAGGTGAGCAACGCGCCGTGGAAAAGTGTGCGGACCCAACTGGAAGTGCGCGACGCGCCGGAAATTGTGTGGGACCCAACTAGGAAGTGCGCCACGCGCCGTGGAAATTGTGTGCGGACCCAACTGGAAGTGCGCGACGCGCCGTGGAAATTGTGTGGGACCCAACTGGAAGTGCGCCACGCGCCGTGTAAAGTGTGCGGGACCCAAATGGAAGCGCGCGACGCGCAGTGGAAATTGTGTGGCACAAAACTGGAAGTACCCGACGCGCAGTGGAAATTGTGTGGGACCCAACTGGAAGTACGCGACGCGCAGTGGAAATTGTGTGGGACCCAACTGGAAGTGCGGCACGCGCCGTGGAAAAAGTGTGGTAGGACCCAATCTGGAAGTGCGCGCCGCGCCGTGGAAAGTGTGTGACCCAACTGTGAGTGCGCCAAGCGCATCGGGAAAAATTGTGTGGGACCCACAGCGCCGCGCCGTGGAAAGCAGGGACCACTTTTGTGGAGTGCGTCCAAGCGCCGGGGAAAGTGTGTGGACCCAACTGAGTGTGCAGACGCGCCGGAAAGTGTGTGGGACCCAACTGGGAGTGCGCGACGCGCCGTGGAAATTGTGAGGGACCCAACTGGGAGAGCGTCCAACGCCGGGGAAGTGTGTGGGACCCAACTGGAAGTGCGCCACGCGCCGTGTAAAGTGTGCGGGACCCAACTGGGAGAGCGTCCAGCGCCGGGGAAGTGTGTGGACCAAATTCGGAAGTACGCAGAGCGCCATAAAAGTGTGTAGGACCCAACTGGAAGTGCGCGACGCGCCGGGGAAATTGTGTGCGGACTCAACTAGGAGTACGCGACGAGCGCAGTGGAAATTGTGTGGGACCCAACTGGAGGTGCGTCCATCCAGCGCCGGGGAAATTGTTTGGGACCCAACTAGGAAGTACGCAGACACGCAGTGGAAATTGTGTGCGGACCCAACTGGAAGTGCGCGACGGCGCTGTGGAAATTGTGTGTGACTCAACTGGAAGTGCGCCACGCGCCGTGGAAATTGTGTGCGGACCCAACTGGCAAGTGCGTCGACGCGCCGTGAAATTGTGTGGACCCAATCTGAAAGTGCGCGACACGCCGTGGAAATTGTGCGGGACCCGACTGGAAGTAGCGCGACGCGCCGTGGAAATTGTGTGGGACCCAACTGGAAGTGCGCGACGCCCGTGGAAATTGTGTGCGGACCCAACTGGAAGTGCGAGCGCGCGACGCGCCGTGGAAATTGTGCGGGACCCAACTGAGAGTGCGCCACGCGCCGTGGAAATTGTGTGGGACCCAACTGGAAGTGCGCCACGCGCCGTGGAAATTAAATCTAACTGAAGCGCGCCGCCGTGGAAAGTGTGTAAACCACTTTGTGCGCGACCCAACTGGAAGTGCGCGACGCGCCGTGGAAAGTGTGCAGGACCCAACTGGAAGTGCGCGACGCGCCGTGGAAATTGTGTGCGGACCCAACTGGAAGTGCGCCACGCGCCGTGGAAATTGTGCGCGGACCCAACTGGAAGTACGCGACGCGCCGTGGAAATTGTGTGGGACCCAACTGAAGTGCGCGACGCGCCGTGGAAATTGTGTGGGACCCAACTGGAAGTGCGCGACGCGCCGTGGAAATTGTGTGGACCCAAATGGAAGTGCGCCACGCGCCGTGGAAAGTGTGGAACCCGACTGGGAAGGCGCCACTCGCCGTGGAAATTGTGTGGGACCCGACTGGAAAGGCGCCACTCGCCGTGGAAAGTGTGAGGGACCCAACTGGAAGTGCGCGACGCGCCGTGGAAATTGTGTGGGACCCGACTGGAAAGGCGCCACTCGCCGTGGAAAGTGTGAGGCTCCCAACTGGAAGGGCGCGACGCGCCGTGGAAATTGTGTTGGACCCAAGTGGAAGTGCGCCAAGCGCCGTGGAAATTGTGTGCGGACCCAACTGAAGTGCGCCAAGCGCCGAGGAAATTGTGTGGGACCCAACTGGAAGTGCGCGACGCGCAGTGTAAATTGTGTGGGACCCAACTGGAGGTGCGCGACGCGTCGTGGAAATTGTGTGGGTCCGAACTGGAAGCCCGCGCCACGCAGTGGAAATTATGTCGGACTCAACTGGAGGTGCGCGACGCGCCGTTGAAATTGTGTGGGACCCAACTGGAAGTGCGCCACGCGCCGTGGAAATTGTGTGCAGGCAGGACCCAACTGGAAGTGCGCGACACGCCGTGGAAATTGTGTGCGGACCCAACTGGAAGTGCGCGACTGGCGCAGTGGAAAGTGTGTGCGGTGACCCAATCTAGGAAGTGGCGCGCGCGACGCGTCCGGAAATTGTGTGGACCCAACCTGGAAGTGCGCGACGCGCCGTGGAAATTGTGTAGGGACCAACTGGGAGTGCGCGAACGCGCCGGGGAAATTGTGTGGGACTCAATCCTGGAAGAGCTGCGACGCGGCCGTGGCAAATTGTGTGGGACCCAACTGGAAGTGCGTCGACGCGCCGTGGAAATTGTGTGGACTCAACTGGAAGTACGCAGAGCGCCATGGAAATTGTGTGGGACCCAACTGGAAGTGCGTCGACACGCCGGGGAAAGTGTGCGGACCCAACTGGAAGTGCGCCAGACGCAGCCGTGGAATTTGTGTGTGTAGGACCCAACTGGAAGTGCGCGACGCGCCGTGGAAATTGTGTGTGGACTCAACTGGAAGTGCGTCGACACGCCGTGGAAATTGTGTGGGACCCAACTGGAAGTGCGTCAGACGCGCCATGGAAATTGTGTGGGACCCAACTTAGGAGGTACGCCAAGCGCCGTGGAAAGTGTGTGCGGACCCAACTGGAAGTGCGCGCGACGCGCCGTGGAAATTGTGTGGACCCAACTGGAAGTGCGTCGACGCGCCGTGGAAAGTGTGTGGGACTCAACTGGAAGTGCGTCACGCGCCGTGGAAATTGTGTGGGACCCAACTGGAAGTGCGCGACGCGCCGTGGAAATTGTGTGGACCCAACTGGAAGTGCGCCAAGCGCCGTGGAAATTGTGTGCGGACTCAACTGGAAGTGCGCGACGCGCCGTGGAAAACGTGTGGGACCCAACTGGAAAGTGCGCGACGCGCCGTGGAAATTGTGTGGGACCCGACTGGAAGTGCCAAGCGCCGAGGAAATTGTGTGGGACCCAACTAGAAGTGAGTCAAGCGCAGTGGAAAGTGTGTGGGACCCGACTGGAAGTGCGCGACGCGCCGTGGAAATTGTGTGGACCCAACTGGAAGTGCGCCACGCGCCGTGGAAAGTGTGCGGGACCTAACTGGAAGTGCGCCACGCGCCGTGTAAATTGTGTGCGGACCCAACTGGAAGTGCGCCACGCGCCGTGGAAAGTGTGGGACCCAACTGGAAGTGCGCGCGCGCGCGACGCGCCGAAATTGTGTGACCCAACTGGAAGTGCGCCACGCGCCGTGGAAATTGTGTGCGGACCCAACTGGAAGTGCGCCACGCGCCGTGGAAAGATGTGCGGGACCCAACTGGAAGTGCGCCACGCGCCGTGGAAAGTGTGCGGACCCAACTGGAAGTGCGCGACGCGCCGTGGAAATTCTGTGGGACCCAAGTGGAAGTACGCGACGCACCGTGGAAATTTTGTGGGACTCAACTGGAAGTGCGCGACGCGCCGTGGAAACTGTGTGGGACCCAACTGGAAGTGCGCGACGCGCCGTGGAAAGTGTGCGCGAACCCAACTGGAAGTGCGCGACTAACCAGAGAGCGTCACGTCGTGAAGTGCATGGCACCACCAGAGCGCCGTGCCGAAATTGTGTGGGACCCAACTGGAAGTGCGCGACGCGCCGTGGAAAGTGTGTGCGGACCCAACTGGAAGTGCGCGACGCGCCGTGGAAATTGTGTGGGACCCAACTGAAGTGTGCCACGCGCCGTGGAAAGTGTGTTGGATCCAACTGGAAGCGCGCCACGCGCCGTGGAAATTGTGCGGGACCCAACTGGAAGTGCGCTACGCGCCGGGGAAAGTGTGTGGGACACAACTGAGTGCGCGACGCGCCGGAGAAAGTGTGTGGGACCCAACTGGAAGTGCGTCACGCGCCGTGGAAAGTGTGTGGGACCCAACTGGAAGTGCGCGACGCGCCGGGGAAATTGTGTGGGACCCAACTGGAAGTGCGCCAGCGCCGTGAGAAATGTGTGGGACCCAACTGGAAGTGCGCGACGCGCCGGGGAAATTGTGTGTGACCCAACTGGAAGTGCGCGACGCGCCGTGGAAATTGTGTGTGACCCAACTGGAAGTGCGCGACGTGCAGTGGAAATTGTGTGGGACCCAACTGGGAGAACCCCCAGCGTTGGGGAAAGTGTGTGGGACCCAACTGGAAGTGCGCGACGCGCAGTGGAAAGTGTGTGGGACCCGACTGCGAGTGTGTCAAGCGCCGTGGAAATTGTGTGGGACCCAACTGGAAGTACGCGACGCGCAGTGGAAAGTGTGTGGGACCCAACTGGAGGTGCGCGACGCGCCGTGGAAATTGTGTGGGACCCAACTGGAAGTGCGCGACGCGCCGTGGAAATGTGGGACCCAACTGGAGTGCGCCAAGCGCCGGGGAAATTGTGTGCGGACCCAACTGGAAGTGCGCCACGCGCCGTGGAAAGTGTGTGGAACCCTACTGGAAGTGCGCCACGAGCCGTGGAAAGTGTGCGGGACCCGACTGGCAGTGCGCGACGCGCCGTGCAAAGTGTGCGTGACCCAACTGGAAGTACGCCACGCGCTGTAGAAAGTGTGAGTGACCCAACCGGGAGTGCGCAACGCTCCGTTGAAATTGTGCGGGACCCCACTGGAAGTGCGCTACGCGCCGTAGAAAGTATGTGGGACCCAACTGGTGCGCTGAGCGCCGTATAAAGTATGTGGGACCCAACTGGAAATGCGCTACGCGCCGTGGAAAGTATATGGGACCCAACCGGAAGTGCGCAACGCGCCGTGAAAAGTGTGTGGGAACCAACTGGAGGTGCGCGACGCGCAGTGGAAAAGGTGTGGCACCCGACTGGAAGTGCGCCACGCACCGTGAAAAGTGTGTGGGAGCCAACTGGAAGGGCGCCACGCGCCGTGTAAAGTGTGTGGGACCCAACTGGAAGTGCGCGACGCGCCGTGGAAATTGTGCGGGACCCAACTGGAAGTGCGCCACGCGCCGTGGAAAGTGTGGGACCCAACTGGAAGTGCGCCACGCGCCGTGGAAAGTGTGCGGGACCCAACTGGAAGTGCGCCGCCGTGTAAAGTGTGCGGGACCCAACTGGGAGTGCGCCACGCGCCGTGTAAAGTGTGTGGGACCCAACTGGAAGTGCGCCACGCGCCGTGGAAAGTGTGCGGACCCAACTGGAAGTGCGCGACGCGCCGTGGAATTTGTGTGGGACCCAACTGGAAGTGCGCGACGCGCCGTGGAAATTGTGTGGGACCCAATTGGAAGCGCGCCGCGCCGTGGAAAGTGTGTGGGACCCAACTGGAAGTGCGCCACGCGCCGTGGAAATTGTGTGGGACCCAACTGGGAGTGCGCCAAGCGCCGTGGAAATTGTGTGGACCCAACTGGAAGTGCGCGACGCGCCGTGGAAAGTGTGCGGGACCCGACTGGAAGTGCGCGCGACGCGCCGTGGAAATTGTGTGGGACCCAACTGGAAGTGCGCGACGCGCCGTGGAAAGTGTGCGCGGACCCAACTGGAAGAGCGCGACGCGCCGTGGAAATTGTGTGGGACCCAACTGGAAGTGCGCCAAGCGCCGTGGAAATTGTGTGGACCCAACTGGAAGTGCGTCACGCGCCGGGGAAGGTGTGGGACTCAACTGGAAGTGCGCGCCGCGCCGGGGAAAGTGTGTTGACCCAACTGGAAGTGCGCGACACGCCGTGGAAATTGTGTGGGACCCAACTGGAAGTGCGCGACGCGCCGTGGAAAGTGTGTGGGACCCAACTGGAAGTGCGCGACGCGCCGTGTAAAGTGTGTGGGACCCAACTGGGAGTGCGCCAAGCGCCGAGGAAAGTGTGTGGGACTCAACTAGGAAGTGCGCGACGCGCCGTGGAAAGTGTGTGGGACCCAACTGGGAGTACGCGACGCGCTGTGGAAATTGTGTGGGACCCAACTGGAAGTGCGCCACGCGCCGTGGAAAGTGTGGGACTCAACTGGAAGTGCGCCACCGCCGTGGAAATTGTGTGGGACCCAACTGGAAGTGCGCCACGCGCCGTGGAAAGTGTGTGGGACCCAACTGGAAGTGCGCGACGCGCCGAGGAAAGTGTGTGCGGACCCAACTGGAAGTGCGCGACGCGCCGTGGAAATTGTGTGGGACCCAACTGGAAGTGCGCGACGCGCCGTGGAAATTGTGTGGACCCAACTGGAAGTGCGCCACGCGCCGTGGAAATTGTGTGGGACCCAACTGGAAGTGCGCGACGCGCAGTGTAAAGTGTGCGGGACCCAACTGGAAGTGCGCGACGCGCCGTGTAAATTGTGTGGACCCAACTGGAAGTGCGCCACGCGCCGTGTAAAGTGTGTGGACCCGACTGGAGGTGCGCGACGCGCCGTGGAAAGTGTGTGGGACCCAACTGGAAGTGCGCCACGCGCCGTGGAAAGTGTGCGTGGACTCAACTGGAAGTGCGCGACGCGCCGGGGAAGGTGTGTGGGACCCAACTGGAGGTGCGCCAAGCGCCGTGGAAGATGTGTGGGACCCAACTGGAAGTGCGCGACGCGCCGGGGAAAGTGTGTGGGACCCAACTGTAAGTGCGCGACGCGCCGTGGAAATTGTGTGGGACCCAACTGGAAGTACGCGACGCGCCGTGGAAAGTGTGTGGGACCCAACTGGGAGTACGCGACGCGCCGTGGAAATTGTGTGGGACCCAACTGGAAGTGCGCCAAGCGCCGTGGAAAGTGTGTGGGACCCAACTGGAAGCGTCCAGCGCCGGGGAAAGTGTGTGGGACTCAACCAGAGGTGAGCTAAGCGCCGGGAAATGTGTGTGGGACCCAACTGGAAGTGCGCGACGCGCCGTGGAAATTGTGTGGCACCCAACTGGAAGGTGCGCCACGCGCCGTGGAAATTGTGCGGGACCCAACTGGAAGTGCGCGACGCGCCGTGTAAATTGTGTGGACTCAACTGGAAGTGCGCCACGCGCCGTGGAAAGTGTGTGGGACCCAACTGGGAGTGCGCCAGCGCCGTGGAAAGTGTGTGGGACTCAACTGGAAGTGCGCGACGCGCCGTGCGAAAGTGTGGGACCCAACTGGAAGTGCGCGACGCGCCGTGGAAATTGTGTGGGACCCAACTGGAAGTGCGCCACGCGCCGTGGAAAGTGTGTGGGACTCAACTGTGAGTGCGCGACGCACCGTGGAAATTGTGTGGAACCCAACTGGAAGTGCGCGACGCGCCGTGGAAATTGTGTGGGACCCAACAGGAAGTGCGCGACGCGCAGTGGAAATTGTGTGGGACCCTACTGGAAGTACGCGATACGCAGTGGACATTGTGTGGGACGCAACTGGAAGTGCGCGACGCACCGTGGAAATTGTGTGGGACCCAACTGGGAGTGCGTGACGCGTCGTTGGAAGTGTGTGGTACCCGACTGTGAGTGTGCCAAGCGCCGTGGAAATTGTGTGGGACCCAACTGGAAGTGCGCGACGCGCCGTGGAAATTGTGTGGGACCCAACTGGGAGTGCGCGACGCGCAGTGGAAAGTGTGTGGGGCCCGACTGTGAGTGTGCCAAGCGCCGGGAAACGTGTGTGGGACCCAACTGGAAGTGCGCGACGCGCCGTGGAAATTGTGTGGGACCCAACTGGAAGGTGCGCCACGCCGTGGAAAGTGTGCGGGACCCAACTGAAGTGCGCGACGCGCCGTGTAAATTGTGCGGGACCCAACTGAGTGCGCCACGCGCCGTGGAAATTGTGCGGGACCCAACTGGAAGTGCGCGACGCGCCGTGTAAATTGTGCGGGACCCAACTGGAAGTGCGCGACGCGCCGTGGAAATTGTGTGCGGACCCAACTGGAAGTGCGCCACGCGCCGTGGAAATTGTGTGCGGACTCAACTGGAAGTGCGCCAAGCGCCGTGGAAAGTGTGCGGGACCCAACTGGAAGTGCGCGACGCGCCGTGGAAATTGCGGGACCCAACTGGAAGTGCGCCAAGCGCCGTGGAAATTGTGTGGGACCCAACTGGAAGTGCGCGTCGCGCCGTGTAAAGTGTGCGGACCCAACTGGAAGTGCGCCACGCGCCGTGGAAAGTGTGTGGACCCAACTGGAAGTGAGCCACGCGCCGTGGAAAGTGTGTGGGACTCAACTCGGAGTGGGCCACGCGTTGTGGAAATTGTGCGGGACCCAACTGGAAGTGCGCTACGCGCCGGCGAAAGTGTGTGGACCCAACTGGAAGTGCGCCACGCGCCGTGGAAATTGTGTGCGGACCCGACTGGAAGTGCGCGACGCGCCGTGGAAATTGTGCGGGACCCAACTGGAAGTGCGCCACGCGCCGTGGAAAGTGTGTGGGACCCAACTGGAAGTGCGCCAAGCGCCGTGGAAAGTGTGCGGGACCCAACTGGAAGTGCGCCACGCGCCGTGGAAAGTGTGCGGGACCCGACTGGAAGTGCGCGACGCGCCGTGGAAGGTGCGGGACTCAACTGGCAGTCCGCCACGCGCCGTGGAAAGTGTGTGCGATCCAACTGGAAGTGCGCGACGCCCCGTGGAAATTGTGCGGGACCCAACTGGAAGTGCGCCACGCACCGTGGAAAGTGTGCGGGACCTAACTGCAAGTGCGCGACGCGCCGTGGAAATTGTGTGGACCCAACTGGAAGTGCGCCACGCGCCGTGGAAAGTGTGGGACCCAACTGGAAGAGCGCGACGCGCCGTGGAAATTGTGTGGGACCCAACTGGGGGTGCGCGACGCGCCGTGGAAATTGTGTGGAACCCAACTGGATGCGCGCGACGCGTCGTGGAATTTGAGTGGAACCCAACTGGAAGCGCGCCGCGCCGTGGAAAGTGTGTGGGACCCAATTGGAAGTGCGCCGCGCGCCGGGGAAAGTGTGTGGTACCCAACCGGAAGTGCGCCAAGCTCCGGGGAAAGTGTGTATGACCCAACTGGAAGTGCGCCAAGCTCCGGGAAAGCGTGTGGGACCCAACTGGAAGTGCGCTGGAAAGTGTGTAGGACCCGACTGTAAGTGCGCCACGCGCCGTGGAAATTGTGCGAGACCCAACTGGAAGTGTGCTGGAAAGTGTGTGGGACCCAACTGGAAGTGCGCTACAAGCCATGGAAATTGTGCGGGACTCAACTGGAAGTGCGCTACGCGCCGTGTAAAGTGTGCGGACCCAACTGGAAGTGCGCGACGCGCCGTGGAAATTGTGTGGGACCTAATTGGAAGTGCCCCTCGCGCCGGGGAAAGTGTGTGGAGCCCAACTAAAAGTGCGCGACGCGCCGTGTAAAGCGTGCGGGACCCAACTGGAAGTGCGCCACGCGCCGTGTAAAGTGTGTGGGACCCAACTGGGAAGTGCGCGCCACGCGCCGTGGAAATTGTGCGGGACTCAACTGGGAGTGCGCCAAGCGCCGTGGAAAGAGTGTGGGACCCGACTGGAAGTGCGCCACGCGCCGTGAAATTGTGTGGGACCCAACTGGAAGTGCGCGACGCGCCGTGGAAAGTGTGTGGACCCAACTGGAAGTGCGCCACGCGCCGTGTAAAGTGTGGGACCCAACTGGAGTGCGCCACGCGCCGTGTAAATTGTGTGGGACTCAACTGGAAGTGCGCCACGCGCCGTGGAAAGTGTGTGCGGACCCAACTGGAAGTGCGCGACGCGCCGTGGAAATTGTGTGGGACCCAACTGGAAGTGCGCGACGCGCAGTGGAAATTGTGTGGGACCCAACTGGAAGTACGCGACGCGCAGTGGAAATTGTGTGGGACCCAACTGGAAGTGCGCGACGCGCAGTGGAAATTGTGTGGGACAAATTTGTGAGTGCGCCAACCGCCGAGGAAATTGTGTGGGACCCAACTGGAAGTGCGCACGCGCCGGGAAAGTGTGTGGGACCCAACTGGAAGTGCGCCAAGCGCCGTGGAAAGTGTGTGGGACCCAACTGGAAGTGCGCCACACGCAGTGGAAAGTGTGCGAGACCCAACTGGGATTGCGCGACGCGCCGGGAAAGTGTGTGGGACCCAACTGGAAGTGCGCCATGCGCCGTGGAAAGTGTGTGGACTCAACTGGAAGTACGCCAAGCGCCGGGGAAAGTGTGTGGGACCCAACTGGGAGAGCGTCCAGCGCCGGGAAATTGTGTGGGACCCAACTGGAAGTACGCGACGCACAGTGGAAATTATGTGGGACCCAACTGGAAGTACGCGACGCGCCATGGAAAGTGTGTGGTACCCGACTGTGAGTGTGCCAAGCGCCGTGGAAATTGTGTGGGACCCAACTGGAAGAGCGCGACGCGCCGTGGAAATTGTGTGGGACCCAACTGAAAGTGCGCGACGCGCCGTGGAAATTGTGTGGGACCCAACTGGAAGTACGCGACGCGCAGTGGAAATTCGCGAACCCACCGGTGTGGGACTCAACTGGAAGTGCGCCACGCGCCGTGGAAAAGTGTGGGACCCAACTGGGAGTGCGTCCAGCGCCGTGGAAAGTGTGCGGGACTCGACTGGAAGTGCGCCACGCGCAGAGTAAAATGTGTGGGACCCAACTGGAAGTGCGCGACGCGCCGTGGAAATTGTGTGGGACCCAACTGGAGGTGCGCCACGCGCCGTGGAAATTGTGTGGGACTTAACTGGAAGTGCGCCACGCGCCGTGCTGTGAAATTGTGCGAGACCCAACTGGAAGTGCGCCACGCGCCGTGAAAAGTGTGCGGACCCAACTGGAAGTGCGCCACCGCCGTGGAAAGTGTGTGCGCGACTCAACTGGAAGTGCGCCAAGCGCCGTGGAAAGTGTGCGGGACCCAACTGGAAGTACGCGAAGCGCAGTGGAAATTGTGTGGGACCCAACTGGGAGTGCGCGACGCATCGTTGGAAGTGTGTGGGACCCAACTGAAAGTGCGCGACGCGCCGTGGAAATTGTGTGGGACCCAACTGGGAGAGCGTTCAGCGCCGGGGAAGTGTGTGGGACCCAACTGGAAGTGCGCCACGCGCCGTGTAAAGTGTGCGGGACTCAACTGGGAGAGCGTCCAGCGCCGGGGAAGTGTGTGGGACCCAACTGGAAGTGCGCCACGCGCCGTGTAAAGTGTGCGGGACCCAACTGGAAGTACGCGACGCGCCATGGAAAGTGTGTGGTACCCGACTGTGAGTGTGCCAAGCGCCGTGGAAATTGTGTGGGACCCAACTGGAAGAGCGCGACGCGCCGTGAAAATTGTGTGGGACCCAACTGAAAGTGCGCGACGCGCCGTGGAAATTGTGTGGGACCCGACTGGAAGTACGCGACGCGCAGTGGAAATCGTGTGGGACCCAACTGGAAGTGCGCGACGCGCAGTGGAAATTGTGTGCGACCCAACTGGAAGTGCGCCGCGCGCCGTGTAAAGTGTGCGGGACCCGAACGGAAGTGCGCGACGCGCCGTGGAAGGTGTGTGGGACCCAACTGGAAGTGCGCGACGCGCCGTGGAAAGTGTGTGGGACCCAACTGGAAGTGCGCGCGCCACTCGCCGTGGAAAGTGTGAGGGACCCAACTGGAGGTGCGCGACTCGCCGTGGAAATTGTGTGGGACCCAAGTGGAAGTGCGCCAAGCGCCGTGGAAAATGTGCGGGACCCAACTGGGAGTGCGTCACGCGTCGGGGAAATTGTGTGGGACCAAATTGGAAGTGCGCCAAGCGCCGGGGAAATTGTGTGGGACCCAACTGGGAGTGCGCCACGCGCCGGAAAGTGTGTGGGACCCAACTGGAAGTGCGCCACGCGCCGGGGAAGAGTGTGTTGGACCGACATTGGAGTGCGCCAAGCGCCGGAGAAATGTGTGGGACCCAACTGTGAGTGCGTCACGCATCGGGGAAGGTGTGTGGGACAAATTGTGAGTGTGCCAAGCGCCGGGAAAGTGTGTTGGACCCAACGAGAGTGCGCCACGCGCCGCGTGTGCAGACCACATTGCGGGAGTGTGCCACGCGCCGGGAAAGTGTGCGGGACTCACATTGTGAAGTGCACCGCACGCGCCGGTGAAAAGTGTGCGGGACTCCAATCTGAGCGCAGTGCGCCACGCGCCGAGAAAGGTGTGTTGGACCCAGGAGTGTGCCAAGCGCCGGGTTAAGTAAGGGGTGTGCGAGACCCAACCTGGGAGCGTCCAGGGCGCCGGAGGAAAAAGTGTGTACGGGACCAAAACTGGGAGTGCGCCAGAGCGCCGGGGGAAAGTGTGCGGGACTCAACCAGGAGTGAGCCAAGCGCCGGTGAAAAGTGCGTGGGACTCCAACTGGGAGGCGTCCGAGCGCCGGGGAGTAAGTGTGTGGGACTCCAAATTGTGAGTACGCAGAGCGCCATAAAAAAGTGTGTAGGACCCATGCGACTGTGAGTGCGTCAAGCGCCGGTGAAAGTGTGCGGGACTCAAATTGTGAGTACCAAGCGCCGTAAAAGTGTGTAGGACCCAACTGAGTGCGCCAAGCGCCGGGGAAAGTGTGCGGGACTCCACTGTGGAGTGGTGCCCAGCGCCGGAAAAAAAGTGTGTGGGACCCGCAATTGGGAGAGCGTCCAGCGCCGGGGTAAGTGTGTGGGACTCAAATTGAGTACGCAGAAAAGTGCGCCATAAAAAAGTGTGTGGCAAATTGTGGACCCAACTGGAGTGCGCCAAGCGCCGAGGAAGAGTGTGCGGGACTCAACTGGGAGTGAGCCAAGCTCCGGGAAAGTGTGCGTGGGACCCAACTGGGAGTGCGCCAGCGCCGGGGTAAAGTGTGTGGGACTCAACTAGGAGTGCGTCAAGCTCCGAGGAAAAGTGTGCGGGACCCAACTGGAAGTGCGCGCGCGACGTGCTAATGTGAAAAAGTGTGGGACCCAACTGGAAGTGCGCCACGCGCCGTGGAAAGTGTGTGGACTCAACTGGAAGTGCGCCACGCGCCGTGGAACGTGTGCGCGACCCAACTGAAAGTGCGCCGCGCCGGAAAGTGTGAGGGACCCAACTGGAAGTGCGCGACGCGCCGTGGAAATTGTGTGGGACCCGACTGGAAAGGCGCCACTCGCCGTGGAAAGTGTGAGGGACCCAACTGGAAGTGCGCGACGCGCCGTGGAAATTGTGTGGGACCCAAGTGGAAGTGCGCCAAGCGCCGTGGAAAATGTGCGGGACCCAACTGGGAGTGCGCCACAGCGCCGTGTAAAGTGTGCGGGACCCCACTGGAAGTGCGCTACGCGCCGTAGAAAGTATGTGGGACCCAACTGGAAATGCGCTACGCGCCGTGGAAAGTATATGGGACCCAACCGGAAGTGCGCAACGCGCCGTGAAAAGTGTGTGGGAACCAACTGGAAGTGCGCGACGCGCCGTGGAAAGTGTGTGGGGCCCAACTGGGAGTGCGCCACGCCGTGAAAAGTATGTGGGACCCAACTGGAAGTACGCTACGCGCCGTGGAAAGTATGCGGGACCCAACTGGAAGTACGCTACGCGCCGTAGAAAGTATGTGGGTCCTAACTGGAAATGCGCTACGCGCCGTGGAAAGTGTATGAGACCCAACTGGAAGGGCGCGAAGAGCAGTGGAAAGTGTGTGGGAACCAACTGGAGGTGCGCGACGCGCAGTGCAAAGTGTGTGGGACCCAACTGGGAGTGCGCCACGCGCCGTGGAAAAGGTGTGGGACCCGATTGGAAGTGCGCGACGCGCCGTGGAAAGTGTGTGGGACCCAATTGGAAGTGCCCCACGCGCCGCGGAAAGTGTGTGGCACCCAACTGGGAAGTGCGCCAGCGCGCCCGGGGAAAGTGTGGGACCCAACTGAAGTGTGCCAAGCGCCGGAAAAGTGTGGGACCCAACTGGAAGGTGCGTGCGCCAAGCGCTGTGGTGAAAGTGTGGGACCCAATTCAAGTGCGCAAGCGCCGGGAAAGTGTGTGGGACCCAATTCGAGTGCGCCAAGCGCCGGGGAAAAAGTGTGCGGGACTCAACTGGAGTGAGTGCGCCAAGCGCCGTGGGAAAGTGTGGGACCCAACTGGGTGCGCCAACCGCCGAGGAAATTGTGTGGGACCCAACTGGAAGTGCGCCAAGCGCCGGGGAAAGTGTGCGCGACCCTACTGGAAGTGCGCCACGCGCCGTGGAAAGTGTGTGGACCCAACTGGAAGTGCGCCACGCGCCGTGGAAAGTGTGCGGACCCAACTGGGAAGTGCGCCACGCGCCGAAATTGTGTGGGACCCAACTGGAAGTGCCACGCGCCGTGGAAAGTGTGCGGGACCCAACTGGAAGTGCGCCAACCGCCGAGGAAATTGTGTGGGACCCAACTGGAGCGGCGCGACGCGCCGTGGAAAGTGTGTGGGACCACTTTGTGAGTGCGCCAAGCGCCGGGAAAATTGTGTGGGACCCAATTGGAAGCGCGCCGCGCCGTGGAAAGTGTGTGGGACCACTTTGTGAGTGCGCCAAGCGCCGGGAAAATTGTGTGGGACCCAACTGGAGGTGTGCGACGCGCCGTGAAATTTGTGTGGGACCCAACTGGAAGTGCGCGACGCGCCGTGGAAATTGTGTGGGACCCAACTGGAAGTACGCGACACGCAGTGGAAGTTGTGTGGGACCCAACTGGAAGTGCGCCACGCGCCGTGGAAAGTGTGCGATACTCGACTAAAAGTGCGCCGCGCGCCGTGGAAATTGTGCGGGACCCAACTGGAAGTGCGCTACGCGCCATGGAAAAGGTGTGGGACACAACTGAGAGTGCGTCAAGTGCCTTGGAAAGTGTGCGGGCACCGACTGGAAGTGCGCCACACATCGTGGAAAGTGTGCGGGACCCAACTGGGAGTGCGCCACGCGCCGGGGAAAGTGTGTGGGACCAAAGTGTAAGTGCGCGACGTGCCGTGGAAAGTGTATGGGACCCAACTGTGAGTGTGCCAAGCGCCGGGGAAAGTGTGTGGTACCCAACTGTGAGTGTGCCGAGCGCCGGGGAAAGTGTGTGGGACCAAACTGTAAGTGCGCGACGTGCCGTGGAAAGGGGTGGGACCCAACTGGAAGAGCGTCCAGTGCCGGGGAAAGTGTGTGGGACCAAAGTGTAAGTGCGCGATGCGCCGAGGAAAGTGGTGGGACCCAACTGTGAGTGTGCCAAGCGCCGGGGAAAGTGTATGGGACCCAACTGGAAGAGCGTCCAGTGCCGGGGAAAGTGTGTGGGACCAAAGTGTAAGTGCGCCAAGCGCCGGGGAAAGTGTGTGGGACTCAAATGGTAGTGCGTCCAGCGCCAGGGAAAGTGTGCGGGACTCAACTGGAGTGAGCCAAGCGCCGGGAAAGTGTGTGGGACCCAACTGGGAGTGCGCGCGACGCGCCGGGGAAAGTGTGTGGGACCCAATTGGAAGTGCGCCAGCGCCGTGGAAAGTGTGTAGGACCCAACTGGAAGTGCGCCAAGCGCCGTGGAAAGTGTGCGCGACTCAACTGGAGTGCGCCACGCGCCGTGGAAAGTGTGTGGGACCCGACTGGGAGTGCGCCAAGCGCCGGAAAAAGTGTGGGACTCAACTGGAAGTGCGTCAGCGCCGGGAAAGTGTGTGGGACCCGACTGGAAGTACGCAGACGCGCCATAAAAGTGTGTGGGACCCAACTCGGAGTGCGCCAAGCGCCGTGTGAAAGTGTGTGTGAACCAACTGGGAGTGCGTCCAGCGCCGGGGTAAGTGTGTGGGACTCAACTAGGAAGTGCGCCACGCGCCGTGTAAAGTGTGTGGGACCCAACTGGGAGTGCGCCAAGCGCCGAGGTAAGTGTGGGACTCAACTGGGAGTGAGTCAAGCTCCGGGGAAAGTGTGCGGGACCCGACTGGAAGTGCGCGCGCGACGTGCTGTGGAAATTGTGTGGGACCCAACTGGAAGTGCGCCACGCGCCGTGGAAATTGTGCGGGACTCAACTGGAAGTGCGCCACCGCCGTGTAACGTGTGCGCGGCCCAACTGAAAGTGCGCCACGCGCCGTGTAAAGTGTGCGGGACCCGACTGGGAGTGCGCCAAGCGCCGAGGAAAGAGTGCGGGACTCAACTAGGAGTTAGTCAAGCTCCGGGAAAGGTGTGCGGGACCCGACTGGAAGTGCGCGCGCGACGCGCCGTGGAAATTGTGTGGGACCCAACTGGAAGTGCGCCACCGCCGTGTAACGTGTGCGCGACCCAACTGAAAGTGCGCCACGCGCCGTGTAAGTGTGTGCGGACCCGACTGGGAGTGCGCCAAGCGCCGTGGAAAGTGTGTGGGACTCAACTGGAAGTGAGCCACCTCCGGGAAAAGTGTGCGGGACTCAACTGGAAGTGCGCCACGCGCCGTGTAAAGTGTGCGGACCCGACTGGGAGTGCGCCAAGCGCCGTGGAAGGTGTGCGGGACTCAACTGGAAGTGCGCCACGCGCCGTGTAAAGTGTGCGGGACCCGACTGGAAGTGCGCGCGCGACGCGCCGTGGAAATTGTGTGGGACCCAGCTGGAAGTGCGCCACGCGCCGTGGAAAGTGTGCGGGACTCAACTGGAAGTGCGCCACCGCCGTGTAACGTGTGCGCGACCCAACTGAAAGTGCGCCACGCGCCGTGTAAAGTGTGCAGGACCCGACTGGGAGTGCGCCAAGCGCCGTGGAAAGTGTGCGGGACTCAACTGGAAGTGCGTCACGCGCCGTGTAAAGTGTGCGGGACCCGACTGGAAGTGCGCGCGCGACGCGCCGTGGAAATTGTGTGGGACCCAACTGGAAGTGCGCCACGCGCCGTGGAAAGTGTGCGCGAACCCACCGGTAAAGCGTTCGAGACTCAACTAGGAGAGCGTCACGCGTCGGGGAAGGTGTACGGGACCAAATTGTGAGTGCGCCAAGCGCCGGAGAAAGTGTGTGGGACGCGACTGTGAGTGCGTCACGCATCGGGGAAGGTGTGTGGGACCAAATTGTGAGTGTGCCAAGCGCCGGGGAAAGTGTGTTGGACCCAACTGAGAGTGCGCCAAGCGCCGGTGAAAATGTGCGGAACTCAAGCCTTAGTGCGTCACGCGTCGGGGAAGGTGTGTTGACCACATTGTGAGTGTGCCAAGCGCCGGTGAAAATGTGCGGGACTCAATTATTAGTGCGTCACGCGTCGGGGAAGGTGTGTTGGACCACATTGTGAGTGTGCCAAGCGCCGGGGAAAGTGTGCGAGACCCAACCTGGGAGTGCGCAGGGCGCCCGGAAAAAGTGTGTAGGGCCCAACTGGGAGTGCGCCATGCGCCGGGAAAGTGTGCGGGACTCAACCAGGAGTGAGCCAAGCTCCGGGAAAAGTGTGTGGGACCCAACTGGGAGAGCGTCCAGAGCCGGAGTAAGTGTGTGGGACCAAATTGTGAGTACGCAGAGCGCCATAAAAAGTGTGTAGGACCCAACAGGTAGTGCGTCAAGCGCCGGTGAAAGTGTGCGGGACTCAACTAGGACTGCGCCGAGCGCCGGGGAAAGTGTGTGGGACTCCACTGTGAGTGTGCCCAGCGCCGGAAAAAGTGTGTGGGACTCAATTGGGAGAGCGTCCAGCGCCGGGTAAGTGTGTGGGACCAAACCGTGAGTACGCAGAGCGCCATAAAAAGTGTGTAGGACCCAACTGGGAGTGCGCCAAGCGCCGGGAAAGTGTGCGGGACTCGACTAGGAGTGAGCCAAGCTCCGGGAAAAGTGCGTGGGACCCAACTGGGAGAGCGTCCAGCGCCGGGAGTAAGTGTGTGGGACTCAACTAGGAGTGAGTCAAGCTCCGGGAAAAGTGTGCGGGACCCGACTGGAAGTGCGCGCGACGTGCTGTGGAAATTGTGTGGGACCCAACTGGAAGTGCGCCACGCGCCGTGGAAAGTGTGCGGGACTCAACTGGAAGTGCGCCACCGCCGTGTAACGTGTGCGCGGCCCAACTGAAAGTGCGCCACGCGCCGTGTAAAGTGTGCGGGACCCGACTGGGAGTGCGCCAAGCGCCGAGGAAGAGTGCGGGACTCAACTAGGAGTGAGTCAAGCTCCGGGAAAAGTGTGCGGGACCCGACTGGAAGTGCGCGCGCGACGCGCCGTGGAAATTGTGTGGGACCCAACTGGAAGTGCGCCACCGCCGTTCAACGTGTGCGCGACCCAACTGAAAGTGCGCCACGCGCCGTGTAAAGTGTGCGGGACCCGACTGGGAGTGCGCCAAGCGCCGTGGAAAGTGTGCGGGACTCAACTGGAAGTGCGCCACGCGCCGTGTAAAGTGTGCGGGACCCGACTGGAAGTGCGCGCGCGACGCGCCGTGGAAATTGTGTGGGACCCAACTGGAAGTGCGCCACGCGCCGTGGAAAGTGTGCGGGACTCAACTGGAAGTGCGCCGCCGCCGTGTAACGTGTGCGCGACCCAACTGAAAGTGCGCCGCGCGCCGTGTAAAGTGTGCAGGACCCGACTGGGAGTGCGCCAAGCGCCGTGGAAAGTGTGCGGGACTCAACTGGAAGTGCGTCACGCGCCGTGTAAAGTGTGCGGGACCCGACTGGAAGTGCGCGCGACGCGCCGTGGAAATTGTGTGGGACCCAACTGGAAGTGCGCCACGCGCCGTGGAAAGTGTGCGGGACCCGACTGGAAGTGCGCGCGACGCGCAGTGCAAAGTGTGTGGGACCCAACTGGAAGTGCGCCACGCGCCGTGTAAAGTGTGCGGGACCCGAACGGAAGTGCGCGGCGCGCCAAGGAAAGTGTGTGGTACCCAACTGGAAGTGCGCTACGGCGACGTGGAAAGTGTGCGCGACCCACCGGTAAAGCGTTCGAGACTCAACTAGAGAGCGTCACGCGTCGGGAAGGTGTACGGGACCAAATTGTGAGTGCGCCAAGCGCCGGAGAAAGTGTGTGGGACGCGACCGTGAGTGCATCACGCATCGGGGAAGGTGTGTGGGACCAAATTGTGAGTGTGCCAAGCGCCGGGGAAAGTGTGTTGGACCCAACTGAGAGTGCGCCAAGCGCCGGTGAAAATGTGCGGGACTCAATTATTAGTGCGTCACGCGTCGGGGAAGGTGCGTTGGGCCACATTGTGAGTGTGCCAAGCGCCGGGGAAAGTGTGTGGGACCCAACTCGGAGAGCGCCCAGCGCCGGGGAAAGTGTGTGGGGCTCAAATGGGAGAACGTCCAGCGCCGGGGATAGTGTGAGGGACCCGAAGGTGAGTGTGCCAAGCGCCGGAAACGTGTGTGGGACTCAACTGGGAGTGTGCCAAGCGCCGGAAAAAGTGTGTGGGATTTAAATAGGAGTGCGTCAAGCACCAGGGAAAGCGTGCGAGACCCAACTGGGAGTGCGCAGAGCGCCGTGAAAAAAGTGTGTAGGGCCCAACTGAGAGTGCGCCATGCGCCGGGGAAAGTGTGTGGGACCCGACTGTGAGTGCGTCAAGCGCCGAGCAAAGAGTGCGGGACTCAACTAGGAGTGAGTCAAGCTCCGGGAAAAGTGTGGGGGACCCGACTGGAAGTGCGCGCGCCACGCGCCGTGGAAATTGTGTGGGACCCAACTGGAAGTGCGCCACGCGCCGTGGAAAGTGTGCGGGACTCAACTGGAAGTGCGCCACCGCCGTGTAACGTGTGCGCGACCCAACTGAAAGTGCGCCACGCGCCGTGTAAAGTGTGCGGGACTCAACTGGAAGTGCGTCACGCGCCGTGTAAAGTGTGCGGGACCCGACTGGAAGTGCGCGCGCGACGCGCCGTGGAAATTGTGTGGGACCCAACTGGAAGTGCGCCACGCGCCGTGGAAAGTGTGCGCGAACCCACCGGTAAAGCGTTCGAGACTCAACTAGGAGAGCGTCACGCGTCGGGGAAGGTGTACGGTACCAAATTGTGAGTGCGCCAAGCGCCGGAGAAAGTGTGTGGGACGCGACTGTGAGTGCGTCACGCATCGGGGAAGGTGTGTGGGACCAAATTGTGAGTGTGCCAAGCGCCGGGGAAAGTGTGTTGGACCCAACTGAGAGTGTGCCAAGCGCCGGAAAAAGTGTGTGGGATTTAAATAGGAATGCGTCACGCGTCGGGGAAGGTGTGTTGGACCACATTGTGAGTGTGCCAAGCGCCGGTGAAAATGTGCGGGACTCAATTATTAGTGCGTCACGCTTCGGGGAAGGTGTGTTGGACCACATTGTGCGTGTGCCAAGCGCCGGGGAAAGTGTGCGAGACCCAACCTGGGAGTGCGCAGGGCGCCGGAAAAAGTGTGTGGGATTTAAATAGGAATGCGTCAAGCACCAGAGAAAGCGTGCGAGACCCAACCTGGGATTGCGCAGGGCGCCGGAAAAAGTGTGTAGGGCCCAACTGGGAGTGCGCCATGCGCCGGGGAAAGTGTGCGGGACTCAACCAGGAGTGAGCCAAGCTCCGGGAAAAGTGTGTGGGACCCAACTGGGAGAGCGTCCAGCGCCGGGGTAAGTGTGTGGGACCAAATTGTGAGTACGCAGAGCGCCATAAAAAAGTGTGTAGGACCCAACAGGTAGTGCGTCAAGCGCCGGTGAAAGTGTGCGGGACTCAGCTGGGACTGCGCCGAGCGCCGGGGAAAGTGTGTGGGACTCCACTGTGAGTGTGCCCAGCGCCGGAAAAAGTGTGTGGGACTCAATTGGGAGAGCGTCCAGCGCCGGGGTAAGTGTGTGGGACCAAATTGTGAGTACGCAGAGCGCCATAAAAAAGTGTGTAGGACCCAACTGGGAGTGCGCCAAGCGCCGGGGAAAGTGTGCGGGACTCGACTAGGAGTGAGCCAAGCTCCGGGAAAAGTGCGTGGGACCCAACTGGGAGAGCGTCCAGCGCCGGGGTAAGTGTGTGGGACTCAACTAGGAGTGAGTCAAGCTCCGGGAAAAGTGTGCGGGACCCGACTGGAAGTGCGCGCGCGACGTGCTGTGGAAATTGTGTGGGACCCAACTGGAAGTGCGCCACGCGCCGTGGAAAGTGTGCGGGACTCAACTGGAAGTGCGCCACCGCCGTGTAACGTGTGCGGGACCCGACTGGGAGTGCGCCAAGCGCCGAGGAAAGAGTGCGGGACTCAACTAGGAGTGAGTCAAGCTCCGGGAAAGGTGTGCGGGACCCGACTGGAAGTGCGCGCGCGACGCGCCGTGGAAATTGTGTGGGACCCAACTGGAAGTGCGCCACCGCCGTGTAACGTGTGCGCGACCCAACTGAAAGTGCGCCACGCGCCGTGTAAAGTGTGCGGGACCCGACTGGGAGTGCGCCAAGCGCCGTGGAAAGTGTGCGGGACTCAACTGGAAGTGAGTCAAGCTCCGGGAAAAGTGTGCGGGACTCAACTGGAAGTGCGCCACGCGCCGTGTAAAGTGTGCGGGACCCGACTGGGAGTGCGCCAAGCGCCGTGGAAGGTGTGCGGGACTCAACTGGAAGTGCGCCACGCGCCGTGTAAAGTGTGCGGGACCCGACTGGAAGGGCGCGCGACGCGCCGTGGAAATTGTGTGGGACCCAACTGGAAGTGCGCCACGCGCCGTGGAAAGTGTGCGGGACTCAACTGGAAGTGCGCCACCGCCGTGTAACGTGTGCGCGACCCAACTGAAAGTGCGCCACGCGCCGTGTAAAGTGTGCAGGACCCGACTGGGAGTGCGCCAAGCGCCGTGGAAAGTGTGCGGGACTCAACTGGAAGTGCGTCACGCGCCGTGTAAAGTGTGCGGGACCCGACTGGAAGTGCGCGCGCGACGCGCCGTGGAAATTGTGTGGGACCCAACTGGAAGTGCGCCACGCGCCGTGGAAAGTGTGCGCGAACCCACCCGTAAAGCGTTCGAGACTCAACTAGAAGAGCGTCACGCGTCGGTGGAAGGTGTACGGGACCAAATTGTGAGTGCGCCAAGCGCCGGAGAAAGTGTGTGGGACGCGACTGTGAGTGCGTCACGCATCGGGGAAGGTGTGTGGGACCAAATTGTGAGTGTGCCAAGCGCCGGGAAAGTGTGTTGGACCCAACTGAGAGTGCGCCAAGCGCCGGTGAAAATGTGCGGGACTCAAGTATTAGTGCGTCACGCGTCGGGGAAGGTGTGTTGGACCACATTGTGAGTGTGCCAAGCGCCGGGGAAAATGTGCGGGGCTCAATTATTAGTGCGTCACGCGTCCGGGAAGGTGTGTTGGACCACATTGTGAGTGTGCCAAGCGCCGGGGAAAGTGTGCGAGACCCAATCTGGGAACTCGCAGAGCGCCGGAAAAAAGTGTGTAGGACTCAACTGGGGAAGCGCGAAGCGCCGGAAAAAGTGTGTAGGACTCAACTGGAAGTGCGCCAAGCGCCGGGGAAAAGTGTGTGGGACCCAACTGGGAGAGCGTCAAGCGCCGGGGGAAGTGTGTGGGACCAAATTGTGAGTACGCAGAGCGCCATAAAAAAAGTGTGTAGGACCCAACTGGGAGTGTGCCAAGCGCCGAGGAAAGAGTGCGGGACTCAACTAGGAGTGAGTCAAGCTCCGGGAAAAGTGTGCGGGACCCGACTGGAAGTGCGCGCGCGACGTGCTGTGGAAATTGTGTGGGACCCAACTGGAAGTGCGCCACGCGCCGTGGAAAGTGTGCGGGACTCAACTGGAAGTGCGCCACCGCCGTGTAACGTGTGCGCGACCCAACTGAAAGTGCGCCACGCGCCGTGTAAAGTGTGCGGGACCCGACTGGGAGTGCGCCAAGCGCCGAGGAAAGAGTGCGGGACTCAACTAGGAGTGAGTCAAGCTCCGGAAAAAGTGTGCGGGACCCGACTGGAAGTGCGCGCGCCACGCGCCGTGGAAATTGTGTGGGACCCAACTGGAAGTGCGCCACGCGCCGTGGAAAGTGTGCGGGACTCAACTGGAAGTGCGCCACCGCCGTGTAACGTGTGCGGGACCCGACTGGGAGTGCGCCAAGCGCCGAGGAAAGAGTGCGGGACTCAACTAGGAGTGAGTCAAGCTCCGGGAAAGGTGTGCGGGACCCGACTGGAAGTGCGCGCGCGACGCGCCGTGGAAATTGTGTGGGACCCAACTGGAAGTGCGCCACCGCCGTGTAACGTGTGCGCGACCCAACTGAAAGTGCGCCACGCGCCGTGTAAAGTGTGCGGGACCCGACTGGGAGTGCGCCAAGCGCCGTGGAAAGTGTGCGGGACTCAACTGGAAGTGAGTCAAGCTCCGGGAAAAGTGTGCGGGACTCAACTGGAAGTGCGCCACGCGCCGTGTAAAGTGTGCGGGACCCGACTGGGAGTGCGCCAAGCGCCGTGGAAGGTGTGCGGGACTCAACTGGAAGTGCGCCACGCGCCGTGTAAAGTGTGCGGGACCCGACTGGAAGTGCGCGCGCGACGCGCCGTGGAAATTGTGTGGGACTCAACTGGAAGTGCGCCACGCGCCGTGGAAAGTGTGCGGGACTCAACTGGAAGTGCGCCACCGCCGTGTAACGTGTGCGCGACCCAACTGAAAGTGCGCCACGCGCCGTGTAAAGTGTGCAGGACCCGACTGGGAGTGCGCCAAGCGCCGTGGAAAGTGTGCGGGACTCAACTGGAAGTGCGTCACGCGCCGTGTAAAGTGTGCGGGACCCGACTGGAAGTGCGCGCGCGACGCGCCGTGGAAATTGTGTGGGACCCAACTGGAAGTGCGCCACGCGCCGTGGAAAGTGTGCGCGAACCCACCGGTAAAGCGTTCGAGACTCAACTAGAAGAGCGTCACGCGTCGGGGAAGGTGTACGGGACCAAATTGTGAGTGCGCCAAGCGCCGGAGAAAGTGTGTGGGACGCGACTGTGAGTGCGTCACGCATCGGGGAAGGTGTGTGGGACCAAATTGTGAGTGTGCCAAGCGCCGGGGAAAGTGTGTTGGACCCAACTGAGAGTGCGCCAAGCGCCGGTGAAAATGTGCGGGACTCAAGTATTAGTGCGTCACGCGTCGGGGAAGGTGTGTTGGACCACATTGTGAGTGTGCCAAGCGCCGGTGAAAATGTGCGGGACTCAATTATTAGTGCGTCACGCGTCGGGGAAGGTGTGTTGGACCACATTGTGAGTGTGCCAAGCGCCGGGGAAAGTGTGCGAGACCCAACCTGGGAGTGCGCAGGGCGCCGGAAAAAGTGTGTAGGGCCCAACTGGGAATGCGCCATGCGCCGGGCAAAGTGTGCGGGACTCGACTAGGAGTGAGCCAAGCTTCGGGAAAAGTGCGTGGGACCCAACTGGGAGAGCGTCCAGCGCCGGGGTAAGTGTGTGGGACCAAATTGTGAGTACGCAGAGCGCCATAAAAAAAGTGTGTAGGACCCAACTGGGAGTGTGCCAAGCGCCGAGGAAAGAGTGCGGGACTCAACTAGGAGTGAGTCAAGCTCCGGGAAAAGTGTGCGGGACCCGACTGGAAGTGCGCGCGCGACGTGCTGTGGAAATTGTGTGGGACCCAACTGGAAGTGCGCCACGCGCCGTGGAAAGTGTGCGGGACTCAACTGGAAGTGCGCCACCGCCGTGTAACGTGTGCGCGACCCAACTGAAAGTGCGCCACGCGCCGTGTAAAGTGTGCGGGACCCGACTGGGAGTGCGCCAAGCGCCGAGGAAAGAGTGCGGGACTCAACTAGGAGTGAGTCAAGCTCCGGGAAAAGTGTGCGGGACCCGACTGGAAGTGCGCGCGCCACGCGCCGTGGAAATTGTGTGGGACCCAACTGGAAGTGCGCCACGCGCCGTGGAAAGTGTGCGGGACTCAACTGGAAGTGCGCCACCGCCGTGTAACGTGTGCGCGACCCAACTGGAAAGTGCGCCACGCGCCGTGTAAAGTGTGCGGGACTCAACTGGAAGTGCGTCACGCGCCGTGTAAAGTGTGCGGGAGCCGACTGGAAGTGCGCGCGCGACGCGCCGTGGAAATTGTGTGGGACCCAACTGGAGGTGCGCCACGCGCCGTGGAAAGTGTGCGCGAACCCACCGGTAAAGCGTTCGAGACTCAACTAGGAGAGCGTCACGCGTCGGGGAAGGTGTACGGTACCATTGTGAGTGCGCCAAGCGCCGGAGAAAGTGTGTGGGACGCGACTGTGAGTGCGTCACGCATCGGGGAAGGTGTGTGGGACCAAATTGTGAGTGTGCCAAGCGCCGGGGAAAGTGTGTTGGACCCAACTGAGAGTGTGCCAAGCGCCGGAAAAAGTGTGTGGGATTTAAATAGGAATGCGTCAAGCACCAGAGAAAGCGTGCGAGACCCAACCTGGGATTGCGCAGGGCGCCGGAAAAAGTGTGTAGGGCCCAACTGGGAGTGCGCCATGCGCCGGGGAAAGTGTGCGGGACTCAACCAGGAGTGAGCCAAGCTCCGGGAAAAGTGTGTGGGACCCAACTGGGAGAGCGTCCAGCGCCGGGGGAAGTTTGTGGGAGCAAATTGTGAGTACGCAGAGCGCCATAAAAAGTGTGTAGGACCCAACAGGTAGTGCGTCAAGCGCCGGTGAAAGTGTGCGGGACTCAACTAGGACTGCGCCGAGCGCCGGGGAAAGTGTGTGGGACTCCACTGTGAGTGTGCCCAGCGCCGGAAAAAGTGTGTGGGACTCAATTGGGAGAGCGTCCAGCGCCGGGGTAAGTGTGTGGGACCAAATTGTGAGTACGCAGAGCGCCATAAAGTGTGTAGGACCCAACTGGGAGAGCGTCCAGCGCCGGGGTAAGTGTGTGGGACTCGACTAGGAGTGAGCCAAGCTCCGGGAAAAGTGCGTGGGACCCAACTGGGAGAGCGTCCAGCGCCGGGGTAAGTGTGTGGGACTCAACTAGGAGTGAGTCAAGCTCCGGGAAAAGTGTGCGGGACCCGACTGGAAGTGCGCGCGCGACGTGCTGTGGAAATTGTGTGGGACCCAACTGGAAGTGCGCCACGCGCCGTGGAAAGTGTGCGGGACTCAACTGGAAGTGCGCCACCGCCGTGTAACGTGTGCGCGGCCCAACTGAAAGTGCGCCACGCGCCGTGTAAAGTGTGCGGGACCCGACTGGGAGTGCGCCAAGCGCCGAGGAAAGAGTGCGGGACTCAACTAGGAGTTAGTCAAGCTCCGGGAAAGGTGTGCGGGACCCGACTGGAAGTGCGCGCGCGACGCGCCGTGGAAATTGTGTGGGACCCAACTGGAAGTGCGCCACCGCCGTGTAACGTGTGCGCGACCCAACTGAAAGTGCGCCACGCGCCGTGTAAAGTGTGCGGGACCCGACTGGGAGTGCGCCAAGCGCCGTGGAAAGTGTGCGGGACTCAACTGGAAGTGAGTCAAGCTCCGGGAAAAGTGTGCGGGACTCAACTGGAAGTGCGCCACGCGCCGTGTAAAGTGTGCGGGACCCGACTGGGAGTGCGCCAAGCGCCGTGGAAGGTGTGCGGGACTCAACTGGAAGTGCGCCACGCGCCGTGTAAAGTGTGCGGGACCCGACTGGAAGTGCGCGCGCGACGCGCCGTGGAAATTGTGTGGGACTCAACTGGAAGTGCGCCACGCGCCGTGGAAAGTGTGCGGGACTCAACTGGAAGTGCGCCACCGCCGTGTAACATTGTGCGCGACCCAACTGAAAGTGCGCCACGCGCCGTGTAAAGTGTGCAGGACCCGACTGGGAGTGCGCCAAGCGCCGTGGAAAGTGTGCGGGACTCAACTGGAAGTGCGTCACGCGCCGTGTAAAGTGTGCGGGACCCGACTGGAAGTGCGCGCGCGACGCGCCGTGGAAATTGTGTGGGACCCAACTGGAAGTGCGCCACGCGCCGTGGAAAGTGTGCGCGAACCCACCGGTAAAGCGTTCGAGACTCAACTAGGAGAGCGTCACGCGTCGGGGAAGGTGTACGGGACCAAATTGTGAGTGCGCCAAGCGCCGGAGAAAGTGTGTGGGACGCGACTGTGAGTGCGTCACGCATCGGGGAAGGTGTGTGGGACCAAATTGTGAGTGTGCCAAGCGCCGGGGAAAGTGTGTTGGACCCAACTGAGAGTGCGCCAAGCGCCGGTGAAAATGTGCGGGACTCAAGTATTAGTGCGTCACGCGTCGGGGAAGGTGTGTTGGACCACATTGTGAGTGTGCCAAGCGCCGGTGAAAATGTGCGGGACTCAATTATTAGTGCGTCACGCGTCGGGGAAGGTGTGTTGGACCACATTGTGAGTGTGCCAAGCGCCGGGGAAAGTGTGCGAGACCCAACCTGGGAGTGCGCAGGGCGCCGGAAAAAGTGTGTAGGGCCCAACTGGGAGTGCGCCATGCGCCGGGGAAAGTGTGCGGGACTCAACCAGGAGTGAGCCAAGCTCCGGGAAAAGTGTGTGGGACTCCACTGTGAGTGTGCCCAGCGCCGGAAAAAGTGTGTGGGACTCAATTGGGAGAGCGTCCAGCGCCGGGGTAAGTGTGTGGGACCAAATTGTGAGTACGCAGAGCGCCATAAAAAAAGTGTGTAGGACCCAGCAGGTAGTGCGTCAAGCGCCGGTGAAAGTGTGCGGGACTCAACTAGGACTGCGCCGAGCGCCGGGGAAAGTGTGTGGGACTCCACTGTGAGTGTGCCCAGCGCCGGAAAAAGTGTGTGGGACTCAATTGGGAGAGCGTCCAGCGCCGGGGTAAGTGTGTGGGACCAAATTGTGAGTACGCAGAGCGCCATAAAAAAGTGTGTAGGACCCAACTGGGAGTGCGCCAAGCGCCGGGGAAAGTGTGCGGGACTCGACTAGGAGTGAGCCAAGCTCCGGGAAAAGTGCGTGGGACCCAACTGGGAGAGCGTCCAGCGCCGGGGTAAGTGTGTGGGACTCAACTAGGAGTGAGTCAAGCTCCGGGAAAAGTGTGCGGGACCCGACTGGAAGTGCGCGCGCGACGTGCTGTGGAAATTGTGTGGGACCCAACTGGAAGTGCGCCACGCGCCGTGGAAAGTGTGCGGGACTCAACTGGAAGTGCGCCACCGCCGTGTAACGTGTGCGCGGCCCAACTGAAAGTGCGCCACGCGCCGTGTAAAGTGTGCGGGACCCGACTGGGAGTGCGCCAAGCGCCGAGGAAAGAGTGCGGGACTCAACTAGGAGTTAGTCAAGCTCCGGGAAAGGTGTGCGGGACCCGACTGGAAGTGCGCGCGCGACGCGCCGTGGAAATTGTGTGGGACCCAACTGGAAGTGCGCCACCGCCGTGTAACGTGTGGGCGACCCAACTGGAAAGTGCGCCACGCGCCGTGTAAAGTGTGCGGGACCCGACTGGGAGTGCGCCAAGCGCCGTGGAAAGTGTGCGGGACTCAACTGGAAGTGAGTCAAGCTCCGGGAAAAGTGTGCGGGACTCAACTGGAAGTGCGCCACGCGCCGTGTAAAGTGTGCGGGACCCGACTGGGAGTGCGCCAAGCGCCGTGGAAGGTGTGCGGGACTCAACTGGAAGTGCGCCACGCGCCGTGTAAAGTGTGCGGGACCCGACTGGAAGTGCGCGCGCAACGCGCCGTGGAAATTGTGTGGGACCCAACTGGAAGTGCGCCACGCGCCGTGGAAAGTGTGCGGGACTCAACTGGAAGTGCGCCACCGCCGTGTAACGTGTGCGCGACCCAACTGAAAGTGCGCCACGCGCCGTGTAAAGTGTGCAGGACCCGACTGGAAGTGCGCGCGCGACGCGCCGTGGAAATTGTGTGGGACCCAACTGGAAGTGCGCCACGCGCCGTGGAAAGTGTGCGCGAACCCACCGGTAAAGCGTTCGAGACTCAACTAGGAGAGCGTCACGCGTCGGGAAGGTGTACGGGACCAAATTGTGAGTGCGCCAAGCGCCGGAGAAAGTGTGTGGGACGCGACTGTGAGTGCGTCACGCATCGGGGAAGGTGTGTGGGACCAAATTGTGAGTGTGCCGAGCGCCGGGGAAAGTGTGTTGGACCCAACTGAGAGTGCGCCAAGCGCCGGTGAAAATGTGCGGGACTCAAGTATTAGTGCGTCACGCGTCGGGGAAGGTGTGTTGGACCACATTGTGAGTGTGCCAAGCGCCGGTGAAAATGTGCGGGACTCAATTATTAGTGCGTCACGCGTCGGGGAAGGTGTGTTGGACCACATTGTGAGTGTGCCAAGCGCCGGGGAAAGTGTGCGAGACCCAACCTGGGAGTGCGCAGGGCGCCGGAAAAAGTGTGTAGGGCCCAACTGGGAGTGCGCCATGCGCCGGGGAAAGTGTGCGGGACTCAACCAGGAGTGAGCCAAGCTCCGGGAAAAGTGTGTGGGACCCAACTGGGAGAGCGTCCAGAGCCGGAGTAAGTGTGTGGGACCAAATTGTGAGTACGCAGAGCGCCATAAAAAAGTGTGTAGGACCCAACAGGTAGTGCGTCAAGCGCCGGTGAAAGTGTGCGGGACTCAACTAGGACTGCGCCGAGCGCCGGGGAAAGTGTGTGGGACTCCACTGTGAGTGTGCCCAGCGCCGGAAAAAGTGTGTGGGACTCAATTGGGAGAGCGTCCAGCGCCGGGGTAAGTGTGTGGGACCAAATTGTGAGTACGCAGAGCGCCATAAAAAAGTGTGTAGGACCCAACTGGGAGTGCGCCAAGCGCCGGGGAAAGTGTGCGGGACTCGACTAGGAGTGAGCCAAGCTCCGGGAAAAGTGCGTGGGACCCAACTGGGAGAGCGTCCAGCGCCGGGGTAAGTGTGTGGGACTCAACTAGGAGTGAGTCAAGCTCCGGGAAAAGTGTGCGGGACCCGACTGGAAGTGCGCGCGCGACGTGCTGTGGAAATTGTGTGGGACCCAACTGGAAGTGCGCCACGCGCCGTGGAAAGTGTGCGGGACTCAACTGGAAGTGCGCCACCGCCGTGTAACGTGTGCGCGGCCCAACTGAAAGTGCGCCACGCGCCGTGTAAAGTGTGCGGGACCCGACTGGGAGTGCGCCAAGCGCCGAGGAAAGAGTGCGGGACTCAACTAGGAGTTAGTCAAGCTCCGGGAAAGGTGTGCGGGACCCGACTGGAAGTGCGCGCGCGACGCGCCGTGGAAATTGTGTGGGACCCAACTGGAAGTGCGCCACCGCCGTGTAACGTGTGCGCGACCCAACTGAAAGTGCGCCACGCGCCGTGTAAAGTGTGCGGGACCCGACTGAGTGCGCCAAGCGCCGTGGAAAGTGTGCGGGACTCAACTGGAAGTGAGTCAAGCTCCGGGAAAAGTGTACGGGACTCAACTGGAAGGGCGCCACGCGCCGTGGAAAGTGTGCGGGACCCGACTGGGAGTGCGCCAAGCGGCGTGGAAGGTGTGCGGACTCAACTGGAAGTGCGCCACGCGCCGTGTAAAGTGTGCGGGACCCGACTGGAAGTGCGCGCGCAACGCGCCGTGGAAATTGTGTGGGACCCAACTGGAAGTGCGCCACGCGCCGTGGAAAGTGTGCGGGACTCAACTGGAAGTGCGCCACCGCCGTGTAACGTGTGCGCGACCCAACTGAAAGTGCGCCACGCGCCGTGTAAAGTGTGCAGGACCCGACTGGGAGTGCGCCAAGCGCCGTGGAAAGTGTGCGGGACTCAACTGGAAGTGCGTCACGCGCCGTGTAAAGTGTGCGGGACCCGACTGGAAGTGCGCGCGCGACGCGCCGTGGAAATTGTGTGGGACCCAACTGGAAGTGCGCCACGCGCCGTGGAAAGTGTGCGCGAACCCACCGGTAAAGCGTTCGAGACTCAACTAGGAGAGCGTCACGCGTCGGGAAGGTGTACGGGACCAAATTGTGAGTGCGCCAAGCGCCGGAGAAAGTGTGTGGGACGCGACTGTGAGTGCGTCACGCATCGGGGAAGGTGTGTGGGACCAAATTGTGAGTGTGCCAAGCGCCGGGGAAAGTGTGTTGGACCCAACTGAGAGTGCGCCAAGCGCCGGTGAAAATGTGCGGGACTCAAGTATTAGTGCGTCACGCGTCGGGGAAGGTGTGTTGGACCACATTGTGAGTGTGCCAAGCGCCGGTGAAAATGTGCGGGACTCAATTATTAGTGCGTCACGCGTCGGGGAAGGTGTGTTGGACCACATTGTGAGTGTGCCAAGCGCCGGGGAAAGTGTGCGAGACCCAACCTGGGAGTGCGCAGGGCGCCGGAAAAAGTGTGTAGGGCCCAACTGGGAGTGCGCCATGCGCCGGGGAAAGTGTGCGGGACTCAACCAGGAGTGAGCCAAGCTCCGGGAAAAGTGTGTGGGACCCAACTGGGAGAGCGTCCAGAGCCGGAGTAAGTGTGTGGGACCAAATTGTGAGTACGCAGAGCGCCATAAAAAAAGTGTGTAGGACCCAACAGGTAGTGCGTCAAGCGCCGGTGAAAGTGTGCGGGACTCAACTAGGACTGCGCCGAGCGCCGGGGAAAGTGTGTGGGACTCCACTGTGAGTGTGCCCAGCGCCGGAAAAAGTGTGTGGGACTCAATTGGGAGAGCGTCCAGCGCCGGGGTAAGTGTGTGGGACCAAATTGTGAGTACGCAGAGCGCCATAAAAAAGTGTGTAGGACCCAACTGGGAGTGCGCCAAGCGCCGGGGAAAGTGTGCGGGACTCGACTAGGAGTGAGCCAAGCTCCGGGAAAAGTGCGTGGGACCCAACTGGGAGAGCGTCCAGCGCCGGGGTAAGTGTGTGGGACTCAACTAGGAGTGAGTCAAGCTCCGGGAAAAGTGTGCGGGACCCGACTGGAAGTGCGCGCGCGACGTGCTGTGGAAATTGTGTGGGACCCAACTGGAAGTGCGCCACGCGCCGTGGAAAGTGTGCGGGACTCAACTGGAAGTGCGCCACCGCCGTGTAACGTGTGCGCGGCCCAACTGAAAGTGCGCCACGCGCCGTGTAAAGTGTGCGGGACCCGACTGGGAGTGCGCCAAGCGCCGAGGAAAGAGTGCGGGACTCAACTAGGAGTGAGTCAAGCTCCGGGAAAAGTGTGCGGGACCCGACTGGAAGTGCGCGCGCGACGCGCCGTGGAAATTGTGTGGGACCCAACTGGAAGTGCGCCACCGCCGTTCAACGTGTGCGCGACCCAACTGAAAGTGCGCCACGCGCCGTGTAAAGTGTGCGGGACCCGACTGGGAGTGCGCCAAGCGCCGTGGAAAGTGTGCGGGACTCAACTGGAAGTGCGCCACGCGCCGTGTAAAGTGTGCGGGACCCGACTGGAAGTGCGCGCGCGACGCGCCGTGGAAATTGTGTGGGACCCAACTGGAAGTGCGCCACGCGCCGTGGAAAGTGTGCGGGACTCAACTGGAAGTGCGCCACCGCCGTGTAACGTGTGCGCGACCCAACTGAAAGTGCGCCACGCGCCGTGTAAAGTGTGCAGGACCCGACTGGGAGTGCGCCAAGCGCCGTGGAAAGTGTGCGGGACTCAACTGGAAGTGCGTCACGCGCCGTGTAAAGTGTGCGGGACCCGACTGGAAGTGCGCGCGCGACGCGCCGTGGAAATTGTGTGGGACCCAACTGGAAGTGCGCCACGCGCCGTGGAAAGTGTGCGCGAACCCACCGGTAAAGCGTTCGAGACTCAACTAGGAGAGCGTCACGCGTCGGGGAAGGTGTACGGGACCAAATTGTGAGTGCGCTAAGCGCCGGAGAAAGTGTGTGGGACGCGACCGTGAGTGCATCACGCATCGGGGAAGGTGTGTGGGACCAAATTGTGAGTGTGCCAAGCGCCGGGGAAAGTGTGTTGGACCCAACTGAGAGTGCGCCAAGCGCCGGTGAAAATGTGCGGGACCCAATTATTAGTGCGTCACGCGTCGGGGAAGGTGCGTTGGGCCACATTGTGAGTGTGCCAAGCGCCGGGGAAAGTGTGTGGGACTCAACTGGGAGTGCGCCAAACGCCGGGGAAAGTGTGAGGGACCCGAAGGTGAGTGTGCCAAGCGCCGGAAACGTGTGTGGGACTCAACTGGGAGTGTGCCAAGCGCCGGAAAAAGTGTGTGGGACCCAACTCGGAGAGCGCCCAGCGCCGGGGAAAGTGTGTGGGGCTCAAATGGGAGAACGTCCAGCGCCGGGGATAGTGTGAGGGACCCGAAGGTGAGTGTGCCAAGCGCCGGAAACGTGTGTGGGACTCAACTGGGAGTGTGCCAAGCGCCGGAAAAAGTGTGTGGGATTTAAATAGGAGTGCGTCAAGCACCAGGGAAAGCGTGCGAGACCCAACCTGGGAGTGCGCAGAGCGCCGGAAAAAGTGTGTAGGGCCCAACTGAGAGTGCGCCATGCGCCGGGGAAAGTGTGTGGGACCCGACTGTGAGTGTGTCAAGCGCCGAGGAAAGAGTGCGGGACTCAACTAGGAGTGAGTCAAGCTCCGGGAAAAGTGTGCGGGACCCGACTGGAAGTGCGCGCGCCACGCGCCGTGGAAATTGTGTGGGACCCAACTGGAAGTGCGCCACGCGCCGTGGAAAGTGTGCGGGACTCAACTGGAAGTGCGCCACCGCCGTGTAACGTGTGCGCGACCCAACTGAAAGTGCGCCACGCGCCGTGTAAAGTGTGCGGGACTCAACTGGAAGTGCGTCACGCGCCGTGTAAAGTGTGCGGGACCCGACTGGAAGTGCGCGCGCGACGCGCCGTGGAAATTGTGTGGGACCCAACTGGAAGTGCGCCACGCGCCGTGGAAAGTGTGCGCGAACCCACCGGTAAAGCGTTCGAGACTCAACTAGGAGAGCGTCACGCGTCGGGGAAGGTGTACGGTACCAAATTGTGAGCGCGCCAAGCGCCGGAGAAAGTGTGTGGGACGCGACTGTGAGTGCGTCACGCATCGGGGAAGGTGTGTGGGACCAAATTGTGAGTGTGCCAAGCGCCGGGGAAAGTGTGTTGGACCCAATTGAGAGTGTGCCAAGCGCCGGAAAAAGTGTGTGGGATTTAAATAGGAATGCGTCACGCGTCGGGGAAGGTGTGTTGGACCACATTGTGAGTGTGCCAAGCGCCGGTGAAAATGTGCGGGACTCAATTATTAGTGCGTCACGCGTCGGGGAAGGTGTGTTGGACCACATTGTGAGTGTGCCAAGCGCCGGGGAAAGTGTGCGAGACCCAACCTGGGAGTGCGCAGGGCGCCGGAAAAAGTGTGTAGGGCCCAACTGGGAGTGCGCCATGCGCCGGGGAAAGTGTGCGGGACTCAACCAGGAGTGAGCCAAGCTCCGGGAAAAGTGTGTGGGACCCAACTGGGAGAGCGTCCAGAGCCGGGGTAAGTGTGTGGGACCAAATTGTGAGTACGCAGAGCGCCATAAAAAAAGTGTGTAGGACCCAACAGGTAGTGCGTCAAGCGCCGGTGAAAGTGTGCGGGACTCAACTAGGACTGCGCCGAGCGCCGGGGAAAGTGTGTGGGACTCCACTGTGAGTGTGCCCAGCGCCGGAAAAAGTGTGTGGGACTCAATTGGGAGAGCGTCCAGCGCCGGGGTAAGTGTGTGGGACCAAATTGTGAGTACGCAGGGCGCCGGAAAAAGTGTGTAGGACCCAACTGGGAGTGCGCCAAGCGCCGGGGAAAGTGTGCGGGACTCGACTAGGAGTGAGCCAAGCTCCGGGAAAAGTGCGTGGGACCCAACTGGGAGAGCGTCCAGCGCCGGGGTAAGTGTGTGGGACTCAACTAGGAGTGAGTCAAGCTCCGGGAAAAGTGTGCGGGACCCGACTGGAAGTGCGCGCGCGACGTGCTGTGGAAATTGTGTGGGACCCAACTGGAAGTGCGCCACGCGCCGTGGAAAGTGTGCGGGACTCAAATGGAAGTGCGCCACCGCCGTGTAACGTGTGCGCGACCCAACTGAAAGTGCGCCACGCGCCGTGTAAAGTGTGCAGGACCCGACTGGGAGTGCGCCAAGCGCCGTGGAAAGTGTGCGGGACTCAACTGGAAGTGCGTCACGCGCCGTGTAAAGTGTGCGGGACCCGACTGGAAGTGCGCGCGCGACGCGCCGTGGAAATTGTGTGGGACCCAACTGGAAGTGCGCCACGCGCCGTGGAAAGTGTGCGCGAACCCACCGGTAAAGCGTTCGAGACTCAACTAGGAGAGCGTCACGCGTCGGGGAAGGTGTACGGGACCAAATTGTGAGTGCGCCAAGCGCCGGAGAAAGTGTGTGGGACGCGACTGTGAGTGCGTCACGCATCGGGGAAGGTGTGTGGGACCGAATTGTGAGTGTGCCAAGCGCCGGGGAAAGTGTGTTGGACCCAACTGAGAGTGCGCCAAGCGCCGGTGAAAATGTGCGGGACTCAAGTATTAGTGCGTCACGCGTCGGGGAAGGTGTGTTGGACCACATTGTGAGTGTGCCAAGCGCCGGTGAAAATGTGCGGGACTCAATTATTAGTGCGTCACGCGTCGGGGAAGGTGTGTTGGACCACATTGTGAGTGTGCCAAGCGCCGGGGAAAGTGTGCGAGACCCAACCTGGGAGTGCGCAGGGCGCCGGAAAAAGTGTGTAGTGCCCAACTGGGAGTGCGCCATGCGCCGGGGAAAGTGTGCGGGACTCAACCAGGAGTGAGCCAAGCTCCGGGAAAAGTGTGTGGGACCCAACTGGGAGAGCGTCCAGAGCCGGGGTAAGTGTGTGGGACCAAATTGTGAGTACGCAGAGCGCCATAAAAAAAGTGTGTAGGACCCAACAGGTAGTGCGTCAAGCGCCGGTGAAAGTGTGCGGGACTCAACTAGGACTGCGCAGAGCGCCGGGGAAAGTGTGTGGGACTCCACTGTGAGTGTGCCCAGCGCCGGAAAAAGTGTGTGGGACTCAATTGGGAGAGCGTCCAGCGCCGGGGTAAGTGTGTGGGACCAAATTGTGAGTACGCAGAGCGCCATAAAAAAGTGTGTAGGACCCAACTGGGAGTGCGCCAAGCGCCGGGGAAAGTGTGCGGGACTCGACTAGGAGTGAGCCAAGCTCCGGGAAAAGTGCGTGGGACCCAACTGGGAGAGCGTCCAGCGCCGGGGTAAGTGTGTGGGACTCAACTAGGAGTGAGTCAAGCTCCGGGAAAAGTGTGCGGGACCCGACTGGAAGTGCGCGCGCGACGTGCTGTGGAAATTGTGTGGGACCCAACTGGAAGTGCGCCACGCGCCGTGGAAAGTGTGCGGGACTCAACTGGAAGTGCGCCACCGCCGTGTAACGTGTGCGCGGCCCAACTGAAAGTGCGCCACGCGCCGTGTAAAGTGTGCGGGACCCGACTGGGAGTGCGCCAAGCGCAGTGGAAAGAGTGCGGGACTCAACTAGGAGTGAGTCAAGCTCCGGGAAAAGTGTGCGGGACCCGACTGGAAGTGCGCGCGCGACGCGCCGTGGAAATTGTGTGGGACCCAACTGGAAGTGCGCCACCGCCGTTTAACGTGTGCGCGACCCAACTGAAAGTGCGCCACGCGCCGTGTAAAGTGTGCGGGACCCGACTGGGAGTGCGCCAAGCGCCGTGGAAAGTGTGCGGGACTCAACTGGAAGTGCGCCACGCGCCGTGTAAAGTGTGCGGGACCCGACTGGAAGTGCGCGCGCGACGCGCCGTGGAAATCGTGTGGGACCCAACTGGAAGTGCGCCACGCGCCGTGGAAAGTGTGCAGGACTCAACTGGAAGTGCGCCACCGCCGTGTAACGTGTGCGCGACCCAACTGAAAGTGCGCCACGCGCCGTGTAAAGTGTGCAGGACCCGACTGGGAGTGCGCCAAGCGCCGTGGAAAGTGTGCGGGACTCAACTGGAAGTGCGTCACGCGCCGTGTAAAGTGTGCGGGACCCGACTGGAAGTGCGCGCGCGACGCGCCGTGGAAATTGTGTGGGACACAACTGGGAGTGCGCCACGCGCCGTGGAAAGTGTGCGCGAACCCACCGGTAAAGCGTTCGAGACTCAACTAGGAGAGCGTCACGCGTCGGTGAAGGTGTACGGGACCAAATTGTGAGTGCGCCAAGCGCCGGAGAAAGTGTGTGGGACGCGACTGTGAGTGCATCACGCATCGGGGAAGGTGTGTGGGACCAAACTGTGAGTGTGCCAAGCGCCGGGGAAAGTGTGTTGGACCCAACTGAGAGTGCGCCAAGCGCCGGTGAAAATGTGCGGGACTCAATTATTAGTGCGTCACGCGTCGGGGGAGGTGCGTTGGGCCACATTGTGAGTGTGCCAAGCGCCGGGGAAAGTGTGTGGGACTCAACTGGGAGTGTGCCAAGCGCCGTAAAAAGTGTGTGGGACCCAACTCGGAGAGCGCCCAGCGCCGGGGAAAGTGTGTGGGGCTCAAATGGGAGAACGTCCAGCGCCGGGGATAGTGTGAGGGACCCGAAGGTGAGTGTGCCAAGCGCCGGAAACGTGTGTGGGACTCAACTGGGAGTGTGCCAAGCGCCGGAAAAAGTGTGTGGGATTTAAATAGGAGTGCGTCAAGCACCAGGGAAAGCGTGCGAGACCCAACCTGGGAGTGCGCAGAGCGCCGGAAAAAGTGTGTAGGGCCCAACTGAGAGTGCGCCATGCGCCGGGGAAAGTGTGTGGGACCCGACTGTGAGTGTGCCAAGCGCCGGAAGAAGTGTGTGGGACTCAACTGGAAGTGCGCCACGCGCCGTGTAAAGTGTGCGGGACCCGACAGGGAGTGCGCCACCGCCGTGTAACGTGTGCGCGACCCAACTGAAATCGCGCCACGCGCCGTGTAAAGTGTGCGGGACCCGACTGGGAGTGCGCCAAGCGCCGTGGAAAGTGTGCGGGACTCAACTGGAAGTGCGCCACGCGCCGTGTAAAGTGTGCGGGACCCGACTGGAAGTGCGCGCGCGACGCGCCGTGGAAATTGTGTGGGACCCAACTGGAAGTGCGCCACGCGCCGTGGAAAGTGTGCGGGACTCAACTGGAAGTGCGCCACCGCCGTGTAACGTGTGCGCGACCCAACTGAAAGTGCGCCACGCGCCGTGTAAAGTGTGCAGGACCCGACTGGGAGTGCGCCAAGCGCCGTGGAAAGTGTGCGGGACTCAACTGGAAGTGCGTCACGCGCCGTGTAAAGTGTGCGAGACCCGACTGGAAGTGCGCGCGCGACGCGCCGTGGAAATTGTGTGGGACCCAACTGGAAGTGCGCCACGCGCCGTGGAAAGTGTGCGCGAACCCACCGGTAAAGCGTTCGAGACTCAACTAGGAGAGCGTCACGCGTCGGGGAAGGTGTACGGGACCAAATTGTGAGTGCGCCAAGCGCCGGAGAAAGTGTGTGGGACGCGACTGTGAGTGCGTCACGCGTCGGGGAAGGTGTGTGGGACCAACGCTATTCTGGGTCAGAACTCCACGTTTTATGGAGTTTCTTGCGGCATAGTGTTCAACTCCAGTGTTATCTCAGACGATACACGGAGCGCTTCAGAATGAACTGCTTAAAGGCACTGTTCGCGATAAAAATCGCTTTTCTATTTTTTTGCCTATCTTGAAACCGGTGCCATTCGGATTCCAATGATGCTTCTGGAATCGTACAAGACCTTCTGGGAATGGAGTTATGGTTCCTCAAAATATGAGCTAGGGAAAATAGTGGACGAGTTGTCCAAGGCTTGTAACTTCCGTCTTTTGCAGCCAATGTGTGCGAGCTGGCCTGAGTAAAGAGAGAAGTTGAGAATGAAGGGAAGAAGGGGGCTTTTGATCGGAAACCATCGCTCAGCTCACGATTTCGAGTGTTCCTTTGTTCACGTCGAGGGGCGGGGAGAGGCGGGACTTGCCCACAATGGCGTGGTTTTCCCATTTTTCTGAGCCGTTTTGCGGCTTCTGGGTAGCTTTTGGTCCCGTTTTTTCGACGCTGTTCTGCTTCTGAGAGCCACGAGAAGCGTTTGTCATGGAAAATTCGAGGATGAAGTTTATCGCGAACAGTGCCTTTAATGTTTGGTTCGCAGTGACGATGACATAGGCAGGGGCTCGATCAGTACAAGGAGCATCGTGAAACCAGTAGGCCTCAATTCACTTCTCTTAATGTGAGAAGAATTCGGAAGAAGGGGTACTCCTTGGGTTGCATTCAATTGAAGCCCTATTAAAATTTACAAAGACCGCGAATTCTTCTCTGGTGTTCAAAAAATCATCATTCTGGATGGAGCTGACTCAAAACGATGCTACTGGAGTGATTCGATGAACGGACTTTTCCTTTGTGTTGGGAGGAGTTTCGATGAAGAAAGCGCCGTAGTAAAAGCGACCGCTTTTACTACGGCGTTTATTTCATCGAATTTCCTCCAGCGACAAAAGGCAAGTCGTTGTACGTTGGGTGCTGCTCCCGCAGGTTGTAGAATGGGCTTCTTGGAGAACAAGGAAGTCTACTATGGTCACCTTGCACCGTTTTTCTGCCATAGGAGGAGAAAGGGATTATCGAATGCGCAGAATACTTCAGTATCCATATAGTCCGCTCTATCATGTCGTGTAAAGGGGCTTGAGTGGACTCAAGCTTGTTATTTTGAACACATGGAGCAGTCACGATCAAATCCTGCTCGAATTTTCTTCTACTGCCTAACTAACAGAAATCTCGGTTTTGTTTATTTCGATGCTAGTCCTACCTTATGTTGAATTGTTACTGAAGATAGTTCCCATTATTCCCCTCTAATTTAGCAATTTCTCGTAAGTGGTCGCATACACATGTAACGCTCTAGAATTTTGTCGAAGTCCCGTAGGTATGCAAGGTATCACCAAAAAGCTAGCTATGAATCAAACTACAGTTTTCGGGGTCGTAGAAAACAGTGGTGACGTTTTTATAGATCAGAACGTACTGCACATTCCAGAAACCGAGTCCCTGGAAAAGCCCTAGCCAGCTTGATTAAATCCTGCTGACTGCTGGGATGGCATTCTAGTGTCTACGTGTGGACATGCAAGTTTAAAGGCAAAGTTCACGATAGATTAGAATAGTTTTTCTATTTATTTGCCTATCTTGAAAACGGTCTCATGCTGATTCCAATGATCGGTCTGGAATCTTACAAGACCTTCTGGGAATGGAGTTATGGTCCCTCGAAAATTGAGCTAGGGTTGCATTGTGGACGAGTTGTCCGAGGCTTGTAATTTCCGTCTTTTGCAGCCGATGTATGCGAGATGACCAGAGTAAAGAGAGAAAATGAGAGTGAAGGGAAGAACGGAGCTACTGATCGGAAACCACCGCTCATCTCGCGATCTGGAGTTATCATTTTCTCACGACGGAGGGCGGGCATTGCGCTCTTGTGGTTTGCCATGCGCTCAAAGTGGCAACTTTGGGCTCTTTTGGGGTTCTTCCTGGCTCGTTTTCGTGCGTTCTTTTAACGTTAACGTTACAGTGTGCCCCTCCACTACCCACTCCTAGTGGAAACTGGAACACATTTTTTATCGTGAACAATGCCTTTACAGGCACAGAACAGCCAGGAAATTATTTTTCAGTTTTCAAGCAGATACTGGGGAGAGTCACACGCTGATCAGAAGGGTATCTCCGAAATCGTTCAAGATCCCCTATGGACAGAGGTATAATTCCTTGAAGATGCATATATTTTAGGGTGCAAAATTGGTGGAAGCGTTGCCCCAGGCCTGTATTTCTCTTCAATCGCAATCGCTGAGCGAGAGCGAGACAGGATAAGGAGATAGTCCGGCAGTGGACTGAAGGACGAAGACCTGCTGGGAATCCATCCATCCATCTAGCCGCTATCTAGTTCGGAAATCTGGTAGGGGTGTGGCTTGTGGTGGTGAGCGAAAGAGGTCGGGCCTGCGGTGGTCGTTAATATCTCGCTAATTCAGAGAAATTGAGATCTCGCACTTGGCACGTGTCGTACAGTAGGGGCCAACTACATAGTCAATAAAAATCACAAATTCGTGTATGAGGGTGTACTGTGCCTTCAAGGGTAGCGGGCAAGGGAACCGACGCATTACCAGATGTGGTTAATAAATCAGGCTGAACTCAGATGGACGTCACAAATCATCCTGAAACTAGTGTGCATTATCACTGCTAATCGGAAGAATTTCCAGCCCAAGCCGTGAGTTACCAGTATTAGTTGACGATTCGAGATGAAATTTGGGACGAGACGCAGAATTGCGTCTTCTTTTGTGTAGATTTGGTCAGGAAAGTGCGCTATGTGGGTTAAGAACTCATCCGCTCTGTACGTAGAAAAGCACTATCTGAAAATCATGGGTGAAGAGGGAGCGTGTCGCAACCTGGGCAAAAGTTTCGCCCTGCAAGGGACTCGAACCATCGTGACGCTGCTTGGATGCTGATCCTTTTATCACTACGCCACAACGCTCGTTGATTGAGCACTACCTATTTCTATATTACCAGACGGTCCGGTCTTTGGTACTAGACAGTTCAACGTCTCATTGGCTGATAGAGCAAATCAGCACAACAGTCCACCGAAGGTCATCCTAGTTTCTAGCTCGGCTGATGGGGGCTTACTAACGGCCATGCGATTTAGGGGGTGTTCATATACAGTAGTGGACAAAATCTATTGACATCGTCTTTTTTTGTAATATCTTTGCTCCCCTGGGGGCTATCAAATTCATTTTTTGCCACGAGATTTCCGGTCATATTGCCCATATAATAAATCATGTTACAGGACTATAGCGCAATTATTCATCGAAGAGGAAGAAAAAATTCCATCATTGCATTTTGCGACTTTTTGTCTCTTCTACAACTTGATCGATTTCTTCGTCGTTTTCGATCTTCTCTTGGTGAACTTTGTAATTTATAGGATTGATCGTTCACCCGGGAGTGTAAATTCGTCGCATAGTGATCGAAGATCTAACATCTAAGCTTCTAAAATGGGTCTACCAGAAGCCGTTCTTAGAAGTCAATTCGGGATCTCAAAATACGCCATTAAAAATTCTGAAGGTTGGCGTTAGACTTCTATTGAGACCGGATGCTCGAGGGAGATATTGTGAGACGAGAGCAATATTGCATGGTGTCGTGACACGCACCTTACGCGACATTCCGAGGCTTAACTATAGGGACATCAGAGAAAAACTTCAAAAATTTCCTGAATCGCAGTCGATCTCGAGGTTTTATCCCTCTGTACAATCTGTTCAGAGGTTTTTTAGGTATCTCTCAATGCTACAAAACGTCGACACCGTGACTGTGGGAATCTCGGACGTCGTCCCATTAAATGGCTTTTGATGAGAACAAGACATCAGAAGACAAGACTAGCGTGGGCGACGAAGCAGAAGCCCTAGACTCAACAGCATTGGTGAAAAGCAGTTTTCTCAGCTTGATCTAGTGCTCCAAACGAACGAAACGTAAATTCAGCTGCCGAGACAACTTTATTACAATGCTGTTGACTCTTGTGATGATGCTTCATCGCCTACGCTAGTCTTGGCTTATGATGCCTCACTATCATCAAAAGCCATTCGATGTGACGACGTCCGAGAACTCCACTCTACGTGTCAACGTTTCGCAGCATTGATACCTGAGAAATCTCTAATTGGATTGTGCAAGGGGATGAAACCTCGTGATCGACTGCGATTCAGGAAATTCCTGAGGTTTTCCTCTGATGTCCTTATAATTAAGCCTCGGAATGTCGCGTAAGGTGCATGTCACGACACCATCCAATATTGCTCTCGTCTCAAGACATCTTCCTCGAGCTTCAGGTCTTAATAGAAGTCTAACGCCAACCCTTAGAAATTTTGAAATGGCTTATTTTGCGATCCCGAATTCACTTCCAAAAACGGCTCCCTATAGACCCATTTTAGGACCTTAGATGATAGATTTTCCATCACTATGTGACAAATTAACACTTCCAGGTAAACGATGAATCTTATAAAATAAAAAAGTTCGCTAAGAGAATATCGAAAACGACGGTGAAAAAAAAACGATGTTGAAGAAGAGACAAAAAGTCGCAAATTACAAATATGCAAAATTTTCTTAGTCTTGGATGAAAATTTGCGCTATAGTCCTATAGCGTAGCTTATTATATCGGCAATATAACCGAAAATATGTCAAAAGATGGAATCGATAGCCGCAAGGGGAGCAAAGATATTTAAAAAAAAAGACGATGTCAATAGATTTTTGTCCAGTACTGTATCGTCGGAAGGGAGTGTATGTTGGTTCTAATTTAAGGGTTGATGCGTTGTGCAATTTACATCTCATTGTCAGACTATTCTCCGAGTCTCACCTGAAGAGAAGCGAGCGCGTCCAGCGGTGGGAACACAATAGGCATCGGCGCCTCCACTGGATTCTGGAATGAGTGTGATATTTCTGTGACGGCTATAGTCGCATGCAACGAATGAACTTTTACCGATACACTTTGTGCCAATGTAGCACTGAAGCTCGTCACAACTCTTTGGCTGAGCACATGAAGCACCACTATCCGACTCCACGCATCTGAAAGTTGGTGCTGGTACACTTGGGAAGCTAAATCTGATAACAGTATTCATCTGTAACCCAATGCAAGATTCGCAATTCGAGTGGCCGCGGAACGTTTGGGTAAACACCCAAAAAGCCGATTTTCGCAGGGTTGTGCCGTATTGGTGTAGAAAGCCCAAAGGCAGCATATACTCTCGCAAACGTGGTACAGATAACAACGTCAATCGAACCGTACGGCTTTTCATTTCATTTCATTTATTAAGCCGCCTAAAGGCAGCAGACACGCTCAAAAATGGTATCGATTTTATGACATAAATCAAAGGTTTGGAGCTGGTTGTATTGGGAACTGACGAACGAACGAAAGCTGTATGCAAATAGAGGAATAACGGTTATTTTGTTACCAGGTGAAAATGGACGAGTTTTACGGCGCGCGGTTGAAACAGCGAATATTAGCAACAAAACGGTTGAGATACAGAAGATATACTCTTACAGCCTGTACTGGAACGTTCACCTCGTTGGAAGCATCAAAAACCAGCCAAAGGGACCGTATTAGTACTATCAATCTGGACGACTGTATTTTGGGGCGGGGTTGCAGAAGCTCAGGGGCGGGGTTGCGGAAATTTTTCGATTTGCGTTGCTGAAATTTAGTAATTTTGACTCGTTTTTGACGCTTCCAACGACGTGAGCAGTCTACTAGGAGCCATGCGACTCCAGAAATGTAGTTATCTCAACAACTTTTTCGAGCGTGTCTGCTGCCTTTAAGACAAGGGTGGGATGAAAAGCATTAACATAAACAATAATCCTCAAGAAAGGAAGCAGTGTCATAGGAGCCATTCGTTTGAAGAAACCGAAATTGTTTATATTAGGTGTAGCGTCAGCTTTCGGCTTTCGCAAAAAGGTCTTCTTAAAGACACAGTCCAACCTCTAAATCGATTTTTCGTTTTTTTTTTGCCTATCTTGGAGAAAATTTCACGCTGATCACAATGGTGTTTTCAGAATCGCTCTGAACTCACTACGAAAGGAGTTACGGCTCTTCAAAAATTTCGATTTTGAACGGCTAGAAGTTCTCGGACGAGTTGTCTCGAGCCCGTATTTTCTCGTTATTCGCAGCTATCGTTCTGTAGCAGGCCTCAATATGAAGCCTGATCGAAAACGAATTGAAGAACATAGATTTTGAATAAAATCATTCGCGCGTCTCTTCCCTATTGAGGTCGGAAACCTAGCGGTGGGCGTTACCCATTTTTTCTATCAAGGGGGCGTGGCCGACCTTTTCCTAGCTTTTTCTCGCTTATTTGAGTGAATTGAGATTTCGCGCTTGGCAGGGTTGCTATAGGCGGCGACCGGACCATAATATCAAAATTTACCTCTGAGTTTGGACTGTGCCTTTAAGCTTTTCCCTAGTCCCTGAAGTAATCAAGCTGAAGAATCAAATGACTTTAATATTAACTTTGCCGGAAAGCAGTTTAAATACCATGTGAGCATCCTTGAGTTTGCGACGAGATTCTAACGAGTTAGGATTTAACAATTCATCCCTTATCCCAGCACTCGGTGCATAATCAAAGTCTTCTACCCTTATCATAAGTTTCCTAGTTGACGGATTTACAACAGAATGCCCACGCATTCCGAAGCTACCCACAATGCCGCTACATGAGTAGCAGGTTTGGTCCCGCCCGTATTTTCACGTCCCCTGTATTCGTTCTTTATAAGATCTTAAAGGCAGTGGTCGCGATCAAATATGCTTGTCGTCTTTTTCTCCCCAAATCCTTTCCTGGGTCTCGAGTAGTAGGACCTATGAGAAAAAATCGCGAAAAAACCACTGTTTTGGGCCGAATTTGAAACCTGAACTTTCTTGTCTTTTGATGGTGGACGAGCCCTCTCCACATCATCGGCATCGATGACCTCTTATATCAAGAACATCAGCTAGCTTGAAATTGAATGTCAATCAATGAACCTTCGGATTTATGTACACATCTAGTCAAAAACATTGACTGAAGTGATGCTTTCATTATTCAACTGTTTTTATTCGTTAAATTTGCATTTATTTCGTCCTCTCAATGTCGATGATTTTTGACTGCTCGGCATGAGACTGCGATCTGTTTCGTCATCGCTGTGCATGTGTGCACGAACTAGCTTCTTTAAGCCCTAAAAACTCTATTTGTAGACCGTTTTTCACCGCGCTACCTTCATAGTTTTTCAGCTGTTTTTGATCTAAGCTGATTTTTGTTGTTTTTTTTCGATAACGTTTTTCATCGTGACCACTGCCTTTAATGCGGCCACTCTCACTGAAATGACAATTAACCACTCGAGGTCGGGAGTAGAAAGTGATCTCGAGCCACCTTCTAGGCGTTAGTTTTGAAAGCTGAGGAGATCGCCACAAGACCTATCGCGAGAGAAGCTCTCCATTATGTAGCGTGACGAGGATGATTTTCGTGCTGCGAACCTTGACGTGGTTAATCTCCTAGCTGCAGGCCGTGCCAAGGATCATACCTCATCCTGTTAGGCCTAGTCGGCCAAAAGCCGCCGTCCTACTCCCACCCGGGCGATAGGTATGAGAAGCACGCAAAACGGGAATAAATGAAGTGATAAAAATCATATCTCGAATGATAAAAATCGTCCTATGATATGGTAAAGTTTGACCCCAACTGATTAAAACCGTCTGAAATGATAAAAATCCTCCTGATACGACCAAGGACGACATAGAGAAGGTGGAATTTTATCAGTTGAGGATGATTTTTATCACTTCATTTCTTCCCGTCCTGCGTGTGTCTCATAGATATCGACCGGGAGGGACGAGGACGCCCGGTTTTTCGGCCGACTATGACGGGGGCCTTAGAGGATGATGTTGCAGAAATACGCTGCTAACAGCAGCACGGGCTTCGAATGAAAACATGTCGAAAGCCAGTATGTTTTGGCAGCACATGCTGGTGTTAGCAGCACCTGGTGCTGATAACGAGGGGTTCAACTTGCTGTCAGCCGTGGGTGCAACACCTATTGTGCTGTCGTCCAACTCCGCAAGCGCATGAGGTTGCTGAGTAGGTCAAGGTTAACTTTGAGAAGTTGCTTTCGAGAAGAGTGTAAAAACGCAAACCGAAGAAATTACACCATTACCATAGGAGCTTCTGCGAGGCGTAAATAATTCAGCCAATGTTCCATGAATCTTCAGTAACACACTTAATTGCTTTTGTTATTGGTTTTGCACATGGCTTGCTCATGTGAAGATAGATAAAGGACTAGTAAGGGTAAAAACCTTGGCGTTGATTAAGCCCTCTAGGGATGCGTCACACTATCGGCTCACATTCAGAATCGTTGGGGCTCTTGACCGTCATGCACACGGTTTAGTGATCGCTCCTCGCGCAAATAAAACAAATCCTTTCAACCATCCGGGTCCATGACCCGCTTGTGGTGAGTTTGCTGCGCTTGACCCTTTCCAATACCTGCGTGAAAATTGGGGTCCTCACATTAGCTTTTCAGAGAATGGTAACTCCTAATCCAAAAGAGCCGCAATTCATCGAGTCAGAAGTGCCGGACATCCAGCTTCGAGGATCGCTCATCTATTCAAAGTCCCCCACCAAACCGTCTGCGATTACTCAATCGATGTACGCCTGATGACCGTAATCGTCCAGTGGCCAGTGACTGTAGCGACAACTCGTCTAAGAAAAGTTCTGAAGATACGCATCGAACGCAAAGCCACGAGGAGTATGAGGAAAATAGCTCTAGACTTGAATTTGTCGGAGGGAACCGTGAGTAAAGTGGTCAAGGCGCAGCTCAATATGCGTCCTTACAAGCCGAAAAAAGGGCATGGCCTAAGCGATGCACAAAGGAAGGGGAGATTTGTGAAATATCAGGCACTACTCCAGTGTGCCGAAAAAAAACAGCTCTTCTCAGACATTCGTGGGGAAGTTCCCGAGAACGATAGCAGAACTTCCCTCGAAACAACTGGGAAACTTCCCCCAAATCGAGGTAAGGCAGAGGGGACCTGCGGCTAGCAGGTCTTCCCTTGCTTTCCCGATCGCCAGTCTTCCCGAAGCTGTCGCGACCCAACACCCATCGGTCATTGATTTATCAAAAGTCGGCTGGCCGAAACTCTTTCCTGTTCTTCGGAAGCAGGAATAGGGCCAAAAATATTCACCTTTGTCGAAAGGTTACAGGGAAGCTTGTTAACTCCCCTGGTAATTTGAACAGGGATACCTTACACCGCCCTTGAGTGACAGGTCTGCTCCCTCAACTTGCGAAGTGCGAGACCACCTCGCGACTAGCCCGTTTGCATTATCGTATACTCTGCGGCTTTGTTTTCTCGTTCATCATGCTCGGGGGGAGGCCATGGGAACAACCGTGAAGCGAACTTCCCTTGTTCTCCCCCGAGCCGACTGTTTCGAAAGCCTTATCGTTGTGTATATTTCGAGGGGAGAGGGGCGAGCTACCAAGGAGGGAAGAATCGTTTCGCGCAGGGTAAAACCCTCGTCCATAATGGTTTAGGGGTATGGTATACTTTGTCGCTGTAACGAGCGACAGGCATGCAATCTAACACAAATCGCGGCGGGACCCGCAGCGGAGCAACGGCAACGGCTGTCATAGGAACAGATGTCGCGGGTGGGTCGCAGCGACGTGTCGCGAAGGGCTGACATACTGCAAATTTGCCATTGCCTGCCGCTACATTCTCGCGTCGCTGTCGCTGTGCAGTGCACTGCGACAGCGACAGATTTAAAGGGCGGGAGGATGTCGCTGTCGCCGTGCAGAGCGACGCGACCGTGTGTCGCAAAAGTATACCATACCCCTTAGGCTAGCGTGTCTGCCACCAGTCGGACGCCTCTGATTTTGTTGCAAAAGATGTGAAAATCTATGCTGACACCTATCTGCAAGCCATTCCTCGAGCAGCAAATGTTACCATGGTCGATGGAGCATTACATCGGAGGACAATAGATGTTTCAACAAGATGGCGCCCCGGCTCACAAGTCCAAGAAAGTCCGACATGGGTGTCGTGAGAAACAACCGGATTTCATCGCCGTGACTAAATGGCCAGCAAACTCTCCAGATTTCAACGTTATGTACTAGTGCGTCTGGAGCATTGTGGAGGAGAAAGCCTGCACGTACAGAACCCACCAGTATCAAGGCACTCAAATCTTCATTAAAGGCACAGCACAACCCCAAAATCGTTTTTCTTTTTCCCTGCCCAACCTAAAAACGGTCTCACGCTGATTCCAATGATATCTCTGGAATTATACATGATCCCCTAGTAACGAAGTTATGGTCCCCCAAAAAATGAGCTATGGAAGCATAGTGGACGAGTTGTCCAGGGATTGTAACTTTCGCCATTTGCAACAGATGTATCATAGCCGATCTGAATAAAGGGGAATGAAGGAAGGAACGGGGCTGTTGATCGAAAACCATCGCTCATCTCGCCACTGTTGAGCTCGAAAGATCGTAAAAAAGGCGTGTCAAAATGACTCCCTGATGCAGACGCCCCAGGGTGGCTTCCTCCTATATCTTGCTCATTTGAAGGAATTGAGAGCTCGCACTTGGTAGGTGCTATATGGAGTGGGTCTATTTCACAATTCTCTGAAAATCGCAGATTTCGTTCCTGAGCTTGGACTGTGCCTTTAAAGAAAGCCTGGAGTGAGATTCCTCAGCCGGCCGCCGTAAATGCCTGCCCGAATCGTTTTCGAGCAGTCATCAAAGCTGAAGGCGACCACAACGAATGATATCTGATTCTTTTGAATGACCATGTCGTCAAAAGAATATATTAAGGATAGCTCCCAATTCGCTCGTTTCCTTGATGAATTATGCTGTGCGAACCGTGTACGGGTGTTTAATACGCACCCTACATACATAAGTAAATACATGGGTAATGAATTAAGTTCCCGAATTTAAAGGCAGTGTTCACGATGAAAATCGTTTCTCTGTTTCTCCGCCTATCTTGAAAACGGCCCCATGCTGATTCCAATGTTGTCTCTGAAATCGTACGAGACCTTCTGGGAACGGAGTTATGGTCCCTCAAAGATTTAGCTAAGGAAACATGGTGGACGAGTTGTCCGAGACTTGTAACTTCCGTCTTTTGCAGCCGATCTATGCGAGCTGACCTGAGTAAAGAGAGAAGCTAAGAATGAAGGGAAGAACGGGGCTAATGATTGGAAAACATCGCTCATCTCACGATCTCGAGCATTCATTTGTTCACGTCGGTGGGCGTGGAAAGTGCATCTGGGGGTGACGAACTGACGGGTGTCCAACTTTGGGCTCTTTTGGAGCGTTTCCTGGCTCGTTTTCATGCGTTCTTTCGACGTCAACGTTACAGTGTGCCGCTCCACAACCGATTCCTAGTGGAAACTGAAACACATTTTCCATCGTGAACACTGCCTTTAAATAATCTCCCTGAGAATACATCAAAAACTTTTCCCATACTCAGAATTGTAGGGACTTTTGAATGTGTATTGGGCCAATAAAATGATTGAGAAGGCCTGCCGATGTCCAACTCAAAGTTCTTATCTCCCCAGACAAGTCTGGTATCAATTTACCGACCTCGGTGGAATAACGAATTTGCTTGTCTTCAAACGAGTATCGAACATTGATCCGTACTCGGCGACAGCGGCGCTTTTTATCAATTCGCCACGAGAGCAGAAAAAAATATCAGCCCTGCCTTCTGACTACCGTACGTATTGCTTATAAGCACCCCTGTCAAAGGTTTCTCATGATGAATCGGGCATAGAGAACGTATGCCACTCAGCATGTTGTTTCGCGATCATCTATTCGGAGAATTGTTCTGAACTTCTGTAGTATAGTTACTACGATTGGCCAGTATCTGACCAGTATTGTATATCAGCATTTTCTCATACCAAATATACATGATGTTACAAAATTGCGCAAAGGTCTAAATCAGTAGACAGCCATTTCAAAACGGTGGTGCAAAATGACGGTAGGCCTCGGACATCATGATCGCTTTCAGGAGTAGCTCACATTGCAAAGGCACAACGTTGTGGCTTCATGTTTTGGTAGTGATGATAGTTTCAATCCTCATCCACGCTCGCGGATTGACATTGCTGGGTTTTGCCGAATCCGCTTAATTTTTCTCCGTTTTAATCCGTGCTAATATGCAATATTTCAGCAAAAGTGAGATTCTTTCAGAAACTGTTAACAGATTCGCAAAACAGAAATTACCTCTGGCCGTTTCCGCATCTCACCACTTGGCACGTCGTCACGCAGGTTCCTTTCACGCATCGTGTTCCTCCTGCGCAAGTCTGAACATTTCCCTGTTAGCAAATCTTCAAGAGCATTTTTTTGTTTTGTTTTGAAAGGATAAGCAGAACACAATAGGGTATTGCTGCTTCAAAAAATTCCTTCCCATGAGCTCACTCGCACACGTGATTTGCATCGGAGTCTTAACTCGAGGTAACAAAGTTTATGAGCGCTACCAATCAAAGTCCCGGAGAAGGTAGTTGTGGATCATCCTTACCTTCTCACATCCGGGATCTGCCACGCAACGAGCGTTTGTAAGGCCGTTACCATCGACACACCTCAAATAATAACGTCAACTTCTTCGGTGAGTATGTTTAAAGAAAGGATGCTACGCAGAAAACTTAAAGAAGATAAAAGAAGGAATATCCTTGGGTTGAGGAGAGTAACGAAATATCCCCCAAAGCAGATCAACTCAGGAAAATGAGCGAACTTATCACGACGCAACATAGGAACGCGCGTTATTGTAGGCGATCAGCCCGCTTTTTTTTGTTGCGCGGCTAGCTTTAAATGGATTCGCGGTTGGTACTCCTGGACGAAAGCTAGACGAACCGCAAGTAACTCGACTAAGGTTAGTTATTAATCATAATAAAACTAGTCGGGCTCAGGAGCAAAGTAAAGCACCTTCCGTTGTTTTGTCGTCAGTCTGGTAGGGAAAGGGTATCCCCACTAGTGCAACCGAGGAGATACGGAGTGTACATCAAACCTAGTTAATTAAATCTACGATGGGCTTGTTTTACCGCACAGGACAGTGGATCGTAGTCGAAGCGGCCATCAACCGAAGCAGGTTTGTCCGCTGTCTAATCTGAATGGAATTTTGATCCGTGGCAGGAACGGTTCCTGAGCGCGGTAAGTATCATTCGCCAGTTTCTGTGCGGGATAATTCCGCATCGTTGCCTGAGAATGTGCAATTGTTCAGAAAGTCCTTTTGTTCCCTCTAACTGAGCTTGTCTCTCTGTTGTCCCTACACACTTCGTTCATCGATTTATCAAACATTTTTGGTCAGGCTCCGGTTGTAAAAACTTCGCCAGGTCTTGTCATTGCATATACAGAAGACCGAAATACATCAACGCACTAAAACTAACCTATAGACTCCGGATACTTAAAGGCAGTGGTCACGATGAAAAACGTTATCGAAAAAACTACAAAAATCCGCTTAGATCAAAAACAGCTGAAAAACTATGAAGGTAGCGCGGTGAAAAACGGTCTACAATTAGAGTTTCTAGGGCCCAAAGAAGCTAGTTCGTGCACACGTGCACAGCGATGACGACACAGATCGCAGTCTCATGCCGAGCAGTCAAACATCATCGACATTCAGAGGGAGAAATAAATGAAAATTTAACGAATAAAAACAGTTGAATAATGAAAGCATCACTTCAGTCAATGTTTTTGACTAGATGTGTACATAAATTCGTAGGTTCATTGATTGACATTCAATTTCAAGCTAGCTGATGTTCTTGATATAAGAGGTCATCGATGCCGATGATGTGGAGAGGGCTCGTCCACCATCAAAAGACAAGAAAGTTCAGGTTTCAAATTTGGCCCAAAACAGTGGTTTTTTCGCGATTTTTTCTTATAGGTCCTACTACTCGAGACCCAGGAAAGAATTTGGAGAGAAAAAGACGACAAGCATATTTGATCGCGACCACTGCCTTTAAAGGCAGTGTTCACGATGAGAATCGTTTTTCTGCTTTTTTGCCTATCTTGAAGACGGTCCCATGCTGATTCCAATGATGTTTTTGGAATCGTACAAGACCTAGGAACGGAGTTATGGTCCCTCAAAAATTGAGCTAAGGAAACATGGTGGACGAGTTGTCCGAGGCTTGTAACTTCCGTCTTTTGCAGCCGATGTATGCGAGCTGACCTGGGTAAGGAGAGAACTTGAGAATGAAGGAAAGAACTGGTCTAATGACTGGAAATCATCGCTCATCTCACGATCTCGAGCTTTCATTTGCTCACGTCGGTGGGCGTGGAAAGTGCATCTGGGGGTGACGAGCTGACCGATGTCCACCTTTGGGCCCGTAGGGGACCGTTCCGAGCTCATTTTTAATAGTTTTTTCAACGTTAGGATTGCGCTAGGCCCTGCAGCTGCCGATCTCCACCAAAAAAACAGACATGGTTTTTATCGTGGACACTGCCTTTAACAAGAACTGCTCGTGTTGCTGTGTTTTGTTCTTTGGTTTCCTCTGTTTCGGAGCCAAATGTACTAACATCGGCATGGATCGTGAAGAGACTTCGCGTTCACTGTTGAAGGTTGGCGCAAACCCGGTGCACCTATGTTATAGCACATGGCACCGAGTTTGCGCCAACCTTCAACAGTGAACGCGAAGTCTCTTCACGATCCATGCCGACGTTATGTTCCTTCGCGCGCTTGTGCGGAGCGAGGGGAGAGAAGCCAGAAGTGTGGGGGCAAAGGAAACGCAGCATATGCGAGAAGACGCACGCGATAAACGGAAAAATTTTCATTCCGAAAGAGAGGTGTTATGTTTCGTCTCACAACGCTTCGCGGAGCTCCACGAAACTTGAGCTCGCACCGTTGCGCAAATGCACTCACACAGCTACGCGGCGTTCGATGCCGACTTCGTATCCTCCCACCCCCCCCCCCGAAATTCGGTTTGCAGGAAACTATCCTATGACTGTCTCCTTCCATTTCCTACAATATAATGCCTTTTATGCGCTCCAATCTGTAATAAAATGCTTTTTTCTATACACTTTAGAATGAGACTCCACGCGTGTGTTCTAGCGCGCTCGTGCAAAACGACATCGCACGGCACAAGCCATCTATTGAAAGAAATTACGATACCCTTACTTGTAAGTTCACAATTTTCTCACTTTCGAAAAAAGGCAAGTGGGAACTCCTCCCCACTCCTGCTCACAAATCTTATTTCTTTACTTATGATGTTTTCTTTACAGATTTTAAGTGAAATTTTTCTAAGTAGGCCATCTTTTTTCTTGTGAAGTTCAGCTGTAATTTCACTGATCAAACAGTCTTTTTTGTGAAGTTTGCCTAAAACTTCCCAAATTAGTGCCTTTTCGGATACTTGTTTGTCAGAGTAAATCAAAAACGTGACAGCTGCGCTTGAATAGTGAGAAAGCTGCCGAACTCGGTTTTTGAAAGTGGGGTGGGGGGGGGGTGCCTAAAATTGTCCCAAGCGTTAGTCAATGAGGTGGCGTTAGTCAATGCGTGCTGGGTCGCGTGCACAGTGCCGCCAGACGACGGCTTCAACGTAAAGATGTAGCCAAAATCAAACCAGGGTACATACGAGCCGTCCCGAGGTGGGGCTAGACCGATTCATTCCACTGTCAAGTGTGCACTCCTCGGGCTCTGCCTTCGAGCTGAGTGGAATGTGAGTGCCTGCACTTGCCTGCCTTTGCACCAACATGAGTGCTCTATCCTGGGAACAGGCAAGAGGCGGAGCATTCGTACAACTGATTGACTAATTTTTGAACAGCACCTGGTTAGTGGCCAGGTGCGTGCATAACGGTTGGCATAGGAGGGTCTACCAGTGGCGGGTATGGCGTGATCGATTGTGTCTCGTGGTTTAGCATCCCGTTCAGTGTCGCGTTCGCTGTCGGAGGGTTGCCTCGTTCATTCAGTGACGCATCAGTTGTTTAGCATCCCGTTTATCCAACCGTTATTGACGGCGTTCATATGTGTTGTTTTCGATCGACGGGATGCTCAACGCCTTCGCTAACGATGGCTGTCAGAGCAAGGGTCGTACTAATACGGGGGACGCCCGCTTGTATCGCCGCAGCTTGACCCCGTCGCGACGCGGCGTCGCACGGCTAGGTCGCGGACGAGTTACCCTCCGCGATACTAGATTTGAATCTTAAAGGACGCGCAGACCCTGTTTACTGCAATATTATTCTTAACACGCTATTCTGAGTGATATTCACTGTTTATCTAGTCTTCGTCTACATTTCTAACTGATATTCACTATTATTCTAGTCTTCGTCTACGTTTCTAACTGATATTCTCTATTATTCTAGTCTTCGTCTACGTTTCCGTCCAAGCTGTACTTTTCTAGACATTTTGCGATTAAATTCCCGTTCTCTGAAACGTGTATTTTATCGCAGAAAGTTAGAAAAAGGCTAGTGCTCCTTCACCTTTAGGTTTAGCAGAAATTTAGGAACGAGCTAGAGTTCGTAATAGGTTTTTCGAATTTTAGAAATAGAATTAAATGGAACATTGGTTAATTATCCCAAATTTTACGTTTTGTGAATATCCGTGGATAATTATTGATAATAGTGATGCATCAAAGCCTCTATTTTTCCAACTATTTCGAGATTGAATTTTGTAATTAACTTGAGTTTCTTCTTTTTTTTTGTCCAAGCTAAAAAAGGCGGAAAAGGGCGTTGATCAAGATGATTCTGTGGTTGGAACTCACTGAAGTTTTAAACAATGTATGTAATCAATAAATCATTTTCAGTAACAATTGATGATGAAAACATGCGACTTTGTGTGAAAATTCAACCTACATTAAGATATTTTATACATAATCATAAAAACTTTGATGGAGGAGGGTGGAAGATTTTTTTTCGAGAGGTGGAGTTTTTTCCCTTATAAAAACTCAACTTCTCTACTACGACTGCAATTATAAGCCACAATTTGGGTGGGTTTTCCAAAAAATCGTCCCTTCACTATGTTCAAATTCTCCCCGTTTTTAAAAATTGTCACAATTTTCGGGTTTTTCGAAAAAAAAAACTCCGCTATGCCAAAATTTCCCCCGATTTCAAAAATTCTCACAATTGAAATGAATTTTTCAAAAAATCGTCCCTCCACTATGCCCAACTACCCCAATGGTGAATATTTTGAATCTATGGTCGTTTTTTTTTCTTGAAAAATTATACATTCACTATGCCCAAATGTTCTCCGATGGTAAACATGTTCAATTTAGGGTTGATTTAAAGAAATTTGTAAACGAAATCAAAAAGTGTCGCAATCTAGTTGTTTTTTTTTTTCGAAAACTCATCCCTCCACTATGCCCAAATTTTCGCCAATTTGAAAGATTGTCACAATTTGGGTGGGTTTTTCGAAACCAAATCGATTGTCATTGACAACTGACTAGACTTAGGATAGGTAGTTATCAATTAGCGCTCTCGCGCGTTCAAGTGACCCAAGATTCCTAAATGTTATCACTTCAGATTACCTCAGGGCCTCTCACGTATCAGCAGCGCTAGTCACACATGGCTCGCACATATGTAGGCCGTGGCGAATGTGCGAAGTTTCCTTCAGGAAAGGAGGACCGTATATCACACATATTGCCATTACCATAATGATTACATGTGTACCCCGATTATATTTACATTCCAGATCTAGAGTGATCCGGATCACTCACGCCTTCTGTTGTTGTCCCAAATTTTTTCTGATCAAATTCTGAAATATTGAAGGTAGTCGTCGAGTGAATGAAAAATTATTCTTGCAATAAATTCGTTTCTCTAACTAGACTCCTTGGACTATAGCAAAATATTTCACTAAATAATTTTGTCTGCATTTACGAGCGTTAGCCCAAAACTAGATTAGTTTTTTTTAAATTTTGCTCAAATATGGAGTTACCCCGGAACGCACCAGAAAGGAACGTAGCTCTATTTTAGTGTTCGTGATTGAGGGGGGGGGGTTTCAAAATTTTAGTGTAAAGATATGGCCAAACAAACGTAAAACTTTTTGTTTATTAACACATGCTTTCTAATTTTAGTAGCCGGTCAAGTTTCCGCCATGTCCCTAAGGTGTTGCTCAGCATTACTATTTCGGTCTGCATATGCTCGCATTTTTTCATTGGTTTCATATTGATGATTATCCATGAGAAGAAAACCACATGTTCGACTGAAACGTTCTGGTTGTAGTTGGTGGTTTTTTTGTCTTTTTTTATTCATATTTCTTGAAGACATTGTTAACTCATTGTATTCGTCATTGGTAATCCTAACCTAGAAATATTATTAAATTATTGACCTTAAGTTTTTATGTGTCTCAAAAGAAGCATTAAATAAAAAAAATGTAGGTTTTTTTCCGTAAACAGTGGACAATATTCAGTTCTCGGAAGAGAAATATGAACACGAGGCTCATTATGGATGTTTTATAAGTGATTAGTTTGTAACAGTTTACCGGAAAAGGGACCGTAAAAATTTTTAGAGCTAGAGAACGCTCAAATATATTAGCAAATTAAATTTTGAAGAAAAGGAAGAAAAAAAAAAGAAAAACCACAGTCGTGCAATTAAAAAATAGGAAAAGTTGGTTGTACTACCGTTGTTTTGAAAAAAAAAACATTTTTGAACTCATTTATACTTCTTTTTTTAATTTTCATTTTTCTGTGATTTTTTTTGACTTTGACCGACGATTCGAGACTCCTCCCTTCACCCTTCGATTTTTAAATTCATTTCAACGATGTTTTATTCAAGTTTTATTTGATGGAGGGAACCTCTCCTCCATCAATTCGAAGAATGGCTTTCGAAATTTCCGAATAAAGTGATACTTATTCGAACTCATAGGTTCAAATTTTTCCAATCAAGAAACTGATCTATATCCGACTCGAGTAAACGCTCGGGTAATTATTTAATTTCATTCTCTGATTTGAAAAATTACTCGTAATTTCAAATATTGCCGAAAGATGCCCGAAAACGATTGAGCTATGTATTTCTTTTGTGATGGAATATTTGGATCACTGGAATTTAACTGTATGTTTTAGTTTTTTTTTCACATTAAAGAACTGGCTGTGAAAATCAAACTTCAAGGAATCAGACGCGTCATTTCTCTGCTGTTGTTGTCGTAATGCACTAGCGTGGGTTAACGTGCTCTAGTCGATACGCCGTGGGTACTGTAGATTTCGTATCGCTGCGCAATACTATGCGTTCCTTGAGGAATTATTGTGCGTTGGCGCATAATCTATAACACCCGCGCACCGACTTTGCGCCAACGCACATTAAGGAACGGAAAGTATCAATGCGATTCGTGCCGACTGCTATGTAAGGATGTTACAGGACAGACGAACTTTATACAAACGAAACCTACCCACAAAATTTGCGGAAAAGGAAGCCTCAAGCAGAAGACATAGATAATTTTGAATTTATAAAATTTCGGGATAACAGTATTTTGGAAACCTTGCTGATTATGACTTTTCTCTGTCGAAAAAAAAATCCGTTTTTTCCAGATAATGCGATCCTCTAGACGGCTGCTGAAGTGGGAATTTTAGTGCACTGAATAGAGTCCACGTAATCTATTCAGTCTACTGAATCAATCCGCCACGACGGTAGATCGCCGCGCGCGATCAAAACCCCTTTGACCAGTTTTGCAGCCAACTCCGCACACTCAGCCACAGTGATTGCGCTTGGCCCATTCACTAGACTGAAACTGATGCGGAGATCATACATTCGGTTTTTTTTTCTGACTATTGTCATGCTGTGTGGATTGAAGAAACATTTTATCAAGAGGCCTTATTCTTTCCCCGATCGAGCAGTGATGAGGAAAGTAAAGGAAAAGCTAGGAGCGGGACTTGTCGCTGTATAAGCGACAATACGGATTGTTTAAGGGAATTGGGTTCCATTCCCGTCTACAATATTTTATCGCTGTGGTCTGGAATTGTCTTGTCTGACAAAAAGAAGAAAAGCATGGGTAAAATCGGTGTTAGTGAACAAAATCCCATTATGGCAGTTGACATTTGTCGTTAGGTAACCGGCCGGTTGTCCATCAACTGCTACATAGTTCTTCATACACCCATGAAAGTGACCCCTTAGGTTAGCATGAAGTTTTCAGAAGCCATCCGATGTGTGCCACCATTATAAACATTCTCTCTCACATGGTGTTTTGTGGGCAGAGCTTCGTGTCACAAGTGTCAAAAGGAAGACATTGAGCATCCTCATTCGAGTTACCAGGTAAGCACTGATATCCACGGCCGCATTTCAGGACTGCACAAGTCGCCAAAGGAATACAAAGAGCATCCTGAAATTAGGGGAAATAATTAGCGCAAATAGAGAATCTCTTGTGAGCCTTTGATTTCGATCATCACCACCAGCCGAGCGGTGGGCCACTGCGAAATATATCTGGTGATAATGATGTTCCGACGAAAAATCGATCGCTCCTTGCTGTGATAATCGAAATCAAGAGTTTACTGGGAATGTCCCAGAGCTCACATACGTAGCCATGTTCATCTGGTAACTATACCTCTTCGGTACTCGTGAAAACATCATGTTAGCTGCCGTGTGATTGTAACGAAAAGGTTTTTTTGTAGATGGAAAATCCAATTTTTTTGTTCAATCTCCTTTCAGGGATGATTTGGGGCGCTGAGCACCATACTAAGGTCCGTTCCAAGTGTTTCGGAAAATTACGGCAGTTAACTACATGCAAATGATGTTTTGCCTACACAGCTCATAACTTTTCTGTTCATAACTTTTTTTATTAGCTGAAATGTGACTTTTCCACGTACTCTGAAAGCAGTGGTTCAAAAAACGCTGCTGCATGTTTAATTCTATAATATTTTGGTGAGTCCCTACCCCCAGCTGGCGAGAGCCCTCAACCAAATTTAAGCTTCCTTTGGGATCTACAATATGCGATGCTCACGATATTTCAGTTTAGTAGATATGTAAGTACTCGATTCAAAGAATCCCTTCCGCGTTCCTTTAGGTGCACACTCAATGTATGTATGTACTCGGACTAATCACTTCCAGGTTTTTGAACAAATGTTCATTTTAGACCCGATCTGACTCAAAATGCGACTCGATCTGAACGGTAAATCCAAATTATTTGAATTTCAATGACCTACATATATAACAGAGTGGACAGTAGATGCAATAATCAAATAATTAAAACAAATTGTCATTAACAAACACTTCATTTGCCGTTTTTTTCTATGACCTGGTTGTACTGTTTCTATTTCAATTTGCTTATTTATGCGCAACTCTGCGTGCATAAAATAAATAAATAAATAAATAAATAAATAAATAAATAATGGTTGACTTGGAATGGGATAATCGACCGGATCCAGAAAATTCTGTTTACGAATTGTAGCTACTTGAAGGCAGCATACACGCTCGTAAACGTGTTTGAGATAACTACGGAAATAGAATGGTATAATACCGAACAGAACGCCGACGCATTTTGAAGCGTGAAAAACGACCCAGAATGCCGCTACACGAGTGAGATGTTTGCCGCTTCCCTGTATCTGCCCGCTCACTGTATTTGCGTCCTCCTCCAGAACAGGGGTCCGGGGCTATTACCACCGTCGCCGAGGTATGTGGGTGGTTCAATAAATACAATAAGTAAACCTCAGACATTGGTAATGGTGGAAATGGCCCAGGACCCCTGTTTTGGAGGAGACGGCAAATACAGGGGGCGGGCCGATACAGGGGCGGGGCCAACTTCTTACTCTGTAACGGCATTGTGGGTCCTTTTTGACGCTTTTCGACGAGCCATACGATTCTGTTTCCGTAGTTATCTCAAACGCGTTTACGAGCGCGTATGCTGTCCTTAAATGACCACTAACGTTTCGTGAATCTTTGTCTTGAACCCAAATTCGAGTTTCTGCGCCATTTACATATTTCTAACCGTCACCCACTTGTTCTGGACTGTTTTGCACGCATTTCGTTCTGCCTGAGCATGTGAGCTGCTGACATGTCTTCACTCCCAGACATCGTGGTCCCAAAGATGTCAACTGGCAAGTGGTTCCTGGGCTGCATCCAAGGCACCAGTCAGGGCTCACTGGCGCGTCTGAATGTAACATTCCAATGTGATACCTCCTCCGTTTAGCCAGCTGTTCATACAAAATTTCTCACCTGCTAATGCAGCATTTCTCCCAACAAACCCACCAAGATCAGGAACACATCTGGCATCCATGTTGCCTTTTCCTTCTAGAATAACACTTTCACATAAATGTGGCTGAAGATTACGAATTATGCCTTAAAAGCTTCCTAAAACGGATGCATGAAGCTCAAGTGACCCTCGCAGCTCCTTAAAGTCAAGGTTCTTGCTGAAAAATGGTGTTTTTTCCAGAATGCTAGGCGTTGGACGCTTTTTGTTACAGCAGTTTGTTACAGAGAGAGAAACGAACATATAGTTGACCGCAATGTTAAAAGGACATGGTGCGGTTGCGGACTCGCACTAAAACTACGGTAGAATCTGGCACTTTGCCAGATTTCGTCATCGATCGGCGCCAACCGTCGTCTCACTGCTCACGAAAATATCAGCTGTGGCGCCGATTGATGACGAAATCTGGCAAAGTACCAGATTCTACCGTAATTTTAGTGCGAGTCCGCAACCGCACCATGTCCTTTTAACATTGCGGTCAACTGTAGATCGCATACATCAGCCAGTCACTTGAACCTGCCCTTCAGATAAAAATTTTCTACGGAGCCCAGGTGGGGAAACAGGTCATCAAACGAATCAATGAGCACTGATACTTAATCGCTAGTGATGATTTTGATCATGCTGTTACAATCAAGCACTTTTGAGTTCTCTCACATCAACCAATTCTTCCATTGTCAAAAACTTCGTGTCTACTGATCACGCCTTGTTTGTAGTGAATCAAGTCGCTCCGTTCCTGCCAAGGACAACTGCTCCTACATATTTCATAACGCATGATTATACTGTGCTCTAATTGCGGTGATCGCTTCGTGACAGTCGTGGTCGCAGCGTCGCGACGGAGATATTCACACGCTGGTCACAACGGTATCTCTTGAAACGCTTAAGATCCCTACGAACGGAGTTGTGGCTCGTAACGGTACACTACACCCTCAGACACGAATTTTGTGATTTTCATGTAATTGTGATGCAAGCAACTCCTGTATAATATTTTCCAAATGCGACCACCACGGCCACGCCCATTTTCTTGATTCTTATACTCAGAAGCGGATAGGTGGATGGATGAATTTCAACCTCGCTTTCGTTCGCTCCTGCGCAACGACTCCGAGTGAAGAGAAATACAGGCCTGAAACAACTAGTCCACCAAATTTTCGCTATCAAAAGATATGCATTTTCAAGGTCTCCGTCATGGTTATTTGAGCCCTAGGTTGAGTCTATGAACCAGACGTGGTCCGGCCTTATCAATACGACTGCTTCGCTAATAACTAGGTCAGACTACGGGCAACCTAATAGGAAGTAAAAGTGGACATTTTCGTCCATGTTTCGCGTGTTTCGCGCACCTATCGACCGGGTGGACTACGGACTATGCCTCGTTTAACTACGTATGACGTGGGTTCCAGAAGAGAAGTTCTGCTGTTGCGAAATAGCTGCGGCGGCAGGTGCCCCAGTCGCTGCAACTGAAAACACACAAACAAGGTTTATAGGAGCAGGTGCGGATAGTCGGCGGGGGGTGGTTGACCTTTTGCGACTTTTTGTATCCCTTCGCTCCTCGAGGGTTATTCGTCGTAATTGTAGCTGTTGCTGTACAGGGATCTACCTCCTCGTTGGTGTACGGTGGAAGCGTTCACAGACCCTGTAGGGTTGCCTGGCAAGCCTTGGTGTGAACGATGAACAGATCCAAACTGTCTCCCCCCTAGAATGTGAGCGTCAAGCCAGCGCTGAAGCGTTCATGGGGCTCATCCCACGCCCTTGCCCGGCTAAGGATGAGATCTAGGAGACGAATGCCTTTACGCATCGACATCCAATCAGCTGCCCCAGTCCTCCGCACACCGCGCCCAGCCGTCTACGACGTCGGAAGGTATGGCAACCGGTGAGGGGCGATCAAATCTCGGAGTACGGTGGACGTTTTATGGAAACGGACAAACTGGACCGGACAAACACAGGCATCACGACTGTGTACGATTTTGCTCTTTCAACGCCCGAACTCTTTCAACTGAAGCGGATCAGGACGTCTTTCTGAGAGCTGCGGATCGAATAGTTTACGATGTTATAGCAGTACAGGAGCTAAAGACGAACAAAGATTCCGTGCAGAAATGGAAAGATGGAAGATTGTTGATTCTCGGAAAAAAGTTGGAGGGACGGAACGTTGGCGGTGTTGGCTTTTTACTCAACAGCACCATGGCACACACTATGGATTCGCACTTCATCTACTCCCCGCGCCTGGCCGTTTTACGACTCAAGCCCAAAGGACACCCAGCAATCTCTATCATCAACGCATATGCACCAACATCAGCTGCTGCGGATGATGAGCTCGATGAGTTCTACGGACAACTCGAGGGTGTAGTAGCTAAAGAAAGAGGCTTTTACAAGATTTGTCTGGGCGACTTCAATGCTGTCCTCGGAAGAGCAGTAGATGGAGAAGGAAGAATCGGATCGTATGGAGACAACATCAGAAACGATAACGGTTCTCGCCTGGCAGACTTTTTGTGTAGCGCACGTATGTTCCACGGTAATTCGTTTTACAAGAAGCCCGAAAGTCGAAGATGGACCTGGAAGTCACCGAACGGAACGACGACCACCGAGATTGACCATATTCTCGTTAATCGGCGATGGGCCCTGCTAGACGTCGGATCTGTTCCATCATTCGTGACAGGCTCTGACCACAGAATGCTTCGTGCAAAGCTTCGACTTCACAACAACTTTACGAGGAAACATCTTAGTCAGAGATTTTGCAGCGAAGTCCGAACCGTGGATTCAGAAGTGATGCAGCGCAGTGTAGCCGATACGCAATGGAATGTTTTTGATGATCCCACAGACGATTACGAGGACCTGTGTCGCAAGATAAAGGACGCCGAAAAAATTCATTGGTTGGAGCAGTGGAACCAATTGAGAGGCTGCGCAAGGAGACTAAACTGTTGCTGGAAAAACGCCGCCTGGTACATCTCGATCCGAACACCAGTCACTTGGAACGTGTTACGATCAGCAAAGTTTGCAGAGCTGAGGTATCGAGCGATTTGAAGCAATATCGAGCGCGGAAGTTGTTGGACACCGTGAACCAGAGGAAAAGCATCAGGTTTTGTCGGAGAGAGCTGTCAGATCGCAGAGAACAAGTGTCAGCACTTCGGGATTCCTCGGGTTGCATTTGCACGTCCCGCGCTGGTATGGAAAAAATTGTGGTGGATTTCTACAGCACTCTCTTCAACTCAACACTGTCCGTGCCGCGTAGCCCACTACCTGCAATAGCAGATGACCCGCCTCCAATCCTTGAGAGTGAAGTTGCTTTTGCTGTCAAAGGGATGAAGGGAAACACAGCTACTGGACCAGATGGCATTACAACCGAGTCCCTCAGAGCGGGTGGTTCATCTTTATGGAAAGTTCTTGCGGAACACTTCTCCAGATACCTCGCGCAAGGATTGGTTCCCGCGCAGTGGAAATCGTCAAGAACGATACTTCTATTCAAAAAGGGTAATCGGGATGACATCAACAACTACAGGCCAATCGCTTTACTCTCAGTGCCGTACAAGGTCTTTACGAAGATTCTGCTGAACAGGATAGAGAAGGCTCTGGACGACTTCCAGCCCAGAGAACAGGCAGGCTTCCGTAAGGGTTACTGCTGTCTTGATCACATTCAGGCGCTTTCGCAAGTCATTGAACGGACAAGGGAGTACCATTTACCTCTAGCGCTCGTCTTCGTGGACTATACCAAGGCATTCGATTCGGTTGAAGTCCCGGCTGTTCTCAACGCTCTCATCCACGCTGGTGTTGACGCCCAGTACATCAGAATATTGGAAGAGTGCAACAACGGAAGCAACACCATTATTCAACTATTCGAGAGGAAACTGAAGGTGTCGATTGGAAAGGGTGTCAGACAGGGAGATACCATCTCGCCGAAGCTGTTCACGGCCGCGTTACAAGACGTGATGCGCCACATCGACTGGGACGGCAAAGGTATCCTCATAGACGGGTGCAGACTATCCAACTTGCGCTTCGCTGACGACATTGTGCTGTTGGGTTCGTCTTCCGCAGAAGTCGAAGGAATGCTTAACGAACTGGACGCTGCAGGAAAAGCGATCGGCCTTACAATGAATTTGAGGAAAACCCAAGTGATGCGCAACCAGTGGTGTGACGACAGCCCCATTCGTCTCTCTGGCACTCCCCTACCCACTACGAACAGCTACGTCTATCTCGGAAGAGAGGTGAACATGCAAAACGACTTGTCTACGGAGATCGGACGGAGACGACGAGCGGCCTGGTCAGCACTTGGATCGATAGTGGAAGTGACAGACAAATTGCGGGATGTGAAGACACGAGCACGTTTTTTCGACACCACGGTGCTACCTGCGTTGTGCTATGGAATCGAGACATGGGCGGAAACGAAGGCGACCACACAGGCCATAAGGACAGCTCACAGGGCCTTGGAACGCAGACAACTGAAGACTAATCGTCGTGCCCAGCGAGCTGGTGGCCTACGCAGTGCTGATCTTCGAAAGCAGTCGCAATTAATGAACCCTCTTCTGCTCATGGCCCAGTCTAAACACCGATGGGCAGGACACGTGTTGCGCCGCATGGATGACCGATGGAGCCTCCGTACAACAGTCTGGTTACCACGTGATTGCCACCGGCCTCTAGGCCGTCCTCCCACAAGATGGAACTCTGTATTTTCAGGCAGAGTCAAGACGTTCTGCACCGAGCGAGGGATTCCTGAAAATCACCATCACTGGATGTCCCTTGCTCGGGATCGGTCGAGCTGGTTGAGATGTGGTCCACACGGCGGCGACGCGCAGTGAAGATGGATCATCAAGGTACCAGGTATCAAGGTAATTGTAGTTGTTTACATGGCTTATGTAGCAGTTGTCGCGGTAGACACAATTCAAGGAAAGCTTTCAAGGGTAGCTGGCTTCTTTCCGAGAAAGCACCTTGATTTGATGAGATTGATTCCAACCACATTTGTAACACTCACCTTGGCATTTGAAGCCTATAAAACAGGTGAGTTCAGCACAAGTCGACACTTTAACGCATGATGCGCCACTATCTCCCTGTTGACACCTGAAATCAAAATCATTGGTCGAATTCAGCACTCAGGGATTCAGGAAAAAAAGGCGTTCTCCACGTGTAATAGGAAAGAAAAAAACAAAACACCGCATTCAAAAAGTCAGTATCTTGGATGAGAATGATCTCCACGGGTCTAGTTTGGGTTGATAAGTTGAAAGGTCTGGGGCCCTAGCAACAACAATGTTAAGAAACATATCCCCTAGTTCTGAGCATAGCTTCATTGGGAGGAGCCGGGTCCTCCATCAACTTTCACCTCTGAGCAGGTAAAGGAGTGAACCTTAACCACTGTGAAAACCGGAAACGTCCGGAGAAAAGGCACAAAAAAGAATCAATTATACGTGCAGTTCATTTTCATGCTAGGATTGGGTTCACTGCCGGTTTTTTGTCTATAACTTTTTTACCATTAAAAAAGCCCTTTGGTGAAGGTTGTTTTTGGAATCCTTATAAAACTCCGCATCGAAAAGCGTTTTTACGTTCAAAGTATGTATATGCTCCCACTCTTCCAGCCGATTTGAGTTTATAAAGTGCACTATTTTGCCGCGGGCTACCGGTTTTCGAATCATAACTTTTTTTACGATAAGAGGTGGAGTTTTGTAAAGGATGTTTTTAGAATCTCCGTAGAATTCTGCGTCGAGTGTTTCCGTATTTGAATAATAATCTTCCCAACCTTTAGCCTAATTCATTTTATGAAATAGCAGCTTTTCGCTCATAACTCTTTCAGAGGCCAGAGATAATGTTGTGGTAAAAGCTGTTTTTGATATCTACGCAAAATTTTACGTCGAATGATAGATCGGGTTCCTATCGTTACCAGCTCCATAAGCCAGCCAGGTCGGTGGAGAAGAGCTCCATAGCAATCTCCATAGGGTGCTCTTGCCTCTAACAAGGGAATGACCAGACCTGTTCGCCAGAGCTATTCATGAAACTAGGTGTTTCTGATCGACTACCTTCCGGGTAGACATGAAGGCCCTATCCTAGCTCCCCGAGTAATAGTGAAAGAAAAGGTTGTGAGCGTATAAATTGCGAGATTTTTCGAGCTCAACAGTGGCGAGATGAGCGATGCTTTCCAATCAGTAGCCCCGTTCTTGCCTACATTCTCAACCTCTCTCTTTGTTCAGGTCGGCTCGTATACATCGGCTGCAAATGAAGTAAGTTACAAGCCTCGGACAACTCGTCCACCATGTTTCCCCAGTTTAATTTTAAGGGGCCATAACGTCGTTCCTAGGGGATCTTGTACGATTCCAGAGACATCGTTGGAATCAGCGCGGGACCGTTTTCAAGATAGTCAGGAAAACAGAAAATCCATTCTGAGGTTGGACTGTGCCTTCAAATAACCACCCTTTGAGAATTTTTGGCACAAAAATTTCGATTTTTTGTATAGAGAATAACATTTTTTTATTATAACGCGAGCAGCTAAAATAGGGGTTTTACAAGCACCCGGAAGGTGGTAGATCAGAAAAACATGCCTACATGTGTAGTTCAGGCAAACAGGTCTGGTCACTGCCTAGTAAGGATTGCACGACGCAGAATTTCACGTAGATTTCAAAAACAACCTTCACCATGACACCATCTCTAACGGATAAAGAGTTTTAGGGGAAAAACTGGTACTTCACAAAATGATTTAGGCCGAAGGATCGGGATTTTTTTTCAAACCTGAAAACACTAGTCGACTCAGAATTCCATGTAGATTCCAAAAACAGCCTTCACTATTTCCAAAGGACTATTTCCAAAAATTAGAAAGTTATCAACAAAAAATCGATAGCCTCCAACAAAAAAATTACTTCATAAACTGAAATCGGCTGGAAGAGTGGGAACGTATATTTTGAAACTGAGAACGCTATTTGACGCAGAATTTCGAGCGGATTCTAAAAACAACCTTTATAGAAGGCCTATCTCTTAGGGTGAAAATGTTATGAACGAAAAACTGATTGCTTTGAGTGAAAACATGTTATTTCAAAAATTGAAGTCGGCTCAGAGATTGGGAACGTATTTTTTTCCAAATTGAAAACCTTATTGAACGCAAAACTTCGTGAAGATTCCGAAAACTACTTCCAGCTATCCATCTTTGACGGCAAAAAAATTTATGAGCGAAAAACATGTAGTTTTGAAAATTTTCTCCGGAAACTATTCCGAAAAAAAGGTGACTTCGAGACAGCTTAAAGGCAGTGTTCACGATAAAAAATGTGTTCCAGTTGTCACTAGGAATGGGTAGTGGAGGGGCACACTGTAACGTTGACGTCGAAAGAACGCATGAAAATGAGCCAGGAAGAGCCCCAAGAGAGCCCGAAGTTGCCACTTCGAGCGCTAGGCAAACCCCAAAAGCTCAACACACGCCCACCGATGTGAACAAATGAATGCTCAAGATCGTGAGATGAGCGATGGTTTCCGATCAATTGCCCCGTACCTCCCTTTACTCCCAACTTCTCTCTTTACTCGGGTCAGCTCGCATACATCGGCTGGAAAAGACGGAAGTTACAAGCCTCAGACAACTCGTCCACCATGCTTTCCCAGCTCAATTTTTGAGGGACCATAACTCCGTTCCCAGAAGGTCTCGTACGATTTCAGAGACATCATTGGAATCAGCATGGGGCCGTTTTCAAGATAGGCGAAAAAGCAGAAAGACCATTCCTATTGTGAACACCTATTATGACCGTCCGGTCAGTTCGATGATCAGGTGGAAATATTCAAATTTCCATTTTATTTTTGAGTTAACGCTGTTATTTTCACACTATTGTACAGAACTCGTTGTAGGCATTTCAAAAATGACTTCAAAATTGAAAGTGGTCCGTTTTGAAGCGAGTTATGGCTAAGCGATGCTTCGTTCAAGCTCGAAACGCCACGAAACGCCGTGCATGCAAAAAAAATCTGCTTGGTTCTTGTATAGGCTTACAAGGAAAGTGTTCATGGAAGTAAACGCATCCGCAAAAACGACTCGAATTTTTAGTATCTCTTAGGCCTCCATAGTGAAAATGCACAATATGCTTTTTGTACCCTCGAAAACACGCATCCGTTTTTGGAAAACCCGGAAACGGACCTCATAATTGTGTTCAGCGCCCAAAACTAGCTCACTGAGCAAAGTTTGGGTGAAGGCACATTTTCCAAACTTTATACAAGCTGAGTGAGTTTTGAACTTGTGCGGATTTTTGGTTGGGCAATTCCTAATACAAATTCCCCAATCGGGGGAAATTTGAGGGCAAAACGCGACTTATGACGATTTCCGGAACGCTGCGATAGAAATGGCTCAAAATGTCTCTTCGGGGTATCTGGAGTGCTAAATACGAATTTGAAGTCCGTTTATCAAATTTCGACAGCTCACGGTAGATTATGGTGGGTTTGCGGTACTTGGGTCGAAGTCCCAGAATTGTCTCAAAATTTCTATGAGGGGTTTATTCGGGGTGCTGAATACGACTTTAATGTACATTTGTCAATTCTGAAAATGCTAAAGTAGGCACCCTGATTTAACTCTACCGACGAGTTTTGAGAAAAATTCTGGAAAATTTTTGAAACATAAAAAAGCCCTTGCCTTTTCGCGAAGCTTGAAAAACGCTTATAGCTTCTTGGAACCTGCAGCTCGGCGCTCGGAATACTTCGCAGTTTCACTATTGAGGCATAAGAGATACTATGCATGTAGTAGTACTAGCCGTTTTCGCAGATGCGTGAACCACTAAAAACACTTCCCTTGTTAGTGCACTTTTAAAAGCCTCCACGATTCTGAATGAGAATGAAATGTGTGGACTGATCAATGCCTTATCCTTTAAAGGCAGTGTTCACGATGATTTTCGTCCCCGAAATTTTCACATAAAACAATACGTTGGCTTCCAAGTGTTACCAAAATTACGAAGAAACGGCGAGAAACGCATTAAAACGTCGTGTTTCAGTGACATTATTCCATAACATCGACTAGTTGTCCGGTTGGATGAACATGTTCATGGTGGTTGTCACCGGTAGAAAATTGGGTCAATCGATAATAGAAGAATATTTTGTGCAAAGCAGGATTAGTTGGGCCCTAGGGAGAGAACGGAGCAATAGAGAGTAGAGAATTGCAATGGACGGGTCCACAAGAGATTTCATTGTCACAACAAATACTTCCTGTGATACTTAAGAGGCGGGGTGATACTTAAGGATTTCGTGTACTCCTGGTGCGTTTTTCTCAGATTCTACGTCATTTTAGTTCTACCCGGGGGCCACTCAATCAGCATAGCGTATAATCTCAAAATTGAAGATTATCGTGAACACTGCCTTTAAGTTCACTTTTAAGCTTTACCAAAGGGAAATCCTTGAGGTGCTCACGAAGAGTTCGACATATTTTTTTGAATTTCCAAGTATCAGGGCGGAATCATACTTCCCCCCGCCAGCGACAGCGACAATGCATATTAGGTACACCGATTTTCGTGTCAATATTGATGGCGCGTCGCTTGTCACTGGAAATATGATTCCTGCTTTATGGAAGGTTAATTGTCACTCGTACAAAGTACAGTGCGTTTCATAACTTTAAAGGCACCCCAATTTTCTGAAATTCTCAAATTCGTATTGAGCAGAACCAAGTTCAGCATTTGAGTACCCTTCGTACACATACTCCGTCATAATCATAACTTTTCATCTAGTTTCCATTATAAACATTTTTCGGAGCTCTTTTTGATTTTACACTGTTTCAAAACTACAAACGCACTAAAGGAATGGCTGTCGCTTTTGATGATATCGCCAGAGTACCTAGACCATTCTACACTGTAGAATGAACTGTTCCTATCTACTACAGTTTACCGTGAATTAGTGCTCTTTACCAAAAAATCAAGGTTAGGCGGTTGTGTTACAAGAACCTGGACATTCCATTGGAGAAACCGGTGCATAATCGAGGTATTCCATCAATTGCATCGGCACACTTGTATGTTCTGCGTGTAGGATCAGGGATACAATAGGAAAACCGAGTATACTGAAATCAGGGCGAAAACGGCGGATATGTTGACTGTTGTCGTGTAGCACTATCAGCTTCGCGCAGGTACACACGTGTCAATCTCTAGCCGTATTTTATCACGGCGACTGTATGAAGGTGAATCAAAGAAATCGAAGACGTTGCTCAGATACTAGAAGAAGTTCTGCACTGCCAGAAGGACATAAAAAAGCTGCTCAGGTGCTCACTACCAAGAAGGATCTTGGCAGTGAAATTGGTGAAGACCTCATCATTGAGCGTGCCCTCACCCTCACTTTTTCGGTTCCATGGTATCTGTTTAGACTAAACCAGTGATAAATTGACCGAATCCAATGACTCTTCCCACTTCTTGGCCCGTAGCAAACCCACCGAAAGGTGGGAGCTGATAGCTGCCTCCCCGGCGCGAGGTGGTGGCTCACATAGCAAGCGGAATAGGTGGTGGCCGCCCTATCCTAATGCACGTGTGCGTGCTGAGGTTGTGACTTCGCTCGCAGCCGAATGTCACCCACCTCGGTACGCAGCCATGGACCTGAGGTCTGAAAGGGAGCCACGAGCTGCGAGTGGAAAATGGAAATAGCGCACGTATTGCAGAGACACGAAGGGAAGGAGCCAAGTCATGGGTCGTGCATGACCGAGGTGGTGACGGAGCGGGTAGGAGAACGCGATCATTTCACCTTTTCTGACAACGATTGACCAACTCCGTTGAAGTTTAAGTGGAATTCCGAGTTTTGCGCTGATCATGCAAAAATTTCCCGCAATGGCTGTGGATTGTGCTTTAGACTGATAACCTCCCCTAACATGAGATAAATATCGGAGGAAAAATCATTACGAAGCCTACAACAATGAAAAACTCTCCAGTGAGTGCAGATCATTGCTGCAATGCTGTTGGCCGTCTTTCGAGACGTCATAATCAATTGCCCCTCATCAGCTGTTGATTTTTTGTGGGCGCTAATTTCCCTGCATTTTCTCCTCATTATTGCTGTTTCTGAGCCCTCGAGCTGGTTCCCTTTTTCATAAAAAAAGCTGTACGTGTAGCGTTTGTACTGCATGGTATATGCAGTGAGTTTTCTTCAGGAATCCACGAAAATAATTTGTAGTTAAATTCGACGAAGTATTTTTCCCTCAGAGCTGACCAATTTTTCGGAAGGTTTCATGGTTCGCTAATCTTTGGCTACCGCTGAGAGATATTGTGACAAATTCTTCGCAAGTCCGAGATCGTGTTCCACTTAACCTTAACTCTAACTGGCTATGTTCATTTCGATTGAAATGGTACTTTTGTACAACACCTTTTTTCACCACAGAAGCTGTCGGAAATGCACATTCGATAAAGTCTTCCCCCCCCCCCCAAAAAAAAAACTCACACACATACTATGTAACATACCGTAAGACACAAAGCGTGCAGTGCTAATGAAAAAACGTAAAGAAAAACATGAACAGCAGGGAAAGGAGAAAACGTCAGCAGCGGTCAAGAATAGCAGCAGATTTAAAGGTCATGATGAATATTCTGGAGAGAAAACTAGTACAAGGGATTAATGATTAAGAGCTTCTATCAGATAAAAATCTGAACGATCGTCTCGAAAAAAAAGAAGAAATCTTAGAAGTCTGAGAAACTCGAATAAATATCAAAAATTTCTTATCACTTCTACGCCCTGGAAACAATCAAGAACAAGCCTACACCACGGGGTTTTCAAAGGTAGCCGAGTTATTATCAAAATTGTTGGATACAGGGGAAATTTCCGTGATAACTTGTGAACGCTTTCTCTGCCTCTGAAAAGGGCATCGTACAAGAAAACATGAAATATTTGCAAAAATCAAGATTTGCTTCTATTCTTAACTCCATTTTGTGTCGATGTTTGTTAAGCCAGTAGCAGCGTGATCATGTACAAACATGTTTTTTGAAAGAAAAATTCATAAGCCTTGTAAGAATAGGTATAATTCCAGAACTAAAACTTTACCTGCTTAGTTTGAAAGAAGAAGTTTCCTTCCAAAATGGTGGCTTTGGCAGGCAACGGGGCATGAAGTATCTCAGGTTAGACAAAGAAGAGGAAAATCTTCAATGTCAAAAATCACTCTGATCAAGTTTCGAGTGATCTGCGGAGTATTCCAAAAAAAAACGGAAACCATGAATTTCTTCGCAAACTAGAAATCTTGTTCTTGTGCAACTGCTGAAAACGTGTAAGCAGTAATAGCCGTAGAATGTACTGCAGATGTTAAGAGAACGATTTGCATGGAATGGATTCCTGTCTATTGTTTTGTTCATTTCACACCCTTGCTAATGGCGAGAGTGCAATCTCCACTGTGACCGCGCGGTGCAGCTGTTGTGCGCGCTGTCGATGCCACCAGCGTGCCTGGTTCGACTCCATCATGTGGCCGATTTTTGCAAATAGAATTGTCTCGTTACGAAAGGTCGCTCCGAACTGGCGACAATAGGTGGCATCCGGGCACGATGTACCTCAGGTCAGCTGCCATCTTTATGTGGTGGCGGCGGGGGGTTTGCCACGGGCTCTGGTGCCATTTGAAAGAAATGCCGTTCTTGTCCCGTCGTCGAATTTTTGATGCATGATCCATAACGGTTTGAAGAACCAATTGGTTCTATGGCATGGTCTTAGAAACCCTTACGTTGAGCTGATTGGCTGCCTACGCTATCGGAATGTCTGATAGAATGTACTCCGACTTAAATTCATGGCGTCATCGAAGTCAAGAGTAAATGATTATCTTGCTGTCCATGTGAGCAGCTCTGGTTTCGCTTGATTCCAAGGTCATATTGTTCAACTTCTCGGTTAGCTGGCATCAATTCTGGACAAAAGATCCATTGAACTTATCTGCAGTGTGTCAATCAGAGGGATTGATACAGGTTAGAAGCACTACATGACCGTTGATGAGCTTAAAAGTGCGATTCTTGGTACATGAAAGAGAAGCAGGCCAAGGCTGACATGTAGGCTGTGTAACTCCATGTGTAACTTTATTTTCGAAGTTGAATTCTACGGGCAAGGTTCCAGCATACTTAACTTGCATCGAAGGGTCACTCGCAGTTGTACTACCATATTGACAAGTGCCATTTTAGTTTTGAAACAGTTTCAAAAAAGAAATTTGTGAAAAAATTGCTCAAAATAAATCTCGCGGCAAAATTCGTTATGGACTAGTGTATACGGATGGGAAGAAGTCGCCATATGTGCAGAAGGGTGCCCACAACCATCTACCGGTCTAGTTATCCTGAAAAAATAGGTTGCCTTTATAGTTATGAAACCCACTCTATCCTGGAGTATCCTACATACAGCGATCCTTCAAAAAGCGGACAACGAATTCGTGACCGGCACGCCAGGGAATCCTCTTTGAGAACTCTAGGCGCAGCCAGAGTCTCGATTTTTGGGAATATTTTTCCAGTGTTTTAAACCAGCTTGTATCCGAGCGGATATCCGAATCGAATGACCAGATTCCGACTCACAGGGAGAACGTCGAAGTCCGAGTGATTCCGATTCGGATTCACCGAAGAAACGTAATTCTCGGATCGAACCGAGATCCGACTAATCGCTTGGTCTCTCTACCCGAATGATTCGGATTATCCGGTGTTGATATCTTGAACCTATCCGTTTGATTCTGTTATCCACAACCTTCGTTTTCTGAGTTACCCAAAATCAAATCGAGTTTCCGGAATTTTTCGATTCGGGTCCAATGTACAGTACCGCTCGTAGCATTTCGCCAGAAAGCGAGCGAGTCGGGTTTTCACGCCTTTTTCGTCCTTTTTGTATAACTCGCTTCAAAGTCAACTACGAGCGAAACTAGGATGATAGTCATGATCATGGCGTTGAGGGCTTAAAGGCACAGTCCAACCTCAGGGGTAAAATTTGATATTATAGTCCACCCACCGTTTATAACAACCTTGCCAAGTGCGAGATCTCAATTCGATCAAATAAGTGAGAAACTACCGAGAAAAAGTTGGCCCCGCCCCCAATACCCTAAAAGCATAATCAAGTGTTTCTTAACGAATAGGGAACCAAAGTTCTTGCAAGCGGAAAAATTGGTTTGTGTGGCTATGCTCAAAGGCAAAATGTGCGTTAGCACAGCTCTTGCTTCCCTTTGCGGGGCGGTGTGCGCGGCTAGGCTTTTGGGGTATTGTGGGCGGGGCTGACTTTTTCCCTGTAGTTTCTCACTTATTTGAGCGATTTGAGATCTCGCGCTTGGCAGGGTTGCTATTCACCGTGGGAAGAGTATAATATAAAATTTCACCCCTGAGGTCGGACTGTGCCTTTAAGGCATCGGCATATAGGCAAACGTGCGAGCGTGCGTGCGAGCGAGCAATGATGAGGGGTGGGGAGCGCTACGCAGTTTGATCGCGCACGCGCTCAGAACCCTCAAAGCATGTTACGAACACCTTACCCAACATGTTACGCAAGTCTTCCGTAAGATGTTGCTTTAGCTGTGGAAAGCTGTTCCTATGCGTGTTCAATAGTTGAGCAGAATGTTGAAGGAAGGTTGTTGAGTGTGGGTGCCAACCGTGTGGGTAGAAGATTCGTAATACTTCGGCATTTCGGTGCCTGATCTCTGCGGCTAGGCGCCCACACTTTGTATTGTTTGTCATGAAAACGCGAAACCCGAAAACAAAAGCGATGCCGTTGGGTAGCCCTCAAGCCTGAACCATGAGTATCACTCTAGTTTTGTTCAAAGTCCAATTTGAAACGGGTTATTCAAAAAAGACGCGGAAACGCATCTTCGCGCAGTTGTGACCAAATCCTACGAGCTTATTGTGTACGACCTACCACTGTTTGTGGCGTATGCGGTCAATATTATTGATATGTAGAATGTGTAGCTCATTTGGGTGATCAGTGCCGGTTAAGTTTACAGTTAACTGGCTAGGTTTCACGGGATGGTTTTCACTAAGTTCGAAATTGGACCTGTATGAAATGAACACCTATTCGCAACACCCTGTTTCGTCTATTTCAGTCTCGTCCCTGCAGTTTTTCGTCACATTTGTTTTGGTGGTTCTGAACCTTATCAGTTACTGGTGGAAACTAAGGCCACCTTACCGATCTTTTTCCTAGGCACTGCCTTCAGCATACTCTTTCAAGGTGCTTCTACCGACAAGTTTTTACCTGATAGAGATCGATGAAGAATGCCAAATTTTAACTTCCATAGTTTGCAATCATAGTTGCTAATCCACAAGATAACCAATTGCGCTTCACTGAGAATTACCGGGAGCGCAAACGTTAAACCCTCAAAGTGTGCCAATCACTCTGTGCTAGGGGTCGGATTTACTTTATGAATTACCTTAGCTCGGATTTCGTCGAACTTTGAAATTGTTTTGCTTTGTAGAAGTATCTATATAGATGTATGCAGAGAATTACAGATTCGGAAAAGACTCACTTCAAGCTATTTCCACACTGTATTTGGGCACACGATGTGACACATTTTCCCTTTCGGCACACGGTACCTGCGAGACAAGGCTGAAATATGACTTAATAAGGACTGAGTGAACAATATTTTCTGAACGTTATTTAGCCAGGATTAGATTAGGTGAAATTGAAAGCCTGAATGCACTGGAAAAGGAAAGTACGCTTACAGTGGTGCAGGTGGCGATAGGTACGCACCGAGCATCAGCCAGACCATTGCCATCAATGCATCTGAGAAAAGCACAAGTGTGTAAAAGCGAATTCAAATACAGTGTTCACCCATACTAAATTGTTGTCTTGAGGCGTTGAATAGTGAAGAGAGCTGACAAATTAAAGTGAAGGTTTAAGCACAGCAAATGGGCGAGTACACTCTGCTGGCTGCAGTGTGACGCAAAAACCCTGCAACCAGCAGAGTGAGCCTTCCGGTGAGGCTTTCACTCCTCCTTTATCCTCTAGCCTTCCTAATGGTTTGACGCCTCGAGTCAACTACCCACACACATGGAACAATGGGAGCCTTAAACTAATAGCAGAAAGTGGCCGTTTTTAAAGGCACTGCTCGCGATAAAAATCGCTTTTGTGTTTTTTCGCCTATCTTTAAGACGGTCCCATACTGATTTCGAAGATGTTTTTGGAATCGTACAAGACCTTCTAGGAACGGAGTTATGGTCCCTCAAAAATTGAGCTAGGGAAAATGGTGGACGAGTTGTCCGAGGCTTGTGACTTGCGTCTTTTGCAGCCAATGTATGCGAGCTGACCTGAGTAAAGAGAGAAGTTGAGAATGAAGGGAAGAACGGGCTTTTGATGCTAAACTCACGATTTCGAGTGTTCCTTTGTTCATGTCGAGGGGCGGGAAGAGGCGGGACTTGCCCACAGCGGCGGGGTTTGCCCACTTTTCTAAGCCGTTTTGCGGCTCTTGGGTACCTTTCGTCCCATTTTTTTACGCTGTTCTGCTTCTGAGAGCCACGAGAAGCGTCTGTCATGAAAAATTCGAGGATGAGGTTTATCGCGAACAGTGCCTTTAAGCAAACTGGATGGGAAAATCAGTTCTTAAAGGCAGCAGACACGCGCGAAAAAGTTTTCGAGATAACTACGTTTCTGAAGTCGCATGGCTCCTAGTAGACTGCTCACGTCGTTGGAAGCGTCAAAACGAGTCAAAACTACTAAATTTCAGCAACGCAAATCGAAAAATGTCTGCAACGCCGCCCCGAAATACAGACTCGTCCAGATTGATAGTACTAATACGGTCCCTTTGGCTGGTGTTTGATGCTTCCAACGAGGTTAACGTTCCAGTACAGGCTGTAAGAGTATATCAGCTTCTCTATCTCAACCGTTGTGTTGCTAATATTCGCTGTTTCGACCACGCTCCGTAAAACTCGTCCTTTTTCACTTGATAACAAAATAACCGTTATTCCTCTATTTGCGCATATTTTTCGTTCATTTTTTCGTCAGTTCCCAATACAACCAGGTCCAAACCTTTGATTTATGTCATAAAATCGATACCATTTTTGAGCGTGTCTGCTGCCTTCAACGCAGTTCATCGTGTATGTCCATATACAGGGTGTTCCATAATTATTGGCGCGCAGATATTCATTTATTTATTTATTCATTAACTGCACGCAAGGCGCTCTATGCCCATATGGCCCAAGCAGAAAAACGAATACACTGGAAATGTGAATAAAAAAATGCAATGAAGATGATGATAACAAAACTAAAAGAACTCCAAACATAACAAATCAACAAACTTCATTTGAAGCGAAGCTAGCTGAACTACTCTAGTAGGTTCAAACATATAGTGCGTGCTATTGAGATCCACGTAGAACAAAATCAATGCGAAGCTGACCAGACGCGGAACCGTAGGCTCTAGAAGCAGGACTAACGCACACATGTAGACAAGCGAACCACATAAAAATTATAGTATACGATTGGCAGATGACGCTAGGGATAACGTCACTCAGACGAGCTCAAGAGCATGCGTGAAGAATCTGGAACAGGACTTCCGGATGTTAGGTATTCCCTAGCCCTAACAGTCCAATCCCAGACCAGCCAGAAGTTTAGTCCTTGAAAAAAGTCAATGTGCGCATGAGAAATACTTGGTGTGACAAAAAGGAACCGTTTCGTATACGTCAGGACCGCTCAATGACAGATTCCAAGCATTTGAATATATAAAGTTGGATCAGGAAGTACTTTTTTTGAACTCCTAGAACGAGATGATTCAGCTAACTCTAGCTATGTACAGGGACAGTCATCAAAATGATATTGATGTGTTTCTCAAACCCTACGCTGTATTTCAAGAATAATCGAAATGGATACATTCCAGCTAGCGTTAACGCAGAACAGTGGCTAGATCTGAAAATATCAGCCATCTGTTCGAATATGGGGTCGAAGTAATCTCAGGAAGACGTCGCAGCAGTCACGGCGGTAGTCGTAATTTTTTTCATCCAAGGTTTCCTTAAAAACAGCTTCTCAGTGGGCCAATTTTGCGAGTCGATAATCAAAGATCTCCGACTATCAGGGACCACACTACAAAGTCCAGTGGGTGTAGGTCTGACGAGCAGGACTGCAATTCTTCGTGCGCGTTTGACTCAAGGTAGCACACATCGACACCACTTTTGAACTGATTTCTCTTTATGTGCTTATCCATGGCCTAGTGACTCTGCTGCCGCATCGGAAAGTTCAACAGCGGTTCAAAACAATCTCTAGACTCGTTTTCCTGCTAACTTCCTTGTTGATTTTCATGTCAGAATCCACGAAAAAAGGCGGAGTTCCACTCTCGCTGGCGATGCCTCCCAAAACTATCACAGAAGTCGTAAGAGCAGTCCAACCAGTGCCATTTTCTCGCAGTAAGAACTTATTGGTTCTTTCAGCTGCTATCCAGTCGTTTTCGCGTTTCCTTATCAACTTCAGACGGATAATTTGTTCCATCTAAAAGCTCCATTACGCAATGCGTGACTCCTGTGCCACGGTGCAGGAGCTTCCTGAACTCTCGGTCTCCATTCAGCTTCTTGTCGGCGGACACCAAACGGGTCTGCTCCTAATGGTGTTACAAAGATCCAGCTTTTTCCCGACGAGTCTCCAGATGGCTCCCGACCACAGATTCGTTTCTATTGCTATCCATTTCATCGACAGTCGTGAACAGGGTTGGGCGCGGGGTGTGGATATCCACACTGGGGGGTCTGAGCTGCGCAAGGGAGGAGGGAGGGGGGTCTGAGCTCCACCGGGAAACCAGGTGAACCTTCTGACCGGGGGCAGGTGCACTTTCTAAAATTCTTTTTTTTTTGCGAGGAATTCGATAATACCGTCCAACAAACACGTCCAATTAACATGAAACCTTGTTGTAATTAAAACTTCCTAAAGTGTAAAAATATAGTAAAGATTCTTCTACGGTTGAATATGAGACACATAGGTTCTGGGCGTGTATAAAGGATAGTTGTGTATTGAATTTTTAATAAGTTATGATTATGATTGGAAGCTACGGAATGGGGCGAAAAAGAAGAGTGGTTGCGAAGAAGTGATTGGCGAATGCGAAGACGACGAGTTGTATTGAAAAAATAAATATGTTTCCAGAGAAGAACAGGTTACTTTAAATGTATGGAAAAACACACTCTAGCAAATGGTTAAATACAAAAATAGGTGCTTGAGCTTTAGCTAGACCAGACATGGCGCAAACACTTGCTAGTTGGAAAGAGCGTCATCCATTCTGGTTGCGACTTTCATTCTCCTAAACCCACTCATACACGAAACACACGACACGGATTCGATCTCGCAAGTTGCTCAAATCTTGCAACCCGATAGACCTCACATTTTTTTTGCAAACTTAGGATCACGAAAGTAGTATAGTCGAGTCGAGAGTGGTAAATTTACCCTATATATAAACGTTCACCGCCTAATATGGACGCTGAAAGGAACTACACTGTGTGGCCAATACCTACCGCAGGTGCCGCTCCGTTGGAAGTGTACATTTTCGCAACGTATTAGTCAAGAGAATACGATATTCGAGTAGAGCGTGGTTGATCTACCTCATACACAAACTTCAACTGCATCACAGAAACGCCGAAGACCGATACAAGGCATGGGCTCACACTTTTCTCAAGTGTGGCCCCGCCGGAAGTCGGCAATTTTTAAAACTAGCAGTCACGAGAGTAGGGCATTTGAGTCCAGCGTGGTCGTTTTACTCCATGTACTCACTTCCACTGTAAAAGATGGCGGTTGAAAAAGGCTACAGTACAGTGGCTCACACTTTTCTCAGGTGTGGTCCCGCCCTAAAGGAGCATTTTCGAAACTTAGGTGTCACGAGAGTGGGATATTTGAGTGCAGCGTAGTCGAATTACCCTGTGTACAATCTTTTACCGTCTCAGTATAACGCCGAAGCCGCTACATAGACAGCGGAACAAGGTAAAAAAAACGTGTAAGTCCCCAAACCTGAAGTAGGGTTTTAAAACAGCTGTAACTCAAGTTCCGAATGAGCTAACAGGGGTTTGAGCAAAACTCATAAACTAGGTTTGTAACTCAACAGATTGAAATCTTACCCGCTCCTAGAGGATGCCATACAAAAATGTTTGCTAGGTGTGGACTTTTGATGTTTTGAGCATAAAAATCCACACCTAGCCAGCAGATTTAGGTGTGGACTTTTGTGCTCAAAACATCCAAAGTCCACACCTAGTGAATTTTCCTGAAATTCAACATCTGGGGTCGGTTGGGAACCCATTCTGTAGGGTTACAAACCTGGGGTGGTAGTAAATGGGGTGTTAAACGCGAATAAACCGCCACCTCCAAGCCGCCTTCGTCAGCATAACTATTTTCTACACTTGGACACGAACGACGTTTACGGTGGAAAGACGAGGGATCGGAAAGATTATACAAGTAATGCTATTTATTTTTGTCATTAGGAAGAGCATTCAAAGGAAACTTCGTAAAATTTCGCTTGTTCGAAACACGATCAGAATGCAATTTTTTAAATTTTCCTTGGAAATCCTAGTTCTCGTAATTTTTTACGAGCTCCGTGAGTTTTCAGGACCACTCTCGAAAAGAGGTTAATCATTAGCCTCAATCAATCAAATGCGTGTGATCTGACAAAAGTTTGCATTTGTAGCAACTTGGTGAACGTTTTTTTTCAAACAAAAGTTTTTTTGAAAAACAAAAAATTTCTTCAAAGGAAATTTCGAGCGAACAAAAATTTGAAAATTCCTGGATGATTTATTCACAAGGTGTTCTTGGGAAGGTAACGCTAGTTGCGAAAAAGACATTCCGAAACACGTCGAGTAATGCATAAATTCAAAGAATGTCCTGCATTCAACTGAAATGGATAGTTAAAAACTTATAAGAATGATGATAAACTAGATAGTCTATTTTCGTTCTTGAAAAAAAATTCAAGTGTTTTTTCTGGAAGCGTGCAACTGAAGTCTGGCCTCCGAGATTGGTGTAATGGTGTGGTTTCGGCCATTGATGCAGTTGAATTTGTGAAGTGTTTGCCGTCTTCTCAAAATGAAACTAATCCCCCGCCCGCAGTTAGTGCTGAAAATATATAGAAACAATGTTACACACTCATATGCGCATCATGCAAGGAAACGATTTTGTGCACATATTTCAAGGTAAGAATTTGAAACACTTCGAGTGACTCTACCAATACACCAAAGCAAGTGCGTCGCGGACCCTCAAAAAAAAAGAGGCCACGATGGCACTGATCTGGCAATGAAAGAGGAGTATTCGAATCTTGCAGGAAAAGGAGAACAAATACAGTTGGTTTTAGAAACAAGTTCGCATTGCTTTCCCACAAATGCTGATTAAACATTACTAAAGCATCAAATCACTTGAAAATCAGTCGCTTGGAAAATTTTCACTTTTTTGCACTAAAAAAGTTGTGGAAACCTGTTCGAAACGCGAGCAAGCAAATAATTTACTACATACTCCTCATAGCCTGTGCTATGCAATGAATTATGAAAATGAAACTAACCTGATAATAGCGAAGCGAATGAATTTCGGAAGAAAATAAACAAAAGCGGGAGAAGTGTCGGCGCTCGCCAAAAAATTAACAGCTGATTGGGAGGGATTGATTAGTGCCACCAAAGAAGACGGCCAACGTGTTTCAGCAATGATCCCTGCTTTGTTTTTGATCCCTCATCGCCCGTTTCCCTGGCGGAAGCCGTTAAAAGACTATCCCTTGAAACACCTTTCAGTTTTAAAGATAGGCTGACGTCCTGAATCAAAATGACTAACAGTGCTATCAAACTTCCTTAACCCTCTGAATTAATTAAACTCGTACTTCGTTTAATTAATGCCCTCGGTACAGATGGTCAAAACTGTTTCTACTGTATCTTGCTAACCGCATCCAAAAACTTCTCGGGAGGAGTTTTTCGTTAACCGCCAGTTCCTCTCGCATGTCAGCACTATTTCCGTGATGTCTGCGAGACTATGTTGAACGCGAACTTACCGCGAGGATGCCACATGTCGGAATTTTAGAGAAAAAACAGACCTGAAAACGTTTTGAAATCGCTAATTTTCGTAACAAAGGTTACAATTGTCGCTTTTTTCGAGGCGTTTTCATTGAAAGTGTAACAAATGCCTACCACTGAGGGACGTTAGGGTGAAACAGGAGCGAATTCTCTCCCAACTATTAGGAGTCCTGCTCAGATTCTTTCTTTCTTTTTTTTTAATTCGCGTTTAACCCCCCCCCCCAATTACTGCCACCCCTGGTTTCTTAGTTTTGCTCATACTCCGGGTAGCTTATTTGGAAGTGTTCACGATAATTTTCGTTCGTGGGTTTACCACTCAAAACAGTGAGGTGGCAATCAAGGGTTATCGTCCATCACTGGATGAGGGATCGCCGCGACGCTGCTTGGCGGGAAAAATTGCGCGCGGGAAAACGAAGGGAGAGTGGCTATTGATCGCGCATTTTTTCCCGCCAAGCAGCGTCGCGGCGATGCCTCATCCAGTGATGGACGATACTAAAATAACGAAGAAACGGCGAGAAACGCACTAAAACGTCCTTTTTCAGTGACATTATTCTCTGTCCTGGACTAGTGGCCCGATTGGATGAACATGTTCATGGTGGTTGTGACCGGTAAAAAATGGGGTCAATAAAAAATTTAAGAATATTTCAGGCGAAACTGTATAGGGTCCCAAGGAAAGAAAGGAGCAACACAAAATAGAGCACTTCCAAAGACGGGTCCACAAACGATTTCATTATCACAACAAACAGTTCCAGTGAGAGTAACGAGGTGGGGTGAGAGTAAAGGATTTCGTGCCCTTCTGATGCGTATTTCTCGATTTTTTCGTCATTTCAGTTCTACCCGGGGACCATACAATCAATTTAGCGATTAATCTCAAAATCGAAGATTATCGTGAAAACTGCCTTTAAAGGCAGTGGTCGCGCTCACATATGCTCGTGTTCTTTTCCTCTCTAAACCCTTCTCTGGGTAGAGTAGTAGAACCTATAAGAAAAAATCGCGAAAAAACCGCTGTTCTGGGCCAAATTCGAAGCCTGAACTTTCATGTCTTTTGATGGTGGACGAGTCTACCCCACATCATCGGCATCGATGATCTCTAATATCAAGAACATCACCTGGCTTGAACTTGAATTTCAATCAGTGAACTTGCGGATTTATGTACACATCTAGTCAAAAGCATGGGTTGAAGTGCTTGCTTTCATTGTTCAACTGTTTTATTATATAGGTAAATTTGCATCTATCTCTTTCTATGGGTGTCGATGATTTTTGATTGCTTGGCATGAGACTGTGATCTTTCTGTGCACGTGCGCACGAACTGGAAATTTAGGGTCTTAATAACTCTAATTCTAGCCCGTTTTTCACCGCGCTACCTTCATAGTTTTTGAGCTGTTTTAAATCTAAACTGATTTTTGTAGTTTTTTCGATAACGTTTTTCATCGTGACCACTGTCTTTAAGTTACAGCTGTTTTAAAACCCTACTTCAGGTTTGTGGAGTTCGACGTTTTTTCTTACCGTTAAGTTTACAGTTACAGTTAAAGTCCACACCTAGCAAACTTTTTTGTATGGCATCCTCTAGGAGCGTGTAAGATCTCATTCTGTAGAGTTACAAACCTGGTTCATAAGTTTTGCTCAAACCCCCGTTAGCTCATTCGGAACTTGAGTTACAGCTGTTTTAAAACCCTACTTCATGTTTGGGGACTTACACGTTTTTTTTACCTTGTTCCGCTGTCTATGTAGCGGTGTTCGGCGTTTTACCGGGACGGTAAACGATTGCATGTAGTGTAAATCGACCACGCTGGACTCAAATATCGCAATCTCGTGACACCTATGATTCAAAAATGCCCCTCTTCGGCAGGACCACACCTGAGAAAAGTAAGAGCCCTCTTACTGTAGCGGTGTTCAGCATCCATGTTGGACGGTGAAAGTGAGTATACCGTGGTAATCGACCACGCTGGAGTTAAATATACTACCCTTGTGGCTCCTAGTTTTCAAAATTGCCGACTTCCGGCGGGACCACACTTGAGAAAAGTGTGAGCCGGTGCAGTGTAGCGGTCTTCGGATTTCCTATGATGCCGTTAAAGCTTGTATGAGGGTAAATAAACCACGCTCGACTCGAATATCGTAATCTCCTCACTCATACCTTGCAAAAATGTAGACTTGCAACGGGACCACACCTGCGGCAGGTGTGGGCCACTTTGTGTAGTGCTTTTCAGCGTCCAGCCTAGGCGGTGAAAGTTTGTATATAAGGTACATCTACCACTTTCGACTCGAATATCCTACTTTCGTGACCCTTGCTTTACAAAAAAAAATGTGAGATCTAACGTCTTGCAATAATAAAGCACCTTGCGGGATCGAACCATGTGTGTGTGTTTCGTGCATGAGTGGGTTTCGGAGAATGAAATTCGCAACGTGACCAGATTAGATGACGCTCTTTCCAATTAGCTGTCCACACATTACAAGTGGCCTGTTGTTCTTGTACTTGCGAAGTTAATTCACGAACTCATATTAATTTGAAAACACATTCATTTCTTAAATATATCTCTTATTCTTGGCCTTTGCCAATTATTTCATCTTTTCCACTCTTCTCTTCCACCACATACCTTAGCTTCCTATCCGAAATTATTCAGAATTTTTGGATAGACGTCCAAACCTACATATGCGTCATAGCAGGCAACTTCATGTAATCCGTCAAAAAAACCTCGTCCGTGATCTAATTTACTGTTAATGTCTTGTTTTTTGAATGGTTGTTCTTCTTTACAAAAAAAAAACAGACAATTAAAGCTCCTAGTAGGGGTTTGAAATTCGCCAAGAGTGTGCTTTTATAGGGGGAGTGGTCTGAGTGAATTAAGCCTTGTCCACACCTCGAGTCGTACCCTGGTCGTGGAATGCGGTTGACTGGGGCACTCACCCTCTTGACAACCTTAGATGGGCTAGTACTGATCTCAATGCACGACTGATAGCATTCAGGGGCGGCATACATGAACGCAGCGAACGGTGTCAGGGAGCCGCTCCGCGTGCCATGAGCGCAGCGTCGAGCAACGGGGCGGCCCCGCAAATCAGGCACATCAATACTCGCCACGGAATTCGGGGCCGCCCCGTTGCTCGAGGCTGCGCGCATAGCACGCGGAGCGGCTCCCTGACACCGTTCGCTGCGTTCATGCATGCCGCCCCAGGGTAAGTTTTGATAAGAGTTTATTGGCGATGTGTCTCGTCGTGTGCGTCAAATTTTGCGTTGCGATGATGGCGCCGCACTTCGGATTAGCCTCGATCATACTAACTTAGACATCAATACCTACAGAGTAGTGGTGAGAAATACAGAGCTGAGATCCGAAGGGATCCAAAAAATCAAAATAGCAAGAGTTTGAACTTCAAAACCCTTCATAAAATAAAAGCCAATTCGCGCGCCAATAATTTTGGAACACCCTGTAGTTATTTCTTTAATTGTAGTCTAACGAGTGGACAGAATGCGATCCTTTGTACTGCGCTCGCGACAACACTGGTCAGCGGAGCTGGGTAGCGGTCGGCGATCGACCACCGCTTCCCAGCCATTCACTAGACTGAAATGTTCTGGGTCGACCCATACATTCGAAGGTGTAAATCAGAGACTTCTAGATAGTGGTGCAAATGCGATATATGCTGTACTCAGGCTTCTTTTCAACATCTTACCGAGAATCCGAGTCGCAAAGTGTTGTACTGCAGGAGTTGAAAGGAACGCACTGAGCGTCTTGAAAAGAATTTCCAGCATAACACTTTGTACCACCACCGCATCTGAGAGTGCTGCACGTAAGCGTAGGAATACAGACAGCATTCTGTAATAATCAAGTAGCTACTGTAGTTATATTCGATTGTTTTCGAGTTCGGCAAAGATATATTTGATCCATTTTCGTCTAGAAAAAAAAGTTATTCTGGAGGAGTTATGTAGTTAGTGAAAAATGGTATGGTAGATCACCTCGCTCCTTCAATTGCGATGCCACAACTGCAGTACGACTTACCCTCTCATGGAGAAAGAGGATACGTACATAGAGGTGTGTTGTTAGTGAAAGTATGTAATCTTTTGTACTGTTTAGAGAAAAAAAGCTGTTCATTCCCATGGGTCATTTAAAGCAAATTCGTACCGTTCCGATCTGCACGACACATCTCTGGCCTGGTGGACATGATGACGGTGTGCATCCCTTGCCAGGATAATCTGAAGCACGCTTTTCTACGCTACTGTTCGGAACCTCATGATTTTGGTTCATTCATTTATTTCCTTCCATTCATATGCATTCTAAAAACAAGTGAGCTCACCCGCTTGAGCTGTGGAGTCCGGTACACATTTTGGTCCCGATGGAGTCACTACGCACTTCAAACCTTTGATGCAGAATAGATTGCAAGCTCCAGGAGTTGCTTAAACAGAATTGATTCTGGTCGACGCTTATGTATTAAACTATTTCCTAGCTTAAAACTGAACATCGCTCAAGCGGCCAAAGTTGTAAATTCAGACCTAGATTTTACCAACAAAGTGAAGCTCGTCAAGTCAGCTCCAACTTTCTTTGTTTTACTCTAGGGCTAGTAGAAAACAATCATTAACAGCTGTTCTGTGATTACTTCGCGGAAAGAAAGTGTCCCTTTTCTGTTTCTCAGTCATTTCATTGATTCAATGGGCGAAAGCCTGGAGACTATCTGAAATACCCGCGGACTATCGCTGCTATCCAGAGCTTTGTCCATTTCTGCATTTTTTATGCGCGTAGTCCTTACCTGCTACACACTTCGGACCAGTCGCGGTTTCAACGCATCGAGGAGTGTCGGGAGCGCACAGAACGTTTGCACAGCTAAGCGTCGGTGCTGAAACACTTCCTATTTTCCAGCACATCAGCTGCGAAGAAACCCCCCCCCCCCAATGTTCACGTTATCCTACAGAAGAATTTTTTTTCTCGCCTGAGCCTGCTCCAAGCGTTTGTGCATTAGAATGCAAAGCGTTGTTACTCCTCTCTCTCCATTTTATGGATGAATTGACTTTGTTGATTTGCGTGTGCGGTGAGAGGGAAGAAAAACTAAATAGTAAGGGAGGAAGGGAAAGCAGCCATCGGGGCACATGTGTGAGATCGATTCAAAACATTTCCGCTTAGAAGTGAGGGTACTATTGCTTCAAACTTGAAGTGATTAAGACACTCAATGCACTTTTCCTGTTCTATGAAGACGTTTATATCGTCCGCCAGGTTTCGGAATACTGGCACAAGAACACTTTCTCACTTAAAGGCAGTGTCCACAATAAAAATCATGTCTGTTTTTTTGGTGGAGATCGGCAGATGCAGGGCCTAGTGCAACCCTAACGTTGAAAAAACTAAGAAAAATGAGCTCGGAACGGTCCCCTACGGGCCCAAAGGTGGACACCCGTCAGCTCGTCACCCCCAGATGCACTTTCCACGCCCTCCGACGGGAACAAATGAAAATTCGAGATCGTGAGATGAGCGGTGAGGCTTTCCTTCATTGTGAACTTCTCTCTTTACTCAGGTCAGCTCGCATACATCGGCTGCAAAAGACGGAATTTACAAGCCTCGGACAACTCGTCCACCATGTTTCCTTAGCTCAATTTTTGGGGGACCATAACTCCGTTCCTAGAAGGTCTTGTACGATTCCAAAAACATCATTCGAATCAGCATGAAACCGTCTTTGAGATAGGCGAAAAAGCAGAAAAACGATTCTTATCGTGAACACTGCCCTTAAATCACCTCCAGTAGCCGACGGATCCAACAACTTTTTTTTCCGTGAAGGGGTGAGTCAGCGATGGCCACGGAGTTCATGCGCACACCTAAAAACTGCGCCACTTATGACGTAGTCAAAACTCTCCCTCAAGATTGTTCGATTGTTAACATTGAACCGTCCACACTTGTTGGACTGCCTATGTAAGTACACATTATGTTAGTGCACATCGATTAGCAGATGACGGAGCCGGAGTACGTTAGCTTTAGAAGCGGGCTCCAAGCTTTTGCTGCTTTGAAGGACGAAATGGTAAGTTTCAAGCGAAGCTTCTGCTCTTTATTTATCTCACATCGCATAATATATCGTCAATCTGTGGATTGGGAGAAACCGTTACGCTGCTATGATAGCATTATCATAAAAATCGAGCGGTTGTTTTAAGCAATGTTTTGACTGTATCGCTGCCGTTTTTCATCGCAGCGATTTTGCACCCGCTGCTGCGGCGATCTGGCAGCGGCAGCGATTCTGTTCATTGTGCATAGCCTCACAAATGATCGAAAAACTTCAATTAATCCGTGAAATTAATGACTGGTAGTCATTAATAACACGTTCCGACTCGTAACACTTAACTTGTCATGTTAAAGGGTCAACGTTCACTAGACGAATCGTGTCATTTGCTGCCAATCGCTCCTCCAGCAGTGAAAAAGTAAAACATACTATTTCATCGCCGCGACCCAGCGATGTAGGACGTTTGCCACGAAGCGATCACAACTGGAGCGCCTTTCTATTACGCGCGATGAAAAAGGAACAGTTGTCCCTCGCATAGCCGAAGCGACCGCCTGAAGCCAAAACCTGGCTTTAGAGAGAACACAATAGAAGGAATGGAGGAACAACCGCTTCGCTTCCAAGATAGCGTGATTATTGCTGTAACGCGGATTCGTAGAGATAAGATACAAACCATGCATCAATGACAATCGACATTTATAGTGCTCACTTACTTTCCCCTCCGTCGTCTACGGGGAATGATATAGTAGCCACAGCGATTGAGTTCAGCGGCATGATACGATCATCCTAATGTTCGGCTTCTATTCTGGTGCTCAGGCACTGCCCCAGCACTGCATGCGAGTCGTTGCGACTCGCATGCTACATACATATTCGCGTCGCAAATCCGTGCGACTCCCATCGTCTGAGCTCGAACGGCAGAAAATTTGTGGATGGGAATTTGTTGATGACAGCTCGCTCTTGTTCCTCGTCCACTGACAAGTTACAGCCGGTTGACACATCTCTAATTAGAATTCACCGATAACCGACGGTGTACCTGCCCGGTCGTGCCTATTAAGCTTCGACCTCGCAGGCTTGAAGGCATCGTACGCTCTGAAAATCACTCACCGTTTTTTGGGTTTGAATCATTGGGGTAAGCCTGCCTGAAAACGTAGGTAGAGTTTGTTCGGTCACCAACACATTATTGTAAAGATGTGGGCGATCGAATGCCTTGCTTTCCGTTAAAAGAGGCTGGCCCTCCGACAGCCACCTGGCATAAAATGGTAAAAGAAAGTAGCTTATCGACAAATAATAAATTGTTGTATAATAAATAATAAATCTACTCAGACACGGGACCGGTTGTACGGCGGGGGCAAAGCCCTTGTCGGTGCAACGGCGGGAGTAAAAAAGGGGAGGGGTCGACTTGCCGGTGCCGCCGCGGATAGGGTTGGCACGCGGCGCAGCCGCTCGCGCAGTAGCGGTCGCACAGAAGCACAGCACATTGATTCTCATATAATTCCATGCATCAACATGTGTAGACAAAAGTATTAACAATGATATGATACTTTATACTTTCTGATACTATACTTAGTATACTTTTCCGAAGATCCACCGGATCCCGGAGGATAATTTTTGTCGCCGAATGAAGGGGACTCCACGGCTCGGGGGGGGGGGGAGTGGTGATACCCAACTGTGGGGCCATCTCCCCACGGTCGGCAGTAGGGTGCACCCCAGCGTGGATCAGCGGCGGTGGGATCAACTTTTCTGTGGGAACCCCAACAGTGCCCGGATTCATCAACGAAATTCGGAGTAATTTATACCCCGGGTTTAAAGGCAGTGGTCGCGCTCAAATATGCTCGTCTTCTTTTCCTCTCTAAACTCTTTTCTGGGTATAGAGTAGTAGAACCTATGAGAAAAAATCGCGAAAAACGCTGTTCTGGGCCAAATTTGAAGCCTGAACTTTCTTGTCTTTTGATGGTGGACGAGCATACCCCACATCATCGGCATCGATGATCTCTAATATCAAGAACATCAGCTGGCTTGAAATCAAATTTCAATCAATGAACCTCCAGATTTATGTACACATCTAGTCAAAAACATTGACTTGAGTGCTTTCTTTCATTGCTCAACTGTTTTTACTAGGTAAATTTGCAATTATTTCTTCCTCTGAGTGTCGATGATTTTTGACTGCTTGGCATGAGACTGTGATCTTTCTGTGCAGCGTGCACGAACTGGAAATTTAGGGTCTTAATAACTCTAATTCTAGCCCGCTTTTCACTGCGCTAGCTTCATAGTTTTTGAGCTGTTTTTGATCTAAGCTGATTTTTGTATTTTTTCGATAACGTTTTTCATCGTGACCACTGCCTTTGATCAACTCCACTCGATGCCTTCAAATTAACTTCAACTGCGATTCGCTAACATTTACCTCGTAGGAGTAACGGACTCCCCGCAGCCGTCAATTTAACAACCTTTTGTGCAATCGCAACTACAGAAGAGATGTCAAATCGCAGACCGACAATTGCACGTTCTCGTGAATTTCGACGTGATTCTTCTGCGAAACCTATTCAATTGGCCCTGAGTCTTCCAGGGAACCAATGATGCGCAGTTTTGATGCTGACTCATGTATGTACTTTTGAGCTCTTTCCTTAGTTGTCAGACAGAAATTTTGGTAATTTACTCATCGTTTGTTTTGTTTTGTTTTGTTTATTACGTCACTTGAGGCAAACGTCATATACACATAAACTTACACACAAACACACATAAATAAGAACACACATAAATAAGACAAATAAGACTAAAAAGAGTACAATAAGAGCCATAAACGAATAGTTGTAATGATGAATGATGATTTCCAAGACATGAAAGGGAAAGGAGGAAAAGTATACGGCATACTACGTCTTCAATAACTTGGCGGCGAATTTGGGTTTAAAACGTTTGAGTGTGAGCGGCGATGTCTCACGTTTTGCGTGCTTCAAGTATATCGAGCCTGCGCGGTTCGTAAAGAATCTAGATCGCAAAGAGTTTCTGGCCCTGTGAAATGTTATCTTATTTCTCCCACCGCGAGTGATCGATGGAAGCCAGGTGAAAAAGCTGTTCACTTTCACCTTAATTACACCATTGAGAATCTTGGGCACCATGCATACGTCAAACATTGCCCGTCGGGTTTCTAATGAAGGAATGCCAAGACAAACATTCCTCCTCTGCGCACTAGGCGTTGTAGAGTAAGTCGCCATTCCAGTCCTAATAAAGATCTTCCGAGAGAAATTATTTTGTATTTTCTCTAGAAGCTCTATATATTTCTTCTGAGACGGATTGAAAGCCGAGGTTCCCGACTCAACTAGCGGTCGAATGTAGGTGGAAAAATCGATATTGCATCCTGAAGTATTCCTAGGAACAGTTCAAATCGTTCTGGCAGAATGGGGCGCATGTGATTTGTACGCGAAGTATCGGACGAAATATTTGAGGAGCAGCAACTATACTGAATACCGTCCTTATCAGAATGGTTTTCTGCAACTGAGGACTGGAACTTAGTTTTCATAAGGGCAGCCAAGTTAGTGAAAATAGTTCATCTTGCGAAGCTCTATTGATTCTGGCAGTTCGCTAGCAGCCAGCTGTCGATGGAGTACTCTTGTTGAGGCAAGAGTAGCGGATACCCCACATCTTCAGCCGGGTATTGGATACTCCCACATATACCCCAAAAATTGGGGTTTAAGTCTTGATGAATAGCGGGAATTTACTCCGTGGAGTGAATTTTACTCTAAAACTGCGGTGTTATCGTTGATAACTCCGGCCCAGGAATGTCCCCGGGGAACACCTCTGCGGACTCGGGAATACACAGGATGTATTGAAAAAAAAAACGCGGCGTCAATTTGGTGACGAAAAAAAAAACGTCAATTTGGTTCGGTTGCACCGCGGTGTGAAACCGTCTGAATGGCGAAGGGAATGCTTGGCGGTAGAGTGTCGTTTGCACGCCGGGGCGATGTCGGTGGCCCCGCGGAGTGTCCTTGCGGTGCTACCGACATTCACCTGCCGTGCAACCGTTCCCGGGTCTGAGAACTTCCGCTCATTTAAGCTTATCGTTTGTTGATAAACCAATTTCTTTTCTCATTTGATGCAAAATGGCAAGGCCGGCCTCTTTTGGCGAAAATCGAGGCATTTGATCTTCCATGTCTTCACAACAATGCGTTGGTGACCCAGCAAACCCTTTCTACGTTCTCAGGCGGGCCGAACCAATGATTCAGACCCAAACAATGGTGAGTGGTTTTCAGCGCGTATGATGCATCTAACTAGGGTTTGCCTCACATTTCCAGTGAGTTTTTATAAAACCATGTGTTGATAGTTGTAGGTATAGGACACAGCATTGATAATCCGTTTTCCAAATCCCCTAAGTGCCTCAGAGATTTACAGGAGATTTCCAAAAGTGGACAACTTCATAGCCTTGCGTAGATAAAAGGGGTACACGATTGACAATTTTCAGGATGTTCAAAAAAATTGTCTCGGATTGGGCTGAAAACTTGTTGTAAAGGTTGTTTTGGGTGCTGATCAGGAATCTGAGGCACATTCGTCAATATTTGAAAAATTCCATCTGATTTGGTCTGAAACTTCAAAATGGGGAAAATTTTGCTGGGAAAACGCCACTTTGGACGATTTCGAGAATGAAGCGCCTCAAAAGTTGTACATAGAGGGTATTCGGCCTGGCTAACACGAATCTGCAATCCGTTTATCGATTTTCGACAGATCACGGTAGATTACGGTGGGTGTACTGTAGCTCGGTCAAAGTCTCAGATTTGACTCAAATTTCACTGTGAGTGTTATTTGGGACGCTGAACACGAACTTGAGGTCCATTTTCCGATTTCTAAAATTTTAAGATAAGTGAAGCCAATTAAAAGGCAATTTGCCTACCGTAACCCTTAGTCAGGCGAGGAATAGACCCCAGGGGCCGTAGGCATACCTCTCCCCGAGCGTCCCCGCGAGGGGATGGGGACGAACCGAGTCATTCCCGGCATGCACATCTCTCCCAGCGATCTTTGGGGGACGGGCTCCGCCCGCATTTTGCGGGAATGGCGTTCCCCTACGAATTTGCTCGGGGACGATGGGATTAGAGCGCTGTTATGGAATGGGGCACGTTATTCCACCATAGTAAATATTTATTTTGATGGAAATTCGACAGTTGTCGGACATTAGCCTACTCTATGTTAGTCAACAGCGTCAGGTAACATTTCAGGGGCGGTGTCACTAAAGATGCACGCATGTCTTGTATACACATTTGTTATACAGAAATTAATTGCGGAAAAAATTCAGAATTTGGCAAAGCTCGTCACAGTTCTGATAGGTGTTTGAATTGGAGGCTACTCTACTTTCTGTTCATTGAAATAGTTTTTTTTTTCGTTACGCTCACTTCACATTATTTCTGCATTATTACCTTGCAATTGCTCGATGCAAAGAAAGGATTTGTAAAAAAATATCACGCAGTTGTATGAATGACGCAGAAGGCGCAGACACCTATCTCGTGGTGTATGGTAATACAATCTGATCATTCAGTGTTTCAAGTTAGAATCAGTCTTACCAGTACTGTTTCGCAACCATACATAACATATTTTACCACATCTTAGATCCTCCGAAAAGCTTTCGCCGGCCATGCCTAGCTCATTAATGAATATACATATGCAAGTAACGGATACGAGTTGTACACTACCGCGCTCCAGTAACAACCGTCTCGCAGCCTGCGCCCTCCTCATTTTCACCGTGCGTCCTCTGCGTCCCTGCCCCTTTGTCATCCCCGGGGAATGAGCATGGTATGTGCATACGGTCCGTCTCCGAGCGTCCCCACGCGGGGATCGTCCCCTTGCGGGGACGCTCGGGGACGGATCCCCCCCGGGGAGAGGTTTGCATACGGCCCCAGATTCATGTTCAGTGCCCAAAATAACCTCCAGATGCAAGTTTTGAGCCCCCCTTTATATTTTTTTGGAGCAATGAAAATGCCATTTTTTGGAATCCCCACAGCCATTTAGGGATTTTCAAGCACACATTATTCATGTACTGTCACGGACCTACAGCAACGGCAACATGGTTTTTCAAATCTCCACGGAAAGTTCAAAGCAGTCCCTAGTAAGGCACAGACTCAGCCCGAAGTTTCAAGGCAGGTTTACGGCTCCGCAAACCTTACCCATAACTCTTTTTCTCCACGCTGCGAGTGTACTACTGAGTGGTTGGTGAGAGGATCACAGCAGGTTGTCGGTGCCAAAATCTCTTTCTGTGTATCTTTCTAAAAGTTGTCAGTGGTTCCTCCAAATTTGTCTAGAAATGCACAAGCGGCGCCCAAGTTAATGACCGTTGTAACCGGCCACCTGGGAGCAGTGAGCGTTCTTTTGCGACGTGGCTGACTGCAAGAAACGGATGGTGACTTCGCTCACCGCCGCAGAGGAAAGAGAAATAGCGCGCGGAGCCAAGAGGAGCTGGGTCGATACCGCGGTCATGGGGTCGAGCACGTCTAATGGTGCTGACTTTCTGAAGCAAGTGCGCTCGAAGAAAGGGCAGTGGAGCGCTTGCGAACCGACCAGTCCGCTGTCCACTTATCACCCCATCACAGCAGGGCGGCCATTCTGGCTGTCTAGGGGGCCAAGGAAGGACCCGCCGGCTGATAGCCATTCAGCTCCGCTGCCAGCTGATTGGAATGACAGGCGAAACGTTCGAATGTTCAATTGATGATTCAATGATTACTGGCAAAGATTAGGTGAAGATTTACTTCGAACTGAACGTAGCTGTCACGAATACGCCTCCTTTATAGATTTCACAAGCTTTACTCCTATTCTGAGCTCAACTTGAATTTCCTAGAAGCTGTGATGGCCATATTCAACGAATTTCGGATTTTTTTCAATAATCTCTCACTGCAAGTAAAATAAGATTCGCTCAGATAGCCATGTAATTAGGGAAAATCTTGAAAGACCCGCGGCGTTTCGGGAAACGTCCCACTAGAAGTTGTGAAGGACGGATAGAGGAACAAACATGTATGCTGCAAATCTCCAACGGACCATTCCGTAGGTAAAAAAAAACGAAAAACGACAAAAAAAGGTGCAGATTCTCTCCAAGTGGCTCCCATGGCTGCATTTCTTATTTTCTTCGAGCCAAAATTGGCTGTTGTGTGCAGCTAACAGCCTTGCTTTGAAAAACACACTACCTGAGAAAATCTGGAAATTTTTTTTTCGAGTTTTTTCATCATGTGATGGGTATGATGCCGAGAATATTTAAAATAAAATTTCGATTGAAGTATGTTTAGTAGTTTCGGATGAACGGAAGACAGGCACGTAAGTCAACCGAGTGTCGCCTCCTGAATATGAAATATAGGGCTATTATAATGGCCTTTGAAAGAAAGGGATCCCTCACCTTGCCCATAATTGCCATTTTTTTACATTTTGTTTGTATGCATACGAGTGTTCTGATCCTCAAAAATCCTGCATAGAGCGGAATTAATTCAGAAAGAGATAACAGTGACTATATAATACTTCATCATCAACCGAAAAAGCATGCGGCTGTGACTGCGTTCAATGAAGCAACCGAAGCAGAAGCGTTACCAGCGCCTCTGCCTCGGTTGCTTCATAGAACGCAATCACACCTGCTAGCTTTTCCTGTTGAAAGTGAAGTATTATTACTATCCCATTTTGAATTTATTTTGTTAATTCGAAACGATATTCACCCATTTTCTACCATAAGAAGGCGCATGTCAATGATTGAGCTTACTGGCTAGGTAAGCACAAAAAAAAACATAAATGTTCAAAAAGAAATACAAAATAAATCGGAGTGTGAAAAAGAGGCTCATTAGGTTAACGAACAGACGGAGGAAAGTCGAACAGAGTAGATATCGCATAGCTGGATTCGAACCCGTGATACCGCCCCAATCTCGCTGCCTCGTAGTCCACTTCGTTATCCTATCGGCCATCGCTGCTGATAACGCTGTGCTGCTTTAGTTGATTGAAGAGAAAAGTGCAAATTATGCAATGATCTAGTAAACGGCTCATATCTCAAATGAGCAGAAATTGAGGCGCCAAACTTTTTTTGGGCTAATTTCGTCGCAACCTTAAGCGTATTTAGCAGTTATTATCAGTCCATTTGCTTTGACAGGAATTTCAGTGAGGTTTATCCACTTTTTGTAAATTTTTGACCAACCGGAAACTCCGTTGAGAAAACCCTGCATACATTTTTGTTACTTAATTCTTCCCTCGCAACATTCACTGGGACTTTTTCCGGAACGTCGCGTGGTCTGAAAGCCAGTCCATAGTGAGAACGATGGCTGCGAAATGGTTTCGTTTTCGAGAGAATGCATAAAACTTACGTGATCCGCGTGTACTAGTTACTAAATTCTGTATAATTGTTCATCTGAGTGCGATTTTTGTCTAAACTTCGTTTTGCTCTACTAGGAACAATTCCACTGCTTTCTACATACGTGGACTGGGAAACGTAAAACAGTCTGAGGAAAAGTAAGTCCATAATGAAAAAAAAATCCTTCGAACTCTTTGGTTTACCTTGTGAAGGAAAAACACAAGGTTGCCTCCTCGACAATCACTTTGCCTCCTTGACATTGCAAAGTGTTGCGTATCGTGGTATCGGTGATAAGACTACCTAACAAGACTTCTTACTTAATAATCTCCAAGTTCGACTCTCGATAAACCTCGGCATCAGAACAATGTGTAGTCAATAAAGTCATCCTACCACCTCGTCCGTTCACGATGAAAATCATTTTTCTGTTTCTCCGCCTATCTCAAAAACGGCCTCATGCTGATTCCAATGATGTCTCTGATATCGTACAAGACCTTCTGGGAACGGAGTTAAGGTCCCTTAAAAATTGAGCTAAGGAAACATGGTGGACGAGTTTTCCGAGGCTTGTAACTTCCGTCTTTTGCAGCCGATCTATGCGAGCTGACCTGAGTAAAGAGAGAAGCTGAGAATGAAGGTAAGATCGGGGCTATTGATTGGAAATCATCGCTCATCTCACGATCTCGAGCATTCATTTGTTCACGTCGGTGGGCGTGTGTTGCGCTTTTGGGGTTTGCCTTGCGCTCGAAGTGGCAACTTCGGGCTCTCTTGGGGCTCTTCCTGGCTCGTTTTCATGCGTTCTTTTGACGTCAACGTTACAGTTTGCCCCTCCACTACCCATTCCTAGTGGAAACTGAAACCCATTTTTTATCGTGAACACTGCCTTTAAACGGTTGGTTTTCGCCTGACGCGGTCATTCCGCATTTTCACCGAGGTGTGCCGTCCTAGTAGTCAGCCGTGTCCATTCGTCACGGTCCTCAGCCACAATTTGAACACAATTCATCCATTGGTCGCTATTCCACTTCCTGCGAAGTGAAACATCGCGCCTGAATTGCCTTTCAATGCAGAGTGATTTCAAATCTTCCTTCACCACATCCGTCCAAAACGTTCGCCTACGTCCAGGCGGCCTTTTCCAGACAGGACGTGAAAGCATCCTTAGAGCGTGTTGAACAAGACGATCCGGCGGTCTTCTTAAAATATGCCCCAACAGACGAAGACGATCTTCCGTGGCCGCTTGAGATGTCATTGGGAGATGTTGGCATCTCCCTCGTGTCAAACGTTGATGTAAGGCGTCAATCTCGTTGTAGAGATCTTCGTTGTGGCACATCCGCGGCCAGAAATATCCGAGCAAACGTCTAAACAGCTTACTCTCTCTGCAATCCAACTTTTCCATCTGCGTCGTCGGTGCTGCCCACGTCTCCGATCCGTACATCATGATAAGGCGAATAGCAGATAAGTAGACGGGCAACTTAATTTTCTTCGCGATGGGGGTGGACCACAAACACTTGGTTAGAGAATTGAATGCAGACGTAGCTTTCGCACATCGTTGTTGAATTTCCGCTGCATAACTACCATCGTTCTTCAGCAAACAGCCCAAATAACAGAAATCATCCACCAGTTCGATACGTTGTCCGTCCACACAAACTCCCGTTGAAGGCCCCTGAGAGACCCACATCTGCTTGCATTTGTCCGGACGAAGACGAAGTCCATAGGCTGCGGCATACTTCGAAACGAGGTTCACGATCCTCTGCAGGTTTGCGTTGTTTTCAGCGAATAACACTATGTCGTCGGCGTACTCCAGGTCGACAAGGGAGCGTCCTGATGGTGTTAGGATCACGTCCGCAGGAAACTGTTCTGCAACTCTACGCATGATGTCATCAACGGAGAAGTTGAATAGAAAAGGCCCTGCTACAGCTCCTTGCCTTACTCCTGTTTTGACCTCGAAAGCTGACGTAAACCCGACAGGCGTACGAACTGCTGCTGCTGGTCCTTTGTTCATGTCCTCGATTAGTCGAACATACTTTTACAGGGCCTCCATCGGCTCGCAGAGCGTTGAGCAACCGATCACGATGAGGAGAGTCGAATGCGGCTTCAAAGTCCAAAAAAGCAAGCTGTAATGGCTTCGAATACCGCTGACACGATTCAATTACTCTTCTCACGACGAACACTTGGTCGATGGTCGATCTTCCAGGTCGAAAACCGGCTTGCTCATCTCTGGTCTTTCCTTCACGATGTTTGATAAGTCGCTCAAGAATGATACGTTCCAGAACCTTGTACATGACACGAAGTAGAGAGATTCCTCTGTAGTTCTTAGGATCCGTGACGGATAGCTTCTTGTGAAGAGGTATGATGATCGCATGCCTCCACGAATCGGGTATCCTTTCGCTCACCCATATGGTACGGATAGTGTTGGTCATTTCACGAATCCCAGACGTAGGGAGAGCTTTTAGCATTTCACCAGTGATGTTGTAATCTCCACCTGCCTTTCCATTCTTCATTTTACGGACACAATCCAAAACTTCAGACTCAGTCGGTGGTTCCTCACTGACATCATAATGTGCTCTCTGAACATGCGGGAGCTCCGGTACAGACGGCGCTGGATGAATCAGTTGTGAACTGAAGCAATCCTTCCATATTGGCACCAACTGCAACTCAATTGGTAGTGCTGAGGACAGCAGAACATCTTTTTATCTTCCCGATATACTGTCGCAGCAACGTGTAGGCTTCCCTCGGATTCTTCTCCTCCCAAGCCTTCTTCGCGGTCACTTTCAAGCTGCCGACGCAACTTCCTCCTCAGAAGCTTCTCCTCCACAAAGTTTCCTGCAGTTTGGAGAGCACATACTCTGTTGTAGGTAGATGTTGTTTCCTCTGAGACGTATGCGAGCTTCTTCTTGGGCAGTACAACAGGGAGTGCCTCTTTCGAAGCGTCCTGGATGCACTTGACGAAAGAGTCGGCGTCGCAAAGTTTCTTCTTAGTCCGTACTCCATTATGAATAGAAACGCGTTGTCGGAATTTCCTTCTGCATTCTTCCTCCCTGAAACTTGTCATATAAATCCTCTGGAGAGGCTTAGCCCCTCGCTTGCTCTTTTGAATCCTCGCAGTTAAGTTCAACAGAACTGGACGGTGATCCGAATCGAATGCGACATCCCACACAGCTCTAGATCTTTGAATGTCCGACACTGGAATATTCCTCGTCAGAACATAGTCGAGCAGTAATTTCAAAGTTGTCATCTTCCGCTTCCGCTGCTCTTCCAGAGATAGCTGGGTTGGTCCCTGCCACGTAAGCTGATGGCGGCGATGATTCCTCTTGAATGTCGATGCAATAATCAGACCACTGCGTTCACACAAGTCGACAAGGCGGTAGCCATTGTCCGATGTTTGCTCCACTGGTTAGAACCATTTGCTGAGTACTTCGGATTCCTGATCGAGTCCCATCCTTGCGTTCGCGTCGATTCCCACGACAACATTATGTTGACAAGGTATCCTGGCCAGCAACGTTTTGAGTTCCTCATAAAACGCATACTTCGAATTGTCCTCGGCGGTGTCAGTGGGCGCATGAGCGCTCACTAGCCACAGATTGAATCATCTGTGATCCCGCAGCCGTACGAACGCATTCCGACACGATGTTGAGACGAACTCCTTGACCATACCATTGAAAACATTCCTTACAGCTATTGCACAGCCTCCCACTCTCCTATCATCAGCGTCACCGCAGTAGATGGCGTACTCTCCGACGTTGATGACGGGTCTATCCTTGAAGCGGGTTCCCTGCAAAGTAGCAAATGGTGCATGGAAGTAGCTCAGAAGATTGGACAGCGCAGATTGTTGGATATCACTCGACTATGACCGGCAATTCAGGGTGGCGAAATTGTGGCTTGTGGCCGAAGACTCCATGAACTCCCTAGGTACGGATCCTAAGGTGTTATGGAGCAGAGGCTTTAGTGTGCCGGACGGCGACACCTTTGTGCAATGTGCGGGATACTTTCGCGATATAGTTGTGTACGCTATATCGCTCGAACGTTCCCTGTTTACACTCACACGTCTGCTGGGTTCAGTAGAAGCAGCGGCACCAACGAGCAGGTACCAACAGGCTTGTATACACACCCCCTCTAACAAGACAATCTCAAAATCGTTTTTTTAATCTAACATTCTGTCGTCTTGATGATTTTTCGCGGAAAATTCTAAAATCTCATCGTTCAACTCTGAAAAATTCTTATATCTGAAAAACAGCCACATGTGCATGTTCTCGAAACCCATATTTACGACCGCTGGTTCGATCCAAGTTGCAATGGATACGAAGAACTGTGGAGGGAGTGTAGGAAGGAGAACATGAAACGGCCCTCACATGTGTATATGTGGGCTAGTGGTTCAAGGCGCTGTGTTGGGCATCCGTCGCCTAAACTCGTGCTGTGTTGGTGCAAGCACTGCGACCACTGAGAGTTTTGCACTCAACACCACTCTTCCAGAATAAATCTCGTTCCAAGGTGGCAACCATAGGAGGCATCTAGGCGTCACCGACCTCAGGTTTCCTGCCTATGTTATGTCACCACATTCGGGGATTGCTACTGGCCCACAAATCTCGGTGCATCCATCGTCGGTTCAATTACCCAGTTTAGAGGTACTTGCCTCCGCCTATCGGTTGTAGGCTCCGTCCAACCGCTGACGGCTCTGGACGGCGCTCGGCGAGCTGCCCGGGTACGTGTCAGTGTGCCGCACGTATCGCGAGTCGCTGTGGCGGCCGTGTCGCGCATTAGTGTTACAAGTTACATGTAGCAACATTGCAACTTACTCGCAATTTTGTGTAAGTTACTTGTATTATCAGAGAAAGTTACGGGCTACTTCAATCAAAGTTCTCATCAAGTTAAACGTAATGTCGCTGCGTAGAGTTACTTGTGAACTTCAGGTAAGTTGCGTGAAGGCATTATGCAATTTGCGTTACAATCTCAGGTGACTTCTTCATAATTTCCTTGAGGATTTCAGTCGCAGCGAACCTCGAAATTAAGGATAGCTGGGTCAAGGTGTTCGCAACCTCAAGTTCTCATTTATTTCGCGGAAGGTAGGAAGTTCACAGTACGTTATGGGCTGGTACGCTGCAGGTTTAATCAGAGACAATTTCGCCAACGAGGTGGGTGCAACTTTCATTTTAGGATTTCAGGCATTTACGATGCTCTCAATTTCGATCGAATTTGGCTCCTGAAGCACTTTGACAGGAGCTATTGTCTGTACAATCCAAAAATTCCAGCAGAATTTTGGCCGAGATTAGGGATTGAACTTACGTGTTTTGGGTTTGTAGTAAGAAGCATCAGCCATAGCGATCGGTACGCAACTTTGTTGTGCTGGACATGGGGCCCGGATGCATTGCACCTTAATAAACATTAAAGTTTTGATTAAAGCGACATAGGGGATTCAAGCTACTATTACTCAAAGCTTGTTAGAGTGACCTCTTTATACACCAGAAAATCTATATACCTGCTGGGAGACACATTTGTAACCAGCGGAGCACCGAAGAGAGCAAATTGGCTTTGCTGTAAAAAAATACTTCAACTTTCAGCTTAGAATAGTAATGGAATTCGAGTTGTGGCAAGCTCCCGATCGAAAAAAAAGGTGAATAATTTCATCCACGTGAACTATTGAATGCTGGTTGTGAATAAACTCACATCCGTACGGGCGCAAAGCATCATTCGTCGGTTTTGCTGGCCTACATTGCTCCAGTGGAGGACAAGGAGCTTTCTTACACTGCACCTGAACTTACATTGTTAGAAGGGAGACTGATTCCGCTCAACAATTGTAGTGTGTTGCGCTGTAACATTTTTGTGATTGTGACACTTGTTCTAAGTACACCTCAAAGATTTCCAAAAAAAACTTTGAGATGCTTTTTTCCAAGCTTGTTTTTTTTCAAAGCTATGGTGTACACTCCATGGCAACGGAAAAGGCGGTGGTGCCGTTGGGCGTTTTCACTAAGCATACTGTCGCCATAACTGGCTCGGTTCCAACTTTTCCTATTATCGATATGCAGCATGATGTTTCGTGGGTCATGGCCTTTTTTCTGTTTCTCTCAAATTTTCGAGCGATTCTTGCGTGTATCTGTAGTAAATAATTTAAGTGTATTAATATTGTTTGTGGGTGTGGGGGGGGGGGAACTGACCGTTTGTTAAAGGCAGTGGTTGCGATCAATTATGCTTGTCGTCTTTTTCTCTCTAAACCCTTTTCTGGGTCTCGAGTAGTAGGACCTATAAGAAAAAGTCGCGAAAAAAAACACTGTTTTGGGCCAAATTTGAAGCCTGAACTGTCTTGTCTTTTGATGGTGGACGAGCCCACTCCACATCATCGTCATCGATGATCTCTTATATCAGGAACATCAGCTGGCTTGAAATTGAATTTCAATCAACGAACCTTTGGATTCATGTACCCATCTAGTCAAAAACATTGACTGGAGTGCTTTCTTTCATTGCTCAACTGTTTTTATTAGGTAAATTTGCATTTATTTCTTCCTCTGAATGTCAATGATGTTTGACTGCTCGGCGTGAGACTGCGATCTTTTTGGACGGCGCTGTGCACGTGTGCAGGAACTGGCTTCTTTGGGCCGTAGAAACTCTAGTTCTAGCCAGTTTTTCACCTCGCTACCTTGATAGTTTTTCAGCTGGTCTTGATCTAAGCTGATTTTTGTAGTTTTTTCGATAACGTTTTTCATCGTAACCACTGCCTTTAACGGTCCCCGTGTTTTTTTTGTTCTCTAAATTTGAGTAAAAATTGAAATTTCTTCATCGACGATGGTGTTCTGCGCCACAAACGACGGCTCGCCTCAATTGAGTTTTAACTTTTATGGCGACTTTGGAGAAAAATAGCACCGGAAACGTTTAATAACGCCAAGTTTTTTTCAGCAAACATAAATTCCCAATACATCCAAACAATTTGCTATAGATACACGGAGGAATAAGAGGAAAAAATGAGAGAAACAAAAAAACATAACCCAGAAAAAATTATCAGCTGTTTATTCTCGAATCTTGGAACCGAGCCAGCCTTGTCTACAGTATGCTTAATGAAAATCCTCTACCTCACCACCGCCTTTTTTCGTTGCCGAGAACTTTACATAGTTTCACCCTTGTTGATGCTATCGGCCACTCTCATGTATCTTGGTACCATCGCTCAGGTCTCCGCACTACTAAGTAAAGTCTTTCGTTAATTCTAGTCTAGCGAATGAACGAAACGCGAACGCATGCGGCGGTCCGTGCGGCTTTCGCAACACGACAGATCAGCGGTATTTCTATCGCAAACAACAGTCTACCGCAGCTGTTCTCCCCATTATACTAGACCTTATTATACGGGACGACATTAAGTAGTTTATGACGCTAATTTATGTTTACCTGCACGAGCTCGCATCGCTCACCAAAAGGGCAAAACTTCTTGCACACTGAAAAAGAAGACGTGGATTCAGTGAAGCCGACACGAAATAAAAAACACTCACGAATTGGCTGACATTTTGCTTGTCCATTTTCAACAACACATTCCGAAGGAGACAGGCAGGTCAGTGCAGCGCATGGATTCTCTGGGAAAGTGTAAACACAATTACCTGAGTTTACAGTGCGAATGAAAAATGCAATGTTGCTGTTTCAGATTCCGCCGCTAACTTGAGCCAACTGTGATCTGTGTAATTCAAGTGGAAGTTCGGTACTCTGCTCGGTGGGTAGATTTGCACGCGGGAAAACGAAAATAGCGTCACGGCAAACCGTGATTTCGCTCACGGCACATGTGCGCTTCGTGCGGGGCTGCGCAAATCTTTCGAAATTTCAGGAACCAATTTTTTTCTTCTAATTTTCTGTGGTTCGTCGTCCCAGTCGCTCACCCTTCATTCTTCGCTTTGTTATTTTGAATGACCTGAGATGAGATACCCAGTATCTCATCTCAGGTCAGTGCTTGGCTAGCGGTTTTTTATATGAGGCTCGGATGAATTCTGGTGCCTGTTTTGTAGTGTGTTGCTGAACCGAGAAGAGGTCAGCCTTGTGGTCGTGCCCTAGCTATCGATTATCGGATCGTCGTTGACAGAAAGAGGTAGGACCATTTCAATTTGCAATAAATCACTCCCCTTCAATCAATTCCTAACCCTTAAAAATCCACTATACCATCCCATTCTTTCGTCACCCTCTCTCCTCCCCGCTCCATAGCTAGACCATAGGTGCACCCTTTTTTCACCAATAGCATGACTATCGATCGAATGATTTCGCTCTCTGATTGCGGCTCCTAAATTTGATGAGACGGGCGATACTTCTATGCTGCTTGTCCTACACATATGTGCATACGTACATATGGTGTCCGTTTTCGGTTCAGTCTGAGGCATGGACCAGGCGGCTGGCCGTGCGGGGTTGGCGGCATCACTGGAGAATGGGGTTTCGATTCGCGCGGGGTGATCTACCGTGGCAGCCCCGTCCATTCATCAGACTAAAATGATTGCGCGAACTCTAAATAGGTCTTCGTTAGAGGTGTGCGACTCTGAGCTTATTTATTCGTTCAGTAGTGTGAAGGGTCTGTGGAGGTATTATCAGTATCATTGCAAGCCTCCCGGTCCGGGGAGGCTTGCACATACAGTTCACCTCCGCACTGCCGTTCAGTCCGTAAAGTGCACGCTGATTGCGAAATCGCGGTGCGGCGCGGTTGCAAGTATCCTCAGACAGAGATGTAGGATCACCCGGGCGGTGTTATCACCCGGCCACCAAAAGCAAAAACCGCCCGGGTGATCCCGTATCCCTGTCTGAGGATACTCGCAACCGCGCCGCAGCACAATTTCGCAATCAGCGTGCACATTGCGGACTGAACGGCAGTGCGGAGGTGAACTGTACACTCCTTTGCAGAGCGAGGTGTACATGGTGCAATCCTTGATAGGCATGGTATGTGCTGCCCAAAAGTTTTAGAACCCATTGATATGAAGAAATTGTTGTCATACGTATCTCGGCTTCGACTTTCCGAAATCTGATGAATCTTATGTCCCGTCATCGTACTCAGACCAAAAGGAGTTTGACGCTCACGCCGATTCGTCAACTCTCCCAGAGACGAGACATGCGATAAGCACTTGCTTGCCCTCCTGACACGAGAGTGTGCCTATCGCGTGGAGAAGGGCGGAATGGTGCCTATCGCCGGTGAAGCGCTCACCCCAAAAAGGAGCTCGACGTCCACGACGCTTATTTCCCAGGAAAGCACGCGACCGGCTCTTGAGCCAGGACGTAGATATCGCAAATGCCGTGGGTTTATTTGCCCAAGCTTGAGGTGCTTAGCCCCGCTCCAGCTGCTGGAGGCTCAGTGCAATCGCTGGCGGCCCGGTTCGTGCTCGACGCACTGGCCGCATCGGGTGTCGGTGCGCTGTGCGCATGTTCTTTGGCTTCACGCCCAGCGCATGAAATTCAGAGAGACTCGTTTTCCGGGCTTTTCAGATTCAGCGGCTTGGCTTAAAATCGGCTTGTCGCACGGGTGTTAAGCAGCATCTCACCCGCGAAACTCACTGCCACCGGCGACAAATTTTTTAATTTTGGGCTGCGCGGTCACTACCCCGCTGATGACACCGACTTTCTAGCTTGGCGTTGAAGAACTTCTTGTCTGAGTACGAACACGTCTATTATATTTCAGCATATCTTCCTAAACAAGCCTTTTAGTGGTGTGTGAAATTCTCTAAGCAGTGTATGGAGCAATATTTTTTTAATGTTCGATGCCGTACAGGTGGCGTAGCGAATTTTCATTTGTTCTGGAGTTTAAGTCAACTATGATTGACATGGCCGCTCGCCGATTTTCCAGCTGAGGAACTTTGGTGAACTGGAGCAAACTCTGTCCTCTGGAGCCAGAACCTCAGGGTTGTGGCAGAAATACGGGCTTGTTCTGTGTTCGATAGGTTAAGTGAGTATTGTATTTATTAACTCACCACAAGGTATTTATCATGCCTTCTTTGGATTCGAGGCGTGGAAACCTTGTACTTTCAGGTGAACAACACATCAACCCTTTCACGTTCTGGACGTCCGTGATGATTGGTAACCAGTACAATTCCTCGCTTCATCCGGAGCTGATGCAGTACTTCTGTATCCCATGCACAATCAATGGAGTATTTTTCACCCAAACTTCTTGGCCTAGTACACTATTGGAGTGTTTCTCATTCAATCACATAGTTGGACTTAGCTGGACTCTTTTTTGTTACTTAATAAGAAAAATTTGATCCCTGCTCCGGCAGGGACAAGTGATAAAATCGGAAGGATGTAATCCAATTACTCCTTTTCAGTACATAGCTCAATAAACTGTGTACGCGGCCGAGACTTAGTCCATCGATTCCTTGGCGGTAAGCCATGTGCGGTGCTCCCGGCAGTACTCTGCTTCAGCTAACAAGGTCAAGGTCGTTGCAGTGGTGTCAAAGCCAGCTCTTGGACTTCATTGTTTGTGAGGTTTGACTTTTGTCAACGTCAGATCTGAATCTGCTGAGCTTTTCTGTGTGGTCGTGTATTGGAAGCAGAATATTTTCTTCACGTCATGCAAAGTTGGAGTCAGTGAGCCGCTTTTTTTCGAAATCACTACCATTTCTTCGTGACCCCTCTGAAGGCCTGCCCTCGCTCCAGTGGCTGGGATTCCCAGTGATCTTTTGATACTGTTATCTTCTTCTCATGAATAGATAAACTTCATGTGGGGTAATTGGACGTTATGGAAAATGTGCGTGTGTCACTATAATATATGTGCACGTGTATATCTTCGCCACCGCACGCATAACAACTAACTGCTCCACACGCCATCTCTGTCCTAAGAGCATACAATTTTGGTTCCTGCTAATGAGCAGCTACTTCACTCTTTTTTGTAAACGAAAAAGCCATGGTATAGTGAGCATTGAGAAATTGCAAGTCAAATTATGACTTTCCTAGTCTTCCAGTCTCCTCAACTCCTCCCTCTAAACAAATCTCTATTCAGAGGAGGCTAAACATGAAGCCCATGGGGCTTCCTACTGTTTGAGCAGCTCTATGAGAAGCTTTTCCCTTAACGAAATCACACCCAACACAGATGCTCGTCCAACCATCTAATGCTTAGCTGACTTTCATATACATAATTATTTATCTGGGCACGAATTAAAACAACAACGAAAACATAACGCAGTGGAATGGAGACTTTAAAAAATGACGGACGATTCATAGATGTAAGCATAATATCACTTCTATTGACTCACCCGGATAATTTTAAATTTTCTTTTTTCAAGCAACATGTTATAAATGAGGTCAATCGCTTAATGTGTACAAACATTAGGATTCAGTTGATTAGGGAATATCGCTAGTCATGTGTGGACCTTCAAGATTCTGATTTCTTGAGAATCTAATCTATAGCAAGTGCTCAAATTTGTATATTGTACATATCAAAAGTGCCAGCAGAAGGTATCGTCCATCACTGGATGAGGGATCGCCGCGACGCTGCTTGGCGGGAAAAATTGCGCGCGGGAAAACGAAGGGAGTGTGGCTATTGATCGCGCAATTTTTCCCGCCAAGCGGCGTCGCGGCGATCGCTCATCCAGTGATGGACGATAGTCACCTCAGCTAATCCGAGCAGTTTTCGGTGAGTAGGTCGAGCTATAACAGTTTTTCTGGACCGGCATTCGAACGAGCTTGCCCTGGTTTGATTTCGAGAAAGAAAATTCCTCGATTTTTTCCGTGGGGTACCTCTGCAATTTTAGTGAACGGGAACATTTTTTTTTCGTATTTTGAACTGAAAATGTCTTCCCTGTCTTAAGCAAAGCTAAGCAAGAAACGTTAGCCAGGTGAGGCTTCCTGATTTCTTCAGATTGTTTCCTAAACGTTTCAAAATGCCACATTTTGGCAAGCATTCTAAGCCCGAGCACCCGCCAAAGCCCGCCCATTTTTGTTATCAAGACCGTTAGGCGTGGGCTCTGTGGACGAACCTACCTTTTCCAACACACTACTGCTCAAATCACAGAGCACTATCTCGATACACGGGAAATACAAAAACCTCCAATTGCAGAATAGTAACTTTAACAATAAAAACCTCTTAGTTTCAGGCCCGTTGCAAGATCCGGTGGCAGATTCGCACTGTACGAACTGTACGAATCTGCCAAGGGAATATTCACAGATTCTCAAAAGTGCATACATGACTAGCGAGGTTCCCTAGTGAGCAACCGCGGAGCCAGGTCTCAGAGTTCCGAGTTATACAGCAGAGATTGACAGAAACTGTCATGTTTTCCAGACGTGATAGTTTGAGAAGATCTATTGATTGTTTTTGATCGGAATTCAGTTTTTTCATATACATTGAGCCCGTTGCTACTGTAGCAGTGAGTCGATTTCAATCAGTCATGGGTATATAGTGTGAAAAACTAACCACCTCGGGGTGGCTGAACATAGATTTTGACGCAGGTTGGCTTTGGTGGGCACGGTGGGTTGTAGCAGCTGTTGTCATCCGACTTAAGTACACAACGTTGATTGGCGGAGCACTTCGCTAGGCAGGGAGGTTGTGCAGCTCCGGTGGGGTCGTCTGAAATATGAAGTGTCATTCCTCAGACGGCGACTCCTCAGTTCGCGCTCTATGACCACCATCATGAGATTGTCCAATGTCTCTACAGAGGCTTGTGGTACCATAATCACTCCGGAACGTGGTCGAAATGACAAATTAGAAAGTCCCATACGTTTCTTACCACATAGCGATCGTCGTTGCAGGCACCATAAGCGAGCAGGGCCAGTAGCAATCCCCCCGGAAGGTGGCAGCTACCGGCTGTCACTGCGTGGTGACTGGGTCAATCACGTCTCGGCTATCAATATGAACGGGCCGGCATAGAAATGCACAGGCGGCGCTCAAGTTAATGACCATTGCAGTCAGCCACCTGGGAGCAGTGAGCGTTCTTTTGTGAGGTGGCTGACGGCAAGAAACGGGTGGTGACTTCGCTCACCGCCGCAGAGGAAAGAGAAGTAGCGCGCGGACGAAGAGGAGCTGGGTCGATACCGCGGTCATAGGGTCGAGCACGTCCAATGGTGCTGACTTTCTGAAGCAAGTGCGCTCCAAGAAAGGGCAGTGGAGCGCTTGCGAACCGACCAGTCCGCTGTCCACTTCTCACCCTAGCACAGGGTGGACAAGGAAAAATTGCACCCGCCGGCTGGTGGCCATCCAGCTCCGCTGCCAGCTGATAGGAACGACAGGCGAAACGTTCGAAGGTTTTATTGATGTTTCAATGATTCCCGGCAAAGATTAGTGGGAGATTAACGTCAAATTGTACGTAGCTGTCATGAATACGTCTCCTTCATAGATTTCACGTGCTTTAGTCCTATACTAAGCTCAACTTCCAATTCCTAGAAGTTGCTCTGGCCATATTCAACCATTTTCAGATTTTTTTCCAATAATCGCTCACCACAAAAGATCAGGTTTGCTTGGTAGGCCATCTAAGGAAGATGGCTGAAAAACGGTTTCATTCTTCAGAAAAGGCGTTAAACTTACGTGATCCGCGTGTGCTAGTTACTAAATGTATAATAGTTCATCTATGTGCGGCTTTTACCCAAACTTCATTTCCTCTTTCACTACAAGCTCACTTTCACTTCTTTCTCTGTTGACTGGGAAGCGTGAAACAGACTAAGGAAAAAAATAGCCCATATTTTTAAAAAATCCTTTGAACCTTCGTTTTCAAATCTAACATTCTCTCGCTTTGGTGATTTTCGCGGAAATTCCCGAAATCCCATCATCCAAGGTTGAAAACCTATTAAATCTGAAGGATAGACACATTTGCACGCTCCCGAAGCCCATATTTACTACTGCTAGTTCGATCAAAGTTACAATGAATACGAAGAACTGTGGAGGGAGTGTATGTAGGGAAACAGAGAGAGCCCCTCACACGTGAACATATGGCCTAGCGGTCTAAGGCGCTGTGCTGGGCATCCGTCGCGTGGGTTGGCGCGGTCCTGGTTCAAATACTTCGACAAGCGAGAGTTTTGCATTCAACGCTACTCTTCGAGAATAATTCTCGTTCTGAGGTGGCAAACGTAGGAGGCATCTAAGCGTCACCGACCTGAGGTTGGCTGCCTCTTTAAAGTCACCACATCAGGGGATTGCTACTGGCCCAGGTGTGACACTGCTCGATTTGTTCTGAGTCAGCAACTCATGAGCCCCTCCCGGTCACCCGTGAAACGCTCCCCTCACTGACAAAATAAAACAACTAAACATTCACCTCCAAAGCGACTGATTACTGAAAGAGTCACAACTGTCATGTCTGAGTCGATAGGACCGTCTAAGAGATCATAAAAATGATTTCAGTGGTAACCTTGACTGACATTCACGATTTCAAAAATTTTAGTCAATTTAGTGATGTGATTGGCTCACAGAAAGGAATCCCCTATGCTCAGCAGCAACACCTAGCCGACTAGTAGCGAGCATTGATTGAACTGTGGCATTGGTTGCAACATAGTGAATAACTTCACCATTAACTGCACAGTACAATGACTTCTACTATGTCACGCGTTGCGTGGTCCGATCGGACGTCGTTGATTTGTGCGGATGGCAAAACTCATCACTCTACGCTATCAAATCAAGTACTTCGTCGAACTGAAATGCTCCCAGATAGCAGCACGTGCTGCTTCGAAGAGCACGCGGTAGATCCGGAGGGTCCTATAGGAATAGTTTTGAGGCACTCCCTGCAGCATTGAAGCAGCATGTGCTTCTTATGTATAGGAGCGCGCATCTCACGCGTCTGGGGGGGGGGGGTTGGAGTCCTGCTCCTTCAATAAGAGCGGTGTCTCCCACAACAAGGATCTGTTCATGCCACAGTCCGCAGCAGGGAGGCTGGGAGCGTCGGTGTCCACTACGAAGACATTATCCTCGCCATGGTCCGCAACGAGAAAACTTTGCCTTCCTCGCTGTGGTTCATACAAAAACACCCCCAGAGAATGATTCGAAACCATCGCGCAGAATTACCGACTGCACTTTCAGAGATGGTGCGTCTTATTCACCAGCTGTGCGGCTGATGAGCACTGATTTGGCTGTAAAACAATCGAATGGCGCCGTGGGGAGATATGCCGATCTCATTTTTAGGTAGTCGTGATAGCCAACCATGAATGAAGGATCACTGTGGCTCCCCCGCTGTAACCCCTGTTAGTGATACGACTTCCTAGTGAGGGCGAAGAGTTGCTGAAGTTTCAACATACCGTGGACACGGTTGGAATTGTAGCAGATCCCATTTTGGCAGGTTAATCCTGGTCCACACTCAGGAGTGCATCCTAAAAGTTTTTTTAAGTGGTGTTTGTTAGCATCGTCCACATAAAATCATTTTTATTTCTCTACATAACCGATTTCTAACACGCGTGTTTTTTTCGGTTCTAACAACAAAGAAAGTGAAAAGTTTCACGAGGAAAATACCTGAACCACTACTTGGTGTACCCACGGACGAACCGCTAGCAGGTGAAGAGCCACTTGCAGGAGAACCATCTGCTGGAAGGTCATTTCGAGAGCAAATGCCCTTGTCTCCTGACACATGACACGTCTTTCCCTTCTCACAAACGACGTTGGTGCATGGGTTTGCTGAGGAGGAAGGTGTGGTTGTTGCACAATCATCCATTGTTTCAAGACTTTTTTCGATTTTTACCTTGTGGACCGGTGCAAATGGCCTGATCATTCGAATTCTGACAAGTCGCTCCTGGGCCGCAATCGGTTGATGCGCATGGGTTTGCTGAAAAAAGTCTTGCCATAGAGGAAACCTGCGCTTCCATAATGTGTAACATCATCCAACAGTTGCGAATTTAATGTCGTTTTTTTAGTGCTACTTGGTCCAAAAATAAGAATCTCACTGTTAGGTGCTGGAGGTCCTTCCACAGTTTTTGGCGGTAGAGTTTTCACATCTTCCCTAGTCTTGGTGATCAGTTTCGGGCGATAGTTGGTTTGACAGAGTTTCTCCGTTTCGCATACCTTGTTAATTCGAACAAAGCCTGGTTTGCACTTGCACTGTCTTACACAAGGTTTAGGACGGGTGCAAATGGGTACCTGAAAGCTGTGGTTTTGCATTGCTCAATTTATGCCTTTCGGCAATAACTTCAAGATGAACTCTCGTATTAGAGCTTATCCAATTTGCTTTTACCGGCTTTGGTGGGTCTCCAGCTTGACAGCGCTTCTCGCATCCACCACAAGGAGTGAGCACCTGATTGACGCCACAACTTCTTGGGGCAGCGTCATTTTGAGGAGCGTTACTGCAATTTATTCGCTTACGACGTTTGAAAGCTGCAAATAAAGTTCCTTCTCAATGATCTCACTTGTATCCGGGATTCTGAGCAACTGGTCCTCCCTGATCAAATGGTCCCACAGGAACCACTGAAACATTTTGATTCTTTGATGCAGCACATTTCCAAATAAAAGGAGTAGTTGCATATTACCTGGTACACCGGGAGTGCCCACGTTGACAGGTTTTGGCTGGGGGTTTCCATAGCGAGGCGATGATGGTGCAGGGGTAGCTGGAGGAGCATACGAAGGAGAAGCAGGTGCTGGATAGGATGGTGGCGCAGGTGAGGGCGCTGGAGTTGCTGGATAAGACGGTGGTGCAGGTGTGGGTGCCGGATTAGCTGGGTAGGATGGTGGCGCTGGTGTGGGCGCTGGGTTGGCAGGATAGGGTTGTTGTGGAGCTGGACCGGGATTCGACGGTGGCGAGTCTGCCTGAAAACTGGGCATTAAGAAAATTGAGCCGTCTGCAGGAAGCACCGCCAGATACTTCAAGAGCACATCTCATAATTATTACACCATGGTTACGATGAAATTTTTTTCTGATGACATGCAATAAAGAATCTTAGCACAGCATTAGATTGACTGTACCCGAGATATAGGCAGAATAAAAAGGACAAATAGCCCACCATATTCGTTTGCTGTCAGCACAAAAGTAACCATTGTTAAACGTACTATTCTGGATAAATTTTGTTTTTTACTTTTCAATAAAATACTTTCGTGGTGGCTCTCAGAAGGAGAACAGCGTCGAAAAAGGTATCTAAAAGCCTCCCCAGAGACAAGAAAACTATATTGAACTTTATTCCACTAGGAAGTGCTCTTGTTGTTGTCATCAACACCGGCACTTCTCTATTATACATTGGATCCGACTCATTGAGGATAAATGCAAAAATGGCTCTTTTCTGCTTTACCCTGAATTGAAAGGTTTACTTTTAGATGCATCTGAACTATAAAGGCAGAATGATCTAAACTTTCAAGTAACTAGGAGATTCTGTGACAAGAAGTTCTAGAATATCTGATTTTTTTTTAAATTTCGAATCATTTCAATTAACCTTCATATTACGAAAACTAAGAGGAAGTCGGCGACAATTTTGTCCTCCCATGAATGTTGTAATGAGTTTCGTTTGGAAAACAATCTATCTTCAAGCGTTAGGTTGACGGTGGAGAGAAAAAAAGCGTTTGCAGTTTTCCGAAATGAGTCGGATCCAATGTATGGTCTCTATCACTGCCACGCTTTGACCTGCGATCACCTGTACTCAGACAGTCAGGGGTAGTAAGTCGGCACAATACGGGTTGCATCCGGGTACTAATTAGCAGCAGCTCTTGCTACCTGTGCTTGGATTTAACCCCTTTGTTTATTCTGGCACGCAAGAGTTCGGCAGCCCCCTCTCCTAGTGTCTGCTGACACTCCTGTCCATTGATCTGTCTGATACGAATGAGCATTGCAGCATCCTCTTGTACGACGGCGACGGGTATATAAGGCAGCCACTCTCACTCAGGGCAGTTGGCCGTTTGGGGCCGGTCCCAGAAGGCGACATTGCGTTACTTTTTTCACGTCAATTCTGGACGATGAGGGGATCGTCGCCATGGCCAATCGCGAGAGAAGCCTCCTCGTTGTGGACCGTGGCGGAGACGATGTCGTTGTGACAAGATTCATACCCAGCACCGGTTTAGAGGGTGGTAGACCAATTTTTTTCTCCGTTTGCAGGGCAGGCTGTCGATAACGAGGGGTTGAACCTCAGCATGCGATGGTAGCTTATGCTCACCAAGGAACTGAACTCCAGCATAGGTTGGCAGCATATTCTGCTGTTAGCAGCGAGATCCTGCTGACAGCGAGGGGTTCTGTCCGATGTTTGCCCTGGGATACAACCCCTATTGTGCCGACGTACAGTACCGCGCAGATGTTTTGCAAATAAAGCGTTTTGCGGCGTTTATTGCGCTCACAAAGTGCCGCATCGCCATAACGTGCTTCAAAGTGGTCCAATTCCCATGGGTGTGGGACGTTTAGGCCGATGGGCTAGAGCGCAGAGAAAGGACTCCGCGGCAGAGTCAGGCGCTACAACTCGACCACGCCCCATCCTTAGCACTGCTTCAGCGCGCATATGGGCATTGCACGAAGAAAACTTGTGTTTTGATTATTCTTTTAGCTACTGAAACACTAGTTGGTGCTCTGCTCCTTTAAAACACTTTTCGAGATGCTTATGAGGGTAAAAAGAACTGATATAGAGCAGAGTGTGATTTGTAGTATACGGACGTATTCCGGAAGAACGTACTGAATAATGTTGAGCAATGATAAGAATCAATGCATCAACGTATAGTTATAGTTCTTTTTTATTCGAAGCAGTGTTATCGGGTTGTAAAAACTATCGCGGTTATCCTAATCCCACCACGCATAATAAGCAAGTTTAATGAGAAACGCTAGGCGTCTACCGATATTGAACTAAGAAATCAACCTTTAGAAGGGCACTTCACGTGACGTGAAAAGCTCATATACTTCAATGTCAGTACCATTTTTTATTAAAGCTGTATGCTTCGAATTCCGGTACTACAGCAGGTAACGCGCGCGCGGGGAATTTGAATAATGGGAAATATTGAACGAGCCCTGCGGAAAATTCTCCAATACCAACGAGAATGCTTCTCGCACCACCTCGATTCCAAGGAATATTGGAAACGAGCTAGTTTGGAAGGCATCCCGTTTCGTCCTACGATATACATTTATAAAAGCTGTTTTCTATTAAATACGTTAGTGTTTTGGCATTCCTAGTTTTACGACAGTTTCATATCGACGTTCAACTCCAAGTTACTTTCAAAAGTCAGAAGCAAAGACTGATTCACTCTCCATTCCAAAAATCACTCGCGAAGTACTCACGGAACTCTCAAAATAGTTGTTCCATCTGTTTCAACGAGAAAAGATTGCTCAATCGGCGTATCAATAAAATAAAGGATTTACCAGTTACAAATTCGATTCACAGTTAAATAATACACTTACTAGTGCACACGGATTATGAAGTTTCCTTTGACTGACTAAGCTTCGTGGATGCTTTACCACACCCACGCGAATGCGCTCCGGTTACAGCGGCGTGGGGACGAGCTTACTACTGCCTCCGTCCTCTGCGTCTCTGCCTCGCCCGGCCCCAATCGGCCTAAACGTCCGCCACCCAATTCCCATTCTGAAGACATTTCTGGATTGCTTTCATACAGTCCTATACGGTAGTGTACAAAATAAAATATTCAACTCTAGAAGTGCATCAAAAAATGCGTATTTGCACCACAAAATCGCTCGTTATGGACTGATCAGACGGTCATGACAGCAGAAATTTCTCATGTTTTGACCTACGGCCAATCTGAAATTCAGAACGAAATACACGTTTTTCAATAGGTTGCCGTGGTCGAAAAGACTTTCTACATATACCATTACATTCGCTTCACTGAGAGGAACACGAAAACTACCTGAAAAACTCATTTCGTCAGTCTTGAAGTGAGATATAGCGATGCGGCGCTTTGTGAGCGCAAAAAACGCCGCAAAATGCTTTATTTGCAAAAAATATGCTCGGTAATGTACTAACCCACAACTGTCTGAATAGTGGTCTTTGATGCGACGAGGGATTGGATCTGTATAATGGTTGGCGAGAACACACTGAAATCTTCGTCAAACAAACCTCTGAATAATTCATTGCGTATTTCAATACAAAACCACTGCTGATAACCGCAGATCAAAGCGTCGTAGAGATAGAGCGTGTCGGTATTGATGAAAACAACTAGGCCCAGGGGTTCGGCACTGCCCAGTAGAATAATCTTCAAACACGTTTTTTGCCTCTGAAAAGGCTCTTGGATCCGTTTTTTACGCTTTTCTCCTTATGAGGGCCACCACAATCCTATTTTGTTTAATACCCTATAACAAAGTTGGTCGTGAACAGTGCTGAGTTGTGGAAAACTTGATATTTAATGCGACCCTTTTTTGAGCGATAGCGTAAATGGCTCCTCGCTATAGCAGTTGGCTTCCTGACCACAGTTCGACAGAACGTGCTCGTCATTGGTTGTGGCCGTTCAAGTTATTCAACATCGTGCACTACACAAGATGTGGTGCGTCGGAAATTTGTTCCGGTCCAATTGTGTATAGTTGAAGCGCAGTCCTTCGCTGCATTCAATAATGCGAAGAGCGCCAGTGTTCCGTGTTCTCTCTAAGGCGCCAGAATGCTTTTGTTTCCAGCAGACTAGGAAACGCACCCATGCCAACGCTTGTTTATTAGTGAAATTCGTGTGAACTGTGGGTATGACAACCTTTTCCCAACTACTTGGCAAAATCAAATTTCAAAGGTATTACAAAACTCCGCGAACCTTATTGTTCGGCTACTAGACTCATTCTGTTTGGCTGCTAGGCTGATCAAACGACGATTTTTCTTTTGCAACTGACTACAAAACTGTCGGAAACTGTCAGCGCGCAGGAAAGTGGAAACTTGGCGGTGCTCTAGTGGAAACTACTACACATCCCTGTCCGTATTGGATTACTAGATTCATCTTGTCCGAGTGAATAGACAGGTCATCATCACTCTCGCTAGACTTTTCCCTTTCAAACCTTGAGCCATCATCGGTCCTTTTTAACTTTCAAAAAGGAAAATTTTGAGATGCCAAATTCAAGAAATGTTCTTATTTAAATTTTGGAATGGAGTTTAGCACAAGGAAACATTGCATGCATTTTCTGCTGCCTTACAGTTAGACAGATGAGATGTCACTCAACAGCACTAATGTTGAGATTTCTAGATAGCAATTGAACGGTGCATTTGAACTAATACCTTCACGCAGACGGCTTTTCCGTACTGAACCTGGCACGTCGCACCATAATTGCAGACGGTAGTTTTGCAGGGATCAGCTGCAAATATCATTTTCAATGGGCATTTTGAGAATTGAAAAAGTTTGAGAGAGCGTTATCTCAAAATCAATCTGCTCCGCACACACTTTTTCAAACGTAGAACACTGGATTGTCCATGTGGTTAGCGCCTAGATTTTCCAGCAGTTTCTTTACGCTTCTCTCTGTTGTAAAGCATTTCTTGCTCATCGACCATTCGCTATATCGGTATGATAGGCTGTCTACTTCACAGGTTTCTGATTGCGGAGTTGAGTCGATCGCTGCGCGCATGGTTCTGACGAGAGTAGACTCATCTCATCATCGACTCATCAAGCGTTTCCTATTCGCAGCCATCGACTACTTGCAACTCCGGCATAACATACGATCCTACTACGAAGGGTTAAGACTGGTCAAAAGGAGGTAGGTTACCATAGTTGAACATCTAGTGGATTGCGATCTTCAACCTAATCTCGAGAGCCTCACACAAAACAATGCGTCTGCCACCATGTATTACTAAGCTCATGAACAAACGGCGCGAAACGCACTAAAACGCCTTAGTCACGTGGTATGATATTATTGTACTCGACACGAGGTTGATAACAGTTTTTTGTTGCAAGCGCTTCGGAGCAACCTTTTTCAGAGCATGAAATGATCAGATAAGAACTGCGTTTACCCTGGCAACCAACATCTCCTAAACTCTACTTGAAATCGAAAACCTATATTCTGTCACGTCGGTAAGATATGAAAACAGAGAAACTGCCGCACTTAGTTAGGAACTCGCTAGTGATTTGAGCAGCGTGAAACCTCGGTGAGGGAAAACTCCGTAGACCACCCATTCAGATGCTAGAAGGCGAGTTTTACGTATGGCCTGGGCTGCCGGGTTATACAGCGCTTTGCAAAATTATATGACATACCACAATTTCCGCGGTTCCGAACTTAGCATGAATTAAGGAGAAAAACGGTGAATGCCAGTCAATGCAGCACCCTAGAAAACTCCTTGGTACGGATCATCATGAAATTAGAACAATTAGCAGGAAACGGGCGATAGAAATTGTCAAAAATGACCGTTGCAAAATTATATAGCATAGCTGACCTCTCCGCTGGGGTTTCGACTGTAGACGCTCTGTATCAGTTCGTTCATGGTGAGAACCATCAAAACACCAAGTTAATAGACCAGACTTCGGAATTGGCTTCGCGCACATCCACTTCAAAAACTGTTTCGCATGTTTCAGCCCAGCCTTTTGTGACAGCCTTCTTAAATTCGCGCCCATTTGCCTATAGCGGCCAGTTTAAGCGAAGCCTAACGCTCGTATTGTCTGCTCTGGATGTAGACTCAACTTCCAAGAATACCTAAAAAGTTTTCCACTGGGTTGAGGCCCTGCAAAAAAAAATGAGGCTTACAGGCCACGTCGCAAAAACCTGGGCCAACTTGCCACACCACCTGAATCCGGGTCGACACATTATTTTTTCAACATGTACCGTATTTTCTTTTCTAAAAGTACATGTATCTCTAATTTTCAGGCCTCTACTTCTAATAGAGGTGTACTTCAAACAGAGGGTGTACTTCTATTTTTCAGCCTTGTTTTTTTGGAATTGTCATAGGGGAAATTTTAATAACAAAAGTATGATTTTCGCGATCAACAACCATGAAAAGCCAGCTATTCAAGTCCGCGTGAGTCATCGCGTGCACGCTCGTTAATATTATCGTTCTTTTCTAAGTCCTTTTCACTGTTTTAAACTAAATTTCGATTCCTTATCTTATTTAGAAAAGTAGTGCTAATAGAGGTGTACTTCAATTAGAGGGTGTACTTCAAATAGAGGGTGTACTTCTAATACTCAGCCCTTTCTTTTTGGTGTACTTATATTAGAGGTGTACATCAAATAGAGGTGTACTTCTAATAAAAGAAATACGGTACTCATTCTCCTCCAGAGGTCCTACTCGAGGATAAGTGTGGGTACTTCCTTAGATCTCTGCAATGCTTGGAATGTATAGTCAAATTGGATAAATAGAATATAGTTCATCAGGCTCGTTCGTATTGAACATGCTCTCGACCAATAAAAAAAGGTTTTTGTATGATCCACACAAAGATCCGAACTTATCCTTGTGTAGGAACTCTGGGCGAGAAAGATCGATGTGTCGGTCTGGATTTAAGTTGGTGTAGCAAGCTGACCCACGTTTTTGCTACCAAACATATGAACCTCACAGATTATCAGAGTGTGTCGGAAAATAATTTTCAGTTCTTTCTAGTTCGTGTCCGCCTTCACTTCCTGTCAGTAGGACCAGGGGTGTGCGTTAATGGAAATGTTTTTTCTTTAAGCGTTAATAGTTAATTTTCGCGAAAAAACCATGTTAACCCGTTAATGCGTTAACACGTTAATTTTGCATTTCGTTAAAAATTTCACAGAGATCACCTGACCACAGCGAAAGTCAATTAAACAAATCTATTATTCATCAGAGGTCCCATACAGAGCGTTCCACCCTGGATTTCGAAGATATCGCTCTCCAGCGTTAAGGGCACAGGACACCCAGAGAAATATTTTCCTGATTTTATGCTCATCTTGGAGAGGGTCACACTCTGATCACAATGGTATTTCCGGAATCGTCTAAGACCCCCTACGAACGGAGATATGACTCCTTGAAAGTGCCTGTATTTTAAGGGCAAAAATTTGTTGGACGAGTTGCCTCAGGCCTGTATTTCTCTTAATTCGCAGTCGCGGCACGAGACCAAAACAGGATGAGGAGATAGATTGGAAAGGGATTGAAGAACGGCCTCGGGGTTGAAAATGATCCATCCATCTAGCTGCTATCGAGATCGAAAATCGGGAAGGGGGTCGAGCCGTGGTGGTCGCTTATATCTCGCTCATTTTGAGGAATCGAGATCTCGTATTTGGCATGAGTTGTACAGGAGGGGTCTTCTACACAATTACATGAAAATCTCAAAATTCATATCTGAGGGTGTACTGTGCCTTTAAGGTTCCCTTCCCAACTTGATTTGTGCCTAGTGTTTCTTTTTCCGAGTAAAACTTCCAACAGGTTTTCTTGCTGTGAGCTACTTCAGCAACAAAAACAAGGGATTTCATCCCTAAGCGCTACGCGTACTCTCTGATGAGTCCCGCAGTCTTTCCCCGGCGCTCTGAGTACTCTTAGTTGGGTCTCGCACACTTTCTTCGGCGCTCTGAGTACTTCTAGTTGGGTCGTGCGCAGTTTCCCCAGCGCTCTGCGAATTCTCATTTGGGTCCCAGACACTTTCCTCGACGCTCCGCACTCCCTGTGGGGTCTCGCACACTTTCCCCGCCGCTCTGAGCATTATCAGTTGGGTCCCGCACACTTTCCCCGGCGCTCTGCGCACTTTCAGATGCCCCCCCCCCTTCTGCGCTCTCCTGAAACCCTAGTCACACCGTACGGGTCAAGACAGACAAAAACATGTGCATACCTTGCTATTATAAGCCACCCGAGTTTTACTTATCCGTGAAAATGAACGGATGAAAATCAACATCGTTATCGACAGGTTTTCGCCTAGGACTGTGCTCTTTCTGAGACCGGCTTCAATCAGTACGACGGGATCTTTTTCGACCAAAATCACGTGGTTCTGAAAATTTTTCTCGAACATCGGGTATCCGTTTCAAACCATTTTTTGAAATGGTATTCAACTTTTTTGGCCCTATTAGGTTTAGAAAGGACGGTCTTTCTACGTTCACTCTGGACCTTGATACTGAGATGGCGGGGTTGCGCGATGGCGGGTCAAAGCCAAATCTCTTGAGCGCTTTGAGCTCACCACAATTATGCAAAACAGTATAAGTTAGGGTCCAAAGGAAAGAAAGAAGCAAAGCAGGGTTGGAAATCTGAAAGGACGGTCACACAAAATATTTAATGGCCCCATCAAACAGCTGTACTAAGAGAACTGGAGGGAGTGAGTTTACTGCATCTCGTGGACTTCTGAAGCGTTTTTCTTGAGCCCTTGTCATTTCAGCTCTACACGGCGACCGAGCGATCGTTTTCGCAAGTAATCTCGAATTTGAAGACTTTTGTGAACGCTGCCTCTATTTCGTAGCGGTGTTTTAGTCACCACCGGATAATGTGTACATAGATGACTATATTTGATGGATTGTGGAAGCTGCGTGAGAAGATGCTGTTTATGTAATATCTAGCGACAGGATCTTTCCTTGCATTTTTTTTCGATTTTTTTAGCCTATCTCTATGCAAGATATGCGCCGTACGCGCTTAGTGTTCATTATGGCCGCTTATGCAATTCGAAAATTTGTATCAGTAAAATTCAGATCTCCTTACTTCCGCCGCTACCTTCTCCAGTTTGGCAAACTGCTTTTCCTCCCTGCATAACACACGTTGACCCAGCTGGGCATTGTACGTTGGCACATGTGGCTGAAATATGGGCTTTGAAGAGTGTATTAAGAGAAGATTGGAAGAAGTTCCATATCTTGCAGCATAAGGGTGGTTTCGAAAACCGCAGCGGTCTTTCGTTAAGTACATGTAATGAAGTCCTACTCTCCAGCGAGTGCTACAGGAAAAGAGAGTTGCGTTTTTTTCTCTCATCGCTCAATATCAGAAGGCAGCTGGAATTACGGCAAGGGAATTTTGGAACTCACTAGAGGTGAAAGTTTTGACCACTTCTATGACAGGGATTTGTATAGTTCCGATTCTCTCACAGGCTTTCCGAGAGAAGACATTGATACGAGAACAATGATTTATGTGAAGAAAAAAAAAGATCCACTATGTAAGTGCTGAAGCCCGCTTAAACTTCTATCTAGCTCAGCTTATGTTACCGTAATCGCCGAACAGGCTCCTCCACTTCCTGCAAATGTTAGAGGCAGCGTACGCTCAAAAAACCGTATCACATTTCTCCAATATTTGGATAAGGTATGAGGACCACGAGGTAGTGGAATATATCAAAAAGGCCTCAAAAAATTTTCAATTTCTTTTGAAAATTTTCGGAGCATCCAAATTCTCGCCAACGCATATTTTGGCGTGTTTGGTGTAATACAAAAATTTGAACGTCTGAAGTGGTAACGCGCCTTAAATATCAAGGGAAATTGATTCTTTCGTTTTTCCTCGGACGGAAATTCTCGAAAAATACAAAGCTTTTAACAAGATCGTTTGACAGTTAGGTTCTCTTGAGTTGGAAAATGATCGGCATCGGGCTATAATGTTATGCAGGCCTCATGTTATGCCAGCTACCTCGGTTAGGTTCAAACATTGGATTGAGAAGAAAAATCAGATGTGGCCTTCTGCTCGGGAGCTATCTTCAACAGAATAGCAATAGCGGTTGCAAAATTCACTCCTGTTAACTGTTGCTCTCAGATCTTAAATAGATCACTGCAGTGGGGTCTAGTCACTGAAGCCACAGTTGTTGGGTAGTGGCTACGAAATATGGGAATTCTGGGCAGTGGCCGAACAACCACGAGGGCACAACTTACTTGGCGCCGGTGCTCCAGGAACTTGATTAATCGGCTGCACAATTTTCTCGACGACTTTGGTCTGCGTGATATCTTGGCACCACGTGGGCCGCACGCAGGTACCGCTATAGGCGCCCGGTTGGTTCTTTCGATGCCAGTTAGCAATACACGCACAACCAGGTGTACATTTCTGAGGGCAGTTCTGAAACATGACAAATATTGAGGTAGTACAGATATTTTTCCCACAGAGTTCAAGACATTAGATTTTCGAGATGGACTGGATGGGGAGGCTGGATGTGAAAGAAATTGAATGACAATTCCTAGTTAGCATGAACAGCCAGTATCACAACTAATTTTCTCCACCTAAGCAGGGTGCGACATAAAGCCACAGTCCAACCTCAAGGGTAAAATTTGATATTATAGTCCGCCCACCGTGAATAGCAACCCTGCCATTGGCGAGATCTCAATTCGCTCAAATAAGCGAGAAACCACAGGGAAAAGGTCGGCCCCGCTCATTTACATTTACATTTTTGCTCTTGCTCGCATGGGTACAATAAAGATTGAACTGTGTATGCGAAGAGATAAGCAGTTTTCTTTGCGTCTCCATCCAATAATGTCGTCCAGTCTGATGTGGCATCTCTTGTTCTTCTTCCTCTGAATTTCGCTACGTCATCTAACCATCGTGTTCTCATTCTGCCGTGGCTCCTTTTTCCATATGGTATCCAGCCGATACATATACGAAGCAACGACCCTTCCGCTGTAGAGGAAAGTCTTTTGGCGAACAACCACTTCCCTCGAACAGCTGAGTGGATCCAGTCTTTCAGCCCTGTCCGTCGTCGACCTGATGACCTTGGCGTTTATCTTGTCCACGAGTCGAACACCAAGTACTGCTCGTTCTAATCGGCGTTGGGCTTATCGAAGAACTGAAGCCATTTATTTTGTCCACACCCAGGTCTCGCAGCTATAGAGAACAGCTGGCAGAATGCAGGTATTAATAAACTTTCGTTTAAGCCCAATCTCAACGCTGGCTGAGGTCAGAAACAGACGATTTTTGAAGTATATTCTCCGACCGGCTTGAATTCTTCTCCGTATCTCATTCGCTGGATTCGGCGGACACTAAAGCAGTTGTCCCAGGTACACAAATTCGTCAACACGTTCTACCATTTCTCCATTCATCATTATACAATCGCCAGTTGTATTGATCGTTCCACGCCATGGCCTCATCCATTTCGTTTTTTCTACATTCACTGAGAGTCCGATTTGAGCATACTCACATACTATTGCTTCAACCATTGATAGCGATTCGGCAGGGTCGTGAGCAATCAAAACAATGTCGTCGGCGTAAGCGAGGTAGGGAAGAGCCTTTTCTTTCAATCGAAATCCTTTACCATGCCAGACGACATTGTTAAGCGCATACGGAAGTGTAAGCACAAAAAGGAATGGAGAGAGTGAATCACCTTGTCTGACACCTTTTTGAATGTTGAGTTCGCCAAACGTTCTCCAATTCTGGCAGCTGCACTTCCATTAGCGTATAACAGTTGAATGAGTTTGATAAGATCGTCGTTGATTCCAAACATTCTGAGGGATTCCCATACAGATATCCGCTCATAATACCCCAAAAGCCTAAACGCGCACATCGCCCTGGAAAGGGAAACAAGAGCTGCACTATTGTACATTTTGCCTTTGAGCGTCACCACACAAACCAATTTTTTCCGTTCGCAAAAATTTTGGTTCCCTATTCGGGGCAAAACGTTCGATTATGCTTTTAGGGTATTGGGGCGGGTCCGACTTTTTCCCTGTAGTCTCTCACTCATTCGATCGAATTGAGATCTTGCGCGTGGAAGGGTTGCTATTCACGGTGGGCGAACCATAATATCAAATTTTACCCCTGAGGTGGTCTTTGCCTTTAAAGGCAGTGTTCACGAGAAAACAGTTTCCCCTTTTTTTGGCTAAAACGTAAGCTTTGGGTCCCTATAAGAAGTTTAAGAACGGAAGTGCGACGAAAAACGGCCGGTAAGTGGGTGAAAATCTGGTGGGCCAGTCGACCCATTGGGCCACTCCGCCCACGTCCTATAACAGTTCCCCTGAATTTGTGGTTAAATGAACGATGGTTTCCGATCAAATGCCCCGTTCTTCCCTTCATTCTCAACGTATCTCTTTATTCAGGTTAGCTCGCACACATCCGCTGCAAAAAAAACGGGAGTTACAAGCTTCGGACAACTCGTCCACAATTTTCCCTTGCTAAATTTCGAGGGGCCATAACTACGTTTCCAGGGGGTCTTGTACTATTCCAGGGACATCATTGGAATCAGCATGGGACCGTTTTTCATGTTTTCATGTAATTGTGTAGAAGACCCCTCCTGTATAACACGTGCCAGATGCGAGATCTCAATACCTCCAAATAAGCGAGATCTAAGCGACCACCACAGGCCCGATCCCCTTCGCTCACCACCACAGGCCCGACCCCCTAACAGATTTTTGGATTCGATAGCGGCTCAATGGATGGATGAATTCCAACAAGTCTTTGTTCTTCAGCCCATTATCGGACTGTTTCCTCATCTTGGCTTTCTCTCACGCAACGATTGCGAATGAAGAGAAATACAGACATGAGACAACTCGTCCACCAAATTTTCACCCTCAGAAACTACGCATCTTTGAAGAGCCATAACTCTGTTCGAAGAGGGTCGGTCTTGGACGATTCCAGAGATACCGCTGTGATCAGCGTGTGACTCTCTCCAAGATAAGCATAAAAACTGCAAAATAATTTTTTGGGTGTCCTGTGCCTTTAAAGGCAGTGTTCACGAGGAAAAAGTTTCCCTTTTTTTGGCTAAAACATAAGCTTTGGGTCCCTATAAGAAGATTAAGAACGGAAGTGCGACGAAAAACGGCCGGTAAGTGGGTGAAAATCTGGTGGGCTAGTCGACCCATTGGGCCACTCCGCCCACGTCCTATAACAGTTCCCCTGAATTTGTGGTTAAATGAACGATGGTTTCCGATCAAATGCCCCGTTCTTCCCTTCATTCTCAACGTATCTCTTTATTCAGGTTAGCTCGCACACATCCGCTGCAAAAAAAACGGGAGTTACAAGCTTCGGACAACTCGTCCACAATTTTCCCTTGCTAAATTTCGAGGGGCCATAACTACGTTTCCAGGGGGTCTTGTACTATTCCAGGGACATCATTGGAATCAGCATGGGACCGTTTTCAAGATAGGTGGAAAAACGGAAAAACGACTTTTATCGTGAACACTGCCTTTAAGGGACAGTTCATCACACTTGGGGTGTGATATCAAAGGGACTGGTGCTTGTCTCAACAAAAGCTACCACCTTGTGTCGAATCGATGTGGCTTTCATTAGATCTCTAACCGGTAGGATCAGGCTGGAAGCGAAGTTCTCATGTGTGATGAGAGATCTTTTCGTAGGGTGGCATCCTATAAAACAAACAAAAAAGACTTCCTTGACAAAAACTTCTTTGAAAGCGCGATCTGAAGCCAGATCAAGTATAGCGAATAGGAGAGGGCGTAATTGAACTTCGGAATTTAACTCAAGGACTCATTGTTAATCGGGATAGTTTCCTCACCTACCCCCCCCTACCTGAATATCAATTGTCAAAGACCATTTGATAGAGGCGAAACAGCTACAGAAATCGCTTAGGAAAACAGCATTACCAGTTTATTCAAGTGGGGTGAAAAGTATTTCTGCTCGTCCATGTTGTGTATTGTTTCGTAGCCAGTCACGTCTTTTCCAAACATTCAGTAAGGGCCGTGTAATTCACTCGGGAATCTGTTACGCTTAAAGGCAGGGTTCACAATAAAAATCCCTTTTCTGTTTTTTTTTTCACCTATTTTAAAGACGGTCCCATTCTGATACCAATGATGTCTCTTGAATCGTACAAGACCCCTGGAAACGGAGTTATCTCCCCTCAAGTTTCAGCTAGGGAAGCATTGTGGACGAGTTGTCCGAGACTTGTAACTGCTGTTTTTTGCAGCCGATGTGTGCGAGCTGACCTGAGTAAAGAAAGATGTTGAGAATGAAGAGAAAAACGGGGCTTTTGATCGGAAACCATCGCTCATCTGACCACGAATTAAGGGAAACTGTTATAGGACGTGGGCGGAGTGGCCCACGAGGTTTTCACCCACTTTCCGGGTTTTTCGTCGCACTTCCGTTCTTAATCTTCTTAGAGACCCAAAGCTTACGTTTCAGCCAAAAGACTTGCAACCTTTTCTTCGTGAACACTGCCCTTAATGGCGGGAGAAATGGCATGCAGGAAAACGAAGGGTTGTTGGCTATCGATCGAATGATTCCGCTGACTAAAGAAACACATTTGGTCGAATCCGTCGTTTTCAACAAAATTTATACCAGTTACTGCACTTCCAATGGCGTTTTCAAATCTATGCTTGGAGCGGATGAAGTCTTTTCTAAACCAAGTTATGACTGGTTTTTTTAGAGGGGCTACAAGGCACGAGTCTCCATGAGGGAACCTTCAAGGTGTTCGAAGATTTTTTCCAATTTATCTCAAAACCTTCTCCTCATGAATCAGTAATATGAGGTTTGTTTCTCGCTGTTCTGAGGCTTACTGTAGGTAACGGCAGATCTAATGTTATTTAGCTGGCATAGCCTTCCTTGAGACTTCGAAAATCGGTGAAATAAGCTCAACGATATCGTACGCACAGAAAACTGTTATTATTTTTTCCTGTTTTTGTGTAGCTTGGCCTCTATAGCGAAGGAATATGTCGAAAGGGTACATGAAAAACCTTCAATTGTAAAGGAAAGTCAGTCTGAAATCAGTATAAAATTGAATTTTAATTTAGCGCCAAAATAGTTTCGAAGTTTTTCTGCTTTCTTAGACCTCGTAACTGTCATTTCCGAACTTTTTCTGCATGTGGGGTTTGTGCTATAATTGTTTTCCATGTTGGTTGATGGCCGCATCAACATTCTATGAAAGAGTGGTTGAAGTTTGGTGAGATCTGGCTGCGGATCCTCATCTTCAACCCTCGTAACCCAACGTTTTTGACGCGCCAAAGTTTACCGGTGTGGCCATGCTCAATCATCAAATTGAGCCTGAAAAATGGAAATTGGTTTCCAGCGCAAACGATGCCTTCAAAATCGTATTTAGCGCCCCCTATAAGCAACACAGAGAAGTCTTGGGCCAAATCTGGAAATTTGATCGAACAATGGTATATCAACCATAACTTACCGCAGTGTATTGAAAATTTATATTCGAAGTAAGCACTTCGAATAAAAGTGATTTCGAGGCGAATTAGTGTTTCGAAGATCATTATAAGTCGCATTTCAGCGCGAAAAAATTTTCCCGGGGAGAGGCTGCTAGCCAAACCTGCCAGTTTTTATCCAAAATCGACCAATGGACTTTAATTCCGTGGTTAGGATCCCGAGTGACCCCCAGAAAAATAATTTTGAATCAACTCCGAAAAAAAATTCTGAGCACCGCTTGAATCGCCCAATGCGTGCACCCTTACCTTGGCGCCCTAGTGATCAAAGCCTCATAACTCGATTGAGAGAAGCTTTCAAAATCTACAAACACACATAGATATGAAAACGACTTTTGAAGTACACTAGCTGAAAGGAAATTCGTTAGAAGCGGCGTTTTCGTCCAGTGGTGGGTGATTCCTTTATGAAAACGGCTTTCCAATTGGATGACACTGGTGATAAATTTTTACCTACCGGAGGTTGCTTTAGTACCCAAGCCGTGCATGTTGACTCACAAGGCTTGCACTTGGGATAGTACTTCTCGTTTCTTCCTTTGCACCCTGGAAGTACGTGATTTGGCAGCTTTTCATTATAAATTTCAAAGTTAATAATTTTCGTTTTTGTTAGGAAAAACGCGGGAAATCTTATCAATATCTAAATAACTTTCAAAGATCAAGCATTCAAGAGAATAAAGGGTGCTCACGTGGACTGGCTGGTGTTCCTCCCCGAGCATCGTTTTGAACTCCAGGACCGTTGTTTATCATTGTCGGATATTGCTCGGATGGCGGGGCTAAATATCCTTATTTCAGTAATAGGTTTTTATTCAAAGCTGTTCTGGAGATGCGCTGGAATTCAGGTATCAAATCAGGGCTTTCGGCACCACAACTGAACATTTTTTAGCCCTCTGCGCTTGATTAAATGCAGTGCTCACGATGAGAATGTTACTCGTGTTTTGGCGAAAACGTAAGCCTTGGGTCCGTGTAGGAAGAGTAAAAGCGGAAGTACGACGAAAAACGGTCAGGATGTGGGTGAAAATCTGGTGGACCAGGCGACCGATTGTATCACCCCGCCCACGTCATATGTATCAGAGATGTCCTGCCATCAGAGGAACCGGCCCTGAATTTTAGAGTATTCTTCATCGCGAAAGGTTTTAACATCCCAGCATGCATATGCATTGGCCCATCTTATTCTTAAAGAATTTTCGGTATAAGGAACAGAAAACAAAGTCACTTACTAGAAAATTTCGGAACGCAGAATCAATTGCCGACGTCAGGTTGGACGCTTTGTCTACAGCACCTCTCCGGTATTTTTTTGTCATGTGGGGATGATCCCCTATTAACATCTACTTAGTTCATTTTCCTACTCGAAAACATCGAAAACTAGATTACGGGTTTTTATCATGAACACTGCCTTCAAGGTAGTATGTGAATCGCAGATTTTCTTCTACATACCGAGAAATCATTTTGCTATGACTGCATGGACTCGAAACTACAGTGCGGTGCAAAAGTATAGGTCCACCCTAATTTTCGCATTCAAGAGACCAAGCCCTAGACTTCGCATTACGAGAACAGTACTAATGGATTTAGGAGTGCTGAAAACCCTTGTAGGCAGTGTTCCAGAACAATCAGTTAATTGGTTAAGAAATACTGCTTAAAGTAAAAAAAAGTGCCCATCTTAAGCGGTGCAAAAGTATAGGTCCACCCCAATCTTTTTTACTTCAACGAATTTTCCCGTTTCAAGTTAGGTATTAGTTTGTCACCTGGTGACATAGAGACATTTTCTACGATTGTCCCATGTGATGCCGAGGGGAATGAGGGCGTCCACTTGAGCAGGCTCAAGTGGACGCCCTAAATGAAGCACGTATCCCCAACAGAAGGATTGCGTCGCAACTGGGAAGATCGCACAACTGTATCAATAGATACTTGAAGAACCCGATGCAGTACAAGAAGAATAAAGAAGCTGGTCGACCGAGAAAGCTTTCGAGGCGCGAGGAGATGCATATTGCTCGTGAAGCATCGAACAGCATGCAGTCCGCAAACGACATCCGAGGGAATGGGGATCTTACGGTTTCGAAATGGACGGTACTCCGGTCTCTCCACCGCTGCCCGCACATTATCCGTGAAGTTATGAGACCTGCACCCCGCCTAACACCCTTTCACAAGTCGGCGAGGTTGCGTTTTGCTCATACCAACATGGCCACAAAATGGAGAGAGGTATGCAGGTTGCCACAGCCTTGGTCGGGAAGTTTGAAAAGGTACTACTTCTGCATTCCAGGTCGTATTTTCTGACGAGAAAAAAAATGGAATTTGTATGGCCCAGATGGTAGAACCCACTACTGGAGGGATCTGCTCAAAGAAAAACGGTTATTCTCGAAGCGCAATTTTGGAGGCGGCAGTCTGATGGTCTGGGCTGCTTTCTGTGGTGACGGACGTGTTGCACTTGACTTTGTTTCGTGCAGGATGAACAGCCTGGACTACCAAAAAGTGCTTCATGACCATCTACTGCCATATCTCAGAAGATATCGACGACTAGATCTTGTTTTTCAACATGACAATGCGTCAATCCACGCGTCGCAATCAACTTCTACATGGCTAGAGGCGCACAACGTGACCGTTATGGAATGGCCCGCATGTTTTCCCGGTCTGAATCCAATGGAGAACTTGTGGGGATTTCTTGTGCGGAAGGTGTGTAAGAATGGCACCACCTTTTCCTCGATTTCTGATCTGAAGGTTGCCATTCTAGATGCATGGGCGAGTGTAGATCAAACAGTGATCGATAATCTAGTTTAAAGTATGCCTAATAGGATTTTTGATGTTTGTGTAAATAAAGGAGGCCCCATTGACTATTAGTTGTGTTTTATTTGCTGTTGAAGCTTGGATAAATGACTATTTTCACAGGTGGACCTGTACTTCTGCACCGCTTCAGATGGGCACTTTTTCCCAAAACAAGCAGTACCTCTCAAACAATGAATTGATTGCTCTGGAACATTGTGTACAAGTATTTTCAGCACTCCTGAATCCATTGGTGCTATTCTCGTACTTCGTAATCTAAGGCTTGCTCTCTTAAATGAGAACATTAGGGTGGACCTATACTTTTGCACCGCACTGTATAGTATTGCGTAGTCCCTTTGTGACGCTTTTGAATTGTTGAAAGTGAGTTTATACTTTTCCTGATCACACTGCTCGTCTTCAAATAACGACGGCTGTTCAACCCTTTGCCTAATATTTTGCTCTCAGAATTTCTTGTCACCCTTTTGAATCCTTATTTACTAAACTGAGCTCGGACATTTCAAAGCTCACTTCCGTATCAGGTTACAGAAGCCGAATTTGGAAAAAAACGACTGTATAAGTAATTACAAAACTCACGAATAGGCCCTTTCTTGTTGCAAACCGGTCTGGCGAAGCAAGCCTTGTCTGGAATGCACTCCTCCTCTACATATTCGCATACTGTTCCAGCAGCACATCTCATCAGATTGCAGTTGTGTGCTTAAATGGAACTTCAACAAGCTGACCTCTCTCTTGATAGAACTACTTCATTACAACATGAGAAAAACGATTAGAGCGGCCTTTTCATCAGACCAATAGAGTTTTAGGCTTAATTGAATACCTGGATCCTTGGCCACACATTTGGCTCCTGTCTGACTCTGTACGCATACCATTCCATCCTCACATCGTGTATCCGCGCAAGTCCGCCCATCCTCACCAAGCGGAACTGAACAGAGTAGTTTTCTACCTAAGGGATGGAGTTACCGTATTTTCTCTTTTTGAAGTACATGTACTTCTAATACTCAGGCCCCTATTTTACATGTACTTCTATTAGAGGTGTACTTCAAAAAGAGGCTGTACTTATAATTCTCAGCCCTCATTTTTTCGTGTACTTCTATTAGAGGTGTACTTCTAATAGAGGGTGTACATTTATTATTCGGGGCAACTTTTTGAATTTCCAGTGGTAGGCTGTTTGCATTTCAGGCATAGATTTCCAGTGTAAGACCGAAAATTTGTATGTAGTGAAACTTCAGACCGCAACCAGAAAAACCTAGCCACTTGGGCTCAACCAAATTGAGGTTTCCACAATCACTGATTTCTTATTTTCAAGCCCTTTATTCACACCCTTCCCGAGTCAATTTCTTCCAAAAACTGTATAAGTTCGGTAACGCTTCTGTTGACACGCGCTTTATAAGGTAGAGAGAGACCGATGGGAATCAACTTGTTACAATGGAATTGATCGCTTTTCGAGCCCTTCAGAGCGATTTAAAAACTTCAATTGCTCTCAAACGACTTGACAACAGCTCTTTCATAGGCGAGTTCTTTGCGTCCACAATCCAATGTGTGTTAAGCCTACCACTGGTGGTTCCTGCTTTCCTTGTCATAGAAACGATTCCTCTACATTTACACTGGAGTTTTAAAGAATGCCTGGACGATGGCTAAAACATGGACGATGGACACACCTTTCTGACTTTTCTGACACAGCGGTTGACGGAAGTGGCTGTATTAAAGGCAGTGGTCACGATGAAAAACGTTATCGAAAAAATTGCAAAAATCAGCTTAGACCAAAAACAGCTCAAAAAATATGCAGGTAGAGCGGTGAAAAACGAGAAAGAATTAGAGTTTCTAGGGCCCAAAGAAGCCAGTTCGTGCACACGTGCACAGCGCCGACGAAAAAGATCGCAGTCTCATGCCGAGCAGTCAAAAATCATCGACATTCAGAGGAAGGAATAAATGCAAATTTACCTAATAGAAACAGTTGAGCAATGAAAGAAATCACTCCAGTAAATATTTTTGACTACATAGATGTGTACATAAATCCAAAAGTTCATTAATTCAAATTCAATTTCAAGACAACTGATGTTCTTGCCATAAGAGGTCATCGATGGCGATGATGTTGACTGGGCTCGTCCACCATAAAAAGACAAGAAAGTTCAGGCTTCAAATTTGGCCCAAAACAGTGGTTTTTTCGCGATTTTTTCTTAAAGGTCCTACTACTCGATACCCAGAAAAGGGTTTATAGAGAAAAAGAAGACAAGCATATTTGATCGCGACCACGGCCTTTAACTTGAAGAAGACCGGTTTTTACGCAGTTTTCGCATGTTCCTTGGAAATTCTAAATCGTCAAAAATTCAAAATCGAAATTCTTACCGGACCCTGCCTTTCAAGTCAACGTCTTGGGCCAAAACAAGTCAACTTTGAATCATTAAAACCCAATGAAATCAGAATTCTTGTATAGTATCTAAATGAACTCCATTCATTCTCCGAGAATAATATCAACATCAAGTTCCAGCTTTAAGTTTTTTCTTGGTCATTTGAAGTTCGTTGAAGTTTCATCGGAAGCTCTGCCATACAAGCAATTTTGACCGAGAAAGAGGCTGCCGATAGTTTTTTTTTGCGAATAATCAAACCTCACAGTATTGAAAAAAACATCTCGTGCAAACTGGTCTCTCAAATGCCACATTCGAATTGCCAAGCACTTACTACGTACCCGAGTACCAGAGGCTATCAGAAACGAGGTGTACTTCTAAAGGAGGTGTACTTCAAATAGAGGGTGTACTTCTAATACTCAGCCATCCCTTTTAGGTGTACTTCTATTAGAGGTGCACTTCAATTAGAGGTGTACTTCTATTAAAGGAAATACGGTAATCGAATCAAGGCTCCTTTCATGGCTAACATTTCAGTCAACTACACATAGCGTCAGATAAATTATGTTGTGGTTATCCCTACCTACTCCTGGCATCTCAATTTAGTTAACCTTTCAACATTTTCAAGTTTTTCTCAAAGGCAGAGTTCACGATAATCATCTGCGGTGACTTTCCACAGTGAAATGATAGGCGAGAAAATCTCAGGCTCCGAGTGTCGAAAGAACTGTAGAAAACGAGCCAGGAGCGGCAAAAAACGGCTGAAAAGAACCCTTTTGGAGTCTCAGAACCGCCCCGTGCCCCATTTCCGCTCCCTCGATGAGAACAAATGAACACTCAGATTACATGAATGATCAAGTGAAGGAAATGCTGATAATAGAGCTGATCGCTTCATTGCACTAATAGGTATAAATCTTCATAGCGGCAAAGACTTTCCGTAAACCGTGGAGTGATTGGTAGTGAAATCTATCGTGAACACTGCCTCTAAACCCTTATATGGGTTTAGAGTAGTAGGACCTACAAGAAAAAATCGCGAAAAAAAACCGCTGTCTCGGGCCAAATTTGAAGCCTGAACTTTCTTGTCTTTTGATGTTGGATGAGCCCATTCCACATCATCGCCATCGATGATCTCTAATATCAAGAACGTCAGCTGGCTTGAAATTGAATTTCAATCAATGAGCACTACTCATTTAGTCAAAAACATTGACTGAAATGCTTGCTTTCATTTTCAATAGTTTTTACTAGGTAAATTTGCATTTATTTCTTCCTCTGAATGTCTGATTTTGACTGCTCGGCATGAGACTGCGATCTTTTTGTGTGGCGCTCTGCACGTGTGAACGAACTGGCATCTTTGGGTCCTAGGAACTGTAATTCTAACCCGTTTTTCACCGCACTATGTACCTTCATAGTTTTTCAGCTGTTTTCGATCTAAGATGATTTTTGTAGTTTTTTCGATAACGTCTTTTATCGTGACCACTGCCTTTAACCCGGCAAAGACTATTTGGTAAGTACATATCAACAAGCATCTTCCTACAGCAGTGCGGACATAGCAGCTGGCAAACCAAGATAAACTAAACAAAAGAGCCTTTTTCTCCTTTGGTAGTAAGGATTGAGTTCCATCATACCCTGTGTTATGCAAGGCATCGGAAGCGACAGACGCGATGTGGAAGGCGACGAGAGGAGACCTAAGAGTGTTTTAAAGCAGTGGCGACCATGCCTCACTACAAGCGAGCGGCAACCGGAGCCGCGACCGTAGTGTAGGGAAACATTTTTGTCGCCGCGGCAAGGCAGAAGCTCAGCGACGACTTGCCTGTCGCTGCTACTCTGGAGATCTCTATAAGTTCTTGTCACGCCGCGATACAACTCTGCTCAGCCAATGACTGCTGGTTGGCATTAATCATGGATTCTGCCCTATGGTTTGGTAGGAATGCTGACAGAGTTTAAGGTAAGGGTGGAGTAGTCTAAAGGGCAACGTCGATGGTGAGGACGGCCGCTATTAGGCACCCATAGCTGAGCGAATAGCAGCGATTCCACCCTATCGATATTTATCTTACGAGCTCTGAGAAAGGTTACCTTCCCTGGATCATTCTGTGTCAGCCGTAGCCCCACCCATTGATTTGCAGAGCAGCCAGCCGTGCCAATTAGGCCAAACAACATCTGGCTCGTACTTTATTGGGAACCTTCGTTCGTCACAGGTATTCTGAGAGCTTTTGTTCTTTCTTAAATTTTGTCGCAAACCCGATGCGCGTACTCACCGAACATGCGCCCGCACACGACAAGGAACGCAAAGTATCAGCGAGACACGTGCTGACTGCAGTACAGCCTACGTTGGATTATAGGCCAACAATGACAGGGCCTTCGACTACATACGGCTCACCATTGTTCTAAGCCCTCTCATTCCCTTCTACATAGCTTCTTTAAACATCGCTGTTCGATCATACACGCCCTGCAGCTTTCATCAGTTCCTGGTCGGGTCAGAATCACAGAATAGGAAAAAAAGTAAATTAAAGGCGCAGTCCAATCTCAAGAACTTTATATGAGGTTAACACATATGTATGTGATTGTGTAGTAGACCCACCCTGTATAACATCTGCCGATCGCGAGCTCTCAATTCCTCCGAAAAAGCGAGGTATAGGAGGAAGCCTCCCTGGCGCGCCCACAGCGGGAAACAAGTTTGCCACGCCCCTTTAGACGACTTTGGAGTTCAACAGTGGCGAAATGATCGATGGTTTCCGATCCATCCTTTCGTGTTTAGCTTCTCTCTTCATTTAGGTCCGCTCGCATACAACGATTGCAAGTGATGGAATCTACAGGCCTCGGACAACTCGTCAACTCGTCCAGTAAGCTTTCGCCGCTCATTTTTAGACAGCTTTCGAGTCGCCATAGCACCGTTCTCAGGGTTTTGTATGATTCCAAAGATATTTTCAAAATCAGAGTAGGATCGCCTTCAAGTTTAGCAGAAATACTCAAAAGAACTTTCCAGGACGTACTGTGCCTTGAAGACACGAAAACTGTTCAATGCCACTTGAATGAAGAAAACGATTACAAAAAACCTTCTATGCCAGACACCACTGACTCCTTTTTTCAAAACTTGACTTCATTGGCCATTAAAAATTCAATATAAAGGAACTGAGGATGTCTGTCAAGTTCTGCCATTATAAAGAGGTCATTCAGAGGATTACGGTGAAAAACAAAATGCTTACTGTATGAAGCAGCGAATGAGCCGACAACGAGGACCGCCAGCCATAGTGGAAGCTGAAAATGTGGAAGTAGTATACATAAAGGAGTGTTATGTCAAATCACATAGCAAAACTCATACTTCTCTATTTGATGGATGGATAAATCTTTTCCAATTAGAATTTTCCAGGAATTATCTCATTATTACCAAGTATTCCTTACAGCTACGGAGCCTATGAACCCAGTTTCTTGAAGTAATTAGGTAACTTACAGTGTTTGTCTTACAGACAGCTTGGTTTGAATTTTTTTAATGTTTTCCGCATGTTCGAAGTTTGCATGTAACATAAAATGATGAGGGAAACGAGCATACACTGTCAAAAATGGTCTCAATTTCATGACATGAATCGAAGGTTTGGATCTGGAAGTGTTGAGACCTCCCGAATAACCCAAAAAAATCTATTAATAGCGAAAAGACTGTTCTTTTTGCATTGCTTCGGTTGTGATAGAGTAACATCGCATTGGTTGAGATAACGAAGCTAGTCGCAAAGTGGTTGGTGATAGCAATGCTGATAGTCTTGTACGACTTTCACTTTGAAAAACGAACCAAAACGACCGAAATCGACCATTAAATCTGAGGGTGCTTGCATAGATGGGGGAGCCCGTATAGCAAATGAGAGGAAAATAGATATTTTGGCGGCTCAAAATTGCTTAAAGGCAGCATACGCGCTCGTAAACGTGGTTGGGATAACAATGGTTATCGAGCCGTATGGTTTACAACATAATGCCTACGCATTCTGAAGTGTCAAAAATGACCCACAACGCCGCTACATGAGTTAGAAGTTGGCCCCGCCCTGTATTTTCACGCCCCCTGTATTTGCCCTTTTCCTCCAACGCAGGGTTGTTGGGCCATCTTCGCCGTCAGTGACGTGTGTGGTTCACTTGTTAGGCAATCTACCAACAGTACCGACGGTGAATATGACCCAGAAACCTTGCGTTGCAGGAAAAGGGCGAATTCAGGGGCGTGAAAATACAGGGCGGGGCCAACTTCTAACTCATGTAGCGGCATTGTGAGTCCTTTTTGACACTTCAAAATGCGTGGGCGTTGTAATCTGGGCCATACCATTCTATTTCCGTAGTTATCTCAATCACGTTTACGAGCGTGTATGCTGCCTCCAAAGGCAGGGTTCGCGGTAAGGAAGATTTTTAAGCTCTCTTCATAGAATGTAGATATGGTCATGGCAAAAGGAAAATAAGTGGGAAAATCCGGAATTTTGCGGCAAAACGCTCAAAATCAAGGTATAACGGTTGATTGCATACAGGTGTAGGCCGGCCCCCTAATTACGATTTTTTCGTTAATGCTTGTTTATTCGTATTTTATTTTGCTGTTTAATTTGTCAGTAGTCTCCAGAAATGCTAATAAATTATTCTAGAAGCAAAACAAAGGTTAACAAAACAGGCTTTCATAGAAATCTCCATAATTGGGGGCGGAAGGACACCAAGCAATAACTTATTCCGGAGCGTTTTTCTACAACTTTTCACTTATCTGAACATTTGTGATGGCCAGATCTACCTTCTCATGAGGATAGAACAACAACCATTTCTATCGCAAAACCCTGCCTTTAAGGTCGCTATTCCAACCGATTTTGGGAGGTTGCATGTTGCCTTTGAAGCTGAGTGAGTGGTGTATTGCTCATCACTGTGTTGCGAATGATGAAGTGGAAAAAGGCTGGCTTAGTTAATTACGAAAAGAAGCTACGAGCAAATAGAAGCCTTTGATGTATGTAGACGGATTGAATCTTTTGGGTACAAGATCTAGGATGTGATTGCGAGGAGTAACGAAAGCCATGAACGCAGTGAATTCTGCAGCAGGGTGGATGTTGTCATACATGTGCCTGTAGCTAGCTGCATAGAGACGTATAAAAAAGAGTCGAAAATAGAGGACGACCGTGAGGTTGCACATATTGTAAAAAATATTGAATGGCAGATGAATAAAATAGATAGGACAGAGCAGTCGAGTAGTTAGGTCAAGAGATCCATGAAAACAATCCAGGCAAAAAAAGAATGAGCGGAAGGAGATTCCCAGAATTCATGATGGTCAAACACATTCTTTTCTTCAAAGGCAGCAGACACGCTCAAAAATGTTTTTTTTTTATTTTATGTCATAAATCGAAGGATTTAAGCTAGTAGAATCGGAAACTAATGAAAAAACCGACGAAAACTGCATGCAAATACAGGAATAACGGCTGTTTTTGTTATGGGGTAAAATTGAACAAGTTATGCCCGAGCCGTTGAAATCCTACTAACTATACGCTGTTTGGTGTGTGTGTGTGTGTGTGTGTGTGTGTGTGTGTGTGTGTGTGTGTGTGTGTGTGTGTGTGTGTGTGTGTGTGTGTGTGTGTGTGTGTGTGTGTGTGTGTGTGTGTGTGTGTGTGTGTGTGTGTGTGTGTGTGTGTGTGTGTGTGTGTGTGTGTGTGTGTGTGTGTGTGTGTGTGTGTGTGTGTGTGTGTGTGTGTGTGTGTGTGTGTGTGTGTGTGTGTGTGTGTGTGTGTGTGTGTGTGTGTGTGTGTGTGTGTGTGTGTGTGTGTGTGTGTGTGTGTGTGTGTGAGAGAGAGTGAACGGAAATTCAGTCAGTTTGTTTTCAGAAATGAAGCAATTCGGTTTGTTGTTATGATATGATGGCGTATACTGATAACACGATATCATCAGTTTCCTATGTAAAACGTTGCTGGGCGCCTTCATGGGCTGCTGCATGTGCAGTAGGAGCCCTGGGAAGGTAGACGGGATTTCACTGGGAGTGCGCCAGGCGCCGAAACAAGTAGGCGCGACTCCACTAGGAGTGCGTAGATCGCAGGGGTATTGTGGGGGACAAACTGTGAGTGCGCCGAGCGCCGAGAATTGTGTGTGGGACCCAAATGGGAGTGCGCCGAGCGCCAAGAAAAGTGTGTTGGACCCAACCGGGAGTGCGCCGAGCGCCGCGAAAAGTGTGTTGGACCTAACTGGGAGTGAACCGAGCGCCGAGAATTGTGTGTGGGACCCAAATGGGAGTGCGCCGAGCGCCAAGAAAAGTGTGTTGGACCCAACCGGGAGTGCGCCGAGCGCCGGGAAAAGTGTGTTGGACCCAACTGGGAGTGCGCCGAGCGTCGGGAAAAGTGTAGTGGACTAAACTGGGAGTGCGCCGAGCGTCGGGAAAAGTGTGGTGGACCCAACTGGGAGTGCGCCGAGCGCCGAGAAAAGTGTGTTGGACCCAACTGGGAGTGCGCCGAGCGCCGGGAAAAGTTTTTTGGACCCAACCAGGAGTGCGCTGAGCGCCGAGAAAAGTGTGTTGGACCCAACTGGGAGTGCGCCGAGCGCCGACAAAAGTTTTTTGGACTCAACCAGGAGTGCGCTGAGCGCCGAGAAAAGTGTGTTGGACCCAACTGGGAGTGCGCCGAGCGCCGGGAAAAGTTTTTTGGACCCAACCAGGAGTGCGCTGAGCGCCGGGAAAAGTGTTTTGGACCAAACTGGGAGTGCGCCGAGCGCCGGGAAAAGTTTTTTGGACCCAACCAGGAGTGCGCTGAGCGCCGGGAAAAGTGTTTTGGACCAAACTGGGAGTGCGCCGAGCGCCGGGAAAAGTTTTTTTGGACCCAACCAGGATTGCGCTGAGCGCCGGGAAAAGTGTTTTGGACCAAACTGGGAGTGCGCCGAGCGCAGGGAAAAGTTTTTTGGACCCAACCAGGAGTGCGCTGAGCGCCGGGAAAAGTGTGTTGGACCCAACTGGGAGTGCGCCGAGCGCCGGCAAAAGTTTTTTGGACCCAACCAGGAGGGCGCTGAGCGCCGGGAAAAGTGTGTTGGACCCAACTGGGAGAGGGCCGCGCGGCGGGAAAAGTTTTTTGGACCCACCCAGGAGTGCGCCGAGCGCAGGGAAAAGTGTGGTGGACCCAACTGGGAGTGCGCGGAGCGCCGGGAAAAGTGTGTTGGACCAAACTGGGAGTGCGCGGAGCGCCGGGAAAAGTGTGTTGGACCAAACTGGGAGTGCGCCGAGCGCCGGGGAAAGTTTTTTGGACCCAACCAGAAGTGCGCTGAGCGCCGGGAAAAGTGTGTTGGACCCAACTGGGAGTGCGCCGAGCGCCGGGAAAAGTTTTTTGGACCCAACCAGGAGTGCGCCGAGCGTCGGGAAAAGTGTGGTGGACCCAACTGGGAGTGCGCGGAGCGCCGGGAAAAGTGTGTTGGACCAAACTGGGAGTGCGCCGAGCGCCGGGGAAAGTTTTTTGGACCCAACCAGGAGTGCGCCGAGCGTCGGGAAAAGTGTGGTGGACCCAACTGGGAGTGCGCGGGCGCCGGGAAAAAGTGTGTTGGACCCAACTGGGAGTGCGCCGAGCGCCGGCAAAAGTTATTTGGACCCAACCAGGAGTGCGCTGAGCGCCGAGAAAAGTGTGTTGGACCCAACTGGGAGTGCGCCGAGCGCCGGGAAAAGTTTTTTGGACCCAACCAGGAGTGCGCCGAGCGTCGGGAAAAGTGTGGTGGACCCAACTGGGAGTGCGCGGAGCGCCGGGAAAAGTGTGTTGGACCAAACTGGGAGTGCGCGGAGCGCCGGGAAAAGTGTGTTGGACCAAACTGGGAGTGCGCCGAGCGCCGGGGAAAGTTTTTTGGACCCAACCAGAAGTGCGCTGAGCGCCGGGAAAAGTGTGTTGGACCCAACTGGGAGTGCGCCGAGCGCCGGGAAAAGTTTTTTGGACCCAACCAGGAGTGCGCCGAGCGTCGGGAAAAGTGTGGTGGACCCAACTGGGAGTGCGCGGAGCGCCGGGAAAAGTGTGTTGGACCAAACTGGGAGTGCGCCGAGCGCCGGGGAAAGTTTTTTGGACCCAACCAGGAGTGCGCCGAGCGTCGGGAAAAGTGTGGTGGACCCAACTGGGAGTGCGCGGAGCGCCGGGAAAAGTGTGTTGGACCAAACTGGGAGTGCGCCGAGCGCCGGGGAAAGTTTTTTGGACCCAACCAGAAGTGCGCTGAGCGCCGGGAAAAGTGTGTTGGACCAAACTGGGAGTGCGCCGAGTGCCGGGGAAAGTTTTTTGGACCCAACCAGAAGTGCGCTGAGCGCCGGGAAAAGTGTTTTGGACCAAACTGGGAGTGCGCCGAGCGCCGGGAAAAGTTTTTTGGACCCAACCAGGAGTGCGCTGAGCGCCGGGAAAAGTGTTTTGGACCAAACTGGGAGTGCGCTGAGCGCCGGGAAAAGTGTTTTGGACCAAACTGGGAGTGCGCCGAGCGCCGGGAAAAGTTTTTTGGACCCAACCAGGAGTGCGCTGAGCGCCGGGAAAAGTGTTTTGGACCAAACTGGGAGTGCGCCGAGCGCCGGGGAAAGTTTTTTGGACCCAACCAGGAGTGCGCTGAGCGCCGGGAAAAGTGTGTTGGACCAAACTGGGAGTGCGCCGAGCGCCGGGAAAAGTTTTTTGGACCCAACCAGGAGTGCGCTGAGCGCCGAGAAAAGTGTGTTGGACCAAACTGGGAGTGCGCCGAGCGCCGAGAAAAGTTTTTTGGACCCAACCAGGAGTGCGCTGAGCGCCGGGAAAAGTGTGTTGGACCCAACTGGGAGTGCGCCGAGCGCCGGGAAAAGTTTTTTGGACCCAACCAGGAGTGCGCCGAGCGTCGGGAAAAGTGTGGTGGACCCAACTGGGAGTGCGCAGAGCGCCGGGAAAAGTGTGTTGGATCTAACTGGGAGTGCGCCGAGCGCCGGTAAAAGTGTGTTGGGCCCCAACTGGGAAAGCGCCGAGCGCCCAAAAAAGTGTGCTGGACCCAACTGGGAGTGCGCCGAGCGCCGAGAAAAGTGTGTTGCACCCAACTAGGAGTGCGGCGAGTGCCGAAAAAAGTGTGTTGGATCTAACTGGGAGTGCGCCGAGCGCCGAGAAAAGTGTGTTGCACCCAACTAGGAGTGCGGCGAGTGCCGAAAGTGTGTAGGACCCAGCTGGGAGTGCGCCGAGAAAAGTGTGTTGGACCCATCCGGGAGTGCGCCGAGAAAAGTGTCTTGGATGCAACTGGGAGTTCGCTGAGCGCCGGAGTAAGTGCACGGAACCCAACTGTTAGTGCGCCGACGCAGGAAAAAGTGTGTGGGATCGGATTGGGTTTCGAGGAACTATAGTAACTAAGTTCTTTTTGACAATGAGGATATCATTTTATGCGTCAAAATACACGCCTACAAGTACGCCGCGAAGCGGCGTGGGTGTGCACCTTGTAGCTAATATTAGCGATAAAACGGTTGGGATAGCGAAGCCGATAGACTCTTACAGCGTGTACTAGAACTCTCACCTCGTTGTAAGCTTCAAAAACCAGCCGAAGTGACCGCATTCGTATACTGACAAGGGAGGAACCCTTACACGCCGCTGCCCTTCCGAATGAAATAAGCCTTGCTAGGATCAGTTGTCAACGTAGAATTCGAATTTTCTTATTGTACCTGCGAAACGATTATCCGAACGGAGTTATATGTATTCTTAGCGCTTCACTCGAAGACGCATCATAACGTGTAATGCGTAAGTCCTCAACGCCTCCTGAGATACACCGATGTAATTTCTACACCAGGAATCATCCCATAGTGATCTGGTGTAGAATCGTCATTTCTGGTGAAGAAATCACATTGGGTATCGAAGGAGGCGACGAATACTCATGGATTACACGCTACGCTATGATGCGTCTACGAGTGGAGCGCGAAAATCGCATATACCTCCGTTTAGAGGAACGATTCGCAGCCGCAATGTGAAAACTCGAATTCTCCTTCGAAAATTGATGCCAGAAAGGCTTCTTTCATTTGGGATGGCCACTGCGCGTAATGATCCTTCCCTTGTGAGAAGACAGGGTTGAAAGCTCATGGGCGTGGCTGACGAAAATTTTCGACTAAAATTTAGTAGTTTTTACTCGTTTTTGACGCTTCCATCGGCGTGAGCGTTCTAGTACGAGGCCATACGGCCCATGTAGCGTAGATATCTCAACGTTTCCGAGCGTGTCTGCTGCCTTTAAAGGCACAGTACACCCTCACATATGAATTTCGAGATTTTCATGTAATTGTGTAGAAGACCCCTCCTGTATAACACGTGCCAGATGCGAGATCTCAATACCTCCAAATAAGCGAGATCTAAGCGACCACCACAGGCCCGATCCCCTTCGCTCACCACCACAGGCCCGACCCCCTAACAGATTTTTGGATTCGATAGCGGCTCAATGGATGGATGAATTCCAACAAGTCTTTGTTCTTCAGCCCATTATCGGACTGTTTCCTCATCTTGGCTTTCTCTCACGCAACGATTGCGAATGAAGAGAAATACAGACATGAGACAACTCGTCCACCAAATTTTCACCCTCAGAAACTACGCATCTTTGAAGAGCCATAACTCTGTTCGAAGGGGGTCGGTCTTGGACGATTCCAGAGATACCGCTGTGATCAGCGTGTGACTCTCTCCAAGATAAGCATAAAAACTGCAAAATAATTTTTTGGGTGTCCTGTGCCTTTAAAGGCAGTGTTCACGAGGAAAAAGTTTCCCTTTTTTTGGCTAAAACATAAGCTTTGGGTCCCTATAAGAAGATTAAGAACGGAAGTGCGACGAAAAACGGCCGGTAAGTGGGTGAAAATCTCGTGGGCCAGCCGACCCATTGGGCCACTCCGCCCACTTCCTATAACAGTTCCCCTGAATTTGTGGTTAAATGAGCGATGGTTTCCGATCAAAAGCCCCGTTCTTCCCTTCATTCTCAACGTCTCTCTTTACTCAGGTCAGCTCGCACACACCGGCTGCAAAAAACGGGAGTTACAAGCCTCGGACAACTCGTCCACAATGCTTCCCTAGCTGAATTTTGAGGAGCCGTAACTCCGTTTCCAGGGGGTCTTGTACTATTCCAGGGACATCATTGGAATCAGCATGGGACCGTTTTCAAGATAGGCGGAGAAACGGTAAAACGACCTTTATCGTGAACACTGCCTTCAAGGCTGTTGAAAGATTTCGTTGCAAGTGCAATCTCTGAAATGTTCTTCTTCATTAGAAGCACATCTACAAGGATCGAACTTTTTTACATTACCAAAACACCAACCAAGCATCATTTCCGTTTGGAAGTGGGAAAGAACAAGGATTGTTACGCGCATTGTCTACAACTTTCTTATACTCACTGTTCGACAGGAACGAGTGTGTTGAATAACAAATTTCTCGTAGAGCAAATACCGATTCTGGGCTATTTCGTAGTACTCAACGAGTTGGTCGAAGCTAATTTTACGACTCACTTCTTACTTTCCTCAACTTATAAAGTCGGGTTTTAGTACGTCGGAGGGCTTTCTAAAGAGGCAGCAGCGACCGTTTATCCATATCGTTTATCGTGCTGAATGCGCAGAAAGTTGATACGGATCTACCCCTCGTTCTGAGCAGGAGCTGCTGACAACGGCAGCATATGATGCCAACGTATGCTGGGGTTCTACCCCTTGTTATCGACAGCCTGTTCTGATTTGGGGTGACCACCCTTTTAAGCGGTGTTGGGTGTGATCCTTGTCACGGTCCGCAACAAGGACATCATTTTCTCGACGGTTCACAACGAGGGAGCATTTCTCAGAGTGGGCCATGAGGAACACTCTGAGAAATGCTCCCTCGTTGTGAACCGGCGTTCAAAATTAACGTCCTGAAAGTGACGCAGGGTCACCTTCTCGGACCGGCCTCAAACGGCCAAGTGTCCCCTCGGCGAGACTGGCCGCCTTATATACCTCACTGGGTTGATTTTTTTGCACCCGTCTGTCACTATTTCGGTGCGTATCGACAGGGTGGGACTCAGTTCATCGACCACCTCTTACGGCTGCCTGAGTGAGAGTGGCCGCCTTATATACCAGTCGCCATCGTATAAGGGGATGCTGCAAGGTTCACTCGTATCATACATATCAATGGAGGAGAGTGTCAGCTGACACTAGGAGAGGGATCTGCCGACGCATGCTGGGGTTCAACCCCTCCGGCCGATCTCGCGCGTGCCATGATAAACAAAGGGGTTCTGCCCCAGCACAAGCAGCAGCTCCTGCTGCTAGCAGTAGCTACAGCAGGGGTGCTGCTAATCTCTTTGTACCCGACTGCAACCTCTACTGTGCCGAAGCACCACCCCACGACTGTCTGAGTGCCTCAAGGAAGGACAATAGATCTTGTACATCGATTGAAAATCGGTAGGTCTGATGCCGTGTTTCCGTTTTAGAAGTCCATACATGTGCTTTTACTACATAGCCTCTTTTCAGATGTAGTTATAATAGAGGTGTACTTCCATAGGGATGAAAAATGGAAGCACACTTTCTAGCAAAATGAAATCTATTTGGCTCCTGTCTTTCAGTCCCCTCTTTTAATTTTTTACGGTGTGTATTCACATTCCCGAGAAAATGTGTTATATTGCTATGAGAACTTCAAAAGTATTCAGTCATGCAAGCTTGACTGATTGGAATCTTTTGCACGCTTCTATCAGAGGTGTACATCGATAGAGAGTGTACTTCTATTTTCCAACTCGCTTTCATAGTTGTACTTCCATTAGAGGTGCACGGGGACAACGCTCAAAAACAAGATAGAACGACTAATTACAGGTGTCGGCCGGCCCCCTGATTAACGAGATTTTTATTAATGCTTGTTTATCGGTCTTTTTTATTTTGCTGTTAAAGTAGTCAGTAGTCTCCAGAAGTGCTTAAAAATTAATTTAGAAGCAGAGTAAAAGTTGACAAAACAGGCCTATATAGAAGTCTTAATAATTGGGGGCGGGCGGACACCAAGAATAATCTTGTTTTCGAGCGTTTTTCCTCTAAATTTTCACCTAATTTCTCCTTTGTGTTGACCAGATCTACATTCTCATGAGTAGAGCACAACAAGCGTTTTCATCGCTAACCCTGCCTGTAGATTGGTGAATGTGATCGATAACGAACAGAAAACTAAGAATGCGATAAATTAGCATCAAAATCAAATGTTCATGTTAATAAGTAAGCTATCAGCATACAAATAGAGAGCAAGGTTGCGGAGACATGAATTTTTATATGCTTCAGGTGCAATTTTGAATAACATGCCGAAGAACTGAGGTGGAAATCAAGTCGAAAATCGGAAGAGAAGTCCCCCAAGTACCCAGGGTGAGGGATATAACAAGTCGGCGGTAGACTGTTTTGTTTGGAGGTATCCTTTTCGTTGATAGGAATCCGAAAGATGCATCGCCATATGAGATGAATTAGGCTCTTTAACTCCTAGCGCCGATTCAACTGCTTGAGCTGTTTTCTCGGTATCTTAGCTGAACAAACTGCAGGGAATAGAGCAGCTTTTTGCCCACTATATGTAAAGTGTGGGACATTTGTGAAGAATTCGGCTTTTCCAAACATCGTCAGTCACGAGTAATCGTGCTGGATGCATTTCGACCCCAAATTTCTGGCAATGCAGCACGGTCACCGGCTACGGGACCCCTCAAAAATACAGTTATGTGGCAATTCAATGTGGCGTAAACTCAGCGCTCCTTTTGCAAAGAAGAGAATATGTGATAGTTGAGAGAAAAGAGAAGTAAGCAGAGTAATTGAGAGCCGGTGCTTTTCAAACGATCTTCAAAAAAAATAAATTTTGAAGACCACAAAATGGTTTCAGCAACACAATGATATTTCAAGCATGATTTGTTACAGCCGGAAAGGGACAACGTTTCAGATTGTAGAGTTGAAAGGATTCACTAGGACTCAGCTTAAGAGCATTTCCTGAACCACTTTCGGAATAACTGTACTTACCCGTAACATGTTGTAGCCCAAGCCGAACACCTTGTGACGATTAATCGACGAATCTGCTTTTATAGCGCGAATTTAGCCGCTCGAGGTCATCAGCCGCGTTCCGAATGATCAGGGGGAAAGTTGGTCGGAACATTTGGGGAAGATTATGAAGGCAGATATACTGTTTTGTTCTGCTTGCTTTATTGTTCACAATGATCTGAAGGAGCTATAGGCTATGCTTTTTTCTCGAGCCTCACATCAGACGCGAGCATCGAGGGCGGAGTTCAAGAGCAGTATCAGATGACGAGCCTGTTTTTATAGTGTTTATTACGTTCTGCAACGTCTTCAAAAAGCCAGTTTCAATAATAATGGCTTCGAAGCCTTTACGAGGCGTTAAGTTTGTCGTTCTAAGGGATTGCACAAGCAAAGCAACTATGAATGATATGACCCTATAGATATGTCCCTTATAAGGTAGGGTCATTTAGCGGACTTGGCTATTCTAAGAGCATATACATTTCAGAACCATTTTCTACTTCAAAGCTGCGTACAGTTAGTCTTACGGATGTTCGGGTTCTTTTCTCCTAATATGGCTATAAGTGAGCAGCTGAACGAGATCTTCTAGGATTCTGAGCAAACTTGGCTCAGAACTACTAACGAGGCTTATTTGACTCGTTGAACACGGATTTAAGGCCAGTTTGTAGTCTTCGAAGAATTATGTTTGAGTCAGATCCTCATGAAGGATGGGCGGAACAAAAATATGAAATTTCGGAAACTGGTTTCCGGGTTTCGGAACAAAATTTTTTCTCAGGTTTCGGAAATCAGGTGCGAAACGCCTGAAAATGCATGGAAATGCGGTTTTCGGAACGCGAAACGCGGAAAAATTCAGGAATCATTTAATGTTTTCTTTCTCCCAGATCACCCGGCATTGCCAAAAATGAATGCCGAAAATGCGCGCAACTGCGGGTCTCGGAGCGAAACGCGAAACTCCGCTCATCCCTGATCCTCATACAGGGATGGTTCTGGAGGCGTTCAAAAACGCTTCAGACCTAACTTAAATTTCTCTCATAAGGGTATGCAGGTTGATGAGCCACTCACGAAACTCAGGTCTATTTTTCACTGAAATTCCGAGTTTATTCTGACTTGAACACATTTCTGTTTGGATTATTGAGAGTTTTTAACACGAATCTGATGTCGATTTATAGACTTTCCATAGATTACGTATCCTCTGGTTCCGAGCATGATTTACTCTGTTCCCTCGCGCGCTTGTGCGGAGCGAGGGTAGAGACAGCGAGAAATTGTGGGGAGAAGGAGACGCAGCGTACGCTCGCAGACGCACGCGACGAACGGAAATAAATCACATGCGGAAACAGAGGATAAGACTATTGTAGGTGTACGGTAGCTTGGTCCCTGTCTCAGCTTTGACTCAAATCTGCTCCATGGGGAACATTATGAATATTGATCACAAATACGAGGTCAATCAGACAATGCCCGAGACAAGAAGGTAGATTAGCCACTAAAATGGTAGGATATCTATCGTGACCCACGTCAGAATTTCAAACAACGGACCCACGATTCTTCATCAGCACACTAAATGATTCCCACGCAGTAGTTGGAAGTAAAATCCGGAACTAATCTTTTAAAATGCCCTAAAAATGGTTCGCTGAAATACCCCCTATTGTTAGAGGACGTTCGTGGAGCTCATGTTTAATAAAGACCCTGTGGTAAGAGACACGTTCGCTCTCCAAGCGGCTGATTCACCTTCGTTTTCTACTTGTTGGTCTCCTAACGTATGTATGCGGTAATCTTATCAGTTACCTTTTAGGTCACTAATTTTATGACAAGAGAGATCAGCTTCCGCTTGAAGGCTTCGTATAGGATAATCATTTTCGGTAACTTTTCGCAGTTAAATGATAGGCGAATAGGAATCTCGGCCTTCACTATCAGTGCCGACAGAACGGCAGAGCACGAGCCATTAGCGGCAAAAACGGTCGCAAGCAAACGCTCTGACCGTGAGGTCTCCAGGACGCCCAATCCCTTCAGACTGTATGTAAATACTGATAATTAAATCAAAGAAGATTTGTTAGGTCAGCTGGCTATAGGTACCATTCCTCCTTGGCTGTCGATTCTTCTCCTTTCAGGAATCTACTCAACCAAGTATGACCCTGTGTGGGTTTTGCACAGAAACACGATTTTCGCATTATTTTTGAATGCAGCATACACGCTCGTAAAAGTTGTCGAGGTAGCAACGAGATCTGAACCGTACGTCTGGCTCCACGAAGCTAACCCATTTGGAAGCGTCGAAAACGGGCCACAACAACTTTAAAAAAAGTAATAACTAGATCTTAGCCAGGGATGTGCTTAATTACATACGACTAATGACTAACGGATTTAACGACTAACAGGCTTTTGGGTAAGCGGACCCGAAATTCGTTAGAGGATCAATAGTCATTCACATCGCGCCCTAACCCAAGGATTACATCAGGATCGATACATAGTTCCTTGTTTGAGGTGGGTGTTAGAAAATAAAGAAACCCTTCAGCATTTATTATTTCTACTGACGCTGCTTCGCAGTTCTGGAACCCCCGCATTATGGCCACAACCGTACCTTGCGCAAGGTCCGGCGCAGAACTTGTACGTCTTCGTATCGGTCGCGCGACCTTATGGTAGACTCACTGCAATAGTTCCGACACTGACCGGCTCCAGCAAAAATGTTTCAGAGGGGATTAGCAGAGGTGATATGAGGACTAGGTTAAAAATCAGTGATCTCTGGTATTTATTCCTTTTCCATAACGATAATCTAATATTAGCACTGGTGTGCGGAGCAGTTTGGGAACGGAAAAACCGAAAACTTGTCGGTTCTTGGACAGAGGAATCTCGAAAAACCTAGAGCCGTTCTATTTTCCAAAATGCTTTTCTAGCGATCCCATATTTTTCCATCTCCCAGCAAATCAATATTCTAGAAAGTCGCCCTTAACCCTATTTAGGAAGCAGTTCTATAGAATCTGGGAATGCTCATACACTGGAGGGGGCTAGCGCAGCCCCCCAGGGGGCAACCGTCCGGGCACCGGCGCTAACCCCCCTCCCCCCCCAATCGGGGGGGGGGGGGGCGGGTCTACCGCCAAAGTGACAATTTGGCTTGATCGGAGCCCCCCCTGTCACTGCCCTGAAGCCCCCCTGACACTGCCCTGAGGTCCCCAGTCACTGCCTTGAAGCCCCCCCATCACTGCCCCGGAGCCATGACGTCACGGCTCCGGAGCAGTGACGTCACCCTCCCCCCGGGAAGCGTCTCCGCTTTCCTCCAAAAATATCCCTTTCTGACAGCGACTCGAAGTCGCCGTCCAGGGCCGGCCCTGTTGGGCCAAATGCGGCTCTCCATGAGGTGAGGCGCTTTTTATACCGGTCGAGCACGTGATAGATGCCTTCTCTGGCCTCTATTGTCGTAAACTACCTTCTACGACTTCTTCCCATCTTTTCCCTCTCTTCCTCTCTGGGGGGGGCAAGCGCCGGAGGAGAGCAGGGGCCTCCCCTGAAGCCCCTCTCGGGGAGGCCTGCGCTGTCGCTCCCCCAAGTCGAAAACGGGCTCTATTGTCCGGCGCTTGCCCCCCCCCCCCGCAGAGTCTGAGTAGGTATTTAATCAGCCATTCGAAACGCGTCGCGGCAGTCACTGTGCAGCCGACTGGAGTATCGCTAACGGTCTGCAATTACCGCTATGCAACCACCTACAACGGAAGGCCGCCTTCAGTTCAACCACTTTCAATGGGGGGAATACTTCGCTACACAAGACGTCTTATGCATTTCGTCATGGAATCGATAAGATCGAGCTGTGTCTGCAGGCCACAGCTGCGTACTGACGGGAACTGTATCCGGTCATTGAATGCTAAGGGGCGCCCTCCTCTGATTTCCATTCAGATAGTTGAGATATGGGATTTCTATAAAGTGGCCATGGGGCTCCTCAGCGGGTGAGATTTTCACTAAACCAACATAAACATATTTAGAAATATGAATGAAAACCCAATACTCGAGGGCGTGTGCTTATCAATTTCTGTCCGTCATCGGTGAGAAGAGCTCTTCGCTTTTTTTCAGTGCAAAATTTTTCGTTCTGCGCACTGTGACTCTATATGAGATCCACCAAATGGTGACAACCCGGAGAACATCATCGTTGCACTTACTGTTCTTTTCCCAGCGACGCCAGTTGAGCGCTCGCGTTGTTCCGAGCTTGTTCCCGTAGTGGGAAAGGTCGGTAGGGTAGGGTACTGATTTTTTCCGACCTTTCCCACTACGGGAACAAGCTCGGAGCAACGCGAGCGCTCAACTGGCGACGCTGGGAAAAGAACAGTAAGTGCAAGGATGATGTTCTCCGGGTTGTCACCATTTGGTGGATCTCATATAGAGTCACAGTGCGCAGAACGAAAAATTTTGCACTGAAAAAAAGCGAAGAGCTCTCCTCACCGAAGACGGACAGAAATTGATAAGCACACGCCCTCGAGTATTGGGTTTTCATTCATATTTCTAAATATGTTTATGTTGGTTTACAGCTCAAACTAGATTTTTAACGATGAATGTTTCGTGTGTTTAGTAGCTAGGAATGTTTTGAAAACATACATCTCTTCATGTCTTTCTTCTTTTTATATTCATAAGGGCTTTTTTCTGCCTCCATTGTACTTATTTTCAAAGCCTACATTTTCAACGGCCTGCGATTAACGACCAGGGACCAGTTTGAGTTTGGCTCGGATGAGCGACGAAGTTCTAACGAAATACAAAGTTTCTTCCCAGCTAATCCATGGTCCTAGCCCTGTAGTTGCCAACTCCTGCTGTAGTCGCTTCCCCAACCAGGAACACTTCAATTAACCGACCTCGATGAAGGAAACTACCAGTGAGAGAAATAGCGTTAGCACGTCGGAGTCGAAGCGAAGGATCGCCTGATTTGATAGAGAGTTCATACTTTCTTACAGTAAGCAATTCGGCCCTCATGAGTTAGTTGAATTAGCACTGGATATTTTCGGGCCAAGAAGAACGGTTTCCCACCACCCTACTTGTCTCTTCTCAGCGCAGATGTAGTTCAGCGTTCCAGACCTTCCAGAATTCGTGAAAAAAGCGGGAGCAGATGTTCTCATGTATGATGCCTTGAACATGTCTGTATGGGACACCAGATCTTCTGTTGTCCGTTGAGGTCTCGAAAAAAACTTTATCGTATACACTTTCGGCACATTTTTGGAATGGCGGATCCTTAATATGTGGTAGTTGAAAGACAGAAAATTCGCCGGCAAGACAGAAATTTTAGTCTGCCTCGCCGGCGATAAGGGCTCGATCCATCCCCGAGACTGTGAAAAATTTCCATATCACGATTTTCTCAATTTCCGACACCTCCTGATTCACAGACAACATATTTTCTCTGATCACAATGCTGTATTGCTTATATCTGTTGTGAATTCGTTGTTGTTGTTTTTTCTCAAGTGATTACAGTTTGATTGATTAGGGGTGTCGGCGGCGGGCAACGGTTATGCATCGCATGAGACAACTTTTACGTGCAGTCAACGGAGGAGGGACTAATCATTCATCTGATTCCAGCTATTTCCAGGGTTTTCTGCTTTTCAAATCTCCCTACTCTTTTATTCCGCTAAAGGTACGCTCCCACAAGTATTCTATCATGTAGTTGGGGCCGAAGGTTCAAGTTCAAGGATTCAGTCGCCTCAACTCAATTTGCTCCTAATTCGTTTAGACGTGTGCTCTTTGCTAACAGAAGTGCTATGGAAGCCACAACAAATTACAGCATACGTGAGATGGAAAATTAGGCGTAGGTGTCAGTGCTGGCGAGTAACCATAAGCAGTCACTGATACGGTCAAGGCTATATTACTAGGTCAAGATCGCTATGCTACCGCATTCAACATAAACAGAACTTCTCCGCAAAGAACTCCGCGCGTACAGTATCTTATGGCATGTTTCCCCTATGTGCACTCTTGAAATCTGTACTCTGGTTTGAAATATTAATGCTTTTTTCAGAAAGGTCGAGGTAGTAGTTTTGAAAAGATAATTTTCATCGGGCACCTCATAGAAAAAGTTTTTTTTCTTTCCATGTTTCCCCTGATAAGCATAGAATAGCGCGAAAGTATGCAAATGTTTATTTATTTATTCATTCTGGACGCGAAAACAAGTCCGCGTGAAAGCAGAACAGAAAACCCAAATAAAGGGGAATATGTGATTAAAGTCGGTCCAAATCAAACTCTCCGCCCATGCGGTCGGCGTTCGTGCAAGGCATTTTTCGAACGAGTCTTGTCACGGCTGCAAACAGCTGACTGGGATATTATTCATTCTCCGCAAAAATTCCTGCTCGTCTATCAACAGGTTCGAAAAATGCCTCGGCACCGTTTGCTCAAGACGAACGCTGATCGCATCGCCGGACAGTCTCACGCGAACGAACTTTATCAACAAGCTCATTTGACTTTGAACAAAAGACGTTCACGAAAGTCTGATACTTCGCAAGAGGGACCTAAAACCATTCTCAGACACTCCTTACCGCACACAGGATTCGGTCAGAAAGATCACGTCTTTAGCATCCTTTCATGATAACTCTCTTCAAACTAATTTTCTCAGATTGCGAAACAGTTTCAAGACTTTTATAAGAAGGGCTATCTGAGGCGCTAGTTATACTCCGGCGGGATGCTGCGAATTCACAAGACAACCGTCATTAATTCACAACCTCTTTGTGCTGAGGCACTAAAATATGAGCAGTTGGAACAGAAAAGCGCGGCGGGAGTCGCAGCTATAAATGCCGCGGCATTGCGTGTTGTATCGTTGCGGGACCTACCCTGCTGCAAATTTGCAAAATTCCACCATTTGATGGTTTTTCAAGCCTGAGTTCGCTAAAACATTGCAAAATGGTGTGAACAACAATGAGAGGCAGATTGGAACAATGGAGGCTTTTGCAATAAACTTTCTATAGAAGAGCAGAATACCGACAAAAGCAATTGAAACGCCTAAGGTTTTCCGGTCAGCAATATTGCGTCGTTGTACACAAGACATAAACTGTGAGTTAGAATCTAACCGTTACACGATCCAGTGGAAAAAAAATTCGTATCAGCCCAAAATCCGGTTATCCGAAATTTTTCGCTTCGGATTCAATGTATAGAAAAGATAATTCCTTCCTGAGAATCTTAGAAGATACAAAGAGAATTTTGCCGTTTCTATCGTGGAGGCATATAGCTCGCACTTAAATCTAGCTTGATGATGATGCGCTCAAGGGCATCGTCCACGAATATTTTCAAACTTGATTTCCTTGCATAGTATTGCAACATTGAAACCCCTTACCTAGGGGCTACCTACACGTGTGCGAAGTTTTGCACCTGGAACTACGGCCCGAGGAAGCGGCTCAAGACATAGAATAGAGTTTTTTGTTAGTTCTATGCAACTTTTGACCGCCTGCCTGATCATCAATGATCAACAAGCCATATGTTCCCAGAGCAGGGGAGTTTGGGCGCTGAACTCTGCACACGTATAACACTGTTACTGCAGAAAGTCTTTTCGTGGCAAAGATTCAAATACCGAAACTTCGCGGACGATGCTTTCAATAGGCTAGGCGATTGCGCTAGTTTGTCGGCGTGGAAATTTAGTGACTGTACATACATAGTCGAGATCATTCTAGGTTGGTATGTGGAAACTGTCAAGAAGATTGACGTTCATATCCAAATTGACGATGAAGTGATGGACCCGTTCGAGGCGGTCAGTATGTATGTAATTCCCTGGTGTAATCGGGATGACCCTTCTTAATGAAGTTCACAATTTATTAATTTCACAACTGATTCATAAACTATTACTAGTTGAGCAGACTTTTCCTCCGTTCACTGCTGTGAGCCAGCATGATGGTAACTGTGCGATCAGCGGTCTTTTTTCGTATCCTCAACAGCACCAATATTGATATTCTGAGGCGCCTGAAACCACATTTTGTAGAATTCTATATTGCAGAACCCGTGTGGAACGTCACGCAGGAAGCGCACTACATACGGTTATTCAAGGAACACTTGATCCCATCATAAGCTATTGCATACACACATATACATATATTATGTTAAATGCCTACTCAAACACCAGTAACAGGTTTAGAGACTTATTCTGTATGGTTTCTTCGTAAAATTAATTCCCGTAAATGGACGGAACCGCGGCGGTAGATTGCTGGTCGCGATCGAAAACCTAGGGTGGTAGTAATCTGCAATGTGGCCGCAAGTTAACTGCCGCTAAGCGGGTGGTTATCACACGGTCAGTGGGTGGCTGATCACCAGCTCGTATGGCAGCAAAAAAGGCTTGAGAGAAGTTTATTCTTCAACATTACTAACGAGAGTGGCTTGCTCTTGAGATTGGAAGTGGGAGAAGACGAAAACCTCGGCTTATAAATTACTCCTCCTGTTTTGAAATGAAAAATTTCGTGGTCACTGAGCAGTTTTTCAATGGAGATTCACTCTGCGGCGAACATATGCGAACACCGGTTGAAGATCTTCTGACAGACGGTGAGAAATATGTCTGCTGTGGAGAGACGAGGAACGGTCTCGCAAAAACTCCTATGGGGGACTTTTGCGAGCGGTTAAACAACTCGTTTTCCAGCTCTGTTATGTCAAAAATGCACGCTTTTGAAATATTCTTTTTCTCGCACTATGTAGACACTAAGAATACCAAGGTAAACATGAATAATGCGTTACCAATTTGTTGTTTGTAACTTAAGAATAGGTAAAAAGACGTAGTTTAGCCTTCTTTGGTGTTTATTAATCATTTCCTTTACAGATAATGTAGTACAAATAAGCAGCCGCGAGAAAATGTTCAATTTGAAGTTCTTTTTCCGTTTAATAGCCTCGGAATTGATGAAATTCCATCGTCTTCTCCGATTTCCACTTCTCCATATGTTGCCCTGCAACTATAATGATCCAGGGGATCAAATCGTTTGCTGTGGTCTCGAAAAACGTCAACGAACTGCTTCGAATTCAAGGTTAAAAAGAGACTGCGGATGCATCCGTCGCTTTTTACATGATTTAATGTGTAGTGGTTGGGTTGTTTCAAGTAACAGATACTTTACATTAAATTATAACGCTGATCCTTGTTACAGGAGTGGTTGGTTCACTGCCAAGCTGTGGCTGATTCGTGGCCAACCAACGGTCAAGAGCGCGTGGCTGACCCGCGTTGAAAGACAAGATTACTATCACCCCTACTGACCAACGTCTCACGGTCCGTCGCAAATAATCGCATGTCGTCACTTGTTAGAATGGATTAGGCGAATAACCTAGGTATATGTAAGCTAGCACTTGTTATAGCATGCACTCATGCAGTTCCTTTTCTCACAACAGCGTTTTTTTAATGTCACTTGATACCCGCCTTCAATAGCGTCTGCCAAAGGCATTAAAGGCAGTGTTCACGAAGAAAAAGTTGCACGTTTTTTTGGCTGAAACGTAAGCTTTGGGTCCCTCTAAGAAGATTAAGAACGGAAGTGCGACGAAAAACGGTCGGTAAGAGGGTGAAAATCTCGTGAGCCAGCCAACCCATTGAGCCACTCCGCCCACGTCCTATAACAGTTCCCCTGAATTCGTGGCTAAATGAGCGATGGTTTCCGATCAAAGGCCCCGTTCTTCCCTTGATTCTCAACTTCTCTCCTTACTCAGGTCAGCTCGCTCACATCGGCTGCGAAAAACGGGAGTTACAAGTCTCGGACAACTCGTCCACAATGCTTCCCTAGCTGAATTTTGAGGAGCCGTAACTCCGTTTCCAGGGGGTCTTGTACGGTTCCAGGGACATCATTGAAATCAGCATGGGACCGTTTTCGAGATAGGCGGAAAAACAGAAAAACGACTATTATCGTGAACACTGCCTTTAAAGGCACAGTCCAAGCTCAGGTACGGAATATGATATTTCCACTTAATTGTGAAGTAGACCCACCCTATATAACACCTGCCAAGTGCGAGCTCTCAATTCCTCCGAATAAGCGAGATGTAGGAGAGCCACCCTGGGGCTCCCTCATCCGTAAGCCTCTTTGGCACGCCATAATTCCGTTTCCAGGGGGTCCTGCACGATTCCAGCGGTATCGTTAGTATCAGCATGGGACCGTCTTCAAGAAAGGCAAAAAAACAGAAAAACGATCCTGAGGTTGGACTGTGTCTTTAAGAGTAATAGTGAGTTCACAACTGTACTGACAAAAGGGAGCTCTTCGTTTTCGGATCATACAATTCAGAAGCTATAACCTGCAACGCTGTGTTCTTTCTCGGTTTTTGAATCATGTCTTGAATGAAACAAAGTTGTTTCACTAAGCCTTACACATACAGTCCATAACCGAGTGAAACTCCCAACCGCAATTGCACACAATCTATGCTAGACGACTGAACATCAGATCGGGTTTAAAAGTTATTCGTGTTAGCCTGAGAAAAAGTTGTCATTCATATCCTTGCTGCCCCACAACCAACCAGTCTGAGACCTATGTATGCTCCAGTGAATCATAATTACGGGTTTTCTTCTGACGCGAATTTTCCCATCCATTTCTCTTTTCTATTTTTCCTTTCTATGTTCTACTATTTTCATGCAAAGCCAACTAATAAATCATTTGTATGCGAGCTTACCACTTCTAAAATCTTTGCTGGACAAATTCAACTCCTACCTGTTCACTGCAAAGTAAATGATTGGGTTCAATCCGTTGAGAATAATCCAGATGAGATTACTGAAAAAGTTCAGAAGCAGGGTTCGATCCCAGACGTCAACGAAGTTCCAGTATACGAATCCGAATAGATACACAAGGCAAACGAAGAAGTGCTGCGTTGTGAGAACCAATTCAGACCATTTAATAAAGCCTCTCTTCTGAAAAACGTCAACATCATACATAATAATAAACAGATAAGAGTTGACCGTTGACCGTTGACCGAAGAATGTGCGGGATCCAGTTAGGAGTGCGCCAAACGACGGGGGGGGGGAGTGTACGGGACCCAACTGGAAGTACGCCACGCGCTATGGAAAGTGTGCGGGACCCAAGTGGAGGTGCGCAGCGCGCTATGGAAAGTGTGCGGGACCCAACTGGAGATGCGTCACGCGCCATGGAAAGTGTGCGGGATCCAACTGGAAGTGTACCACACGCCCCAGAAAATGTGCGGCACCTGACTGAAAGTGCGCCACGCGCCGTGGAAAGTTTGTGGGACCCGACTGGAAGTGCACCACGCGCCGTGGGAAGTGTGCGGAACCCAACTGGAGGTGCTCGTCGCGCTAAGGAAAGTGTGCGGGACCCAACTGGAAGTACGCCACGCGCTATGGAAAGTGTTTGAGACCCAACTGGAAGCGCGCCACGCGCCGCGGAAAGTGTGCGGGACCCAACTGGAAGTACGCCACGCGCTATGGAAAGTGTGTGGGCCTGAGTAGGTTCTGAGAAACGACAATAATTAATTTCTTTGCAGAGCAGAGCGTAGCCACCTTCTTGACCTGCGTAGCATGCCAACTAAACTAAAATGTTGAAGCCTCATCGGAATTCTTTGAAAATTTATATTTATCATCCTGCCGAAAAGTAAACAACATTTTATTTTTTCCAGTCTCCATACCAACTTTGGTGTCAAAAAAAAACACATTTGGCGACCAATGCCGCTGCTCGTTTTAATTGGAAGGAGAGAACCGCAAATCGACATCAATCATTATGTTAAGCATATGGGTACCTCTTCCAGGAGTGAAAACAAACCTTGAAAAAAGTTTTTAAAATCTCAAGAAATATTGTAAAGGAATAATAGAAAATTTAGAAACTCCCATTATAAAAATCTGGCTGCTCTTGCATGAGGAAACCAGCACCTTAGAATGTACACAACACCAATGCATACTATTGAGCCGAAAATTGGAGCTCAAGAGCCTCAGTATGCAAAAAAAGCAACTGATAATCCTCCCGCACGTCAACGTCAGGCAACAAGTTGCAAAAAAATAATGTCAAAGGACTATTGGCAACGTCTCATAATCAGTGGGATGTTTGGCCTTCCCCTTGCTAAGTGGACTTGACATTGGACTGGTACTTGTGGCAGGACATTACTTATGACCTGGTCAAGCAGAACTTCACCTCTCACTAAGAAGCCAAAAATTATTAGGACTCAAGGGTTACCAGAAAAGAGGATTTTTCTCTATACAAAGCCGGTATGCTGCTTAAAAGGTAAGTATAAGGTCCACAAACGTTGCTAGCTTGTTGAAGTGAATGAAATGTCAAGAACATGCTTTCTTTTTGATCTGATCATGTCAATGCACTGATTTCCAAGGTTACCAGGTTGTTCAATAAGTTTTGTTGTTCGATAAGAAAAACCCAATTTTATTCTTCAAAATACACTCTATTATTCAGTATAATGTCCCTGAACATAGATGCTTTTGCTTCAACGATCCTTCAACCTGTGGATCCCATCCCTGAAGTGAGAATCCGGAAGGTCTGCAAAATACGCTCCAACAGTCGTTATGACCTCTTCTTTTGATGAAAAACGCTTGCCACGCATAACTTTTTGAGATCTCGAAACAAATGGAAGTCACTTAGGGCCAAATCTGGTGAATACGGTGGATGCTCCAACAATTCGAACTTTAATTCCTGAAGTTTAGCCATTGTCAAAATGCTCTTGTGGCACTTTGCATTGTCCTGATTAAAAAAGAATTCTTTTCTTCTGCAAACCGGGTCTCTTTTCACGAATTTTTTCCTACAACTAGTCCAAAAGGTTGCAGTAATATTCAGATTTAAATGTTTTACCAGTTTGCAAGTAATCCACAAACAAAATTTCTTTCACATCCCAAAAAACTGATGCCATAACCTTCTTGGCCGATTTCCGGACACGAACTCGTTTCGAAGCCGAACAACCAGGTTCACACCGCTCTTTAGCCTCTTGTTTTGATTCAGGATTACGGTTCTAGGCCCAAGTTTCATCCATAGTGATGAATCGACGCACAAAATCCGCTTTATCTTTTTTAAAACGCTTCAAATATTGCTGAGAAAGTCGCATTCGAATGTGATTTCTGATGTTGATGCGCTTTTTGGACGTCCTTCACGTGGATCACCTTCAAGGCTTGTACGACCACGTTTAAATTCAGCAACCCCATCTTTCTACTGTTCTAATTGTAGGTGAATAATCATTATACACTTTTAACAATCGTTCGGGAATTTCTTTTGGTGCTACACCTTCGAAAAATGAGAATTTTGTCACTGCACGATATTCAATTTTTTTCATTGCTGTGACACGGCGACACTAAATGGCTTGTAAACAACGAATGAATCGACAGATTGAAATGAAACTTCACATACGTTCATATGAAGAGTGTACCAACAAAACAAAAAAAAATCGGGTTAGTAGCAACGCCCTCTCTTATCAAACGACAAAACTTATCGAACAACCTGGTATGTTCATACGAAAACGCTCGGGTTAAAGTTTGTTCACGCTCCAAAGTTTTTTGTCAAATTTGAACCCGAGCAAGCACTATATTGTTGGCTAGCCCTCCTCTCGTAGAGCCTATTTAGCTCTTCAGATCACAGAGAACAAAACTCTGATAGAAGATATTAGAAAAGGCACCAAAGACGCGAAAACGCGCCTCCAAGCACCTTCTGACTAAATCGTATGTGCGGTAGTGTACCCTTCACTGAGACCGCATGGTCACTAATTGCTGGTCACAAGACCGAGTTTTTTTAGGTGTTTCAATTTTCTATGCCCACGGTCGACCAGTTTTTGACTTTTAGCCATGCCGTCTAATGATGTGCTCTAGCTGCTCATCATTAGATAAACTACCGCCCGTAGGATTTGATCAAAAGGCGCGCCGGGACTCGTTTTTGCGTACTCAGCATCCTTTTTGGACAATTTACTTCAAAATCGACTTTTTTCCGATCTGAAAGTTATCTAGGATTCAAATGAGGAGAGCCATCTAAGATACTAAGAAGATTGCGCTTCCTCGGATTCTGCGGATTAGGATGTGGGGACAAAAAAGTAGGTGTTTGGTGTTCAAAAAAGTTTTACAAAACTTCGCTTGGGTAATACTATGTATGACAGACCACTATGTGATTCCCAGACCGCTATACATAGCGCTGTGCAGCTGCACACTGTATTTGTATACTGTACGGCACACTAAAAATTCACCCAGGGTCTTCTGTTTGAAGTTGAGCCTTCGGAGACATCATTCCGCTGAATAGGCCTTCTCACCAAAGTCTTGAACAATTCTGCTGACCCAAACATATTTCGATTCGGAGGGAGTTATTGAAAAAGGACATTCAAGACGCTAAAATGCATCACCGCGTGCCTTCTGACCGAATTCTACACGCGGTAACGTAGCAATCAGAGCTGGGAATACGACTACGTTTCCAGAATTCAAGAACGTCTTCGTTCGAGAGAGTTAGAAGTATTGGACGTTTTTTTGCCAAGTTAGCCAAATGCTTCCCATTTTTACAAAACTTCGCTCGGATAACATTATGTATGACAGACCATGAAATGGGAATCGCCGTCCTAATGGAAAACGCGGGTACCGATGTATGATAGACTAAGCGATTGAGTGGCGTGGAACGGTAGCGAAATATATTGCTATCGAACCAGAGCCGCTGAAGTATTGGCTACCCCTTACTCACGCATCCGTACCGAAACCGAGCTAGACTAACCGATCATTTTTAAAGAGACCGTGTTTATACTCACGTCTACTATGTATTCGGCTGAACAGGAAAGAAGTGAAGCAAACCTTGGAATAGATATGGATCGCAATCACGGTGTATGCAGCAGCCGCCCACAGAATGTGAATTAGAATGCCATATGTTCCAAAGTAGTGCGATAGGCGAGAAAGTAACTGCAAGTGAAAACTTAGCTCCCCAAAAAATAAAAGCACCAAACACAGATCATCTTTAAAACGTGGAACTGTTAGTCACACCGCTCTCCCAAATGTCTGGCACTTGTTGCACTGATACTTTGCGTTCCTTATTGTTGGCGCCAACCCGGCGCACGTGTGTTATAACTTACGCGTACCGAGTTAGTGCTAACGCGCAGTGAGGAACACAAAGTATCGTGCCGACTTACCTTCAGATTGACATAGTTGATCGATGTGGAGTGGTTGTTCACGCAACATAGAAAAAAAGCAATGTGCTATTTTCGTCAATTTCACAGCTGATTTTCACGAAGGCCCTAGTTATACTTCAACAGGTAGAAGGGCAGCAAGAACATTGCTTCGGGACCATTGAGGGACGTCTGCAGTTTCGCGCGTAGACGCAAAACTGCAGTGAGCTTCAACGTTTAAAAAATTATCACATTGAAAAGGACCATGTTCACAAGAGGATAAAAGATTAAATCACAGATAGTCTTCAAGAAACTCCCATGATCGGCGACCCTTCACTGCCGCGAAGCGGGCGAGCCAAATGCTCGTGGGTGGCAAGAGCCTGCTCATCATGAGTTCGCCAGGCACTCGCCAAAATACGTCGCTGAGGTCTCCAAGCTTTCGTCGCTGGTGAGAGGGTGCGCGCTCTTGTACGGAGGTCGGATTCATCATTGCGATAACCCTGGGTTTGCCGATCTGGATTGGGTTTAGCTCGGGAACTGACGCGGCAACGCTCGCCCATATTGACAACCCCAGACTTAGTTCAATGATGAATGTGGCCTCGGTTTTGCTTTCCCACAAAGCCCTCATAAACTGTTGTTTCCGTCCTCATCCACTCCGTAGACTCCTCTTACCCCACATCCCAGTGTCTCCTACTCCTGCAACCCCCGCCCCCTCCCCCCACACCCACCCCCAACCCACCCTAGTCTTCCACCCCAACTTCTACTTCTATATCATCAATTTCGCCGCCATAGCGGCAGTAAAACCGCGTTTTACCGTATCGGCATCAGTTTTGTGCGGAAATCCATTGTCGATCAGGGCATTCTACCATCATTATCACGTGCAAAGGAGTCAGCTTTCAATATTCATCTAATTTCTTAGCATTCCAAAGTAGTGGTTTCCCGTAGCTTAAAAAGCTGCATTTGCCGCCGCCGCAAAAGCATGAAAAGCGAGTAGGTGGACAATGACTGACAAAGCTATAAGATATCTGATATTGGGAGAAATTTTCTTTTTCATTAATGAATCTTGGGAGGACTATGAAATATTCTAGTGGCCCCGCTGTGGCGGGACGCGAGGGTCAAAAAGTGTTCCTAGTAACCTTTCCGCCAGAGTTAAGAGCTCTGGCGGGAGGGCGGTGAGGACTTTTTATAGTCCCCTAGAAATATCAAAACAGGCAATCTGATGCGAACGTGATGGAATTCAATTAGTTCTCCGTGGCATTTTCATTACCAGCATAATTGCGTTTATTCAAATTCCTAATAAATGCAGACATTTGAATGTTAACCCAGACTAGTATTGTGATAGTTTGTAATTTAATTGATATCCTCTACTATCACATATAATCAAGTGAAAGCAGTGCAACATTGCCCATAAATGATTTCTCGAGTATAAAAACCAAATAAATTGTGGAGATGGGAGGCTACATAGTATAGTTGTACAATTTCGAAAAAAATGTCGAACGAACGAAAATCGAAACAAATCGAAATTTCGATTTTTTTCGAAATTTCGTATTTTTTTCGAAACTCGTCGAAAATTTCGAAATTTTTTCGAAATTTGTCAAAAATTTCGAAATTTTTTTCGAAATTTGTTCGAAAAAATTCCGAACGAACGAATTTCGAAAAATCGGATTTCGGACGAACGAAAATTGAAAAATTTTCGTTCGAAAAAATTTCTAACGAACGAAAATCGAAAAATTTTCGTTCGAAAAAATTTCGAACGAACGAAAATCGAAATTTTTTCGTTCGAAAAAATTTCGAACGAACGAAAATCGAAATTTTTTCGTTCGAAAAAATTTCGAACGAACGAAATTTGAAAAAATTTCGTTCGACGAAACGAAAACGAACGAAAAAAATTTCGAAAAATCTTTCGAAAATTTTTCGGAAACTTCGTTCGTGTACAACTATACTACATAGGTTACCTTGACATCTTGTTTGGGATAATACCACTGCAGAGATGTTACGTCGAAACAGTAGCTGGAGTAAGGTGTGAGTTTCATTACCCAGGCAACGATGAAAATCATGAATGCTGTGAAATACATCAACTGAAACAGATTTTCGTTTGGAATATTGAGTGCCTGCGCTAACAAAATACATCGCTTCGAGGAATGAGTTGCTCTCAAGGTAATAGTGGACATGGGTACCTTAACGTTGAGTTTCCCGAACACAACACCACAGTAAGATGTGTAGACGACTGACACGAAGCGGTTCATTGTTGTGATCATTGACAGGAAGAGCATAGCAAACCATAAGGCATATAGAGTTGAACCGAAAAACTGCAAATAAATCAATAATAATAAATCATTAAACGAAAACAACTGAAAAGACTCGAATATTTCGCAAACCTTATTCACATAAAAGGTGATAAAATTACACTGAAACATGGTCATTATGCCTGAAACGTCGTGCACAATCAGCTGGCCAACATCTGTGATTCCGGTCCAGAACATGATTTGATAGCTCAGCACGTATTTGAATTCTTGCCTTCGAATGAAAATCTATAAAAAGCAAATGGAAGTAAGCAGCAGTAGACAACGTTTGAGAAGCTGCCTGTAAGCTTTCAAGAACGGTTGGTATAACAAAGCTGGTTATCAAACTAGTACGGCCTGTACCAGCACGTTTACGCCCTCATCTTTCACCCCTCCCAACCTCATAACCTTACTTTTTTGACGCGCCGAAGCTTACCGGTGTGGTCTACCGGGCTTATTCACGAAATTGAGCTTGCAAAATATAAAGCGATTTGCAACGCGAACGTTGCCTTTATCTCAGCAGTCAGTTCGAGGATGCTTGTATCAAGGAGGCGGGTTTTGCAAAGAAGAAGGTGGGTTCCGCGTTTCTGAAGACTCACAAAGACTAAGACATGCTCACGTATAGCCTAGCTCCCTCATTTCGAGCCGGTCGAAGCAAAGATTATCGGGGTTATGATGTCAAAATCTCTTCATCACTGTTCCATTTTGCTATGACCGACCGCTCCGCTGCTTGCTCCGCCGGGACTCATACATACGTGCAAGCTAGACTTTATGTGCATAATGCTTTTGAAGCATAACCAGGATCACTTCATTTCGTTGCGAACTTTGCGTGATTCCATCGAATGCGTGTGCGCGTACACTGCTCTTTTTCTCCCCTCCACTCCCTAAATGTCCCCTTCCCTCTCTGCACACGCAAGCAAAGGAATTTAAAAAATTTTGCTCGAAGCAGTGTACATATGGACAGTCGACGCGGAACTGTTGCTCAGTTGATTTCATTTGGTCGAAGAAAAAGACGCACAGACAGAAGCAAGCGCTCGTCACGTGTGTCACCAGGAACGTGACTGAAACGGCTTGGTGGCTGATCTACTGCTAGGTGGGCTGTACATAGAGGATGAGCTCCGCATGTGTAATCTCGTAGGGACGTATTATGCTGGACTGACGAGCAGTCAAGCATAAACGACAGCGTTCACGATAATTTTCAATTTTGAGATTATTTGCTAAAACGATTAACTGGTCCCCGGGCAGAGCTGAAATGATCGAAGAAAGGGGAGAACGCACCAGAAGCAATGTCTGTCCGGATGAGACTGCCCACCCTCGCGGTCGGCGTGCGTGTGGCGCGGCCGTATCGAATGCAGTTATTCGAACGAGCCCTCTTACGTTTATGAACAGCTGACTTGGATATTATTCAATATTCGCTTAATAATCCTTCTGATCGTTTCGAAGGTCCGATAAAGGCCTAAGTTACGGCAGCTTGACATGCATACCTACCGCGTGGACGGACTGTGTCATTCGGACACACTTTACACGGAATGCTTTACCTTCACCCTGCTCCCACACTCTTAGTGGAACTGTTTGTATGGACGACGAAATCTTTTGTGAACCCGTTCCTCTGAATTCCATACTCTCTGTTGCTCCGTTCTTTGCTATGGACTTTGTCTTTCGGTGGAATTCGTGAACACGTGCTTTTGGGATAGGCTTGAAGGCGTCGGCATCTTCGATGATTACCCGGCAGAAGCGGCCGGATGCCGTAGAAAGTGTGCGGAACCCCAGTGGGAGTGAGCCGGACACCGTAGAAAGCGGGCGGGGCCCAAGCGGGAGTACACCGGACGCCTTAAAAATGGCTGTTGCTAACCTATCGTACCTCAAGCCAAGCAAACTAATAGGCTTGGGAAGGTGAGACACTGCTCGTGTACGAGTCCTTCTGTCCTCACGCGCAAATCATAAACAACATTGACGTCTTTACTTCAAAACAACCAAACACGTTGATGAGTTGGACCCGTAGACTTTAGATGGGAAGCTAATCACGAATATGAAATCCGCTCCCGATTTTCTGTTGGATCACGGTATTGTGCAGTATTTAAACGATATTTTGCCCACAGTAACGTACTTAATTCGCTGAAAAACCTCCCTTTTGGCCATTAGAGAAATTTCAGCTGCTTGTGCGCCCTTGATGTTGGGGAATTCAACTTATACGTCTAGATATGTGAATTCCATTAAAAAATTGTTAATTGAACGAAACCCCTTTATAGACCGAAATGGATGTGTCCGCCAAGTATGATTTCCGTATTATATTTAGTCTGGCGCATCGATTGGGCGACTGACCGTGCGGTGTTGGCGGCATCACCGACCATCGGAGTTGCGATCGTGCGCGGCGCTCTATAGCCGCAGACAATCACCAGACTAAATTGATTACGTGGAAGCTACGCCAGACTGACCCTCTGTCTTTTCTTGGGAAAGTATGGGAAAGTATATTTTGCGAAAGGGAACTCTCAACCACGACATCCTTGTCGGAACGAAATTCAAGAGACAACAGGCAGATCAAAGACAATCACTGCCAGAATTTGGCTAAAATGCACATTTCTGACGGTATCGAAATGCTAATGTGAAGAAGAACACCAGGCGAGATTGGCCCCCCAGAGTTATGCAGCAACCGATTGTAGGGTTCTTGGACCTAAGCTTTTTCGAACAAGGACAGGCAGCAGCTGACAACTCAGCTCGAGGATAATCGTGCTAGGACCAACAGTTTTCGTGGTTTTATGATTTCGCTAGCACTGCCTTTCGTCACCGTAGTCTGCAACTTCAGATGGGAATTTCACTGCGATGTCAACAGTAAAGTTCGTCCGAACGAGACTGTCCGCCCACGCGGTCTGCGTGCGTGTCGAGCTGCCGTCGTGAAGGCACTTCTCTGACTTGTAAATCGATTAGCAGGACTATCAGACGAATAAAAATAATATGAAAGTCAGCCGCTTGCAGCCGTGGGAGGACTCGTCCAAAAAATGCCTTCACAACGGCCTTCACAACGCCAACCGCGTGGGCGGACAGTCTCATTCGGACAGACCTTATACACATCAACACTAACAATGAGACGGTGATCCCGCGCCTGCACTTTTCGTTATAATTTTGCGACTCCAACTCCACAGCTCCTTACGCATTAAAGGCAGTGTTCACGATAAAAACGACTTTTGAGCTCTCCTGTGGAGAATGTAGATTTGGAAACCACAAAAGTAAAAATGAGTGAAAAAAAACGGAAATTCGCCGAAAAAACGCTCGAAAACATGGTATGAGGGCTAATTAAGGGTGTCGTCCGGCCCCCTAATTAACGCTATTTTCATTAATGCTTGCTTATCCGCCATTTATTTTGCTGTTAAAGTAATCAGTAGTCTCCAGTGAAGTTCATAAATCCCTTTAGAGGCAAAATAAAAGTGGGCAAAACAGGTTTTTACACAAATCTCGATAATTGGGGGCGGGAGGGCACCAAGCCATAACTTGCTCCTGAGCGTTTTTTCTCCAGTTTTTTTCTTATTTTCAAATTTGTGATGGCCAGATCTACCATTCCATAGGGTTAGCACAACAACCGATTTTATCGAGAACCCTGCCTTTGAGCTCCAATGCCCCATACTTGCCTTTAAGCTCCAATTTCCCATACTGCTACTATGGATTCGCGGTTTTATCGTTGATGAAGAAGGTGACTAGAAACAGTGGAATCGCCCTTCGAAATTCAAGCGTAAACTTTCAAAATTAAGACAGGTAGAGATGAGCATATGTTTTAATTCTGAACAGCCAAAAACTCACATGTAGAACCATTATGTACATAGCTATGAATACCGTAGAGACTAAGCATGTCAAGAAACCTCCAAGTACTGCTGTAAACATCTGAAAGAGTTACACCTGGAACCAGACATTAATTTTTCTGACTTCAACCACAAAGATGATGGACGTTTCCTGTGCAATGAGGAATTGGAGCTGCATCTGTAGCCGCGCCCGGTATGTGCATGAACAGCTCAAGAGGGGAAGAAGGAAACGAACCCAGGCCTGCATAAGGGGGGAGGAGGGAGGTTCTCATAATAAAAAACAATCTTAATGAGTAAAAATGCTGAGTACAGACAATGGGAGACATCTCATCTCTCCGCTCATGCATAGAGTTCGTTTTCGTACACACTGATAGGAGCCGGTACGAAGACGAATAGTGGACTGACTATGAGAGAGGAATATTTCTAGACTTAGATGATGCGACCCTTCAATCTGGATATAAGGATTAAGAAGCAAATCTTCTAGAGGCAAGTCGACCCAGACGCTCAAATTTACAAAAGTGCGAATGCTACAAGTAGACGATGCACAGTGCTTGTGAAAACTATAAAGGCACCATAATTTTCTTGAAATTCTCACGCTTTCGGTATTTGAGTACCCTCCGCTCTTGTGCTTTGCCACAATCATGACTTAAAGGCAGTGTTCACGATGAATATCGCACTCGAGTTCGACCCAAAAATGGGATTGTTTGGTCGTGAGGTAACTAATGGTGAAGAAACAGGGAAGAAAAAAGTTCAGAATAAGTCAAAATAACGGTTTCTAAATTCAGGGCGTGGACGAGAATCATGGGCCCTGCTGATTTCGGCAAGCGCGCGCTAATCCTGAAATCTGCGCGAATCGATAATGCTAACTGCGGCAGAGTTGCTTGGCAATTTGCCATCGAAACGTGTGCGGCGCCACAAGCTCGTCCGATTGGGGGCGGATCGGGATAGGTAGGCGCACCGGGAGAGCCTTCGAAGCCGTTTGTATTTATTTCTGGCCAGTTTTCGTTGCTTTCTTCGACCCTATCCTCTACAGCACCTGCCAACTTAGTGTTTCATACCGAGACCTCGAGAGCGAGATTTATCGCGAACACTGCCTTCAACTTTTGGCTTCTTTTACGAATATTTTCTAAGAACGTGTTTCCGATTTCTTTTTGTTTTAAAACTATAGAGGCACTGAAGAAATAGTTGTAACCTTGGCGGTATCGCCAGTGTTGCAAACGGCTACATAATCGAGGTGTTCCACCAGTTGAATTCTTACACTGTATGCTACCAAGCTGCGTATTGGACTAAGAGTTCTAGAGAGTACCGAGAATGCTAATCTCATGATGAAAACGGCTGCTCATGATGAAAACGGCTGATAAGTGGACAACTGTACAACAGCACGATTAGCCTCGCGCAAATTCGCACCGATTTCTAGCCGGATTTGTCCAGCGCGTCCATCCAAAGATGAAGCGAACAGACTGAAAACATTGCCGGAAGTGAAAGGAGGAGGTCTACATTTCCGAAAGAAATACCAAAATACCTAGCTTAGGTGCCCTCTACAAAAAAGGATCATTGCGACAAAACTGGTGGGGTCGTCAATCTGGAACCTGCTCTCATCCTAGTCATTACTATTGCGCATTTTTCAATTTAGTTATAACGTTGACGCCCTTCATGACTTTCTCACTTCTGACGTCATTTGAAAAAGGTACTGTTCCTCTCCCGGCGTCGCATTTCGGTTAGATGCTCAATCACGGCTTGCACTGCCGATTACCTCTATGGCGTGATCTTGTACACTCTCACAGAGGGTTCGATTGGTGCAGTATCTGAGTATCTTAACAAAGTATGTCGGTCCTCACTTGTGCCGTCACTGAAGTCGGGAGTGGATGATATTGCTGTTTTCCATGTGAGCCCCTCCCATTTTCTCTAGTTTCCAGCCCATATTATTTCACTTCTCGGCGAAGCGGCACATACTCAAGACAACAATTCCATTGAAAGTATCTGAAGTGGGCTAGTCAGAGAGATTTCTCCAGGTGAGAAGCACCACAGGAAACTCGAATTAACTCAGAAGAACAATTCTTGATCAGGGTTGGGCTCATGCTGTGATGATCACAGTGGGGGGGGGGCTCAGATCCGGGCATCAGGACGAGGGAGGGGCCGCACCTCGCTGGTCATCAGGCAAAACAAACTGCTATTCTCGTGAAAACGCTCGTAAAAACGAATAGATCAAAATTGCAACGAAAAAAATAATTGTAAAATGTGTTCAAAATATAAAAATAGTCTTAATATATTCACAAAATCACCAAATTTCGCCAATTTTTTATTGATCACACTCACGAATCACATGGGAAGGCAAAAAAATTCTATATAGATTAGGGAGGGCCGCGAAAATTCCGCGGGCTGCAGAAGAGGGGCCGCACCTCTCACCGACAGATCACAGCGCCATGTCTCACCCTGTTCTTGATCCTACTCAGATAATCGTGGGGAAGTTCCCGAGAACGACAGCTGAACTTCCCTCGAAACAATTGGTGAACTTCCCCCGAATTGGGAGGATGCGAAGGGGACCTCTCGACAGCACAGTAATGGGTGAAGTTCCCACAGCAGGAGCTCTCTTGTTCTCCCGACTGCAGGTCTTCCCGCGACCTTCCGACTGCAGATCTTCCCATTGTTCAGTGATTGATCAAAGAATCAGCTCGCTAGAACTCGCTGTTTTCGACAATCTCCTGTTCCTGAAAAACTGTAATCGGTCCAAAAATATTCACCTCTGACTGAAGGTTATAGAGAAGCTAACTAGCTCCTCTGAAATCCAGACAGAGATGCCTTACGTAGTCCTTGAGTGGCAGATCTACCCCCTCAACTTGCGAAATGCGAGACCACCTCGCGACTAGCTCGTCTGCATCATCGTATACGCTGCGGCTTTGTTTTCGCGTTCATCATGTTCGGGGGGAGGCCATGGGAACAACCGTGAAGCGAACTTCCCTTGTTCTCCCCCCGAGTTGACTGTTTCCAACGCCTTATCGTTGTGTATAATTCGAGGGGAGAGGGGCGAGACGTACCCCTCCGGGGGGGACGTCTCGCTCCTCTCCCCTCGACAAAGTGATAACGAACAAATCAGGTCTATTGTCCTCGGGAACTTCCTCACAAATATCTGAGTACATGAACAGAATCGAGCGAAGGCTGATATGGGAGTTGTGTAGTTATATGTGCAACCTCGTTTTCAAAGTAGATTGTCACGATGATCACCTATTCAAAGTTCTATGTACTAGCGTATAGACAAGTGCCTCCATGGTTTTGAAACAGCGGAAAAAGAAAGAAAAACAAGAAAGTTGCTAAAACAATTCTTGCGGAGGAATCCGTTTTGGGCAAGTGCATGCGGAAAGAAAACTCGATAGATACAGTTCAACTCCGCACTGCCGTTCAGTCCGCAAAGTGAGCGCTGATTGCGAAAGAGTGCTGCGGCGCTGTCGCGTGTATCCTCAGACACGGATGTGGGATGACCCGGGCGGTGAGATCACCCGGGTACCAAAGGCGAAAAACGCCCGGGTGATCCCACATCCATGTCTGAGGAAACTCGCAACCGCGCCGCAGCACGCTTTCGCTATCAGCGCGCACTTTGCGGACTGAACGGCAATGCGGAGTTGAACTGTATGCAGGAAGGTACCCGCAACAATCGAGCGGTTTAGCTACTAAGAAAATGAGGTGCTCTAATAGTTATGAAGGGCGTGCTATATACAATTAGGAGATGCAGAGAGCGAGTGAAATAGAGCAGGGGAGTTGAGTACGTGACTCAAAGCCTTATTTTTGGCTTGCATGTCCATACAGTGATTGTCTAAATTGTTTTGCAGCGTGAACGGTCTTTGTGAACCCTAAAATCTCGAAGGGCTAAATGTCACTAAACAACGCAACGTTCCAATTAGCCACCTAAATAACTTTTCAGAGCAAGCGCCTATTCGTAGAATAGAAACCGAATGAACTCATGCTTTGACGTAACTTGACGATTGTGATGGAGGAAAAGGCAATTCATCGAAGGGCGAGTAACACTCCCAAAGACCTTTAGAATACACGAACACAGCATTTCCCACAGTGAGATTCTCGCGGTAGCAATTACGTGATCTATATTGGTGAAAAGTTAATTTCAGAGTCTTGCCAGGAAGGTGCACAAGGAGACTCCATGAAAGGGGACAGGGAAGGGGACGATTAGAACTAAGCGGTAATAGTTTTGAGAAAATTCGCATTATACTCCCCGAACTAATCCTATATATTTACATCTAGATCTGCTCCATGCTGCAGCCCACCATTTTCTCGGCATCACCTTGGAGAAATTTGGATCCACTAGTGCCAATAGTAGTTTGGTGGAGCATGTCTCGTACTAATTATTTAGGTAGCACTGAGTCGCGCAAGCGGTCTGTGTGGTGTGGCGACTTATGTCTTCCAACAACGAAACAAGTGCAACACCCTTTATTTACAGCGGGTCTTGCAGCCACGGACTTATTTTCTCCTTGACGACGAATCTTCTTCAGCTGCTGTTGGCGTCGGCGTTGAAGTCTTCAGTGGCTTTGCTGGTCGGCTGCTTCTGAAGAGAGGCGTTGGTAGCCCAGTTGGCAGAATGAATCCTACTGGCATTTTCGTGCTCTTTTATAGCCTGAGAAATTATTATCAGAGTCGACTTACCAAAGCAAACAAAAAATGACGAAAACAGGGTGTTGATAATGGCCATTTCAATCAGGCACGATCTGAAAGAGATGTATATCTTCACAACTCCCAGGGGTCTGGAAGAGTGGTACCTTCACTCTTTTTGAACTTACAGTGGTATTTTGATCGTTTGTTCGGGTGATAGTGGGCCATATTTCTTGGCTCTGCTGCCATTTCCGTGCGGGGTTTTTTCCGGTGGTTCGATTCCACTGGTACCGCATTCGGCGCAGGCCATGATAGTGTACAGTACTTCCTAACTTTTTCGAACCACGTTTTGAGTATGAATCTTCCGATGTTTCCATTATCATCGTAGGGGTCGCTACCCAAACATCTTGTGGGGTGATCCCATCGCCGTGGTCCAGCATCATCTCCTAACCATCTAATGGAGAGGATTGGTTCCATTGCGCTTCGGATGATTGCTACGTTTTCCGCAGTTTTGTTCCACATGATGGTTTTCTCCTTTGAGTATTCTTCTCTCGGAGCCATGCCCATGATCAAGTTAACATCGCTTGTCCTCATGCTTTCAAGCCAAGGCCGCAAAATTTGATACGTTCTTTCTCCAAGTGAAAATTATTTTCCCACAATGAACAGGACATCACTTCCACTATCCGGAGGTACAAGCCAGTCGGGATCGTAGACAACTACCTCGATCTCTTCTGCTAACCATCTTTTTATGTGTTCCATGCTTTTGGGCACAAACAGAACTTTTGCTCTTACCGGGCAAGTCCATGGCCCATTCCAGTTTTTTCCTTTGATTGAGGTCATGGCGGTTTGGAAGATCTTGCTCAATCTCATACTCTCTCCGTCCACTTGTATACTTTCATGATAGAAGTCGCTTGGTTCCAGCCCCTCTTCAGAGAGCCGAAAGTGGAGACAATTCTCTCGGAAGTACAGCAGGGCAACCGCAAAAGCTTCCGCTCCAAAACAGTTTGCTTTTCTTGCCATGTCCACCAGCTTTTCTCTCTCTGATCTGATTTTCTTGTATCCAGATTTCTATGAGTTGAGCCAGACGGAACACGTTATCGAATCTTATCATTGACACTCACTCACTCACTCATCCCATTAGCTGGCGGCTGGCGGAGCGGGATGACCTCTCAACCAGTACAGTGCTGTAGGTGCCATAGGAGCGGGTGTGGCCTGAACGATACGTTTCCATTCAGAACGATTAGCCGTAACTATTTTAGCATTAACGACACTGCACCGTTGAGGTTTCAGATCAGCTTCGACTTGCTTCAACCACGTCTTCTTCGGGACTGTTCTCTCGACCTTCCACAGTGTTGGGCGCTCTCTCCATTACAAGCTGTGCGGTAGTTGGCTGGCTTCCATTCTGCATAAGTGCCCAAACCAACGCAACCTCCTCGTCCGGATTTGTTCTCCGATCGTCGGTTGATGGTCGCAGCTGTCTCGAATAATGTCGTTGCGAACGCGATCTCTTAACGTCGTTCCGAGAATTTGACGCAAACACCGCATTTGGAAAACTTCCAGCTTGCGCAGATCCGACTTGAGCAAGGTCCTCGACTCCGAGCCGTACAGTAGAATCGGCATTAAAAGTGATCGAAAGATCCGTATCTCGGTCTTGATTGATACGTTGCCCTTTTTCCTCAGACACCAACCTAGTGAAGCAAAAGCAACACACGCCTGGCCGATCCTGCATTGTATCTCTGTTGCGGCCACCACCTTGCGCTGTTGCACTACGGATCCTAGGTACTTGAACTCCTCGACTTGTAGGAGCTCAGCCTCTTCTAAGATCACAGAAGCACGTGAACCGTCTGACGTCATGACTTTAGTCTTGCCCTTATTTATCCGTAGACCGTACGATTCCGCGATTTCCGCTATATCCTTCATCAAACCCGTAGCTTGCATATCAGTATCAGTGAACACAGCGCTGTCGTCCGCGAACATCAAGTCCGTGACTAACTCGTTATCGCCATACTGGACTCCTCTTCTATCTTTGAAGGCCTTCCTCATTATGGCGTCGACCACAATGTTGAAGAGCAGTGGCGAAATTAGATCCCCTTGCCGTACTCCTGCATTGACCGCGAATTCTTCAGACAGCTTGTCCCCGACGCGGGCGCAGCTAGTTGAACCGTTGTATGTTCCCTGCAGGAGCTTCACAATTTTTCCCGGCACGTGTTCGCACTCCAATGTTCTCCATAAGGCAGGCTAGTGTACGCAGTCAAAGGCCGACTTGAAGTCGATGAAGGTGATAACAACCCGCTTTCCACAGCGGATCCTTTCCTCCATAAGTTGACGAAGTGCGAATATTTGATCAGCGCAGCCTCGACCAGGACGAAATCTTGCCTGTTCCTTGCGACTGGTATGCTCCCGATGGCGTTGAAGTCTGCACTGGATTATCTTCATGAAGACTTTGCAAACGATTGATAACCGACTGATTCCGCGATAGTTTTTACAGTCCCTGGGCCCGTAGCAATCCCGTCGAAAGGTGGGAGCTCATAGCTGCCTCCCCGCGCGAGGTGGTGGCTTACATCGCAGGCAAAAGAACTGGTGGCCGCCCTATCCTGATGCACGTGTGCGTGCTGAGGTGGTGACTTCGCTCGCAGCCGAATGTCACCCACCTCGGCACGCAGCCATGGACCTGAGGTCTAAAGGGGAGCCACGAGCTGCGAGTTGAAAGTGGAAATAGCGCGCATATTGCAGAGGCGCCTAGGGAGGGAGCCAAGTCTTGGGTCGTGCATGACCGAGGTGGTGGCGGCGCGGGGAAGAGAACACGATCGCTTGATCTTGCTGACGACGTTTGACCATCTCCGTTGATGTTCAAGTAAAATTCTGAGTTTTGGGCCGATCATGGGGGGGGTTCCAAATTCCACGCAGTGGCTGTGTATCGGGCATTGAAATGCCCCTAACACCTCCCCTAACATGTGATAAATCTTGGAGACAAAGTCTTTATGAAGCCTACAACAACGGAAAACAGTGAGCCGTTTATTGCTGCAAATGATGTTGGCCGTCTTTCATAATCAATCGCTCCTCATCAGCTGTTAATTTTTCGCGGGCGCTAATTGTTTCCTATTATTATTATTTCTGTTTCTGACCACTCAGGATGGCTACTTTTTTCATGAAAGGCTGCACGTAAAGTGTCTATACTGTATGTGAGTTTCTTTCGCGAAAAAAAGGAAAAAAATGTGATGTTCAATTCGGCAAATTTTTCATCTCCAGAGTGCTTAGAGATTTTTTTCGTATGGTTTAATGGTTCATTAATTTTGCTAGCTACGAAATGTTTTTACCGATTCTTCGCGATGAAAAGTTTGAGATCGTGTTTCAGTTAATCGTATCTCTAACTGGCTCATTTCAATTCGATAGAAATGGCACTGTTCTTCAACACGTTTTTTCAGCACATAAGCTGCCAAAAATGCATATTGGATAACCCCATCTCCCCTTCCCCCCCCCCTCAAAAAAAAAGAACCTCACTTACATCCTAGCATACCGTGATACACATTGCGTACATTACTTATGAACAAAGTCGAAGAAAAAAATCTGAACAGCAAGGAAAGGAGGAAACGGCAGCAGCAATCAAGCACAGCAGCAGGATTAATGGTGATGATCAATTTTCTCCTAAGAAGAAAAGCACAAGGGGTTAATGATTATAAGCTCCTATCAGACAAAAAATCGGGACGATAATTGTTCAAAAGAAAAATCCAGAAGTCTGATAGATACCTATGTATTAACATTTAAGAGTTGTTTTCACTTTTTTGCCCTAAAAACAATCAAGAACAGGCCTACACCGCTGTTTTCAAAAGGTAGCTGAGTTATCATCAGAATTCTTGGGTGTAGGTAAAATTCTCGTAATAACTTGTGAACGGTTTCCCAGCCTCTAAAAAGGGCATTGCATTCGGAAACATTAAATATTCAAAAACATTAGGATTTGCTTTTTTTCTTAACTCATTTTAGTTCGATGTTTGTTAAGCGAATAGCACAGTGTTCATGTACAAACATGTTTCTCGGGAGCAAAATCATAAGTTTCGTAAGAATAGGTATAATTCTGGAACTGGAACATCGCCTGCTTAGTTTAGAAGAAGGTAAGTATAGCACGGGAAAAAAAGGATAATTCTCAACGTTAAGCATCACTCCGACTAATTCTAGAGTAATCTGCGGACTTTTCGAGGAAAAAAAAACAGAAAACATGAACTTCTTTGCCTATTCGAAAATTTGTTTTTGCTGAAAACGTGTAAGCAGAGATAGCCGTGCATAGTTTGCAATAAACTTATCAGAATAGGAAGGACTGCAGGCCTAAAGGGAATGATTTTGATGGAATAGATTGATGTTGACTGTTTCGTTGATCTCACACCCTTGTTAATACGTAGAATGCCACCTGCAACATGGTCGCACGGTTCAGTTGCTGTGCGCGCTGTCGATGCGACAGGCATGCGTGGTTCGACTCCGTCACATAACTGAATTTTGCAAATAAAATCATCCTGTAGAGAAGGGTCGCTCCGGGTTGGCGACAATAGGTGGCATCTGGGCACGATGTACCTCAGGTCGGTTGCCATCTTTTATGTGGTGGCGGCGGAGGGTTTGCTACGGGCCCTGGTATCACCCTTTTTGTGAATCGGCACGACGATAGCCTTCTTCCAGGTAGATGGGACGTTTTCTGACTGTCAGACGAGGGTGATCAGTATGTAACCGTCGTTGCAACACATCACCACCTGCCTTAATCGCTTCAGCAGTAACGTTGTCTACGCCAGGCGCCTTCCCGTTTTTGAGACGCATAATTGCCGCTCTCACTTCGTCCAGAGTGGGTTCAGAGTCAAGCATCGCTTCCCGTGGCACTTCAACTGGTAGAGGTTTATCAAGTGGGCCTTGTGGTGCATCGTGACTATATAGTTCGCAGAAGAACTGCTTCCATCGTGGCAGGCGCTCATCCACAGAAAGCACATAGGAGCCATCCATATCCCTAATACAATCGCTAGCTGAATTGGTCTCCTTTCTGAGACGGTTTAGTGTACCATACAATGTGCGATAGTTATTCCTTACAGATGCCTCCTCTAGTTCGTCGGCTATCTTATTCCAGTAAGACTCTCTCTCTCCTCTTTCAACTTTCGACGGAGCTCTCGACACAGTTGCCGATAACGTCCGAAGTCGCTTAGCTTCACTTGCTTCCGCTCATCCACAAGACGTAGAGACTCGTCCGATATCTATGGCTGTGTTCGCCGACGAATAGCAGGGCAGAGAGGCTCTGCACATTGTAGAACTACATCAGCTGTTTGCTTCTCATGCTCGTCTACGGACATCGAATCTTCCAGCACTGAAAAGCGATTTGACAGCGCGATTTGAAACACTTCCCTTGTTCCAGGTGTCAGCAAATAAGACCAGTCCAGCTTCTTTTTAGTGGGCGCCACTCGCCTAGGTCGTCGTAAACGCTTCATTACAGCACGGCCTGCTCTACTGGCTGGTAAGCATCCAAGGTGGCCTCCAAACGATTGAGTATAATCTTGGTGAAAACCTTATACGGAATCGACAGCAGAGCAATGGGACGGTAATTTTTGATATCCTCCTTGTCCCCCTTCTTGAAAATCAGAACTGTCTTGGAGCATCTCCATTGATCTGGTATTGACAGGGCTTCCAGGTAGATATTAAAATGTTCAGCCAAAATCTTGCACACGGCTTCGCCTCCTGATCTCAGCAAGTCTGCAGAGATTCCATCTGTACCAGGGGCTGTTCCTTTCTTCAGCGACCGCAGAACATTCGCGACCTGGGATGAGAGAATGGGCCGCACAGAGTCCTCCGTGGGAGATGAACATCTCAGAACCGGTGTGGTTGAGCGGAAGAGGTCTGTATAAAAGTCCGTTACAATGTGCTCCATATCCAATCTGGTTGTTCTGAGATTTCCGTGCTTGTCTTTCAGGCAAGCCGTTACGGTGCGATGATTCGAAAGATCGGTCCGACAGCGTATCAGACTGCGCCTTTGAACTGCAGTCTTGAGAGTTTGTTTCTGCGATGTTCTCTGAGAGACTCCTTTACTGCTATGCGACAGGCCTTGTTGATGACGGTCTTCTCAAGATTCCAAGCATTAGGGTCTCGTCTAATTTCTCCTCGGCTCGGTTTTTTAAAGTTCTCGTGCATTAGAATTCATCCTTTCCTTTCCTGACAGTCGAACCTCCATTGCCACTCTCCCGCACTGAAGTAGACCATCGGCTAGAGCCTCGAAGTTCGTTGTAGGATTGTCTGTCGATCTCCAAGGATAGTCTTTGATCGCTGCTTCTATTATTGCTTCATTATAGCGAGGAAAGCGGATGGGTGCGCGGCGATGTGTATCCCGCTTGAAGATGCGTTTGTTTAGACGAACTTTGACTCGAAGAAGACGATGATCGGATCCACAGTCGAAGGACGGAACTACTACAGTATCCATCAAACTCCATTTTCGATTTGTCAGGATATGGTCCAGTTCTGAGCGGGTGCGCTCATTGGGGCTTTCCCATGTCCACCGTCTGTGCTTTTTCCTTTTCGAATAGCGAATTACTATGTAACAGGTTACATGATGACATCAAGTCCAGCAAACGAACGCCGTTGCTGCTTCTGACTCCGTCACCATGTCGACCGAGTCTCCAATTGCCGTCGTCCGAGTTGCCCATAATTGCGTTAAAATCTCCACAAATGAACTTGTAATAGGACTTCTCCATCCTGATTGTTGTTTCCAGCTCACCGTGAAAACTTTCCTTTTCTTCGTCTTCATCAACATCAGTCGGTGCGTAGCAGTTCACTATGATGATAAGCGTCTTCTGTTCGGTTTTTAGGCGCAGTACAGCTATACGTGGGCTCAGAGCTTCATGCAAGTGGATGCTTGACTGAACTCCAGGGTGCACAAGAAAGCCAACTCCTCCGATATTTTTCGGCGTGACTTTCTGTCCCATCATCATCAGCTCTCCTCGGTCGGTCTTTCTCGTGTACGCCTCCTTAACTTTCGTTTCCTGTAAACAGATAACATCGTACTTTATTCTCCTTGACTGTTGGAGAAGAGCTCTGAGATCTGCGTCGGATGCGACTTTTCGGCAGTTGTATGTGGCGATGTATAGACATGTAATAAGGTTGACGTACAAAAACTTCCGAAAGTAGGAGAGAGGGTTTTTATGAAAATGCCATGGAAAAAAAGAAATCAAAATTGCCGAAGATGGCAAATGATTGGTCCGGGCCATATAGAGTTATAGATGTAAGCGAAAACTCGGCACTCACAACTGAAATAGATAGCAATGCCGAACCACTACGCATTCAGCATGATCAATTGCTCGTACTACCATCGTACATAGATAACACACCGATTAGAACTAGAACTAAGAGGAAAGTGACCAAGAAGAGAGTCAATGAGGCTGCAGTGAACTCTATTACAGTAAATGAAAATATTACTTGCAGGAGACTCCCGAAGCAGCTGATGATGACCGATGAAGTCACACATTTACTCCACGTAAAATTCCTTTGTCAGGAAAAAGCCATGGCGAAGCCTTCAGGAGACTTCCACGGATTCCGCATTAGTGTGCCGTGCCCACTCAAGAGTGACCCTGAGGCGAACCGACTAGATCATGTGCTCGAAAGACATCCGAGGGAATGTCTTTTTGGAAATAGTCTTTTTCAACATCCCCGGAAACATCAGTTAACATGGAGGAGTTCGACTGGACAAGATATAGCCACTTTGGATTACGTGCTGGTAAACTCCCGTTTCAGGTCTTCGCTCAAAAATGTGCGAGCCATGAGAAGACCTGACTGTGGATCGGATCACTATCTACTGCGTGCGGTAATGAAGCGTTTACGACGACCTAGGCGAGTGGCGCCCACTAAAAAGAAGCTGGACTTGTCTTATTTGCTGACACCTGGAACAAGGGAAGTGTTTCAAATCGCGCTGTCAAATCGCTTTTCAGTGCTGGAAGAATCGATGTCCGTAGACGAGCATGAGAAGCAAACAGCTGATGTAGTTCTACAATGTGCAGAGCCTCTCTGCCCTGCTATTCGTCGGCGAACACAGCCATAGATATCGGACGAGTCTCTACGTCTTGTGGATGAGCGGAAGCAAGTGAAGCTAAGCGACTTCGGACGTTATCGGCAACTGTGTCGAGAGCTCCGTCGAAAGTTGAAAGAGGAGAGAGAGAGTCTTACTGGAATAAGATAGCCGACGAACTAGAGGAGGCATCTGTAAGGAATAACTATCGCACATTGTATGGTACACTAAACCGTCTCAGAAAGGAGACCAATTCAGCTAGCGATTGTATTAGGGATATGGATGGCTCCTATGTGCTTTCTGTGGATGAGCGCCTGTCACGATGGAAGCAGTTCTTCAGCGAACTATATAGTCACGATGCACCACAAGGCCCACTTGATAAACCTCTACCAGTTGAAGTGCCACGGGAAGCGATGCTTGACTCTGAACCCACTCTGGACGAAGTGAGAGCGGCAATTATGCGTCTCAAAAACGGGAAGGCGCCTGGCGTAGACAACGTTACTGCTGAAGCGATTAAGGCAGGTGGTGATGTGTTGCAACGACGGTTACATACTGATCACCCTCGTCTGGCAGTCAGAAAACGTCCCATCTACCTCGAAGAAGGCTATCGTCGTGCCGATTCACAAAAAGGGTGATACCAGGGACTGTAAAAACTATCGCGGAATCAGTCGGTTATCAATCGTTGGTAAAGTCTTCATGAAGATAATCCAGTGCAGACTTCAACGCCTTCGGGAGCATACCAGTCGCAAGGAACAGGCAGGATTTCGTCCTGGTCGAGGCTGCGCTGATCAAATATTCGCACTTCGTCAACTCATGGAGGAAAGGATCCGCTGTGGAAAGCGGGTTGTTATCGCCTTCATCGACTTCAAGTCGGCCTTTGACTGCGTACACTGGCCTGCCTTATGGAGAACATTGGAGTGCGAACACGTGCCGGGAAAAATTGTGAAGCTCCTGCAGGGAACATTCAACGGTTCAACTAGCTGCGCCCGCGTCGGGGACAAGCTGTCTGAAGAATTCGCGGTCAATGCAGGAGTACGGCAAGGGGATCTAATTTCGCCACTGCTCTTCAACACTGTGGTCGACGCCATAATGAGGAAGGCCTTCAAAGATAGAAGAGGAGTCCAGTATGGCGATAACGAGTTAGTCACGGACTTGATGTTCGCGGGCGACAGCGCTGTGTTCACTGATACTGATATGGAAGCTACGGGTTTGATGAAGGATATAGCGGAAATCGCGGAATCGTACGGTCTACGGATAAATAAGGGCAAGACTAAAGTCATGACGTCAGACGGTTCACGTGCTTCTGTGATCTTAGAAGAAGCTGAGCTCCTACAAGTCGAGGAGTTCAAGTACCTAGGATCCGTAGTGCAACAGCGCAAGGTGGTGGCCGCAACAGAGATACAATGCAGGATCGGCCAGGCGTGTGTTGCTTTTGCTTCACTAGGTTGGTGTCTGTGGAAAAAGGGCAACGTATCAATCAAGACCGAGATACGGATCTTTCGATCACTTTTAATGCCGATTCTACTGTACGGCTCGGAGTCGTGGACCTTGCTCAAGTCGGATCTGAGCAAGCTGGAAGTTTTCCAAATGCGGTGTTTGCGTCAAATTCTCGGAACGACGTTAAGAGATCGCGTTCGCAACGACATTATTCGAGACAGCTGCGACCATCAATCGACGATCGGAGAACAAATCCGGACGAGGAGGTTGCGTTGGTTTGGGCACTTATGCAGAATGGAAGCCAGCCAACTACCGCACAGCTTGTAATGGAGAAAGCGCCCAACACTGTGGAAGGTCGAGAGAACAGTCCCGAAGAAGACGTGGTTGAAGCAAGCCGAAGCTGATCTGAAACCTCAACGGTGCAGTGTCGTTAATGCTAAAATAGTTACGGCTAATCGTTCTGAATGGAAACGTATCGTTCAGGCCACACGAGCTCCTATGGCACCTACAGCAGTGTACTGGTTGAGAGGTCATCCCGCTCCGCCAGCCGCCAGCTAATGGGATGAGTGAGTGAGTGAGTGTCAATGATAAGATTCGATAACGTGTTCCGTCTGGCTCAACTCATAGAAATCTGGATACAAGAAAACAGATCAGGGAGAGAAAAGCTGGTGGACATGGCAAGAAAAGCAAACTGTTTTGGAGCGGATGCTTTTGCGGTTGCCCTGCTGTACTTCCGAGAGAATTGTCTCCACTTTCGGCTCTCTGAAGAGGGGCTGGAACCAAGCGACTTCTATCATGAAAGTATACAAGTGCACGGAGGAAGTATGAAATTGAGCAAGATCTTCCAAACCGCCATGACCTCAATCAAAGGAAAAAACTGGAATGGGCCTTGGACTTGCCCGGTAAGAGCAAAAGTTCTGTTTGTGCCCAAAATCATGGAACACATAAAAAGATGGTTAGCAGAAGAGATCAAGGTAGTTGTCTACGATCCCGACTGGCTTGTACCTCCGGATAGTGGAAGTGATGTCCTGTTCATTGTGGGAAAATAATTGTGGTGAGCGCGAAGCGCTCACCAGATTTGGCTTTGATTCGCCATCGCGCAACCCCCTGATCTCAGTATCAGGGTCCAGAGTGAACGTAGGAAGTCCGTTCTTTTTGCATTTAATATACTTTAGAAAGTTGAATAACTGTTCAAAAAATGGTCTGGAATGGTTACCTGAGATTCGAGAAAATTTGTCAAAACCACGTAATTTTGGTCGAAAAAAAGGTTCATCTTTTTTTCTCAGTTGGCGTACATGATCTTGTTGGAACACTTATCGTTGAGCTAGAAAGCTCATTTTTGGCCAGAAAGTTTGTTATGATTGCCGCTAGCTCCTGACAAAATTTGAAGTTGGTAGCTCAATTTTTGCGGGACCTCAAAATTGAGGGTCAAGTAAGACAAAAACACGTAAACATGTTATTATAAACCATCCGACGTTTACTCATTCGTAAAAATGAACTAATGAAATAAACACTGTCACTGATAGGCATTTGTTTAGGATTGAACGCTTCAATCAATACGGCGGGATCTTGGATGTATTTTTTAGAACGCCGCACGGTGTGAATCAGAAGAAATCCACAGAACGTCTTAGATAGTGTGCGGAACCCCAGTAGGGGTGCGCAAGACGCTGTAGAAAATGTGTGGGACCCAAATAACAGTGCGTCGGACGCCGTAGAAAATGTGTGGGACCCAAATAACAAAGCGTCGGACGCCGTAGAAAGTGTGTGGGACCCAAATGAGAGTGCGTAGGACGCCGTAGAAAATGTGTGGGACCCAAATAACAGTGCGTCGGACGCCGTAGAAAATGTGTGGGACCCAAATAACAGTGCGTAGGACGCCGTAGAAAATGTGTGGGACCCAAATAACAGTGCGTCGGACGCCGTAGAAAGTGTGTGGGACCCAAATGAGAGTGCGTAGGACGCCGTAGAAAGTGTGTGGGACCCAAACAACAAAGCGTCGGACGCCGTAGAAAGTGTGTGGGACCCAAATGAGAGTGCGTAGGACGCCGTAGAAAATGTGTGGGACCCAAATAACAGTGCGTCGGACGCCGTAGAAAATGTGTGGGACCCAAATAACAGTGCGTAGGACGCCGTAGAAAATGTGTGGGACCCAAATAACAGTGCGTCGGACGCCGTAGAAAGTGTGTGGGACCCAAATGAGAGTGCGTAGGACGCCGTAGAAAGTGTGTGGGACCCAAATGAGAGTGCGTAGGACGCCGTAGAAAGTGTGTGGGACCCAAATGAGAGTGCGTAGGACGCCGTAGAAAATGTGTGGGACCCAAATAACAGTGCGTAGGACGCCGTAGAAAATGTGTGGGACCCAAATAACAGTGCGTAGGACGCCGTAGAAAGTGTGTGGGACCCAAATGAGAGTGCGTAGGACGCCGTAGAAAGTGTGTGGGACCCAAACGAGAGTGCGTAGGACGCCGTAGAAAATGTGTGGGACCCAAATGAGAGTGCGTCGGACGCCGTAGAAAATGTGTGGGACCCAAATGAGAGTGCGTCGGACGCCGTAGAAAATGTGTGGGACCCAAATGAGAGTGCGTCGGACGCCGTAGAAAGTGTGTGGGACCCAAACGAGAGTGCGTAGGACGCCGTAGAAAATGTGTGGGACCCAAATGAGAGTGCGTCGGACGCCATAGAAAGTGTGTGGGACCCAAATGAGAGTGCGTCGGACGCCGTAGAAAGTGTGTGGGACCCAAACGAGAGTGCGTAGGACGCCGTAGAAAATGTGTGGGACCCAAAGGAGAGTGCGTAGGACGCCGTAGAAAGTGTGTGGAACCCAAATGAGAGTGCGTAGGACGCCGTAGAAAATGTGTGGGACCCAAATAACAGTGCGTAGGACGCCGTAGAAAGTGTGTGGGACCCAAATGAGAGTGCGTAGGACGCCGTAGAAAGTGTGTGGGACCCAAACGAGAGTGCGTAGGACGCCGTAGAAAATGTGTGGGACCCAAATGAGAGTGCGTCGGACGCCGTAGAAAATGTGTGGGACCCAAATGAGAGTGCGTCGGACGCCGTAGAAAATGTGTGGGACCCAAATGAGAGTGCGTCGGACGCCGTAGAAAGTGTGTGGGACCCAAACGAGAGTGCGTAGGACGCCGTAGAAAATGTGTGGGACCCAAACGAGAGTGCGTAGGACGCCGTAGAAAGTGTGTGGGACCCAAATGAGAGTGCGTAGGACGCCGTAGAAAATGTGTGGGACCCAAATGAGAGTGCGTAGGACGCCGTAGAAAGTGTGTGGGACCCAAACAACAAAGCGTCGGACGCCGTAGAAAGTGTGTGGGACCCAAATGAGAGTGCGTAGGACGCCGTAGAAAGTGTGTGGGACCCAAACGAGAGTGCGTAGGACGCCGTAGAAAATGTGTGGGACCCAAATGAGAGTGCGTCGGACGCCGTAGAAAATGTGTGGGACCCAAATGAGAGTGCGTCGGACGCCGTAGAAAATGTGTGGGACCCAAACGAGAGTGCGTAGGACGCCGTAGAAAATGTGTGGGACCCAAATGAGAGTGCGTCGGACGCCGTAGAAAATGTGTGGGACCCAAATGAGAGTGCGTCGGACGCCGTAGAAAGTGTGTGGGACCCAAACGAGAGTGCGTAGGACGCCGTAGAAAATGTGTGGGACCCAAATGAGAGTGCGTCGGACGCCGTAGAAAGTGTGTGGGACCCAAATGAGAGTGCGTAGGACGCCGTAGAAAATGTGTGGGACCCAAATGAGAGTGCGTCGGACGCCGTAGAAAGTGTGTGGGACCCAAATGAGAGTGCGTCGGACGCCGTAGAAAGTGTGTGGGACCCAAATGAGAGTGCGTAGGACGCCGTAGAAAGTGTGTGGGACCCAAACGAGAGTGCGTAGGACGCCGTAGAAAATGTGTGGGACCCAAATGAGAGTGCGTCGGACGCCGTAGAAAGTGTGTGGGACCCAAATGAGAGTGCGTAGGACGCCGTAGAAAATGTGTGGGACCCAAATGAGAGTGCGTAGGACGCCGTAGAAAATGTGTGGGACCCAAATGAGAGTGCGTAGGACGCCGTAGAAAGTGTGTGGGACCCAAATGAGAGTGCGTCGGACGCCGTAGAAAGTGTGTGGGACACAAATGAGAGTGCGTAGAACGCCGTAGAAAATGTGTGGGACCCAAATGAGAGTGCGTCGGACGCCGTAGAAAGTGTGTGGGACCCAAATGAGAGTGCGTCGGACGCCGTAGAAAGTGTGTGGGACCCAAACGAGAGTGCGTAGGACGCCGTAGAAAATGTGTGGGACCCAAATAACAGTGCGTCGGACGCCGTAGAAAATGTGTGAGACCCAAATGAGAGTGCGTAAGACGCCGTAGAAAATGTGTGGGACCCAAATGAGAGTGCGTAGGACGCCGTAGAAAGTGTGGGACCCAAATGAGAGTGCGTGGACCGCCGTAGAAAGGGTGTGGGACCCAGATGAGAGTGCGTAGGACGCCGTAGAAAATGTGTGGGACCCAAATGAGAGTGCGTCGGACGCCGTAGAAAGTGTGTGGGACCCAAATGAGAGTGCGTCGGACGCCGTAGAAAATGTGTGGGACCCAAATGAGAGTGCGTAGGACGCCGTAGAAAATGTGTGGGACCCAAATGAGAGTGCGTAGGAGGCCGTAGAAGGGTGTAATGTGGAACCCAAATGAGAGTGGGTGGAACGCCGTAGAAAATGTGTGGGACCCAAATGAGAGTGCGTCGGACGCCGTAGAAAGTGTGTGGGACCCAAATGAGAGTGCGTCGGACGCCGTAGAAAGTGTGTGGGACCCAAACGAGAGTGCGTAGGACGCCGTAGAAAATGTGTGGGACCCAAATGAGAGTGCGTCGGACGCCGTAGAAAATGTGTGGGACCCAAATGAGAGTGCGTCGGACGCCGTAGAAAATGTGTGGGACCCAAATGAGAGTGCGTCGGACGCCGTAGAAAGTGTGTGGGACTCAAATGAGAGTGCGTAGGACGCCGTAGAAAATGTGTGGGACCCAAACGAGAGTGCGTAGGACGCCGTAGAAAGTGTGTGGGACTCAAATGAGAGTGCGTCGGACGCCGTAGAAAATGTGTGGGACCCAAATGAGAGTGCGTCGGACGCCGTAGAAAATGTGTGGGACCAAAATGAGAGTGCGTCGGACGCCGTAGAAAATGTGTGGGACTCAAATGAGAGTGCGTGGGACGCGGTAGAAAATGTGTGGGACCCAAATAACGAAGCGTCGGACGCCGTAGAAAATGTGGGACCCAAATAAGAGTGCGTCGGACGCCATAGAAAATGTGTGGGACCCAAATGAGAGTGCGTCGGACGCCGTAGAAAACGTGTGGGACCCAAATAAGAGTGCGTCGGACGCCGTAGAAAGTGTGTGGGACCCAAATGAGAGTGCGTAGGACGCCGTAGAAAATGTGTGGGACCCAAATGAGAGTGCGTAGGACGCCGTAGAAAATGTGTGGGACCCAAATGAGAGTGCGTCGGACGCCGTAGAAAGTGTGTGGGACCCAAATGAGAGTGCGTAGGACGCCGTAGAAAGTGTGTGGGACCCAAATGAGAGTGCGTCGGACGCCGTAGAAAATGTGTGGGACCCAAATGAGAGTGCGTAGGACGCCGTAGAAAGTGTGTGGGACCCAAATGAGAGTGCGTCGGACGCCGTAGAAAATGTGTGGGACCCAAATGAGAGTGCGTAGGACGCCGTAGAAAATGTGTGGGACCCAAATGAGAGTGCGTCGGACGCCGTAGAAAATGTGTGGGACCCAAATGAGAGTGCGTCGGACGCCGTAGAAAGTGTGTGGGACCCAAATGAGAGTGCGTCGGACGCCGTAGAAAATGTGTGGGACCCAAATGAGAGTGCGTAGGACGCCGTAGAAAATGTGTGGGACCCAAATGAGAGTGCGTAGGACGCCGTAGAAAGTGTGTGGGACCCAAATGAGAGTGCGTCGGACGCCGTAGAAAGTGTGTGGGACCCAAATGAGAGTGCGTAGGACGCCGTAGAAAATGTGTGGGACCCAAATGAGAGTGCGTAGGACGCCGTTGAAAGTGTGTGGGACCCAAATGAGCAGTGCGTCGGACGCCGTAGAAAGTGTGTGGGACCCAAATGAGAGTGCGTAGGACGCCGTAGAAAGTGTGTGGGACCCAAATGAGAGTGCGTAGGACGCCGTAGAAAGTGTGTGGGACCCAAATGAGAGTGCGTCGGACGCCGTAGAAAGTGTGTGGGACCCAAATGAGAGTGCGTAGGACGCCGTAGAAAATGTGTGGGACCCAAATGAGAGTGCGTCGGACGCCGTAGAAAGTGTGTGGGACCCAAATGAGAGTGCGTCGGACGCCGTAGAAAGTGTGTGGGACCCAAATGAGAATGCGTAGGACGCCGTAGAAAATGTGTGGGACCCAAATGAGAGTGCGTCGGACGCCGTAGAAAGTGTGTGGGACCCAAATGAGAGTGCGTCGGACGCCGTAGAAAGTGTGTGGGACCCAAATGAGAGTGCGTAGGACGCCGTAGAAAATGTGTGGGACCCAAATGAGAGTGCGTAGGACGCCGTAGAAAGTGTGTGGGACCCAAATGAGAGTGCGTCGGACGCCGTAGAAAATGTGTGGGACCCAAATGAGAGTGCGTAGGACGCCGTAGAAAGTGTGTGGGACCCAAATGAGAGTGCGTCGGACGCCGTAGAAAGTGTGTGGGACCCAAATGAGAGTGCGTAGGACGCCGTAGAAAATGTGTGGGACCCAAATGAGAGTGCGTCGGACGCCGTAGAAAGTGTGTGGGACCCAAATGAGAGTGCGTAGGACGCCGTAGAAAATGTGTGGGACCCAAATGAGAGTGCGTAGGACGCCGTAGAAAGTGTGTGGGACCCAAATGAGAGTGCGTCGGACGCCGTAGAAAGTGTGTGGGACCCAAATGAGAGTGCGTAGGACGCCGTAGAAAATGTGTGGGACCCAAATGAGAGTGCGTCGGACGCCGTAGAAAGTGTGTGGGACCCAAATGAGAGTGCGTAGGACGCCGTAGAAAGTGTGTGGGACCCAAATGAGAGTGCGTCGGACGCCGTAGAAAGTGTGTGGGACCCAAATGAGAGTGCGTCGGACGCCGTAGAAAGTGTGTGGGACCCAAATGAGAGTGCGTCGGACGCCGTAGAAAGTGTGTGGGACCCAAATGAGAGTGCGTAGGACGCCGTAGAAAATGTGTGGGACCCAAATGAGAGTGCGTAGGACGCCGTAGAAAATGTGTGGGACCCAAATGAGAGTGCGTAGGACGCCGTAGAAAATGTGTGGGACCCAAATGAGAGTGCGTAGGACGCCGTAGAAAGTGTGTGGGACCCAAATGAGAGTGCGTCGGACGCCGTAGAAAGTGTGTGGGACCCAAATGAGAGTGCGTCGGACGCCGTAGAAAATGTGTGGGACCCAAATGAGAGTGCGTCGGACGCCGTAGAAAGTGTGTGGGACCCAAATGAGAGTGCGTAGGACGCCGTAGAAAATGTGTGGGACCCAAATGAGAGTGCGTCGGACGCCGTAGAAAGTGTGTGGGACCCAAATGAGAGTGCGTCGGACGCCGTAGAAAATGTGTGGGACCCAAATGAGAGTGCGTCGGACGCCGTAGAAAGTGTGTGGGACCCAAATGAGAGTGCGTAGGACGCCGTAGAAAGTGTGTGGGACCCAAATGAGAGTGCGTAGGACGCCGTAGAAAATGTGTGGGACCCAAATGAGAGTGCGTCGGACGCCGTAGAAAGTGTGTGGGACCCAAATGAGAGTGCGTCGGACGCCGTAGAAAATGTGTGGGACCCAAATGAGAGTGCGTCGGACGCCGTAGAAAGTGTGTGGGACCCAAATGAGAGTGCGTAGGACGCCGTAGAAAATGTGTGGGACCCAAATGAGAGTGCGTCGGACGCCGTAGAAAGTGTGTGGGACCCAAATGAGAGTGCGTCGGACGCCGTAGAAAATGTGTGGGACCCAAATGAGAGTGCGTAGGACGCCGTAGAAAGTGTGTGGGACCCAAATGAGAGTGCGTCGGACGCCGTAGAAAGTGTGTGGGACCCAAATGAGAGTGCGTAGGACGCCGTAGAAAGTGTGTGGGACCCAAATGAGAGTGCGTAGGACGCCGTAGAAAATGTGTGGGACCCAAATGAGAGTGCGTCGGACGCCGTAGAAAGTGTGTGGGACCCAAATGAGAGTGCGTAGGACGCCGTAGAAAATGTGTGGGACCCAAATGAGAGTGCGTCGGACGCCGTAGAAAATGTGTGGGACCCAAATGAGAGTGCGTCGGACGCCGTAGAAAATGTGTGGGACCCAAATGAGAGTGCGTCGGACGCCGTAGAAAGTGTGTGGGACCCAAATGAGAGTGCGTCGGACGCCGTAGAAAGTGTGTGGGACCCAAACGAGAGTGCGTAGGACGCCGTAGAAAGTGTGTGGGACCCAAATGAGAGTGCGTAGGACGCCGTAGAAAATGTGTGGGACCCAAATGAGAGTGCGTAGGACGCCGTAGAAAGTGTGTGGGACCCAAATGAGAGTGCGTCGGACGCCGTAGAAAGTGTGTGGGACCCAAATGAGAGTGCGTCGGACGCCGTAGAAAGTGTGTGGGACCCAAATGAGAGTGCGTCGGACGCCGTAGAAAATGTGTGGGACCCAAATGAGAGTGCGTCGGACGCCGTAGAAAGTGTGTGGGACCCAAATGAGAGTGCGTAGGACGCCGTAGAAAATGTGTGGGACCCAAATGAGAGTGCGTCGGACGCCGTAGAAAATGTGTGGGACCCAAATGAGAGTGCGTCGGACGCCGTAGAAAGTGTGTGGGACCCAAATGAGAGTGCGTCGGACGCCGTAGAAAGTGTGTGGGACCCAAATGAGAGTGCGTAGGACGCCGTAGAAAATGTGTGGGACCCAAATGAGAGTGCGTCGGACGCCGTAGAAAGTGTGTGGGACCCAAATGAGAGTGCGTCGGACGCCGTAGAAAGTGTGTGGGACCCAAATGAGAGTGCGTAGGACGCCGTAGAAAATGTGTGGGACCCAAATGAGAGTGCGTAGGACGCCGTAGAAAATGTGTGGGACCCAAATGAGAGTGCGTCGGACGCCGTAGAAAGTGTGTGGGACCCAAATGAGAGTGCGTCGGACGCCGTAGAAAGTGTGTGGGACCCAAATGAGAGTGCGTCGGACGCCGTAGAAAATGTGTGGGACCCAAATGAGAGTGCGTCGGGCGCAGTAGAAAGTGTGTGGGACCCAAATGAGAGTGCGTCGGACGCCGTAGAAAATGTGTGGGACCAAATGAGAGTGCGTCGGACGCCGTAGAAAGTGTGTGGGACCCAAATGAGAGTGCGTCGGACGCCGTAGAAAGTGTGTGGGACCCAAATGAGAGTGCGTAGGACGCCGTAGAAAATGTGTGGGACCCAAATGAGAGTGCGTCGGACGCCGTAGAAAATGTGTGGGACCCAAATGAGAGTGCGTCGGACGCCGTAGAAAATGTGTGGGACCCAAATGAGAGTGCGTAGGACGCCGTAGAAAGTGTGTGGGACCCAAATGAGAGTGCGTAGGACGCCGTAGAAAATGTGTGGGACCCAAATGAGAGTGCGTCGGACGCCGTAGAAAATGTGTGGGACCCAAATGAGAGTGCGTCGGACGCCGTAGAAAGTGTGTGGGACCCAAATGAGAGTGCGTCGGACGCCGTAGAAAGTGTGTGGGACCCAAATGAGAGTGCGTCGGACGCCGTAGAAAGTGTGTGGGACCCAAACGAGAGTGCGTAGGACGCCGTAGAAAATGTGTGGGACCCAAATGAGAGTGCGTCGGACGCCGTAGAAAGTGTGTGGGACCCAAATGAGAGTGCGTCGGACGCCGTAGAAAATGTGTGGGACCCAAATGAGAGTGCGTCGGACGCCGTAGAAAGTGTGTGGGACCCAAATGAGAGTGCGTCGGACGCCGTAGAAAATGTGTGGGACCCAAATGAGAGTGCGTCGGACGCCGTAGAAAATGTGTGGGACCCAAATGAGAGTGCGTCGGACGCCGTAGAAAGTGTGTGGGACCCAAATGAGAGTGCGTAGGACGCCGTAGAAAATGTGTGGGACCCAAATGAGAGTGCGTCGGACGCCGTAGAAAGTGTGTGGGACCCAAATGAGAGTGCGTCGGACGCCGTAGAAAGTGTGTGGGACCCAAATGAGAGTGCGTCGGACGCCGTAGAAAGTGTGTGGGACCCAAATGAGAGTGCGTCGGACGCCGTAGAAAGTGTGTGGGACCCAAATGAGAGTGCGTCGGACGCCGTAGAAAGTGTGTGGGACCCAAATGAGAGTGCGTAGGACGCCGTAGAAAATGTGTGGGACCCAAATGAGAGTGCGTCGGACGCCGTAGAAAATGTGTGGGACCCAAATGAGAGTGCGTAGGACGCCGTAGAAAGTGTGTGGGACCCAAATGAGAGTGCGTAGGACGCCGTAGAAAGTGTGTGGGACCCAAATGAGAGTGCGTAGGACGCCGTAGAAAGTGTGTGGGACCCAAATGAGAGTGCGTCGGACGCCGTAGAAAGTGTGTGGGACCCAAATGAGAGTGCGTCGGACGCCGTAGAAAGTGTGTGGGACCCAAATGAGAGTGCGTAGGACGGCGTAGAAAATGTGTGGGACCCAAATGAGTGCGTAGGACGCCGTAGAAAGTGTGTGGGACCCAAATGAGAGTGCGTAGGACGCCGTAGAAAATGTGTGGGACCCAAATAACAGTGCGTCGGACGCCGTAGAAAGTGTGTGGGACCCAAATGAGAGTGCGTAGGACGCCGTAGAAAGTGTGTGGGACCCAAATGAGAGTGCGTAGGACGCCGTAGAAAATGTGTGGGACCCAAATAACAGTGCGTCGGACGCCGTAGAAAGTGTGTGGGACCCAAATGAGAGTGCGTCGGACGCCGTAGAAAGTGTGTGGGACCCAAATGAGAGTGCGTCGGACGCCGTAGAAAGTGTGTGGGACCCAAATGAGAGTGCGTCGGACGCCGTAGAAAGTGTGTGGGACCCAAATGAGAGTGCGTAGGACGCCGTAGAAAGTGTGTGGGACCCAAATGAGAGTGCGTAGGACGCCGTAGAAAATGTGTGGGACCCAAATGAGAGTGCGTAGGACGCCGTAGAAAGTGTGTGGGACCCAAACAACAAAGCGTCGGACGCCGTAGAAAGTGTGTGGGACCCAAATGAGAGTGCGTAGGACGCCGTAGAAAGTGTGTGGGACCCAAATGAGAGTGCGTCGGACGCCGTAGAAAGTGTGTGGGACCCAAATGAGAGTGCGTCGGACGCCGTAGAAAATGTGTGGGACCCAAATGAGAGTGCGTCGGACGCCGTAGAAAGTGTGTGGGACCCAAATGAGAGTGCGTCGGACGCCGTAGAAAATGTGTGGGACCCAAATGAGAGTGCGTCGGACGCCGTAGAAAGTGTGTGGGACCCAAATGAGAGTGCGTCGGACGCCGTAGAAAATGTGTGGGACCCAAATAACAGTGCGTCGGACGCCGTAGAAAGTGTGTGGGACCCAAATGAGAGTGCGTAGGACGCCGTAGAAAGTGTGTGGGACCCAAATGAGAGTGCGTAGGACGCCGTAGAAAATGTGTGGGACCCAAATGAGAGTGCGTCGGACGCCGTAGAAAGTGTGTGGGACCCAAATGAGAGTGCGTCGGACGCCGTAGAAAGTGTGTGGGACCCAAATGAGAGTGCGTCGGACGCCGTAGAAAATGTGTGGGACCCAAATGAGAGTGCGTCGGACGCCGTAGAAAGTGTGTGGGACCCAAACGAGAGTGCGTAGGACGCCGTAGAAAGTGTGTGGGACCCAAATGAGAGTGCGTAGGACGCCGTAGAAAATGTGTGGGACCCAAATGAGAGTGCGTAGGACGCCGTAGAAAGTGTGTGGGACCCAAATAACAGTGCGTCGGACGCCGTAGAAAGTGTGTGGGACCCAAATGAGAGTGCGTAGGACGCCGTAGAAAGTGTGTGGGACCCAAATGAGAGTGCGTAGGACGCCGTAGAAAGTGTGTGGGACCCAAACAACAAAGCGTCGGACGCCGTAGAAAGTGTGTGGGACCCAAATGAGAGTGCGTAGGACGCCGTAGAAAATGTGTGGGACCCAAATGAGAGTGCGTAGGACGCCGTAGAAAATGTGTGGGACCCAAATGAGAGTGCGTAGGACGCCGTAGAAAGTGTGTGGGACCCAAACAACAAAGCGTCGGACGCCGTAGAAAGTGTGTGGGACCCAAATGAGAGTGCGTAGGACGCCGTAGAAAATGTGTGGGACCCAAATGAGAGTGCGTAGGACGCCGTAGAAAGTGTGTGGGACCCAAACAACAAAGCGTCGGACGCCGTAGAAAGTGTGTGGGACCCAAATGAGAGTGCGTAGGACGCCGTAGAAAGTGTGTGGGACCCAAATGAGAGTGCGTCGGACGCCGTAGAAAGTGTGTGGGACCCAAATGAGAGTGCGTCGGACGCCGTAGAAAGTGTGTGGGACCCAAATGAGAGTGCGTCGGACGCCGTAGAAAGTGTGTGGGACCCAAATGAGAGTGCGTCGGACGCCGTAGAAAATGTGTGGGACCCAAATGAGAGTGCGTCGGACGCCGTAGAAAGTGTGTGGGACCCAAACGAGAGTGCGTAGGACGCCGTAGAAAATGTGTGGGACCCAAATAACAGTGCGTCGGACGCCGTAGAAAGTGTGTGGGACCCAAATGAGAGTGCGTAGGACGCCGTAGAAAGTGTGTGGGACCCAGATGAGAGTGCGTAGGACGCCGTAGAAAATGTGTTGGACCCAAATAACAGTGCGTCGGACGCCGTAGAAAGTGTGTGGGACCCAAACGAGAGTGCGTCGGACGCCGTAGAAAGTGTGTGGGACCCAAATGAGAGTGCGAAGGACGCCGTAGAAAATGTGTGGGACCCAAATAACAGTGCGTCGGACGCCGTAGAAAGTGTGTGGGACCCAAACGAGAGTGCGTAGGACGCCGTAGAAAGTGTGTGGGACCCAAATGAGAGTGCGTAGGACGCCGTAGAAAATGTGTGGGACCCAAATGAGAGTGCGTAGGACGCCGTAGAAAGTGTGGTGGACCCAAACAACAAAGCGTCGGACGCCGTAGAAAGTGTGTGGGACCCAAATGAGAGTGCGTAGGACGCCGTAGAAAGTGTGTGGGACCCAAATGAGAGTGCGTCGGACGCCGTAGAAAGTGTGTGGGACCCAAATGAGAGTGCGTCGGACGCCGTAGAAAGTGTGTGGGACCCAAATGAGAGTGCGTAGGACGCCGTAGAAAATGTGTGGGACCCAAATGGGAGTGCGTCGGACGCCGTAGAAAATGTGTGGGACCCAAATGAGAGTGCGTCGGACGCCGTAGAAAGTGTGTAGGACCCAAACGAGAGTGCGTCGGACGCCGTAGAAAATGTGTGGGACCCAAATGAGAGTGCGTAGGACGCCGTAGAAAGTGTGTGGGACCCAAATGAGAGTGCGTCGGACGCCGTAGAAAATGTGTGGGACCCAAATGAGAGTGCGTCGGACGCCGTAGAAAATGTGTGGGACCCAAATGAGAGTGCGTCGGACGCCGTAGAAAGTGTGTGGGACCCAAATGAGAGTGCGTCGGACGCCGTAGAAAATGTGTGGGACCCAAATAACAGTGCGTCGGACGCCGTAGAAAATGTGTGGGACCCAAATAAGAGTGCGTCGGACGCCATAGAAAGTGTGTGGGACCCAAATGAGAGTGCGTAGGACGCCGTAGAAAATGTGTGGGACCCAAATGAGAGTGCGTCGGACGCCGTAGAAAGTGTGTGGGACCCAAATGAGAGTGCGTCGGACGCCGTAGAAAGTGTGTGGGACCCAAATGAGAGTGCGTCGGACGCCGTAGAAAATGTGTGGGACCCAAATAACAGTGCGTCGGACGCCGTAGAAAGTGTGTGGGACCCAAACGAGAGTGCGTAGGACGCCGTAGAAAGTGTGTGGGACCCAAATGAGAGTGCGTCGGACGCCGTAGAAAATGTGTGGGACCCAAATGAGAGTGCGTAGGACGCCGTAGAAAGTGTGTGGGACCCAAATGAGAGTGCGTCGGACGCCGTAGAAAGTGTGTGGGACCCAAATGAGAGTGCGTAGGACGCCGTAGAAAGTGTGTGGGACCCAAATGAGAGTGCGTCGGACGCCATAGAAAGTGTGTGGGACCCAAATGAGAGTGCGTCGGATGCCGTAGAAAGTGTGTGGGACCCAAATGAGAGTGCGTCGGACGCCGTAGAAAGTGTGTGGGACCCAAATGAGAGTGCGTCGGACGCCGTAGAAAATGTGTGGGACCCAAATGAGAGTGCGTCGGACGCCGTAGAAAGTGTGTGGGACCCAAACGAGAGTGCGTAGGACGCCGTAGAAAATGTGTGGGACCCAAATAACAGTGCGTCGGACGCCGTAGAAAGTGTGTGGGACCCAAATAAGAGTGCGTAGGACGCCATACAAAGTGTGTGGGACCCAGATGAGAGTGCGTAGGACGCCGTAGAAAATGTGTTGGACCCAATAAACAGTGCGTCGGACGCCGTAGAAAGTGTGTGGGACCCAAATGAGAGTGCGTCGGACGCCGTAGAAAGTGTGTGGGACCCAAATGAGAGTGCGTCGGACGCCGTAGAAAATGTGTGGGTCCCAAATAACAGTGCGTCGGACGCCGCAGAAAGTGTGTGGGACCCAAACGAGAGTGCGTAGGACGCCGTAGAAAGTGTGTGGGACCCAAATGAGAGTGCGTAGGACGCCGTAGAAAATGTGTGGGACCCAAATGAAAGTGCGTAGGACGCCGTAGAAAGTGTGGTGGACCCAAACAACAAAGCGTCGGACGCCGTAGAAAGTGTGTGGGACCCAAATGAGAGTGCGTAGGACGCCGTAGAAAGTGTGTGGGACCCAAATGAGAGTGCGTCGGACGCCGTAGAAAGTGTGGTGGACCCAAACAACAAAGCGTCGGACGCCGTAGAAAGTGTGTGGGACCCATATGAGAGTGCGTAGGACGCCGTAGAAAATGTGTGGGACCCAAATGAGAGTGCGTAGGACGCCGTAGAAAATGTGTGGGACCCAAATGAGAGTGCGTAGGACGCCGTAGAAAGTGTGGTGGACCCAAACAACAAAGCGTCGGACGCCGTAGAAAATGTGTGGGACCCAAATGAGAGTGCGTAGGACGCCGTAGAAAGTGTGCGGGACCCAAATGGGTGTGCGCAGTACGCCGTAGAAAGTGTGTGGGACCCAAATGAGAGTGCGTCGGACGCCGTAGAAAATGTGTGGGTCCCAAATAACAGTGCGTCGGACGCCGCAGAAAGTGTGGAAGACCCAAATGAGAGTGCGTCGGACGCCGTAGAAAATGTGTGGGACCCAAATAACAGTGCGTCGGACGCCGTAGAAAGTGTGTGGGACCCAAATAAGAGTGCGTAGGACGCCATACAAAGTGTGTGGGACCCAGATGAGAGTGCGTAGGACGCCGTAGAAAATGTGTTGGACCCAATAAACAGTGCGTCGGACGCCGTAGAAAGTGTGTGGGACCCAAATGAGAGTGCGTCGGACGCCGTAGAAAGTGTGTGGGACCCAAATGAGAGTGCGCAGTACGCCGTAGAAAGTGTGTGCGACCCAAATGAAAGTACGTTGGACGCCATAAAAACTGAGGTGACCAAGTGGAAGTGAGCAAGACGCCGTAGAAAGTTTGCGGGATCCAAATACAAGCACGCCCATGCCAATCATTTTTTCCGCAGGGCTACCGTAACCAGTCTTGAACGAAACATGATAACGAACGATAACACACGCTCATAACATGCGGGGTATAAAAGGGTAGAGGAGCGGTATGCAGTCATTCACACACCGCTCTCTTCGAGAAGCCACTGGGAAGTGGCTGAGGAGGTCGAAATTGTGCAAAGATAATTGTTGGCTATTACGATGTGCTCATATCCAGGCTGACACTTGGAAAATTTCCGAAGGAGGGTTACGGTAGCCTTGCGGAAAAAATGATCGGCATGAGCGTGCTTGTGACCCAAATGGGTGTGCGCAGAACGCCGTAGAAAGTGTGTGGGACTCAAATGAGAGTGCGTCGGACGCCGTAGACAGTGTGAGGAACCCAAATGGGTGTGCGCAGAACGCCGTAGAAAGTGTGCAGGACATCAGTGCGAGCGTGCAGGACGTCATAGAAGGGGGTGGGGAGGGCAGGGCATCAGTGGGTTTGCTTTGAATTACCACCACCAGGCATAAACCATGTTAGAAAGGAAACCTTCAGGAAAAATAAATGAAATTCCTGAAAGTTTAGGTTCCTGGCAGAAGTAAAGATTTGGCATGGCCGTTTTTTCGAAATTTTAGAAATATACTCAGTTAAAAGGGGAAGGTGAAGAAAAATGGAAAAAGTTTTGAAATATTCCTGAGAACGATTTGGCGTAGAATAATTTGATTTTTAGGAAATGTAATGAAATAGTTGAAAGTATGATTTGGCAGTCGAGTTTGAACCAACTATTTACAAGAGTTGTGCGAAACGAGAGATCGCATTGTATGAGCTTATCCGTAGAACATATCAAAGCAAAATCACTCGTGATAAGGCAAGCAGTAAAAGCTCGTTTTTGAGCTGGAATGCCGCGATCTTCACGTATTAAGTGAAGTAAAATCAGGTGTTTGTTCCATATCACGCGTGATTTTGCTTTGATATGTTCTACGGATAAGCTCATACAATGCGATCTCTCGTTTCGCACAACTCTTGTAAATAGTTGGTTCAAACTCGACTGCCAAATCATACTTTCAACTATTTCATTACATTTCCTAAAAATCAAATTATTCTACGCCAAATCGTTCTCAGGAATATTTCAAAACTTTTTCCATTTTTCTTCACCTTCCCCTTTTAACTGAGTATATTTCTAAAATTTCGAAAAAACGGCCATGCCAAATCTTTACTTCTGCCAGGAACCTAAACTTTCAGGAATTTTCACTTGGAGAAAGAACGTATCAAATTTTGCGGCCTTGGCTTGAAAGCATGAGGACAAGCGATGTTAACTTGATCATGGGCATGGCTCCGAGAGAAGAATGCTCAAAGGAGAACACCATCATGTGGAACAAAACTGCGGAAAACGTAGCAATCATCCGAAGCGCAATGGAACCAATCCTCTCCATTAGATGGTTAGGAGATGATGCTGGACCACGGCAATGGGATCACCCCACAAGATGTTTGGGTAGCGACCCCTACGATGATAATGGAAAAATCGGAAGATTCAAACTCAAAACGTGGTTCGAAAAAGTTAGGAAGTACTGTACACTATCATGGCCTGCGCCGAATGCGGTACCAGTGGAATCGAACCACCGGAAAAGACCCCACACGGAAATGGCAGCAGAGCCAAGAAATATGACCCACTATCACCCGAACAAACGATCAAAATACCACTGTAAGTTCAAAAAGAGTGAAGGGACCACTCTTCCAGACCCCTTTGGGAGTGTAAGGGAGGTTTGAACCCTCAACAGAGCGACCGAAAACCGCTGTAACACCACAAGTGGTCATTTTCCCCCGTCCGTACCCTTAAATAGGTGATAACCGTCTGATTTCCAAGGCTTCAAGAATTTTTCGCTCTAGTGTGTTTCCCATCTCACGGTGAAGAACAGTGACTGTGAATGGAGGTGGGGCATCATGAGCGTGTCTTCGTGTCCGGTGCTTTCCTAAGAGGATACGAAGCCGGATTTCGTAGAGCCCTCCTATGCTCATCCAAACGCTGCCAGAGAGGTCTCGTTGTCTCTCCTATGTACCTTTCTCTGCATACTTGGCATTCGATAAGATAGACTGCGCCCTTAAAGGCAGTGGTCGCGATCAAATATACTTGTCGTCTTTTCTCTCTAAACCCTGTTCTGGGTCTCGAGTAGTAGGACCTATAAGAAAGAATCGCGAAAAAACCGTTGTTTTGGGCCAAATTTAAAGCCTGAACTTTCTTGTCTTTTGATGGTGGACGAGCTCACTCAACATCATCGGCATCGATGACCTCTTATATCAAGAACATCAGCTGGCTCTATTTGAATTTCAATCAATGAACCTTCGGATTTATGTACACATCTAGTCGAAAACATTGCCTGGAGATCTTTCTTTCATTGCTAAATTGCTTTTATAAGGTAAATTTGCATTTTTTTCTTCCTCTGAACGTCGATGATTTTTGACTGCTCGGCATGAGACGGCGATCTTTTTCGTCGACGCTGTGCACGTGTGCACGAACTGGCATTTTTGAGCTTTCAATTCTCTATTTCTAGCCCCTTTTTCACCTCGCTACCTTCATAGTTTTTCTGCTGTTTTTGATCTAAGCTGATTTTTGCAATTTTTTCGATAACGTTATTCATCGTGACCACTGCCTTTAGGTTGACATACCTGGCTACGAATACAGTACGTGCACCCTGTTCTGCCGCATTTATCCTCATAAGGTCTAGACGACGTTAGCAGTTGCTTGAGGTTGGGTGGTGGGCGAAACACAAGTTTGACAGGGAGCGATGAATTCTTGACGACAACATTAACTGCTTTGGCCACTCTATCATTCACGTATGGTAAAATCATTGGTATGCCATCCAACGAAGGGTGCGGTCTCCACGTGTGAGGATTTTCAGTGGTATATCCGTTCTCCCTCAAAATGTTTTCTATCATCACCTCGGTGTTTTCACAACGATGATTGCAGATCCTGTCTTTCGTGGCAAGCAGATTGTGAACAACATTTGCCTTGACGTATAGTGGGTGACAACTTCTCGCGTGTACTAAGATGTTGCGAGAGGCCGGCTTCTTGTACCACGTCAATTGTGTGGTTCCTTGGTTGATCTTCACCATTGTATTCAAAAACGGAAGAGATCCTTCATCGTCCGGTTGTTCAACGGTGAACTTTATACAGGTGAAGGGTGTCATCAAGGTCCACTGAGGAGTTACCTATTATGAAAATATCGTCGATGTAGCGCGTATAAAATGTTATCCCTGTTGTTACTGCCCTCCTTTCTATGCGATCCAGATAGACTACTGCGAGTTATGGCGCTACTCTCAATGTAGTATCGTCCGTTGAACCGAAAGATATTGCATTTCAATGTTGCCGCCAGTATCCCATATCCATCTCATTAAGTCCGATTGTGCATACTTCGCTATCATGCTGGTCCCACAGAGAGGAGTGCATCGACTGCATCGTGTACGTTAACGTTAGTGTATAGAGACACTACATCGAAGCTTGCGTAGCTCGACTCACGGGGAATTTGGCATTGATTTAGTGCTGCCACCAAGTCTCCTGTGTTCACGATGTGTGAGGGAACGTACTGTGATAAAAGCTTAACCAGCAGCCAACTGATTTTGTCAGATGGCCCACCACAACTCGAAATAATCGGTCTGGTCTTGATGTCGTTTTCGGTGAGCTGAGCAGGAGCAATATCCCCAAATTTGTGCGTCTTCACCATAGAATAGTACGTGGGCACATCCGTATGAATCGCGACGAAGCTACTTGCGGTTTTCGGCCCCAATCTCGCATCCAACCTCAAGCAACTGCTAACGTGACATAATATGTATAGAGTTTAAAGGCACTCGAAGGCATCGCTTTTCTGTTTCTCAGCCTATCTTGAAAACGGTCCCATGCTGATTCCAATGATGTTCCTGAAATCGTACAAGACCTTCTGGGATCAGAGTTATGGTCCCTCAAAAATTGAGCTAGAGAAGCATTGCGGACGAATTGTCCGAGGCTTGTAACTTCAGCCTTTTGCAGCCAATGTATGCGAGCTGATATGGGTAAAGAGAGAAGTTGAGAATGAAGGGAAGAACGGGGCTTTTGATCGGAAACCATCGCTCAACTCACGATTTTGAGTGTTCCTTTGTTCACTTCGAGGGGCGGAAAGGGGCCGGACTTGCCCACAGCGGCGGGGTTTGCCCCTTTTTCTAAGCCGTTTTGCGGCTCCTGGAGAGCTTTTCGTCCCGTTTTCTCGACGCTGTTCTGCTTCTGAGAGCCACGAGAAGCGCTTGTCATGAGAAATTCGAGAATGAAGTCTATCGCAAACAGTGCCTTTAAGCAAAACAATGGGTATTCGTTTTAAACGATCGTGGGGTTGTAATGGGGCACATTTGGCACTCAGCTCCACGAGAACAACGAGGGCAGCACAAGTGGACGAGCTCCTGCTCGAGGAGCACGTGCTGCCCTCGTTCTCCATTCGTCTCCTCAGCTGCTGCTCTGTGTTGCGACCAGCACCGTGTGGTAAAATTGCTCAACAGTGGACCACTCGGGTAGCTAGAAGAACAGTCATAATCAGCACGAAGAAACCTTAGCTTCTAAGCGTGCACATCCCCTACTCCCGTACCCTCTATAAAACGTCGTACTTCACATCATTCGATGAGCGAGCATGGCGCGCGACGCCTCGGCCTCCGTCTGCCCTACGCTCCCTCAGTGTCTCTAGCCTCCGCTCCCCACCAGCACGCGTAGAATCCAAGTAAATCTCGCCGTTTTATAGCCTGTACAACTTAGAGTTAGAGTTAACACAACCGACCGATCTCCTGCCATATCACAAGTAATACCTAAAAGGCAGTGTTCACGATGATTTCCATTTCGGATTTTTTCACATAAAACAAAGCGTTGGCCTCCACGTGTTACCAGAATCACGAAGAAACGGCGAGAAACGCATTAAAACGCCGTATTTCAGCGACACTATTCTCTGGACTGGACTAGTCCGATTGGATGAACATGTTCTCGGTGGTTGCGACCGGTGAAAAATGGGGTCAGTCAAAAATATTTTATGCAAAACAGTTTTAGTTAGGGTCCGTAGAAAGGGACGGAACAACAGAAAGCAGAAATTGGTAAGTTCGGGTCCACAACATTTTTCATCGTCACAACGAACAGTTCCTGCGAGAGTAAAGTGGCGGGGTGAGACTAAAGGATTTGGTGCCCTTCTGATCCGTTTTTCTTAGTTTCTCCGTTATTTTGGTTCTACCCGGGGGTCAAATAATCGATATAGCGAATAATCTCAAAATTGAATATTATCGTGAACACTGCCTTTAAAGGCAGCGTACGCGCAAAAAACCGTATTCTTTTTTCTTAATTTTGGGCAGGTAGGCCTACAAGGTTGTGACATATCGCGAAGGGGCCAACCGAAACACTCAAGTTTCGGAGAAAAACTCGTTTGAAAATCCCGTAGCATTCAGCTTCCTTTTTTCACGTCTGTGCGGTGTGTCTTGTGTAATATGTTCGCCTTTATGTTGTAGAAAGTTCTCTAGAAGAAGAAGCTCTAAATACTCACGTCTAAACACGAGGATTTTTCGGATTAAAGAAAATAGACTTTTGGAAATCCGCGGCCTGTCGGAGCCTGTCTGAGCCTGTCGTGGCGCTTCTGTTCCTCGTGTTAGATGACGCCTTTTCAGACCACGGAGCAAGATTTAACGAGCTTATAGCATTATGAATGCGCGATTTTGAAGTATCAAGTTTCGCTCTCTCCACTTGGTTCAAACATTGGAGTGAGAAGAAAACGCCAAATGCGGATTTCCCGTGCGGAAGCTGCCTTTAAAGGCACGTTCTGTTTTTTTTTTACCCAGAAGATTATTTTTTAGATTTTATGCTGATCTTGGAGAGGGTCTCACTATGATCACAATGTTTAGTTTAGTTTAGTTTATTACGTCACATAAGGCAAACATCATAGAACAAACACAAAAAAAAGCGTCAGGAATACACATAATCTAGATTAGGGTACGAGATAACCGATTACAAGACCAAAGAAGTACACGCTACGGCTTCAATAGCAGTGCAGCGAATTTGCGCCTAAAACAAAGTCGTGATAGTGGCGACAGTTCCGACTTCGCCAACTTCAAGTATGCAGAGCCCGCTCGGTTTGTAAAGAATTTACCACGCAGCGAAGTTTTCGCTCTCCGGAAAGTGATCTTGTTTTTCCCGCCGCGAGTAATGGAAGGGACCCAGGAGAAAAAAAATTTCTCACTCTTATTTTGACTGCGCCATTAAGAATCTTATGCACCATGCTTACATCGAACATAGCCCTTCGAGTTTCTAATAAAGGAATGCCGAGGTATTTGTTCCTGGTGCACGCACTAGGCGTTGTAGAATATTGGGACTTTCCAATTCTAATGAAGATTTTCCTTGTGTAGTTCTTTTGCACCTTCTCAAGAATCTCTATATCCTTTTTTGGATGGATTGAAGACGGGGGTTCCTGATTCAACTATTGGTCCCACGTAAGTGGTGTAGGCTAATAATAGAGTTTCCTTATTTCGTGTTGCCAGCCCTTTGAAAATTTTAAAAGTTCTTCCCAAGGCATTCCTTGATAATCCAGTCAAATGTTCAGAAAAGTCAAGATTGTTGTTGTAAGTGAACCCTAGATCCTTCACTTTATTAGCGCGGATAATTGGAGATCCCTCGATATTGTCAATATTATTGTCTTCCAAAGAGTCAAGTCACATGTGGATGCTTTTTGCGGGGGATAGGCTTAACTGCCACTCTTAAGACCAAAGTGACATTCTATCTATGGCACGCTGGATCAGAGTGATGTCCTCTATCGAGGAAATTTCGCGATAGATCTTGACGTCGTCTGCCTAGATTTTACATTTGACCGCTTGTTTGGTGGGGGGGGAGTGTGGGGGGGTCAGGTGTTCTCAACGCGTTTTCTGAGACGACGCATTACGATTTATCCATGTCGAAATCGTATAAAGTGTACTGTCGCATGTGGGAAAGCTTGCCAGAAGTCTGTATGAAGGAAACGCAAACCACGGATGAAGTCGAGTATCTTTGCAGCCATCTCCCAGAAAAGACACAGAACGGATACCAAATTGGGGAGTAGTTATGTAAGCAAAGAAAGTGTGAGGACTGCTTCATAAGTATCGTACGCGTATGTAGATTTTGGGAGATGCGTTCCTACTCCTACTCGCCAAACTGTAACCACCAAAACTCTGCTCCAAATCTATTCTAAGCTCCACCAAAAACGTCCTTGTTTTATGAGACAGTTTGTCATCGGAAGAAATTAAGGCGCAACTGGATTTCCCAATCGGTAAGCAGATCATTATATATTTTGAAGGCACTGCTATATTTTCCATGCTTCAGTATTCCGCTGTGGGTGGTAATAGAAATCCTGAGCTCTATAGAAATGCTCCGAAAATTAGATTGTTCACATTGGACTAAAAAATAGAGAGCCTATAAAACATCAAATCTGTAATAAACTAGGAAAACTGTAAATTACCAAACATGTTTTGGTGATTTTTTATCATTTCCGATGAAATTCACAAAGGGTGTTTACTTAGGTGATTACTAGCCTTTTCAACTTCTTTTTTTTTCGAAACGCCCCTCTAATTTTTTTGTGTATTTCACATGGCTTAGGTGTTGCTGCAGGGATCATCATCGTCCTCTCGATGAGTTTTTGCTTCAAGTTCTCCGTTTTTCGTTTGAGTTCAGAGTTTTTTCATCTCTTTTTTTGTCTAAGAAACCCTTTTTTGTTTTTTTTTCCTCTTTGTCATTCTCACACAAGCGTACTGTCGCTCACAACAGGAGAAAACTAAAACGACTCCTTAGAAAAATCTTATGGAAAAAGCTCAAAATGCAAGGGAAAAACAGAAGTTCGAACTAAAAACATCGAGAAAACCCAGGCTGATCACAGAACCATGTAAAAAACATTAACATTTGAAATCGAAGTGGGCGCTTCGGAAAAAAAGAAGAAGAAAACGTTGTAAAAGCGAAAAACCAAAATCATTCATTCCAGAACCAAACCAAGTTAGGGTTTTCCAACGGAAAAATAACGAAAACGTGTACGAAAAGTGCTGGGAAAAAATTCTGAGGAAAAATGAGGGAATTCGGAGCCGAAATGGGGGAGAAACCCCAGCGAAGAGCCTGTGGCTGCTCGGTAAATAGTCAGCGCACGGAAGACAAGGATTAGGAACAAAAAGTGGAGGCAAAAAGAACAACGATGTGCTATAAAATAAAGAAGAGAGCGAGAGCAGGGAGGACAGGCCTCACAGATGAGGTTGATTATTCTGAGAATTTTCGTTGTTATCGAGAGCAACACATTATGGCTAGCGGGCCTATAATGTGGCAGTTTTTATGCGTATTCGCAAAAGGTGCGTTTCCTCAGTGTTGTGCACTAGTACAACACACCATCAATTCGACGACTAAGACGCAAAACCGCTGCTAACCGCGGTTAACCGCAGCTCCATGGTGCGGTTACGCGTAGCCCAATCGTAGCCCAGCCGTAACCAAGCCGGATTTTTTGTGAATGCCGGTTTCCTCCGCTAGCCCAGCCGTAACCGTGGTTTGCCTTTCATGAATCCCAGCCCAGGAGAGCTTCCGGGTTGGGTAAGCAGGGTGGGGCGCCGCAACATGCACTCGGCGGGAGGCGGACACGCGGAGTTTTTGGCACGGTCTGAGTCTGGGATCTTGCCCGTAAACATTTCAGTTCCGCGCGTGAGCGATTGACCTGTTCACCTGCGCGGCCACCTCGAACGTGGTAATCTTATGCAAAATTCAAATTTTCGTTGCTTCAAGTCTTCCGAAAAAAATTGGTATTTTATTGATCATCAAATCAAACGCCGTTTAGAAAAAAAGGATTTTCGTTAGGTTCGAGATGGTACGCTCGAATAAAGTGGTTCCTTGCGAGCAACGTGAATGGTTCAGCTCGGTTAAAGACTGATGAATTATACTGAAAAATATGATGAGTCGTCATTCTTATAGGATGATGGTCGTGTGGAACCAACCGAAAATTTGAGAGATGTTCAACTCTTTTAAAATAATTTATTCAGTGTGTTCTACAACCCAATGGGTTGACACCCAATGGGTTGACACCCAATGGGTTGACTGGCCCACGAGATTTTCACCCACCTAACGGCCCTTTTTCGTAGTTCTTAATCTTCTTAGAGTGACTCAAAGCTTACGTTTTGGCCAAAAAAAACGTGCAAGTTTTTCTTCGTGAACACTGTCTTTAATATGCGTTTTCCTGACTTCGAACTTAACTCGCATTTTCCAGTGAATTAATTTTTTTTGGTTTTGGACGAGGACTAGTATTTTTCAAAGACTGAGCGGTGATGGCTTGCCAAAAATTGAACGAAAATTGAAACATTAAACCTTTTCTGAGAAAAAAAAACCTTTTCTTCATGGAAAACCATGCTCACAAAATTCAAAGACGAGAGTTCTCAAAAATTACTTTGCAATAAATTCAATAATTTCAAACCATCCTGAAAATGTTCCCGACACTAATTTCGAAAGAAGAGAAAATTTTCGTTGATTCATTGTCTTTTCGTAAGGAAGAAATCACCATTTATAAAGAGATCACTATTGATGAATTCTCTAATATTTGAAATTCCGTTTGCCCTAGAAATTCCTCTAATCAGAGCGAATTTCAGCGATTTAAAGGCAGTGTCCACGATAAAAACCATATCTGTTTTTTGGTGAAGATCGGCAACTGCGGGGCCTAGAGCAACCCTAACGTTGAAAAAAAAACTAAGAAAAACGAGCTCGGAAAGGTCCTCTACGGCATCAAAGTTGGACACCCAGCATTTCGTCACACCCCAGATGCACTTTCCAACAAACGAATGCTCAAGATTGTGAGATGAGCAATGGTTTCCGATCAATAGACCCGTGCTTCCCTTTATTCCCAATCTCTTTACTCAGGTCAGCTCGCATACATTGGCTGACAAAGACGGAAGTTACAAGCCTCGGACAACACGTCCACAATGCCTCCCTGGCTCAATTTTTGAGGGACCATAACTCCGTTCCTAGAAGGTCTTCTACGATTTCAAAAACATCATTGGAATCAGCATGGGACCGTCTTCAAGATAGGGGGAAAACCAGAAAAACGATTCTTATCGTGAACACTGCCTTTAAGAACATTTTGAGGAAATCTTCATCATTGGAATATGTAGATATAATTTTTACCGAAGAAAGCCATAATTCGTCTTTATAATCGAGAAAATCAGATTATCGCGCCTGACTCACATCTCTACCGTCGCAAAACCGAGTGAAAAGGTATTCTTGTTCAAAGGAATCGTACGCGCTGAAAACCACTCACCGTTTTTTGGGTTTGAATCATTGGTTGGGCCCCTCAGAGAACTTAGGTAGAGTTTGTTGGGTCACCGACGCATTATTGTGAAAACATGGGAGATCTAATGCTTTGAATTCCCCCAAAATAGGCCGGCCTCTCGACAGCCATGTGGCATAAATAGAGAAATGAAAGTAGTTTGAGAGGAAATGACACGTCAACTTCCACTCATTTACGCGATATAACTTGTTGATAAGCTACTTGCCGTTCTCTATTTATGCCATATGGCTGTCGGGAGGCCAGCCTCTTTTGATGGAATTAGAGGCATTCGATCTCCCATATCTTCCCAATAAGCCAGCGTCCATACGTCGCGAAAGCGGGCGTTCCCGCTGCTGTGCGCCTCACGACGCTCCTGAACGCTGGGGCAGCTTAAGCCCGCAAATGAACACAGGCAAACACCTCAGATAGAGACATCACACTTCCCGCGGTACCACTAGCCGACGTCCCGTAACCCCTCCCGCGGAAGGCCGATAGATCGGTCGCGGGCAGGCGGCAGCGCTTTTCCGTTGACTGCCCGAGCACGGTGAACACGCACTCTGCGGCCCTTCTGCAACCGCCTTACGGCTAATCTGGTGACTGACAGAAGACAATCCTCAGGCAGTTTGCGGTACATTTAAAAATCACCCTTCAAGTAAACGTCTGCTAAAACAAAATTTGAAAAACCCGCTCTAGGGGATTTCGTCTTGAACTGCTCTTGAAAAGTAAGGAGTGAGCTTCTACGTGAAAGCTTCCTACACTCACTGCTTCTTGCAGCCTTCCCATTCGCAGATGCCATTAACGGACAGTGCTTCACCTGCCCAAGGCCAGCGTCGCACACAGCGCGGGTTCTGGAAAGAGTCTCAACACAGCGCTCCCTGCTCAGCAATCGTTCATTGGCTCCACTCTAGTGGGTGGTGCAATGATGACATCAAAGTGGGAATCGATGAGTGAGTGTTCGATGACCCCCAGGAATAGCCGACTTCCGGCCGACACTCCGCGGAAAGACGGGAGAGCCTCTCTCTCCGCGGGAAGTGGGGCGCTGTGCCACGACCACAAAATTGGGGCCGCGCGAAGTCGACTAGGCCGACTTGGCCTGCGGGAAGTGGGCTGTTTTTATCTGAGACCCCTACCTCGTGTTGATTCGATTGAAAACGTTCGATCGGGTGATCAACCGCTCGAGTCGGCGCAACGGCTGTTGATTGCCCACAGTTTTCGACATCCGTGGTGGGAATATGGAAAACAAGGGCAGTAATTTTACTGCAGGTCTAGTGACACCTGCTCTAATATGGAGAAGTAAGCTTGCAACTTGCTGCTTGCTTCGTGGTGCTGGCGCGAGCGGGCGAGCGCGCTCGAGAAGAAGCGGCTGTGAGCGGCTAGAGAATCGTGTGCCCACGATGACCATCGATTTTGAGTAATCGCACGCTCTCGCCACGTATGGAGGAGCGTAATGCGTCGGAGGCCAAACAAACTCTACCTACATTCTCAGGTGGGCCCAACCAGTGATGCAAGCTCAAAAAACGGTGAGTGGTTTTCAGCTAAGTTCACAGAAACTAGGTGTGATACAATCGATTGCATCACACCTAAAAATGTGTTTTCAAAGAACGCTTTGAACCGCTTAAAATAACTATATCAATTACTTGGGTCCGTGACTAGGTTTTCCGCACGTTGTAGCGACGCGTAGCAACCCTAATTTAAATTTCGGTAAATACTCGCAAATATTTCGCAGTGCATCCATAAAATTTGAATGCGTTCTCGAATCTGGACAACTATTAACTTAATGTGGTTTTCATGCCCGAAACAGCAACTATGTGCCCTCAGAGCATAAAAACAGGCTCCGCCCACCTTACGCAGCGCTCTTCGGCTTCAAGCTGCGTTTATGACATTTTGGGTAGGTTTTCACATGTGAACAGCCATACATGATTGAAAATATGAGGATTTTCTCGCAAGGGGGGGGGATGAGCAAATCGCCCGATTGAGGAAGAGGGTCGGACCAAAGTTGGGGTGTATTACACCTTGCGCCGTAGCCTGATCATGGCAAGTGTCATCGCATCCGTAACTTGATATGTGACCTTGCAGGATGCGTTGCGTACTCCATGAAAAATGTTTAGCAAAATTTTAGGCGTAAAATCGATTTAGAAATGGTACACGGAAACTTTGAGGATGCTCACTTTTCTCAAAAAAGCCTCTACGAGCTCGACATCGGTATTCGTCTTCGAGGGGGTCGTTTTGAAGCAGAGGTTACCCGCTTCGTAAGCTCTTTTGGCGGAAGTCCTTGAATCTTCCAGAAAATGAGAGCTCGAGAGCGAAATACCGTAAACCAAAGCCGGCCCCGGACAGTATCCGGATCAGCTGCTTCTATGTCACTTATTTCGCTTCCCTGGCATTACAAGGCGTGAAACTTGTACCACCTGTGCCTTGAAATTCTATATCCAGCTGTACAAATTTTACCATCTTTCTCAACAAGAATTGATAGTATCGATCATTCAATGATTTTCTCAAAAATCGCTGGAAAGTGCACAGAACGGTGAAGAATCGTTAACTGCACTAAATCTAGAAATTCGCTGCCTTCAGGGAATGCCAAATATAACGAAGATGTGGGCGCCTAAAAACTGGCAAGGGCTGGTTTTTGGTTCATGGAATTTCGCTCTCGAATTCTCTCAATAGAGGGTCATAGGACTTTCGCCAAAATATGTAAGTGCCGAAGACGGCAACCACATGACCGTATATCCCTATGCTTACATGCGTTAAAGGCAATGTTCACGATAATCTTCAATTTTGAGATTATTCGCTATATTGATTAGGCGATCCCAGGGTAGAACTAAAATGACGTAGAAATTGGGAAAAACGTACCAAAAGTACCCGAAATCCTTAAGTATCACCCGTCTTTTAAGTATCACAGGAAGTGTTTGTTGTGACAATGAATTCTTTTGTGGACCCGCCCTTTGCAATTCTCTATTCTCTATTGCTCCGTTCTTTCCTTAGGGCCCTAACTAATCCTGCTTTGCATAAAATATTCTTCTATTTTCGGTCCACCCAATTTTCCATCGGTAACAACAACCATGATCATGTTTATCCAACCGGACAACTAGTCCATGTTATAGAATATTATCACCGAAATACGACGTTTTAATGCGTTTCTCGCTGTTTCTTCATAATTTTGGTATTACTTGGAGGCCAACGCATTGTTTTATGTGAAAAACTTGTGGACGAAAATCATCGTGAACACTGCCTTTAAGGTAGGAACTACTGATGTCGAGTTCATTACATATTTTGTGAAAGTTGAGTATCCTTCAGGCTTTTGTACAACATTCATTTCAAAAACGATTTCATGTTCTCAATTTCGTTACATTTTGAGAGAAAACGTTACGTTCGACGAAAATAACAGACCGTATGAGATGTTTGGGAACTCGTGTATACCAGCACTACAAGAATAGGAACTTTGAACGGGAATTCCGTTAAGTTTAGTGCAGCGAACTGACACGGCGCGACTACTGCGGCAAGCCGCGCGGCGTTCGCGACACTACAGGACAACGAGGTTGCGATCTCACGCGTCGATCTACCTCCGCAGCCTCGTCCGATCTCTGGATTGAATTGAACGAGGGGACTCTATCTGCACAGCAGCATTCGTAAACGAGACACGGTTCAGAAAAAATCTAACAATGCACACGTTTTTTGTTTTTATCGCATTGAGCACTCTGAAATAAAGGCAGTACCTCTGAGAACCATTTATTAAAGGCACAGTCCAAGCTCAGGGACGATATCTAAGATATCAACATCGTTTTGTAGTAGACCCACCCCGTATAGCACCTGCCAAGTGCGAGCTCTCAATTCCTTCAAATAAGCGAGATATAGGAGAAATCGCACTGAGGCGCCCACATCAGGAAGCCATTTTGGCAGGCCCCTTCTACGATGTTTCGAGCTCAACAGTGGCGAGATGAGCAATGGTTTCCGATCAATAGCACCGTTCTTCTCTTCATTCCCAGCATCTATCTTAATTCAGATTAGCTCGCATTCGTCGGTTGCAATGGACGGAAGTTACAAGCCTCGGACAACTCGTCCACAATGCTTCCTAAGCTCGTTCGTTGAGGGGCCATAACTCCGTTCTCAGGGGGCCTTTTACGGTTCGAAAGACATACTTGGAATCAGCGTGGAACCGTTTTCAAGATATGCAGAATAACAGAGAAGAGATCCTGAGGTTGGACCGTGTCTTTAAAGACACAGTACAGCCTCAAAATCGATTTTTCGTTTTTCTGCCTATCTTGGAGAAAATTTGACGCCGATCACAATGGTGTCTCCAGAATCGCTCAGAACTAACTACGAACTGAGTTATGGCTCCTCAAAATTTTTGAATTTGAACTGGTAGAAGTTCGCGGACGAGTTGTCCCGAGCCTGTATTTTCTCGTTATTCGCAGCCATCATTCTGAAGCAGGTCACAATATAAAGTCAGACCGAAAACAAAAGGAAGAACATAGATTTTGAATAAAATCATTCGCGCGTCTCTTCCCTATTGAGGTCGGAAATCTGCCAGTGGGCGTTGCCTATTTTTTCTTTCAAGGGGGCGTGGTCGACTTTTTCCTAGCTTTTCCCTGCTTATTTGAGCGAATTAAGATTTCGCGTTTGGCAGGGTTGCTGTAGGCGGCGACCGGACCAAAATATCAAAAATTACCTCTGAGGTTGGACTGTGCCTTTAAAGGCACCGTTCAACCTCAAAATCGGTTTTCTGTTTTTCTGCCTATATTAAAAACGGCCCCACGCTGATTCCAATAATGTCTCTGAAATCGTACAAGACCCTCTAGGAACGAAGTTATGGCCCTTCGAAAATTGAGCTACGGAAGCATGGTGGACGAGTTGTCCGTGGCTTGTAACTTCCGTCATTTGCAACCGATGTATGCGAGCCGACCTGAATGGTTAGAGAGGCTGAGAATGAAGGGAAGAACGGGGCTATTGATCGAAAATCATCGCTCATCTAGCTACTGTTGAGCTCGAAAGATCGTAAAAGGGGCGTGCCAAAGTGGCTTCCGGATGTGGGCGCCCCAGGGTGGCTTCCTCCTATGTCTCGCTTATTCGCAGGACTTGAGAGCTCGCACTTGGCAGGTGCTATATGGGGTGGGTCTACTCCACAACTACGTGGAAATATCAGACTTCGTCCCTGAGCTTGGACTGTGCCTTTAAAGGCAGTGTTCATGGTGATTTTAGTTCCCAAACTCTCCACTCAAAGTTATTCGTTGCCCAACATATGTTACCAAAATTACGAAGAAACGGCGAGAAACGCACAAGAACCCCTTATTAAACGAGACATCATTCTGTGGTCGGGGCTAGTTGTCCGGTTGTATGAACAGGTTCACTGTACTCGAATCTAACCGTCACGGCGGCTGCGGGGTGGCGTAATTCATATTTTCCTTATTTATGTACGCCGAAATCCGTCTAAATGTGTGAATGTGTATTGATTTCAGACTAATCATTCTAAAAGCAGACGATCCAGTTGGGTCCTTTCCTAAAAAATTCGGTGGAGTTGCGTTCTAAAGGCGTGACGAACAACTCGTCCTCCGCCTACGATTTCAAGCCTCGAGGAGCAACCAAAATCGTGAATCGCTCTTCTTTTGAAATAGTGAAGGCTCACACACGCACATGAGCTCAGCTCCTTCGAAATTTTCAGTCGCCTCCCCTCAAAATCCAGAAACACCCTGCGCACTTGGACGAGTTGCACCCCGCAGCCGCCGTGACGGTTAGCTGCGAGTGTTCACTATGGTTGTGGCCGGTTAAAAATGGGGCAACCGAAAACTGAATAATATTTTATGCAAAGCAGTATTAGTTAGGGTATGAAGCAAAGAAAGCATTGGAAAGCAGATAATTGCAAAGAACGGGTCCACAAAAGATTTCATCATCACAACGAACAGTTCCCGTGTAAGACTAAAGAGGCGGGGCGAGGGCAAATTATTTCGTGTCTATCTGGTGCGTCTCAATCGATTTCTTCGTCATTTCTGTGCTACTAAGAGGCCAAACGATCGATTTAGCGATCAATATCAAAACTGATGATTATCGTAAACACTGCCTTTAGGAAGTCTGGAAAAAGCTGGGCAGTTGTGTTGCTACTGTTTAGTGCACGTACAGATTCCCTCGCTTTTTCTCAGCTGTATCTAAAAAGGCTAGAGTCGCGTACATGAGAGAGTCATCGCTAATTCTCGTTCAAGCTAATGAGGCAAACTTGGATTAGTACAGATAACGAAAACGGCGTGCCTTTGTACCTTAATAGTGAAGTAAAGGACATCACATTTGTGAAATTATACAGATAGAGGCTCCGAAAATGAAATTCCACGAGAACAGATGGTTCAGATTTCGTGGAAAGTATCGAGAACTAGAAATGATTAATTAACATGATAAAAAATTGGAATATGCTTTTGTCACCCTCCTTTTAGTTTCTGTTTGAACATGCGAACATAGAAGCTTATGCTGCATCTGGTTCTGTGTTTTATTAAAATGTTTGAGCAAAAGGTAGCATTTCAGAGTAGATGGACATCAATCCTGCTCCTAGCTATGATCGAATCATCCTTCCAAGTCTTCATACTGGAATGAGATTTAGCCCAAATTTTGGCCTCAAATTCTTTCGCCACAAGCAGTTGAGTGGATTGAGGCATCAGAGGATCATTTCTCTGAATGGGAAATCGAACGGATCAATTTGCGCCAGTTGTGAACGGAATCATCTTGTTGTCCTTATTGAAGCATGTATCCTGAAGAGACTCTGCCTTCCCCATTGGAGGTTGGCGCAAACTCGGTGCACTTATGTTATAGCATATGGCACCGGGTTTGCGCCAACCTTCAACAGTGAACGCGAAGTCTCTTCTGGGTCCACGCCAGGGATGAGCGGAATAAAAATATGAAATTTCGGAAATCGGTTTTCGGGTTTCGTAACAGAAATTTTCTTCTCGGGTTTCGGAAATCGGGCGCGGAACGCCTGAAAATGCTAGGAAATGCGTTTTTCGGAACGCGAAACGCGGAAAATTCATAAATTATCTAATGTTTTCTTACGTCCCAGACGACCCGATATTTTCGCATTCCGCGGCGTTTTCTGCGGTTTACGGAATGCAGAACGCGGAATGCCAAAAATGCGCGAAACTGCGGGTTTCGGAACGCGAAGCGCGGAACTCCGCTCATCCCTGGTCCACGCCGACGTTACATAGAGTTCGCGCAATAATTCTAGTCTGATGAAGGGACGGGGCTGCGAAACTAGATCACTCCGCGCGAATCGAAACCACATTCTCCAGTGAGGCCGCCAACCCCTGGACGGTCAACCGCCTTGTCCATGCGTCAGACTAAATTGAAAACGGAAACCATATAATATGCTCTCAATTGCAGAATACGGGATACTTGTAACATGAGGGACGAATACAATGCTACATATGTATACCTGTAATACATCTCGGTCAATGTAAGTTACATGTTTATCATCTTTACCCTAGTATTATCTTGTAGTACAACGTAGTATTAGGATTCGAATCTCCCCAGCAACTGAGGGCACGTGTCGAACACCTTCTTCAAACCTGTACGCCATGTGGGCCGTCGAATAACTTGCCGACGACCGCAGGTCAGGTCCATGCGATTGGCATTTGACCGGGACTAGACGAAAAATACCGTGCGGTACCGATTGCCATAAAGCCATAAAATACTTTGCAACTTTGATTTGAGAGTCTGAGTTGGTCGGTCTGATATAGAAATAGAACGGATATTATCATTTCATACCCTTGTGGCAATCGGTTCCGCACGGTATTTGGAGTTTACTTTGACCGGGTGGTCACTCGCCCTGATCGAGTCGTTGATCCGTCTCCCCTCATGGTCTTAGATATCCTGACGGAGGATGTTTGTATGAACTGACATACAACCCATACGCTGAATTTGTCGCGAAAAAAAAATAGACTTGTTCCTCACATGTGCATAAGCATCAAGTATCTTTTGCCAAGGCATCAATTCCCGAATAAGCAGAGCTAATGGTTGACAAGAGTGTGGAAAACAACACAAGAGCCTGTAAAGCTTCGACAGAGAGCAACATTTTGGTGCAACACAGGAGGCCAACGTCCTTCACTGTGCAGCAGTTGGGCAAACACTACGAGTCGTTCACCTCGACAAGCAGCTCGGTGTGAAAGTCCTTTGTAGGATTTTCCAATACAGTCTTTCAAAATCTTCTTCCACGAGTATGAGAATCAGCTTCTCCCGGGGAGCATGATACCATTTCACCAACCCACATTTCATCACGACGATAAGTTGATGCAGATGTTTTTCACACTCTTATCATGGTCATTGGACTACGCTGGACCGAATCCGCGGATTGAGATTTATTAATCTGTGAGGAACTCAACCGGAGGGGATAAAATTATTTTCCGGAACCGGCAACTATTTTGACATCAACATAGTAATTCAAAATTCGAGCCTTGACAATAAATATTGAGTATTGAGAAAAGGGCGGCTGAAACTGGAGGGCAAAACACAACGTGTTATCCAAATGAGGGTAAAAATGCTCAAAGTCCGTTATCCAAGAGGCTCGAAAACATCGGTTTAAAAGACGAGCGCGTAAATTTAGCAGCATGGAGCGAAATCTCGCAGGGTGGGGAGCCGCTGGTAGGTCCCTACCCAAGATTTGCGCTATGTAGGCTTTTTTAGGTTGTTACAGTAAGTATCAGGTTTTGCGAATCGCGTCATTCTCGCGACTTCGGATAGAAAGCTACCTTTAGGCGGTGTCCAGAGTTCATTCGCGGCGCGAGGCGATTGTCATAATTTTTTCTTGCGAAAATTGTGAAAAAAAGGATTGCAACATAAAGGTAATAAAGTTTCTATGGTGTAAAAACAACATGCGCATAATTCAGTCTCATTTCACCAAAAAACACCCTACTCTGTACATTCAATTCCGGAAAACTTCTAAGCGTAGTTTGCTGCCGATGTCTTTTTGATTGTTTTGCCATTAATACAGCAAGTTGTCATAACGGAAACAAAAAGTTGCGATAAGATATATAGATAAAAGATAGAAAGATACAATAGCTGAAATAAACAGAATAAGATAACAAATTGATTAATTCTGCTTGGATACGGAAAATTGCGGATGCACGCAATTGCGCGTAGTCGCCTAGCGTTCGCGCGCCGTTCACACATTGATTTTCGCCCGACGCGATTTTCGCGTCGTGCTGACATGTGCCATCGCATCGCGCCGCCGCGAAAACTCTGCACGCCATCTTACCCTGCCTGCTAGCGCTAAATTTCGTTGATGAATCTAGCTCCTTACGATCTAAATCGTTTTTAGGTTTACAATGTTTTTGCGCAGGTAAGTGCGCGAAGTAGAGGATTATATCAAAGAGTCTCAGAAAACTCCTCGAATTTCGAAGAAAAATTCTCTCTGAAATCCTTGAAGCATTCGCGCCTGTTTTGAATGTTCGCTGCCTTTAAAGGCAGTGTTCACGATAATCTTCAATTTCGAGATTACTCGCTATATTGATTAAGTGGCCCCTGGGTAGAACTTGAATGACGTAGAAATTGAGAAAAACGCACCAGAAGAACACGAAATCCTTAGGTATCAACCCGCCTTTTAAATATCACAGGAAGTGTTTGTTGTGACAATGAAATCTTTTGTGGACCCATCCTTCCCAATTCTCGATTCCCTATTGCTCGGTTGCTTTCTTAGGGCCCTAGCTAATCCTGATTTGCAGAAAATATTCTTCTATTTTCGATTGACCCAATTTTAAACCAATGACAACCGCTATGAACATGTTCATCCAACCGGACAACTAGTCCATGTTATAGAAGAATGTCACTGAAATACGACGTTTTATTGCGTTTCTCGCCATTTCTTCGTAACTTTGGTAACACTTGATTGCCAACGCATTGATTTGAGTGGGAAAGTCGGGGACGAAAATCATCGTGAACACTGCCTTTAAATTCAGAACGACGGAATAGATTCTTGAAATTCCTGGGCAGGCAGATTTCTTTTGTCTTTCTTATGAAATTTTTTTAGAAATTAAGGAGTTATTCAATGTGCGTGTTCGAATGTTCGTATCTCTCGGGATCAAGAGTTTTCAGCACTTCGGCAACTATTCCTTTGAATGGACGACTCTTTCCCATTGCGGATGGACTGATACGGTCAGTCAGCAAATCAACGCGATTCTCACCCACTTCCTGGCCGTTTCTCGACGCTCTTCCTTCTTTACCGACCTGTAAGAATAAGACACGAAACTTTCGTTTCTGGAGAAAGCGGAAATATTTGTCGTCGTGTGCACTGCTTCTAGCTTTTTTCTTACCATTGCTTGAGCAGCTAACATGAACCCTTAAAGGCTAGATAGAAAACCGTATTCTATTTTTGATGTTTTTCAGTAGGCGAGTTATTGGAGCGGAGGATGAAGGGAGATGTCCTCACGGAACTCTCAAGCATGGGAGAAACTGTTGAGAAAGACATCTCATTTATTCGATTACGCCTGTTTGGTGTGTTTCTCGAACTACGGACAAAAATCGGAAATGGTTTTGCGCTTCAAAATGCTAAGGTAACAAGTGCTTTCGTTTTCTGTTCCGTGTTGCAAAAACTCTTTGAAAATAAGATCGCTCAATTCACATGCTGGGAACATTTTGGGATAAGGAGTATTCGAAAACTCTGCAACTGTTCCTTTGGTGAAACGAACGGTGGACAACTGTTATATGACTTGGACGAGGTGGTCCTATGAGATGGCCGGTCCACGAGATGGTCTCACTCTTTCGAGAAATTTTTCGCGGTACTTCCGTCCTTACTGTTCGTAGAGGGACCCAAAGCCTTTGTTTCTGCGAAAAAAAGGCAACGTTTTCATCGTAAACACTTCCTTGAAGGATGTCGTAAGCGCAGAAAACCATATTATACAAGGTGCACACCCACGCCGCTTCGCGGCGTACTTGTGGTCGTGCTTTAGTATCTATGAAATAATTAAATTGCAGGGCGGTGCCTCGCTGTGCTCAACAGCCTTAAAGGCATCGTACGCGCAAAAAAAAAACGGTGTCTTATTTTTCAATGTTTTCGAGTAGGCAAACTCTTGAGGCAAGCCATAATAGCAAGAGAACCCCAAAAAACTCCTGATTTGGATTAACGCGTTTAAAAACTTTTTGAAAAGTTGACTTTCCACCCCCTCCGTCGAATTCGGTGTGTCCAGTGCAATAAGTTTTTCTGAACGTCTGAAGTGGTTTCACGCTTCAAACTTTCTAGGTGAGAAAATTTCTTTTGCCTTTCTTCTACCAAAATCACTTAGAAATCAAGAGCTTCCACTGCGCAAATTTGGATGATAAATGCTAGATGGCTGGTGAGAACTGGTGGCGAATCCTCATCCTTAACCCATTTCAATCTCATAACCCTACGTTTTTGACGCGCCAAAGTTTACCGGTGTGATCTATCGGCCTCATTCATGAAATTGAGCCAAAAAATGGAAAGTGGTTTCCAGCGCGAACAATGCCTTTGAAGGCAGTGTTCACGATGATTTTCGTTCCCGAGTTCTCCACACAAAACAAAGCGTTGGCCACCGAGTGTTACAGAAATTACGAAGAAACGGCGAGAAACGCACTAAAACGTCATATTTCAGTGACATTAATCTCTGGCCTGGACTAGTTGTCCAGTTGTATAAACATGTTCACGGTGGTTGTCACCGGTGAAAAATGGGATCAGTCGGAAATGGAAGAATATTCCAGGCAAAATAGTAATAGTTAGGGTCCGAAGAAAAGAACGGAGCCACAGAAAGCAAATAATTGTAAAGGACGGGCCCACAAATGATTTCATTGTCACAACAAACAGTTCCTGTGAGAGTGAAGAGGTGGGGTGAGAGAAAAGGATTTCGTGACCTTCTAGAGCGTTTTTCTCGATTCCTTCGTCATTTATGTTCTACCCGGGGGCCCAACAATCGATTTAGCAATTAATCTCGAAATCGAAGATTATCGTGAACACTGCCTTTAAGCCAGTACCGCACAATTTTTTTGCAGTACCGCACAATTTTTTTGCAGAAAAAGCCTTTGCGGCGTTTTTCGCGCTCACAAAGCGCTGCATCGCCATAACTTGCTTCAAAGTGGTCCGATTTCAATTTTGAAGTAAATTCTGAATAGCTTTAATTGAGCTCTATACGATAGTATTAGAAAATAATATGTTGAACTTGAGAAATGCTTCGAGAAATGCAATATCTGCACCACATAATCCCTCACTATGAACTGGACAGACGATCATGATAGCAGAAATTTTTCATGTTCTGATTTGTTGTCGACATGAATTTCAGAAGGAAATACACATTTTACAACAGGATACGGGAGTTGCAATGGCTCTCTACATTCGCCTCACTGAGAGGATCACGAAAACTACCCCTAAAATTGATTTCGTCGATTTCGAAGCGAGGTATGGCGATGTGGCGCTTTCTCTGAGAAATATTGCCGCGACTCTTCCGCTACTGCCCCGCGACTCCACCGTCATCCCGGACTGTCCCGCAACCGCCCCCCCCAGCAACCCTTAACTCTTCCGCGGCTTTGCCGCGACCGACTTCTTCGTGGGTCAAGCGCTCGCAAATCTACCGCGACTCCCTCAGGACTTTTCCGCGACCCTACCGCGATTCGGTGAATGAAGAATAGTCCGCGGTTCTGCCCCGCATCTCCCCCGCGACTCCTCCGACAGGCGCCAAGCCGAAGGAGTTGCGGCGGAGTCGCGGCAATATTTCTCAGAGTTGTATGAACAAAATTCGTCACAAAAAGCCCCTTCTGCAGAAAAAGGACTTGTGCGCTACTGTATGTTTTCACGGAAATCAGTTACACTGTGCTCAATCAACCTCACGCAGGGAACTTTCGCAATGCAGTGCACAACCCTTTACAGTCTGACACAGATTCGAAAGAAGAGAATCTACGGAGGAAGTTATGACACACTTCTCCATGGATTGGTGAACATTTCGGTTTAGATTGATGTCCCGCTCAGTTCTTGAACTCATCGCAGAAAGGAACAGTTGAAGTAATAGGCACGCACTAATCCTAATATATGCAGTAGAATGTTTTCTCATTGACACGAGAGGTCAATCACCAAGGCTGCATGCGTGGACGGTGTGTGTGTGTGTGTGTGTGTGTGTGTGACAATCGGGTGTCAATTGTTAACGACTAGTGGCGATGACTAATTTCCGTTCATCACACACACACACACACACACACACACACACACACACACACACACACACACACACACACACACACACACACACACACACACACACACACACACACACACACACACACACACACACACACACACACACACACACACACACACACACACACACACACACACACACACACACACACACACACACACACACACACACACACACACACACACACACACACACACATACAGACGGTCACACACACGAAGCAGCGTATAGTTAGTAGGATAGGATTTTTTCTTGTTTTTGTAAAGCTTGGCCTCTTTAGCGAACGAAAATGTCGAAGAAGCCCCTGTTAAACCTTCATTTGTGAAGAAAAATCAATTTGAATATACTGTAAAAATGTATTTGAAGTTCGCGCCAAAATCGTTGTTGGCGTTTTTTTCTGGATTTGGAGATGTGGTCATTGCCATTTTTGAACTTTTCCTGCATTTGGAGTTCGCACTATAATTGTTTCCATGTTATTTGACGATCGCAGCAACATTCTATGAAAAAAAGCTAGATGAGCGACCCCGCAGCGTTTTTCATGATGCCATAACTTCTGCTGGGCGCATTTTCAGAACCTCATGTCTCGTGAGTGACGTCAGCTAGCCCAGATTGTTTGATCGTATGCAAAAAGTTGAAAGTGATTTCCATTGCGTACGATGCTTTTAAGACAAAGGATCATAAAAACATGTCTGAATTGGTAGATCTAATGAGCCAGTTCTGCTAACCCTTCTGCAGTAGAGTGTTGCCCGAATATTCGTTTATTCGAATAATATTCGAATATTCGAATAATTAGAATATTCGAATATTCAAAAAGTGGATTATTCGGGTTATTTGAATAATCGAATATTCAAAGAAGTGGAATATTCGTTCATTCGAATAGTCGAATATTCAAAGAAGTGAAATATTTGGTTAATTCGATTATTAGGCACGAATAGTTTGAGTATTCGACAAGATCGCACTCCATTTTGCCCTGATTTACATTTCATACATCTTAGCGTAATGACCCCTAATTTCTCACAATTCTTCAGTACCTCATGAATATATAGTTATAACAAGTATTTACAATATATTAAATCGCTCGTAGGATTTTGTCAAAACGCTAGAAATGCCCATTTCACCTTCAGTTATAGAGAAAGGTTTAAATCACGAGCGACGCATAAGTATAGCAACACTTGAGCAAAATGGCAATTTCTCACGATGATGGCCAGAATGAGCCATTTTCATATGTATTTTCATCAAACTGGTTCGAGGTGATGCTACATATTTGTCTACTTTCCCGGTGGACTTCACCTAAATTCTGACGGAAAAACCTAAGTTCTCTCCTTCCATAATGCTGGACTTGGATTTCGATGGTTTCCAGCCACCCAGGATGACCAGCTGGATGTAGTTTCAGGTTCGCGCCAGACCCGTCTGTTGTCGCCCAGACGTCTCATGGAGTTGGGAGGCGAGATATTGCACAGCGAAAAATCAGTCACATGTTGGAATCGAACCACGCGCACTGGTCGCATAGACAGCGCGTACAGCAACTGAACGGCGAACTCGTGTTGGTGGCGGCATTTTCGGCAATAGCAAGGGTGCGAGATGAATAAAACAATCAACAGGAATCTAATCTATGAAAATCGAACCCTTTAGATCTACAGTTCATCCTATTCTGCTATGTTTATCACAAAATATGCTTGGCTATTTCTGCTTACAAGTTTTCAGCAATCGCACAAGAACAACTTTTCAAATTTGCAAAGAAGTTGATGATTTCTGTTTTTTTTTTCGGAAAAGTCCGCAGATTACCCGAAACTTGATCAGAGTTAAAGTCTGAGAGGAAACAAAAAATAAACTTCTCAGTGAAATAATCGGGGTCCAGCGAAATCACGTCGCTGTGCTGCGTACAGCAACAGGCGGTCGCCACGGCCACGGAGTATACCACGGCTACGCCACTGGTCTTCGGAGCATTGACAACCCGGCGCGCGGGGTGTCCGAGTCAGTATGATGAGCGCAGAGGACAAAAAGAAAGGCGATGCCAGCCGGCCTGGCACTCTCTCGGCCGGCCAAAGAGCACACTGGCTATCTCTGCGTCTCCGCGGAGAGGAATAATTTACTTTGGCATGCGTCGCGTCGCTCGTCGTCAGAAAGATGATCCCGGCCCAAGGCTTATGGTATACTTCTGCGACACACAGTCGCGGTCGCTGTCATCTAGCACTGATCGCGGCGGAGCCCGCATCGGAACCACGGCATCGGCCGTCGTAGGAACAGTTGTCGCGCATCGGTCGGGGCGACGTGTCGCAGATGGGTGACATACTTTGAATGTGCTAGCTCCTGACATACTTTGTCACTGTTGCTGTCACTCGTCGCTGTGCACTGCACTGCGACAGCGACAATGATAGAGATTCGTTCATTGATTTTCATCTAATTTCGTTGTATTGTGGTATGATTCCTCTTCTTTTTTTGCCGAACTCGGGATTCTCACTCATTGTGGGTTGCCTTTTCGTATCATATGGATTTTCTTTTTTGATGCGCATTGCCATTTCTCCTTTTACCTGGTTTTTTCTTATAGCATGCACCGTTTACTTGGAGTTTTTTTCGATATCGAACCCCAATTACTTATTTTCTTTGGCTGCTAGCCGGTTGGTTTGTATTTGAAAGAAAATCAGACTTTTCGTCGAAAGGGAAGTCCTCAAATACGGCTATTTCGCCTTCGAAAACACGTTTTTCTTTGTGAGATTTCCGGATTCCCATTCCGAAATTCTTTGATTGCACCCTTTCCAAAATATCTACAATCTGCCGTTTGCAGGGCGCAAAAACGCAGGTACCATACTCCAATATTGAGCGAACACAAATTTTAAAGGCCTTCATCAGCAACTGTGGATCTTTTGATCTTAAAGGCAGGGTCCGGGCAGAATTTTGGTTCCGAGGTTTCATCCTGAAACGGAGCGTATGGTACAGGAGGAGCGGACATTTCTCACCCCTGCGTTCTGTGTCGCGGTCGGTGAGCGCACGTCGGATAGGGCGAAACGCGACATCTCAGATTTTATGTAAACTGGCATGTCCTGAAGCATTATTTACTTTGCTGCGTTCTTTTTATGCCACTAACGATGACCGTTTCGTCGTATATGGTGCTGATAACTCTTCTAAACGATAGCGGCTTTTCCGCGTTCGCCGCTCGCGCGACACTCACTGGACCGTAGTGCGTGCGCAAGCAGTTTAGTTCGAAGTGTAAGATCCACTGACAGCTCACTTGGCCTGTTTTTAGTTTGTCGCTTTGAAATTATTGAAAAAAATATTCGAATATATTCGAATAGATTTTATTCAAATCTATTCAAAATTCGGACCTCGAAAAAAGAGGGTCATTCGAATATATTTAAAAATCGGACGTCGAAAAAAGGGGGTCATTCGTATCTATTCGATATTCGGTCTTTTCGTGCAGGGCACAACTATAGAAGGTTGTGAACCAGGGTAAGTCGACCACGCTGTACTCAAATATCTTGCTCTCATGACTCCTAGTTTTCAGAATTGACGGCCTTCGGCGAGACCACACCTGAGAAAGGTGTGATCTTGTATACCGTAACGGTCTTCAGCGTTCATCTGAGATGTTGAAAGTGAGTATATAGGATGAAACGACCCCGCTCAACTCAAATATCAGGGGTGGTAGTAATCAATGAGGTGACCGCGAATGAACTGCGTAGTTAACGCGCAGTAAGGAGATGGTCAACGAGCCGTTGAAAGCCGGTTAGTTCTAAGAAAACACATCCATTTTCTGTCCAAGTGCGACTCTCAATGAATCTTGGCATTGATATGTAGTTGACCTTCGATTTCCTTGCAGCAACGACCAAGATTGTTATACACTCCTTTATTCAGCTAACGTTTCGGCGAGTTTCGCCGTCTTCAGAGCGTGGAAAAACCGAAATCATGTCTGAAATACTACCCCATCAAACCCTATTTAATTCTACAGGTTAATACTCAAACGGAAGTGAGCAAACGACATGATGTCACATCTGACCTACCCACCTGTCCCGTGCTGTATGTTCTTATCAAAACCCACAAACTACCACAAGAGGGTACTTCTACCGCTGACCCTTCTTGCTTCAAGGTCAGGCCTATAATAAGTAACGTTGGCGGCCCAACAGATCGCATTTCTTGGTTTCTTAACTTGATCATCGTTCAATTACTAAAATTTTTTCCGCTCACCTCCCTAATACTAATTCTTTCCTTCAAAGACTACGGGATGCGAGACTGGAGGAAGAATATGTTATCGAGTCCTTTGATGTCACATCACTCTACACAAACGTCTCAAACGCGGGGGCTTTGCAAGCTGTTTTCGAAATTCTGACTCAAAATCAAACTAGCATAAACTTTTTCGGGCTCACCATATCACAAGTAATGCTCTTGTTGGATAGCTGCCTTAGATGCAATGTATTCAGGTGGTCCGGGCAGTATAATACCCACCCTAATTCTTGTAAAAAAGACGCGGAAGACGCGGAAGCGCGTCTTTTTCGTCTTTTCGTCATAACTTCATTGCTAGCGGACTAAAGTGTATAGAAAGTTATATCAATCGACTCAAGACGTCGAGACGAACACAATGATCTGATTTTCAATGTTCGAGTGATAAATTTGTCATCCTTCATTTGCTGAAGTACCTAAGGCGAGCCATAAACGGGCGAGTCTCCGCTAATTGCGCTGAGTTATTAACGAGCAGTGTACTGTATGGCGCCGTTTACGCACCAAAGCCAGGCCTGATATATATCGGAATCTTACAAGAATTCAAATAGAACCATCTCTAACTCAAAACGATTCTATAGAAACTTCATTCAGAGTACTTCAAAGCAATGGAATACTCGCCCTAATTTTCTCAGAGAAGTCACGAAAGTCGTATCTTTTGCGACTTCTAATTGGTTGCAGTTTTTGGAAAATCTGAATCCGTTTTAAATTCTGAAAAATCTGAATTCGATTAAAGTTTATTTCTGATATTGAAATCTAGAGCATTTTCCAAATATCGAAAATTTCAAATTTATTTCAATTTTTTAAAATTTCTAATTTATTGAAAAACCTAACTCATTATCGAAATCTCTAATTAATGAAATAACGGAAAATTCTAAATCACTTCAATTTAAAAAAAAATCTGAATTTAATCCAAATTGTAAATAATCTGAAATCATTTCAAATTATTTCTGATATTCAACACCCGAATTTTTTTTCAAGATTTAGAAATTCGGAATTTATTTCAAATTGTGAATTTTCGAATTGTTTTGTTTCTGAGAATTTCTATTTTATTCCAACTCTTGAATAATATGAATTTAGTTCAGGTGATGAAAAATCTGAATTTCACTCAAGTTGATTTCTGATTTTGGAATACCAAATTTTCATAAGTTATAAAAGAAATCCTAAGTTACTCCAAGTTTAATTTTTTTTTATTGTATTTCGATCTTCGGAAAATCTAAACTTAGTTCAATTTTTGAAATTTTTTATCTGACTCGAATTTTTGAGTTTCACTCAAGTTTTGGACTCAATTAATATTTTGAAAGTTGAAACTTTGCCGCGAATTTCAAGTATTTACTTTTCTTATTAAAATCAGGCATTTTGACGCAACACACAGCCCGATTGATATGAACTGCAGACAGGGAGTGTCTACAGATCCGATAAGGTCAATTAGAGGTTTCCTGAGGCCTACTTCACACCTAGAAAGCCACCCCATCAAGTATTAATTTGAAAGCAGGTCAGTGTAGGAGGAACGCCGGAGTGCATCATTCACTAGAGCTTGCATTTAGCTTGGTCCGAACTGCTCGTTCTATACTCCCCGAAGTGTTGGTTTCTATCACAACAATACGCATTCTCCCCATGGAATTGCTTCTGACCAATGCTTCTCCCAGATGCACTGATTTGATAATTCATTAGAGTTTTCATGTTTCCATGTACTTATGAAACCTTTTCCTGATCAGCAATGTAAATTTATATGTTCCTTTTTACAAAGGACAATCAAAATGCAGGGTGGGTGTATCTTTTCTATCTCTCTATCTCAATTTTATGAAAGCGGAGATTTATGATGTTGATGCTTTTTGTGAAAAATTCAAGAAAACTCGAGTTCGAATTTGTTTCAATTTTTTTAACAAAGCTAATTTATTTCAGTTTTTACTGTGATTTCAATTTTTGGAAAATTTGAATAAAATTCGAGTTACCTGTAGGTGAGTAATCAAGATAAGATGGAAATTGTTGATTTTGAAAAACTTCCTGAGAATGCGAAATTCGCTAGATTGAAAAATAGATTTTGAACCCATTGTGGAAAAATAATTTAAATGATCATATAAATAAAGAATCGAATAATGAATCAATATTTGAGTAAGAGAATGTATAAATTGAGTTACCATTTAAGAATTTAAGGAAGCAAAAGAAAGTAGGTTCATCCTTACTACGTGAACAAATCAGCAAAGCTAGTCAGTAAGTAAATTCCGTAGGCAGGAATGCTTTAGCTGAGAAGGAAATATTTTGACCGTTTATTTTAGTACAAAAACGGTAACTAAAGAGAAATCTAGTGCTTGGAAGTGCTTACCGAATGGTCGAGTGTTCTGGAGTTGGTGTTTGAATAATATTTGATTACTTGCACTTCCTGGTTAGACATAATATTCGAAAAATCTTTTTTCCGAGCAAACTGAGTATTGCAACAAGTGCAACAAACGAAGTGCAACAAGCGAAATTACGCTCCGGTGTTCCAGTTTTATTCTGTTTTAATTCAAAAATAGCTTGTGGATGCGGAAAATGATTGAAGAAAATACCTTTTCCAAGTTTTTTTTTGTGAACAGAAGCCTTAAGAACGCAGAAACAAATCTCTAAGTCTGCAGCGACTGACGAGCTGCTATTCTTTAGCATCTCTGAATGGAATCATTTACAGTAAGATACATATTCTGTTTCTGTAGAATCTTAACGTGGTAAAAACGAGAGGCAATCGAGTCTCTGCTCAAAAAATATAACTGGAATCAAAGTAGTCAGCTCTTAAAATCGTCTGACTGCGATAAATAAATGGTGAATTCAAAATGAGTGATGGTTTATAGAAGATAAGGGCGAATAGCATCCATGAACGAACTATTGACTCCTTGATTAGCACGAGAACAACGCCACGAGATCACCGTCCCTCATGGCGCAGTGCGATGAGTCGTGTTGTCCGGGTTCGATTCCATCAGTGTAGTGAGTTTTGCACTCGTGACTGTTACCTTCTCCCGTTCAACCACTGGTTAACAAGCGGTTTACGTGGGGTGTCCCTACGGTCAGCGGGCGGCTAACTCATGGCCAGCGTACATTTAACCCGCAGTTGAACTTCGCTGTTTAACTGTGGTTAACGCAATGATTACTACCACCCCAACTCTCCTGACTCAAGGAATTCATTTGCAGAATTCATTCAACATTTAGTCGTCATACTGCTTTGGACTTTTTACATGCTGGATTCATATGTCCTGACTATTGATTTGAAAAAACCTTTACTTCACCCTAAACTTCCTAATTGAACTCCGCGGCTTGTAAATCAGTTAAATCAGCCTTTTAGTTAAATCGCAATCTATATTTGAAATCTACGTGAAAAACTGCTTCTGACGGTTTTTACTCACAAACACGTTGGTTCAATTGGTCTTCGTCCAGAGATCAGACCCCCGCTTCCACCCCAGCTCAGACCTCACCCCTTTGGGGGCCCACACCCGCGTCGAACCCTGGTTCTCTTCGAAATGTTGATGCCGGAATCTCTATTTCTTCCTCCAGTGAATAGTATAACACGCAATATGTACATATATATACGCATGTTTCGGTATCGATTTCTATACCACAATGGTATGTATCCAGACGCTCTATGTATCTGCTACTGGAGTTGCATATTTGTTGACTTACTAAGAGAGGATCTCGTTTAAAATGGTTTCCTAAAACCAATTTTTTTCTGATAATTTAGAAAAGTCTAAGGAGACTTCTCGAAGTTTTCCGCGGTCCGCGTTTTTGAGCGTTTCGCCCCTGACTTTCGAAAACCGAGGAAAAAAATTGTTCCGAAAACCGATTTCCGCAATTTTGAATTTATATTCCACTCATCCCTGGTCACAACTAGTATTGCAATGCATAGTTTCAAAAGAGGAACTGGCATTTCTGCAACAATAGCGTTCATCCCTCTGGTGTGCCTTAATCTGTGACGAATTCGCGTTTACCATAGCAAACAAGGTGACGATACTATTGTGGCATGAAGTGGATGTGCGGAAGGAATAATGCTGCCTGCTTGGTTTAAGCTGAAAACCAGTTGGTCCGAGTACAGAAAGCTTGGCCGTGTGGCAGTTTCGCCCCGTGGACAAACAACCCTGCATACAACGAAGGCCCCACACATTCAATTGGTCTCTTCATGGGATGTCGACGTGATTATTTACACCAAGACGGAACACGAGTAGCCGCCGAGTTAATGTACCAATACGAAATCTCATCAGTCACACCTGTCTAGAATAGCTAGCGAAGCCATTTTGCGAATTAAGGTGTTCAATCCTCGAAAGAATCCCTGTTTTCCTGTGTAGGGACACATATACTTCGAAGCGCTGAACACGGTGCATGTACGACAGTTCACAATATTCCGAAATTATCCGCAAATTCTAGCAAATTCAAATTAACCTAATTCACTCGGTTAAAGACGGAATCCAGCAGCAAATGCGTCCGAAATTTGCCTTATTAAGGACAGCGCTCCTGACGTAACCATCATGCAGCGCTAACCTCATTCTTTTTAAGCGGTGAGGAAGGTTTACGATGACAATAGGTAGTATGTTTCGACCATCGAACTGGAAAAAACAGTCGAGGAAGCATATAACAGCACATGGCCACAAACACTGAAAGACCTCACAGGCCCTATGCGACAATGGCTCTTCGAGCTCTCTAAGGATTATAAAAGACCAAAAATTTCTTGAGCATCAGCGTTTCTCCTATTTTCTCTAGCCGAAAACCTATTTTTGTGAATGTTCGTAGTGTTTTGGAACAGCTTGAAATTGGAAAATAATATAATAAAAAATTTGGGGTTGGGGTATCCTTACATATGTGAAGATACCCTAACCCCACTTTTTTAATCATATTTTCTTCTATTAGAGGTATGTACACCTTTAATAGAAGTACACAAAAAAGGGAGGGGTGAGTATCAGAAGTACACCCTCTTTTTAAAATATACCTCTATTAGTAGCACATTTCAAAATAAGACAAGGAATACAAATCTAGATCCTTAAACAGTTTTACGGCTCAGAAAAGGACTATAATATTAATGAGTGGGCACTCGATGAGTTAATCGGACTTGAATAGCCGTCTTTTCATCGTTGTTGCTCGCATAAATCATAGTGGGGTCTGCGGACCACATGAGGTGTTTCGTCCTCCCTAACGTCCATCACGCCTCTCAGTCTGGACGTATTGTCTGGCAACAACTGCAGAAAGCCTCATCACTTGAAGAGAATCCAAAGGGAGGGCGACTCGAATACGCCTGCGTCAATTTGCAGTCAGATTGGAGGGCGATAAGCGATTTTGGTGTTTTTTCGTCGATAAATTTAAATGATAAAAATAACCTTTCGTGAGTAGAGAACAGTGGTTGAGCTTGTGTTCTCTAAAGGGAATTCTGAAGGAGGAAGCCCTTCTGTGTTGAGGAGCTACATACCAGATTATATGGCATGTGTTTGTATCATGTAGGATTGTGTCTACAGAATATCAGGGGTGCGGGAAGCCCCTCTTTTCTTCTGTCACACATGTCACAGTCTACATTCGGTTGTCCTCTAAAAAAACTGCTCGTTGGTCCATGAAGACCAATCGATGTTTTGTTGATTAGGGCCGATTATAAAATTGCTCGAATGGATCATGCGCTCACCGAACTTTTCAACCATTGGAAGTTCTTTGATTAACTCTTTCGCATCGATATAATCCCTGAGAGGCGCACTATGAGTTCATGATTTTTAGGAGCTGTTCTCGCCGAATCGGCGATTATCTCTCCAGCCGCGAAGCGGCTGGAGAGGTTTGGTTTTGCCTACGCCTTGTGATCACTTCTAATTTTGTAGTTGGAATCCCTGCAAAGATGTGTGGCAGTGTGCTACATCGGCATTTCGAAGAAGTCTCGTGCAGACTCAGTTTCGCCGACTACAAACTTTGCATTTCAGATTTCTTTTATCATGAATGCTGCGACCATGTTGGACCAACGGCTGCGACCATGTTGTTAGTGAAATAGCCGAGAAAGAATCAAGCAAGAATAGGTAGCTGAACCGACGGCGGCGTTCTGATCCGAATCTGCCTCAAGAATGCGTATTATACTTCCCTTGGAGAACATTCATTTTTGGCTGTTTCGCAGCGAGCATTATTTGACGACTATTCCGCTGCGACCAGTTATGTTCCGACCAAATCTCGGAAAGCAGGCAATTTGTGGCTATTAATCGGAAATTGCTCGGCCAAATTTCTAAGAGCCCGTACCCGTAGAGTAGTACGCCAGCAAAGACATCGCACTTAACCATTGCTGTCAGCAGCAGCTGCTGCTAAGAACTAGCTGCAGCAGCTGCTGACAACGAGGGGTTGATTGAATTCGATCCCTGCCCTGGGATGCTACCCCGACTTTGAGAAAATTCGCCGCGTCAGTGCCGGTACCGCGACCCTCGGCTGTGCCGCGATAGTTCCGTGTACTGCCCTGTGTGGTAAAACGAAATTGTCTCCGGTTCAGTTAACCAAGTTTGGAATACATTCCGTATTTCCTTGGGCGCAAAAACGGCGGTAACCTCTGTCCTTATCGGACCGAGGACCTAACAACCGCAGGTGCGTATTTTTGCTCTTAGGTCTCCCTAGTTGTATGATAATTCCTAAACAACCTACTATGAGACACTTTTACTATGAGACACTTTTACACAGCCGCGGCTCCATTATGGTGCCGCTCCGTCACCGCGGGAGTGCCGTTTCGGTGCCTGTAGGCGCCGAAGCGGCACTATCGCGGAGCCGCAGTTTCTCTCAGAGTATTGTGCCGGAGTGCGGGCGCACGGTTCGCGATAAAAACAATTGTTGAGTTCTTCTCATTAGAGTGTAGATTTGGTCATCTCTGAATTAATTTAAGGTTAAAAGTGGAACTTTTCGAGAAAAACGCTCGAAAATAAGGTAGAACGACTAACTGCAGGCGTCAGCACGCCCCTCAATTAAAGAGATTTTCATGAATGCTTATCCGTCTCTAGCATTCTCTAGAAGTATTCAGAAATTACTTATTTACTTATTTATTTATTTATTTATTTATTTATTTATTTATTTATTTATTTATTTATTTATTTATTTATTTATTTATTAGAATGCACGCTAAAGTGCGTCGAAACAAATTATTTATTTATTTATTTATTTATTAGAATGCACGCTAAAGTGCGTCGAAAAAAATTAGTATGTATAACAATCAAATCAAACAAATGCAGTGTCGAGAACAGAAACATAAAAGTAATTAATATACAACCAGATTGACTAAAAAAGAAGCTTAAAGGCACAGTCCACCCTCAGAGGTAATTTTTGATATTTTGGTCCGGTCGCCGTCTATAGCAACCCTGCCAAGCGCGAAATCTCAATTCGCTCAAATAAGCGAGAAGAAGCCAGGAAAAAAGTCGGCCACACCCCTTGAAAGAAAAATGGGTAACGCCCACTGCCAGGTTTCCGACCTCAATAGGGAAGAGACGCGCGAATGATTTTATTCAAAACCTATGTTCTTCGATTTGTTTTTGGTCTGGCTTTATATTGTGGCCTGCTCCAGAACAATGGGTGAGACGACGAGAAAATACAGGCTCGGGACATCTCGTCCGCGACTTCTAGCTCTTAAAAATCGAGATTTTTGAGGAGCCGTAACTCTGTTCGTAGTGAGTTCTGAGCGATTCTAGAGACACCATTGTGATCAGCGAGAAATTTTCTCCAAGATAGAAAGAAACACGAAAAATCGATTTTGAGGTTGGACTGTGGCTTTAAAGCAAGCTAAGCTTCTCGCCCGCGAAAACAGTGTTTCTATTTGAAAGATCTGACGTTTTGATTATAAGCTCGTCGAAAATCAGTGACCATTCACTTAGAGAAAACATTGTGTTGAGTAAGATCCGTAGCAGCCAACAGTTTTTGGGGTTCTAAAAGGGATGGCTAATTGAGAAAATAAATAGAAACAAATAGAGCAATAGGGTCAGGGTACGCGATAAAATCGGTTGTTGTGCCTTCTTCATGGAATGGTAGATCTTGCCATCACCAAAGGCGAAATAAGTAAAAAGTTGCATAGAAAACGTTCAGGAACAAATTACTGCTTGGTGTCCTCCTGCCCCCAATCAACGAGATTTCTATACAAGCCTGTTTTGTTAACTTTTATTTTGCTTCCAAAGTCATATTGGAGCACTTCTTGAGACCACTGACTACTTTAAGAGCAAAATACCATTAAAGGCGGATAAACAAGCAGTAAAGAAAATCTCGTTAATTTGGGGGCCGGCCGCCACCTGTAATTAGCCGTTGTACCTTGTTTCTGAGAGAAATTTCTGGGTGTTTTCACTTATTTTTACTTTTTTTGATGAGGACATCTACATTCTCATGAAGAGAGCTCAAAAAACTTTTATCGCGAACACTGCCTTTAGAAAGCAAAATAACAGATGGCAACACTGGCATTTATAGAAATCTCGATAACTGGAGGCCAGCGGATACTAAGCAATGACTTATTGCAAACCCTGTCTTTAACAGCAATCGTACAGTTGAGCACAAATAATACCTCTCAAAGAACTAAATATGCTGCGCTGCTCCACAGAGCTGGATTTCGTTGATTTTTTCTCAATTTTTTCTAATTTTTGCAATGGAGGGCTCTGACACGTTTTCGCTGTTTTTGTCGACCCTATCCCCTCCAGCATCTGCCAGCTTAGTGTGCCACACTGGAACCTCAAGAACGAGATTTATCGTGGACCGTGCCTTCAAAGGCGGCACACACGCTCGTATATATGGTAGAGATAACTACTGAAATATAATGGTATGGCTTAGAACACAACGCCTACGCATTTTGAAGTGTTAAAAACGACCCACAATGACACTACACGAGTAAGAAATTGGCACCACCCCTGTATTTCTCCGCCCCTTGTACCAGGTTGTCTAATAATTCTTGTCCGAAAATTTCACCATTTTTAATTTTTTTTCAACTTCATTGAAAAACAAGTCTAATCAACAATATAATCACCACAGTTATCCACAACAGTGGCCCATCGATTGGGCAGGTCGCCGATGCCCTTCGATCAGAACTCCGGGGGCTGCGACTCGAAGAAGTCCGCGTTGTCGAATTTGAGGTTGTCGTAGTTGGTGAATTTTCTTCCTGCCAAATCGTGCTTCAGCGGGCGGAGCAAGTGGTAGTCGGAGGGGGGCGAGGTCCGGGAAAAACGGCGGATGGGCAACCGTCTCCCAGCCGAGCGTCGCCAACTTCTGCTGGGCCTCCTTCACCACGTGGGGGCGCGTGTTGTCCTGCAGCAGGTGGACCGAGGCCCGTCGTGAACGCTTTTCTCGGATGGCGGCGGCTAGTTTCTCGAGCTGATCGGTGTAGATGGATGCGGTGACCGTCCTGCCTTGCGGGAGCAGCTCGAAGTACAGCATGCCCTTGGTGTCCCACCAGCAGCAGAGCATGATCTTCAGCTGGTGCAGGTCGGCTTTCGGCGTCGTCGACGGCTCTTCTCCGCGCGGGATCCAGACGGCACGGCGGGCGACGTTGTTGTAGAGAACCCAGCTCTAAAACCCCAGTGACCAGGTCCTCGAGAAACTCCTTGCGATGCGGACGAAGGAAGAGGGACTGGCAGACGGCCACGCGGCTCTGCTTGTTGGCTTCCGTCCGACGGTGGGGGATCCAACGAGCCAGAACTTTGTGGTAGCCGAGTAAGTTGAGTCGATTGTGGATGGTGGACTTGCTGCAGCAGAGCGTCGTCGCCAGTTCACGGGTGGTGGCTTCCGGCTTCTTCTTGATGCAGCGACGGACTTCGTCGTCATCCACCGTAGAAGGCCTCCCGCTGTGCCCCTGACCTCGAGGCTCGCGTCGCCGCTCTCGAAACGATTGAACCAGCGGATGACTGTGCGTTGGGACACTGCATCCTCCTTGCACGCTCTGCAAATGTTGGCGACCGCGGTGCCCGTGTCGTTGCCCAGCAGCCACTCGTAGTACACGAACGTACGAATTCGACCTTTGTCCATTTTAGCTTGTACTGGTAGCTAGACGTGGCGACTGCGCCTTATATACCCCTAGCGTAGAACTTTGGAGAACTTTCTAGAAGGTTCTTACACTTGCCTGATATTATAACACTTCTAAGGAAAATTATAGAAATTTGAAAATTTTCGGACAGGAATCATTGGACGGCCTGGTATTTGCTGTCCTCCTCCAAAACAGAAGTGCTGGGCCACTCTCACTGACGGCGACGTGTTTGGATGGTACCATGAGTACGAAAAGTAAACTACACAAATCGATCACGGTGGGAATGGCCCAGTACCCCTGTTTTAGAGGAAAAGGCAATTACAGGGGGCGGATAAATACAGGGGCGAGCCTAACTTCTTATTCGTGTGCAGGCATTGTGGGTCGTTTTTGACGCCTCAGAATGTGTAGGCATTGCGTTCTTACTCATACCATTCTATTTCCGTAGTTATCCCAATACGAGCATGTATGGTGCCCTGAAACGAAACTGCCGAAACTCTTTTCGAATGTTTATACTCTCATAGGTGAATTTCAACATAAAGTCTTGTGCGCTGTTTATACTTCCACCGCCGCGCGGCGCGGCACCATACATTTCCGTAATATTGATCAGGTGGCGCGGCGCGATCGATATTACAAAAATGCACTGTGCCGCCCCGCTCGGCGGCGGGAGTGTAAACGACCCCTTACATGGAATGCAATGCCCCTCGAGTTCCGAAAACAAATTGCGCCAAGTTTTGATTCTATAGGTGACGCACGTACATAAGACGTTGAGACGTTCAAAAGTGAGTGTTCCTTAACTTTTGTCGACTTATGCATATTGACCTCGAATTTTTCAGACCAATGGACATAGCGCCTAGTCATCGGCAGCGTGGCAATGATAGTATATATTTCTTCGATATAGTTTGTATAGTTGAGAAACACTACATCGAGTCGAACCCCGCGGGACAGGGGTACTCTAGATCTCGGAGCGAAAATCCCATGATTTCAAACGCGCGGGTGCGCGTACTCTGCTTCATCCATCATTGCCCTCCAATCGTCTCTTAAAGGCAGTGTACCCGATAAATTTCACTTCCAATATCTCCACGGTTTACGGAATGTCTGGTGCCCTATATAGCAAGGCATGCTTAAAAAGGACACGAAAGACGCGTTTTTGAGCCAAAATAGGCCTTCCCTTGTATACGTTGATTTTTGAGCAAAGAGGAACTGACCGCTAGAAGGATGATACCTATCAGTGCAATGAAGCAAACAGCTCACTTATCAGCACTCTCTTCACTTGATCTTTCTTATAATCTGAGTCTTCATTTGTTCCTTTCGATGGGCGGATCTGGGGCACGGGGCGTGTCTGGGCACCAAAACGCTTGTTTGCAGCCGTTATTTTGCCGCTCCTGGCTCGTTTTCTACCGTTCTTTCGACACTGGGAGCCTAGGATCCTTCTTGCCAATCATTTCACTGTGAAAAGTCAACGAGGATGATCATCGTGAACGCTGCCTTTAACTCTCTCCGTCCAAGTTCACTGCAGATCATTCAAAAAAATTTCCCACAAGCAGTATATGAAGCAAGCCGAAGGGCAAAATGAGGATCCTGAGCAAGGTACATATTAGAGCAAGCTGATCCTGACACGCCTGTTAGAATATACGCAAAAGGCGGAAGCTTCTACATACTTTCACCCTTAAAACTGAGTGCATATTGAATCGATGCGAATCAATATCAAATATTGACTCGAAATACAGAAGCAGACAGCAGGCATTGTGTTGCAGTTGAGAAAAGACTGATTCAGGCTAAACACGTCCGTTTGGAAGCCGACCCACAAGGCATTAAAGAACGAAGTAACGTCTGAAGCGAGACTTTGCGCCACAGTTCCAATAAGAGTTCAGAGTCGAATCATGATTACCGGAAATTTGAAATTAAATCTGAAAGTAAATAGAGCGGCGAGACTCACATTAGAGAGCCCCTGAAATACTTAAGGGTTGGCTTCAAATGAATTGCGTATGCCGCGAGGGAGGGAAAAACGACCGCGTTGAAGGAAGAAGTGACTAGGATTCACCTGGATTCTTTTCACTTGAAGCACAAACATCCTTATTTGAATTCAAATCCTAGCCTGTGTGAAACTTAACATCACTACTTTCAAAAGAGACATCTCGAGTGAATGAGGGTAAACACGCCTTTTTCAGGAATACTTTTCATAGATTTGACGTGCTTCGGAGGAGCAGTGAGGATGGAATCGCTACGAGCTAACATTCTCAGGACAGGTGCGCCACCTTTAACGAGAGCTTCTGGACTGACAAATGTGTAGTCATTTGGCCAATTTTAGTCTAACGAGTGCGGCGTTCGCAACAGGGATGTGCGGCAATTGCCGTTTGCCGTTTGCCATTTGCCGTTTGCCGGCCATTTTCGGGACTTTTGTGCCGTTTGTCGTTTGCCGAAGTTTGTGTTGTTTTTCCGGCAAAACTCGGCAAAACATCGGAAAACGTCACCTATGCTCACGGCCATGAAGGCACAAGGGTTGAGTCGATTCTCCGTTGATCGCTAAACCGTTACCCGGGAATTTTGACTAATCCGTTTCCCACTTCGCCGCCTGGCCATTTCTGAGCAAGATAAGGGATTAAAATCTATTCATAATCTCACTATATGTATTCTGCTATGCAAGCGTGCATGTGTGGACGCGTGAGTGAAGCACTCTTGATGGATTCTGACTCCGAGCTTACAGATAGATACAAACTCTGGAGCGGATCTAGTGGGCTCTCAGTTTCGGTTATCACCAACAACGGAGCGGTGGGCCTTGGAGAAAAATGACATGTCATAAGAATGCTTTGATGAGAAAGCGACCGCTCGCTGCTGGTGGTGGTCAAAGTCGAGTGCACACTAGAATTGCCCAAGGGGCCGTTTGCATATTTCCTTCGGGGGGGGGGGGGCAGCTCATACGTATCAAATGCCCATCTATACCGTGTGAAAACAGGGGGTAGCTAGAGATAAGCATGAAAAAATTTGCGGTTTTGGGCTAACAAACCTTTAAAAACATGCTTGATTCTCGACCGGCGTTTTGGTAGGGCCATTTCGAGACGATTATAAATTGCCAACGACACATAATTCTCACGGTAAACAAATTTCATGATACCCAACTAGTAAAGGGTAGGGTATAATGAGTAGGGAACCAGGCTCACCGGTGATAAAGGTATCACGATGTCGGGCCTTAGGAGTCGTTTATACTTCCGCCGCCGAGCAGCGCAACGAAGTGCATTCCTATAATATCGATCGTGCGGCGCCGCTTGATCAATACCGTAGGATTGCACTTCGCCGCGCCGCTCGGCGGCAGAAGCATAAACGACCCCCTAAACATGTAAACTGTAGTAAGAAAAACTTCTACACTTTCGTGAGAATTTTGGGCAGTTGGCAAATTATAAACTTGTCCAACTCGAGCTGCGATGCGACAGTACTGAACTGTTACTAATGAAGACTACCTTTTACGGTACACTGCTATCCCCACAACCCTCCCCTTACCACAGAGCAAGGAGAAGGTTGAGAGGAAGCGACCACACTTATCATAATTTTTTAAAAATATTTTGGTGTAGCTAAAAGAAGCAGGAAGAATTCGTGGGATACACGTAGGTAGGTACTCTGAGAAAGTTTGCCGCGGCAGTACCAAAAGGTACCACGACCCTCCACTGTGCCGCGATAGTTCCATGGTAGTACCTCAGCGGCTCCGTGATGATTAGTGTGCGGTGGAGATTATGTTGCAGTGTCTCGAGGGTCGCCAACACCAGCGACATCACTGCGACAATACCGCGACAGTTCCGTGTTAGAACCGTACGGGCTCCGAGAGGATGCATCAGCGAACCCGCGTCGACTAAGATGCACTGCTCTGTGTGGTAGAACGAGTTTTTCACCAGTTCAATAGCCCAAGTTTGAGAGACATCCCGTAGCTCCTATGTCGAAATAACGGGGCTACCCTCTGTCCCTATCAGACAGAAGACGTAGGCACCTCAGGTGTATATTTTTGTTAACAGGCCCAGCCAGTTGTATTATGACTCATTTTATATGAGTTACTTGCAGTCTATGCTATTTTTGTGAAACGCGGCCACCGATCGCGGAACCGCAGCGGCACTACCGCGGACCCGCAGCAACACTATCGCGCGGCTGTCCTGACATTGCCGCTGCGACTCCGCGATAGTGCCGCTTTGATGCCTGTAGGAGGCCAAGCGGCTTTCTCGCGAAGCCGCAGCGGCGACTACTTTGATTCCCATAGGGTTCCAAATGTCTTGTTTTTGTTCATCTGATGCCTTGAATTGGAACTATTCCCTTTAAAGGCAGTGGTCGCGATTGCATATGCTTGCCTTCTTTTCCTCTCTAAAACATTTTCTGGGTTTAGAGTAGAAGTACGAACGAGAAAAAATCGCGATAAAGCCGTTGTTTCGGACCAAGTTTGAAGCCTGAACTTTCTTGTCTCTTTAGGATGGACGAGCGCACTCCACATCATCGGCATCGATGATCTCTAATATCAAGAACAGCAGCTGGCTTGAAGTTGAATTTCAATCAATGAACATTATCCTTCGGACTCATCTAGTCAAAAACACTGACTGGAGCGCTTGTTTTCATTGTTCAACTGTTGTTATTGGGTAAATTTGCATTTATTCCTTCCTCTGAATTCCGATGATTTTTGACTGCTCGGCATGAGACTGTGACCTTTTTGGACAGCGCTGTGCACGTGTGCCCTAGAAGCTCTAATTCTGGCCCGTTTTTCACCGCGCTACCTGCATAGTTTTTCAGCTGTTTTCGACCTGAAATGGTTTTTGTAGTTTTTTCGATAACGTTTTTCATCGCGACCACTGCCTTTAAATGGAATTATTAGACTGTTGGCATAAGTATGTGAAAAAAAGAGAAAAAAAGTAGAGCGGCACATGTGAATAAATTTTGGGTCAATCTAAGGGATGACATTTTTTCCCGTTTGCCCATTTCCGTTTGCTGTTTGCCGGCCGTTTTTCAGATTTTTTTGCCGATTGAAGTTTCCGAATTCTCAAAATCGTTTGCCGCACATCCTTGGTTCGCAATCCCAATAGTCAGCGGGGTTTCGATCCCGAACGACGAAGAACTGCCTTGTCAAACTACTAGACAGGAAATTCAAATTACAAAGGCGATCAAAGTTTGTATTGACCATGCTAACAAGGGAAGTGTTTAGAGTGTCAAACGCATCTGCGAAAACGACTAATATCGTTAGTATCTTTTCTGGCTAAGTAGTAAAAATGCGCAGTATCCCGCCTTGAGCTGCAGGTACAAAAAAGTTATGAGCATTTTTCAAGCCCCGCGAAAAGGCTAGGGTACAAGGCGGACCAGGCATTTTTTTTAAGTTTAAAAATTTTTCTCGGATTTAGCTCAGAACTTGTATGTATGGGTAATCTAGGGTGCTGAAAACGAATCTGGAATCCATTTGTCGAAATTTAGAGGTATACTGCAGGTTACGGTAGGTAACATGTCATTTAGGAGACAAAACCCACCTTAGTGTTTTGAAAATCGACAAACGGACGTTAAATTCGAATTCTCCACCCCGAATAACACCCTTATACAAATTTTCAGTAAAATATAAGATTTTATTCAAATTACCGTATACCCACCGTAATCTACCGTGAACTGCAAAAAATCGATAAACGGACTCCAGATTCGTGTTCAACACTCCAAATACCTCTCAGAGCATGATTCTGAGACATATCTATCGTATAAATCCGGAAATCTCGAATGTGGCGTTTTTCCCTTGAAATTTTCCTCGGTTGGGAAGCTTCTAACGAATTTAGCCGAAAACTTTGGAAAATCAACTAATAAACGACAGATCCGTGATCAGCGCCCCGAAAAAACACCTGGGAGAATTTTAAGTCGAATCTGGAACATTTTTCTAAAACGCTTCCAGAGCCCTCTCTTCCAGAGTAATCGATTCGCCCAACCGAAAATTCGTACAAGTCCAAAACGCTTCCAGTCTGGACAAAGTATGGAAAATGTGCCTTCACTCAAATTTTGCAAAGGGGGGGGTAGTTTTGTGCGCTGAACACATTTATGAGGTCCTTTCCGGATTTTCGAAGACCTCTGACACTGTCTGACATAAAAATTAATGACTTCAATCAAAACTTCTAAAATTCGGGTTGGCATCTGGAATTGATCTCAAAAGTCTTTTCTGATAGCTCGATCTTTGCAGGTCAAAAGTAATAGTTTTTGTTCACGTCCACTTGTAAACTTGCCAAAAAAGTTTACCACCGCTCGTTTCCGTGTAGTTTGTTTAATTTTCGGAGCTGTTTTTTAGCTGAGTGTGATTAACCGTTTGAAAACGCAAATCATTTTCTATACGAATATTGCTGCGCTCCCAGTAAAACTTGGGGGTTCCTGAATCCCAAGCGCTTGGGCAGTGGGGTGATCCTCTTGCTCAAACGCAGGGTGTGCGACAACAACGGTCCTTGTCTCGTTCTAATGAGAATGTACATAGATATGGCCATCACTTCTTCGGATTTCAGAAAAAAAATCGAACAATGCATTTTTTAAATTACGAATGAACGAATTTTTCGAATTACGCTTTTCTAAAAATTTTGATGGAATGAATAAACTTGAACGCCGGTTCTCTGTTCGATTCGAATGAATATTCGTAAACTTTTTTCGATTGTTCGAGTTTTTCGATTTGAGTGTTCGAATTATGCCCGAGTAAATCATGACTATTTCTTCACATGGGATTACTCAGAAACTGGAACATTGTCGTGACTCAAAAGTTCCCCAATACTGGAAAAAATCGAGTATTTCAATTTTCCGGATGAATCGAATTTTCGAAAAGCCGAACACTTCGAATTCATGAGTAAATCGAATATTCGAAAAAATCAGACGCCGGAATTTCCGAGTGAATCGAGTGTTTGGACACTCGAATAACCGAATTATTCAAATATTATCAAAATGTGAGTAGTTGTTACTCGATTCGATCCCAAGTATACACATACAGGAAGGCATTTTTTAATATGTGGGTCGATATTTCAGAATCCAGTGTAACCTGGCCCACTATGATTCTTTGGGGTTACTATCAGTGATTTTGCATAGGATTTCTGATTTTCAATCAGTCGTCGTAGTTTATGACAGAAACACCGCCACTTTATCACCCCGCATCAGCGGCACTTTCTCGAAAATCTAATAAACGTGTAACGAATTCGTGTTGAGCAACTTAGAGGGCCCCATGAGCAACGTTTTGTCAAACCTTGAACTCTGAACAAAACTACAATACCCACGCTAAGTTTTGTAAAAACGGGGAGCATCTGGCAAACTGGACAAGAAAGCGTCCGATGCATGTAACTTTGTTGAATGAAGACTTCTTTGAATTCTGAAAACGCTATCATATTCACCGAATAAATTGCTACCTATTCATGTCACTTGTGCGCCGAAGTTCCCTAAGAGCACTTCGTTTTTGAAAAAAATTGTTTGTGCAATCGTTTTTCAAAAACGTCGCGCGCGGCGAAGTGCGGCGGAACTTTGAGCAGTATTTGTACAATTAATGAAGAGCAATCGGTATGTTTTCTTCAAAAATTAGGTGCAGGTGAGAGAATCTATAGGTTTGTTCAGGTTGAATTTTTGAAATCCTCAATTAAACACGTTTGAGAACTACCTGAAAAGTCGAAGTTTTGTTGCGAAATCCCCGGACTCATAAATGAAAGATTTCAAAAATTCAACCTAAACAAACCTTGAGATTCTCCCACCTGCACCCAATTTATGAAGAAAGCATACAGATTGCTCTTCCATTACTTGTACAAATACTGCCCAAAGTTTCGCCGCATTCGCCGCTCGCGACGTTTTTTGAAAAACGATTGCAAAAACTATTTCCTTCAAAAACGAAGTGCTCTTAGGGAACTTCGGCAGACAAGTGACACGATTAGGTAGCAATTTATTCTGCGAATATGATAGCGTTTTCAGAACTCAAAAAAGTCTTCATTCAAAAAAGTTGCACGTATCGGACGCTTTTTTGCCAAGTTTGCCAGATGCTCCCCGTTTTTACAAAACTTGGCGCGGGTATTGTACCTCATACCTAGCGTAAACTTTCGGAAAGGGAGAAAAGGTACATACATGGAGCTCAGCTGTGTTGCTCACCACCAAACAGCACGATTATGAGCAACATTTTAGCGAAAGTTGAATAAAAATTCTTTGACAGCGCCCTAAATTTCAAAAAGGCGAACACGAAGTGCGGTTCAATTATAGAAAGATGTTTAAGATGCAACGTGTCAACTACGTTCTGAGTGAAGCACTATTAGTTAAAGGCAGTGTTCACGATAATCTTCGATTTTGAGATTAATCGCTAAATCGATTGTTTGGCACCCGATTAGAACTGAAATGACGAAGAAACCGAGAAAAACGCACCAGAAGGGCACGAAATCCTCAAGTATCAGCCCGCCTCTTAAGTATCAATGGAACTGTTCGTTGTGACAATGAGATCTTTTGTGGACCCGCCTACTGCAATTCTCCATTCTGTCTTGCTCTGTTCTTTCCTTCGGGCCCTAACTAATACTGTTTTGCCCAAAATATTCTTCCATTTTCGATTAGTCCCATTTTCTACCGGTGACAACCACCGTGAACATGTTCATCCAACCAGACAACTAGCCCAGGCCATAGAATTGTGGTGCGCGCGAAGCGCGCACCAGATTTGGTTTTGAATTGGCCACGCGCGCAACCCCTTTTTCGAAATCAGAGTTCAGAGTGAACGTAGGAATTAGAGCTAAATTGCATTAAAAAGAGCGCAAAAAGTTGGTCTAAGTGCCCGAAAATGGTTTAGGACGGTTCACTGGTTTTCGAGTAAAAATTGAAAGACCGCGCGTTTTTGTTGTTAATCTCCTTTTTTTCAGACGGCGTTCACGATCTTGCGGGTACACTTAAAATTGAGCTAGGGAGCTCATTTTCGGACAGGAGGCTGGAAATGGATGCAGGTCGCTCCTATTCCAATTTGAACTTGATACCTTAACTTTGAAGGGTACCTCAAAATCGTGGGTTTGTATACTAAATTATCCGTGGAGCACGAAAACTGATTTTTTCTGCTACTGCTGTGGAGACCGGAGTGTGTGGGTGAATCCGCAGCCAATTAACACAGGTCGTCGGAGATAAGTACTGAACTTGCCTGAATCCGTACTCATGACACGTCATCGATCGATAATCAACATTATCGATTTTCGCACTATTTGCACAAAATGCGGCTAGGAGTGGGGACTGCTGATGGGATTGGTTTTCTTGGTGGGAGAATTTTGCTCATCAGTCATTATCGATAAATACCAATCAATAATATTGATTTTTTCGCCTGTTGCACACAATGCCGCAATGATTTTTGATTGTTGATGGCTATAAGTCACTTGTTTGGGAAATTCTTCTCATCATGCAGGATCAAGAATTAAATTAAATTTTCTTCAATTATCGATATTATTAAGTTCTCACATAATGCACAAAATGCGGCAATGAGTGGTATTTTTTATGGTTTTGGGTCACAAGTTTCAGAAATTGTACTCATACGACAATATCGTCTGTTAGATGTTTCATCATTCCAAAATGGAAAACGTTGAGCAAAATTGAAGTTAGAAAGGGAACCTTCGGGAAAAATATGTGAAATTTCTGAAAATTTAGCTTCCTGGCAAAAGTAGCGATTTGGCAATGGTGGAAAAAGCTTCAAAAATATCTTGAAATATCTTAGAAAATGATTTGGCGTTAAATGTCCTGGAAATATAAAAAGCTAGAAATGAAGTTAAATAACCAAAAATGCGATTTGGTGGTCGATCATTTCACAGCTTCTCCGTTAAACTTATCAGAACGAAATCAAGCGCGCAACAGTAAGCCATTTTTGAAAGCTGTAATAAGGGAATCAGCAAGGTCAAACTAGGCGAACTCCATTCCATATCGTGCTTGATTTCGTTTTGATAAGTTTAACGGAGAAGCTTGTGAAATGATCGACCACCAAATCGCATTTTTGGTTATTTCACTTCATTTCCTAGCTTTTTTATATTTCCAGGCCATTTTACGCCAAATCATTTTTTAAGATATTTCAAGATATTTTTGAAGCTTTTTCCACCATTGCCAAATCGCTACTTTTGCCAGGAAGCTAAATTTTCAGAAATAGTGTCACTGAAATAAGACGAATTAGTGCGTTTCTCTCCATTTCTTCATGATTTTGGTAACACTTAGAGGCCAACGCTTCGTTTTCTATGAAGAACTCGGGGATAAGAATCATCGTGAACACTGCCTTTAAAGGCAGTGTTCGCGATGAAAATCGTTTTTCTGTTTTTCCGCCTATCTTGAAAACGGCCCCATGCTGATTCCAATGGTGTCTCTGAAATCATACAAGACCTTCTGTGAACGCAGGTATGGTCCCTCAAAGATTGAGCTATGGAAACATGGTGGACGAGTTGTCCGAGGCTTGTAACTTCCGTCTTTTGCAGCCGATCTATGCGAGCTGACCTGAGTAAAGAGAGAAGCTGAGAATGAAGGGAAGAACGGTGCTAATGATTGAAAATCATCGCTCATCTTACGATCTCGAGCATTCATTTGTTCACCTCGGTGGGCGTGTGATGCGCTTTTGGGGTTTCCAATGCGCTCGAAGTTGCAACTTCGGGCTCTTTTGGGGCTCTTCCTGGCTCGTATTTATGCGTTCTTTCGACGTTAACGTTACAGAGTGTCCCTCCACTACCCAATCCTAGTGGAATTTCGAAAACTTTTTTCATCGTGAACACTGCCTTTAAAGGAACCATGTGCCCATCTCTGTAGCGAGCGTAATATTGCTTCAAACCCATTTGCACTCCCGACAACTTTTTCATCTTTCCAGGCAGTGCACTTTCACAAGGAACATTTGAAAACCAATTAATCCCAAGACTCTCTTTGTTACAATTTGACAAGACCAAATGCGCCGTGATTCAGGTTTTGCTTTCATACAGCAACCGGTGCTGATCGCAAGCCGACTTTTCTAATCCAACAATTGTAGTCGCTCCGTAGCTTGACTTTCACTTCGCGACCCCGTCGTCATCCGTACTTATCCTCTTCGCGGCACAACAGAGAAACTCCTCGCAAGCGGCTCAGCGACGGCAAATCACGGATTTGCGGATATCCGACTAGCCGGAGGAAAGAACTGGCCTTGACGCTCCGTGGCGCATCCGCTGCCGTTCCCTGTGGCACCCTCCCCCTATAAAGGCGCAGAATCGCGCCCAAACACATTTGCCTCGTCGCAGACCTGTTGCTCCACCACTTCTTCCTTACAACCACGTGCCTCAATTTTGGAAGTCGAACTTGACAATCAATTTCCGAAAACACGCTCAAGACAATATTCACTGTGACAATAGTTTCGAGTTCCATTTTTGCCAGAATTGAATAGTTGGCTTAACTTTATGAAAGGTACATCGGTGAAACCGTCGTTGCTGCCGGAATGTATACAAAACAGGAAGAACCCCTCTCTTGAACATTCCAAAAAGATTATCAGGAAACCTCAACTGCAGGATTTTAGTGCTTCGAGCGCAACCAACCAAATAAAACTAATCAAGTTCGGAATGGTTTGTTGACTCTCCATGTTCTCATATCCGTTTGGCTTGATTTCTGAGGAACATACCTCAACTCAGACGAGAAATTCTGTAACAGAAGTATAACGAACTCTTTCAAATTTTTCTTGATCACAAGATGCCCGAAGCCTTTTTTTCGCTTGAGGAGGACGATCCGTGTTTTTCTTTCAATAATTCTGAGGACACGAGAACAATCTTGTGATGTTCGAGATCTAAATAAAATACGTACGTATGCATACAATAGCGGACCAAAGTATCGGAACACCCCATTCCGTGAGGTCCACCCTTTCATCCATTCTTTCGCATCGTGAACGGAAATTCACCAAACTAAAATATGCATTTAGACATTAGGAGTCTGGCACATTGCCGAAGTTTATCTCGATTCAATTCAATTTCTGAGAGGAAAATTCAAACAGCGTTGAGGTCTTTTGCGCCAAATATATGTATTTTTCCCGAGCTGCTTCCTTTATGGCCAAAATTTTGCATTGATTGCACATTAGATGAACTCTGCAAGGACTTTTTGTACCATCTTAAAGGAAGTTTTTCTTGAGTTCTGAAGGCGGTCGTCTCCTGGATGGCCGAGTGAAATTTCGCACACCTAATTTTCACTGCCAAACGTGAATGAGAAGTCTTATCATAAGTGCTTTGAAAACAGCTCATTATTCCATCCATAGTGCTCATGCAGGTATGATTCCATACTGATTCATTTCAAACATTTTAATTTTTTTGGAAAAATCTACAAAAATGCCCTTCTTCCATGGATGACCGTTTCCGTTGGCAGCTCCGTTTCCACATTTAATTTTTTTGGGTATGTTCAATAGCAAATGAATACCTAGGGTTTGCAGCTCCAACCTGATTGCTTTAAATTTCGCGCTGACTTGAACAAACCTCTTGAAATTGTATTCCAAAATTCATTCAAAATTCTTAACCACTAGCGTTCTAAAACTCAACTTCAAAGCAGAGGATGACAAAAAATTCAAAGCTCCATGAACAAAGTTCAAAAAACATGCACTACAGTCTGATCCTAGTGGAGTTTTAGGCGGAAAACTGAACTGTTCGTGAGTGGATGTTCCGATGCATCTTCCCGCTACTGTATATGCACACGTTAGGTCCGTGGCTTGTATCCTCAAATAAAAACTGGAGGGCGGTTTAAATCTCCTCGGCGGCCAGCTGCCAACTAACAACCAGCCGCTGGTAAGATTTAAACCGCCGCGCCAGCCGCTGGTGAGATTCAAATGTTTCCTTCTTGAGGAAACAAGCCACCGACCCAAGTGTACATATGCACAGCATATGTGCACGCCTTACTAAATCGAAAATGAGGATTGGTTTGAGTGTTCAGTTTTGTAGGCAAAGACAAATCAGACAACATTACGGAGATTGCCTCCCAGCTCGAATAGTGGTCGTCGTTGCTTATCAAAGGCAGTGTTCACGGTGAAAAAGTTGCCCTTTTTATGGCATAAACGTAAGCTTTGGGTCCCTATAACAGGGAAAGTGTTAATGCCTGTAAACGCATCTGCAATAGCGGGTATGTAGTATGGTTAGTGTCTTTTAGGCTTAAATCGTTAAACTGCGCAGTAACCCTCCCCGATCTACGGCTTCCGAGAAATTACAAGCTTGAAACGGTCGATTTGTAGGCTTTTTGTACCTTTCAAAACGCGCATTACTCTTTGGAAATTCCGGAAACGGACCTCGTAATGTGTTCAGCTCCCAAAAATACCCACTGCGCAAAGTTTGGGTAAACGCACTTGTTCCAACCTTTGCACATACTGATAGCGTTTTGGACTTGACTTGTACGGATTTTCATTTGGGCGTTTACAGACGATTATAAATTGCCACCAGCACAAAATTTTCACGGTAAACAAAACTGATGCTACCCAATTGATAAAGGCTTGGGTATAAAAGAGGTGGAGAGCGGTGTGTCTTCATTCGCGCACCGTCCTCTTTCAGTGGCCAGTAGTTGAGGCTCTACACGGGCTATAATGAAGGGAAACAGTACGACCGGTTTTCAAAATGTCACGGTATCAGGCAGCATATAATCTAAAGCAATATTAGTAGGACCTGGTGAGGTTGCGGACTCGTCCTAACATACAGTAGTTTGTTAGTGGTATCGCTTATTTTTCCGGAACAGCTTCGATAGGTCGGTGAGTCTGTGTGTTCACCGATACGACCACATCTTTGGAAGCAATGAAAACAGGTGAAAATGTGAGAGTGGAAGTTATTTCGGAAAAATGAGTGATAAGACTATCAGGCTACAGTATGTTAAGAAGAATCCGCAACCTCACCAGGTCCTACTTCCATTGCTGTAGACTATATGTACATGGAAAACTCTTGAAAGAAAAACTATTGCACTTCTGTGAGAATTTTGTGTCGGTGGCAAATTATAAACTTTTGGCGTTTACTTATACCTGTTGCAGGGCTCTAAAAGCGTTAAAAAATGCTGCACATTTGACTTAGAATCCGCCTAGGTGGGTTATTTGGGGCGCTGATCACGAATCAGGGGTTCATATAACGATTTTCCGAAGTTTTCGACTAAATTCGTTCGAGGTCTACCATCGGGGCAGAATTTGAGGGCAAAAAGCCCGGAACGCTACGGTAGAAATGGCTCAAATTGTTCTCTAGAGTTTATTTGAAATGCTAAACACGAGTCTGAGACCCGTTTATCGATTTTCCACAGCTCACGGTAGATTACGGTGGGTATACTGTAGTTCGGTCAAAGTCCCAGAGTTGACTCAAAATTGCTATGCGGGATATACATATTTGGGGTGCTGAATACGAATTTTATGTCCATTTATCAATTCTCGAAATGCTCAGATAGCTTTTGCCCCATCAAAGACGGCGTCCGCGCAGAAAACCACATCTGGGTTTTTCTTCTCAGTTCAATGTTTGACCCAAGTGAGGCTAGTTGGCAAAACTCGAGACTCCAACGTTGAGTATATTTAATGCTATAGGCCCGTGAAAACTGCTCCGTGGTCTGAAAAGGCGTTTTACAGGTCGATCTTCGAACACGAGGAACAAAGGCGCCATGACGAAGTCGGAGAGGCCGCGGAAACTTGAAATTCTATACTCTTTAAAGGCATCGTACACGATGAAAACCGAATCCCAGCTTTCGCGTTCAGTCGGACTAGTGGGTTATAACAATGTCACTTAGGAAGTCTGGAGTTTTAACATCGCCTCTGAATGGAGATTTGCTTACCTCAAAAGGGCTTCCTGGGTTTGGGGGCGGGCCCTGGGGACGATCCGTTGTTACAAGGAACAAAACTCCGTGGTCGCTGCCGGCGATCGTGCGTTGACGCGTCGTAGGGCGCAATTCACTCCCCACTCGATTTCACGTTCGGCATCGATCGAAAGCAGCTGACAGCAATGGACGCAGCTGGATAGTAACTCTTCTTCATTTCGTTCGAGAAAAAATGGTCGCTTGTTTGAATGGCGTCCTCGGTGAATTGCTTCCAACGCTGCGCCAAGGAACGAATCGTAAAACTGTTCCTTGCGTCCTTCGCGCAACTATCCCAGGTAGATGTCGGCGGGAACTTCAAATTTGTTTTGAGCTTTTTTGAAATGCGTTTTACTTGAAAAGTTGACGTTTTTGAGGGGGCTTTTTGCAACCTTTAGTCACTATAGGGATATAATAATACGAAAACGTCAAAAACCCAAATATGGTTTTCATCGTGTACGATGCCTTTAATGCAAGAGAGTCTCAAGTTCAGAGGTGTGAAATAAAACCTTCTTGTTTTTAGAGAATTCACGACAGCAGAAAGGCGAAAAGATATGTGGAACCTTAAAGGTTTAGGGGTAAAATGAATTCAGACGTTCAAATTTCCGCTATTTGTGTATTGCACAAGACACACTGGACAGACGTGAAAATAGGACGCTGAATGCTCCGGGGTTTTCAGTCGGGTTTTTCTCAGAAATTTGGGTGTTTCGAGTGGCCTCTTCGCGGTATATTCCAATCCGGTAGGCCTACCTGTGCAAAATTATAACAAAAATAGGCACGGTTTTTTGCGCGTACGCTGCCTAATGACACCGTACCTACCGTAACCTACAGTAAGCTTCGGAATTTTGAAAACTGAATCCCAAATTCGTTTTCAGCCCCCTAATCAAAACCTACATACAAATTTCGAGCAAAATCCGAAAAAAATCTTTTGAGACACCCAAAAAATGCCCTTGCCTATCCCAAAGCTTGAAAAACGCTTATAACTTCTTGGAAACTGCAGCTCGGGCCGTTTTCGAGGATGCAGTTACCGCTAAGAGCACGTCCCTTGTAAGGAGAGTAAGAACGTAAGTACAACAAAAAACAGCCAGGAAATGGGTGAAAATCTCGTGATCTAGCCCACAAATTGAATTACAAGGTCGTGATTCGGTTACTTAAAGGCACTGTTCGCGATAAACTTCGTCCTCGAATTTTCCATGACAAACGCTTCTCGTGGCTCTCAGAAGCAGAACAGCGTCAACAAAACAGGACGAAAAGCTACCCAGGAGCCGCAAAACGGCTTAGAAAAGTGGGAAAACCCCGCCATTGTGGGCAAGTCCCGCCTCTTCCCGCCCCTCGACGTGAACAAAGGAACACTCGAAATCGTGAGTTGAGCGATGGTTTCCCATCCAAAGCCCCGTTCTTCCCTTCATTCTCGACTTCTCTCTTTACTCAGGTCAGCTCGCATACATTGGCTGCAAAAGACGAAAGTTACAAGCCTCGGACAACTCGTCTACCATTTTCCCTAGCTCAATTTTTGAGGGAGCATAACTCCATTCCCAGAAGTTCTTGTACGATTCCAGAAGCATCATTGGAATCAGCATGGGACCGGTTTCAAGATAGGCAAAAAAGCAGAAAAGCGATTTTTATCGCGAACAGTGCTTTTAATATAGCCCTCTTCTGGTAGAGAGTTGAAAAATAAAGCCCTCTACTGGAACTCCTCTCTTCTCTCTGGAGATCCTGAAGCCGGTGATCTTCGGAAACAGACCTCTCAAACATATTGATCCGCAGCTCTATTTTTTCCCTCCTTCGCTAAAATTCATTAGCATAGTCTTCGCTTCATTGGTACTGCCTGCTGTGGTGGCTGAGCTTCACCCAAGATCCGAGCTATGCGTGAAAGAAAGATGTTTGTGATTTGCTCGACTCAGAATACTTATCACGAGGTAGCTACAATGAATACCAAACTTAAAGGCACAGTACAACCCCAGAATCGTTTTTCTGTTTTTTTTGCCTATCTTCAAAACAGTCTCACCTTTATTCTGATGATGTCTTTGGAATTGTACAAGACTCCCTAATAACGAAGTTATGGCCCCTCTAAGTTGTGCTACAGAAGCATGGTGGACGAGTTGTCAGAGGCTTGCAACGTCCGTCATTTGCAACCGATGTATGTGAACCGACCTGAATAGAGAAAGAGGCTGAGAATCTCAGATTTCGTCCCTGAGCTTGGACTGTGTATTTAAGGATCAGGGAGGACTCGAACCTGCATCGCATCGCTTTCCGAGTTAGAGGGTGACCATTAAAGGCAGTGTCCACGATGAAAATCGTTTTTCTGTTTTTCAGCCTATCTTGAAAACGGTCCCATGCTGATTCCAACGATGTGTCTGAAATCGTACCCGACCTTCTAGGATCAGAGTTATGGTTCCTCAAAAATTGAGCTAGAGAAGCATTGTGGACGAGTTTTCCGAGGCTTGTAACTTCCGTCTTTTGCAGATGATGTATGCGAGCTGACCTGAGTAAAGAGAGAAGTCGAGAATGAAGGGAAAAACGGTGCTTTTGATCGAAAACCATCGCTCATTTCGCGATTTCGAGTGTTCCTTCGTTCACGTCGAGAAACTCGACCGCGAGCGGAAGGGCTAGCGCGAGCGGACTTCGGAGCCGTATGGAGCTCTTTCTGGCTCGCTTTCGTTTGTTCTTTCGACCCCAGTGCTCCAATGAGACTCTGAACTTTCGATTTCCGGCCAAAAACCGAGGACGAAATTTATCGTGGACCCTGCCTTTAAAGGCAGTGCTCACGATAAAAAATGTGTTTCAGTTCCCACTAGGAATGGGTAGTGGAGGGGCACCCTGTAACGTTGATGTCGAAAGAACGCATGAAAACGAGCCAGGAAGAGCCTCAAAAGAGCTCGAAGTTGCCACTTTGAGCGCAAGGCAAACCCCAAAAGCGCAACACACGCCCACCGACGTGAACAAATGAATGCTCGGGATCGTGAGATGAGCGATAATTTCCAATCAATACCCTCGTTCTTCTCTTCATTCTAAGCTTCTCTCTTTACTCAAGTCAGCTCGCATACATCGGCTGCAAAAGACGGAAGTTACAAGCCTCGGACAACTCGTCCACATTGTTTCCTTAGCTCATATTTTGAGGGACCATAACTCCGTTCCCAGAAGGTCTTGTACGATTTCAGAGACATCATTGGAATCAGCATGGGGCCGTTTTAAAGATAGGAGAAAAAACAGAAAAACGATTTCCATCGTGAACACTGCCTTTAAAGGCAGCATACACGCTCGTGAAAGTTGCCGAGATAACTACATTAGTGGGGTCGTGCGGGCCCTAGAAGAGCCTTCACAAAGTTGTAAGCGTCAAAAACGAGTTAAAATTACCGTATTTGAGCCGTACCAAGTCACCAAATCATCCTTTCCCCGCCCATCGATCCGAGCTCCGCCCCTCAATAGAGATATTCATTGCTCGATTACGGTCATTTTGGATACTTTTTTACGCCTCTGACGGCGTAGGCGTTCCAGAAATGGCCGTACGAGTACATAAGCGTCGTTATCCCTACAAATTTCTTGCTAGCTCCGCTATTTCAGCAAATGCGGTACAACTCGTCCACTTCCGGACCAATATAGATCGAACCGTTATATCTTCATTTCAGTTGATTTTTTTCCGGTTTTTTCGTCATTTCTGAGTATTAACAGCTTCAGACCTTCGATTCATTCCATAAAATTGATATCATTTTCGAGCGTGTATGCTGCCTTTAAACAGAAACACGAAAACCTCGCAGTCTCGTAGTCGAGGAAGGTTAGAACTAGGGGCGACCGATGCACCTGGCAAACTTCGATGATCATAGCGACGGCTAAATTACTCGAATACTTATACCATATGAACCTCAAATTTTTGGGTTGAAAATAAGAGCAGTTCACTCTGTTTGAAAAGAGCTTCTTCCCCGACCTTAGACGGAGGTTCAAAAGAGATTTGGCTGTTCAATTACAGGAAAAACGGTATGATGACCGATTTTTTGTACGAAGAAACTCAACATAGCAGTACTTCCAAGTCTCTCCATTGTCGACTTTTCGCTCGGTCAGAAACTGTAAAATGAACTCTTCCGTGTTGTTCTGCAAGAAACTGAACAACGATTATCGTCGCAATCCTTCAAAGGAAATGGAATGTGTTGGTCGTTCGTAAATCTTTTTGCACTTCTACAAAATTTCTCTCTTCCTATCTCGAACGAAATTGGTAGTTTGAATGAACCGACACCAAAAGAAAGCGAAGTTTTTCAGGGCTTACAGAGTTTTTCCAGTTTTTAGATTTCCGCTTCTTTTCTGCAGACAATCTCACAATCTGCTCAATAACGTCACGGTTGTAAACGTCACCAATGTGATTCAACATAGCTCAGTTCAGCTCATTTCAGGTCCATGATCGTTCTATCAGCACTGCTAGTCATTGGCTTGAGGGTGGAAGCTCAGTGCTACCAGAGGGGCTGCGGTGGTTATCAACAAATGCCATATGGACAACATTATCAGCAGCAGATAGTCCAACCGCTTCCTCAACTTCAGCCGATTCCACAGCCGCAACCTCAGCCAGTACTCCAACCTCAGCCAGCAGAGTATTACTATAGACGTGAGCAGACCATGATGAAATCCTTTAAAATATCCATAAGATGATCTGTTCACCTTGAATCTTCTCTGCACAGGCAATGCTTTTCCGATAAGTGAAGTGTGTTCAGTTTGTGTATTTAGCCAGTTCTTATGTGCAGCCCCAGACGGCAGAAGTGATTTCTAGTGTGGAAAAAGAAATCACAAACGCACCTCTACCTGCAAAATCTGCGGTAACCATTCAGCGGAAAAAGTTACTATCGAAACTTTTCTTCGCAGAATCTTGCAATCATTAAGGAATATGAAGAATACGACAAGAAGCTCCCCGAACTGAAACCTGCTGTTGTGGAGGAGATAACACCAACAGTGGCAGAGGTCAATGCGTTGCACCTCTTTTTGTCGGACAGTCGGCACGTTTTGATAATACAATAATTGCAGACTCCTGTTGTGACTCCGTCTACGACTTATGTGAGGGAAGTCGCCTACCAACCTTATCAGCCCCATCCTGTATCGTATCAACCACAACCTGTACCATACAGACATCATCCTCTTCCACCAGCAGGTCAAGGCTGAGCTTTTTAAAGGAATTACTTAGAGAGTTCAAACAAGGGAATCATTACCAGTCTTGTTTTTGCGTTTATAACGTAGCCGCACGAAAAAAGCTCTCTTACCTCTGCCGCTTTGTCGAACCTCTGTTCAAAATGGCCCATTGGATAATACAGAGGTATATTTGGGAACAGCAAAGAGAGCTTCTTCTTTTGGGATGGCACATGGTTCACTTTTTTACAAGGCATAGAGGTACAACCCACTAACACGGAATATTCTTGAAACGCGATTGTGAACTTGAGATAGGGAGGAACCATCCTCTGTAGAAAATCAAAAATCCCACCACTCAACATGCTCCGTGTGCGCGATGCTGCCTACCATGCGCTCTCTCGCTGTCTCTAGCCTCCGCTCTGCACTTGCACGCAATTGAATCAGGACAAAAAACCAGCTTTTATAAACTTTTGAATACAAAATTAAAGCCTAAGAAGGAGGTTGGCGTTTTTATTAATGGAGAACAATATCAAGTACTGAAAAAGCAAATCTTTTAGCTGATGAATTCTACGAAGTCTATTCTTCAGATGATGGAGCATGACCTCCGTTTAACCCTAAAATTTGCATTCGAATGGATACCATTCCCTGGTTCCAAGAAAGTTAAATCTTTGACTCAATTCGTAGCTGGAAAACATCTCATTCTACGACACCTATTTTATCCCCTTGCTCTTTGTTGAAAATGTCGCTCACGTTTATGCACAATCTTTGGCGTACATCTACAACCAGTCGCTCATGTTTTCTGTTCTCCCAGATAAATGGAAACATTATTTTGTAACACCTCTCCTGAAAAAGGAGCCGGCTTCGGAACCATCTCACTACCGGCCGGTTAGTGTGACATCTCTATTTTGCAGGATATTTGAGAAAATCATAAAAAAGCCTATTGTGGAGCATATTGAAAAAAATCTTTTCATTCCTGAATCTCAGCATGGTTTTGTGGAAGGGAGGTCGGTAGATACTATTTTGTTGGAATGCTTAGAAGATTGGACCAGCCTGCTTGACAGGAATAAATGTTGTGACGTAGTCTTCTTTGACTTTTCAAAGGCTTTTGATAGGGTCGGTCATAAAAAACCGATCCACAAAATCAATCTGCTTGGTCTACATCCACTTTTGTAGAAATGGTTGTGTGAATATCTGACTGGCAGGACCTTCCAAGTAAAGGTGAAAGACGCGATGTCATCATTAAGAACGTACTGAGTGGGGTTCCGCAGGGAGGTGTTCTATCCACCGTTCTATTCACAATTTATACCGCCGATATTCTTCTTCTGCTCCAAAACTCTAAAATAAAATGTAAACAGTTCGTGGATGATCTCAAAATATACTGTGAATTCATGGAGGATGACCCGTCTTGCCTTCAGAGAGCAATCGTCAGCATTGAGGAATGGTCAAAAACTTGGCAGTTGTCATTAGCTCCAGAGAAAACAAAATTTCTTAGCATTGGGAATTCCGTATCTATTCCAAACTATCATCTGCATGGTTCAATTATACCAATGGCGGGCAAAATAGTTGATTTAGGTTTCCATTATGATAGTAAGCTAGATTTTTCGGAACACTATAGAGTGATTAGCAGAAGAGCCTTAAAGGCATCGTACACGATGAAAACCATACTTGGGTTTTTGAGGTTTTAGTGTGGTATATGACTATAGTGACTGAAGGTTGCAAAATGCCCCTCAAAAACGTCAACTTTCCAGGAAAAACACATTTCTGGAAAGCTCAATACAAATTTGAAGTTCCCGCCGAAATCAATTTGGGATAGTTGCGCGAAGAACACTAGGAACACTTTTACGATTCGTTCCTCGGCGCAGCGTTGGAAGCAATTCACCGAGGACGCCATTCAGACGAGAGATCTTTTTTTTTGAACGAAACTAAAAAGGGTTACTAACCTGCTGCGTCCATTGCTGTCAGCTGCTTTCGATCGATGCCGAGCGTGAAATCGAGTGGCGTGTGAATTGCGCCCTACGACGCGTCAACGCACGATCGCCGGCAGCGACAACGGAGTTTCGTTCCTTGTAACAACGTATCGACCCCAAGGCCGGCCCCCAAAACCCAGAAAGCCCTTTTGAGGTAAGCGAATCTTCATTGAGAGGCGATTTTGAAACTCCAAACTTTCTGAGTGACATTATTATGACCCACTAGTCCGACTGAACGCAAAAGCTGGAATTCGGTTTTCATCGTGTACGATGCCTTTAAACAGGACTTATCAAATTTTTATGGGGTTATCCACAAAAAACAGATCTGTTTTATTGCAAGCCTATAAAACGTTTGCCAGGCCCATTGTAGAAAGTGGTACATCAGTATTTAATCCTCATCAGAAAAAAGAGGAGGAGTTACTTGAGCGAGTTTAAAATAATTATACGAGAAAACTTGGAGTTAGATACAACGGCTTCCTGCACTCTCGGGTACCGAATGCGGCAGTAAGGAATAAATTTTTTGGGCTCCAATCCTTGTCATCTAGAAGAAAATTTGCTGATGCTTGTTGGTTGTTCAAAATACTATCTGGTCAGCTCTCCATACGCGCGTCAAAATTCTATAAACTCATTCCTTCGAAAACTACAATACCGAGCAAATTTTTTGCAAAGAAAGCGTTTTGCGGCGTTTTTTTGCGCTCACAAAGCGCCGCAACGCCATAACTTGCTTCAAAGTGGTCCAATTTCCATTCTGAAGTCATTTCTGGATTGCTTCCATTTAGTCCCATACGATAGTGTTCCAACAGGATAGATTCAACTCCGAAAGTGTATTGAAATTTGCATATTTGCACCTCTAAACCCCTCATAATGAACTGATCAGACGGTCATGATAGGAGAAATCTGTCATTTTTTGACCTGTGGTCGATGTGAATTTTAGAAGGAAATACACATTTTTCAACAAAATGCTAGGGTTAAATGAGCTTTCAACACATAGCATCACATTCTCCTTACTGAGAGGAACACGAAAACTATCTGAAAAACTCATTTAGTCAACTTTGAAGTGAGTTATGGCGGTGCGGCGCTTTGTGAACTCAAAAAACGCCGCAAAACGCCGTTTTTGCAAAAAATATGCTCGGTACTGTAGGGGTACTTCCCTCAAAATTTGGTATTCTAAACCAAAATTAGGCATTAGGGCGCACTCATTTACAGCTCGCGTTGGGTCGACTTATTTAGCTCTGAAGAGTGACATCTCTCCATCCCTCAAAAGTTTTTGCTCCTTTAAAGGCAGTGTTCACGATAATCTTCGATTTTGAGATTAATAGCTGAATCGATTGTTTGGCCCCCGAGTAGAACTGAAATGACGAAGAAACCGAGAAAAACGCACCAGAAGGGCACGAAATCCTCAAGTATCAGCCCGCCTCTTAAAGGCAGTGGGCGCGATCACATATGCTTGTCGTCTTTTTCTCTCCAAATCCTTTCCTGGGTCTCGAGTAGTAGGACCTATAAGAAAAAATCGCGAAAAAACCACTGTTTTGGGCCGAATTTGAAACCTGAACTTTCTTGCCTTTTGATGGTGGACGAGCCCTCTCCACATCATCGGCATCGATGATCTCTTATATCAAGAACATCAGCTAGCTTGAAATTGAATGTCAATCAATGAACCTTCGAATTTATGTACACATCTAGTCAAAAACATTGACTGAAGTGATGCTTTCATTATTCAACTGTTTTTATTCGTTAAATTTGCATTTATTTCGTCCTCTGAATGTCGATGATTTTTGACTGCTCGGCATGAGACTGCGATCTGTTTCGTCATCGCTGTGCACGTGTGCACGAACTAGCTTCTTTGGGCCCTAGAAACTCTATTTGTAGACCGTTTTTCACCGCGCTACCTTCATAGTTTTTCAGCTGTTTTTGATCTAAGCTGATTTTTGTAGTTTTTTCGATAGCGTTTTTCATCGTGACCACTGCCTTTAAGTATCAATGGAGCTGTTCGTTGTGACAATGAAATCTTTTGTGGACCCGTTTTTTGCAATTCTCCATTCTGTATTGCTCCGTTCTTTCCTTCGGGCCCTAACTAATACTGTTTTGCCCAAAATATTCTTCCATTTTCGATTAGTCCCATTTTTTACCGGTGACAACCACCGTGAACATGTTCTTCCAACCAGTCAACTAGTCCAGGCCATAGAATAATGTCACTGAAATAAGACGAATTAGTGCGTTTTTCGCCGTTTCTTCGTGATTTTGGTAACATTTGGTTGCCAACGCATTGTTTTGAGTGGAAGACTTGGAAACGAGAATCATCGTGAACACTGCCTTTAAACGAATAGCAAAAAAGATTCTTCTGAAGTTTTGAGTTTTCCATTGCTCTACGTTCGATTGTTCTCACATTGCAAATGACTCTGGTTCTACAAGAATTGTTAGAAAACAATTAACTGATTTTGGTGTGCTTTATTGTTGACTTTTGATGCCTTTATCATGGCTGTCTCAAATAGTCGTAAATAAATCAAAAAACTACGGGAATTCCCCTGTTTTTATCCAGCTTGTAACGTGTCCACGGTCGACACGGAACGGTGTATCGGTCGGTGTTCCTTTGTCTGTGCACAATATGCTGTCACGAACTCGGTGCACGTAAAATATGCGTAGCGTGCACCGAGTTTGGGTCCGGATATTGTGCACCGACAATGGAACCAAAGGCTACACTCTCCGTCTCGACTGTACGTGAGCTCTGACGGATCTCTTATGATTTTTTGATTTCGATTATCACCAGCATCGGACGTCGACGGGCAACTCATCCCCTCACCCATTTAGGTTCAAAACCAAAATGCACCCCAAAATTAGAATTCCGAAAATATTTGGTGTTTTCACGATGATTTTCGTCTCCGAGTTTTTCGCATTAAACAATGCTTTGGCCTCCAAGTGTTACCAAAACTACGAAGAAACGGCGAGACACGCATTAATACGTTGTATTTCGGCAACCTTATTCTATAATATGGACCGGAGGATGAACATGTTCATTTTAGTTGTCACCTTTGGAAATTGTGTCAATAGAAAATAGAAGAATATTTAGTGCAAAGCAGGATTGGCTAGGGCCCTAAGGAGAGAACGGAGCAATAGAGAGTAGAGACTGTCCATGTACGACTTTCAATAAAACTCGGCATTGGCAACGTTGATATTGGCAGATGTTATGTGCAGCTTCAAACCAAAAATCAATCGCAGGGAGGAGTGCGTAGCAGTTACCCAAGGGTTGGCGTTTTACATGGGCCTCTGCGGACTATGTCACCTTAATCAGTCGCCCTAGGTGGTCCTTTAAAGGCAGTGTTCACGATGGTTCTCGTTTCCAAGCTTCCACTCAAAACAATGCGTTGGCAACCAAGTGTTACCATTATCACGAAGAAACGGCGAGAAACGCACTAATTCGTCTTATTTCAGTGACATTATTCTATGGCCTGGACTAGTTGTCTGGTTGGATGAACATGTTCACGGTGGATGTCACCGGTAAAAAATGGGACTAATGGAAGTATATTTTGGGCAAAACAGTATTAGTTAGGGCCCGGAGGAAAGAGCGGAGCAATACAGAATGGAGAATTGCAAAAGACGGATCCACGAAAGATTTCATTGTCACAACGAACAGTTCCATTGATACTTAAGAGGCGGGCTGATACTTGAGGATTTCGTGCCCTTCTGGTGCGTTTTTCTCGGTTTCTTCGTCATTTCAGTTCTACTCGGGGGCCAAACAATCGATTTAGCGATTAATCTCTAAATCGAAGATTATCGTGAACACTGCCTTTAAGGCAGGTCGCTACCATATATAAAGGGTCCCAAGGCGCGAGTTTCATCCCCTTCGTTTGTCTACATCTGAGGGTGACTCGTTGAGCTCGTCGGCTCACAGTCTAAGGTTGGTCTGTTTTTTCCTTACCTCTTTGCGTCGTGGGTGTTCGGGCCTCCCACTGGATGCGATTCTGTTGAAAGAAATGACGCTTGATCGAGTAGTTTTTCAAAATGCTCTCAACTTTCCAGACCCCGAAGAAGGCGAAGACGCCGAAACGTCAGCCGAATAAATCTGTATCATACTCGGTTTCAAGCTGCACATAACATCTGCCAATATCAGAGAGTAGAGAATTGCAGAAGACGGGTCTACAAAAGATTTATTTGTCACAACAAACACTTTCTGTGATACTCAAGAGGATGGGTGATACTTAAGGGTTTCGGGTACTTTTGGTGCGTTTTTCTCAATTTCTACGTCATTTCAAGTCTACCCGGGGGTCACTTGATCAATATAGCAAATAATCTAAAAATCGAAGATTATCGTGAACACTGCCTTTAAAGGCACAGTCCACGATAAAAATCGTTTTCGAGTATCCACCAGAAAACAAAGATTCAGAGTCTGACTGTTTCATCAAAGAAAAAAGAATCATGAAAAACGCTGCGAAACATCCAAAAGCGGCCCTTCTTCTTGGAAGCCACATTTCAACGAGGGATGAGTTGCGCGGGCATGGGCCTGAAGTAGACAGCGTGAGTAAATGCACCCCATGGCCGAAACTCAGCCGCGCTCGCGCTCCAATGCTAATGTACCAGGTTGTCCAATAATTCTTGTCCGAAAATTCCACCATTTTTAATTTTTTTTTCAACTTTATTGGAAAACAAGTCTAATCAACAATATAATCACCACAGTTATCCACAACAGTGGCCCATCGATTGGGCAGGTCGCCGATGCCCTTCGCCCAGAACTCCGGGGGCTGCGACTCGAAGAAGTTCGCGATGTCGGATTTGAGGTTGTCGTAGTTGGTGAATTTTCTTCCGGCGAAATTGTGCTTCAGCGAGCGGAACAAGTGGTAGTCGGAGGGGGCGAGGTCCGGGGAATACGGCGGATGGGGAACCGTCTCCCAGCCGAGCCTCCCCAACTTCTGCTGGGTCTCCTTCGCCACGTGGGGGCGCGCGTTGTCGTGCAGCAGGTGGACCGAGGCCCCTTCGGGGACGCTTTTCTCGGGTGGCGGCGGCTAGTTTCCCGAGCTGATCGGTGTAGGTGGAGGCGGTGACCGCCCTTCCTTGCGGGAGCAGCTCGAAGTCCGGCTTCTCCTTGAAACAGCGACGGAGTTCGTCATCATGCACCGCAGAAGGCCTCCCGCTCACGCTCTGCAAATGTTGGAGACCGCGGTGCCCGTGTCGTTGCCCAGCAGCCACTCGTAGTACACGAACGTACGAATTCGACCTTGGTCCATTTTAGCATGTACTGGTAGCTAGACGCGGCGACTGCGCCTTATATACCCCTGGCGTAGAACTTTGGAGAACCTTCTAGAAGGTTCTTACACTTGCCTGATATTATAACACTTCCAAGGAAAATTATAGAATTTTAAAAATTTTTGGACAAGAATTATTGGACAACCTGGTGGAAGCGGACCAAATTTTCCCCGAAAACTCTACCGCGAGCGGAAGTACTAGCGCGAGCGGACTTCTGAGCCGTATGGGGCTCCTTCGGGCTCGTTTTCGTTCGTTCTTTCGACCCCAGTGCTCCAATGAGACCCTGAACTTACGATTTCTGGAAACAAAGCGGGGACGAAAATTATCGAGGACACTGCCTTTAAAGCATTTTCAGTCATTCGCTCAGTCAATTTCGCCCACCCAGGAATTAAAACACCCTGCCCGAATTCAAGGAGCGTTTTGCACCGACGGGGATCAGTTGCCCCACAACCGTGATAATTTACTCCACGTTCGACTTTCCATAAATCTCGGCATAATAGTATATCGTATCGGTATTCTTGAGCAGTAGACCGAGATTATACAGCTTTATTCGGCTTACGTTTCGGCAATCACGCCTTCGTCAGAGCCTGGAAGCCAAAGATACATAAGGAAACTAGCCGTCCAAGCACTACATATTTCAGAACGATAGGACTATTCTCGTAGAAAACTGGCAAAAGCGACATAGTACGGCAATATGAAAAGCTAACCTTTAGTATGCAGACTGAAGCCTGCCAGACACCCTCAGATGGCGGGTGAATGTGTGGGACCATATCGGACCACCCACCTCGTTGGCCTTCAGAAGGCTGATCAAGCTCATTAGCAGATCAAAACCCACAAAGATCAACAAAAGGGGCTAGTTCTTGAGTAATCGCCACACATTCGTCCTTTCTATTGATCTTTGGATTTTTGGAGTTTATCCAAAATGCCTCAAGGGTTCTGCGTGCGGAAATCTCTGATTCGCGCGCAAGTATCGTAACTGCAATATCAAAACAGTTGTTTTCATGTACGCGCACCCGCGCCCGTAGCAAACCCTCCGCCGCCACCACATAAAGATGGCAGCCGACCTGAGGTACGTCGTGCCCGGATGCCACCTATTGTCGCCAACCCGGAGCAACCTTTTCCGACAGGATAAACCTATTTGAAAAAATACGCCAAGTGATGCAGTCGAACCACGCACTTTTGTCGCATCGACAGCGCGCACAGCAACTGCACCGTGCGGTCACAATGAAGGCGGCATTCTCGGTAGTAGGAAGGGTGTGGGATGAACAAAACAATCAACACGAATGCATCTATTCCATGCAAATCTTTCTCTTTAGGTCTACAGTCCATCCTATTCTGCTAAGTTCATTACAAATTATGCACGGCTAATTCTGCTTACACGTTTTCAGCAGCTGCACTAGTACAAATTTTCGAATTCGCGAAAAAATCATAGTTTCTGTTTTTTTTTTATTTTGGAAAAGTCGGGAGATTACTCGAGACCTGATCAGAGTGAATTTTGACGTTGAAAAATATCTCTTCTTTCCCGTGTTATACTTAACTTTTTTGAAACTAAGCAGGTGATGCTCTAGCTCCAAAATTATACCTATTCTTACAGGGCTTATGATTTTTCTTTCAAAAACCATGTCTGCAACACGATCCTGCAGCTATTCGCCTAAAGGCAGTGTTCATGATGATTTTCGTTCCCGAGTGTTCTACTTAAAACAATGCGTTGGCCTTCAAGTGTTACCAAAATTACGAAGAAACGGCGAGAAAGGCATTAAAACGTCGTATTTCAGTGACATTAATCTCTGGTCTGGACTAGTTGTCCGATTGGATGAACGTGTTTATGGTGGTGTCACCGTTGGAAAATTGGGTCAATCGAAAATATAAGAATATTTAATGCAAAGCAGGATTAATTAGGGCCCCAAGGAAAGAACGGAGCAATAGATAGCAAAGAACTGCGAAGGACGGTTCCACAAAAAATTTCATAATCACAACAAACACTTCCTGTGATACTTAAATGGCGGGGTAATACTTAAAGGCAGTGTTCACGATGAAAATCGTTTTTCTCTTTTTCCGCCTATCTTGAAGACGGTCCCGTGCTGATTCCAATGATGTTTTTGGAATTGTACAAGACCTTCTGGGAACGGAGTTATGGTCCCTCAAATATTGAGCTAAGGAAACATGGTGGACGAGTTGTCCGAGGCTTGCAACTTCCGTCTTTTGCAGCCGATCTATGCGAGCTGACCTGAGTAAAGAGAAAAGCTGAGAATGAAGGGAAGAACGGGGCTAATCATTGGAAAAATCATCGCTCATCTCACGATCTCGAGCATTCATTAGCTCACGTCGGTGGGCGTGTGATGCGCTTTTGGGGTTATCAATGCGCTCGAAGTTGCAACTTCGGGCTCTTTTGGGGCTCTTCCTGGCTCGTTTTCATGAGTTCTTACGACGATAACGTTACAGAGTGTCCCTCCACTACCCAATCCTAGTGAAATTTCAAAAACTTTTTTCATCGTGAACACTGCCTTTGAGGATTTCGTGTGCTTCTGGTGCGTTTTTCTCAAATTCTACGTCATTTTAGTTCTACCCGGGAGCCACTTGATCAATATAGCGAGTAATCTCAAAATTGAAGATTATCGTGAACAGTGCCTTTAACGAACGGACTCAAAATGGGGTTGAGAATAGAAGCAAATCTTGATGTTTTTGAATATTTCATGTTTTCGAGTGCAATGCCCTTTTTAGAGGCACAGAAACCGCTCAGAAATTATCGCGAGAATTTCGCCTGTACCGAACAACTTTGTTAATAACTCAGCTACCTTCAAAAACCCCTTGGTGTAGGCCTATTTTTAATTGTTTCCAGGGCAAAAAAAAGTGGAAAGAAAAATTTTCGTTATTTATCGGAATTTCTCAGACTTTTGGAATTTTTTTTTCGGGACGATCGTTCGAATTTTATCTGATAGGAGCTCATAATAAAAAAACTTCGGGGGAGGGAAAAGAGGCACTCCGATATGGGCGGGGCCCTAGAGCGCATAGCCCGCGCACCTTCTCGTGGACAGCTTCTCGCGGATAAGAGAAACGAGTGGGAGAAATAGTAATCATCTGGTAGAGACGAAATCTAATGAGGGTGGCTAGTAATTCCAGGAATATCCAGGATAAACGCTTAACGATGTAAAGAAACTCGTCCACGAGAAGGTGCGTGCGCCATACGCTCTCAGGCTCCTCCCATATCAGAGTGCCACTTCGGGCGCACCCAAAATATTCTTTTGCTTGTTTTCTCTCCAGAATATCCATCATCAACTTTAAATCTGCTGCTGTGCTTCACTACTTCTGCCGTTTCTCCTTTCCTTGCTGTTAAGGTTTTTTTCTCCACCTTTTTTCATAAGCACTGCACGCACTGTGTCTTACGGTATGTTGGTATCTGTAAGAGTTTTTTTTTGGGGCATAGTATAGATGTACAATGTCGAAAAAAATGTTGAACAAACGAAAATCGGAATTTTTTCGTTCGAGAGCTTTTCGAACGAACAAATTTTTGAAAAACTTTCAAAATTTCGGAGGTCGAACGAACGAAATTCGAAACTAATCGAAAAGTCGATTTTTTTTTCGAAATTTCGTATTTTTTTCGAAATTCGTAGAAAATTTCGAACTTTTTTCGAACTTCGAAATTCGTTCGAAAGTATTCTGAACGAACGAATGTCGAATAAAATTCGTTCGACGACATTTCGAACGAACGAAATCCTATACACATAACATACAGATTTTTCGTGGTTCCCGAAAATGAAAGCGGGTCCCGCGTGGAACGCTTAGCTGAGTATACCTGCTAAGCCCACGCGTGGCCCGCAGCCAATTTTCGCGCCCGTCCTTTAACTTTCACTTTTTTTTCGAAATTTTTTAGGATTTTAGGATTTTTTAGGTGTTACCCCTTTATGATCGTTTTAATCTTTTATTCTTTCTTATATACCAACTATACAATTATGTTTTTCTATTAGTAGCTAATTTGAATATTCCGTCATCCTTCAGCTCGAACTTTAACGGCATTCAACGCGTTTTATGCCCGTGTTTTTTCTGTGCGTTCATTCTTTGTATTGATTTTATGTGTATAGGATATTATATTGCAGCGAAAATTTGTGGCGTGTCGCCGGCCACAGCCCGAGTTCCTAACCCGAATTTCACATTTCTTATTTTCATATTTCGAATCGAATATTCTTCAGGTTTTTGCTAAGAACGCAAAAATGTAACAGCAGCATCTGTTACCAGCAGCTTTACAACACTTCCCAATGTAAAATCCTGTTGAAACCGCTAATTATGGGCAGAAAACCTGAAGAATATTCGAAATATGAAAATGAGAAATGTGCAATTCGGGTTAGGAACTCGGGCTATGGCCGGCGACACGTCACAAATTTTCGCTGCAATATAATATCCTATACACATAAATTCATTACAAAGAATGAATGCACAGAAAAAACACGGGCATAAAACGCGTTGAATACCGTTAAATTTCAAGCTGAAGGATGACGGAATATTCAAATTAGCTACTAATAGAAAAACATAATTGTATAGTTGGTATATAAGAAAGAATAAAAGATTAAAACGATCATAACATTTCCTGTAAGGAAATCAATACCCGAAATTCAGGGCGATTTTGGTTGCACGGTCCCAAACGGGATTCGACGACTAAAAAAATTGTGCGTCTATTGACCTGCAGTGTGTGCAGTTGAATCTCGGCCAAGGTTCGAACTTCAAAAAAAGTTTTGCATTTTTTTGAAGCCGTTAAACAAAAACAATCTCTGTTCCTAAAATTGTAGCTCTTAGATGTTTCGAAAGTTCAAACACTTTAGCAGACATTTGGAGTGTCGAAAAGCAGTTTTTAAGGCTATTGGGATAAAGGCGGTGAATTAGTCTCCCTGCAACGATTTTTATAATTCTTAAAATATTCAGATCTCCCTGCTGTCCCGTGGAACGATCAGGGCTTGCCCCTTAAATTTATAGTAATATTTTTTGAAGAATGGACTGAAAAAAATCGAAAATCTGTAAGGACTGTGAAAATATGATTTTGAATGTCTTCTTTTCGAGAAACTGTCAAACAAATGAATTATATGAATAAAGATCAATGGAGTTAGGTGGCTGATTAGATGAGCGAGTGTTGAGGAACGGTGACCTCATAGTTGACACAGGGGTCCTCCGCCTGTATAATTTCCCCCTAAGGCAACATTACGGGCTAATCTCGCTCGATAATTGCGACTTACGGCATTTTCTGGCTATTGAGCAGCTGTTTATTATTATCCCCTGGTTAAAGCAGGACATCAGAGCGATGCATACATGTCTTATACAAATTATCCCAGACAGCCCACACATCCTCATTCATTTTAAAGGTTTTTCTAGCCTTTACGTGTTTCGTTCTGTGTGAAGACTACGTAGAGGGGGGTCGGCGGAGCCGGCCCATCGTTCGGCGAAGCCGAACGAATACTACGTAGAGAGAGGGGGGTCGGCGGAGCCGGCCCATCGTTCGGCGAAGCCGAACGAATACTACGTAGAGAGAGGGGGAAGGGGCCGGCGAAGCCGGCCCATCGTTCGGCAGAGCCGAACGAATACTACGTAGAGAGAGTGGGGTCGGCGAAGCCGGCCCATCGTTCGGCGAAGCCGAACGAACACTAAGCGGAGGGTAGCCGGCGAAGCCGGCCCATCGTTCGGCGGAGCCGAACGAATACTACGTAGAGAGAGTGGGGTCGGCGAAGCCGGCCCATCGTTCGGCGGAGCCGAACGAATACTACGTAGAGAATGCTAAGAGGAGGGTGGCCGGCGAAGCCGGCCTATCGTTCGGCGAAGCCGAACGAATACTACGTAGAGAGAAGGGGGGTCGGCGAAGCCGGCCCATCGTTCGGCGAAGCCTAACGACTGCTACGTAGAGAGAGTGGGTCGGCGAAGCCGAACGAATACTACGTATAGAGAGGGGGGTCGGCGAAGCCGGCCCATCGTTCGCGAAGCCGAACGAATACTACGCAGAGAGAGGGGGGTCGGCGAAGCCGGCCCATCGTTCGGTGAAGCCGAACGAATACTACGTAGAGAGGGGGGTCGGCGAAGCCGGCCTATCGTTCGGCGGAGCCGAACGAATACTATGTAGAGAGAGAGGAGTCGGCGAAGCCGGCCCATCGTTCGGCGAAGCCGAACGAACACTACGTAGAGAGAGTGGGGTCGGCAAAGCCGGCCCATCGTTCGGCGGAGCCGAACGAATACTAGGTAGAGGGAGTAAGGCCGGCGAAGCCGTCTCATCGTTCGGCTAAGTCGAACGAGTAATAAGCAGACGGGGGTCGGCGAAGCCGAACGAATACTACGTAGAGAGAGGGGGTCGGCGAAGCCGGCCCATCGCGAAGCCGGCCCATCGTTCGGCGGAGCCGAACGAATACTACGTAGAGAGAGTAAGGCCGGCGAAGCCGGCCCATCGTTCGGCTAAGTCGAACGAGTAATAAGCAGACGGGGGTCGGCGAAGCCGGCCCATCGTTCGGCGAAGCCGAACGAATACTACGTAGAGAGAGGGGGTCGGCGAAGCCGGCCCATCGTTCGGCGGAGACGAACGAATACTACGTAGAGAGAGTGGGGTCGGCGAAGCCGGCCCATCGTTCGGCAGAGCCGAACGAATACTATGTAGAGAGAGGGGGGTCGGCGAAGCCGGCCCATCGTTCGGCGAAGCCGAACGAGTACTACGTAGAGAGAGTGGAGTCGGCGAAGCCGGCCCATCGTTCGGCGGAGCCGAACGAATACTACGTAGAGAGAGTAAGGCCGGCGAAGCCGGCCCATCGTTCGGCTAAGTCGAACGAGTAATAAGCAGACGGGGGTCGGCGAAGCCGGCCCATCGTTCGGCGAAGCCGAACGAATACTACGTTGAGAGAGGGGGTCGGCGAAGCCGGCCCATCGTTCGGCGGAGACGAACGAATACTACGTAGAGAGAGTGGGGTCGGCGAAGCCGGCCCATCGTTTGGCGAAGCCGAACGATTACTACGTAGAGAGAGGGGGGGTCGTCAAAGCCGGCCCATCGTTCGGCGCAGCCGAACGAGTACTACGTAGAGAGAGGGGAGTCGGCGAAGCCGCCCCATTGTTCGGCGGCGCCGAACAAATACTACGTAGAGGGTGGTCGGCGAAGCCGGCTCATCGTTCGGCGAAGCCGAACGAATACTACGTAGAGAGAGGGGGGTCGGCGTAGCCGGCCCATTGTTCGCGAAGCCGAACGAATACTACGCAGAGAGAGGGGGGTCGGCGAAGCCGGCCCATCGTTCGGCGAAGCCGAACGAACACTACGTAGAGAGAGGGTCGGCGAAGACGGCTCATCGTTCGGCGAAGCCGAACGAATACTACGTAGAGAGAGGGGGTCGGCGAAGCCGGCCCATCGTTTTGCGAAGCCGAACGAATACTATGTAGAGAGAGGGGAGTCGGCGAAGCCGGCCCATCGTTCGGCGAAGCCGAACGAACACTACGTAGAGAGAGTGGGGTCGGCGAAGCCGGCCCATCGTTCGGCGGAGCCGAACGAATACTAGGTAGGGGGAGTAAGGCCGGCGAAGCCGGCCCATCGTTCGGCGTAGCCGAACGAATAATAAGCAGACGGGGTCGGCGAAGCCGAACGAATACTACGTAGAGAGGGGTCGGCGAAGCCGGCCCATCGTTCGGCGGAGACGAACGAATACTACGTAGAGAGAGGGGTCGGCAAAGCCGGCCCATTGTTCGCGAAGCCGAACGAATACTACGCAGAGAGGGGAGTCGGCGAAGCCGGCCCATCGTTCGGCGAAGCCGAACGAATACTACGTAGAGAGAGGGGGTCGGCGAAGCCGGCCCATCGTTCGGCGGAGCCGAACGAATACTATGTAGAGAGAGGGGGGTCGGCGAAGCCGGCCCATCGTTCGGCGAAGCCGAACAAATACTATGTAGAGAGAGGGGAGTCGGCGAAGCCGGCCCATCGTTCGGCGAAGCCGAACGAACACTACGTAGAGAGAGTGGGGTCGGCGAAGCCGGCCCATCGTTCGGCGGAGCCGAACGAATACTAGGTAGGGGGAGTAAGGCCGGCGAAGCCGGCCCATCGTTCGGCTAAGTCGAACGAGTAATAAGCAGACGGGGGTCGGCGAAGCCGAACGAATACTACGTAGAGAGAGGGGGTCGGCGAAGCCGGCCCATCGTTCGGCGGAGACGAACGAATACTACGTAGAGAGAGGGGGGTCGGCGAAGCCGGCCCATCGTTCGGCAGAGCCGAACGAATACTATGTAGAGAGAGGGGGGTCGGCGAAGCCGACCCATCGTTCGGCGAAGCCGAACGAACACTACGTAGAGAGAGAGGAGTCGGCGAAGCCGGCCCATCGTTCGGCGAAGCCGAACGAACACTACGTAGAGAGAGTGGGGTCGGCAAAGCCGGCCCATCGTTCGGCGGAGCCGAACGAATACTACGTAGAGAGAGTAAGGCCGGCGAAGCCGGCCCATCGTTCGGCTAAGTCGAACGAGTAATAAGCAGACGGGGGTCGGCGAAGCCGGCCCATCGTTCGGCGGAGCCGAACGAATACTACGTAGAGAGAGGGGGTCGGCGAAGCCGGCCCATCGTTTTGCGAAGCCGAACGAATACTACGTAGAGAGAGGGGGTCGGCGAAGCCGGCCCATCGTTCGGCGAAGCCGAACGAACACTACGTAGAGAGAGTGGGGTCGGCGAAGCCGGCCCATCGTTCGGCGGAGCCGAACGAATACTAGGTAGGGGGAGTAAGGCCGGCGAAGCCGGCCCATCGTTCGGCTAAGCCGAACGAGTAATAAGCAGACGGGGGTCGGCGAAGCCGAACGAATACTACGTACAGAGAGGGGGGCGGCGAAGCCGGCCCATCGGTCGGCGGAGACGAACGAATACTACGTAGAGAGAGTGGGGTCGGCGAAGCCGGCCCATCGTTCGGCGAAGCCGAACGAATACTACGTAGAGAGAGGGGTCGGCGAAGCCGGCCCATCGTTCGGCGGAGACGAACGAATACTACGTAGAGAGAGTGGGGTCGGCGAAGTTGGTCATCGTTCGGCAGAGCCGAACGAATACTATGTAGAGAGAGGGGGTCGGCGAAGCCGCTTGCAATCGTTCGGCGAAGCCAAACGAGTACTACGTAGAGAAAGGGATCGGCGAAGACGGCCCACCGTTCGGCGGAGCCGAACGAATACTAAGTAGAGAGAGTGGGGTCGGCGAAGTTAGCCCATCGTTCGGCGAAGCCGAACGAATACTACGTAGAGAGAGGGTCGGCAAAGCCGGCCCATCGTTCGCGAAGCCGAACGAATACTACGCAGAGAGAGGGGGGTCGGCGAAGCCGGCCCATCGTTCGGCGAAGCCGAACGAATACTACGTAGAGAGAGGGGGTCGGCGAAGCCGGCCCATCGTTCAGCGGAGCCGAACGAATACTACGTAGAGAGAGGGGGTCGGCGAAGCCGGCCCATCGTTTTGCGAAGCCGAACGAATACTACGTAGAGAGAGGGGGGTCGGCGAAGCCGGCCCCTCGTTCGGCGAAGCCGAACGAACACTACGTAGAGAGAGTGGGGTCGGCGAAGCCGGCCCATCGTTAGGCGGAGCCGAACGAATACTACGTAGGGAGAGTAAGGCCGGCGAAGCCGGCCCATCGTTCGGCTAAGTCGAACGAGTAATAAGCAGACGGGGGTCGGCGAAGCCGAACGAATACTACGTAGAGAGAGGGGGTCGGCGAAGCCGGCCCATCGTTCGGCGGAGACGAACGAATACTACGTAGAGAGAGTGGGGTCGGCGAAGCCGGCCCATCGTTCGGCAGAGCCGAACGAATACTATGTAGAGAGAGGGGGGTCGGCGAAGCCGGCCCATCGTTCGGCGAAGCCGAACGAGTACTACGTAGAGAGAGTGGAGTCGGCGAAGCCGGCCCATCGTTCGGCGGAGCCGAACGAATACTACGTAGAGAGAGTAAGGCCGGCGAAGCCGGCCCATCGTTCGGCTAAGTCGAACGAGTAATAAGCAGACGGGGGTCTGCGAAGCCTCCCCATCGATCGGCGAAGCCGAACGAATACTACGTAGAGAGAGTGGGGTCGGCGAAGCCGGCCCATCGTTCGGCAGAGCCGAACGAATACTATGTAGAGAGAGGGGGGTCGGCGAAGCCGGCCCATCGTTCGGCGAAGCCGAACGAGTACTACGTAGAGAGAGTGGAGTCGGCGAAGCCGGCCCATCGTTCGGCGGAGCCGAACGAATACTACGTAGAGAGAGTAAGGCCGGAGAAGCCGGCCCATCGTTCGGCTAAGTCGAACGAGTAATAAGCAGACGGGGGTCGGCGAAGCCGGCCCATCGTTCGGCGAAGCCGAACGAATACTACGTAGAGAGAGAGGGTCGGCGAAGCCGGCCCATCGTTCGGCGGAGACGAACGAATACTACGTAGAGAGAGTGGGGTCGGCGAGGCCGGCCCATCGTTCGGCAGAGCCGAACGAATGCTATGTAGAGAGAGGGGGGTCGGCGATGCCGGCCCATCGTTCGGCGAAGCCGAACGAGTACTACGTAGAGAGAGTGGAGTCGGCGAAGCCGGCCCATCGTTCGGCGGAGCCGAACGAATACTACGTAGAGAGAGTGGGGTCGGCGAAGCCAGCCCATCGTTCGGCGAAGCCGAACGAATACTACGTAGAGAGAGGGGGGTCGGCAAAGCCGGCCCATCGTTCGCGAAGCCGAACGAATACTACGCAGAGAGAGGGGGGTCGGCGAAGCCGGCCCATCGTTCGGCGAAGCCGAACGAATACTACGTAGAGAGAGGGGGTCGGCGAAGCCGGCCCATCGTTCGGCGGAGCCGAACGAATACTACGTAGAGAGAGGGGGTCGGCGAAGCCGGCCCATCGTTTTGCGAAGCCGAACGATTACTACGCAGAGAGAGGGGGGTCGGCGAAGCCGGCCCATCGTTTGGCGAAGCCAAACGAATACTACGTAGAGAGAGGGGGGTCGGCGAAGCCGGCCCATCGTTCTGCGAAGCCGAACGAATACTACGCAGAGAGAGGGGGTCGGCGAAGCCGGTCCATTGTTCTGCGAAGCCGAACGAATACTACGCAGAGAGAGGGGGTCGGCGAAGCCGGTCCATCGTTCGGCGGAGCCGAACGAATACTATGTAGAGAGAGGGGGTCGGCGAAGCCGGCCCATCGTTCGGCGAAGCCGAGCGAATACTACGTAGAGAGAGGGGGGTCGGCGAAGCAGGCCCATCGTTCGGCGAAGCCGAACGAGCACTAAGCGCAGGGTAGCCGGCGAAGCCGGCCCATCGTTCTGCGGAGCCGAACGAATACTACGTAGAGAGAGGGGGTCGGCGAAGCCGGCCCATCGTTTTGCGAAGCCGAACGAATACTACGCAGAGAGAGGGGGGTCGGCGAAGCCGGCCCATCGTTTGGCGAAGCCAAACGAATACTACGTAGAGAGAGGGGGGTCGGCGAAGCCGGCCCATCGTTCTGCGAAGCCGAACGAATACTACGCAGAGAGAGGGGGTCGGCGAAGCCGGTCCATTGTTCTGCGAAGCCGAACGAATACTACGCAGAGAGAGGGGGTCTTCGAAGCCGGTCCATCGTTCGGCGGAGCCGAACGAATACTATGTAGAGAGAGGGGGACGGCGAAGCCGGCCCATCGTTCGGCGAAGCCGAACGAACACCACGTAGAGAGTGTGGGGTCGGCCAAGCCGGCCCATCGTTCGGCGGAGCCGAACGAATACTACGTAGAGAGAGTAAGGCCGGCGAAGCCCGCCCATCGTTCGGCTAAGCCGAACGAGTAATAAGCAGACGGGGGTCGGCGAAGCCGGCCCATCGTTCGGCGAAGCCGGCCCATCGTTCGGCGAAGCCGAACGAGCACTAAGCGGAGGGTAGCCGGCGAAGCCGGCCCATCGTTCGGCGAAGCCGGCCCATCGTTCGGCAGAGCCGAACGAATACTACGTAGAGAGAGGGGGTCGGCGAAGCCGGGCGACGAAGTTGGATTTTCGTTTCACAAAGCTCGCTCTCTGCTAAGAGTTATGAAATGGTAGCCATTTTGGGTGTAAGCGAGATATGATCGGCGCCAGAGGGCAGCGGCGGAAAGGTACGGGTGTGCAAAGTATACGTGTCGTCATTGCGTGCCACCGCAGCCTGATTGAAGAATTCGAAGTATTGAAGAGGTGAAATGCTTTCGGCGCCATGTTTGTCTGTCTCCTCGTTTTTCGAAATGCGCAACTATACTACTGCCAGGGGCACGCGCCTTCAAATAATTTGGCTGCCACGGGCTAGTGACCCGAAGGGTCACTAGTTTAAAAAAAAATTGGTTCGATGAAATTTCGAACGAACTGAATCTGAAAAAATTTCGCTCGACGAATTTTCAAACGAACGAAAACGAACGAAAAAAAATTAGAAAAAACTTTCGAAAATTTTTCGAAAATTTCGTTCGTGTACAACTTATAGGGCGGAGGGAGGAGTTTATAGAATGCGCATTTTAGACAGCTTCTGTGCTTAGAAAAAGATGTCGTAGAACAGCACCATTTCGATCGAAATGAACAGAGCCACATAGAGATATGTTTAACTGAAACACGATTTCGAACTCTTCATCGCGACGAATTTGTAAAACTATCTCTTAGTGGAGAACCAATAAACCATACGAAAAATTGGCACGCTTTCTGGAGAAAATACTTCGATGAATTCGACTTCGAACTATTTTCGTGAATTCGCGCAGGGAAAACACGAAATGGAACATACAGTATAGACACTTGGTAGGTACAGCCTCTTGTGAAAAAGAAGAGTCAGCCTGAGGGTTCACAAACAGCAATAATAATGAGAAATCAGAGCGAAATCAGCGCCAGCAAAAAATCAACAGCTGATGAGGAGCGATTGATTATGCCGTCTTGAGAGATCACCAGCATCAATGCAGCAATAATCGGCTCTCATTGAAGCGTTTTCCGTTGTTGTAGGCTTCATAATGGTTTTTCCTCCAAGATCCATTACAGGTTAGTGGAGGCTATCATTCTAATGCCCAATTGATAGCCGTTGCGGGGAATGTTTGCGTGATCAGCACAAAACTCAGAATTTTACTTGAACCTCAACGGAGATGGTCAAACGTCGTCAGAGAGGTCAAAGGATCGTGTTCTTCTCCCCACGCCGCCACCACCTCGGTCATGCACGACCCATGAATTGGCTCCCTCCCTACGCTTCTCTGCAAACTGCGCGCTATTTCCACTTTCCACTCGCAGCTCGTGGCTCCCTTTCAGACCTCAGGTCCATGGCTGCATGCCGAGGTGGGTGACATTCGGCTGCGAGCGAAGTCACAACCTCAGCACGCACACGTGCATTAGGATAGGGTAGCCACCACCTATTTCGCTTGCGATGTGAGCCACCACCTCGCGCCGGGGAGGCAGCTATGAGCTCCCACATTTAGGTGGGATTGCTACGGGCCCCGGTGCTCTCCCATAGGAGTGGATACCTTGCACTTTTTCATACCATCCACGTGTTCTTTAAACAAATCGAACCGATACCGATAATTTACATCAAGAGATTACTAGACATGCACTATGTCGTCATGCACGTATGCCTTGCACAAAAGCAGCATACACGCTCGTAAACGTGGCTGGGATAACAATGTGGATCGAGCCGTATGGCTTACAGCATAATGCCTACGCATTTTGAAGTGTCAAAAACGACCAACAATGCTGCTACATGAGTTAGAAGTTGGCCCCGCCCTGTATTTTCACGCCCCCTGTATTTGCCATTTTCCTCCAAGGCAGGTCAGTACCGACGGTGAATTTGACCCAGCAACCTTGCGTTGCAGGAAACGGGCAAATACAGGGGGCGTGCAAATACAGGGTGGGGCCAACTTCTAACTGATATAGCGGCATTTTGGGTCGTTTTTCACACTTCAAAATGCGTAGGCGTTGTAATCTGGGCCATACCATTCTATTTCCGTAGTTATCTCAATCACGCTTACGAGCGGGTATGCTGCCTTTAAAGGCACAGTCCAACCTCAGGATCGTTTTTCTGTTTTCCTGCCTATTTTGGAAGCGCTCGTTCCAATGATGTCTCTGGAATTGTTCAGGATCCCTTAGGAACGGAGTTATGGCCCCTCAAAAATTGAGCTGCGGAAGCATGGTGGGCGAGTTGTCCGAGGCTAGTTACTTCCGTAATTTGCAACCGATGTATGCGAGCCGACTTGAATAAAGAGAGGTTGAGAATGAAGGTGAAAACGGTTTTATTGATTGAAAACCATCGCTCATTTCGCCACTGTTGAGCTCGAAAGATCGTAAAAAGAACGTGCCAAAGTGGCTTCGTGATGTGGACGCCCCAGGGTGGCTTCCTCCTATATCTCGCTTATTCGGAGGAATCGAGAGCTCGCACTTGGCAGGTGCTACGGGAGGTGGGTCTACTTCACAAGTATGTGGGAATCTCAGATTCCGTCCCTTACAATTAGTTGGACTGTGCCTTCGAAGGCACAAAACACCCAGGAGATTAATTTTCAGATGTGGAGAGAGACACATGCTGATCACAGTGGTATCTCTGAAATCGTCCAAGACCACTATGAGCAGAATTATGGCTTCTTAAAGTTGCCTACATTTTGAGGGTGAGAAATTGGTGGACGACTTGTCTCAGGCCTGAAATTCTCTTCATTCGCAATCGTTGCGCTAGATCGAGCCAGGACAAGAAGACAGTCCGGCAATGGACTGAAGAACGACGATTTGCTGAGAAATCATCCAGCCATCTAGCCGCTATCGAGTTCGGAAATCGGATAGTGGTGTGGCCCTAAGGAATAAAAATTTAGACACTAAAACAGTGTTACGGCTTTGAAAAGTACGATTAATTATATTAACGGGTGTGCAAATGATGCCCCACTCGGACATAAATAGCTGACTTTTCATAGTTGTTGATCGCGAAAATCATAGTGTTGTTATTTAAATTTTCACTATGGGAATTCCAGAAAACAAGGCTGAAAAATAGAAGTACGCCCTCTATTAGAAGTACGTCTAAAAAGGAGGACTGAGAAATAGAAGTACATGTAGATCTAAAAGAGAAAATACGGTTTTTGGAGGAATTGAGATCAAGGCACTTGGCACGTGTTATGTAGTAGGGATCTACTAAAAAATCCTATAAAAATCACAAAATTCGTATCTGAGGGTGTACCGTGCCTTTAAAAATTTTACGGAAGAAAACAATGTTTGAGCTCTCTTCATGAGAAAGTAGATTTGGTCATCACAAAAGTAAAAATGAGTGAAAAAGTGGAAAATTTCGGGGAAAACGCACAAAAGCAGCGTTTTCCCGCAATTTTCCACTTTTTCACTTAATTTTACTTTGCTAATTACCGGTGTCCGCCACCCCCCCCCAATTAACTACATTTTTAGGAATGCTTGTTTATCCAATTTTATTTTGCTCTTGAAGTAGTCAGTGGTCTCTAGAAGTGCTAAGGAAATACTTTACAAGCAGAATAAAAGATATTTATAGAAATCTCCATAGTTGGAGGTGGGCGGACACCAAGCAACAAGTTGTTCTTGAGCATTTTCCCTCCAACTTTTCACTTATTTTCATTTTCGCGACGGCCAGATCTACCTTTTCATGAGGATATCACCACAACCGTTTTTTTATTGCGAATCCTGCCTTTAAGAATGAATCCTCCATGCTGCTAACAAATACAGTCGGCACAGATCGCACTGATACTTTGCGTTCTTTATTGTGCTTTGGCGTTAACTCGGCGCAAGTATGTTTTAACATATGTGCATCGCGTTTTCGCAAACGCACAATAAAAAGCGCGAAGTATGTAGTGCGATCCGTGCCCCCACTGTATGTATGTAATTTTCCGAGCAGCACCCAAAGCGAGTTACCCGACCCACTCAAGAAAACCTGTTCTAAAAACCGTTTATCATATTCAAAGATCTCATTAGGTGTATAGCCTATCTTCCTCACTTTGAGCCGGTCGAAGTAGAGCTTATCGGGTGTTCATTCATTAGTTGAAAATTTATTCAGTCAAAAAAAATCTTTAAAAAATTAGGAACTGATTGGGAGGAAACCTGACTGAAATACAAGAGGTGGAAAAATCTACTGGTATAACCTGCTACTCTTAGACGGACAAAGTGCTCACATGTGAGCTGAGGACGTTCTATGTACTTACAGTTGACTGAATAGATCTAAGAATTCGGGTTAAGATACTCAGAGTGGATTTTCCGTTTAGTTCCGGGATGCAAACTGTTCGGTTTTGAATGGAAACAACCGGACACAGTCTGAGATATATTCTCGCTCAAGCACGCAACTGGCGGTGGCCATACCGGGGCGGGCCCATAGGGACCTCTTTGATCTAAACACGAACCCCGGGCGATTGCTTGCGCCGATATCTACTGGAGCGTACGAGTTGAGCCGCAGAGTGAATATTCTCGCACCAATCACGCAACTGGCCGAGCCATACCGGGGCGGGCCTATCTAAGCCTCTTTGATCCTAATATATCATGTCAAAATCTCCTTATCGTTGTAGTATTTTGCCATGACCGACCGCTCCGCTGCTTGCTCCGATCGGACTCATCCGAGGAAGCTAGGCTTTACGTCAAGTGGTGTAAATTTCGTTGCAAGCCGCAGGCTCGTCCACTGGTACCGTAGTGCTTAGCCAGTCACAAAACCTTCTACCCTAATTGAATATTTGAAATGAATACCATCGAGGAAAATTTAGCTTATGAAAGTTTAGACTCCTTTGCTGGAAGGCATTGGACAAGTCATAAGTCTAGTTGATCGAATGCACAGATTGGGAGACACCAAGTGGCAGTTCTGATGGTACATCTGACTCGCGCGACAGAAAGCCCCTGCGTTTGCGTTGTCGCTCTAGCGCCGCGCGCTGCGAATCCAGTGGAACTGTCATTAGGCGCCTTTCATTCTGTGTATTCTATCAACAAGCCAATATTCGTTATCAGTTGTAACCACTTTTGAACGCAGAAAAATCAGAGTAGGCAAAGTCCCAAAGGGGAAATCAGTGTATCCATTCAGAGGTATACAGCGTTGTAACGTGCCTATCACGTTCACAGCCTGTATAAAAGGCGCCTCTTTCGGCATTCTGATGCCGGTCCTGGAAGGTGAATTCGAGTCACTCTTCGAAGGCCAGCATATTTTTGACAGCTATCCTCATGGCGGGGGGGAGGCGGCTTTCGCCACGATCCGCGGGGAGGGTGGTTCCTCACCGCAGAGCGCGGCGAAGATTAACTCCTTGGTGTGGACCTGGGCGGCCTTCTCCGCCGTGGGACCGCAACAACCCGGGGCGACATGCTTGTGGTGAGTATTAAAATGAATAACCCGTGAAGTCAATGACGTCATCGTTCGGCTGCTCGTTGAGGGTCTCCCGCTAGACTTTCAGGTAGTGTCCCGACGGTGATTGTGACGTCATCACGAGCTTCGCGATGCTGTACTCCCGCTGCCCTTTATCGTATGACTCCGCGTAGGTCTGTGTTTTTTTCTTCTATCGGGAGTCTAACGCGGAGTGTCCCCCGATTTGTCTGAGAAGAGCTACTCACTCCCCAAGACTGAGCACGCTCCAAACAAAGCGCTTCTCACTTTCGCTACTCGTTCGCGTAGTACTTTTCCTGCTGAGAGCTATGCACTCTCCACAAAGAGCGCTCGCCCCCCCCCCAACGACGCGCTATCACGATCTCAATGACGCGGCTCACGCTTCCCATGTTACGCTAATCACCTTCAAAGAGTCTGCGCACATTCTAAAAGGAACGCTACTTCTTAACAACCGCACACGTTTTCGACGGAGCATTGCTTTTTTTCTATTTTTTTTGTTTTCGCAGCTCGTTGAGCGCCTCCCACTTCTTCTGGCTTGGTGCACGCTTCCTGTGAAACGCTACCGTCATGACACGGCATAAAATATCATGGGCATGTGGATCGAATCCACACCGCGGGTGTGGCTAAGGAGCAGTTCGGCTGGTACACACGACGCGCGCGACGGTAAAACGCTGTGCGCGCTCATCGTCCTTGGGGCGCGTTAGCCGAGGGCACTCAAAGAAGTTGTTGTTGTTCCATTTTAGAAGTTCCCCTTTATCGTTTTTTTGCGTTTTGTTCATGTAGGTTGATGTGTCAGACGTAGGGTCGGCGTCGGAATCGATATCATCATCTCCCAATCCGCTCCAAGAAGCAAACAAAAAGAACTCTAAAAAAATGTATAGAAAGTGCGAATTCCATTGAAACGATGGTATGTATGAGAAGCATTGCGTCTGAAAAAGCATATTATAAACAAAAAAAACATGAATGAAATGCAAAAAATGATAAAGGGGGACGGCTACAATGGGACAGCGACACAAAACGTTTTTTAGCAGCCGGGATTCTGTGTTACCGTAACCCCATTCGCCGTGGAGCGCGTTATGATATCATCAAGCGCCAGCGTCGCACCTAAGTGGTATTTTAGACTGAGATCAGCCTCGGGGAGTGTTTTTGTTTTGAAACTGAGGGTATTCATCATCTACATTGTATTCTTAGGTATTTATAGCACATTTCAGTGTTTTTCTTGCTTGTATCCCTTCACTTAAAAAGCTGTGTTCTGTTGAGTTGCTGCTTATGCCTTTCTCTTATTCTTTCTATCGGAGTCGTTCCATTTCTTAACTCCACGGTTCAACATCACAATTTTCACATCAGTCGAGGTCTTTATATGTGTCGCTCAGATAGGGAATTCGATAGCATTTTCACTCCTTCGGTACACTATTCTGTTTCTCACGATATCTATGTGCTATATCTAGGTGCACCTTAATAAACACATATGGCTGATACCTTCTTTCATGTAAACGCAGTTGTTTTTAACATGTCAATGCCGTAGTGATTTTTTCCGCTACCTCTAGTCACTATTTTTCACTCTTCGTGACTGAAAAAGAACTGCATCATGACAGAGAAGACGTACATACGTTCACTACGATTGATCATTCACGATCGCATATCTCAGCACAAGAATGTGCTTTCCGAATGTCGAGTTCTCACCATAATAAGGAATGCCCGGACATATGCTTAATCGGAATCGAGAAAATAAGAAACGGTGGGCCAGCAAGCAATTCAAAAGAACACAGCTTTTAAGTGAAGAGATACAAGCAAGAAAACACTGAAATGCGCTATAAATACCTAAGAATACAATGTAGATGATAAATACCCTCAGTTGCAAAACAAAAACACTCCCCGTGGCTGATCTCGGTCTAAATTACCACTTAGGTGCGACGCTGGCGCTCGATGATATCATCACGCGCTCCACGGCGAATGGGGTTACGGTAACACAGAATCCCGGCTGCTAAAAAACGTTTTGTGACAGCGACTACTTTTTTCGAAGGTCCTGGTTAAAGGCAGTGTTCACGATGATCATCCTCGTTGACTTTTTACAGTAAAATGATAGGGGAGAAAGATCCTAGGCTCCCAGTGCCAAAGGAACGGTAGAAAACGAGCCACGAGTGGCAAAATTACGGCTGCAAACAAGGGTTTTGGTGCCCCAGACACGCCCCGTGCCCCAGATCCGCCCCTTGAAAGGAACAAATGAAGGAATGATCAAGTGAAGGAAGTTCTGATAAGTGAGCTGATCACTTCATTGCACTGATAGGTATCATCCTCCTAGCGGTCAATTCCTCCACACTCAAAAATCAACGTGAACAAGGGAGAGCCTATTTTGGCTTAAAAACGCGTCTTTCGTGCCCTTTTTAAGCATGCCTTGCTATATAGGGCACCAGATCTTCCGTAAACCGTGGAGATATCGGAAGTGAAATTTATCGTGAACACTGCCTTTAACGCGCCCCAAGGACGATGAGCGCGCACAGCGTTTTTCCGTCGCGCGTCGCGTGTGCTAGCCGAACTGCTACTTTGCCACACCCGCGGTGTGGATTCGATCCACATGCCAATCTCATGAGGCACTACACACTTGACGACGCGACAAATTTCAATTTCGGCGACGCGAAAATGAGTGGAAATTCGTCGATTTCTTGAATGAAAATACCATGATTGGTACATTTTTCGATCATACAAATTCGATTTGATTCAACTTTGCCACAATCAGAATTATTGCTGCTTGGGCGCTATTCATACTCCTCAACGCCAGCGCGTGATGCGCAGGCGTGGTGTTGGAGCATGAATGGCCTGAGGACACATCCAGGCGGCACCCGCTCCTCAGCAGCTTATTAATACACCATCAATTTCATCGCGTTTCATGATATTTGATTCCAGTGTTACCCTTTGCTACTAGAGTGAGGATCGAATATTCGAGTTCGAATAAATATTCGAATTTTTCGAACGAATGTTTATTCCAACATTCGAATATTCGAAAAGTGTGAATATTCGAACATTATTCAAATTCGACTATTCGCAAAAGGTGAAAATTCCAACATTATTCGAATTCGACTATTCGGAAAAGGTGAATATTCGAATATTATTCGAATTCGACTATTCGGAAAAGGTGAATATTCGAATATTATTCGAATTCGACTATTCGGAAAAGGTGAATATTCGAACATTATTAAAATTCGATTATTCGCAGAGGTGAATATTCGAACGTTATTCGAATGTGAATACCCGGGCTGATTTAACAAAAAATATAAAAATCAGCTCTAATGTATGAAGGAATCGACATACCTTTCAAGACCGTATTCATTTTCTTCACTACTCCATTGTTCCATTTTTCCGAACGCAAGAGCTAAATTTTTTTCCCAACACCGTCTGATGAGGCTGCTAGGGCGGTTCTAACAGGGGGAGCCACATGGCAATCAAACTTGGCCACTCCCATTTTTTCATGCCGCTGCGCAATGATAACACCAACCATAGCTTCGTTAGGTGGAGCCATGTACTCCACCAACCTTCACCCCTGGGCAGGTGAAGTGGGGAACCTTCACCATTGGGAGAACCGGTGACAACCAGTGAAACGCCCCAAAAAAGAATGAAATTGACCCAACACTCATGCAAGTCATTTCCAAGGTTGGGTGGGTGTCACTGCCGGTTTTTCGTCCATAACTTGTTTGTGCTCAGAGATAGACCCTTGGTGAAAGTTGTTCTCGGTATTCACATACAATTCTGCATTGAAAAACGCTTTCAAATTCGAAAACTAAGTTCTCCTTCTTCCAGCCGAATTCAGTCTATAAAGTGCATTTTTTTAGCCTGAAATTATTTGTTTTTCGTTCATAACTTTTTTGTGCTTGGAGAGACCTTTGGTGAAGCTTGTTTTCAAAATCTCGATAGTTCTCTGAGTCAACTCGTGCTTCCAGTTTGGGAAAGTATTTTCTCGATCCTTCAGCCTAATCCATTTTACGAAGCACCGATTTTCCGCCTATAACTCTTTAACCTTTGGAGATAGTGTTTTGTAAACGTCGTTTTTGAAATCTACGTAAAATTCTGCGTCGAATGACATATCGGGTTCCTAACTTTGCTCGCTTCATAAGCCAGCCAGGTCGGTGGAGCCGAGCCCCCTTGTTGGCTCCGGCAGAACTCTGCGTCTCTCATTTGAACCAAAGAGGCGAGAGCACCCTATGGAGATAACTATGAAAATCGGCTTAACCGACCTGGCTGACTTACGGGGCAAGCAAAGTTAGGAACCCGATATATCATTCGACGCCGACTTTTACAGAGATTTCAGAAACAACCTTTACCAAAACCCTATCTTCAATGGTTAAAGAGTTATAGGCGAAAAACGTGTTTCGTAAAATGAGTTAGGCTGAAGGATCGAGAAAATATTTTTCCAAACTGGAAAATTCGATGCAGAATTTTATGAGGATTCCGAAAACAACCTTCACAAAAGGGCTGTCTCTTGGGGTAAAAAAGTTATGGACGAGAAACTGATTGTTTTTAGTGAAAGAAACGTTAATTCATAAATTGAAATCGACTGAGAGATTGGGAACGTATTTTTTCGAATTGAAAACATTAATTGACGCGAAATTTCATGAAGATTCCGGAAACAGCTCTGTTGAAAGATCCATCAAAAAGGGTAAAAATTGTATGAGCGAAGAACAGGTAGTTTTTCAAAAATCGCTTGAAGAAATTTTCCGACAAGTTTTGACTCCAAGACAGCTCAAAGGAATTTTTTTCATGACCCTAGCAGATCATTTCATTAAGAATAGTGAATTTCTAAAGGAGTTCATCTAACGGAAATGTTTCAAAATTAATTATAAAAATAAAAATACATTGAATGCAAGAAAAAGAGGATTAAGAAAACGTCAAAATTTGAAGTTGCAAATCTATAGGGAACCTTCACCATTCCCCACTCAGGTATCCTGAACAACCTTCACCTCTCAGACCGTTGTCTCCACCCCAACAAACCTATGACACCAACTCGGGGTTTTCCTTTCCTTCCGAATCGTTGCGGCGCGGAGAAATAGGGGTGGCCAAGTGGCCGCAACAACAACCTTTGGGGGTGCTAAACACATATTTGACATCCGTTTCTGGTGTTACGGAAGGTTGCGGCACAGTGCCGTGGTTTGTCGACGTTTTAGATTTGGCCGTGCTATCTCGCCACTTGTCCACTGCATATGGCTACACCAACTTCTCTGCGCCGCAACGCTTTTGGCAGGGGAGAAAACCCCGAATTGGTGTTATAATTGCGCGGCGGCACGGAAAAATGGGCGAGCCCTAGTGGGATGGCAATCGGTACTCCCCCCCCCCCTTCTAGTGATACCACCGATTTGGCTAAAACTTCCCCAAGAGGCTTTTTTGAGCTGTGGATTGAGAATCTCCTATCCTTTCCGCAATTTTTAAAGGATTAATGGCGCAGACAAAAACGCGCTCCACGCCCCGCTGAGAGCCACCAGCGGGATAGTGGCCGTGGAGCGCAAAACCCGAAGTTTTGTCGCCCACTTTAGTAGCTATCGCGAGGGCGTTAGCGACTGTCGTGGGCGAATAGCCGCTTCCTGCCCTGGTGATAAGCCCCTCCGAGCTTTTTGTTTTCAAAAATATACTCACGCACCGGTGCACGACGCGGCCGCACGCCAACGCGCGACACGGCCAGTGCACCGAGCACCAACTGGGGCCACCAGCGATTGAGCAGGGCCTTCAGCGTCCAGGCGGAGCCAAGTACCGCGAAATTGGGCAATTGAACAGAAGGCATTGCCTTCATCCGAGGCCTGGCTCAGAACCGCGTCGTATGCCTCCCTTGGAAACTAGCGTCTCGAGCGTCGAGCATCTTTTTGGGAGCACGCTTTGCCCGTGATGGGCACGCTCTCATGTCAGGAGGGCAAGCACTCGCCTATATCGTGTCTCCGGGAAAGTGGGAAGATCGGAGTGAGCGTCGAGCTCCTTTTTGTCTGAGAAGGTTTAGGAGTAGGTTCTCTAGGCAAAATTTCAGTCATATCGGAGACTTTAACTGTATAATTACCCTATACTTACCATGATCTTTCGAAGCACCGAAAGTGGACCTCTTATTCATGTTCAGCACCTCGAATAAGCTCCTTAGGCTAAGTTAGAGCGGGAAAAATGATTTTGTAGCATTCTTTGCGTTGTAACCCGTACAGGTTTAGAGATGAGTCGTGCCTTATTGTGGAAATAAAGCTTTAGAAGAAGAATTCAACTTGTTATTGCCGCTCACTTCGTAGTTGCGCGATATTGCTATGAATGCTTAAATTATTCGTCATTCGAATTTCGAATATTCGTTCGTTCGAAATAAAAAATGAACGAATTTATTCGAAATTGTTTGTTCAAAATAAAAAATTAACGAATTTATTCGAAATTCGTTCGTTTGAAATAAAAAATGAACGAATTTATTCGAAATTGCTCGTTCAAAATAAAAAATTAACGAATTTATTCGAAATTCGTTCGTTCGAAATAAAAAATGAACGAATTTATTCGAAATTCGTTCGTTTGAAATAAAAAATGAACGAATTTATTCGAAGTTCGTTCGTTCGAAATAAAAAATGAACGAATTTATTCGAAATTCGTTCGCTCGAAATAAAAAAAGAACGAATTTATTCGAAGTTCGTTCGTTCGAAATAAAAAATTAACGAATTTATTCGAAACTCGTTCGTTCGAATTAAAAAATGAACGAATTTATTCGAAATACGTTCGTTCGAAATAAAAAATGAACGAATTTATTCGAAATTCGTTCGTTCGAAAAAAAAAATGAACGAATTTATTCGAAGTTCGTTCGTTCAAAATAAAAAATGAACGAATTTATTCGAAATTCGTTCGTTCGAAATAAAAAATGAACGAATTTATTCGAAATTCGTTCGTTCGAATTAAAAAACGAACGAATTTATTCGAAATTCGTTCGTTCGGTCTCTTTTTAAAAAGTCCTCACTCTATTTGCTACCATGGTGATGAACGCTTGCACAGAAATCGCGTGTTTGTTAAAGTTAAGGTCCACTTTTATCCGCTCCGCCATGGCGTCCCCGCTGGCGTTTTCATAGTCTCCGCAAGCGCGCTACGCGCGTAACGCGCTAGCGCTGACGAGTATGAATTGCGCCATACAACCACTCGTTGGAACATTGTTATCTACTATTGCTGCAGAGCTCGTCCAGACACTGAGCTGACCAAACTTGTTGATGATGTCGTGTTTGAACAAGAATGAGCCGTTTGGATCAACGAAGCTCTGTACCGAACTTCTATCCATCCATAAATGTAGTTCCAAGATCCTACAGTGATTTCAATATTGCAGGAGGATGTGGAGGAATGGTTTCACCACAGTACTACCGCCCTGCTCCCTATATGCCGCGAGGATTTATGGTGCCGTATACTCCAACCGCCACCTATACAATAGCTCCTCCTCCACCTCCACCACCAAGTGAGTTGCACTATATAATGCCGACGCGTAATATTTCGTCGGATCAGTGTATGCCACAGCAGTCTGAGCCTATGCGTGTCTATGCTTGTGGCACGCACAATTCATGGCTTCTGCAGAAGACAAACCTAACGAGCAATTCCGCTCAGACTAAGAACAGACAGGTCACAGCAGCAGAATACCTAAACCTTCAAAGACTCACCTTCGCTTGTAAATTTCTGCGACCATCACATCGGCTCGAATTTGTGCTGCTGCAATACTATGGAAACACTTAAAGCTCTGAAACCGCAGACTATCAATCTCTCGCCAGCCCTATAATTTTGTTTGCTGCAGTACTAATTACTAAGACCGAGACTTTCGGAACGGTGCGTCGAAGTCGTTGCTACAGCCTGCAAAAAAATTTATTGCTGAAACACTCACACGCACACGCACTCGCACTTCCACTGTGGCAAACACACACACACTCCTTCCTTCTCACGCTGTTCGGCGGGATGAGATCACCGTTTAGGTCGCCGATGCACATTGAGAATATTCAGGGTTGGTATATACTGGTTCATGGAGTAGGGGCTCTTATGAGTGAGAAAGTGTGCACATTGCTAGAGTGAACCGAATATCTTGGCGAACTAACAACTGTGTATTCATACGGCAGTTTCCATTATTTTCTTCTTCAGAAATTTTGGTTTTTGTGTGACTTCTGAGCAACTTAACGTGAGCACATCATACGAGAGAAGTATTTTTGTTCACTGTATAAGAATAAAGTGACCTGACACGTTCCATTGCCTTAAACTATCATTGGCAGTTGGACAGAGTAACCTTTGGTTCCGAGCCAGATTTACTCTGTTCCCTCGCGCACCTGTGCGGCGCGAGGGTGTGGGAAGCAGGAGACGCAGCGTACGCGCGCAGAGGCACGCGATGAACGGAAATAAATCACACTCGGAAACAGAGGATACATACAGTAGAACAGCGTATATGACTGTTCTTTTCGAAGAATTTAGTTCTGAGAGGGCTGCGGAGGTAGATCATCGCGCGCGGTTGACGAGTCCACTCGCTAGACTAAATTTGGCGAGAGGCCTTCGCATCATCCGACCAACTCTAAGGAACCGAGGGTCTTTTGACGATTTCGTGAGCCACTGCCGATCGCATCCTACGGGTTTGAAAAATATTTGGTGCTCTTTTCTAGTGTTTTCGATGTAATCGATTGATGTTTTTCATGCATAGCAAACCATGAATAGTCTTCGAAGAAAGGGTAGAGTAGGAAGAAAATCTTGGCCAATAACACCTATGACTACACAGCTCAAATGAATAGGCCGCCTTATGCTGAGGTCGTTCTCTCCTCCTGGAGAAAAGGCATTGAGTTGTATGCATTAAAGGCAGTGTTCACGATGAAAAAAGTTTTGGAAATTACACTAGGATTGGGTAGTGGAGGGACACTCTGTAACGTTAACGTCGAAAGAACGCATGAAAACAAGCCAGGAAGAGCCCCAAGAGAGCCCGAAGTTGCAACTTCGAGCGCATTGAAAACCCCAAAAGCGCATCACACGCCCACCGACGCGAACAAATGAATGCTCGAGATCGTGAGATGAGCGATGATTTTCAATCATTAGCCCCGTTCTTCCCTTCATTCTCAGCTTCTCTCTTTACTCAGGTCAGCTCGCATAGATCGGCTGCAAAAGACTGAAGTTACAAGCCTCGGACAACTCGTCCACCATGTTTCCATAGCTCAATCTTTGAGGGACCATACCTGCGTTCACAGAAGGTCTTGTATGATTTCAGAGACACCATTGGAATCAGCATGGGGCCGTTTTCAAGATAGGCGGAAAAACAGAAAAACGATTTTCATCGTGAACACTGCCTTTAAGCGCTTCTGAAATCATAGCCAACACCATTTCCATAAACATGTATCTCATGTACTGCTCAACTTCGTTTTGAATAAAAGTTACAGTTTTCAGCCTACATTCAGCCTCAGCGACCATTCCATGTGCCTAGCAATGATTGCTGTGGTCGCTGCTCTGCAGTTTGTGGACATCATCGAGGACGGGTGGGTAGACTTTATTTTTTGTCAGGCTCCCTCCATAGTTGAGTGAAAAACCTTGGCACTGCATCGGACTACGGGGTGGTGGGGGGACAAGGGTGACGTTTGCCCTGCCCTCTGCCCAGTTTTGCCCATATCATTCCACTGCAAAATGATGGAATAAAAACCACTGCCTGCGATTTTCAATCAATCATCAATTCATTTCTGAAGCCGATATTACTTTGTAGTCAGCACGCGCGCAGGAAATTGCATGTATCTTTTATTCTGTGATTGGGAATGCCTGAAACCTCAAGCTTGTTTATCCATAAAATCTTGGCCTCGTGAAAACTGTTTCGTGGTCTGACAAAAAAGATCCTCCTATCGATTATTTAGCACGAGGAACGGAAGCGCCACGACCTGCACAAACGATTCAGTTCTTATTCCTTCTCAATTCAATACAGACTCTACAGACAAACATGCGTATTGGAGGCTGCTTTTTTGACAGAGCCTTTGACGGGAGGAGCACAAAAAAGTAACCTATCTAAGGAGTTCAAGGCTCAAGACCATTTTCTACGTTTTAGATTCGTATTGCACCAGGCACACATAGATAGGCGTAAGAAAGAAAAAGTTGAAAGCCCCGCGATTTCTGAAAGAGTTTCTCTTGAATTTGGGAGTTTTTTAACCATACTTGCTTTTCTAATCTACCTTGTAGGCCCTATTTAGGGCTGAACAGAATGAAAAACAGGTTTCTTGTTTAGTGTGTCCACTGTCTTCAAATGGCACAACATCAGAGCCCTCACCTTCGTGAATGATCTCACCCGAACCTCTTTTTGAAACTCAGCGCAGTAGAACTACTGTGATTTTATGATGTCTTCGATTCTCACAAAACTCACGGGGAAGCTATATTAGCTTGATGCGAGCATATAGCTGATGGAAACTTCTATGCAAGGGGTGTTTTACACTACTGGCGATTTCCAGGTGTTCGCACAGTCTGCGAAAACCATGCAGTCAAATTCTTCAAACTCGACGAACACTTTGAATGAAGAAGGACTTAGCGACAGCCGGTGCACGAATAAGATGCTAAGGGACATTATGATCAAGGTGAGGTCAGGCGATAATGAAAAAGGGTGCGGTCCGTCTCAAAGTTTCTATTGAGATTTCCTATCGCACGCCGTCAATTGCAAAACGTCTGATTCAACGAATAGCGGAGGAAAAACTAGGAGGTATGAATGAATAATTTTTGCTAATGTGGTGTAATAATCATTTTGTCAGGGTTCTTCTCGGTCTTCTGCTCGAAAGTGGACTTCACCTACGTGTCACGAAGCGAGACGTACTGTCAAACAGAAAACAATGGCGTTGTGTGTTATGCATTCCAACATAAATGAGCTCAAAAAAGAATAGTGAATTCTACCCCGAACTACATATTATCTTTGAGCACTACTCCACTTTTTAGACTCAACGAGTCGAAAGTTGTTTTCTCCAGTCGAACTTCGTCCAGGGAACTTTCTAAGATGCTGATCACGACTATGAGATTCGTTTTCAGTTTTTCGAAAGGATGTAGTAAGCATGCAATAGCTTCGTCAGATTCTCCTATTTGATTGAAAGTTCGCGCATAGGGTTTTTTTTTGGGTGGTGATCCCGAATCCGATGTCGGTTTACCGATTTTCGAGGGGTAACAGTAAGTTACGGTAGCTGAATGACACAAAACCTACCGTAACCAGTAGGAATCCTATGAAAATCAGAAAAACAATCTTAGATTTATGAACAGCACCTCGGAGAACTCCCCAGGGCAAGGTTGTGGCTAAATCTGAGACATCGACTTACTACGATGACCGTACAATATCGCTCGTAGGATTTGGTGAGAAAGTGAGCAAGGTCGGGTTTCCGCGTCTTTTTCGTCTTTTCTTGATAACTCGCTCCATACTCAACTTTGAGCGAAACTAGGAAGATATTCGTGATTCTGGCGCCGAGGGCTACCCATTGGTTCAATCTTGGTGGTGGTTTTATTGAGAAATAGAAAAGTTCCGCTTTAGGCCAGATTTGTGATTACGGTAGCATGACGAATGGGGCGCTACCGTCTCCATCTGCGTTTCCATATGTCTACCGTATCTAGAGAGGTAGTTGATCGCGAAATTTCCACGGTTCTCCACGAATTCCCGACAGTTGCTATACCTTTGAATAGCCCTCTACGCCAGGATCATGAATATCTTCATAGTTTCGCTCAAGGTTGACTTTAAAGTGAGTTATACAAGAAAGACGAAAAAGACGCGAAAACCCGACCTCGCTCGCTTTCTGACCAAATCCGACGAGCGGTATTGTACCATTCTTCCTGGAAACTGAAAACGAATCTTATTTTTTTGCGAAGCTCCCCAAGTAACCCGGCCGAAGTTTGAAGGAGAACAATTTCCAACCACTTGAATTTGAAAAGTGGAAAAGTTGTTTTATTTGTAGTTTTGATCGAAGCCTGCTAGTGCTAGGCGGTATATTAAATCAGGGTTCGCGATAAAAAGGACTTCTGAGTTCTCTTCATGAGAATATAGATTTGGTCATCACAAAAGTAAAAATAAGTGAAAAAACCCGAAAATTTGGAGGAGAAACGCTCGAAAACGAGGTATAAGGGCTAATTACCGGTGACGGCCGGTCCCCTAATTAACGAGATTTTTATTAAAGGCAGCGTCCACGATGATTTTCTTTCAAGAGTTTTCCACTCAAAACGATGCGTTGGCTACCAAGTGTTACCAAAATTACGAAGAAATGGCGACATACGGACTAAATCGCCACATTTTAGTGATATTATTCTCTGGCCTGGACTAGTTGTCCGGTTGGATGAACATGTTCACGGTGGTTGTCACAGGGGAAAAATGAGGCTAATCAAAACTATAAGAATATTTCATGCAAAGAAGGATTAGTTAGGGTCCGAAGGAAAGAACGAAGCAACACAAAATAGAGAAGTGCAAAAGAAAAGGTCCACAAATGATTTCATTGTCACAACAAACAGTTCCACTGAGAGTAAAGAAGCGCAGTGAGAGTAAAGGATTTCGTTCCCTTCTGGTGCGTTTTTCTCGGTTTCTTGGTCATTTCCGTTCTACTCGGGGGCCAAACAATCGATTTAGCGAAAAATTTCAAAATCAAAGATTATCGTGAACACTGCCTTAAATGCCTTTTATTATTATCTGCCTTTTATTCTGGTGCCAAAGTAGTCAATAGTCTCCAGAAGTGCTCAGAGTTTACTTCGGAAGCAAAATAAAAGTTGAAAGAAACAGGCATGTATAGAAGTCTCGATAGGTGGGGGCGGGAGGACACCAAGCAATAACATGTTCCTGAGCGTTCTTTCTCCAGTTTTTTACTTATTTTCACTTTTGTGATGGCCAGATCTAACTTTCCATGAGGATATCACAACAACCGATTTTATCGAGAACCCTGCCTTTGAAGGCAGTGTTCACGATGTTCATCCTAGTTGACTTTTCGAAGTGAAACGGTATTCGAGAAGGATCCTAGGCTCCCAGTGTCGAAAGAACGGTAGAAAATGAGCCAGGAGCGGCAAAATAACGGCTGCAAACAAGCGTTTTGGTGCCCCAGATCCGCCCCCTCGGAATGAGGAAAGGAAGACTCAGATTACAGGAATGATCAAGTAAAGGAAGTGCTGATAAGTGAGCTGATCGTTTCATTGCACTGATAGGTATCATCCATCTAGCGGTCAATTCCTCCACGCTCAAAAATCAACGTAAACAAGAGAGGGCCTATTTTTGCTCAAAACACGTCTTTCGTGTCCTTTTTAAGCATGCATTGCTACCTGGGGCACCAGACCTTTCGTAAGTCGTGCAGATATTGGAAGTGAAATTTATCGTGAACACTGCCTTTAATGATCTTATCTATTCACTTATTCCACCCCTCAATTTTCATTTGCTTGCCTGCCTTTGACACTGTGTTTTTTGTCATTAGACATACGTGCGTGTATATAGTGATTACTTATTAGTCTATTTTTGTCAAACTATCTCTTTTATTTTGTTTTGACAATCGATTCGAACTTAGGATTTTGAAGTATTTGCTCCAACCTTCGCTTGCTTTTCCATGTCCTGAATAATTTGCAGTTGTTGTGTCGGAATTTTTTTTCTGAAGCCAGTAGCGATTCGCTGTGAGAAGTGAAGTAATTGAACGAAACCAGGAGCCAGCCCTGGAACATCCTGCAAGAAGGATGACATCTTCGCCACGGGCCATAACGAGTGAATAGCCGCTTAGCTGCCAAAAATCGTCCACAGAGTGGCCTTAGGATAACCCTCCACGGCCAGTTCAAAAAAGCCAAGTGCGCTTTAGGCATGGATCATACTTCCAGCGATGAGCGACGCGACGCAACGTTTACTGTCAATATCGATATGCCTGATACGCAAAGTCGTCGTCGCCGGTCACGGGAAGTGTGATCACGGCCTAAACAGACAGTTACCTGGTCGAGACTCGAGTTTTTTTTTTCTATGTAGTCAGGAAATAGTTATGAGATCCGCTTGACGATTTGTAACCAGTGATGTCTTCAGATTACAAAATACTCCACCATGAACGACTGTGGTCTTCCTCGCCAATTTTAGCGGAACCCAAATGCGCTTCTTTGGTGCATTTACGGACATGTTTTGTGGGCTCATTTGTAGGCAGCATTCGCGAGATCCGAGAAACAAACAAATATGTAATCTGCCAAAAGTACTTGCGAAAGCCCAACATAGGAAACCCGTTGGCGATGTTTTTGCAGGAACAGGATCACATTGGCTGCCTTTATGGTTCATGTTTCAAATATCTAAAAAAAAGATTTCGGCAGACACAAGCTTGCTAACACGGCTGAGATAGCTACCAGGTGTGGTAGTAATTGGGGGTGTTAAACGCGAATTAACAGGCGTTAATTTCGCGTTAAACGCGAGTTTAACCACATAAGATTCTAAGGAGGACTCCTGATATTTAAAAGAGAATTCGCTCTAGTTTCACCCTAACATCCCTCAGTGGTAGGCATTTGTTACAAAGCAGGGATCATTGCTGAAACACGTTGGCCGTCTTCTTTGGCGGCACTAATCAATTCCTCCCAATCAGCTGTTAATTTTTTGGCGAGCGCCGACACTTCTCCCGCTTTTGTTTATTTTCTTCCGAAAATCATTCGCTTCGCTATTATCAGGTTGATTTCATTTTCATAATTCATTGCATAGCACAGGCTATGAGGAGTATGTAGTAAATTATTAGCTTGCTCGCGTTTCCAACAGGTTTCCACAACTTTTTTATTGCAAAAATTGAAAATTTTCCAAGCTACTGATTTTCAAGTGATTTGATGCTTTATTAATGTTTAATCAGCATATCGGGCGAGTTTTGCGGGAAAGAAATGCGAGCTTGTTTCTAAAAACCAACTGTATTTGTTCTCCTTTTTCTGCAAGATTCGAATACTCCTCTTTCACTGCCAGATCAGTGCCATCGTGGCCTCTTATTTTTTTGAGGGTCTACGACGCACTTGCTTTGGTGCATTGGTAGAGCCTCTCGAAGTGTTTCAAACTCTTACCTTGAAATATGTGTAGAAAACCTTTTTCTTGCACGATGCGCATATGAGTGTGTAACAGTGTTTCTATATATTTTCAGCACTAACTGCGGGCGGGGGATTAGTTTCATTTTGAGAAGACGGCAAACACTTCACAAATTCAACTGCATCAATGACCGAAACCACATCATTACCCCAATCTCGGACGCCAAACTTCAGTTGCACGCTTCCAAAAAAAACACTTGAATTCTTTTTCAAGAGCGAAAATAGACTATCTAGTTTATCATCATTCTTATAGGTTTTTAACTATCCATTTCAGTTGAATGCAGGACATTCTTTGAATTTATGCATTACTCGACGAGTTTCGGAATGTCTTTTTCGCACCTAGCGTTACCTTCCCAAGAACACTCTGTAAATACAGTACCGAGCATATTTTTTGCATAAACGGCGCTTTGCGGCGTTTTTTGAGTTCACAAAGCGCCGCATCGCCATAACTCACTTCAAAGTTGACTTAATGTGTTTTTCAGGCATTTTTCGAGTTCCTCTCGGTAAGGCGAATGCAATGGTATGCGTAGAAAGTGTTTTTAACTTTGATATGTTGTCAAAAAATGTGTATTTCCTTCTAAAATTCACATCGACCACAGGTCAAAAAATGACAGATTTCTGCTATTATGACCGTCTGATCAGTTCATTATGAGTGGTTTAGAGGTGCAAATATGCAAATTTCGATAAACTTTCGGAGTTGAATCTATCCTGTTGGAACACTATCGTATGGGACTAAATGGAAGCAATCCAGAAATGACTTCAGAAGTGAAATTGGACCACTTTGAAGCAAGTTATGGCGTTGCGGCGCTTTGCGAGCGCAAAAAACGCCGCAAAACGCTTTCTTTACAAAAAATTTGCTCGGTACTGTAGTTCATCCAGAAATTTTCGAACTTTCGTTCGCTCGAAATTTCCTTTGGAGAAATTTTTTGTTTTTCAAAAAAACTTTTGTTTGAAAAAAAAACTTTAACAAAGTTACTACAAATGCAAACTTTTGTCAGATCACGCGCATTTGATTGATTGAGGCCAATGATTAACCTAGCATGTCTTTTCGAGAGTGGTCCTGAGAACTCACGGAGCTCATAAAAAATACGAGAATTGGGATTTCCAAGGTAAATTTAAAAAATTGCGATCTGATCGTGTTTCGAACAAGCGAAATATTAGGAAGTTCCCTTTGAATGCTCTTCCTAATGAATAAAATAAATAGCATTACTTGTATAAACTTCCCTCGTCTTTAACTTCCCCGTTCCCTCGTCTTTCTACCGTAAACGTCGTTCGTGTCCAAGTGTAGAAAATACTTATGCGGACGAAGGTCACGCATAATGTATGTGTAAGCAGAGGGCAGCTTTCGTTAAATCGGCAACAAACCGTGGCACTTATGTCACGGTATGTTGGCGGCTTGAAGGTGGCGGTTTATTCGCGTTTAACACCCCATTTACTACCACCTCACGTTGTTCAATAAGTTTTGTCGTTCGAAAGGGAAAACACAATTTTATGGTTCAAAATACACTTTAATATTGAGTATAATCTCCTTTAACATTAATAAACTTGCTCCAACGATCCTCCAATCTGTGGATCCCATATCTGAAGTGAGAATCCAGAAAGTCTGCAAAATACGCTTCAACAGCCGTTATGACCTCTTCATTTGATGGAAAACGCTTGCCACGCATAAATTTTTTGAGTTCTAAAAACAAATGGAAGTCGCTTGAGGCTAAATCTGGTGAATACGGTGGATGCTCAAACAATTCGACCTTTAATTCATGGTTTTTAGTCATTGTCAAAATGCTCTTGTGACACGGTGCATTGTTCTGATGAACAAGACTTTTTTCTTTTGCAAACCGGGTCTTTTTTCACGACTTTTTTCCTTCAACTGGTCCAAAAGGTTGAAATAATATTCAGAATCAATTGTTTTACCAGGTTGCAAGTAATTCACAAACAAAATTCTTTTCGCATCCCAAAAAACTGATGCCATAACCTTCTTGGCCGATTTCCGGACACGAACTAGTTTCGAAGCCGAACAACCAGCTTCACACCACTCTTTAGCTTCTTGTTTTGATTCAGGATCACGGTGATAGACCCAAATCTCATCCATAGTGATATATCGACGCACAAAATCCACTTTATCTTTTTTTGAAAACGCTCAAAATGTTGCCGAGAAAGTCGCATTCGAAAGTGTTCTTGTTCCATTGTTAGCGAATGCGGCACCCATTGTGCACACAGCTTTCTAAAACCCAAAATTTCACTTAAAATATGGCTCACACTGTCTAATGAGATGTGTAGAGCCTCTACTAAATCTCTCAGTCAATCGACGATCTTCCAAAACCATATCCTGTATTTTGGTTATGATTTCTGGTGTTGATGCGCTTTTTGGACGTCCTCCACGTGGATCGTCTTCAAGGCTTGTACGACCGCGTTTATATTCAGCAACCCATCTTTCTTCTGTTCTAGTTGTAGGTGAACAATCATTATACGCTTTTAACTTTCGTTCGTGAACCTCTTTTTGTGCTACACCTTCCAAAAATGAGAATTTTATCACTGCACGATATTCAATTTTTTTCATTGCTGTGACACGGTGACACTAAATGGCCTGTAAAGAAAGAATGAATCGATAGATTGAAATGAAACTTCGCATACGTTCATATAAAGAGTGTACCAACAAAACAAAAAAATGGGCTATTAGCAACTCCTTCTCTTATAGAACGACAAAACTTATTCATCAACCTGGTATGTGGCTCGCACGGTCCATACAACGCATTTCAAAAGTATAGACCCACCCTATTATAAGTCATTATTCGATCTGGATGAAATTTGTCGCAGAAAGTATGTTTACCTGAACTAGAAATGCAAGAGAACCCCAGTGCACCATATTTCAGTGATAGATATGAAAAAATAAGTAGCTTCTGGCATCGAACCACAAAATTGGATGTTTCAAAATTATCGACGCACTTTTTGATGTGAGGGAGAAAACAAAAATTTTCTCGAAGGGTTTACCGTCGCAAGTGATAAGTGAGTAGGGAAAGGCGCTATTATTTTTGCAGTTCAAATACCTTAAGGTTTCCGCCTCTCCGGGACTGAGCGAGTTTAGTTGCATGCTGTGAGTTAGGTATGTATACAAGACCAACTTCAGAAAGTTCGAGCAACTCTGTCGTTCTTCGAGGGTAGGCGTCAGAAACCAGTGCTACTCTGGCTCTGAAGGAAGCATACTAAACTGAAAGTTTGTATTATTGGTCGATTTGTTTTCAACTAGACACAATTCTAACTCGTAAAATTCGAACTCATTTTTCGACTTCCGTTGCAAAGACACTCCATGCCAGTTCATAAGGCAGAGGTCGCACAAGCGATGTTCGAGAACAACCCCCAGCCTTCATCTCATCGGTGGAGTAGCTGTTCCGTAGCTCAGGTCATGACTTACTTCGATTTTGCAAACAAAGGTATGCTCTGAAGGACATACGAGTTTGAAGCCCTTCCTCCCAAGTTTGAATGAAGCATTGTGCGATATTGTCTACTATATAACCACCATTCAAAGCAAAAGAAATTAATCCTAAATCTGATAAGTGTTTATGATTACTACGTGCTCTACTAGAATTTTGTGAAGACGGTTAGTTTCTATGTTCAGATCGGCGGTTGCTTACGGAGCATTACATGAGTGCAAGAATTTTCGCCCCACCCTGTAGTGTTTGTGTTATGTTTCATGTTCATAAAATATAAACCATTATTTTTAAACTGATCTGTGTCCCATTTTCATTTCCGGAACAGTCAAAATCACTTTGCCGTCTGCCAAATCAAAATTTCTTCTTGAAGTTATTTATGCAAATAAAAAATTGAAGTGAGACATGATTAGAGCGATTTTGTGTGGACAATGAAGTATCACGTATTTGATTGACGCAACCATGGCACCGCCTACTGGAGTTGCGTTTTCACCTAAAATCTCAAACACTTTATTGCTTGAGGGTGTTAAATAGTCTCGAGCGATGGACGATAGCGGCTTCGTGAGCGTGGGTTATGAGCGATTATCATGCACGCATCAATAATTCAGAAATTAGGCAGACGTCCGTAATGTGCTGTTTCCGGTCTGCTAAACTTTTGCTCATCAACTGTCTGCGAATGTGGCATATTACTGTTTTTTCTTCGAGGTTTTTTGGAATGAGATATTCAGAAATTTGTCTACATTTTGAAATCCTTCGTTCATTATTTCTAACGGACTTGCGGTTGTTTCCTTTTTCAGCCGAACGAGTTGGCGTGACACGGGTAGACGTGACTCTAAGCAACTCCTACTATCGAGCGGCATCCACCCCTACACAGCTTGAGCACTATAATTCCTTCGGAGCTCTTGATTTATCTTCATATAGAGCGTCCGCTTTAAACTTGAACAACAGCGTTGAGAATTTTCTTCCTCAACTGCCGCCACCCTTCATTAGAAACCGACACACGTATTGCATTTCCTCTATTATAAGTACACCTCTAATAGAAATACATAAGCCAAAAATAGAGGGCACAGTATTAGAAGCACACCCTCTATTAGAAGTAAAGCTAAAATAGAGGCCTGAGAACTAGACGTACACACCCTATTCGAAGTACACTCTTATAACAAGTACACCTACTTTTGAGGTGGAACTCCTGTACCGAGCTTATGTATGCCCTTGGCAATCTGAATGAGGCATTTGAGAGAGGTCAGATTGCGAAAGTTTTTTTGAATATTTGCAAGATGTGAAAATTCACAAGATATATTTAGCCTACTAATTTTTCCCGGTCAAAGATTGATTGTATGGGACAACTCTTGATACCACTTTTGCTTAATAATCAAGAAAAAGCTCAGGGCTACGAAATGATACTGCGGTTATTATGCAGAAACTTCATTTAGGTGCATTATGGAAGTCTGATTTCATTAGGCGATAAGTATTCAAAAATGCGTTTCTTCTGATCTAAAACGTTGAATGTAACCGTCTTTCCGAAGCCAAGACTAGCCAGCGCTGTGAAAACTGTATGTTTAGAGTAGAAAAAATGTTCACATCACAAGTGAATTCTGCACCACCTTCTATGGAATTTCATCTAGAGTTACAATGGACTCAGAGCAATGCTCTGAAATAAATGTTGTCAAGTCATTCAAGAATAGTCTTTTTGAATCACTCCGGATATCTCAAAAGACTCTCAGCTTAAGTTCTTCATTCATCACCAGTCTATTTTTCCCTTCTTCGTAAAGCCCTCGTCGATGAAAGCGATTCCGCGCTAATACAGTTTTTGGTTGGAAACGGCCTGACATAGGTCGTGAATAATAGTTTTGAAGATGAAGATGATGCCAGTGATTGTGAAAGCCTCAAACCGATGGAGCTTGAGTGGCTACGTTTTTATGGTGCGATCCGAGATTTGAATACATGAAAATTCTTGGTGTTTTACAAAAATCCCTGCCGGAAATGCAAACACCTCATCTCAGAAAAATCCAGAATCGCGCCAAAGAATCGAAATTAGAGGCCTGAGTCATGTATTCCTGAAAGAGGTAGTGTAACGAGGCACGATTTTTTTACTCACTATAATATCATTATAACCGCCCAGTCTGAGTACGTAGTTGATTTCTAAAGGCGGTGTTCACGATGAAAATCGTTTTTCTGATTTTCCGCCCATCTTGAAAATGGCTCCATGCTGATTGCAATGATATCTCTGAAATCGTACAAGACCTTCTGGGAAAGGAGTTATGGTCCCTCAAAGATTGAGCTAAGGAAACATGGTGAACGAGTTGTCCGAGGCTTGTAACAGCCGTCTTTTGCAGCCGATCTATGCGAGCTGACCTGAGTGAAGAAAGAAGCTGAGAATGAAGGGAAGAACGGGGCTATTGATCGGAAACCATCGCTCATCTCACGAACTCCAGTTTTCATTTGTTCACGACGGGGGCGGGCGCTGCGCTTTTGGGGTTTGAATTGCGCTCAAAGTGGCAACTTCGGGCTCTTTTGGGGCTCTTCCTGGTTCGTTTTCATGCGTTATTTCAATGTTAACGTTACAGTGTGCCCCTCCACCACCCATTCCCAGTGGAAACTGAAACACATTTTTTATCGTTAACACTGCCTTTAAAGGCAGTGTTCACGAAGGAAAAGTTTCCCCTTTTTTTGGCAAAAACGTAAGCTTTGGGTCCCTATAAGAAGATTAAGAACGGAAGTGCGACTAAAAACGGCCGCTAAGTGGGTGAAAATCTCGTGGGCCAGCCGACCCATTGGGCCACTCCGCCCACGTCCTAAAACAGCTCCCCTGAATTTGTGGTTAAATGAGCGGTGGTTTCCGATCAAAAGCCCCGTTCATCCCTTCATTCTCAACGTCTCTCTTTACTCAGGTCGGCTCGCACACATCGGCTGCAAAAAACGGGAGTTACAAGCCTCGAACAACTCGTCCACAATTTTCCTTTGCTGAATTTAGAGGGGCCATAACTCCGTTTCCGGGGGGTCTTGTACTATTCCAGGGACATCATTAAAATCAGCATGGGACCGTCTTCAAGATAGACGGAAAAACAGAAAAACGACTTTCATCGTTAACACTGCCTTTAAGCAATTTCAGAAATGCTCCGCTCCTCAGTAAAGGCCTGCGGTATTCCTATGTACGTCACACATAACAACCCCGTACGCTGCGCCCATTCTAGAACCAAGATTCCCATCCCTCCAAGGCTGCCGTCTTTCCCGTCACAAGAGAAGTCCGTGCTTATGAGGGAGAATCGGAATTCAAAGAATGGCCTGTTGGAGGTTGTGTGGAAGGTGGGAATGAACAACTTCTGGTTTTCGAAACTCCCGAAGTGCACCTCGGTAGATAAAAAAACAGAAAAATGTGACTTTTTGTTTTCACAACGTTGACCGTTTTCAGTTCAGACTTTTTGAATGTCATTCAGTCTCCGTGATCTCAAAGAAAACTGAAAACGGATCTATAGTTAGCGTTCAGCATCCGGAATAACCCACCCACCTGAGCGAGTTTTGGGCTGAATTCGTGCAATCCAAGGGAGACAGGTGCAATCAGGAAAATCTGATAATTCTCGCTAGGAGAGCTCGTGGATGTGTTGTGGTCAGCGTATAGCGAGTAAACTATGAACGATTGCTCACCACCGCCTTTCGTATCGCTCGTCAACATCGTGAACAGCGAAGGGCCGTCGTACTTTGGGTTGACGGCGCATACTCTCGTCCCGAGGATACATAGTATTTCTCGTTCCATCAAAGATGTCCGCTGAAATGTGTGTTTTCAAGAACTTTTGCACCCATTTTGTGAAATTACAGCTGCTTCGCCATCTTTCATGAAATTACTATTATGTCGCTCATTCCTATCCGTCTATATAATTTAGGAGCAGGGCGACACCTATTCTCTACATTCGCCGTGTGCCTTTGTATGGTTGCTGGTCTGCCTGATCTGACTTCTGACTGTTAGCACACAGGGTCAGGCGTGGCAATGGGATCCATCGGCTGAGAGTGCGCCCTGCCCCTCCTTCCACTCAGAAAAATCAAAACAAGTTACTTGCAATATAAATGTAACATGTAACTTACATTTACATTTTTACTACGGGTGGTCATCACGTGACACAGACGACACGCGACGCAAAAAAAGGATGTGCGGCCTTCCCCGCTGGTGTCGGGTGAAGTACCTCAAACTTGGGTTACTGAACCAACGTCGACTCGTTGATTTTGGCAGTCGTACGCCTGACCCCGCGAGTGCGTCGTACATCCCCTTTGGAAAAATCTTCTTGACCGATTTAGGTTACTTGCGACTCATATTGTGCCACTTAACTTATGTACATGTAATGTATCAGAGGCGCACTGCGAGCAGTTTTTTCCCCCAGATTCTCTACTTTCTTTTTTGTTTTTTTATGTTTAAAATTTTATCAACATTTCCCATGTTTGTTGGCTCGTTCTCAGTTCAAACAAGAGTTCGGGGTCTCAAACTCGAGTTGTGAATACTACTGGTGAAGAGCTTCAAAATTATTTCCACAAGGGCATGATCTACGAAAAAAGTTTTTTCTTATAGCTGGCAGTTGTAAGTCCGGAGGAGATTTCGCCCTTTTTTGAAGCAAAAAATGACACCTTGATCTGCTCTTTCTCGGCTGATATGAGGTGGCAAGTTGTTCCCCACAAAACAGTGCTCTAGAAAATGTCGAGAAAACTCTTCCAGGAGGGTTTACCGAAAATTTTTCCTCAATGTTATAGTAGCGGTTTTATGGATCCAAATCAGGGGTGTGCGGCATTTGCCGTTTGCTGATTGCCGTTTGCCGGCCATTTTTGGGGTTTGCCGTTGCCGTTGCCGTTTGCCGAAATTTTCGTCTAAAACGGCAAATTTTCGGCAAACGTCCGTTAAAACTACAAGATTTGCCCTCACCGCAGTTTCTGTATTGGTCAGCGATTAGAAGCTGCTACAAATAATTATTTTGACTAGTTTCAGCTACTAGTTCCAGCTCATGTAATGTGTAATTGTATCCATTAAATCGGTAAAAGACATTGATTTCTCTAGCGCAAATAACAGAAGAGTTTCACAACAGTACCGCGTATGTTTTTGTTTGCAAAAACGGCGTTTTGCGGCGTTTTTTGAGCTCGCAAAGCGCCCCATCGCCATAATTACTTTCAAAATTGATGAAATGAGTTTTTCAGGAAGTTTTCGTGTTCCTCTATGCGGGGCGAATGTAATGGTACGAGTAGAAAGCCCTTGTATTTCCAGTATTCCTTTGAAAAATCTGTATTTCCTTCTACGATTCACATCGACCACAAATCAAAACAGGACAGATTTCTGCTATCATGACCATCTGACCAGTTCATAATGTGGGATTTTGTGGTACAAATATTCATTTTTCGATAAACTTATGGAGTTGGATCTATGATTTTGTAACACCATCGTATAGGACTAAATGGAGACAATCTAAAAATGACTTCAGAATTGAAATTGGACTACTTTGAAACAAGTTATGGCGTTGCGGCGCTTTGTGAGCGCAAAAAAGCGTCGCAAAACGCTTTCATTGCAAGAAATTTGCTCGGTACTGTAGGTCTCCCGACTTTCTCTCAAGAAGGGCTAAGTTTGTCTCGGTTTTTGCCTTCAAAATCCAAACCGGTGAAACGCCCGTATGGTTAAAGCTCAGTATTATGACAACCAAAACCCAAATAAGAGCCATTTTTTTCTCCAACAGAACGAATCCTGTCTTAGATCAGTACTATTATCAAAAGAAACAAATCTCTTTCATTTTCTTTAGTTCTCGCGCACGTCACAGTGACTAAAAATGAACTGATGAAAAAAATCTTGACTATGTGATCAGAGGAGTTCGTTCAGGGTCTAAGTTGTTGGGAGCCTCCGAATGTCTTTTCTCGATCATCAAATTCTTGGCCCCTAAAAATGCCGAAAAGGCAAAGAAAAGTCTTTTTCAAAAAGCACACCGAAGAACCAAGATTACAAAACCGAATGATACAAAGTTGTAGCGTAAAAGCTGCCATTTTCAGACATATGAACCCGTTGAGAGCTCGTGTAGATCAGTCCGCTTATCGTCGGTTCTCAGATAAAAACAGCCCACTTCCCGCCGGCCAAGTCGGCCTAGTCGACTTCGCGCGGACCCAATTTTGTGGGCGTGGCACAGCACCCACTTCCCGCGGAGAGAGAGGCTTTCCCGTATTCCCGCGGAGTGTCGGCGGGCAGTCGGCTATTCCTGGGGGTCATCGAGCACTCACTCATCGATTCCCACTTCGATATCATCATTGCACCACCCACTAGAGTGGAGCCAGTGGACGATTGCTGAGCAGAGAACACTGTGTTGAGACTCTTTCCAAAACCCACGCTGTGTGCGACGTTGGCCTTGGGCAGGTGAACCACTGTCCGTTAATGGCATCTGTGAATGGGAAGGCTGCATGAAACAGCGAGTGTAGGAAGCTTCCCCGTAGAAGCTCACTCCTTACTTGTCAAGAGCAGTTCAAGTTCAAGTCCCCAGGAGCGGATCTTTCAAATTTTGTTTTGACAGACCTTTGCTCAAAGAGTGATGCTTTAGGATTGTCTTGTGTCAGTCATCATATTAGCCGTAAGGCGGTGGCAGAAGGGCCGCAGAGAGCTTGTTCTTTGTGTACGGGCAGTCAACGAAACAGCGCTGCCGACTGCCCGCAACCGATCTATTTGCCTTCCGCGGGAGGGGTTACGGGACGTCGGCTAGTGGTACCGCGGGAAGTGTGATTTCTCTATCTGAGTTGGTGAGCTGATGGTAACACGTAATTGTGACAGGAAATTGATCAATTATGCAAATGCTTTCTACACCCTTTTAAAATTGAAAAATGTTCACAGCGGTCACCAAAGGCGGTGTTCAATCATATTTCCCATTTAGAGCTCGTTAGCTGATACAAAGGGTTGACTCATGGCTAAGCTGAGTTTGTTGAGAGATGGTGTAAAGAAGAAAAATTTTATAGGCAACGGTTGAAACCGCACTCAATTTTTAACCAGAAATCAAAAGATTCAAGGTCCATTGCAACAACAATGTCGAAAACCGTCTCAAAACGAGCAACCACTTCCAATATACTGCCCGAAACTCGAACATGGTGTACAACAACCCCCCCCCCACTTCCACTGTAGCCACAGGGTAAGTGGGTGGGGCGAGCACACCACATTCAAGTTCGGGACAGTCTAGAGCGATTTACTGCTCGCTTTTAGCCGATATTGTTGTTGTAATGTGCCTCGTGCCGGCTTGTAGGCTCTATCCACAGAAAGGGAAGGGCCTAAAAGCTGTCCGGCTGGCCAAACGCTCTGCACGCGGCGCTTCAGCGACGACGTGAGCGCGCGTAGTGCCACTCAAACTGTCACTAGATGCCTCTCGTTTTGAGTGTTAAATCAACATGTCCCTCGGAGCTCTTGATTTCCTATGGAAATTCAAAGGCTGCTTTTGTTGTGAGCTCTGCATTCAGCTAGACGAGTCTCACTCCACTCCTATAGCCTTACAAGGGGTCCCATTTAATCGTAGTTCGAAGTGAGAGGAATAAAAATCTTGAGTTAGCTGCCCGCCCCCGGATTGACAAGGCTGGGTCGTGCTGACCGCAAACCCCTTTCAGAGTGAACCCTTTGCACATCAATCACACTTTGCACTGTTCAAAAAGAAGCCCAAACCTTGGATCCTTAGAACTGCTTGTACGGAAACTTTGATTAGAGACAGGGGATTCAACAGAATTATCTCCGGCGAGGGATAGGCTAACGGCATTTTCAAACTTGACTGTGACTCCTATACAGATCACATACAGAACAGCGCTACTGGCGTCTTCTGATCATATGAGGCTTTCATGTAGCTTCGATATATGGGATTTTTCCTCCTGTAAGAGCTAGTGAAACGCCAGGCACATAGTAACTGGCAGATATTGCATGGAACACCATATGACTGAACAACTGTTGGTGTATTATAGCACAAAACAGACTTTGCCGTTTGCCGTTGCCGTTGCCGTTTGCCGAAGTTTCAAATTCCTTTGCCGCACACCCCTGATCCAAATCCCATTTAACGAATTTAGATATCACAGTGGCTCGTTCTTCGTTCAATCAAGCAATAGGGGTCTCTAACTCGGGCTCTGAATAGTACTAGTGAAAAGCATCAAAATAAACCCACTAAGGACAGGATCTACGAGAAAAAGTTTTTTCTTTCATCTCCCAAGTCCGAAAAAAACCCAAGAAAAAAATTTTTGTTACCAAAACAGTAGGTCCGAAAATGCTGCAAAAGTTTCAAAAATCATTTGTGTACAGGTAAGAAACTGACTTTTTTCCGACCTTGACCACCTCCGGACTTGGGAAATTTTTGGATCTCATCCTAGTAGTATGAAGAGTCTCCACACTTTGGGGTGAGATTTTGCGAGCAGCCAGTCAGTAGGATAGAAAACGGTTCCATGCTAATCGCACATGTCACACCTTTATGTAACACTCACTTTGTTTTCCACCAGTGAGGTGAAAGTTTCACGGTGAGTCACCATATCGAATCTTTTTGTAAACAAATTTCAAGGGGTTCGTAGAGGTAAGCACAATGCCCACTTTATGAATAGCCAGTTCGCAAGCGGTATTGGCTTTCTGATTTCCACAACGATTACAATTTTTATTTGTATGTTCACATTTTGGGGGCCAAAATCGAAAAAAAAACAGAAAATTTAGATGAAGGTAAATCCAAGCTTGAAATTTTATGGGGAAATATGGAAAACAGAACATTCTTCTGAGCAGAGCACATTTTTACTAGCAAACGACCCAACTCTGCTGCCCCACCCTCTGCGCGGTCTGCTAAACTGCGATTGCCCCTCTGTGAAGCCCCTCCAGCGGGTGAGAATATGCAGTTATCCGAAACCCCAGAAAGTAGGTTATTCGTTCTGGTTTCTAGTATGTGGAATTGTCCACATTTTTCTTCACTGATCCGTGACTCTGCCGAGGCCACTGCCAAAAGAGTCGAAAGACAACAAGAAGTAGTTTGAAAGTTGGGTGCTTTTCTAGTCTGAATGAGCCCTTACCTAACGCGACAGTTACTGGCGCCAACAGTGACAAAGCCATGGCTATTAGAGTGTAGCCCGAATATTCGTTTATTCGAATAATATTCGAATATTCGAATAATTCGAATATTCGAATATTCAAAGAAGTGAATTATTCGGGTTATTCGAATATTCGAATATTCAAAGAAGTGAAATATTCGGTTAATTCGAATATTAGGCTCGAATAGTTTGAAAATTCGACACGATCGCACTCCATTTTGCCCTGATTTTACATTTAAAACATCATAGCGTAATGACTCCTATATTCTCATAATTCTTCAGTACCTCATAAATATATAGTTATAGCAAGTATTTACAATATATTGAATCGCTTGCAGGATTTTGTCAAAACGCTAGAAATGCCTATTTCACCTTCAGTTATAGAAAAAAGTTTAAATCTCGAGCGACGCATAGGTATAGCAACAATTGAGCAAAATGGCAATTTCTCACGATGATGACCAGAATGAGCCATTTTCATGTGTATTTTCAGCAAACTGGTTCGAGGTGATGCTATTTGTCTACTTTCCCGGTGGACTTCACCTAAATTCTGACGGAAAAGCCTAAGTTCTGTTCTTCCATATTGCTGGACTTGGAATTCGATGGTTTCCAGCCAACTAGAACGACCAGCTGGATGTAGTTTCAAGTTCGTGCCACATCCATCTGTTGTCGCCCAGACGTCTCATGGAGCTGGGAAGCGAGATATTACACGGCGACTTCCCAGGGACATGGTGTCGGCGAGTTCCCAGGGACATGGTGTCCATCTCAACTACTAACTGCGAAATGTCTCTGAGTTTTTTCTCATTGTTGCTGAGATTTCGGAGTAGGGCACGGCTAAGCAGCACTAGGAAGTTCGCCATCGCATAAACCGCACATAACTCAACTGAACTCAACTAAGCTAAACCAAACTAGACCGAAGCAGACCACATATTTTATTTGGCGGCAACTTAGCGGCTATTTCGCGGCTATTTCACGGCGAGCATTATTTGACGCCTATTTCGCGGCCAGCATTATTTAGCGGCTATTTCGCGGCTATTTCTCGGCCAAAACTCAGAGTGCACGCTCGTAATCGTGTTTGAGATAACTACGGGCATATAATGGTATGGCTCAGAACACAACGCCTACGCATTTTGAAGCGTCAAAAACGACCCACAATGACGCTACACGACTGAGAAGTTGGCCCCGCCCTTGTACCTACCCGCCCCTTGTATTTGCATCCTCCTCCAAAACAGGGGTGCTGGGCCATTGTCACCGTCGGTGACATTTGTGGGTGGTACAATAGGTACAATATGTAAACAACAAACGTCGCCGACAGTGGAAATTGACCAGCACCCCTGTTTAGGAGGACGCAAATACAGGAGGTGCGGGGCCGACTCCTCAGTCGTGTAGCGTCACTTTGGGTCGTTTTCGACGCTTCAGAATGCGTAGGCGTTGTCTTCTGAGCCATACCATTCAATTTCCGTAGTTAGTATCTCAACCACGTTCACAAGCGTGAATGCTGAATTTAAGTGAAAAGAGTGCAGCCGGTTCATTTACCCAAGTACGCGTTACATTGTCAGAAACTCAACGGGTCCGACCGCAGATTTCTGTCGGGTCGAACCCCCTTCCGCTTTCGCCCCTCACTTCTTCCAACTGAGACGACGTGGGGGAGAAGTGAGAATTATTCTCCCCCCCATGTCTTCTCACTTGAGACTACGTAGAGAAACAATGCTAAAGGGTCCGACCCGACAGAAACCTGGGGATGGACCCCGTTTGAGATGGGGTCGGACCCGGCGAATGTCTGAGTTGGCCCCGCCCAGCATCTGGAAGCCCTGCCCATCCGGGGGCGGCCTCAGTATAGGTTGGGCGACCCAGCCGCGACGCGTGGGTGTACCGACCACGCCGTGTGTCGGTGTACCGACCGCGACGCTTGTCGGTGTGCCGACCGCGACGCGTGTCGGTGTGCCGACCGCGACGCGTGTCGATGCGCCGACCGCGACGCGTGTCGGGGCAGAGTAGTTCCTAAGCCAGATAAAAGTCTTGCAGGATGTGAACCGCTGCTAAATAGGCGGCTAAACGCGACACGTCCAAATGTCAACAGCCCGACAACAGGCGGACGTCGCTGGGTAACGGGCAGGTTTCACGCTCACAATGCGAGCGATTTGTGTTGTAAAGAGGGTGCAGTTTATCAAATGACAACTTATCAACCTGTTGTCGATGCCCCAGTTTGCCTGAGTGGATTGGATGGGATAGCACGCAATAGAGTATTGGCCGAATATTCGTTTATTCGAATATTATTCGAATATTCGAATAATTCGAATATTCGAATAATTCGAATATTCGAATATTCAAAGAAGTGGATTATTCGAGTTATTCGAATAATCGAATATTCAAAGGAGTGGAATATTCGGTTTATTCGAATAATCGAATATTCGTAGAAGTGGATTATTCGAATTATTCGTTTATTCGAATATTCAAAAAAAATTATTCGTTCCAACACTCTAATGGCTATAGGCTTTTACACTCACGAAAACATCGGAGCAACTAGTCTTTTACAGAAAGTCTGACAGCGGCGTCGCACAATGTATTGGACAGATCTTTCAAGTTAACAGGACAGTCCACAAGCGCATAATTTACAAAGCGATTGTTTGTAATTTCACACTTTTTTCAATTTTTCATTATTTGACGAAATCCAGGGCAATTCCAGTAGCTAGGCATATTTTCAAGCCAATATTAGGTGACTAGTCGCCGTCGAATTGAGAGCCGGAAACAAAACAGCGGAAGTCATCTGACGCTGCTTCATTGGCGTCCGCTACTTCACATCGTATTTTCAATTATATCACTCCGAAATATCCCTCCTTCTACTGAACGCCCTATCGGGATCGTAAACTCATTTACAGATATTTGTCATCTGTCGTCTCCGCGGATCTCATTACATAATCCGAGCCAGCGTTTATTTTACGATTAAATTCTGCGATGGTCGATGTCGAACCGGCAATCGGTGAGCTATTACATGCCCTTCTACTAAGGGGTCGGTAGTTCTTAGGTATGAGAAACCAATATCATTGCTGCAAATACTTCATTACGAAAATCTCAGCAGCGGACTACCGCAAAGGCATCGCTCGTAAGCCTATGCATTAGGGAACTACTGCAACGAAAATATGGTCCTTGAAGTGCCCCGAGTGTTCCTCAACATAATCTACGCGGCGTCGTGGAAATCACTGATGCTCGAGATGTTTTCGTCATTTCAGTCTGTATCCCTGCGGTATCTGATATATCCTCACTCTTCCATGTCCACCGCTTATTCGCAGGATTTAAGCCAAGCGCGAGCTAAGAAGAAGAAGAATTTCTCTCTGTTGCGACGTCTTCTTGTGCACCGACATCTTCAAGGCACTGTAGTGTTTCTGTTTTTATGCAAGACAGCGCTTCCATTGAGGTCGCGTTTCGAAAAGAACCTCAAAGCATCATTTGCGATGGAAATCATTTTCCATTTTTCATGCCCAATTTGATGAATCGCCCCTGCACACATGTGAAGTTTGGGGCATCAAAAAAGCCCCGTTCTGAATTTATAGAGGCATGAAGTGAGAAAAAAGTGGCCGCTCCACCTTCTTCCGATAGCTCCGCTCACCAAACAAGAAACGAAAATGACGAATCCCGTAGTAAACCCCCATCAGCCTGATTTAAAGGCAGGGTTCGCGATAAAATCGGTTGTTGTGCTAATCCCATGAAAAGGTAGGTCTGGGCATCACAAAAGTGAAAATAAGTAAAAAATGTAATAGAAAACGCTCAGGAACAAGTTATTGCTTGGTGTCCTCCCGCCTCCAATTATCGGGATTTCTATAAAAGCCTGTATTGTTAACTTTTATTCTGCTTCTAAAGTAATTTCTGAGCACTTCTGGAGACTACTGACTACTTTGAAAACAAAATAAAAGGCGGATAAACAAGCATTAACGAAAACACCGTTAATTAGGAGGCCGGCGGACACCAGTAATTAGCCGTTATACCTTGTTTTTGTGCGTTTTTCCCGCAAAATTCCGGGTTTTTTCACTTATTTTTACTTTTGTGATGACCAAATCTACATTCTCATGAAGAAAGCTCAAAAATCGTTTTTATCGCGAACCCTGCCTTTAAATAAGGCTGATGTCTGAACTGACAGTCGAACCGCAAGGTGAGGGCGCAGGCGTTGAAATATAGCAGACGAGGCTATCAGGCCATTACCTGGTCTGACCGATAAATCAGGCTGATGAAGTTTTCTATCAGCCTGGATCCTTTCATCAGGCTGATTGTGAGAGTGCTACGAAATAGCACGGCAAAGATGGAGTTTTATCAGCCCAACCCGTAAGCTACACATAGTAGCTTACGGTTTGGGCTGATAGCTGAGGTGTACGCAAAAACTAATTTATTGAAGAAACTAAATCAACAATTTAAACAACTTCTACGGTGGAAGAGAACCTACTGAGGTATGAATAAGAGGATACGAAGTCAACCGGATGCTAAAAAAAAGCAAAATCAACAACCATTAAACAAAAACTTCTTCTAGGAATGAGTGTAAAAAAACTTTTTCTAGGAATGAGTGTAATACTGAGTATTACGAGAGCAATACAAAAATATCAACTTCTTAGAGAAAAAACCAAATCAACAAGATATGGCAAAAAGTGAGGCGGAATTGAGTAACCGTTCATAAAAAAAATCACAACAACATAACCGGAAAAAGATGAGAATTTCGAAATAATAAAAAACGAGATTCAGAAAAATTTAAAGCACTCAAAGTACCACGTGTGCAATTCATTCGTTTCCCAACTTCGATTTTGAAGAATCAAAAAAAAATCAAGGCATTTTTAAACATCCAGAACGACCAGAAATTCTTTTTTTTTTCAGTTTCGCGAATTCTGTCACGAAGTTGTATCAAAATTTTTAGGAAAACAGATCTTCAAAATTGAAATTGGGAACAGGAACAGAAAAAACCCTATGCAGATCACTTTCCATTAGACATCTGGAGCGCGGCGCTTCTAAAAAATTACAGCCATTAAAAACCATTGCGAAAAAAGTGATGAAGGGGAAAAAGGTTCTTGCATGTTATTCACGTGCAATGTGCATTAGAAAGCAAAGACACTACACAATACACCAAAGCTGACGCGCAAATCCTTAAAAATCATGGCAAAGGAAGCAAGGCATTTCGAAAACCGGCGCGTCAGCTTCGGGGTATTGTGCAGTTTGTCTTTGCATTTCAATTCCCATTACACACTGAAGCTGACGCGCAAGTCTTAAGAGAATCATGGCAAAGGATGCAAGGATTTCGGAAACCGGCGCGTCAGCTTCGGTGAATTGTGCAGTCTATCTTTGAATTTCAATGCACATTACACACTGAAGCTGACGCGCAAGTGTTACTAAAGTCATTGCGAAGGAAGCAAGGCATTTCGAAAACCGGCGCGTCAGCTTCGGTTTGCATGTGCACTAATTCGCAAGGCCAGCTGCACATTATGCACCGAAGCTGACGTGCTAGTCAGGAGAAATCATAACAGCCTCTGAGAAAGTGAAAAAAAAATTAGGAATCATGACATTATTCAGGGCAATAAAACGTCGTTGAGAGCATGCCTTGTCTAGAGATGCAGAGTCCTATAGGGATGCTGCGTCTCCAGCCATATGACGCTCTCAACGACAACGTTGTTTTTCTAATCGTCGGAGCTAACGCCGAAACTCGTGATATTTCATCGAAACAAACGGGATCCGCCGATTCTCTCGCGAGTTCCGTCCATCGACCCGATCCCGTGAGAAAAAAAGTGTTTCGCCTCCGCTCGAAACGCTGGAACGCCTGAGACGGTTATTGCGCCAACTCTATGTAGTGGTTGCATCCCAGGGCTGACATCGGGTTCAGGAGTGTGCGGTAAACTTTTTTCGGTGAATTTTTCGCCGAAACCATTTGCCGAGAAAAAATTCCGGTAAATACGGTGAAAACGGTAAATTCGGTAAAAAATTCTGGGCCTTTATTCCTGTACATATTCTGCGCAACTATACGAATTTCAATGAACTTTCATGCAGGCAGGACTATACATAGTGTCACATATTTGTCATCGTAAACCACTTGCTGTCTCGGGAAAAATCAGTAAGGAACTCACGGAACAATATGAAACGCCTAAGTTTTGACCTTGAGAGAGATAGAGCTCTCAGCTCTGCCCAAACAGGATCCCTCATTTTCACCCAAAACCTGTTTCGAATGCAACTCGCATTCCCGAAAACTCACCATTCGGTCATGGTGTACTAGCCCCAAGGCGGAGTGACACTGACAGAACATTTAGACTTGTTTTGATGCTTTTTTTGAGAAGTCTTTCCCTAAGGTTCGCCACAAGAAAGGTCAGATCTAGGCTTTTTTTCTAAAAGTCAGAAATCTTCTCTATCGCGGCACTGCTTTTGAGCTGGATTAGGAAAACATTCTTCCGCTTCTCTAACGTGCAGAAGTAGACCTTTTTTTAGCTGAAACCGATTTCACTCCGTTGATACTCCTAACCGTCGCGATAAGCCTTGAGGGGTATGACTTAACTCAAATGAAGGCATCAATATCTACTTTTGGAGATACGAACGTTAAAAAACCAAAAGGAAATGTAAAAGTTGCATGAAAAAAACACGGAATCAGTTGCATGGAAATGCTTGCATAGTGGTCACTGTGAGTCGTAATAGGGTTTAATTATGTAATGCAGAAGTGGGTCAGATCAGTTGAGAAAAAAATACTTATTTTTGTTTGGTAAAAATTCCGGTGAATTTAAAGTTTAGGTCGGTTTATCGGTAAATGCAAATTCACCGAAAAGTTCCGGTAAATCCAGAAAATCGGTAAATCTGTAAACGATCAATGCACCTGATCGGGTTCAATACCTTGTTATCAGCAGTCTTCGATCGTAGCGGCACTTGTTTTCAACTCATGCCAGGGTGGAAAACCTCGTTATCGGCAGCAGCTCCTGCTGTTAGCGTTTTCATTCGTGTATGATGTCCGTTTTCAGTGTTCCGGAAGGTAGCCGCAGTTAACGACTGACAAAATAGTTTATACCTACAAAGATCGTACTTTTTGTGAGCTCTCCACATTTTTTGCTATTACTCGGGCACCTAAAATGGGGTTTTTGCAATTACCCAGAAGGCACTGGATCAGAAAAACATTGTTGCATTGGTAGCTCTAACGAAACGGTCTAGTCGCTCGCGTTTCAGCCAATAAAAAGAGTAACTCGTAACCGAACTTGCCACTGACTTAGAATGGAACCCAAAAAAGAGAAAATGGTGAGGTGGAACCCAACTTATAATGAAAGGCTGTTTATCTGGGGTGGTAGTATTCTGCATGATGGCCTCGACTTAAAGGCAGTGTTCACGATAGAGATCGCTTTTCTGTTTTTCGCCTATCTTGAAAACGGTCCCATTCTGATTCCAATTGTGTCTCTGTAATCGTACAAGACCTTTTGGGAACGGAGTTATGGCCCCTCAAATATTCAGCTAGGGAAGCACGGTGGTCGAGTTGTCCGAGGCTTGTAACTTCCGTCTTTTGCAGCCAATGTATGCGAGCTGACCTGAGTAAAGAGAGAAGTTGAGAATGAAGGGAAGAACAAGGCTTCAAATCGGAAACCATCGTTCATCTCACGATCTCGAGTGTTCCTTTGTTCACGTCGAGGGGCGAAAAGGGGCCGGACTTGCTCAAAGCGGCTGGGTTTGCCCACTTTTCTAAGCCGTTTTGCGGTTCTTGGATAACCTTTCGTCCCGTTTCTTCGATGCTGTTCTGCTTCTGAGAGCCACGAGAAGCATTTGTCATGGAAAATTCGAGGATGAAGTTTATCGTGAACAGCGCCTTTAACCGCCGCTAAGCGGGTGCTTAGCACGCGGTCAGTGAGTAGGAGATTGTCAGCTCATTTGGCAGAAAAACGTATGAGAAATGTTTATTCTCCGACATTACTCCCATAGTGGCCTACTCTTGAGATTGGCAGTGGGGAATACGAAAAACTTGGCTAAGAAGCTGATGCTTCTGTTGTGAAAGAAAGGAATTGCGTAGTCGCTGAGCAGTTTTTGAATGCAGTTTCTTTCAAGAGAAAACATATGTATGAGCGAGGGTGGAGGATGTTTTGGCAGAAGGTGAGAAATGTACCTGCGCTCCCCCGCACTCTCAGTAGAACTCCTTGTTTGGACGACGGAATCGTTTGTGTACCCGCCCTTCAAATGTACCCTAACTAACATTGTTTTGTATGATAGTTTCTTCCATCTTTGTTAGCGTTATTTGGTGTTCATCAACCAGGTTCGGTGTTTGAAATCGTTCTCTTTAGTCTAGGGAAACATCAGCGAACTGTTATGAATTCAAAATTTAAAAGAGCACATGCAATCATCGCTTTTTATGGTCGTGTTGCTTTGAATAGCAGACACCTTACGCCAAAATTCAGGGCTGATTTTTTATGAAGAGGTAATCAGTTTGCGGCTTAGTTGTGGCTGATTCGTGGTCAACCAACGGTAAAGAGAGAGCGTGATTAGCTTGCCTTAAAAGACAAGCTTACTACCACCCTTGATGTTTCAATTCTTCGTGCTGATGTTTACTCGTCCAAATTTTCTGAAATCTGATTGGAGGTCCTTAACAAACCCGTCCCTGCTCCAAATCATTACAACGTTGATCTTGCAGAATGAAACTAAAATAGGTTCTTTTTATAAACGATTTTTTCGTTTGCAACTTCAAAATGTTCAAACTATCATTTCAGCAAAGGCCAGCGAATCTGCTTCACTATTAAACCACGATGGTGTGGATGAGGGCGGCATCGTGTTAGATCTGAGTTCAAATTGCGACGACGACAACAAGGTGGGCCCAGAAGGAACTATGTATTCTGTGCGCTCTTGCTTGGGACAGGGGCTGTCTACACACCGAGGGAGGAGTTGTTCCGTTTTCGCAGTTTGAAACGTAACGCGCCTCAATGCGAGCAAAGTTGTCCCGAGTTGAATTAGAGCCGCCAAAAGCGGGACAACTCCTCCCTCGGTGAGTAGAGAGCCCCTGTCCCTCTTGCTTGGCTCATAGCCATCGTCCAAGTTATTTTTGGGAAGCCGTGACGCAACATTTATATCATTATGAAACATACTGAAGGGCTTTTTCGTAGAAAACTAAATTCTAGAAAAGGAGGAAGGGCCGTTCGCAACAAAAATAGCGCTACCGTATGTGTACATAGTTGTCCAAGCAATTGACCCTAACCACACATACCGCCTGTTCCTCAAAAAAAATCCAGGATGTGCTTGGTGGGAACGAAGCGAGCGCCCACGCTGCGCGCTCAGTTTAGTTTTTACGGGAAAACGCGGCAAACCGTGTTTCCTTCATTTGATCATAGCTCGCTCCGCAGTGGACTTTTTACAAACTCGAATACACATTTGGAGCCAACATCGAGAAGTCTTTCTTCAACTATTTCGTGAAGCTCGCTATCACCTGTATCACCAGTCCTCCCGTTGATCATTGACACTGTCGAGCGGGCGCCAGTATCATCTCCATTCGTTCCTATCGCGTGCCTTCGCTGGCAGGATAATCTGCTCGCTTCAGGAATGGGGAGATCCTCATACCAATCGTCAAGATTCTCTTCTTTCTCTTCTTTGCAGTCACATGGAGGGTTTTGTAATAGGTTGAGAAACTAGGCGATCAGTAGTGGGTTCGTGCATAGGTTCATTGTGGTTAGCGTGGTGGGTCTGGACAGTTGAATAAGTGTGCTGTGGTATAGCCGAACCGTGGCCCGCGAAAAAATCAGATTTGCTGCTGTCAAGATTCTAATTGACGGTCATAAATACGCTTAAAGGCAGTGTCCACGATGAAAATCGTTCTTCTGTTTTTCAGCCTATCTTGAAAACGGTCCCATGCTGATTCCAACGATGTGTCTGAAATCGTACATGACCTTCTGGGATGAGAGTTATGGTCCCTCAAAAATTGAGCAAGAGAAGCATTGTGGACGAGTTTTCCGAGGCTTGTAACTTCCGTCTTTTGCAGCCATGCAGTATGCGAGCTGACCTGAGTAAAGAGAGAAGTTGGGAATAAAGGGAAGAACGGGGCTATTGATCGGAAACCATCGCTCATTTCGCGATTTCGAGTGTTCCTTCGTTCACGCCGAGAAACTCGACCGCGAGCGAAAGGGCTAGCGCGGGCGGACTTCGGAGCCGTATGGAGCTCTTTCTGGCTCGTTTTCGTTTGTTCTTTCGACCTTAGACTCCAATGAGACTCCGAATTTTCGATTTCCGGCCAAAAAGCGAGGACGAAATTTATCGTGGACCCTGCCTTTAAGGTAACGCGGAATCCAATCGGCTGCAGCTCTTATCCAGTGGTTGTCTTCAAATCGCACCGCGTGTCCAGCCCAACTGATTTTGGCAACTTAGCATATTCGACCGCTTCCCTGATTTTCGACCACCTGTGTAGCTCAGAACTTCGAATACCTTCTCTCAGACGTGACACGCCGAGCATCGTCCTCTCGATTGCGCGCCTTTGCTTGATCATTCAGAAGTAGTCGTTCGTTCGATCATCAACTTGGCATCAGAAACGTATCCGATTTTCATGAACGTTTCGGTTAAATTCAACTTAAAAGGCGGTGTCCACGATAAAAACCGTCCTCGATTTTCAACCAGAAAACGAAGGTTTAGAGTCTGACTGCTTCATCAGTGAAGAAAGAAACATGAAAAATGCTGCGAAACATCCGAAATCAGCTCTTCTTCTTGAAAGCCACATTTCAACGGTGGATGAGTTGCGCAGGCATGGGCCTGAAGTAGACAGCGTTCAAATGCGCTCTAATGCTAATGTAGAAGCGAACCAAACTGTTCCTCGGAAAACTCGACCGCGAGCGGAAGGGCTAGCGCGAGCGGACTTCGGAGCCGTATGGAGCTCTTTCGGGCTCGTTTTCGTTCGTTCTTTCGACCCCAGGGCTCCAATGAGATCCTGAATTTTAGATTTCCGGCCAAAAACTTAGGACGAAATTTATCGTGGACACTGCCTTTAAGACCGAGTTTTCCCTGTAATAAGAACAATGTCATCAGTTAAGCAAATATGAGTAAGCTGTCGACCGTCGACTATCACTCCGATATCTTGCCATTTCAACTCGCGCATGACGTTTCCAAGAGAGGCACTGAAGAGTTACTGGATAATGGTAACACTTTGACGAAGCCCTCCCTTCATGTCGACTACAATCTCTCTATAGAATGGTCAAATAGTGGTTGTGAAGTTGCTGTACAGCTTGCGGAGTATCCTTGTATGTTGCGTGGGAACACCCTAGTTTCCCAGTACTGCAAGAACCGCTTCTGTTCCGACAGATTCGAGAGCCTTGTTTAATACTGGCGGACTTTAGTCTAGCGAACGGAATAGGTTCGATCATTTACGGCTGGCGGTGCTGCATTCGCGACACCACCGGCCAACGGGTACCTCCGCAGCCCCGTCCATTCACTAGACTAAATTCTACACGGAAAATCTACTCTCGCTTCACTTTAACAGGCTTCTTGAAGGCAGTGTTCACGATGATTTTCGTTCCCGAGTTTTCCACTCAGAACAATGGCTACCAAGTGTTTCCAAAATTAAAAGAATCTGCTTGAAACGCCCTGAAACGTCTTATTTCAGTGACATTACTTTCTTGCCTGGACTAGTTGTCCGACTGTATGAACACGGTGGTTGTCCCCGGTAAAAATGGGGCTAATTGAAAATGGAAGAGTGTTTGCCGCAAAACAGTATTAGTCGGGGTCCGAAGAAAAAGACGGAGTCGTAGAGAGTGGAGAATCGCTTGTGACCGATCCACTAAAGATTTTATTGTCACAAAAAACAGTTCCAGTGAGAGTAAAAAGGTCGAGTGAGAGTAAAGGATTTGGTGCCTTTCAAGGGCGTTTTTCTCGATTTCTCCGTTATTTCAGTTTCAGCCGGAGGTCAAGCAATCGATTTAGCGATTGATCTCATAATCGAAGAATATCGTGAGCACTGCCTCCAAAGGCAGCAAGCAAACTGGTAAAGTGATTGAGATGACTATAGAATTAGAATGGTATGGCTCAGAACACTACGCCTACGCATTTTCAAGCGTCAAAATCGACCCACAATGACGCTACATGAGTAAAAAGTTGGCCCCGCCCTTGTGTTTGCGTCCTCCTCCGAAACAGGGGTGCCATTTCCCACCGTCTTCGATGTATCGTCATTCACTGGATGAGGGATCGCTGCGACGCTGCTTGGCGGGAAAAATTGCGCGTTCGATAGCCACTCGTCCTTCGTATTCCCGCGCGCAATTTTTCCCGCCAAGCAGCGTCGCGGCGATCCCTCATCCAGTGACTGACGATATGTGGTTTACTTATTGTACTTATTGTACCACCCACCAACGTCACTCATGGTGGGAATGGCCCAGTACCCTCTCAGGCAATTCACGGCAACGAGCCGCACCGAACAGGAATCGGAGCCGCCTGACAGTTCGGCTCGTTCTACTAATCTCCGGGCCGCTGCTGTTGCTTTTCGAGAGCACCGGAGCAGCTCGGACAGCAACAGCAGTGGCCCCGAAAGCAACAGCAGTGGCCTGGACAGCGACAGAACCCGCCTCGCAGATTGGGAACACGAGCCGAACTGTCAGGCGGCTCGGGGCCGATAATCGCCTGAGCCTGTTTCGGAGGAGGATGCAATAACAGGAGGCGGGCAGATACAGGGGAGTGGTCAACTTCTTACTCATGCAGCGTTATTGTGGGTACTTTTTGAAGCTTCAAAATTCGTAGGCGTTGTGTTCTGGGCCATACCATTCCATTTTCGTAGTTATCTCAACCACGTTTACGAGCGTGTATGCTGCCTTTAAATGAATGGATGTGATCGATCGTGTTTGATTGTTTTTGAAGACCGCCCTTCGTCTAGCGTTCTGTCGATCTCGTTGAGAATGACACGAGTGAACAGCTTGTAGATAAGAGACAGCAGGCAGGTAAGGCGATAGTTTCCAATGTCCTGTACGTCTCCCTTTTTGTATAACAACACAGCTTTGCTGGCTTTTCATTGAAAGGGTATTGATGCTGTAATGGTATTCTGTCAGGTAAAGATGATAAAGCCGTGCAAGCGTGAGAATCAGAGCTGGTCAGAAGCTTTTTAGACGTCCGGAGCTAATCCTATAGGGATTGTATGCAGAACAACTTTTTGCCCATAGAAAGGCGTGTTGGATCTCGGAAGGGAGAACGGATGGAACAACGTAGTCGCCCTGTCTCAGATGGTGTTGGAGTACATGGAAGTGGCTGTCAAAAAGATCGGACTGGAAGTCGCGAATGACCTTTTCCATCGCCTTTCGAAGCGGTCACTGCTCCGTCAGGACATCCGAGGGTGGTTGTTTTGGTCTTCTAGTTGGCAAAGTCACGGCGGGCGTTGCGGATGCTTTGACCGACTTCAGCAGCTTCAAACATGACTGCCGCTCTTCTCTCCTACAAGTCTTAATTTATCGCGTCTCTGCATTGCTTTGCAGGCTTAGAAGGATTTCGTTTCCGAGTTTTTCATATATAATAGAAGCTCTAGTACGCCTATATAACAGCTACGGTGAAAAAAAAACGCGAAGAAATTTCTGAAAACTACTTTTTCGGACCAAAATTCTCTCAATCGACTTTTGAGAGAGGAGGAGTCGATCGCTACGAATCGCTGTGTTAATCCATGATCTCTCGATCAAATGAAGTTCATCTTTCTTTCACGTGATTTGTGGCGAAGGAAAGGTTAACCAACATGCGTAGAGAAGATATTCTTCACGTAATTGTAAAATATATTTCATCAACTTTTCCTCATTTGCACTTTATCAGTTGTTGATCAGTTACTTTTACTATGGCTGACAGCAAATCGGTCCAGATGACTGAGGCAGCGTCCATACGTGGCGAGGGCGGGCTTTCCCGCTGTTGTGCGCCTCTCGACGCTCCTCAACGCTGGAGCAGCCCGTGCCCGCAAATTAACACATGCGAACACCCCCTACCTGTTGTTGATTCGATTGAAAACGTTTGATCGGGTGATCAACCGCTGGAATCGGCGCTTGGCCGATGTTTTCCCACGGTTTTCGACCTCCGTGGTGGGATTATGGAAAACAAGAGCAGTAGTTTTGATACAGGTTTAATGCCACCTGCTTTAGTGATGGAGCAGTAAGCTTGAAACTTGCTGCTCGCCCCATGGTGCTGGCGCAAGCGCGGGAGAGCGAGCGGGCGAGAAGGAGCGAGAAGGAGCGCCTGTGAGCGGCTAGCGAAACGTGTGCCCACGATGACCATCGACTTTGCATAATCGCACGTTCTCGCCACGTATGCACGGAGCCTGACGGAGTGCCGTCCTCTTTTGACGGAATTTGAGACATTCAACCTCATATATTTTCACAATAAAGCGTCGTTGACCCAACAAACGCTACCTACGTTCTCGGGAGGGGCCAAATATTGATTTTTCACCGTTTTTTTTTCGGTTTTCAGCGCGTACGATGCCTTTAACTACTAATTTTCTCTTGCTCTTGCGGCTCCATGCTGGCCAATCAGCTCGAGTTGTCGGAGACAAACGTTTCTTATGGTCATCAAGCTCTCAGCTTTCTTAGCACTGTCGTGATGGTCCTGAGGAATATATGTTATCGATGTGTTTGCCCAAGCAAAAAACCTTGGGCGGAGGAGACGCTGATCTTGCCCAGTGTATAATTTCGGAGCAACAACGACATTGGTTGGGCAAAATATACGGTTGAATAAGCTGTGGTCGATTTCGTTGTAGTACCGTCCGCCGGGAAATTCCTACGTCCAACTCCGGTTGGAGTGGCTTCTGAACTGTGAATAACCGTGGATTGTCTTGGAAGAGATAATGAACTTGAATGATCTCTCACCCTTTTCGTTCCATTCCAGTACGTGGGTGCCGATGTGATGCTCTTTAGGTGTCCTCAGGTGGCCCATCTGGTCATTGGAATCGTCGACGATGACTAGAGAAGAGATATGGTCTCCTCTGAAAACTTTTTCTCCAGTGTCGAAAGCGGCATGATGGGGTCCGTGCCTTCTCTTCTCAGTCAGTCGAAAGACGTTGCACTTGATCTTCCTCAGTTGTTTCAAGAGATCCTCAATTGAAGCTTCGGATGCTAGCGTACGCGCATTGGAAGTACGACACTGCTACTGTTTGCTTGCCTGTTCTATCTCAGGGGAGGCATTTGCTATATTACAAGAAATCAGTCATGCTCAAAAGGCGGAAAAAATGTTGTTCCGCGTTTTTATTTTTGACGAAAATTGGGGTCGGTATTCTATATTTCAGGTCATTTTCATTTCAATCCTGGCTATTCAGGAAAATCTAGAGGGAGCTCATAGCGAAAATGAAGATGGGCCGGAAAATGGCACGGAAGAAACCGCGGAAGCTGTTGACGACGAGAAGCAGTTGGATGAAGATGACGACGAGAATAAAACCCCAGAACCGCCGGTTTCGTTCGACCAAGAACCTTCAGATAAGGTGGGCGGTAGAGTATATCAAACGAATAAAAATTTTCGAATATTCGAGTAAACGAATTATTCGAAAAATTGACTTCTCCGAATATTCGAATAAACGAATAATTCGAAAAATTGACTTTTTCGAATATTCGAATAAACGAATTATTCGAAAATTTGCCTTTTCCGAATATTCGAATTGTTCGAATGATTCGAAAATTTGACTTTTCGAATTTTCGAATAAACGAATTATTCGAAAATTTGACTTTTCCGAATATTCGAATTATTTGAATGATTCGAATACGAATAATTCGAATATCCGGCCAAAATCGCGAAAATTCGAATTAGAAGTACGGACCGACTCTGAGAGAAATCGCCGCTGCGGTCCCGCGATACTGCCGCTTCGGAGCCTACAGGCACTATCGCGGAGCCGCGCCGGCACTATACTTTGACCGAATCGAATGATTCGAAAAATCATTCGATTGAAAAAGTCGACTTCGAATTATTCGAAAAGTCGAATATTCGAAAATTTACGCAAACATTCGAATGAATTCGATAGTCGACTTTTCCGAATAAATTGATTTTCCAAAACATTCCATTGACCCACGAGCAGGTTGCGCGCCAAGGATGCACACTGACGCAAATCGTAAATGTGTTTCGAAATCAAGGTGGAGCGAAACTATCAATGATGATCACTCATGTGGCACGCGACTCGAAAAGAGTCCTCAGTGAGAACTCCTCACCATAAGGCGGCCTTCAGAGCTCATTTGCGGCGCTACGCGACGCTATAATTAAGGCTTCGGCATAGTGACAAAGGTGCGAGCGACGCTAGCAATTGGGGGCGTGGCCTTTAAAATGCCGCGGTGGAGTCGCCGGCAACCCCGCAGGGTGTGATTTCGATTAGAGCGCGGATGCAATTTAGAGCATTTCATTCTATCATTTTGGTGCTGCCGAGATGTCGCACTTTCGTGCCGTGGCAGTGTGGGGGGAAAGAAGTCCACCTCCGTGCAAACCGACGTCAACCCCTCCGCGAAGAGGGTTTTTGTCATGGGAGAGGTGCTGGCTGGTTTGCAGCTCTCCTAAAGATTCTGCTACAGAGGGCCAGCGTCGAGAGGAATGCGTCCAGGACCCGCTCAGAAGTACCCATGCGCCACATGCAGCAAGGATGTCACCTGGAATGGATAAAGTGTCCAATGCTTTGGCTTTAGCTTTTTTCTCTGGACAATAGTGGGATCGACAAAATATTTTTTGACTTACTCGAGAAGTCGAATGAAAAAAAATTCGAAAAATCATTCGACAGTCTATTGAAAAGTCGACTTTTTATTCGAAACGTCGAATATTCGAGAAGTTCAAAATCCCGAATTATTCGAAAAGTCGAATATTCGAAAACTTCAAAATCCCGAATTATTCGAAAAGTCGAATATTCGAAAAAAATCTGAAAATGTAAAAGTATAGCCGGCACTACCGCGGAGCCGCAGCGTAGCTATCGCGGAGCCGTAGCGGGGATGGGCAGTGACGCTTCGGCTCCGTGATAGTGCGGCAGCGGCTCCGGGGAGTATCTGATATGAAGTTATTTTAGAATGATAACACAACTAGGAGAGGACCTAAGGACAAAAATACGCACCTGCGGTCGCTACGTTTTTTGTCTAATAGGGACAGAGGTCACAGCTGCTTTTGCGCCCAAGGAAATACGGAGTGTACCTCAAAATTGGCTATTTGAACCGGCAACAATTTCGTTTTACCACACAGGATAGTACATCGTACTCCACACGGGTTCACTGTTGCATCCTCGCGGAGCGGGCGCGGCTCTAACGCGTGGCCGTTGCGGTACTATCGCGGAACTATCACGGCACAGTCGAGGGCCGCGGTACTTTCCCGGCACTGACACGGCACATTTTCTCAGAGAAGCACGCATAATCGAACCCCCGTTAGCGGCACTACAAACTTTCTTGATCATTTTTGTATGGTATTATATAGATCAAAACTATGCCATTGTACTTCCACGAAAAAGACATTTCACATTACATCATAGGAGTATTCAAACCAACATTTATCACTGTCTATAAGTAGTTGCTATACGATATGATAAAAATCTTTGGCTTTTCTAAACAGTATCTACCAACAATATCCGAATTTCTTATCTGTTTGGGGTTCTGTCTAAGGGGGCACTGTTGTATCGCACCTGGCCACGCCCATTTTCCGTGTGCTGCAACCCTGGTTTCGCAGGGGAGAAACCCGGGTGCTCAGAACTTTTTGAGCAATTTGAGAACGACATAAAACACCGCGAACAATTGTAAAACAACATATTTTTGCGTGAACAATGTTCCGTTCAATTACTTAATTCAAACGTTAGTTGTTGGTGGTTGCAACGGCGCACGGACAATTAACGGGCGACGAACTCCGAAAAAGTGCCGCGGGTAGGGGCTAGAGTGTTGGAACGAATAATTTTTTTTGAATATCCGAATAAACGAATAATTCAAATATTTCACTTCTTCGAATATTCGATTATTCGAATAAACGAATATTTCACTTCTTTGAATATTCGATTATTCGAATAACCCGAATAATCAACTTCTTTGAATATTCGAATATTCGAATTATTCGAATATTCGAATATTATTCGAATAAACGAATATTTGGGCAGCACTATTGCGTACTATCCCATCCAATCCACCCGGGCAAACTGGGGCATCGACAACAGGTTGAGAAGTTGTCATCTCATAAACTGCACCCTCTTGACAACTCAAATCGCTCGCATTGTAAGCCTGACAACTGCCCGTTGCCCAGCGACGTCCGCCTGTTGTCGGGCTGTCGACATTTTGACCTGTCACGTTTAGCGGGCTATTTCGCAGCGGTTCACATCCAGCAAGACTTATATGTGGCTTAGGAACTACTTTGCACCGACCCGCGTCGCGGTCGGCACTTCGATACGCATCGCGGTCGGCAAACCGACACGCGTAGCGGTCGGCGCGTCGACACGCGTCGCGGTCGACACACCGACACGCAGCGTGGTCGGTACACCCACGCGTCGCGGCTGGGTCGCCCAACCCCGTCGCGGCGGTCGCACAATCCACTGAGGCTGCCACCGGATGGGCAGGGCTTCCAAATGCTGGGCGGGGCCAATATACCGCATACTTGGGTAATTGAACCGGCTGCACTCTTGTCACTTGAATTTAGCATACACGCTCGTAAACGTGGTTGATAAACTAACTACGAAAATTGAATGGCATGACTCAGAATACAAAGCCTATTCTTTTTTTTTATTCTGAAGCGTCAAAAACGACCAAAAGTGACGCTACACGACTGAGGAGTCGGCCCCGCACCTGTATTCGCGTCCTCCCCCAAACAGGAGTGCTTGGCCATTCCCACCATTGTCGATGTGTATGGCTCATTTATTGTACTCATTGTACCACCCTCAAGTGTCGCCGATGGTGGGAATGGCCCATAACCCCTTTTTTGGAGGAGGACGCAAATGCAAGGGCGGGCAGATACGGGGCGGGGCCAACTTCTCACACGTGTAGCGTCATTGTGGGTCGTTTTTGACGCTTCAAAATGCGTAGGCGTTGTGTTCTGAGCCATACCATTACATTTCCGCAGTTATCTCAACCACGTTTACGAGCGTGCACTCTAAGTTTTGGCCGCGAAATAGCCGCGAAACAGACGCAAAATGCCTTTTGCCCGAGTAATAGTCGCGAAATAGTCGCCAAATAATGCTCGCCGTGAAATAGCCGCAAAATACCCGCTTAATTGCCGCCAAATTTGTGGTCTGCTTCGGTCTAGTTTAGTTTAGCTTAGTTGGGTTCAGTAGAGTTATATGCGGTTTATAAGATGACGAACTTCCTAGTGCTGCTTAGCCATGTCCTACTCCGGAATCTCTGCGACAATTCGTAGTTAGTCATTGAGACCGACACCATGTCACTGGGAACTCGCCGTGTAATATTTCGCTTCCCAGCTCCATGAGACGTCTGGGCGACAACAGACGTTGAGTGGCTCAGGATCTGGCACGAACTTGAGACTACATCCAGCTAGTCGTCCTAGGTGGCTGGAAACCATCGAATTCCACGTCCAGCATTATGGAAGGAGAGAACTTGGGCTTTTGCGTCAGAATTCAGGTGAAGATCACCGGGAAAGTAGACAAATAGCACCACCTCGAACCAGTTTCATGAAAATACACATGAAAAAGGCTTATTCTGGCCATCATCGTAAGAAATTTCCATGTTGCTCAAGTGTTGCTATACTTATGAGCCGCTCGAGATTTAGACTTTTCTCTATAACTAAAGGTGAAATGGGCATTTCTAGCGTTTTGACAAAATCCTACGAGCGATTTAATATATTGGAAATACCTGCTATACTGTGCTTATCTGGGGCAAACTCCGGTTCGCAGTTGCGTCTCGACACGCTTTGCGGCCGCGCGCTTTCGAGTCGGAAGAGTTTCCAGCGCCGCAGCTGCGGATCTGTGGACTCCAGGTGGGTTTTAGAAACTGGAAACTAAACAAAATTGAAGAAAATTGTATAAAAAAAAGCCATATCGTGTAGGCTTTGGAGCTGGAAACTCGATTGGCTCGAGCGCGTGCGGCCGCAAAGCGTGTTGAGACGCAATTGCGGAATGGAATTTAACACAGATAAGCACAGTAACTTTATGGCCCGTAGTAAACCCACCACTCAGTCAGGATCATCTGAATGGGTGATAAGACGAGCCCGAAACGATTCAGACAGGGTTCAGACGAGTCCGAAATCGTATCGAGCGATAGATTGCTTTCGAGCGGTCGGTCTTGCAAAGCCATGATGTTGGTGGCATGATGATACCTGTGATGACGAGAACAACCGACCATTATTCTCTACGTGGTCGTTCACGAATCGACCAACTCCATGCTCCGTTTCTCAATAAATGAAATGCTGTTTGTTTCGTGGAAGCTGATATTGATAATGATACATTGATAAGCCGAAATCTCAGCTGAATCAATTAAGTTACTCCTTTGCTCCTTAAAACAGTCTCGAGCGCACTCCTGACCTGGCACGCTGTTTCACACTTCTCTAGCCAGGAAGTCAGTCAGATCTGACTGAATCGATTCAGTCAGATCTGACTGAGTGATTCAGCTTAACTTGTTTGTTGCTGCCTTTCTCTTTTTAGCCTAGGTCGCTATCCTACAACACGTACGTCTGAAATGTGTGCGGCTCATCTGAATTCTTTTCAGAAGATGGACTCAGATAGGCTGAACTGAAATTTTCGCAGGCTTTATTACGGGCCTATATTTATGAGGTACTGAAGAATTGTGAGAAATTAGTAGTCACTTCGCTAAGATGTTTGAAATGTAAAATCAGGGCAAAATGGAGTGCGATCTTGTCGAATGTTCAAATTATTCGTGCTGAATATTCGAGTAAACCAAATATTTCACTTCTTTGAATATTCGAATATTCGAATAAACGAATATTCCGCTTCTTTGAATATTCGATTATTCGAATTATTCGAATATTCGAATATTATTCGAATAAACGAATATTCGGGCAACACTCTAGTAGGGGCACGAACAAATAATCGGCAATAAATTTTGGGAACGGACATATTCCGAACTACATTGGAATTCGCAAAAAAACAGCGGACAAATAACGCAGGGCATTAAGTTGGGCTAATGTACGGACCACTTACAAGCAGCATATTGAACAACTATTCCACAAGTTGGTCGGAGACATTTCACCTCTGGGCCGCCAGAATGGACATGTGCCGGAAACTGTGCTTAGTATTTTCTGGAATTATTCGTTTATTCGGCCGAATATTCGAATATTGGACCGTTCGAATATTCGAATAAACGAATTATTCGAAAAATTGACTTCTCCGAATATTCGAATAAACGAATTATTCGAAAAATTGACTTTTCCGAATATTCGAATAAACGAATAATTCGAAAAATTGACTTTTTCGAATATTCGAATAAACGAATTATTCGAAAAATTGACTTTTCCGAATAATCGATTTATTCGAATATTCGATAATTCGTTTATTTGCCCGAATATTCGTTTTCCGAATATTCGTTGACATACTCTAGTGGGCGGGCATTCAACCCATCGAAAAATTAGTCTACTGTATGGACGCGTCCGCGCCAGTAGTCTGTCGTTGCCGTACCGAATCCCGCTGGTTGGTGGCGTCGTGGGCGCCGCCCGAATAGCCTTGAACGATTTATTTAGACTGGTTTCCATCTAGACTGGAATGGTCAGAAGGATTATTCCCCTTAAGAGGATTTGCAGTCATGAAAAAATTTTGACATTCAGAATGACTCCAAGTCATTGCCTAAGTATACGGCAGAGAACGCTGAGAAAATAGAGAAGCCGTCTTCTGATTTAGGTACCGGCAAGTGGAGTTCCAAACCCAGACGTTTTCCAGTACATCGACTCAGACACCGACAGTTTAGCTGGCTTGAAGAGACCGGAAATTGAGGTGAATTCCAACATTTTCTGAACCCACAAACGATACATAGGAGCATATTCTATGGTGATTGTGCAGCATTCGAGATAGATTGTAGTGGTTAGGAAAGAGTGTATTTAGTTTTTTTTCGGATTTTCTACCTTGCATTGGGACCTATCCTCTTAAAAAATCGTAATCCTCATCACAGCATGGACGATGCTGCTACCTCCGTCTGTCATGCGCTCTCTCGCTGTCTCTAACCTCGGCTCCGCGCCAGCTCGCATAGAAATCAGCAGACTGTATGAGCGTATTTTGTGTTATGACTGACGCGAAGAACAGTATCGGGTAGGAGAATGCGCTCGCCGAATTTCTCGACTTTTCTTCATCCCCTTTTACAACAACTTGTGCATTGGATGGCGAAATTAGTGGAGGGTTCGAAATCTATCTTTCCGCAGAACAAGGCTATCATATTTGCTTTTTTAAATAATCCAAGCTTTCATGACTTCATAGGCTTGGAAGTGGAATACTAGGAAGGCGCGAATGAGCGATTTCTACAATTACTACTTTTTGGCTCGCCACTGAGGTCGATAAGCTGCTCAGAAGATTCTCAGCAACTGTTTTGTTTTCGAACAGTTTGCCACTGACAATGATACTGTAAATAAACAGGTGACAGAGGTAACCATTGACCTCAGGCAAGACCTCCAAGCAAAAAAAAGTGAACCTGTGCCTAGTAGGTTTGGGAGAAACTGGTGCTCTGAGAATATATCGAAACAGGAGAACTGTGGAATAGGACCAGCATCTAGCTCAACTACAGCCTGCGGTTGAGGCTATTCTATAGAAAGATTTATTGCCAAGGACTAGTCACACTGCCTCTCCACAAAGCCAGGCTTCACGTTACGATATCCGTGAAAGCTGCTATCCGAGGACTTGAATGGGAGCCAGTCCAATATCCGTCGTGCTTTCCGGATCTTTGGACAACATTTGTATCATAACCTTCCAACTCAGCAGCTTTTTAACCTCGATGAAAAACAAAAGATAGCATCTGTCGAAACTGCTCTTCTTTTCGAGTGTTCTTATTCAGAGCCTGAAAAACTGAGAAATTGGTTTATTGGAGCAACGTTTACAACAAGCGTGTAGCACAAACGAAGAGCTTTTGAACCGTCCACTCATTTTGTCATCCAATGCACACGCTGTTGTAAAAAAAATTGCGAAGAACAAACTTTACGAGCCCACCCAATACTTTCGGATCTGTCGATAGTAATGGAGAGAGGTTATTTTGTTTTCTGCTTCTGTTTCAGCCATATCACTCAGGTTGAATTTTTGACGGATGGACGTTTAACCTGATTCATATAAACGCCCCAATTTTTTATCCTGACATCCGTGAGCGTACTTTTTCTTCATCGTTATCTCCCAGTGTCTTTCAACGCAAACTGCGTGATGGTCTTCTTCACACTACTACAGCAACATACTAAGCATCTTCGTTTAAATTTGCATGTAGCTCAATGAGATGTTGTGCGCAACTTGATGCGATTTCCCATAAAGTCGCATGTAACTTGCGGCAAGATTACAAGTGACTTACACAACACCGCTGGTGATTATTGTTTGTTTATTTAATTATTTATTTGGGACGCGGAACAAGTCCAGGTAGATAATACATACTTGTGACTTGTACAGAAAGTCTGTCCGAATGAGACTGTCAACCCACGCGGTCGGGGTGTGTGTCGTGCAGCAGTCGCGAAGGCATTCTTTGAACATGTAAATCGATAAACAAGAATGTTAGACGAATAGTGAATAATATCCCACTCAGCTGTTTGCAGCCGTGGAAAGGCTCGTATAAAAAAGGGCCTCCACGCGGGTCGCTCGACAGCACACCAACCGCTTTGGCGAACAGTCTCATTCGGATAGACTTTAAATTCCAGGTAACTTACATCAAAGTAATGTTGCAGTTAATTTCATAAAGCATACAAAAGCAGTGCCTACCATAAAACGTGAAACAACTTTTGAGTTAACCCGGGAAGTCGAGAGGTCTGGGGCTCATTGCAAAATTGATGCCAAAAACAGCTAGGGACGAGTTCGAGAAAACGATAAGCTAAATTTAAAGGCAGTGTTCACGATAATCTTCGATTTTGAGGTTAATCGCTGAACCAATTTTTTGGCCTCCGAGTAGAATTAAAATGATGATGAAACCGAGAAAAAAGCGCCAGAAGGGCACGAAAACCTTTACTCTCACCCCGCCTCTTTACTCTCACTGGAACTGTTTGTTGTGTCAATGAATTCTTTTGTGGGCCCGTCTTTTGCAAATCTCTATTTTGTGTTATTCCGTTCTCTCCTTCGGACCCTAACTAATACTGTTTCGCCAAAAATATTCTTCCATTTTTGATTAGCCTTATTTTTCACCGATGACAATCACAGTGAACATGTTCATCCAACCAGACAAATAGTCCAGGGCAAAGAATAATGTCATTGAAATAAGACGATTCAGTGCGTTTATCGCCGTTTCTTCGTAATTTTCGTATTACTTGGTAGCCAACGCATTGTTTTGAGTGGAAAACTCGGTAACGAAAATCATGGTGAACACTGCCTTTAGATGTACTACTCCATGCTGGCTGCCTTCAACTGCCACTGATCGAATTGAATAACAGAGAAGTTTTCTTTAAGAGAACAGCCGATGCTAAAATGTTGTAGTTCACTACACCATCTCGATACCTGTTGTTCGGTCTAGCCCCAGACCTTTCAAGCTACGGCGGGAATTAGACATTGATTGCATAGTCGATTGTGAATTTCTTTGAATGAAAGCTTACCAAACATTTTATTTATTTACTCATCAACTCAACATCAAATTCTAATTGTGTTCGCCTTTAGAATCAGACAAAAATATCAAAAAGTAGTTCGTTCCCAAAAGGTATGTGCTCCGCATGGAATTCGAGTCCATTCGAGTAGTGGAGAAGATCATAGGGTTGCAAAAACGCGATCTTACCATTTGAACAAATGGTGAGAGCCATCTGGTAAATTCTGGCGCGTTGTCTACGAATCCAAAATCGGGTTTTCCTACGGACACCTTTTAGTAAAGTTCTACGCGTTTTTGCAGCTTCGCGAAAAGGTATGGGGAATTTCAAGGTGTGCGGGAAAAATTTCGTACTCGACTGTAAACTGCTATGTGGCGGGAAAAAGTGGGCTATTTAGGGTGCTGAAACCCAGTCCGGGATCTGTTTTCCGATGTTCTGTTTCACTGTAGGTTGCGGTAGGCAAATTACCACTCAGGGTGCATAACAAGGATGAAGAAGTGTATACAAGTCTGTTGGTACTATCGTTTTGAATTCCGGTCCGCAATTGCGAGCTACGGCTGTTGTATCATGCAACACGTGATAATCGTGCTGGGAGAAAGGTGAATCGTGCCGGGACCAAGTGGTCCCATCACGATTAACACGCGTAGCATGATGCGATAGCCGTAGTCCGCAAATGCGGACCAGAATTAGGCCCAGAGAACGATAGTACTTTCTCGTGGTGCTTCTGTTTCAGCCGAACCCATCAAATGTTTGCGTGTACAAAGGGAACGTTCGAGCGGTATAAGTAGCGTGCACAGCTATATCGCGAAACTATCCCATACATCGCATAGAAGTGTCGCCGTCTGACACACTAAGGCCTCTAGTCCGTAACACTTTGGTTCCTGTACCTAAGGAGCTCATGGAGCCTTTGGCTGCAAGTAACGTTTTTGCCACACTGAGCTGCCGAACATTGTCCAGTGGCTATTTCCGTGCACAGGTTGCTGCTTTGCAGAAAACTGACCTCAAGGATAAACCCGTCATCAACGTCGTCATCGCCTTCTAGTGCGGGCGATAGCTGTAGGGAAGGAAAACAATGGTATGATCATGAGATTCGGCTTAACATCATGCAGGAATGCAATTGTACGACTGCGGGATCATAGAGGATTCAATCTGTGGATAGTGAGTGCACCCACCGAAGCCGCCGCGAGCATGTTGAAGGATGCATTTCATGAAGATCCGAATAGGATACCTTGTCAATGTTGTCGTGGGAGACGGTGCAAACGTGATGGTGAGGATGAGGGAACTTGATCAGGAATCCGAAGTACTCGGTAAGTAGTTCTAACCAGTGTAGCAAACATTGAACAATGGCTTCCGCCTTGTCGACTCGTGTAAACGCAGTGGTCTGATTATTGCATCGACGTTTGAAAGGAATCATAGCAGCTTACGCGGCAGCCCAGCGATCTCCGGAAGAGTAGCAAAAGCCACTGTGAAACTACAGCTCGGCTATGTTCTTTTTATTGACAAAAGGCACGTATGTATTGATATCATGACGATAGAAGATGATAGGTTGAAGGTAATGACGTCGCAGATTGTCGAGGACCATGGGAAGTTCGCAGTGATTGGCTGTAGTTGAAGTTGCGTAGTTTCAAGACCGGTACGAGCTTTTCCGAAATTAAGCTGTGTAGTGATTTCTTGAAACTCTCAAGGGTTGGCTGGAGAATGCACCATGAGGGTAGTATATTCCAAACAGGACATAATCGGTAGGGGAATGATCCGCGGCATTTAGCACTCTTCGGTATTTAATTTGGGCGGAGTCTGCGCGAATGTCCACGAGTTGAGCTGTTCACCCTATCGAGCATTTCTTCCATTAGGAAGTCGTTAAGCCCATTGAACATTAGGTAAATCATCACCATATCGCTTATATTTTGCCGGATTTCAACAAGGGTTTGTAGATGCAGTTCTTCGAGTCTTTGTCCTTAGCTCGTGCAGGGTCTTCCACATCTAAGAAAGAGTCGCTTAGTGAATCGACGTTGAACATTTTCGATCAAATTACCCCATCAACAGTGGACGGGGAATAGATGCAGCTGGCGTATTCCGAAATAGGTCGCACGTATATAAAGAACGCTTTTGTGAGAATGTGAACATCGTTCACCCAGAAAACGCGTAAGATAATTTGAGCGATCCTCGATGATTTTCGGACAATTCTTGGGGGGTGCAGCGGAGGTCAAATTGCAGGAGATCCAAACGCCGAGGTCACGGGTAAGTTGCGACGCGGTAAGGACTGTTCGTGATACTTCATACTGATGCCGCCGGTTGTTCCTTCCAGAGTACATGAGGGAAAACTTCTCGGTTGCTAGGGACATTTGACATAGTTGAGACCATTCAGAGAGCCTTGATCGCATTGCACAGGGGGGTAACTGATATCAAGGCTGTAGCTGGCGTAGACTTTGGCGTCATCAGCGAACATTTCGCACTTCGCATTTAGGACATCGGGTAGGTCGCTTACATATAGCAGAAACAGAATGGGTGCGAGAACAGTGCCTTGAGGTACTCCAGACAGCACGGGGCGGACTGAAGATTTAGCTTCACCATGAGAAACGTACTGCCGGCGCTCGTTTAGGAAGTTGGATATCCACGCAAGGTTGACCCTTGAATTACGTAGCACGGCAGTGGAAGCTTCGGATGGGAGACTCTGTCGAAAGCCTTTAAATAGTCTAGGTAAAGGACATCTACAGCAAGCGACTGATTAATTGATGAGAAGAGGGTTATATTCTAAGAATATTCCAGTTTTGGACATTGGAAGATCTGAAGCTGTGTGGGATGTCGCATTCGATTCGGATCACAGTCCAGTTTTGTTGAAATTCACTGCGAGAAATTATAAGAGGAAGCGAGGGGCTCATCCTTTTCAGAGGACTGAGATGACACGTCCCAGAAATCTCAGAGGAAGAAACAACATCTACGTCTCAGAAGAAACAACATCTACTAGCAACAGAGAATAGTCAGAACGGGCAAAGAAGAAACTCTGCGAGATGGATTCTTTTTTGAAGGGCATCCAGGACGGTTCGAAAAAGGCATCCTCGGTTGTGCAGCCGAAGAAGATGTTAGCCTACGTCTCAGAAGAAACAACATCTACTTGCAACAGAGAATATGCCCTCCGGACTGCAGCAAACTTCGTGGAGGAGAAGCGTCTGAGGGAGAAGTTGCGCATTCAGCGACTGCAATCGAGAGTGAACGTGTCGAAAAATATGAAGTTCGAGAAATTTTGGGAAAAGAAGAATCCAAGGAAAGCCTACACGTTGTTGCGACAGTATGGCTGCAAGTTGACGAGATGTTCTGTGTCCTCAACACTACCAATGGAGTTGCAGTTGGTGATGTGACGCTGCCAATATGGAAGGTTTACTTCACTTCACTACTGAATCGTCCAGCGCCATCAGAAATTGAGTTCTCGCATGTCCAGAGAGGGCTATTGCGGAACAGACAAAAAATCTTGGCGACTCAAGCCGATTGAAAAATTTTTTAAAGTTTTGACCCCGATTTTGTTGTATCTTAGTCACCGTTTAAGCTGTCTTCCCACTTCCCAGTGGGTTCAGAGCTTCAGCCGCTGATCCCTGGAGAAGAACGGTGTGTGAATAAAGACACACCGCTCTGCCATCCTTTTAGGCCCCGGTCATAGTTGGATGAGCCGACGTCTCCAGCCCGGTCGATACACACAGAATGCATTGGAAATGGGATGCATAAATCGCTCGGTGTCTCCCCCCCGCACCCCCCAACACCCCCCAACACCCCCCAACACCCACCCGGTCGATACGTATGAACAACATGGTGAGGTGAAGCTGAGAAAATCACTCGGTGTATCCTCCAACACCCGCCCCCGCACCCCCGCACCCCCAACACCCCCCAACACCCACCCCGTCGATACGTATGAACAACATGGTGAGGTGAAGCTGAGAAAATCACTCGGTGTATCCCTCCAACACCCCCCCCCGCACCCCCCAACACCGCCCAACACCCACCCGGTCGTTACGTATGTTTAAAATGATGGAGTGAGGTTGAGAAAATCACTCGGTGCATCCGACGCGGTCGATATCCCTGCAATACGTGGATGACGGCGGATGAGAAAATCACCGGGTTGGCGGGTCGATGATAAAACATTGCGTATCACTAGAAAGCTAACCTTACTGCTACCTCCGTTCCTTCACCTTACTCTCCTTCACTATTTCTCTGAACAGGTGCAATCCTGTTGGCCACGTAATCATCGTCATATCTAGTTGGATACACCGAGTGATTTTCTCAACCTCACTCCATCATTCTAATCATACGTATCGACCGGGTGGGTGTTGGGGGTGCGGGGGGTGTTGGGGGGAGTCGGTGGGTTACAGATGCAAATAGCACCAACTCTGACCGGGGCCTTATACCCTACCCCTATCAATCAGGTATCATCAGTTCTGTTTACATTGAGTCGCCGGGAGTTTTTGTCTGCTTCGCAATAGTCTCCAGAGAGCACATTACGATGTTAGTGAGGAACCGTTGGCTGAGATCGAAGTTTGCGCGTTTTTTGCATATCGACCATGTGGGACTACACCTTATCGTCCAGTTATGAAGGGTACTTTCCGTTTTAACCTACAAATCAATGCAATTTTTGGTTTCGGTCAACCGTTGTCATATTTTAGAAACATCTTCGTTACCTTCTCTCGCCTCTGAAGCACGTAACTTATATAGGTTCGCCCTGAGTCAGCTTTTGAGAATTCTGCAAATGCTTTTTGAGAGGAACAACCAGATTGAGCACAAAAAAAACATGGTGTGGTGATGTTTTTGACAAAGCTTCAGTAATTATTCAAATTAACCCTTGAGCCATAAAATCGCAGTTTTCAGATCTTATTCGAAACCTACTCGAAGGAAACAGCTCATTTGTGGAGGGTTCTACGCCTATAGAAATAATTCCCTTTTTACAGGTGATGACCGCGAAGAAGACAAGACCAAAACGAGAGCACAAAACACATACAAAACGAGGGCACGACGAAAAGAAAGCCGACAAAGCAACGCCTGCTCAGAGCGAGACCCGACAGAAGAACGGAAGAGGATCGATGCGAGAACGCAAGTCAACGGTATCCGACATTTAATCAGACACCAGCACTGCCCAGGCCTGAGGCTCCGTCCATAGCAGACGACCAGCATCAAAGCGTCAAGGCGTTTGAGCATCATGCGTCAGCGCTGAAACGCTGGCGCATGACGCTCGACGGCGGGCGCATTCAACGTGTCCAAGGATGGCACGTGGTTAACAATGGTATCGATAATATTAGCGACAGCCGCTACTGCCGCTATGCCTCCACCGTCAGAGATCTGACTCCTCAGCGACCACTGCGGCTGCAGTGGTCCCTGAGGAGTCAGATCAATAACAAATACTAAAGATGCAAACCCCCAGCGTCACTTGGCGCTAGGTCGTTTGCTATGGACGGAACCTGATTGCCAACTGGGACAGTCGGGGCTTAGTACGTCGGCACAATACCGTTAGTACGCCGGCACAAAGGGATCGGCAGCACCTGTGCTGTAGCTGCTGCTAACAGCAATATATGCTGGCAACGACCAGGAGCTCCTGTTGCTTGTGCTGGCGTACTAACGCTTTGTTTATCGTGGCACGCGTGCTATTGCCAGCCACTCTCTCCTAGTGTCTGCCGACACTCTTCCATTGATTTTTTTAATACGAATCACTTTCGGACGTTAATTTTGAACGCTGAGCGGATCATCCCCATGTCCCATCGCGAGGGAAGCCTCCTCGTCTTGGACCGCGCCAAGATAATGCCCGTGTTGCGGACCGCGCCGAGGATGGCCTCCTTGCTGCTGGCCGTGACAAGAATTATATCCAACACCGGTAAGGAGGGTGGCAGTCCAAATTCTGTCGATAATGAGCGTTAGTACGCCAGCATACGTTGGCAGGATATGCTGCCGCAACCAGCAGCTCCTGCACACAACGAGCGTTAGTATGCCAGGTTTGCCCTGGCGTACTAACGGTATTGTGCCGACGTACTAAGCCCCGACTGTCTGAGTAAACAGAATGAGTAGATCAAAGGAACTGGGTAGACCTAGATCAAAGAAACGCCTTATCACACGTTTTTTCGTTGTAATAAAGGTTGTGAAAAATTCCCTATCGTGTGGAAAATTTGATTCGAAAACGATACGCAGATCATGCCTCAGAAAACACATGCAATGTATTCCGAGTTTTTTTATCGTACTACCCCTGACACAACCCATTGACTTGCGTTCTGGCCCTGTTCCATACTCCCCAATTTTTTTTCGAATAATGCGTGATTTTTTCAGAGGCCGAGGGAGCAGTGCAAATGCGAGGACATTCGCCAGGATCCAAAGCTGAAGACTAAGGTCTGCTCAATTCTCTGACGAGCAGTTGAATAGTTACGGGGCGTAGAATAATACCTTCGCACGATACAAGGTGGTTGAGTGTGAGGGTCAGGATTTGGTACTGTATAGTGGCAAACAGTTAGGGCCTATAACCAGTCAAAGTGAATAGTAGAGTTATCAAAGTAATCTAGTATTTAGTATGATCTTGAAGACAGTGTTTCTCTACACTCAGCTCAGTCATGACAAAAACGACCGCTCGCACGCTAAACTCGTTGTGCCCAAGATCCCTAGTGTTCGACATTCACCTGTCAAAGTTCAAAAACTTACTTTTGGCATGAAACCCCTGAAGTAAGCCGTTTCAAAAATGTAGACAAGGTAGAGCACTTTTAGAGACGACAGAAAACCACTGTGATTTTGTGACTCAAGTTTTGAGTGGCTAGGAATAGAATCACAACTTACAGACATCAAGGCGTCGAGATCTTTTCTCCACCGTATTCGAGCGAGCCCAATCGCGAGCCGTGAATCGCGGAGGTATGAGCAATCCGAGTGTCGTAAAGCAACTCTGCATCGAGGAAGGCCGGAATATGCCAGCACTATTGCGACCTCTAGGGGAGCAATTAAAGTTCGGAGGACCGGAGAAGCTGGTGATTCAATAATAGTTCCCATTTTGAAGTTGACGACCAATCAGGTTCCAGCTGTTTCTCCGACTTTTCGAGTCCAATCTGCTGCTCAACCTATTGACCCACACAAAGCAGCTCGAGTGCTTGATAATACTAGGAACATGGCCGCGAATAAGCTTCGAGAGAGAACTTTTTTCCTCAGTTCGTGCTAGGACATTTTTGACGGTGATTAAACGTTTAGGTGAACTTCTCCGATAACGATAAGAAAAACTTTTGCTCGCTGGGAAACTTCATCTAAACAGTGAATTCCTGGGAAAAATTTTCCAACATGACATGAGGAAAAAACGTCTTCTTGATACAATTCTGCCGCCATAATTTTCAGGTGATCGACTACAATAGATGTCTTTCTTCTCTCAATTGGAGCTACCGGTCATGACTTAAGTGTCAGAAGTCGGAAAGCCAGCTCTAACTTCACTCGTCTTTGGCAGATGTACGAGCAACACTAGCTTTTTGAGCAACCAGCTTATTCGGTCATCGAACTTCGCTTCGCTCCCTAAGGAATCGCGGTACTGCAGAGACCTCGCGCTTACCATGGAGCAACGGCAGAGTTGCTCATCGATTCTCGGGTTGTCGTTTCATGGCATACAAGGGCTTGTGTACCCAGTGCGCTAAAAATGAATGAGCTGAGTTGAAATGTTTCCAGGTCGCCGCTGGAGCGTCTTCACCCTGACCACCCCCCCTCCGAAGAGTCAAGCGACCAGCGAATACCCACCGCGCGCGTTGCCTGAAGACGGTCCAACTTGTCAGTGGCTCTTTTTTTGAGTACTGATCCCAAGACCCGATCCCCGGTATATAATTAGGCCCGCTCATCAAATTTGGAGGTACAAGGACGACGACTCATGTTAATTATTCGATCTCGGTCAACTTCGGTCAACTTTTCGATTATTCTCTTCTTCTTCTTCTTTGCAGCCACTGAGAGGGGTTTCGTCACAAATTGGGGAACTGGGCGACCAGCACTGGATTCGTCCACAAGTCTATTGTAGTGAGCGTTGTTGGCTTCTTCGGACAATCAAATAGGTGTTTAGTGTCGTGGCCTTGGTTTCCGCAGTCCGGGCACACGTCAGGCAGGCTATTGTCGATCCTGTGCAGGTAAGTCATAAGCATGGAGAATGTCCGCAGCGCAACGAAGCGAGGATACACCTGGCGCGCCTACCGAGCTCGGACTCAGTATCACATACCCTGGGCGGCACATCACCGAGAATAGGGTTGACGGCCGCTTTGGCGGGATGATCCTTCACGAACCGGGTGTGCTCCGCGCGTAAGAGACGAAGCCGTTCTTGATTCTAGTCGGTCCATCTCTGTACATTCACTTTGTTCGGAGCATCGGCAAACGACACTCTGATCGATCTCTCTCTCACGGGATTTAATAGTCTTCTCGACGGATGATTAGGTTGCTTAACGGCAGTGTTCACGATAATCTTCGATTTTGAGGTTAATAGCTAAATCGATTGTTTGGCCCCCGGGTAGAGCATAAATGACGAAGGAATCGATAAAAACGCACTAGAAGGTCACGAAATTCTTTACTCTCACCCCACCTCTTTACTCTCACAGAAACTGTTCGTTGTGGCAATGAAATCATTTGTGGGCCCGCCCTTTACGATTATTTGCTTTCTGTTGCTCCGTTCTTTTCTTTGAACCCTAACTAGTACTACTTTGCCTGGAATATCCTTCCATTTCCGACTGATCCCATTTTTCACCGGTGACAACCACCGTGAACATGTTCATACAGCTGGACAACTAATCCAGGCCAGAGATTAATGTCACTGAAATATGACGTTTTAGTGCGTTTCTCGCCGTTTCTTCGTTATTTCTGTAACACTCGGTGGCCAACGCTCAGTTTTGAGTGGAGAACTCGGGGACGAAAATCATCGTGAACACTGCCTTTAAGGACATTAATAAACATCTGCTGAGCCTGGAGCTGACAATGCTCTTTCACTGGCAAGATACGGGCCTCGGCGTGAAGGTGCTCAATCGGTGAGCTTTTTGCACATCCAGTGGCTATTCGTAGTGCAGCATTCTGTTTTTCGCTGCATCTTAGTCCAGGAACTGTCCGACACGATGTGCTGCCAGACAGGTGCAGCATACTCTAATGCAGGCTGCAGAATAGCTCGATATGTCGTCAAGATTGTCTCTCTGCTGCTACCCCAGGACGTTCCTCCTAGAGCTCTCAACACTTCTTCAATTATTCTCTGATTTGAACCATGGCCCTGTGGTCGGCAGTTGAATCGTTGCGCTAAGACGGTTTGTTTTTGTATACATTTTCATGGCTCTAACTCTCTACTTTGTGGCTTATGAGCACGTCGGCAACGGCGTATAATAAATAAATAAATAAATAAGTTATGAATTTAATTACCCATCCCTACTCATTAAAGGCATCGTTCGCGCTGGAAATCATTTTTCATTTTTCAGGCTCAATTTGATGATTGAGCCCGGTAGACCACACTGGTAAACTTTGGCGCGTCAAAAACGTTGAGCAATGAGGTTGGAAGGCGTCGAAGATGAAGATCTGCCACCAATTCTCACCAGTCATCTAGCACTTTTTCCTAGAATGTTGGTGCGACCGTAAGACAACATGACACGAACTCCACATGCAGAAAAACTACGAAAATGACAGTGACGAGGCCTCCGAAAGCAGAAAAACTTCAAAAAGGATTTTGGCGCGGAATTCAAATTCGTATTAACAATGTGTTCCGATTGACTTTTCTTTACAAATGAAGGTTTTTCATGGGCCCCTTCGACATTTTCCTTCACTAGAGAGGCCAAGCTACACAAAAACATGGAAAAATAATATACGGTTTTCTGCGTGTACGATGCCTTTAAACACCTGAATCAGGCAACTCCGAGCGGAACTGTGATTTTCTTCCAATTCTAGAAGTGCGTCCATATTTTGAGACTATCTCAAGGTTTAATACCAAAGTAACTTATACTACGGGCTATCGGTGCTAATATGGCAGCAGACCATTCAGCATACGGTACGGTGAGCCAGTCCATCTTCGCGGCGCACCCGACGTCGCTCTTTCTTCTGAGTGGTCCTCAGCCATATCACACGCGATACTATACTTCTTTCCTTCTAACGCTAAATGTTGATCATTAGAATTTGAGGAGCCGCGAGTTCAGTGGTATTCAAAGGCAGCGTTTACGATGATCATCCTCGGCGACTTTCCAAAGCGAAACGATAGTCGAGAAGGATCATAGGCTCTCAGTGCCGAGAGAACGGTAGAAAACGAGCCACGAGTGAGAAAAAAAACCACTGCAAACAAGCGTCTTAGAGTCACAGAGCCGCCCCATGCCCCATTTCCGCCCGTCGATGTGAACAAATGAACTATCAGATTACAGAAATCATTAAGTCAAGGAAGGGCTAATAGGTGGGCTGATGCTTGATTGCACTGATAGGCATTATCCTTCATAGCTCTCAAGTCCTCCACACTCAAAAATCAAAGTAAACAAGCGAGGACCTATTTCAGTACAAAAACGCCGCTTTCGCATCCTTTTCAAGCGTGCTTCGCTATATACATAGGACACCAGACCTTCCGTAAATCGTGGAGATATTCGTGGAAGTGAAATTTATCGTGAACACGGTCTCTAAGGCTTTTGCAATAGGTTGGGTCCAGTTCCCCGGATAACGACATATTAGAACGAACGCTTATACTTTTGAAACATATTGTATGATTGTAAAGTTGCGGCGGTTTTTATCGTATTTCATATTTTATTTATTTTATGTGCAATTGTAGATCTCCTTTTTTGTCGTCAACGAAGGATCCACTTTCTTGATTTTGATAGCCACATGCACGGAAAGGGTGCGCTTTGCGACCCTCGCACACTGATTATGTATACCTTATTGTTAGTAGACCCATCGAATGACTAGTCGATAATGAAGGCATGTTGTAAAGTGTATTCGTAAAATGTAGACTACCGCTTTGTTATTTACGTGTACATACCTTCCTTGTATCAAGAAACATTTTATTAACATTCTATGCAGAACAATTGTCGTTCATCTCTAGTTCTTAGTTCTGCATTGAGCTTCAAATCTGTTACGCAAATCTATTTGCACATCAAAATTCTAGGAAATCTATATAACTGGAAATGCAGTTTGCTGAAGAAAAAAATGAGTACGGCACTACATAAAGAACGGAGGATCCGAGGGGCACATCGAATAGGTGATAATTTTGATCGTCCTCTGACGAACACAGCCTTAGCAAATTTTTCTGACGCTTTTCTTTTCCAGTTCTCAGGATTGTCATTTATTTGAAACCTATGTCTTGAACTGATCTGGTCGCGTAACATGTATGTATTCCGTTTTCGATTTAGTCTGACGCATGTAGCAGGCGGCTGGCCGTGCGGGGTTGGCGGCCTCACTGGAGAATGGGGTTTCGATGCGGGCGGGGTGATCTACCCTAGCAGGCACGTCCATTCATCAGTCTAGAATTATTACGCGAACACTATGACTTACTTGACTCAAACGGTTGGCTTTCGCCTGATGCGGTCATTCCGCATCTTTACAGAGATGTGCCGTCCCGGTAGTCAGCCGTGTCCATTTCTCACGGTCCTCAGCCACAATTTGAACACAATCCATCCATTGGTCGCTATTCCACTTCCTGCGAAGTAAAACATCGCGCCTGAATTGCCTTCCAATGCGGAGTGATTTGAAATCCTCCTTCACCACATCCGTCCAAAAATTTCGCCTACGTCCAGGCGACCGTTTCCAGACAGGACTTGGAAGCATCCTTAGAGCGTGTTGAACAAGACGATCTGGCGGTCTTTTTGAAATACGCCCCGACAGACGAAGACGACCTTCGGTAGCCGCTTGAGATGGCATTGGGAGATGCTGGCACCTCCCTCGTGTCAAACTTTGTTGTAAGGCGTCAATATCGTTGTAGAGATCTCCGTTATGGCACATCCGCGGCCAGAAATATCCGAGAAAACGTCTGAACAGCTTCCTCTCCGTGCAATCCATCCTTTCCATATGCGTCTTCGGTGCTGCAAACGTCTCCGATCCGTACATCATGATAGGGCGAATAGCGGATAAGTGGACGCGCAATTTAACTTCCTCCGCGATGGGGGTAGACCACAAACACTTGGTTAGAGAATTGAATGCAGACGTAGCTTTCTCACATCGTTGTTGATTATCCGCTGCATAACTACCATCGTTCTTCAGCAAACAGCCCAAATAACAGAAATCGTCCTCCAGTTCGATACGTTGTCCGTCCACACAAACTACCGTTGAAGGCCTCTGAGAGACCCACATCTGCTTGCATTTGTCCGCACGAAGACAAAGTCCATAGGCTGCGGCATACTTCGAAACGAGGTTCACAATCCTTTGCAGTTTTGCGTTGTTTTCAGCGAATAACACAATGTCGTCGGCGTACTCCAGGTCGACAAGGGAGCGTCCTGATGGTGTTAGGATCACGTCCGCAGCAAACTGTTCTGCAACTCTACGCATGTGACATCAACGGCGAAGTTGAATCGAAAAGGTCCTGCTACAGCTCCTTGCCTTACTCCTGTTCTCACCTCGAAAGCTGGCGTAAACCCGACAGGCGTACGAACTGCTGCTGTTGTTCCTTTGTTCATGTCCTCGATTAGTCAAACATACTTTCCCGGGACTCCATCGGCTCGCAGAGCGTTGAGCAATCGATCACGATGAGGAGAGTCGAATGCGGCTTCGAAATTCAAAAAAGCAAGCTGTAATGGCCTCGAATACCGCTGCCACGATTCAATTACTCTTCTCACGACGAACACTTGGTCGATGGTCGATCTTCCAGATCGAAAACCGGCTTGCTCCTCTCTGGTCGTTTCCTCACGATGTTTGATGAGTCGCTCGAGAATAATACTTTCTAAAACCTTGTACATGACACCCAGTAGAGAGATCCCTCTATAGTTGTTGGGCTCCGTGACGGATAACTTCTTGTGAAGAGGTACGATGATCGCATGCTTCCACGAATCGGGTATCCTTTCGCTCATCCATATGGTACGGATAGTGTTGGTCATTTCACGAATCCCAGACGGAGGGAGAGCTTTTAGCATTCCAGCAGTGATGTTGCCATCTCCACCTGCCTTTCCATTCTTCATTTTCCGGACACAATTCAAAACTTAAGCCTCAGTCGGCGGCTCCTCAGTGACATCGTAATGTGAGCCCTGAACATGCGGGAGCTCAGAAATTGATGACGCTGGACGATCCAGTAGTGAACTGTAGTAATCTTTCCAGCGTCGCATCACCATCTGCGACTCCATTTGCAGTGTTCAGGACGGGAGAACATCTCTTCATCTTGCCTCTGTACTGTCGCAGCAAAGTGTAGGCTTTCTTCGGATTCTTCTCCTCCCAAGCCTTCTCGAACTCCTTAGCTCTACACGTCCATTCTCGTTCGCGTTCACCTTAAAGCTGCCGACGCAACTTCCTCCTCAGACGGTTCTCCACTACGAAGTTTCCTGCAGTTCGGAGAGCACATACTCTGTTGTAGGTAGATGTTGTTTCCTCTAAGACGTAGGCGAACTTCTTCTTAGGCTGTACAACCGGAAGTGCCTCTTTCGAAGCGTCCTGGATGCACTTGACAAAAGAATCCGCGTCGCAAAGTTTCTTCTTAGTCCGTACTCCAATATGGATAGAAACGCGTTGTCGGAATTCCCTTCTGCATTCTTCATCCATGAGACTTGTCATATCAATCCTCTGAAGAGGCTTAGCCCCTCGCTTCCTTTTATGAATCCTCGCAAAGAAGTTCAACAGAACTGGACGTTGGTCCGAATCGAATGCGACATCCCACACAGCTCTAGATCTTCGAATGTCCGATACTGGAATATTCCTCGTCAGAACATAGTCGAGCTATAGTTTCAAAGTTGTCATCTTCCGCTTCCGTTGATCTTCCAGTGATAGCTGGGTTGGTCCCTGCCACGTGAGCTGATGGCGGCGATGATTCCTCGTGAATGTCGATGCAATAATCAGACCACTGCTTTCACACAAGTCGACAAGGCGGTAGCCATTCGAAGTTTGCTCCACTGGGTAAAACCATTTACCGAGTACTTCGGATTCCTGATCAAGTCCCATCTTCGCGTTTGCGTCGATTCCCACGACGACAGCATTCTGATAAGGTATCCTGGCTAGCAACGCATTGAGTTCCTCGTAGAAGGCATCCTTGGAATTGTCTTCGGTGGTTTCGGTGGGCGCATGAGCACTCACTATCCACAGATTAATTCCTCTGTGATCCCGCAGTCGCACAAATGCATTCCTACTCGAAGTTGAGCCGAATGCCGCGATCATACCATTGTAGTCCTTCCTTACAGCTATCGCACAGCCTCCCACTCTCCTATCATCGGCGTCACCGCAGTAGATGGTGTACTCTCCGACGTTGATGACGGGTCTATCCTTGAGGCGAGTAGCCTGCAAAGCAGCAAACGGTGCATGGAACTAGCTCAGAAGATTGGACAGCGCAGATTGTTGGATATCACTCGACAATGACAATTCAGGGTGGTGGAATTGTAGCTTGTGGCCAAAGACTCCATGAACTCCCTAGGTACGGATCCTAAGGTGTTATGGACCAGAGGCCTTAGTGTGCCGGACGGCGACACCTTTATGCAATGTAGGGGATACCTTCGCGATATAGTTGTGAACGCTATATCACTCGAACGTTCCCTGTGTACACTCAAACGTCTGCTGGGTTCAGTAGAAGCAGGGGCACCAACGAGCAGGTACCAACAGACTTGAATACACACCCCCAAGATTTATGAACGGAAATGCTGAATGGAAAGTGAATTGGATAGGACAGCATTACTTTTGAATTGCTGGAAGCTCCTCCTTCGAGTGGGATTCGTGAAATGACCCACACTAGGAGTGCAATATGGATGAGCGAAAGGATACAAAGGACCTCGAGCCTTGTTATAAAGTACGCCGCCGCCTATGGACTTGGTCCCGACAAATGCAAACAGATGTTGGTCTCCCAATGGGTTTCAGCGAAGGTTTTAAAAAGCAGGAGGGGCATGTACGTCCATTGCGAAATTCGGCATTCTACCCTAGCAATGTTTTTCGCATCACCGTACCCTCTATGATGGCCGATAATAACCTCCTGGCATTAGCATTCAGCACCGCATAATGGACTCCTCACCAAAATGAAAGTTGATGGAACATTCACATCTTGAGTGGTGAACACTGATTCAGCTATCTTCCGAGTTGCACTTTAGGACCCATTCCTCTAATGGCAGTCGCCTCTGCAGCAAGTGTTTGTGTAGATAGGTCCACAGATTAGTTTTGTCTGGCTACCTGCGTGTTCTTATGACGCATTGCAATAGCAGTATATAAAGAGATCAATTTGAAGAGGAAGCTGTTCATACCATTGCTGTGATATTTCACGCCAAGAATGTGCCAAAACGTAAGGTGTTTAGCCTTTGCATTGATATCATCGGTCACGAAGGTGCCATAACGGAGGCCTTAACATTGATGGTAAACGAAGAATTCTAGCACTTGACACAAGGGAAAAGTCAACGTCTCCCGACGCCATCTAAAGCGGCCAGATCGTCTCGTTCAACACTCCCTGATAACGCTTTCCAGTCTTGTCTGGAAAAGGCCGCCTGGATGTAAACAAAAGCTTTGGGCGAATGAGGTGTACGAGAATTTAGGCAAAAGTTTTGGACGATGTTTGTAGGAGAATACAAAGTAACTCTGCTGATCAGGTACAATGTGTTATTCAGCAGGAAGTTGGACAGTGACGGATGTATGGATTGTGTGTCAGTTATTCAACAGAACGGCACATCGTCCTATTGACCAATGCGAATGTGGAACGACTGCGTCAAGCAGAAGCCAGACGATTAGGCCAAGTAAATCTGCACGTACATGCCCCCGCCAAAAAAGGACTACGAAGAGTTTCAAACACGTTTTTTTATCGACAGTGATGTAGCACCGAAGCCTGAATCGCTTCAATCGCTTGGACCCCACCTATTATCAACAAGGTTTTGTGGAGCGCGTACATATAATCAGAAACACCCTTGCCCTTTAATTAATTCCTGTACAAACACTATGAAATAGGTTTCAAGATGTCGTATATGTTCGTAGAATTTTTATAGGGGATGAATTTTGAGAAATGAGGTTTCTTCTCATGCTTGCGGTAGTTCCACTGGATCTCCAGGTCCTGGGATTGCGGTTACCGGCGGAGGAATTATTGTAGGTATGGTGAACGGAGGTCGAAGTGTTGGCAAGATAAAACGACGGCAGTCGGCTGCAGGACAACTGAAATACGTGTGTATTAAAGGAAGCGTTCCGGAAAAAAAATGGATGGGCTTGCTGGCTCTCCATTTATCTTGCTCTAGCCAGTGTATGGGCTGAGGAATATCATCCGCAGGCGAAAGCGATGAAAAGCCAGCACTCTCACTATTTTGTCGTGAACATTGATTTAAGAAAAAAATAAGATATTGTAGGAGACAAAGATTCTACGAAAGAAATGAAGCATTGCATAGAGAACATTTTCGTCCCCGAATTCCGCACAGCGCCTCTTCTTATAATAGAGAGAGCATTTCATACAATGAATCCACAGCGACGAATTGTGTCCGAAAATTCGGAGCCCGATTCACCTACTGTCGTTCTCGGAGCCCGATTCCGGTTCGCATTTGCGGAAAACGGCTCTTTCATCACGCAATAGGATAATCATCGTGCCCCATATGATTCACTCTTCTCCCAGCGCGATTATCATAGCGTCGGGTGATGCAACAGCCTTAGTCCGCCATTGCGGACCCGAATTTGGCTCCGAGAACGACAGTATATGGCATTCCTCCAAGAAACTGAGAACGGGTAAAGAATTTGTAACCAGCATAGGACTGCGGTGTTCGAAAAGAAGGTTATTGTCGTCACTTGTCCATAAAAAACTCTTAGAATGAGAACCACCTCGGAATGTCCACACGATTGGCCCCTTTCAACGGAGCTGCATTATTCGAGTACTACTTCTTCTTTGTCGGTAATGTATGTCTACAGCACCTGCCATTTTCTCTCTTGTTGAAACCTCGGCGTTGGTGACAAACCTTTTCGATTCTTCAAAATATCACGAGATTTGGTTGGACCCTTTTTGTTCGACCCACGTTTCGACCTTCCGGTCTTCTTCTTAAGCTTGCTGGCATGCAACGCGAAAGCATAACTTCATACACCGCCCAGTCGAGAAGCGCGAATCAACAATTTCCTGCAGAACTTCGGCACATGGGAGCGAATTCTCTGCAAGAAATGCATTAGAAGCTTTCTAGACCTTCTCGAAAAACCGAGATTTACGCAGGGGAAAAGAGCGGTTGTCGACGGCAAACGATCTGCTGCCGTTTTAGCTTCACCGCAAAACATAAAAGATGACTTGTCCCTAATCCGTGGCGTTAACGTAATGATATCGGTGCTATCGCCATCTGTATGGTAAGTCGCATTCGCCTTCTAGTGGCGTCTCGGAAAGTGTCTCGGTCCTACCAAGGGTGGGTCTTGGGTTAAGGTAGCTATGCCACGGACTGGAGTGTCCTGCAGCGTGTCCGACATGATGTCGGAACCCCCGGAGGAGATGAAGTGCTTGATCGTGCAAGTCACATGTCTAAACTCCTTCAGACTTTTTAAGAGAGCCGAAAGATCGAAACGTCGGTCGAGTAACATAGACCTACCCAAGCTCGTGAGACTATGAAGAAGAGAAAAGGTTTTCATACAAAAGGGCTAGCTTGCTCCGATAATTCCGGAAACAGCAAGCAGCGGAGAGGTCGGTCATGGCAAAGTTTAACAGTGTTAAGGAGATTTGGCAAAGTTCAACAGCGATAAAGAGATTAGGCCCAATAAGCCTTGATTCGGCCGGCTCAAAATGAGGGCTATAGAATATGTACCTGTCAAAACAAAATTCCTAAAAGTTTAGGTTCGTGGCAAAAGTAAAGATTTATTCTGGCTAAATTTTCGAAAAACTAGAAGTGTACTCAGTTAAAAGGGGAAATTAAAGAAAATTTTCGAAATAGGTCAGAGAAAGATTTTGCGTAGAATATTTTGATTTTTGGGAAATGTAGTGAAATAGCTGAAAGTATGATTTGGCGGTCGAGCTTGCACCAGCTATTGATGAAAAGAAAAAAACGAAAAAAAACAACGAAAGATCGCATTGTATGAGCTTATCCGTAGAGCGTATCAAAGCAAAACCACACGCGGCATAGCTCAAACACTTGAGCGTACTAAACATGTGCTGACTGACAGCTCCTGAAAGAGCTCTTACTGCTAGCTTTATCACGCTTGATTTTGCTTTGATATGTTATACGGATAAGCTCATACAATGCGATCTCTCGTTTTGCACACTTTCTATGACGTCCTGCACACTCCCACTGATGTCCTGCACACTCCAACTAAAGTCCTGAACACTTTCAATGAGGTCTTGAACACTTTCACGAATGTCCTGCGCACTCCCACTGATGTCCTTCACACTCCCACTAATGTACTGCTTACTTTCTATGACGTCCTGCACAGAACCTGAACACTCCCACTAATGGCCTGCACACTTTCTATGACGTCCCGTACATTCCCACTGATGTACTGCACACTTCCACTAACGTCCTGCATATTTGTCTGCACACTCCCACTAATGCTCTGCACACTCCCACTGATGCCCTTCACACTCCCACTCAGGGTTCGGCGCGGGGTGTGGATATCCACACCGGGGGGTCTGAGCTGCGCAATGGTGGAGGGAGGGGGGTCTGAGCTCCACCAGGAGACCACATGAACCATTCTGACCGTGGGTAGTAGGTACACTGTCTAGAAAAATTTTTTGCGAATGATTCGGTAATACCGTCCAATAATCATGAATCTTTGTAGTAATTAAATTAACGTAAATTTTGAAATTATAGTAAAGGTTCTCCTACGATTGAATATAAGGCACATAGGTTCTGGGCGTGTATCCTGGATAGTTGTGTACTGAATTGCAAATAAGAACAGATTGGAAGCTACGGAATGGGGCGGAAGAAAAGAGTGGGGGTGCGATGAATGACGTTATTGGCAAAGGCGAAGACGACGAGATGTACTGAAGAAATAAATATGTTTTCAGAGAAGAACATGTCACTTTAAATGTATGGAAAACGCTTTAATAAGTGGTTGGATACGAAAATAGGTGCTTCAACATTATCCAGACCAGACATGGCAAAAACACTCGCTAGTTGAAAATAGCATCATCTAATCTGGTTACGTTTCAAACTTCATTCTCCGAAACCCACTCATACACCAAACACACGACACGGGTTCGATCCCGCAAAGTGCTTAATTTTTGCAAGACGTTAGACCTCACATTTTATTTGCAAAGTAAGGGTCACGAAATTAAGATATTCGAGTCGAGAGTGGTAGATTTACCCTATATACAAATTTTCAGTCTCTAAGATGGACGCTGAAAGGCACTTCCCTGTGTGGCCCACACCTGTCGCAGGTGCGATTGCGCTTGAAGTCTACATTTTTGCAAGGTATGAGTCAGTAGAATACGATGATCGAGTCCAGCGTGGTCGATTTATCTCATATACTCACTTTCACCGTCCAACATAGATGCTGAACACCGCTACAGTATCGGGCCTCACACTTTTATCAGGTGTGGTCCCACCGGAAGTCGTCAATTTCGAAATTTAGGTGTGACGAGAGTAGGATATTTGAGTCCAGAGTGGTCGATTTACCCTGTGTGCAATCTTTTACAGCCTCAGCGTAACGCCTAAGAGCGCTACATAGGAAGCGGAACAAGGTAAAAAAACGTAAAAAAAACGTCAAAGTCCACAAACCTAAAATAGGGTTTTAAAACAGCTGTAACTTAAGTTGCAAATAAGCTATCTCGGGTTTGAGCAAAACTAAGAAACTAGGCTTGTAACCCTACCAAATGAAACCTTAACTGATCCCAGAGGACGCTTTACAAAAAATATTACTAGGTGTGGACATTTGATGTTTTCAGCATAAATGTCCACACCTAGCCAGTGCATTTAGGTGTGGACATTCATGCTCAAAACATCAAATGTCCACACCTAGTGAATTTTTTTGTAACGCGTACTCTGGGAGCGAGTAAAGTTTCATTCGGTAGGGTTACAAACCTAGTTTCTTAGTTTTGCTCGAACCCGAGGTAACTCTTTTGGAAGCTAAGTTACAGGTGTATTGAAACCCTATTCCAGGTTTGTGGACTTTGACGTTTTTTTACGTTTTTTTACCTTGTTCCGCTTCCTATGTAGCGCTCTTCGGCGTTACGCTGAGGAGGTAAAAGATTGCACACAGGGTAAAACGACCACGCTGGACTCAAATATCCTACTCTCCTCACACCTAAGTTTCGAAATTGACGACTTCCGGCGGGACCACACCTGAGAAAAGTGTGAGGCCTGATACTGTAGCGGTGTTCAGCATCTATGTTGGACGGTGAAAGTGAGTATATGAGATAAATCGACCACGCTGGACTCGATCATCGTATTCTACTGACTCATACCTTGCAAAAATGTACACTTCCAGCCCGATCGCACCTGCGACAGGTGTGGGCCACACAGGGAAGAGCCTTTCAGCGTCCATCCTAGAGACTGAAAATTTGTATATAGTGTAAATCTACCACTCTCGACTCGATTATCTTATTTTCGTGACCCTTACTTTGCAAAAAAATGTGAGGTCTAACGTCTTGCAAAAAATAAGCACTTTGCGGGATCGAACCCGTGCCGTGTGTTTGGTGTATGAGTGGGTTTCGGAGAATGAAATTCGAAACTTAACCAGATTAGATCACGCTCTTTCGAACCAGAAGTCTATACATCTGAAGTAACATGTTCTTCTTGGACTTGCGAAGTGAAGTTACGAACTCATATTAATTTAAAAACACATTTATTTCTTCGAGACATCCCGTATTCTTGAACTTAGCCAATCCCTTCATCTTCTCCACGCTTCTTTTCCACCCCATATTTACCTTAGCTTCCTAATCATTCACAATTTCTGGAAACACGTTCAAACCTATGTGTCTTACATTCAGCATGAGGAGAGCCTTCACTATAATCGAAACCCTTAGTTTAGCTAAGATTTTCAAAAACGCAGGCAACTTCATGTAATACGTCGAGAAAGACCTCGTCCGTGATCTTTTTCAATGTCAATGTCTTGTTTTTGTGAAATGGTTGTTCTTCTTCAAATTATACATCTTTTAAAATAAGTTGCTCCTTTTGTTTTAATTTAACTGCGAAAACAGACAATTAAAGGCAGTGTTCACGATAGGAATCGTTTCTCTGTTTCTTTGCCTATCTTGAAGAGGGTCCCATGCTGATTCCAATGATGTTTTTGAAAGCGTATAAGACCTCCTAGGAACGGAGTTATGGTCCCTCAAAAATTGAGCTAGAGAAGCATGGTGGACGAGTTTTCCGAGGCTTGTAACTTCCGTCTTTTGCAGCCGATGTATGCGAGCTGACCTGAGTGAAGAGAGAAGTTGAGAATGAAGGGAAGAACGGCTCTATTGCTCGGAAATCATCGCTCACCTCACAACCTCGAGCATTCATTTTTTCAAGCCGGTGGGCGTGTAAAGTGCATCTAGATGTGAAGAGCTGACGGGTGTCCAACTTTAGGGCCGTAGGGGACCGCTCTGAGCTCATTTTTCGTAGTTTTTTCAAAGTTAGGGTTGCGCTATGCCCCGCAGCTGCCGATCTCCTCCAAAAAATCAGACATGGTTCTTATCGTGGACACTGCCTTTAACACTCCTGGGAGGAGGTCCGAGAAAATCGCCAAAAATTTGACCTATTAACGCTTCTGGGAGGGGGTCTGAGAAAATCGCCAAAAGTTTGCTTTTAGAGGGGGGGGGTCTGAGAAAATTTAGCCTTGTCCACACCTCGTGCCAAACCCTGCTCCCACTAATGTACTGTGCTTATCTGGGCCAAATTCCGGTCCGCAATTGCGTCTTGACACGCTTTGCGGCCGCACGCTCCCGAGTCAGAAGAGCTTCAGGCGCCGCAGCCGCCGATCTGCTGACTCTAGGTGGGTTTTGGAAACTGGAAACTTGGAAAAATTGGAGAAAATTGTATAAAAAAGCCACATCGAGTCGGCTTAGGCGCTGGAAACCAGACTGACTCGAGCGCGTGCGGCCGCAAAGCGTGTCGAGACGCGATTGCGGACCTGAATTTGGCCCAGATAAGCACATTACTGCTTACATTCTATGACATCCTGCACACTTTCTATGACGTCCTGCACACTCCCACTAATGTCCTGCACACTTTCTATGACGTCCTGCACACTCCCACTAATGTCCTTTACACTTTCTATGAGGTCCTGAACACTCCCACTAATGTCCTGCACACTTTCTATGACGTCCTGCACACTCCCACTGATGTCCTGCACACTTTCTATGACGCCCTGCACACTCCTATCATTGTCCCGTACAGTTTATACGGCATATAGTCCAGTCCTACTGGATCTCCGAACACTTTCTGCGGTGTGCTGCGCATTCCATCCAGGGTCTCGTACACGTTCTACTTTCCTTTCCTGCGCCCTTCTACTGGGTTCTCGCACACTTTCTGCGGCGTTTGCGCACTCCTGAGTCACACAGTGCGACGTCCCTAAAAGTACTTCCATGGTCCCGTCGTATTGATTGAAGCGTTACCCAGGCTCAGGGAAAGAACTATTCTGGGCGGAAGCCTAACAATAACCGTGGTTATTTTTATGAGTTCATTTTTACGATTGAGTAAACTTCGGATGGCTTATAATAACATGTTTACATATTTTTGTCTGTCTTGACCCTCAATTTTAAAGTTTCCCGAAAATTGAGCTGCCAACTTCAAAAATTGACTGGAGCTAGGGGCAATCATAACCAGCTTCCTGGCTAAAAATGAGCTTCCTAGCTCAACGATAAGTGTTCCAACAAGATCGCGTAGGCCAACTGAAAAAAGAAAAGGAGGAGAACACTTCATTCGACCAAAATCACGTGGTTTTGACAATTTTTCTGGAATCTCAGGTAACCATTCCGGACCATTTCGCGGTTGTACATATATTCAACTCTTTAAGCTCTAACCTATGCAGAAAAAAACGGTTTTTCTACGATTCTTCTGAACCTCGGTTCTAGAATCACGTCGTTGCGCGATAGCGATTCAACGCGAAATCTATGTGCGCTTCGCGCACACCCCAATTCACGTGGTTTATCGCGGATATGTGGAGGGAGGGTACGAAGACAGACGAACCAGGATCAGGGCGCACAAAGGTGGGGTACACCATGGGAATTTAATTTTGACACAAACTTTAGCAGCATCTGTCTGGAAATAAAACTTACCAATCGGTTGCAACAAGGACGCATCTGAAGAGAATCGGACAGGAACAAGTTGTATCGCATTCTGGAAAGCAAAATTTTCTAGACTACTCTGCTGAATGAAGCCTTCTTGTACAGTCAGTGCGATAAAGGTAAAAGCTGACCCTGCTGAATACATCGAGGGACACGAGTACAACCAACACAGTTGGGTGGTTCCACCATTACACACGTACGACCTTGGATGCAGAGGATGTTAGCGCAAGACAGTGGAGGAATGATGATAGCTAGAAAACGAAGTTTTACATCCCTAACAATCATCGACAGAACTTATGTAGCACGCCTCCGATTAAATTTCTATGAAGTCCTACCTATTCTGTTCATAATATTAATGCGATCGCATCTTACAAGCAAATGACCAGATCCGTTTGCCAGAACTGCCCATACATTCATGTTTTTCTGCTAGAATACCTTCAGTATAGTCGTGAGAACACCCTACTATTTGCCCGAGTAGTAGTGGGGAAAAAAGTTATAAGAAATTTCTTGAAATGAGGTCGGAACCAGGGATGTGCGGCAAACGATTTTGAGATTTCGGCAGACGGCAATCAGCGAAAATAATCCCAAAACCGGCCGGCAAACGGCAAAAAACCTCATCCCTTAGATGGCCCCAAAAGTGATTCACATGTGCCGCTCTACTTTTTTTTTCTTTTTTTTTCAATACTTATGTCAGCATTCTAATAATTCCAATTCAAGGGAAAAGTCTCAATTCAAGGCATCAAACGAACAAAAAAAGGCATCGCTGTGTCTCCGCGAGGAGGCCGCTTCGGCTCCCACAGGCACCGAAGCGGCACTATCGCGGATTCGCAGCGGCAATATCGTGGCGGCTCCGCGATTGGTGGCTGCGCTCTAACAAAAATAGGACCGAGCGCTAGTAACTCATATGAAATGAGTTATGATAAAACTTGGTGGGGCCCACGAACAAAAATACACACCTGCTACTCTTACGTCCTCTGTCCGAGAGGGTATCCCCGTTGTTGCGACAAAGGAGATATGGGATGTGCCTCAAACTTGAGTACCTAATTGAACTGTCGAAAACCTCGTTTTACCACACAAGACAGTGTATCCTAGTCGGCGCGGGTCCGCTGATGCATTCTCGCGGGGCCGGTGCTGTTCTAACACAGAACTGCCGCGGTACTGCCGCGGCAATGTCGCGGCGTTGTCGACCCTCAAGACGCTGCAGCAGAATCTTCACGGCACAGTAATCATCACGGAGCCGCTGTGGTGCTACCGTGGAGGTATCGCGGCGCAGTCGAGGGTCGAGGTACTTTTTTGGCACTGCCGCGGCAAACTTTATCAGAGTTCCTACTCACGTGAGTCGCACAAATGCTTCCTCCTTCTTTTATTCACAATATTTCCTGTCAAAACCCTGGAACAGAAACTAAAGCATTACTTTGGAACTTTGACTTTGACCACCACCAGCAGCGAGCGGCCGCTTTCTCATCGAAGCAGCCTCATGACATGTTATATTTCTCCAACGCCCATCGCTCCGCTGCTGGTGACAATCGAAAGTGAGAGCCCACTAGATCTGCTCCAGAGTTTGTGTGTGCGGAAAACTCGGAACCAGAATCCATCGTGAATTCTTCATTTACGCGCCCACACATTTTATCTAAATATTTATCAGGCCTTCCTTAACTGAGGAGGAGAGAGATCGGGCGCGTGCAGTAAGGTTGGCGCAGAACAACGTGTCAAATCTGAGTTTACCCGTTCAGCAATCTGGTAGCATCCCGCAGCAGTCGAGTAGTTGTATATCTGCTAATCTTGTTGTGAATTCTAATTTTGTCACTCCTAGGACAACTGTTCAGTTAAACCAGTAAATGATCGTTGGCGCCAGGGTAATCATCCAATATGTCTTTTGGCTAATGTTAGGTCGGTGGTTAAAAACAGCAGCGCGTTTTCTTATTTGCTCTCCAGAATCTCTTTACGTAATTCCTAGGTGTGAACGTTCTCGCAGGAGAGGTGGAGGTGTGGCTTTTATCATGAAAAGGTTCCTGTCCCCTTCTGCAATTTTCCAGGAGTCAGTTGTGGGCTCATATGAGGTTGTTTATGACGATTTACTGGCGGAAAATATAGCTCGCCTTATAGGAGTATATAGAGCACCATCTTCCACAATACTAATGACTGAACAGCTGAGTAGGGTTGTCAGTGATCTTATTTGTTGCGACCATCCGAATATAGTGGCTGGTGACTTCAACCGATTGGACTGCAACACCGTTTGCGTGCAACTCCGCGTCCTCACAATTATTCCTTGAGCTTTCTAGATCTCACTCTCTTGAGCAGTATGTCAAGTTACCCACGCTAGGTAGTAACACTTTGGATCTAATTTTCTCAGACGCTGGTGGTTTGGTCTCCAATAATAATGTGAGATCGCCGATTGGCACCAGTGATCACTCGTCGATTGTCTTTGATGTGCAGCTAGCTGCGAGGAAGACTGGAGTAGTTAAAAAGAGGGATTTTAAGATAGCTGGTTATGAGAGAATTCGTGCTTTCTTGCTGGACATAGACTGGTACGAGTCCTTCTCATTAGTTCAATCTGTTGATGATACGTATGAAATGTTTATGACAATTCTTCATGAGTCTATTAGCAGCTAACGTCGGCATGGATCGTGAAGAGACTTCGCGTTCACTGTTGAAGGTTGGCGCAAAGTCGGTGCCATATGCTATAGCATAGGTGCGCCGAGTTTGCGCTAACCTTCAACAGTGAACGCAAAGTCTCTTCCCGACCCACGCCGATGTTATGTATGTGCCCATTGTCACGGTTCCCACACAAAAAGGAAATCTACCACAGTACAAATCATACGGCTCGAAGAAGAAAGGTCGTGTGCATGGGAGAGGGCAAACGGGGGTGGAAACTTGCAGGACTGGGGAAAATTTCATAAAATTGACAGTGATTTTCAGAAAAAGCTCAGAAAATATAATAACTCTATAGAGAGGAAAGTTATTGATTCGAATGATAGGAATGCATTCTATAAATTGCTGAATTCTAGGTTGATTGAAAGACTCAAACTCATTACTTTAGAACGTGATGACGGAACCATAGCTGTTTCTGACTCAGATAAAGCTGAAATACTTGCTGATACTTTTGAAAAATCTTTTTCACCAGTCATAAACGGCTCGATGGACATTGATACGCGAGTTGTTTTCCCGGAAATGGGAGACTCGGTCTGGTTTTATGCAGATGTTATTTTCTCTCTACTTATGCGGTCGCCAGTGTCTCACTCTATCACTCCGGACGAAATACCTCTCCCTCTTATCAAGAAAGTGGCTGATATTATTGCTAACCCCTTGGAATATATTTTTAACTTGAGTTTCATGCGGGCTGGAATTCCTTCCAGGTAGAAAACGTCATTTGTCATCCCCATACCCAAGAAACCGCCATTTTCTCGCCCCGGCAACTACATGCCTATAAGCATTACTTCACTTTTTGCTAGAACCTTTGAAAAAAAATACTCAAGAAAGGACTAGTTGCTCATCTTGATGAGCATGCGATAATTACTCCGTTCCAACATGGTTTTCAAAAAGGTAGATCTACTACAACTGCAATGCTTCAAGCCGTTAATGACTGGACCGAATTTCTTGACGGTGGATCCTCAGTTCATGTGATATATCTCGACTTTTCCAAGGCAATCATGATAAACTACTCTACAAGCTGAAGTCTGCCGGTATTCACGCTCGCATCGTTCAATGGCTAAAAGAGTTTTTGTCATGCAGAACGTTTAGGGTGCGAATTAATGACGCTTACTCTGCGCCGAGAGTCGCAACAAGTGGTGTTCCACAAGGAGGCGTGTTTTCTCCCATTTTTTTCAACATTTTCACTTACGAGCTTCCGTCAATAATTGTTTCCGCTGGTGTTCAATGCTCCGCGTTTGCCGATGACTTCAAAATTTACCACCCAATAACTAGCGTTGAGGATTGCGCTCCCCTACAGGGGCCTGATGCATCAAAGCACACGGCGGGGCAAGGACAGGGGCAGGGTCTGGCTACCCCAGCGAAGGTGCCCCGAGAGTCTGTGCCCTACCCCGTATGCACATGCGCTTGATGGCGTCGGGGCAGCTAACCCCAGCGGATTGCACGCAATGACGTACGGTGCGCACCATTTTACGGCTGAAACCTGTGATCGATCAGCCGAAACAGCTGAGAATTTTTACCCCGTCTGCTCTGAGCCTTCTGCTTTTTACTTCCTTTTGTTTTTGGTGCGGTTGAACATCTTGGATTCACTTTTTTCATAATGTAGCATGCTAATAAAACATAAATATACGAACGAAATTTTTTTCGTTCGTTTTCGTTCGTTCGAAAATTCGTCGAATGAAAATTTTTCAATTTTCGTTCGTTCGACATTTTTTGGAAATTGTAGAACTATAATAAATATGTTTTAATTTCATTCACAGTTTTGAAATTTCATTTTATTTTCGAGTTCGCTCGTTATTTGGGCTTCACAGCGTATGCAAAACTGCAAATCCTGCGAACTTCGTGTGAGTATCAACTTTTGAAAAAATCATGTAATTTATTTAGAAAACCATGAGTGGTAGTCTGGCTCTAAATCCCATTTCGCCCACCGTTTTTCCTACTTCAAGGCAGGGTTCGCGATAAAAATGGTTGTTGTGCTATCCTTATGAGAAGGTAGATCTGGCCATCAAGAATGTGAAATGTGAAAATAAGAGAAAAAAGTTGTAGAAAACACGCTCAGGAACAAGTTATTGCTTGGTGTCCGCCCTTCCCCAATCATGTGAAAATTTCAGGCAAAAAATGTTTACGAGAAGCTAAATAAAATATTATGTCGAGGAAAGTGACAGCAAGTCTTAAAAATGTTGGTTACTACATCATCGTATCATATTTTTGCAACGTTTCATCACTCTTGCCCCAGCCGGGGCAGCCGCTGCCCCAGCTTCCGAGCTGGGGCAGGTGGGGGCACTGCCCTTGCCCTTGCCCCAGCGGCTTAGCATACTGATTTCGCTGCCCTGCGTGCCACGCGCCTGCCCAAACCCCAGATTCGCGTTGATGCATCCGGCCCCAGAAGGCAATCGATGTAGCCAATGAGTGGTCCGTGACATGGTCTCTTCCCCTTTCTGGTGAAAAAAACCTGTGTTGTGCATCTAGGTTCTCGTAATAATAGGTTTCCCTACCTCATCCAGCAGTCGCGCATCAAAGTGTTCGAGGAGCAAAAAGATCTCGGATTCCTAATCAACAGTGACCTCACTTTTGACAAACACTGTGATGAACTCGTAAGGCAACGCGGATGATGTACAAAATGTTCAGGGTGCTGACAACTAGAAACTCCACATTTGTGCTTCGGGCTTACAAAAATTATATACGACCAATTTTGGAATATATAGTATTTTGCCTTGTAAGGACAGTATACTCCAGTATACTGTCCTTACAAGGCAAAATCAATTAAGGTGCTTAATAAGGTTCAGAATAGTTTTACTCGCAAGCTTACGACAAGGGTTCTCGGATTTCTTTATGATATAATACCATCAGCTCCTGAGAAGAACGCTAACCTTTCCTTGGATACTCTTCGCTGTCGAAGGAGGAGGTTCGATCTTATACTTTTTCATAAAATCCTCACTGGTGCATGTTGTCCTCACCTTCGGCAATTCTGTACGTTGAGAACGTCTTTTTTTAGAGGAGGGGAAACAAAATGCATTCTATCTCGCGCCATGCACAATCGCAGATTTCACTATTTTACCCTGAGGGCGGGGCGAGATTACTTCGACTCATTCAAAAGATCTGTGCCGCCGAACGATATTGGAGCCTTCAAAAAATGGTTGGGTATTAATCTGGATCCATGAACAATATTGATGTTTTGTTTTATGTTGTTCACTGGTAACGTATGATTTGATTTCTTTCTCTTTTTTTGTCTTGAATTTATTACCAGACAAATTTGCTTGTGTAATAAATATAATAAAAAATATACACATGCACGCTTGCTTAAAAGAATTTATATAGTGGGATTGTGAACAGATTTTTATCCCTGAACTTCAAAAATGGCCAGGCGATGGAGCGGAAAACAGATAATCCAAAACCCCCAGATAAAGGTTGAGCGAACAACGAACAATCGGCTCACCCCTGGGGCTGAATGCATCATTGGACCGGGCTGGGGCAGGGGCAGGGCAGTCTGCGCCCTTGAAGAACTTTGTAAATCACTAAATCAATCGTGCCCCAGCTGCCCCAGCTCGGGGAATGGGGCAGTAAGCGCAGCGAAAAACACAGCTGGGGTATGATTGATTAGATGATCTACTGCCCTCACACTGCGATCTTCAATGATGCCGACCGCCCTGCCCCTACCCCAAGCCGGCGCGTTGATGCATCCGGCCCCTGGTGCCTACATGGCCGCGAGCACTTAGACGGCGTTTGCCTCCAAAATTTTGACGTTTTGCCGGAAAAATAACAAAAATTTTGGCAAACGACAAACGGCGAACGGCGATTTCCGCACATCCCTGGCGAGAAATTAGCGAGTGCCATATCATCTATCATTTCAAAAACACCACCAAGCCGGATCAGCCGAATGGTTCAAGGCGACGACCTACCATCTCACGAGGCTCACGGGCTCGATCCCCTCTGCTGGTGAAATTTTTGCAACAAGGTTCTCCGAGTTCAACAACTGTACGCGACATTTTGACTATAGTTTATCGACACCAGCCCTCATAGGGAAGAAGAACAAGCATACAGAAATCAGAACACGGAAACGAATTTTCTAATAGAAAATCATCCCGTATGAGTGGCTGTGGCTTGAGTCGTGTGGGCCAACTTACTACGAAACGCGTTTTATTCTGTGGCGTCTTGAACCTCTTGCTTTGTGTCTTATGTGATTACACCTATTTTTCCATGATTGTCGATTTCATGGCAGAGTACGTCGATGACCATCCCGGTCAACTCGACAGCCCGATCGCAACGCTTTTCTTCGTTGGAATCGGCAAGTGCAAGGAAGTTGAATGTTGCAATTACGTTAGTTTTATGTTTCGCTGCTTTTGTAATAGGAAATTCTGTTCCGCCCACTTCCTCAAAAATTGCCGTTGGTGTTAATTTTTCTTGCCGTGTACTCCATTTGAAGTGATTGCTGGCTTACCATCACCATCAGAAGAATCGTCAATAAACTTCTTTATGAATACCCCACTGCGTCTCAAAAAACCTGGCAATTTTTTTGCACCAAAGGGGATTGTACAGTTTACCGCAATGTTAAAAGGACATGGTGCGGTTGCGGTCACACACTAAAACTACGGTGGGTAACCTGGCTCTTTGCCAGATTTCATTATCGATCGTCAGCACAGTTGATTTTCTGGGTGAGTTATGGCTTTTCTTTTACTCTTCTAGTTTGTTTCGGCATTATTTTGTTTCTGACTGTTTAAGTATTGTGAATAGGGGCTATTCTCAGTGCGTGAGGGAAATTAGCCGTTTGTTCGTGCTTCGGAGTGTCTTTTTTTCGAATTTCTGTTTTGAAATCGAAAAAACGTCAAATTCCGCTCGGATACTAAGAAAAGCCCCTTTTCGTACTTTTGTAAGAGTCAGAAACAAGAGTAATGCAGAAGCAAACAAGAAAAAAATTGTAACTCACTCAGGAAATCAGCTGTGCTGTCGATCAATAATGAAATCTGTCTAAGAGTCAGGTTTTCCACCGTAGTTTTAGTGTGTGGCCGCAACCGCGCCATTTCCTTTTAACATTGCGGTAAACTGTACCACATGATTCTCTGGATGGAAGTCTATGAGCTATGGTAGTTAAAGGCAGTGGTCGCGATCAAATATGTTTGTCGTCTTTTTCCCTCTAAACCCTTTTCTGGGTCTCGAGTAGTAGGATCTATAAGGAAAAATCGCGAAAAAACCGCTGTTTTGGGCCAAATTTAAAGCCTGAACTTTCTTGTCTTTTGATGGTGGACGAGCCCACTCAACATCATCGGCACCGATGACCTCTTATATCAAGAACATCAGCTGCCTTGAAAATGAATTTCAATCAATGAACCTTCGGATTTATGTACACATCTAATCAAAAACATTGACTGAAGTGCTTTCTTTCATTGCTCAACTGTTTTTATTAGGTAAATTAGCATTTATTTCTTCCTCTGAATGTTGATGATTTTTGACTGCTCGGCATGAGACGGCGATCTTTTTCGTCATCGCTGTGCACGTGTGCACGAACTGGCATTTTTGGGCCTTAGAATCTCTATTTCTAGCTCTTTTTCAACCTCGCTACCTTCATAGTTTTTCAGCTGTGTTTGATCTAAGCTGATTTTTGTAATTTTTTCGATAACGTTTTTCATCGTGACCACTGCCTTTAAGTTATATTAACCTACCGTAATCACCTAAAAATCGCTAAACGGATCTCATATTCGTCTTCAGTACATCAGGACATCAGAAAACCCATCAGGCGGAGCTTGGGGAAATTTTTTTCTGACCTCTGGAGCACCATGGGGGGTAACCCGATCCTATTTTTGGGGGGTGCAGAGGTCAAGGCAAAAATTTCGGCCCAAACTTCGCCCAGGGGTAATTTGGGGCGTACAACACAAATCTGAGTTCGGTTTGTTGTTTTTCTCAAAATTGTGACAGGTTACGGTAACTCGATGGTAATAATGAGGTGGGTGGTGATGCTATGTGGCCAGATGAGTCCAAGTTCTCTATTCTCAGGTTTTTTTGTGGCACGTCAACACTGACGCATAAATAAACGATAAAAAATAATTCTAAGGGCTCTTCACCTTTTGGTTCATAACTTTTTTCTTCACTACTGCATAGGGGTTTTTGTAGATAGGGATTTTTGAGATTACTCGGGATTTAGTCTATCAGAAAAACAAGGCTTTATGGGTAGTTCTGGCGACCAGGTCTGGTCATTCCCTTGTTAGCTCAATCTCTCTGGCTGCGATTGTTCAGGGATATGGATGGCTCCAAAGAAATCGGTTCTGCCGGCCGTTATGATTTTCTTTTCATGGATTGAAAACTATTCCGAACGAACTCACGTAAAGAATTATTACCACTTTCTGAAACGACGACGCTGAAGACGGCACAAGCAAGAAGGAACTGAAACAGAATCATAGTGTGTTCACGACTTCCTCATTGAATTGTTCGGAAGAGTTGCACTACAAATGCAATACTGTCCACCCCCACAGGAGTTGGAATTGTATTTTGCTTTTCTCTTCTTTTTTTCTTTTAACTTTTTTATACGAAACTTCCATGACTCACGTTGCCACCTCTGCTTTGTCACCGTCGCTTATCATCGCTCCTCCCACGCATGCTCAGAAATCATGTGAATTTCATTTTCACACAGAATGTATACCCCTTGTCACCCCATCTGCGTCACCACCAGTGTGACCTTACATATAAATTGTCTATTCACGAAGCACATCAATTATCGGATGTGTCGGAGACATCAGCATCGAATCCACCGTGATGGAAAACACGCAAAACTTCAAAAACCTGCAGTTTGGCAACGTATGTGTTCGATGCCTAGAGTAGAGACCAAAGAAGCCACCAGGTGAAAAAGCTTGATAAAGCCTCTGCTTAAAGGCAGTGTTGGCAATGAAAAACCCTTTTTCCGCAGATACATGACCTTCAACTTTCTCGAGAAGTTCGTAAAAAAACACGGAAAACCGAAAGGGAGTTGGTGGTAATCACGCCATGCAGTCGGCCCAGAAAGGCAATCTTTAGTTTTGAATCATGTGTGTGGTGCGCCGCATTATGTATTCCTCTTCCTTGAAGGCATCGTTCGCGCCGAAAACCAATTTCTATTTGCAGGCTCAATTCCTTGAATGAGCTCCGTACATCACACCGGTGAGCTTCAGCGCGTCAAAAAGTAGGGTAATGAGGTTGGGAGGCGTTCTAGATGAGGATTCGCCACCAGTTCTCACCAGCCATCCAGCACTTTTTCATAGAATGTTCATGCGATCGTCAAACAACATAAAAAGCAGTTACAGCACAAGCTCCAAATGCAGAAAAACTTTGAAAATGACAGTCAGGAGGCCTCCAAACGCAGCAAAACTTCAATAATGATTTTGGCGTGAAACTCAAATTCATATTTACAATGTGTTCCGATCGACTTTTCTTTATGAATGAAGGTTTTTCATGGGCACCTTTGGCATTTTCGTTCACTCGAGAGGTCAAGCTACACAAAAACATGAAAAAATAATATATGGTTCTCTGCGCGTACGATGCCTTTAAGAATCTTGCCTTCGAGCTCTCCGATGATCAAAAAGATCGTTCTTCTGGTGTTTCTGTGGTGTTTCTTGGTGTCATGATATAAAAAGGTTTGACAAGTCGCTAAATTTAGGATGGAAGAGAAATGATGTTGAGTACCCAGAGTTGATCACTCATGTATGATCTCCACACGCACGCGAAGGAACAACTCGACCAACGCGTAGCTAGATGCCTCACACGGAAACCGGAGATGCCCAGGGTTTCGGAGGCATCTAGTCTGATTTTGACACGAGAATTTTGACACGAGAAAGTTACGGAAAGTTTAGCCTCAGTTGGTGAAATTTTAGCTACGGCGCCCGCATATTCTACGCAATTTCTCGCTACAGTACCTGCATATTCTACGTAAATTCCCGCTACAGCACCCGCATATTTCACGCTTAATCTCGCTGCAGCACTCGGTCGATCGACCCACCCAGTCTTGATCCGTACTAGAAAGGCAATCCCCGCTGCGATCGAGCGCATCGCCGTTTCTTCCCCACGGCCTGCAGCATCCCAGCGGCCAAAATTATCCCTAGAAAGGCCTTCCAGAGAGCGACACGGGGTCACCCTCCACGACCGCTCACAGAGTGTCAAGTTTTCCGTGGGTTGACTGGGCCAACACTGTTCGAACGGCATCCCTGCGTTCCGCGTAGCCAGCGCAGGTTTGAGATTTTTATTTATTTATTTATTTATTTATTTAGGTACGCTGTAGAAGACACACGCTTAAAAAGAAAAAAAAACTCGAATCAATAAACATGAGCTCAGATACGCAAAAAAAACGCCTATGATTTCAGCAAGAGTTTGGCTATTCCCCGCTTCAATGTTATCATTGAACTGGAAGTGAGTGTGGTTTTACTGACACGAAGATACGCTGAACCCGCCCTTACTGTAAAGAATTTGCATCTAAGTGTGGTTTTCGACCTCGCAAATGATATTTTCCTCTCCCCACCTCGTGTTTTTGAGAGGACTATACTGAAGAAGTGTGAAAATTTAGCACCAGACATCCCGTTCAAAAGCTTGTGCACCATACAAATGTCAAACAATTCACGCCGTGACTCGAGGTTCGCTATGTTGAAATATTGGTTCCGAATCCTAGCATTTGGAATTTTAGAGTACAGAAACCCTCCACGCCGTATTAATATCTTTCTGGTAAAGTTGTTCTGCACCTTCTCTAGAAGAGTGATGTCTTTCTTCTTGTACGGAGAGAAGACAACCGTACCATTTTCAACAAGCGGGCGAACGTAAACCTTGTACTCTCTCAAAAGTACGCTACTGTCTTTTGTAGTGAGAGCCTTAAAAATTTGATAGGTACGGTTGTGAGCCCTTTTGTACAACTCTTTGTAATGAGAATTGAAATCAAGTTTCTCATCATACAAGAAACCGAGATCCTTGATTTGGCTGACTCTCTCAATACCCTGGGCATCTATATTATACGAAGTGGGCAGCATGGAAGAACCAATACGCATCCAGAAAGACCTCCCGGGAGAAATCGGAATCTGCCATGTCGTTGACCATGCTTGTAAACGATCGGTAGCTGTTTGCAAGCGCTCTGTATCAAGAAGGGTAGAGACCAGGGATGTGCGGCAATTGCCGTTTGCCGTTTGCCGAAATTTTTGTTATTTTTCCGGCAAAACTCGGCAAAGCATTGAGAGGAAACGTCGCCTATGCTCGCGGCCATGTAGGCACCAGGGGTAATCCGATTATCCGTTGTTCGCTTAACCGTTATCCGGGGTTTTGACTTACCTGGGGTGGTAGCAAATGGGTTTGAAAACGCGAGTTACTCTGAGAGAATCATTCGCGCTAGTACCGTGTTGCTCCCGCGATCCGCGATGGTACCGTGTTTGTTTCCCCCTAGTCCGCGATCCGCGTCCGTTCCGCGATAGTTACCTAATCGACCTATACGTTGCCTTTCTCGTGCTCGTACCATGATGGTTCCGCGATCTTTACCAAGTTTAGCGCGCTAGTACCGTGGTGAACTCGCGATCCGCGATGGTACCGTGATCGTTTCCCCCCGGTTCCGCGCTCTCATGCTGTAAATATTTGTAAAGCAGCGCGAAATACCGCACGAACAATACCTTATAGCTTCATGTTGATCTGACAGGCGACACCCGTTCGGCTGAAACACCGAGAGGGCATGAATGCGGTACGATCAGTGGTGGAGGCTGGCCAAATCTCGCGATCGTCCCGCGATAGTTCCGGGCTCAGTTCATCGCTGTTGTTCGATTTAACACCCGAAATACATATATGTATAGACGCTATTCGCCCTCAATGTTGGAACTGGTAGAATCTCGCAATCGTTCCGCGACAGCCCCGGGCTCGATTCCTCGCGTTTCCGCGGAGGAGCACGGCGGGAGCATCGATGAACGAACGCGGTACGCTCTCGGTTTGAGACTGACAGAATCTCGCGATTGTTCCGCGATAGCCCCATGCTAGTATCCTCTCGACTCCTGCCAGAAACCGGGTGGATTCTATCCGTGAACGATCGCGGGGAATTTTCTCAGAGTAACTCGAGGTAAGTTCTCGGTAAACTGCCGCAAAACACAAGTTTTTTATTTGACGCATGCCACGTTGTGAGCCACTAGATACTCACAGTATAAAAAAATTCCCCAAAAAAAGGTTCATTCTGTCTTTTTTGGAAAAAATATTGGTTCAGAAGAAGGATCTTAAGATTTTTGAAGTCTTCTCAGATCGCGGTAAGTTCGCGCAAAACTGCAACTTAAGGCGAGCCGACAGAGAAATCGGAAATAGTGTGTGAATGAGGAAAAAGATGGATAGCTTTCAAAAAAGTCCTCCGCAGGACGTTTTAGAAAGCTATCCATCTTTTTCTTTATTCATATACTAATACACCTCCTTGTGGGACTCCACTTTTGACCTCAAAAACATTCGACAAAGTCGAATTTATGCGAACTTGGAACGTTCTTCCAGTCAAAAACTCTTTGATCCATTTCCATACATTTTCATGGAAACCGAGCTTTTCCAGTACGTGAATGAGCTTTTTGTGGCTAACTTTATCGAATGCTTTGGTAAAATCTACATAGATCACGTCAACACTTTTTCTGGCATCTAAAGCTAATGTCCAATCTTCAAGAGTCTCCAGCATATTTGTCGTAACTGATTTCCCACCAACAAACCCATGTTGACATGGAGGAATGAGATCATTTAGCCCTATATGTTTGAGGATGTGAGACTTCAAAATTTTCTCAAAAAGCCTGCAGAACAGAGAAGTTATGCTGATTGGCCTGTAGCTTCCGGGAGCATGGGACGGTTGCTTTTTCAGAAGAGGAGTGATGTAGGAGTGTTTCTAAAGTCGAGGGACCTCGGAAAGGCTCATCGACTGATTGAATATGTACGATAATGGATAGGCAATTACATGCGCAACGTTCTTAACAAATATGAAAGGGATTTTATCAGGAGTGAATGAATAAGAATTAGGTAATTTCATCAAGTGTTCATAAATCGTGATTTCATCAAAATAAGAAAAATCGTGTATTGGAATTTGGTGAGGGACGCTAGAAATCATCCAAACTCATAGTGGAATCTCCGTCATCATATTCAGCCTCTTCGGCTAGACTTCAGCCGTTTTCTTCGTCTTTTTAGCCTTCATGGCTCTTTCGTCTTCGTGCCCGATTTCTTCGACGGAGAGTGCAGCTCCTCTTCCGTATCAGCGAAGCTGTGCTTCTGTTGCCACTAAAGAAGCTGCTAGTTTTCTGGGTCTCCCACCTTTTTTCTAAGAGAAAGGATGATAAAGCCAAGCATCAAAAACAAAGAAAATCAAAAGTTTTGGTTGCGCGGCGACGTTGCGCTGGTCCCAACGCATTCAACCCTCATGCGTGCCTCTTTTCTCGAGCAAGGTGAAATAATTGAGAGTCATGTATCAATTTCCAGGCTATCGCGACCGTCATGTTATCTCTGATTAGTTTATCGGTATGCTCACACCTGAGGGTTGAGGAATTTTAGCGTAAATGAATGCCGGCAATAAGTGAAAAAGATGGTCGTGAGCCGTACGAGAACATTCGAGAAGTACGAATAACAACTGGCGGCGAATGAGGTGCATGGTCTGTAACTGTATTTGGAAACAGTTTAACTGACGAAGAATTTCTTTGACTCGAAACAGCCGACTATCGAATTTATTCGACTGTTCGGGTCTATCGAATAACTGAGTCTTTGACTAAGTCGATTTTTGAAAATTTCGAATAATCGAGTTTTCGACTAAGTCGATTTTTCAAAATTTCGAGTAATCGAGTTTTCAACTAATTCGGTTTTTCAAAATTTCGAATAATCGAGTAGTCGAATGACTCGATGTCGACTGTTTCAGTCGATACCAAGACTCGATGACTCGACTCGACATAAGTATACTAGCTACGCGTTGGCGGAGAAAGTAAATTTGCCTCCGGACAAGAGGATCCTTTCTTTCTTGAACCACTCGACAAATCTGCTTTTACTAGCCTTCGCGTTTTGTGTTTTGCCCACTGAGGAAATTGCTGTTGAATGTATTTAACAGCAAACACACTCACAATTTGTCGTAACCCAAGCCGTACATTACTATTAAGACACCTGAATGGAAGTACTTTCTGCTTAAAGGCAGTGTTCACGATAGTCTTCGATTTTGAGATCATTAGCTTAATCGATTGTTTGGCCCCCGGGTAGAACATAAATGAAGAACGAATCGAGAAAAACGCACCAGAAGGTCACGAAATCCTTTACTCTCACCCAATCTCTTCGCTCTCACAAGAACTGTTCGTTGTGACAATGAGATCATTTGTGGGCCCGTCCTTTACAATTATTTGCTTTCTGCTGCTCCGTTCTTTTCTTGGAACTAGTACTATTTTGCCTAGAATATTCTTACACTTTCGACTGATCCCATTTTTCACCGGTGACAACCACCGTGAACATGTTCATACAACTGGACAACTAGTTCAGGCCAGGGATTAATGTCACTGAAATATGACATTTAAGTGCGTTTTTCGCCGTTTCTTCGTAATTTCTGTAACACTCGGTGGCCAACGCTTTGTTTTGAGTGGAAAACTCGGGAACGAAAAACATCGTGGACACTGCATTTAACTAACTCAGACACTCGTGGCGTCCAACGGGTGGTTGACACGTCACCCTTGTGGCTTACCGGTCGCTGGGTGGTTTGACTGCAAGGGGCGGATCGACTGTCTGTCGACCGTGATGTGTCCGATCGACTGTCTGTCGACCGAGGTCTACAGACAGTCGACCACCCATCGGCCGGTAGCATGGGACGACGTCACTTCGTCGTTTTCTCACCTTTGTGCGCGTATTGACGTGCAAAACTTCTGACCCCCGGACCCGCTGCACCGCCAACTGTTTGGCGCCGAATTTTTCGTTTCTGTTGTCCTCCTGATTCTGAGGGATTAATTTCCCATTTCTTCCACGTCCGTTTTGAAATTTTTAAGTTTTCAATTCCTTTCTATATCCTGACTCGTTAATAAAACATGAAGCTTTTCTTTCATTTATTAATTCGGTGAAGAATTTCTCATTTTCGTTGATTTGTTGTTTGGAAGAAATTTCCGATTCTTTCCATGACCTTTTTGAATTTTCGGAGTTTCCGAATCATGCCTTATACTAACTCGATCTCGAAACGGAAAGTTTTTTTTTTTATTTCTTGATTCGGAGTCTGAAATTTAATTTTGGTTTTTGATTGAAAATTTCCGATTTCCGATTTTTTGCACGTCCTCTTTGAATTTTGGAGTTTCCGATTCTTTCCATATCCCGACTCGATATCGGAACGGCAATTTTTTTTTTCATTTCTTGATTCGTCTTTCCAATCTTCACATTTTGGTTGATTTCTTGAGAGTAAAGGAAAATTTGCGATTCCTTCTGCGTCCTTTTTGAAATTTTCAAGTTTTCGATTGCTTTCTATATCCTGACTCGCTATTAAAACATGACGTTTTTTCATTCCTTGATTCAGCGGTGAATTTCTCATTTTGTTGATTTGTTGTTTTTGGAAAAATTTTCAAATGTCCTATTCTTTTTTATGATCATTTAAAGTTCGGAGTTTCCCATTCTTTCCTTATACTGACTCCAAATCGCAACGGAAAGTTCTTTCATTTCTTGATTCGTCTTCCCAATCATAACAGTTTGGTTGATTTCTTGCTCATGAAGAAGAATTTCCAGTACCTTCCATATCCTTTTTGAATTTCTGAGTTTCAGATTCTTTCCATATCCCGACTCGATATCGAAACAAGAACTTTTTTCGTTTCTCGATTTGGCGTCGAAATTCTAATTTTGGCTGATTTCTGGATCTTGAAATAAACTTTCCGATTTCTTCCATGTCCTCTCTGATTGCTGGGATTTTCTATTTCTTTACCACATCCTGACTCGATACGAAAGCAGAAAATTTTTCCTTTTTTTATTCGGCGTCCTATCTAAACATCTAAAGCGCACCTTGTAGTAGTAAGTGAATGAAGTGTATGTGAATAAAGGGGTGTAATTGCTTCTCCCTTTCTTTGTTTGATTGTTTTTCATTCATGCTTTTCTCGTTAGTGGTCACAGTATATGACAGTCAACTCGTAGCATCAAATAATCAGAAGAAATTTTCAAAAATTTGAAAAATCATTTTGAAAATTTGAAAATTTTGCTCTTTGAGTATATTCGAAAAAGCGAAGTTCGAGAATTTAGGCGGTTTTGATGAAATACACTTGATCTGCCACAAGTTTCCGGGATATTTAGATGATCAACGAATTCATGAGTCTCCGGCCATTTTTTCACATTTGGCGATTGTGTATTCTCCGCTTGTCCCAGTCTTTCATATCATTACCATGGAAGTGGTGCGCTTATTGAAGCTAAATCATGAATTTCAAGAGTGGTATGTACTTTACAGAAAACAGTCACTACGCGTCTATGATTGGTTTCTATGGTATGTACAAAAATCAGGCACTGGGCGATCAACAGAACAAGCTAGTCTACTAGACATCGCTGCTGAAAAGAGCAATCGGGTGAGCCTTGTAAGCCAAATGCATTTCATTCAGTCTAGACTGACATTGCGATAATTTCTGAGTTTTGCAGGAAAGACGTTTCCGGATACAGTTTCGAAGGCGACTACGCTTCTCTGATGGCTTTATACGAACGCTCTTCTAAGATCTCGTCTTCCTTGAGGCTTGTATATTTTCACTCACGAAATATACTCGAAAGCGGCGGTTTTCCCTCGAAATTTCTCCCGGTTGGGAAGCTTCGAACGAAACTAGCCGAAAATTTTGGAAAATCGACTAATAAACCACAGACTCGTGATCAACGCCCCAAAAAAACCCCTTGGGAGAATTTTAAGTCAAATCTGGAACATTTTCTAAAACGCTTCCAGAGCCCTCTAATCGGTATAAATATTCGCCCAACCGAAAGTCCTAAACGCTGTAAGCCTGAACAAAGTATGGAAAATGCGCCTTCACCTAAAATTTGCTCAGGGGGGTAGCTTTGGACGCTGAACACATTTATGAGGCCCGTTTCCAGATTTTCCTGAAAGAATAATTCCCTTTTTGGAGGGTACAAAAAGCACAAAAAACGACCTTTTAGGCTTATAACTTCTTGGAACCGGTAGCTCAAGTGAATACTGCGCAGTTTTACTATTGATCCACTAGAGATACTAACGATACTAGTCGTTTTGGCAGATGTGTTTACCACTATAAACACTTCCCTTGTTAGCAATTTTAAAATGTGTGCTGCGTGTGTGGTGTGGGTGTGGGTGGTGTGGGTGTGGGTGGTGTGGGTGTGGGTGGTGTGGGTGTGGGTGGTGTGGGTGTGGGTGGTGTGGGTGTGGGTGGTGTGGGTGTGGGTGGTGTGGGTGTGGGTGGTGTGGGTGTGGGTGGTGTGGGTGTGTGTGGTGTGGGTGTGGGTGGTGTGGGTGTGGGTGGTGTGGGTGTGGGTGGTGTGGGTGTGGGTGGTGTGGGTGTGGGTGGTGTGGGTGTGGGTGGTGTGGGTGTGGGTGGTGTGGGTGTGGGTGGTGTGGGTGTGGGTGGTGTGGGTGTGGGTGGTGTGGGTGTGGGTGGTGTGGGTGTGGGTGGTGTGGGTGTGGGTGGTGTGGGTGTGGTGGGTGTGGAGTGTGGGTGGTGTGGGTGTGGGTGGTGTGGGTGTGGGTGGTGTGGGTGTGGGTGGTGTGGGTGTGGAGTGGTGTGGGTGTGGGTGGTGTGGGTGTGGGTGGGTGTGGAGTGTGGGTGGTGTGGGTGTGGGTGGAGTGTGGGTGTGGGTGGTGTGGGTGTGGGTGGTGTGGGTGTGGGTGGTGTGGGTGTGGGTGGTGTGGGTGTGGGTGGTGTGGGTGTGGGTGGTGTGGGTGTGGAGTGGTGTGGGTGTGGGTGGTGTGGGTGTGGAGGAGTGGTGTGGGTGTGGGTGGTGTGGGTGGTGTGGGTGTGGGTGGGTGTGGGTGTGTGGGTGGTGTGGGTGTGGGTGGTGTGGGTGTGGAGTGGTGTGGGTGTGGAGTGGTGTGGGTGTGGGTGGTGTGGGTGTGGGTGGTGTGGGTGTGGGTGGTGTGGGTGTGGGTGGTGTGGGTGTGGGTGGTGTGGGTGTGGGTGGTGTGGGTGTGGGTGGTGTGGGTGTGGGTGGTGTGGGTGTGGAGTGGTGTGGGTGTGGGTGGTGTGGGTGTGGGTGGGTGTGGGTGTGGGTGGTGTGGGTGTGGGTGGGTGTGGAGTGGGTGGTGTGGGTGTGGGTGGTGTGGGTGTGGGTGGTGTGGGTGTGGGTGGTGTGGGTGTGGAGTGGTGTGGGTGTGGGTGGTGTGGGTGTGGGTGGTGTGGGTGTGGGTGGTGTGGGTGTGGGTGCGATTGTAAAGACATCATTATGATCAGCGTGGAATTTTCCCCAAGATGAGCAGAAAAACGAAAATCGATGTCGGGGTTAGAGTGTGCCCTCAAGGTCACCACAAATGGACTGAACTAAGGCTTTCATAAAGCAGTAACATATTTTTGCCGGTACAATGTGCAGTTTAGGTCGTTATTTCGTTTTTTGGAAACTATTCGGTAATATCGTTCATCATCCGTCATAATGTTGTCTTGTTATCTCATATTTGGGTAATCACAGTCGTTATTTGAGATCAGGAGTTCTTATCCTACCCTCATTCTAAATTGTTAAAATGTTGATCAATGATTAGGATAAAATTTTGTTACTGTAAGTGTTTTACCAGCATTTGAAAGATTTTCGCCGCAACGCGGCGAATTTGAAGAGCCAGCGGCATTCATCTTCGAGGTCTACAGGTGTCCAACTGCCGGTCGACAGGTATCCATCTACCGGTGGACAAACATCTAAGAAACGGTTGATGGGTGTCCAATAAACGGTCGACAGGTATCCAACTACCGGTGAACAGGTATCCATCTACCGGCCGACAGGTATACCATAAACGGTCGACAGGTATCTAACTACCGATCGGCAGGTATCCAACTACCGGTCGACAGGTATCCAACTAACGGTCGACTAGTGTCCAACTACCGGTCGTCGGGTGGTCGACGGACAACTCAAGGGGAGCGACGGACAACTTGAGGGGGGTGACAGACAACTCTAGGGGAGCAGTCCCGCCTCTTTTCAGCGGTCGTGGGGAAGCACGCTGTGAGGTGATTGCTTGTCGACCACCCGTTGGACGCCACGCGTGTCTGAGAAGCTTTGCGTGTACTCTGAAGTTTAATATTTTAGTACATTGCATTTTTATCACAATATAACTTAAAAAATCAGACTATTTTCAAACACCATACCACTCTACTGTTCAGGAACATACTAATCGAAACACAGAGAAAAATCGTTTGAGCACCGTAATCCAATAAAGCCGTAAACTGAAAGTTTTGGGTGTGATTGCACCAAACTTCGTATTACACGCATGATACGCCGGTTTTTCTTCGGCGTCATAGACATTTCGCTCTTCAGATGACACCAGGATTGTGTCTGCGGATGTGGAGACTGAAAGTATGTTTCGGAGCAGGTACTATCTTAGCGCGGGGGGCTACTAAGGCGCGACGCACTTGGCCACGCCCATTTGACCGTGCCTCCCCGAATCCGAGCACCTACCCGGGGTTTCCCTCCCCTGCCAGAATCAGGAGAGTCGTTGCGGCACGGAAAGATGGGCGTGGTCAGTGCCAGTGCCCCCCCCCTTCCGCTGCGATAGCACCTTGGCACATCAGTGGAGAAATTGTTCGCACCCAATTTCTAACCCACCAAGACCTTCGCACCAACCGAGGTTCTCCTTCCCTTCCAAAATCAGGAGAGCCAGGAGGCCTAAAAAAGTAAAGTATTTACGCAAAGTTAGCTTCTTCATTTTGAGCGTTTTCTTAGGAGTACGTGCTTGGAAGAACGCAGATCTCACGCAGTTATTGAGCACTTAGTTAGCCATTACTCGTGTTTTTTAAAGGTTAAGAGTTGTGATTCTACTGTGCTTATCTGGGCCAAATTCGCAATTGCGTCTCGACACGCTTTGCGGCCGCACGCGCCCAAGTCAGAAGAGCTTGCAGCGCCGCAGCGGCCAATCTGCTGACTCTAGGTGGCTTTTGGAAACTGTAAACTAAGGAAAATTGGAGAAAACTGTACAAAAAAGCCACATCGAGTCTGCTTCGGCGCTGGAAACCCGACTGACTCGAGCGCGTGCTGATGCAAAGCGTGTTGAGACGCAATTGCGGATCGGAATTTGGCTCAGATAAGCACAGTACGTATTTACGTGTAGTTCTACTTGTGAAGCGTGAAGGATTCTATTCTGTTGAGCAAGAATAAAAGGTAATTTTGCAGCGTGTCTTCAATTTCGAACACACCTCACAACTTTTGAGGGCGTCAGTCCAAGCACATGCATCAAATCTTTAGTACTCCATTGAGTTTGCGGTGAACATTAGCCTAGAGGAGCGCGTTAGGATTTGTGAAGGAGCGTTCCTTCAATGAGTCACACAAACAGATTACGAAGTTGTGTTAAACTGGAGTCAAAACCATGTGTATCCTCATCACACACCGTGTTTTCCTCTTACCAAACGTATTTTCGGTCAATTTCAGAAAATCTGCTCCTGTCGTACACGCTACAGTTAGTTTGGCGTAAACGGGACGATACAGACCTGAAATGCACTCTTTAGTGCATTTACACAAACGCGTTTTATTTTACGGCCGAATTGGAGTCAAACGATTTTTCTCTGTGTCTCGATCACTGTTTCAGGAACGGCATATGACCGCTTGTCCTTTTCAGCCGCTCGGCCCCCTCACCGTCTCTACCACCAAAGCTCAGACCCCTCTCTTCGGGGACCCTAACCTCACGCCACGCCCCGATCCTATACTCCTTAGCAATATTTACGAAACTGAGACTTCTAAGAGGCCCACCTGGAACCAAACCATATCCGATTGAGCTGAAATTGTACTATATAGCTGGTGATGAAAATAGCGAATATAAATGTATAATCAGTCAAAGATGGGATAAGAGTTAAGGCTCATTCATAGCAGGTCGCTTCGACTAGTCGCGGCATTGCCAACAGTTACAAAACCCATCGCGCCAACAGATCTTGGACTGAATCGCGACGGTTTGGAACAGTTTTCAGTTTCAGTCGCGATCGCCGAGCGACTGGGGTATTTCATAGCTGGTCGGAGCGACCTGCTTGATTTTGTTAGGTCGCTTCGACTAATCGCATCGCTTCCATGATGGAAGCGATTCATCTAGTCGAAACGACTAGTCCGCAATCTTTCGTCACAACCTTGCGTATGTGCCGCGAAATTGCAGACGTCACAGTCCACTCGCATAGAATACGGCATGTGAAAGAGAAAAACGTGTATTTATGACAAATTTAAGATGAGAGAGATGAGAAAATTTGATAAGGATACCGAGAAATCACATTTCACGCAGAGCTTCTAGCAATTAGTAACTTTAGTCGTAGTTTTACGTTTTGCTCAAGCAAATTCCACCCCCATCGTTTTTTGAACCATTTCTGATTAGAAAACTATTCGAAACTCTTTTATTTAAAAGGTAAGGGCAACAATGTCACAAGAAATAAGTAGGAATGCCGAGAAAAAAGCTTTATTGATTCCTGCGGCGTGGTCCGCAATTGTCCGTCTATTTCACGCGAAACTACGGTCGGCCGAGCGATTTGAAATCGCTGGATGGAGCTATTTCAAATTGCTTCGTCCAGCGATTTCAGATTGCGGCAGTATTGTCGGTCGCTTAGACTTGAAGTCGAAGCGACCGACAATACTGCCGCGACTTGAAGTTCGACCAGGTATGAATGGGGCTTTAGGCGTTATGAGCACGTGTATCTCGTCAATGTCACAACAAACAGCATCAAGGTATGGAGATTCTTATACACTATCAGAGCGTTGCCTGCCAGAGTTTAGCTTAATTCCAACAGACCGACCGGAACGGAAGAGACAACGTGTCTCACCTTGAAGTGTTACACGCTATCGTTGATATTGTAAGTAAATCGAGCATAAATATATGTTCTCCTCTTCACTTACATATGGATGAGGAACGAAAAAACATGTTGTCGTTTGGAAAATGTGACAGATGTTTTAGACTCACAGATCACAATAATTCCCGATTTTCGATTCAAATCTCGTCCATACCCACGAGGTAATCCGTTTTGTCTGGGAACAAGGAACAACGCAAGCCATCCTCGCTTATTCCAAATCTCACCCTTCCCGGTGACGAGCACAAATATCGGTACTGGTTCCACTTCCTGACATCTGGGTAAAGAGAAGCCTTTCAAATCGCGCTGTCAAATCGCTTTGCAGTGCTGGAAGATGCATCGACCGTAGATGAGCATGAGAAGCAAAGAGTTGATGTCGTTGTGAAATGTGCAGAGCCTTTCTGCCCCGTAATTCGCCGGGGAACACAGCAATGGATATCGGACGAGTCTACCCGTCTCGTGGATGGGCAGAAGCGAGTAAAGCTAACCGACTTCGGACGCTATCCGCAACTTTGTCAAGTGACCCGTGGAAAGCTGAAAAGTCAGCGGGAGTCGTATTGGAATAAGGTAGCTGACGAACAAGAGGAGGCGGCTGGAAGAAATAACTATCGCACATTGTGCGGTACACTAAACCGTCTCAGCAGGAAGACCGATCCCGCTAGCCATTGAATCACGAATACGGACGGGCCCTTTGTGCGTACTTTGGATGAACGCCTGAAACGACGGAAGCAGTTCTCAAGCAATTTTTACAGTCGCGATGTACCACAAGGCCTTCTTCACGAACCGCTACCAGTTGAAGTGCCACAGAGGCAACGCTTGACTTTGAACAAACTGCGGACGAAGTGAGGGCAGCATTCAAATGTCTTAAAACCCTAAAAGTGCCTGGCGTAGACAACATTACTGCTGAGGCGATCAAGGCAGGAGGTGGTGTTGCAACGATGGTTGCGTCAACTGATCACTCTCGTATGGCAGTCAGAAGACGTCCCGTCTACAATTAAAAAGAATATCGTAGTGTTTCTATTTTTTTGTTTTTATTCACAAAAAAGGTGATGTCAGGGACTGTAAAAACTATCTCGGAATCAGTCTGCTGTCAATCGTTGCTAAAGCCTTCGCGAGGATAATTCAGTCCAGACTTCAACGAAATCGGTAGCATACCATTCGCGAGGAGCAGGCAGGATTTCGTTCTGGTCGAGGCTGCATGGCGGCTGAAATATTCGCACTTCGTCAACTTATGGAGGAAAGGATCCGCTGTGGAAAGCGGGTTGTTGTTACCTTCATCAACTTCAAGACGATCTTTGACTGCGTACACTGGCCTGCCTTATGGAGAAACTGGAGTGCGAACACGTGCCTGAAAAAGAAATGTGAAGCTTCTGCAGGGAACATACAGGGATTCAACTAGCTGCGTCAGCGTCAGGGACAAGCTATTCGAAGAGTTTGCGGTCAATGCAGCAGTCCAGGAAGGAGATGTGAATTCGCCACTGGCTTTCAACAGTGTGGTTGACGCCATTATTAGAAAGGCTTCCAAAGTTAGGTGAGGGGCCCAATATGACGATAACGAGTTCGTCACGGAGTAAATGTTTGCGGACGATGCGCTTCTCACCTTCACCTATACTGATTTGGAAGCTACGAATTTGATGAAGGATACAGCAGAAATCGCGGAATCGTACGGCCTACGGATAAACAAAGACAGGCTACAAGTCATGAGGTCGGACGGTTCATGTGCCTCGTGTTCTTCAAGGAGCTGAGGTCCAGCAAGTGGAAAAGTTGAAGTATCTCGGATAGGTGGTGCAACAGCGTAAGGTAGTGACCATAACAGAGATACAGCGCAGGATCGGGAACTCGTGCGCTGCTTTTGCTTCACCAGGTTGGTGTCTGTTAAAAAGGGCGTTGTGTCAATCAAGACGAAGGTGCCGATCACTTATAATGCCTATTCTATTGTTCGGCTCGGAATCGTGGACTTTGCCGATGCCGAATCTTAGCAAGCTGGAGGCCTTCTAAATGCGGTTTGCGTCAAATTCTTGGAACAAAATAAGAGATCGCGTACGCAACGACGTCATTTGAGACAGCTTGGACCATCAATCGACGATGAAGGAACAAATCCGAACGAGGAGGTTGTATTGGTTTGAACACGTATGCAGTATGTATTGGATACGACTCAGCCATTTTCGTATGTCTATTCGAATGAACCGAAATTTCGATGATTAAAATACCGATTCCCCGTGAAAGCGTTAAAATCCGAGTGATCCGAAATCCGATTCACCGAAAAAACTCTAAATTCGTTTGATTCAAAATCTGAATCACCGAGATGTGCCATGAGTCGGATAATGATTCGGATACAGAATATCCGAAATATGTCATAATTCGTGTCATAATGAGTGGGATATTGGTAGATTCGGCATGTGCTGTTACTAAGAAAAGTTTATCTGTTGTCACGGCTCGACATTTCGTTCTACTGTAGCCCTTTCGTTCTACTGTAGCCATGCAGCATTTCTAGAAAGAGAAAATGGTCGTAACTGAATCGTGATCAAACTAGAAACGAATTTGCGATTACCCACGGAGTCCAAGATACCAAAATGCGGTAGAATGCGAGCAAACGATCCAAAAGCGACTGATCGCCTTACGATGGAGTCGAAAGGCTGCACTGTTTCGACATCACGTCAATTCAAGAATCCTTGTGACTTTGTCTCTCAGGCTTGAAAAAGTAGCAGGAGGAATGCGATGCACTCCCGGATCAGATTTAGTTTCATTACGATTACGCGTCTTTTGTTGATTTTCCACGCCTCCTGATTTGGTTGAAAGGTCATCAGAGACCACAAAGCTACGTTAAAGGCAGCATACACGCTCGTAAGCATAGTCGAGATAACAGCATAGATAGGTCCGCACGGCCCGTACTATGTCGTCAACGACGTTTAAAGCGCTGAAAACTGTCCAGGATGACAGTATTTGACAATGTTTGAGCAATCTTGCCTTCCACGCCCGTATTCACACTTCTTGAGTAACAGAATGAGAATTGATACTTGTGAAAACGTGTGATAATTGAGAGTGATAGCACTATCAAATGGGAGTGCACGAGAGAAATAGCTTGGTTTACTTGAGTATAACATGTTTGTGCACTGATAAAATCCTCCATTTCAAGAGGTCAGCGAAAGTAGAGCGGCATTCTCGAAAGTGGACGAGAGTCATTAGGTATGCAGACATTTTATACTCAAGTAAACCAAGCTATTTCTCTCGTGCACTCCCATTTGGTAGTGCTATCACTCTCAATTATCACACGTTATCACAAGTATCGATTCTCATTCTGTTACTCGAAGGGGTGTGAAAATACGGGCGTGGAAGGCAAGATTGCTCAAACATTGTCAAATACTGTCATCCTGGACAGTTTTCAGCGCTTCAAACGTCGTTGACGACATAGCACGGGCCGTGCGGACCGATCTATGCTGTTATCTCGACTATGCTTACGAGCGTGTATGCTGACTTTAACTCCCAACCTCCGGAGCATATAACTGGAGCTTGCAAGCGTATCATAGAGATTGGGGCCTATGTTACTTGTTTAGCGAAAGGAAGGAATCCCTCGCAGTTGCGGGTCAAGCATGTAGAGGTCGAACTTACAGGTAATATACAGTCGGCACAAACCTTTTTAACACTTGTTTTAGTTGAAGCTTAAAACTTGCATGCCCAGAGTTTGCGACAACATTCAATGCAGAGTATCCATGCGAGATGTCTACAGACCAGGGGTGTGCATTTTCCGTTTACCGATTTACCGATTTTCCGGATTTACCGGTGTTTTTCGGTAAATTTTGATTTACCGATTTATTACAAAGCATTTCAAGCCTTGCGAACCCGGCTAACCTCCATTCTTATGCAGTTGCACACCGACTCTTTCGTTTGGTATTAAGATTCCAAAAGTTCTTGGCCGATTCGATTCGACTTTTCAAATATTTCACAGATATTTCTGCACATTTATTATCGAAATAATCGGAGAACCGAACACTCAAATGTTTTTAAATGAATCCTTAAGAAAGCGGATATTTGGATTTCATAAATAAATCGAGTCCTCGAGAAATACGACAATTTTACTTCCCAGATCAATCGAGTACTCGGGTATAAAACGAATAATGTGATTATTGTTCAATAAATTATTTGGTCCGATTTCAAGTCTAATACGTAGTGTGAGTGGTCATAATTTTTACGTTTTCGGCGAAAAAAGATTTTTTTCGCCCATTCGTCATAACTTCGTTCAAAATGGCCCATTTAAAAATCTAAAGAGATATTTGGAATAAGGATTAAAATATCTATATTTAGCACTTTTTTCAGCATACTTTATACAACGCTGTAAGCGTGCGAACATTGACACATTCGCTCATAAGTGCCTCAATAGCTAACTAAATCACGTTTTACGCGTGTTTCGGGTTGGTTGTTTCATGTCTAATTTTGCCTATAAATCTTGCTGAAGAGTGAGCCATGTGTCATTCCAAAAGAATGTGCACACTATGCTGATTCCCAATATCTCTTCCCGAATGGACCATTTTGAACAGTTACGAAAAAAGGGAAAAAAACGCTTTTTTGCGCTTTGTTTGTTGCCAAAAATGAAAAAATTAAAACCGGTATTGTACTTGGTGATTTCTCACAAAAAAATCGCTTCATTCGAGTTACAGGCTTTGTTTTCATTTTTGGTTGCTTCGTGCTTTTTCGAATGAACGACTGCTTGAATTGCTCGAAAACCACATTTTCTTACGTTCTCGGTCTTCGCTGAGGAATATAAAGACACTTTCGGGATTAGAATCGAGTGTTTCTCTTCTAAATTGGCAAATGGCTGACTCCCAAACAAGGTATATAGGCGTGACGATGGACACATTCACTCATCATTGCTTTCAGTCTTTCAGTTTGAAAGCGCGTTTCTTGTGTTGATTGTGTTAAAGGCAGTGTTCACAATGAGAATCTTTTTTCTGCTTTTTCTCCTATCTTGAAGACGGTCCAATGATGATTCCAATGGTGTTTTTGGAATCGTACAGGACCTTCTGGGAACGGAGTTATGGTCCCTCAAAAGTTGAGCTAAGGAAGCATGGTGGACGAGTTGTCCGAGGCTTGTAACTTCCGTCTCTTGCAGCCGATGTATGCCAGCTGACCTGAGTAAAGAAAGAAGTTGGGAATAAAGGGAAGAACGGGGCTATTGTTCGGAAACTATCGCTCATCTCACAATCTCGAGCATCCATTTATTCACGTCAGTGGGCGTGGAAAGTGCATCTGGGGTGACGAGCTGACGAGTGTCCAACTTTGAGCCCGTAGGGGACCGTTCCGAGCTCATTTTTCTCAGTTTTTTCAACGTTAGGGTTGAGCTAGGCCCGCAGCTGCCGATCTCCACCAAAAAAACAAACATGGTTTTTATCGTGGACACTGCCCTTAAGACTAACTTATCCTAAAAACTTTGTTCCAAAGTAAGCAATGTGTCTCTTAAAAAGGGGTCTCGATGCTGATTCCAGATATCTCTTTGGATCAACGAATGGTCTATTTTGAACAGAGTGTTGAGAAAGAAGCATAAAAACGGGTTTTTGTGCCCAAAACGCAAACGATATCACAGGTATTGCACTTCATCCTAGCATCGCGCCCCTAAATGGCGAACGCTTCTCTAAATGCTGAGTAGTCTTGGAACAAAACGATTCAAAAACTCGAACTTTCACAGAGCAGCGAGAACCATCACTGTAAAAATCTGTAGTCATATGCGCAGAGTTAATGGTTTTCCTAAAATTCTGTGTCTGTGTTTCAACGCAGCTGTCATGAAGACTACTTAAACTGATTAATTGTCCGATTAACCTGGGTGAGGTTTTCATCGAGATTTCCACATTCAAGTATCAGAGCTAGATGTATGCAACTTGTGTTTGATTAGCATGGAATTTTATTTGGATAGCGATTTGGTGACTCCCGCATTCGTATGGGTTTGGAAAGCTAGAGTACATAAAGAAACAAATCGTTCGAGTACCATTTCAAACCAAAGGATTACGAAGAAAACTTGTAAAATGGGTGAGGGGCGAAAACTGGAAAGCTGTATCATCAGCTGTATCGGTGTATTGCTTATCAAACAACTATTCGGTATCCCCTATTATGGTGAGGGCAATTATATTCGACTCACCTCGGAGGCTTCGCAACGAGGTTGTGTAGGTGTCTTGGAAAACACCTACGCGGCGTCAACGCTCAACCGACGCGGCAATCGGCTCTTCTACGAGGTGCGATTGCGGAGCCTACTTCGTATCGGCGTGCAAGCAGGGCGATTTGAAATGAAGGCACCGCAATGCGGCCGTGTAGGTGCCTATAGGGCACCTACAGTTCGGTCGGTTCGCGAGTGCACATTGCCGCCGTTGGGCGCCGGCGGTTTCGAGCGTCTTTTTTGCAAATACCGTTTCCGGCGAAAAATTGATACTCTTACCGAAATTGGAATGGACTGCTTATTCTCATGATCATTAACACTAATTGATAAGAGAAGACAAGTTTCAAAAACAAAACTTCAAGTGTCTTTTTTTTCAGATTCTTCATTTTAATCAGACTTTGGCCAGCAAAAAATGTTTTCTTATGTAACGGTTTCTGATTTTTCATCACTACATGAAGTAGATTCAAGGTACTTACATCGAATAGCGATTCCTACGGGATTTGACATTTCAGCAAAGACTTATGCTTTCATATTCCAAGAAAGAAACGACATTCGAGTGTTATTTGTGCTAATATCAGTTTCAGGTTTTCCCAACAATTTTTCATAGTGGGAAGTTCTATCCAGTCTTGAAAAAATTACGATTACGAGAAGTTGCGTGACCTGGTTATGTGCCATTTTCAGCATCCTAGAAAGTAAGAAATCGATTTTCAACGTAAGCAAACTTTACGTAAATAGAGTCCAGTTGGATATTTGCTCATGTTCGAGTCTTTAAAGGCAGTGTTCACGATAAAAATTGTTTTTCTGCTTTTCCACCTATTTTGAAGATGGTCCCATGCTGATTCCAATGATGTTTTTGGAGTCGCACAAGACCTTCTAGGAACGGAGTTATGGTCCCTCAAAAATTGAGCTAGGGAAAATGGTGGACGAGTTCTACGAGGCTTGTAACTTCCGTCTTTTGCAGCCGATGTATGCGAGCTGACCTGAGAAAAGAGAGAGGTTGAAAATGAAGGGAAGAACGGGGCTATTGATCGGAAACCATCGCTCATCTCACAATATAAACCATTCATTTGTTCACGTCGGTGGGCGTGGAAAGTTCATCTGGGTGTGACGAGCTGACGGGTGTCCAACTTTGGGGCCGTAGGGGACCGTTCCGAGCTCATTTTTCTTAGTTTTTTCAACGTTAGGGTCGCGCTAGGCCCTGCAGCTGCCGATCTCCACCAAAAAATCAGACATGGTTTTTATCGTGGACACTGCCTTTAACCGAGAGCATAATTACGCCCAAGTCGCTGGCACTGTTTATCACCAAAGGCAACACTGGCCGCAGACACTTTTGCGCCCCGATGTTGAGACGATTTACCCAATTACTAGATTTTCTATGTATCCAGCTAATATGATTTCTTTTCCTAGCATCAATTCAAAGTGGTAGGCAGCATCGGGTTTCCAAAAATTTTAAGATGATTTTTAAGAAGTTCTAGACCCGACGAGGTCCCATTTTCTGTCCCATGTTATGTTGTAAATTCGAAAACAGCATTAGCAGCTAAAAAAAATAGAAATCTCTTCTGCCATTCACTCATTTCTGAGTTTTTAGATGAGGTTATAATCGAACCAGGGTGGCGCTCTACCCGACGAAAGGCAACCCCCCCCCGCCGTCGGCATTTTGCATCTCCTGTGTTGGTGCAATTTTCTCCATAACTAGAACCCACTCATTCTAGCAGTGAGCATTACTATGTTCGGAACACCCAACCTCAGAGTACAAAAAGACATTTGGAAGTTATATGGCAATTTTTAAAAACTTATAAATTTTGAGTTTTTCAGCAGATTTCCTCGAATTAGCGTCCTATTTCTTCTCTTTCTAGGAAAGCTGTGGAAACCAGCTAACAATGACTGTGCAGAGGACGTTTCATAGACAGATATTCCAATTGTTGGAAGAGTTGAAGAATTTTTCGTTTGTTTTATGATAGTCAAAACATGACTCTTCGGCCAAAAACAACACTCTTGTTACTTCTCCTATCTCCAGTTATACTGTCCTTGGTAACGACTCTGTCCGAGGCTAAGGTCAGGGCTGGTATATTCGTCGGACCACAGATCAAGAGGATCATAAAATTTGAGTATTTCACAAAGATGTTGAACAGGACGGAGAGAACGGCTCGGACCAACTTTGTTGCAGTTGTTCACCGCTTCCTAGGTTATCACAAAGCTGAAAGCTATGCGGAGTCGGTGCACTCTCATAAAAAATTACGCCAACATGGGATGCAGAATGTTTCTGAAAGTCCATATAATTGATTCGAATCTTGACAAATTCAACGAGCAAGGCGAACCCTTTCATCAAGATATATTGGACTTTGAACGTCGTTACCAAGGACAGTATAACGAAACCATGAGGGGGGACTACATTTGGGTGCAACTTCGAGAGAGTGATTCACTGTACAATCCTAAGTCTAAAAAATCACACATGTCTGGACCTTGTTGAGTGGATTCCGACTGTTTTTGTCTATTCCTTGTGCATTTTTTGTTTTCACCTGATCATAGTGCCGAAAATGAATTAAAATCTTTTTATTTTCACAACAAAAACAAGTTTTCTTCGTGCTGTCGTCGTGTAAGCAAAGTTTTGCTTAATGAAGTCAATTTTCACATACATCAAACTTGAACAATTGAAATATGACACTTAGAAGCCAGGAACAAAAGCTGACTCATTGAAACACCCGACTTCCCAAATTTGATTGTCCTAGTCACAAAAGCGAAGTTTTCCTGAGATTCCAGCGCTCCTTTCTGTTCCAGACCTAACGGGTTAGGAAAACACAATTTTAACCCAGGAACAGAAAAAAGTGGAAATTTGTTACATAGTGTAATCGGCAACAAATTTAGCGCTCACTACACAATTTCGTTAAAAATTTACTGAATTTTACAATAACAATGTTGATTGCACAAGTTATAAAAGTAAAGAAAATAGCCCGGTAAATACAAACAAATACTTAGATACTTTCTAATGTGCTAGTCGCCTGCCTACCTAAGAAGTCCCTAATATTCTCACATTGCCTAGTACGGCCAGTGCTGGGAGTTATCCCACTTTTCAGTCTCCGCGGAGACGCAGAGATAGCCAGAGTTTGCACTTTGGCCTGCGGAGAGAGTGCCAGGCCGGGAATGTCTTTCTCTGCGTCCTTTGCGCTCATCGTACTGACTCGGGCACTCCGAAGACCATTTTCAAAAGAACGGCATGTGGATCGAATCCACACCGCGGGTGTGGCTAAGGAGCAGTTCGGCTAGCAGACGCGACGCGCGATGGAAAAACGCTGGGCGCGCTCAACGTCTTGGGGCACGTTAATCGAGGACCTTCGAAAAAAATAGTCTTTGTCCCATTGCAGCCGTCCCCCTTTATCATTTTTTTGCATTTTATTCATATTTTTTTGCTTCTAAGGTGCTTTTTTAGACGCAATGCTTCTCTTTTAAGTTTTTTTTAGAGTTTCTTTTCAATATAATCATCTTCCATTTTGGAGCGGAATGGAAGATGATTATATTGATTCCGACGCCGACCCTACGTCTGACACATCAACCTTCATAAACAAGATGCAAAAAATGATAAAGGGGAACGGCTCAAATGGAACAGCAACAACATTTTCGAGTGCCCTCGGTTAACGCGCCCCAAGGACGATGAGCGCGCACAGAGTTTTACCGTGTGTACCAGCCGAACTGCTCCTTAGCCACACCCGCGGTGTGGATTCAATCCACATTCTCAAAAGAACCGCTAACATACTCTTATCTGCAGGATTACATAAGGAGGTTCCAAATGCAGTAGTTCCAACGACAGTGGCTTTTTCTCCATCATTCCACTGGAACAGAGGACCGCCGCTGTCACCCTAGAAAATGTATTTTTTGTTAACGGAGCCTCATTCCTGGACACACATTCAGAAAAGGCATGTGTCTTCGAAACCTTATCTGAAATCAAACAATCGCAGTCTCGTTTGTAGCAAATGTTTTTGAGAAAGACTACAAAACAGTTCTACCTGGTTGGCTGTTGTAACGTTTCCATTTGCTCTTCTCTTTTTGGCCGGGATCATACTTCCAGCAACGAGAGACGCGACACAATGTTTATCATCCTTATTGACCTGATGTGCGCTGTCGCTGTCGCTGATCGCGGAAAATATGATCTTGGCCTCACATCATGAGGCTTCCTCGCAAAATGCCATTTCCGTATGTGCAATCGTTTGTATCACATACCATACAAATGGAATTTTTCCCATATTCCGCCGTAATCCGTTTGTTCACGAGATCAAAGTTCGTTGGTTTTAACTTGATTTGCCTCAAAAGTCTCGGCATGCCAGCCGTCCATTCAGGGGCTGAAAGAGGTCATATTAAAAATTGGCTCTAAATTCCAAGTCTAGTTGGTTTGTGGATATTGCTTCGGAATTCAGGATTACCTTACGAGATTACAATACTGATATATAGAAAATCGTGACTGATTAATTTATTTATTCATTGTTGGACATGTATTTACATGCGAAAATGACAGGAGGGGGAAAAGCTGGCTGATACACTGATATAGTGACATAGTGTGCTATTGAAATGAAGTTTTTTATACGTTTGAAAGTACTGTAGTTGGCCGTAAAAGCTTTACTTCGCAATACATTATTGAAACTAGAGCAAACTCTGTTGCAGGAAATCTTGGATCTTATATGAGTTTTGGCAGTAGTTGTTGATATTCTGAAAGCAACTCCTCTTCTTCGGGAATTCAGAAGCGAGAAAAAATCGGATGACTTCAATTTTCCAGGTCTCTGAGAATTTCGAAAGTCATCAAGAGATCGAAATTTTTTCTTCTCCATTCTAAAGATTTAAGAAAAAACAGATTGTTCCTCTCTGTCCCACTAGGGATATTCTCATAGCCACCTCCAAGACCTCTTAGCATCAGCTTCTGAGCATTCTGATGTCATGAGGTCACTGAGAAGAGAACAGGGAAACCGAATAGTGCGGCAACTTACCCCGATACGCATACACAACAGCAGAAAAACATCCCGTAGTTAAGAAAACCGAATAGTGCGGCAACTTACCCCGATACGCATACACAACAGCAGAAAAACATCCCGTAGTTAAGAGCTTTTCTGAGCCAATGCAGAGCTACATGCAAGCTTCATATACTGCCTCCGTGTGTGAAGCATTTTTTTACACACGGGGACACTAACAACAACACCGCGCAAGGAAGGAGAGCGTGCAATGACGACGTTCGGTACAGAGCTTTGGGGATCCAAACGGCTCGTTCTTGTTCGAACACGAAATTATATGCAAGTTTAGTCAGCTCAGTGTCTGGACGAGCTCTGCAGCAATAGTAGTTACAGGCTATAAAACGGCGAAATTCACTTGGTTCCTACGCGAGCTGGTGCGGAGCGGAGGGTAGAGACGGTGAGAGAGCGTAGGGCAGACCGAGGCTGAGGCGTCGCGCGCACCGCTCGCGCCGCTCGCGCTTCGAATGATGTGAATTTCGAAGTTTTATAGAGGGTAACAATGTTCCGACGAGTCGTTGTAAGGCGCAATTCATACTCGTCATCGCCAGCGCGTTACGCGCGTCACGCGCTTGCGGAGACTATGAAAACGCCAGCGGGGACGCCATGGCGGAGCGGAAAAAAGTGGACCTTAACTTTTCCAAACACGCGATTTCTGTGCACGAGTTCACCACCATGGTAGCAAAGGATAATACTGGAATCAAATATTATAAAACGCAATGAAATTGGTGGTGTATTAATAAGCTACTGCGGAGCGTGCCGCGTGGGCGTGTCGTCAGGCCATTCATAGTCCAACGCCACGCCTGCGCATCACGCGCTGTCGTAGAGGAGTATGAAAAGCCCCAAGCAGCAATAGTTCTGGTTGTGTCGAAGTTGAATCAAGTCGAATTTATATGATCGAAAAGTCTACCAATCACAGTATTTTCATTGAAGAAATCACTCATTTTCGCTTCGCCGAAATTGAAATTCTTCGCGTCGTCAAGTGTGTAGTGCCTCATGATATTGTGTGCCGTGTCATGACGGTAGCGTTTCACAGGAAGAATGCACCAAATTATAAGAAGTGGGAAGCGATCAACGAGCAGCGAGTGCAGCGTCGTGGAAAATAAGCAATGCTCCGTCGAGTACGTGTGCGCTTTATGGGAAGTAGCGTTCCTTTCCGAATGTGCGCAGTCTTTGAAGGTGATTAGCGTATTTTCGGAAGCGTTCGCCGCGTCATTGAGATCGGGATAGCGCAGGGAGGCGAGCGCCCCTTGTGGAAAGTGCATAGGTCTCAACAGGAAAAGTACTGCGCAAATAAGTAGCGAAAGTGAGAGGCGCTTTGTTTTGAACGTGCTCAGTCTTGGAATGTGAGTAGCTCTTCTCAAGCAAATCGGGGGTCTGGTCAGGGTCAAGCGGGGTTGCGAAATTTCGCAACGGGGGTCGCAAAATTTTGGGTCCGAAAGTGAATGTTAGTGGGGATCGCAAAAATTTCGGTCCAAAAATCAGAATATCCCATAAATTCTCGATTACTTTTGGTCCCCAAGGGTAGGATCGTAGCATTCGGTTTTAGGCGCTTGGGCTCAACTACTAAACTATTTTTCGGCGTCTGACACTTTTAGTAGTCAACTATAAAGTGGCCGGACCCGGGTAGGAGGGATCGCGAAAATCGCGCCTCGGGGACGGGCTTAGCTTGACTTGGATTTCGGAAAAAAATGTGACGGGGGTCGCTCCGATTTCGAAAAATTACGCAACGCTCCGCTTGGCCCTGATTCCGCGTAAGACTCCAAACACAGACCTATGCGGAGTCATACGATAAAGGGTAGCGGGAGTACAGCATCGCGACGCTCGTGATGACGTCTCAATCACGGTCGGGACACTACCTAAATGATTGGCGGGAGACCCCCAACGAGCAGCCGAACCATGACGTCATTGGCTTTACGGGTTATTCATTTTAATTGTCGCGGTCCCACGGCGGAGAAGGTCCCGGCCTGGGTCCACGACAAGGACGTAATCTTCGCCACGGTCTGCGGTGAGGAATCACCCTCCCGCGGATCGCGGCAAAAACCGCCGCTCCCCCCCCCCCAGCTGAGTTGTGAGAGGATACCCCTATCCCCCACCAGTCAAAAATAAGCTGGCCTCCAGAGAGTGACTCGAAGTCATCTTCCAGGGCCGGCATCAGAATGCCGAATGAGGACTCGAGTGAGAACAGGCGCCTTTTATAATGGCTGTGCACGAGATAAACACGTCACAACGTGATCACGTGTTGATAACCACCATATCAACTTAGACTCTGCGGGGGGGGGGGGGCAGAGCCGGACAATAGAGTCCGTTTTCGACTTGGGGGAGCGACAGTGGAGGGTTTCTCGAAGGGGGCTTCAGGGGAGGCCCCTGCTCTCCTCCCGCGCTTGCTCCCCACCCCGAGAGGAAGAGACGGAAAAGATGGGAAGAAGTGGTAAGGTAGTTTACGACAATAGAAGCCAGAGAAGGCATAGTGGGCCAAACGCACACATCGACATTCACGTCAAGTTTTGTCCCGATTTGACGTGATTTCTCCTGTGATCTATCACGTGCTCAACCGGTATAAAAGGCGCCTCACCTCGTAGAGAGCCGCAATCGGCCTAACAAGGCCGGCCCTGGACGGGACTTTGGATCCGTGTCAGAAGGTATATTTTTGAGGAGAGCGGCGACGCTTTCCGGGGGGGGGGAGGGTGACGTCTTTGCTCCGGGGCCGTGACGTCACTGATCCGGGCCGTGACGTCACTGCTCCGGGGCCGTGACATCAGTGCTCCGAGGCAGTGACGGGGCTTCAGGGCAGTGACAGGTGAGCTTCAGGGCAGTGACGGGGGGGCTTCAGGGCAGTGACAGGGGTGCTTCAGGGCAGTGACAGTGGGGCTTCAGGGCAGTAACAGGGGAGCTTCAGGGCAGTGACGGGGGGCTTCAGGGAAGTGACAGGGGAGCTTCAGGGCAGTGAGGAGGGGGGGGGGGGCTTCAGGGCAGTGACAGGGGGGCTTCAGGGCAGTGACAGGAGGGCTCCGAACAAGCCAAATTGTCATTTCGGCGGTAGCGCCCCCTCCCCCCGATTGGGGGGGGGGGGCAAGCGCCGGTGCTCGGTGGGTTGCCTCCCTGTAGAGCTGCGCTAGCCCTCTCCAGTGTATGAGAAGCTACGCTGTGATGTTTATCACAGTCTTAAGACTTGTCATCGTGTTCAAACAAGAATGAGCCGTTTGGATCCCCGAAGCTGTATACCGTTCCTCGTGCAATGACCGCGACCGTCGATCTGTCCCGCCTATTGCGGATCTAATTCCACTCGGGACCACTTCGCTCGTAATGAGTGGTGTGACGTTTCGCACTGCAAAAACGGGGCAACTCCTCCCTCGTTGTGTAGACAGATCTTGTCCCACTGTCCACAGCCCTTTTTCTAGATCTTTTGCAAAATATAGTGTAGTGATTAAACGTGGAGTTCGCCGTTCTAATTAGGTTAAGCTTTGCTGGACAAATGCGATCATGCCTTTTCTTCGCTCTCTACTCATGTTCTGGGTGATGAAGCTGGGTAAAGAGTAGAAGTAAATTCATGTTTAGGTCAAGTCGATTATTGGGCTCACTAGGGAACCTCGCATGGTGTACCCCCGGATCAAGAAGCTGACAGTTGTTTTCTAGTCAACTCTGGCACGTCCTCTTCGAATCTGGGGCCGGATGCAACAACGCGCCGGGTTGGGGCAGGGGCTGGGCAGTTGGCATCTTTGACAATCACAGTGCGAGGGCAGTAGATCATCTAATCAATCGTGCACCATCAGTGTTTTTCGCTGCTCTACCTGCCCCAGCCTCCTAACTGGGGCAGCGAGGGCACGATCGATTTTTTGATTTACGGACGTCTTCAAAGGCTGCCCTGCCCCTGCCCCAACCCGGCCTGTTGCTGCATTCGGTCCCTGAATTCAGATTTTGCAACGGACATCTGCGAAAAAAGTTATAGCCTGTCAAAGTTCTTATTTCCCGCCTTTTTTTTTATCAAGAACGCGCATTAGTGTTTGCGAAATCTGGAAACAGACCTCATGCCTGTTTTCAGCGCCCGAAACTACCCCACTGAGCAAATTTGGGGTGAAGGCACATTTTCCAAACTTTGCAGAGACTGATACCGTTTTGAACTTGTGCGGATTTTTGGTTGGGCGATTATTTATACCTCTGAAAGCATAATAAATGTCGCAGATTTCACTCAAATACTTTTCATGTGGGTTTTTTGGGGCGCTGATCACGAATCTGGGGTTTATTTGACGATTTTCCGAGCTTTTCGACTTGATTTGTTCAAAGCTTTAAATCGGGGGGAAAATTTGATGGCAAGTCGCGACGTTTGCCGATTTCCGGAGTGCTACGATAGAAGTGGCTCAAATTGTTGCTCTGGAGGTTGTTTGCAGTGCTAAATATGTACGAATCTGCAATCTGTTTATCGATTTTTGATATATTACGGTAAGTTGCGGTGGGTATACGGTAGCTTGGTCAAAGTCTCAGATTTGGCTCAAATTTTCTCTGTGGGTGTTATTTGGGACGCTGAACACGAACTTGAGGTCGATTTTTTGATTTTCCGATTTTCAAGGTAGGTAAAGCCAGTTAAGAGGCATTATGCCCACCGTAACCTACAGTAACCATAAGTCTAGCAACAAACAGATCCCAGACTCGCGTTCAGCGTCCTGAGTAACCCCTGTGGAAAGTTTTGAGCCGAATCCGAAATTTTTTTCTCAAACACCGCGAAAATTGGCTGATGGGTACCCTTACATTTTCATGAAGCTTCAAAAACGTTTATAACTTCGTTCAGAGGTGTCCGTAGCAAAATCCGATATCAGATTCGGAAACAGCGGAACAGAATTGACCAGATAACATTCATCATCTCTTAAATGGTGGGGTAGGCCATGCGAGGTTCCTTAGTCAGTAACGTCGGCATGGATCCTGAAAAGACTAAACCTTCCGTATTGGAGGTTTTCGCAAACTCGGTGCACCTATGTTATAGCGTATGGCACCGAGTTTGCGCCAACCTTCAACACAGAACGCGAAGTCTTTTCCGTATCCATGCCGACGTTACAGGCACAGGTTATCGATCACGAAGAATTTTGTGATAAGGTACGGGATCAATTGCGTCATGTCTAACACCAAATTTGAGCAGAACGACACCATCCATTCGTTGTTTCCGCCGCGTGGAGAGTGCTAGAGCTCACAGTACTAGTTTTCTCATTGTGTAACCGAGTTCAATGAGATGATTTTTCGATGAATAACTTATCGCACTGCGACTTATTTCTGCACGCCAGTCTTCTGCAGTTCATTCGCTTGCCATTAATTTTTATGTTTCTATTTCTATACGAATAACTGCGAAAAATTCTAGCACTATCCATCCGTAATGGTTTGTTGTTAATGTTTTTTGTCAAACAGCGGGCGTCCAACTTGGTAATGATGTTATGTTATTGACTGTCGCTGCAGCTACAGCAGGTGCCGCTAACTCTAGCGACAGGACATGAGAATGGCGTCTTTTCGTCGTTTTTTATCCAATTACGTGCGCGAACTGCCCCTAATACCTCCATTTCTGCGAGCAAAGGAACTTTTTATAGTAAACACTGCCTTGAACTAGTCTGGACGAGTAAGGCCCTCGTCATAGTCGTCCGATCAGCTGCAGCCACCCCGATCGATACGTATGCAATGCATTGGCACCCTGGTGGAAAACCCCCCGATGAGTTCGGAGTGCACCCGCCCGCTGCGCCCTGTCCCGTTGGTGTCCGACCCGGTTGATACGTATGCAATGCATTGCTCATGCAAGTGGGAAAATCCCCTCGGTGAGTCCGGAATGCGCCCGCCTAGTCCGTTCTGCCCCGTCCATGTCCGTCTCGGTCCGTCCGTGTGAAATACATTGCTCTTTGCGATGGAAAATCCCCCAGTTGTGGCGGGACAGCGCCGTCCACAGTGTGCTCGAGGGCGCCCGCCTAATCGATTTGCACTCCGCCGACATACTAGGGACGACGGTGGATCGCAAGGGACGGGTGAGGACAGCTTAGGATCACTCGGGCGGGAGAGGACGGCGCAGTCCGGCTTTATCGCCGACTATGACGGGAGCCTAGGTTGCTGTGTTTCCCCTCGCAGAAAATGAATCGCCTACATGATCGGTGATTCCACTTACTTCTTCCATACCCGGCTGCGGTCAGGTCGTCCTTTAGGCCCCTGTCAGACTTCGTCGAAAAACCTGCTGAGTCCCACTGAGTCCGAATGAGTCCGGGGTGGAAAAACCTGCTGAGTCCCACTGAGTCCGGTTGCCCCCAGCGCCAACCAACTCCTCTGCGAAACACGCAATTGGTAGTGACGATTATCACCTCAGCTGTGAATCGGAACGTGTTTGGTGGTTTATTTTTCTTGTTTTCAACATGTCTGAATCTGATTTCCGTATCAGCAGCAGGTGGGGCAGAGCGCAGACGACGAGAGTCGAGATACGGCGGGACTAGGCAGGTCGCAGTCGGCCGAAAAAAATGCACCCAAATCACGTGAAAAACACCTATATCGACCGGGTGGGGTGAGGATGACTTCGGTGGGACTCAGTGGGACTCAGTCGGACTCAGTCGGTGCATTGGCCCCGCCCCTGTACGCATGAGAAATATCAGTATCGACCGGGGGGATTGCGGTGGGCATCAGACGGTCGCAGTCGGACTCAGTGGGTTGATTTTTTTGCACCCGTTTTCCACGAATTCGATGCGTATCGACCGGGTGGGACTCAGTAGATCCACCGACTATGGCGGGGGCCTTATCGGTTCGCCGTGTGCTGGTAAACAAATTGGTGAGGCTTTACTCTTCGGAATATCCTTGGCTAACTCGAGTATAGCTATATCATTCAAGGGTTTCTGGCGTGGATCAAGGCTTTGGAGAGCATGCTTAATAAGGAACATCAATATTATCAAATGCAATTCAAACGGAAAAACTTTTGTGTATGGTGTTCGCATTGAAATGCTACTTTCGCAGTTGCCCTTAGTGAAAAACCGGGTTGTGAACGCTTTAGTGCGTGTGTACTTTTCCATTTATCATCTTGATCATACTCTTTACTCGTTCAATTATTTAACATTCATTGACAACAATTTTGCTTTTGAGTGTGGGGAACGATTTGTAGCTTACGGCTAATTCAACTTATCCACGGTTGACATGCATGAACACTTCTGAGGAGGGCAGGGAGCCGCTCCGCGCCCTATGTGCGAAGCGTCAGGGCAGAGGTTACCCGAAGCACATGTCGTCCCCATTGCGTAGAGACGCAACCACACTACGCCGGACAAGTTCACCGTTCATACGAGGGAACACAGAATCAACAGTACACCAGAGGCATTCCGGGTAGAGGCACTCCTGGTCTGAATCATATCTGAATACTATGAGCTCGTGACGCTGATGACCAGTTTGATGCTTACTTGCTCTAGAACATTTAATCCAAGTAGCTTCGAAGAGAGAAGGGAGGCAAGATTTGGAGTGAACGCAAGCAACACATCAAGTGTGGGATTCCGGGCAGCTTGAATTCGAAAAAGTTCGGTGTTGCTTTTGCCCGTTTCTTATCGTTTTGTCTCTTAAAGTTAGTGCCTGCTGACACTCTGCTCCATTGATTTTTCTGATACCAGGGAACATTTGTACCACGGGGACGGTTATAAAAGGCGGCCAGTCTCACTTAGGGGGCCGTTGGCCATTTGAGGCCGTTTCGAGAGGATGACCTTCCGTCGCTTTCTGGACGTAAATTTTGGGCGCTGAAGAGATCGTCCCATTGCGAGAGAAGCTTCCTCGTTGTGGACTGTGGCAAAAATGATGTCCTTGTTGCAGACCGTGACAAGTTTAGCCTCCTGGCTGCGGGACAAGGATCATACACAACACCGCTAAAGAGCGTGGTAGTCCTAGTTCTTTCTATGTTTGCAGAACAGGCTCCGATAACGAGGGGTTGAACTCTAGCATACGTTGGCAGCATATGATGCTGCTAGCAGCAGCTCCTGCTTACAGTGTGGGGTTGTATCCGATGCTTGCCCTGAAACACAACCCCTTTTGTGCAGATATACTACCTCAGGCGACTATCGGCCCCGAGCCGCCTGACTGTTCGGTTCGTGTTCCCAATCTTTGAGTCGGCTTCTGTTGCTGTCCGGGCCCCTGCTGTTGTTGTCCGGGCTGCTCCGAACAGCAGCAGCAGTGGCCCGGAGAGTTGGAGAGCGGGCCTAACTGTAAGGCGGCTATGGCTCCTATTCGGTGCGTCTCGGGACCGAGAATCGCCTGAGACCCCCCGACTGTCCGAGTACGCAGTAGCCACAAAGGCCAGCAAGCGAAAAATACTCAGACGATTCGCGGCTCGGGGCCGCTCCGAACAGGAGTCGGAGCCACCTGACAGTTCGGCTCGTTATCCCAATCTCCGGGCCTCTACTGTTAATGTCAGGGTAATGATAATTGCCTGAGTAGCATATGGACGAAGCCCTTTAATTCGTCTATTCAGAGGCGCTCAAATACGGTCATTTCTGCTCGTTTTCAACGCTTACGGCGGCTTTACGTTCAGGGAGAAGTATCACGGATATAAGTGTGTTCCTATGGTCCAGCAATCTAGTTTTAGGCCCCACCATAGTCTACTGAGCCGTCCTCTAACTTAGCTAGTATCCTGACTTACACCCCCTTCCCTGGTGTGTCGGGCGCATGCCCGTCGATTATGCCGGCATGTGGATCGAGTCCACACCGCGGGTGTGGCTAAGGAGCAGTTCGGCTAGCACACGCAACGCGCGACGGAAAAACGCTGTGCGCGCTCAACTTCCTTGGGGCACGTTAATCGAGGACCTTCGAAAACAATAGTCGTTGTCCCATTGCAGCCGTCCCCCTTTATCATTTTTTGCATTTTATTCATATTTTTTTGCTTCTAAGGTGCTTTTTTAGACGCAATGCTTCTCATGCCATCGTTTCAATGGAATTCGCTTTTTATACTAGTTTTTTTAGAGTTCTTTTTGTTTGCTTCTTGGAGCGCAACGGGAGATGATGATATTGATTCCGACGCCGACCCTACGTCTGACACATCAACCGTCATGAACAAAATGCAAAAAAAAACGATAAAGGGGAACGGCTAAAATGGAACAATAACAACTTTTTTGAGTTCCCTCGGTTAACTCGCCTCAAGGACTATGAGCGCGCACAGCGTTTTACCGTCGCGCGCGTCGTGTGTACCAGCCGAACTGCTCCTTAGCCACACCCGCGGTGTGGATTCGATCCACGTGCCGATTATGCCCGCGTACTACGGCCAGCTCAGTCCGGCCACAATGGGGGAGGGGGGTTCCACCTCAGTGAGGAGTGCAACGCATAGGTACCTATCGACCGAGACGGCCACAGCTGGGTCAGGACAAACCAGGCAGGGATAAGCGGACACATATAAGCGAGTTCTCAACAAGTTAATATGTCTGAAAAGGCTACTTTTACTTGATTACAACTTTGATACCACTTGGTTTTGAAAACTTGAGTTTGCAAAAAATTCTTTACTATTATGGTGAAACAGTACTTGGACACTTTCTATCAAGAGGCGATAAAGAGTTACTTCGGGAGTTTGTTGCTTTCTCGGCTGCACATTTTTAGTGAGCAGTATAGAATGGAGAAACAGTTTGCAGATTTGACTGCCTAGCGCAGACTTAAAGACAGTGTCCACGATAAAAACCATGTCTGATTTTTTGGTGGAGATCGGCAGCTGTGGGGGGGCCTAGCGCAACCCTAACGTTGAAAAAACTAAGAAAAATGAGCTCGGAAAGGTTCCCTACGGCCCCAAAGTTGGGCACTCGTCAGCTCGTCACACCCAAATGCACTTTCCACGCCCACCGACGTGAACAAATGAATGCTCGAGATTGTGAGATGAGCGATGGTTTCCGATCAATAGCCCCGTTCTTCCCTTCCTTCTCAACTTCTCTCTTTACTCAGGTCAGCTCGCATACATCGGCTGCAAAATACGGAAGTTACAAGCCTCGGGCAACTCGTCCAGCATGCCTCTCTAGCTCAATTTTTGAGGGACCATAACTCCGTTCCTAGAAGGTCTTGTACGATTCCAAAAACATCATTGGAATCAGCATGTGACCGAATAGCAGATTGCATAGCCGCCGTTCTTTGAGCGCTGGAAGTGTCACAGTACTGTGCTTATCTGGGCCAAATTCCGGTCCGCGATTGCGTTTCGACACGCTTTGCAGCCGCACGCGTTCAAGTCAGTCGGGTTTCCAGCGCCAAAGCCGACTCGATGTGGCTTCTTTATACAATTTTCTCCTATTTTTCTTAGTTTCCGGTTTCCAAAACCCACCTAGAGTCAGCAGATCGGCGGCTGCGGCGCTGGAAGCTCTTCTGACTCGGGAGCGTGCGGCCGCAAAGCGTGTCGAGACGCAATTGTGGACCGGAATTTGACCCAGATAAGCACAGGAAATCTTGACGTCATCTGCAAACTGCTTGCATTTGACACCTTGAAGCTCTAGCAGTGCTGGAACTTCTGCAGTGTACTCTTTTCCGGAGTAGTGGGACGTATACGAAAACTTTGCAAAAAAACTCCTTGTTTTGGGTCCACTTTTAAGCCTAAACTTTCAGACAGGGTTTTGAGGTTGAAAGGGGTTAAAGATGAGGATCCGCCACCTGCTCTCATAAGTCATCTAGCACTTCTTCATATATCTTCTTCATATGACTGGTCAGAGATTTTAGATGACAATGGACAATGTGACGTGATATATTTTGATTTCGAAAAAGCTTTCGATAGAGTTAACATCGCAAAACTTTTGCACAAAATGGGCGCATTAAATTTCAATACTAAAATTCTACTCTGGCTAAAGCAATTTCTCAATGGTAAAACTTTCCAAGTTAATGTAAATATGACTCTATCCGAAACAATGCAGGCCTCAAGCGGTGTACCCCAGGGAGAAGTTTTATCCCCTATACTGCTTAACATCTACACTGCAGAAGTTCCAGCATTGCTAGAGATTCAAGGTGTCAAATGCAAGCAGTTTGCAGATGACGTCAAGATTTACTGTGCTTATCTGGGTCAAATTCCGGTCCGCAATCGCGTCTCGACACGCTTTGCGGCCGCACGCTCCCGAGTCAGAAAAGCTTCCAGCGCCGCAGCCGCCGATCTACTGACTCTAGGTGGGTTTTGGAAACCGGAAACTAAGAAAAATAGGAGAAAATTGTATAAAAAAGCCTCATCGAGTCGGCTTCGGCGCTGGAAACCCGACTGACTGGAACGCGTGCGGTTGCAAAGCGTGTCGAGACGCAATTGCGGACCGGAATTTGGCCCAGATAAGCACAGTACTGTGACACTTCCAGCGCTCAAAGAACGGCGGCTATGCAATCTGCTATTCGGTCACATGCTGATTCCAATGATGTTTTTGGAATCGTACAAGACCTTCTAGGAACGGAGTTATGGTCCCTCAAAAATTGAGCTAGAGAAGCATGCTGGACGAGTTGTCCGAGGCTTGTAACTTCCGTATTTTGCAGCCGATGTATGCGAGCTGACCTGAGTAAAGAGAGAAGTTGAGAATGAAGGGAAGAACGGGGCTATTGATCGGAAACCATCGCTCGTCTCACAATCTCGAGCATTCATTTGTTCACGTCGGTGGGCGTGGAAAGTGCATTTGGGTGTGACGAGCTGACGAGTGTCCAACTTTGGGGCCGTAGGGAACCTTTCCGAACTCGTTTTTCTTAGTTTTTTCAACGTTAGGGTTGCGCTAGGCCCCGCAGCCGCCGATCTCCACCAAAAAATCAGACATGGTTTTTATCGTGGACACTGTCGTTAAGTCTGCGCTAGGCAGTCAAATCTGCAAACTGTTTCTCCATTCTATACTGCTCACTAAAAATGTGCAGCTGAGAAAGCAACAAACTCCCGAAGTAACTCTTAATCGTCTATTGATAGAAAGTGTCCAAATTACTGTTTCACCATAATAGTAAAGAATTTTTTTTTGCAAGCTCCAAGTTTTCGAAACCAAGTGGTATCAAAGTTGTAGCGTAAAAGCAGCCTTTTCAGACATATTAACTTGTTGAGAACTCGTTTATATGTGTCCGCTTATCGCTGCTTGGAGTGCTGATGGTAGTAATTGTGAGAGGAATTTGATTAATTCTGCAAGTGCTTTGTCCGGCTTTTTCAAAATATGTAGAACAATGTTCACAGCGGTTGTCAAAGGCGGTGCTCAATAATATTTCCGATTTCGAGATCATTAGCTGAAACGATGAGTTGACTAAATGGCAGAGAGTTTGTTAAGAAATGGTGTAAAGGACAAAAAAAGAAAAATCTTAAAAGGCAACGATTGAAACCGCATTTAACGTTTTACCAGAAATCGAAACATCCAAGGTTCATTGCAACAACAATGTCGAAAACCGTCCACTAGCATTATACGGCCCCGAAACTTGAACATAGTGTGCCCCCCGCACCCACTTCCTCGGTCCCCTGTAGCCGATTTTGTTGTTTTAATGGGCCTCGTGCCGGCTTGTAGGCCAAATACACAGACAGTGAATCGCCCAAGAGCAGTCCGGCTGACTAAACGCACTGCTCGCGGCGCTCCAGACGTCAGCTCAGCGGCTTTCCGTCGTACCCGTCAAACTCTTACTAGATGCCATTCTTTCTGTGTGTTCGATCAACGTGCCCCTCGGAGCTCTTGATTTCCGGTGGAAATTCAAAGGCTGCTTCCATCGTCAGCACTGCATTCAGCTAGACTATTCTCATTCCACTCCTGTAGCCTAACAAGGGAAACCATGCAATCGTTGATTGAAGTGAGCAAAATGAAAATCTTGAGTTTGCTGCCCGCCCCCGGATCGACTTGGCTGGGTCGCGCTGACCGCAAGCCCCTTTCAGAATATGTGAATCCTTTGCAGGTCAATCACACTTTGCACTTCTCGAAAAGACTCCCAACCTTTGGATCTCTAGCCGTGATTTGTACGGAAACTTTTATTAGGAGGAAGGAAATCAACAGAATTATCTCCGGCGAGGAATATGCTAAGGCTTTTTAGAACTTGATAGCGACTCCTATACAGATCACATACAGAACAGCGCTACTGCCCTTTTGCATGGAGTACCACATTACTTAACAAATATTGGTGTATTATAGCACAAAACAGATTTTGCCGTTTACCGTTTGCCGGACATTTTTGGAGTTTGCCAATGCCGTTTGCCGAAATTTGAAATTCCACCCCTGGGCGGCATGCATGAACGCTGCGAAGGAGGTCAGGGATCCGCTTTGCTTCCTATGCGCGCAGCGTCGTGCCACCTGACGGCCTCGAAGTGCATGGCGTATATTGGTGTGTCGCGGACGTAAATGCAGCTACTAGAGCAAACTCTATGCCAAGCGGCATTTTTAGTCATCCGGGCCGCTCTCTGGCACTTTTTAGTTATCCCGTGCATATCGATAATTGGAAGCAAACGCGACTGGGATGACAGAAAATGTGCGCGTAGAGTTTGCACTGGAAAGTGCATTTACGTCCGCGATACATTAATATACGCTATGCACTTCGGGCCGTCCCGTGCCTCGACACATAGGATGCGGAGCGGCTCCCTGATCTCTTCGCAGCGTTCATGCATGCCGCCTCTGAATTTTATTGAGTAAGTGCGAAATGGGTTTCTGGAATCAGGCTCAGACTCAGCGTTGTTCCGGGTGTTTTGGACGAATGACCCCCATTTTTGAAAGGAACGTTTTTGGCCTGATTAACGGCCGCCTAGGATTGGTGTATGGTGTAGAAACTGCACCTCGCTGTTCTGCAATGCGAAGCTTTTTTTCTGGTTTCATATCTGAAACGGTTCCGGACGTCTTTCGTTTCTGTTTTTTTTTTCTCGTTGTGGTCTCCCTATTCGGAAGTCCATGAACAGCGCTCCATGAGCTGCGCTCTTCGAAAAATTTCAGCTCAGTGAGCATTCGAAAAGCTCTTGAGAAACCGGAATTATTTTCTTTCTCCGGAATTGGTTCTCTTGGTCCGGTAGCGCTATAGAACCAACGTGGGACGCACATTTGAATGGCCATAACTCAGCTCGGAATCGGTTCTACAAGCTAACATTTGGAATCTCACATCTCCTAACCACTGCCTACTGAATTCCCTCATACCTTGGCCATATTTCTGGAAGAGACTTTTCCAATTCTTACAAAGATTTTTCGAATGTTTACTTTTCAAATAAATTACCTGATATTCTCCAAAAAGGACTGCTTGATTGGAAGTTTATGTGGGGAAACTTGTATTTGATTCTGTCTTCTTTTACCTGGAATGAAGTTCCTGTCCGCAGTTACAGACATCCACTGTTGCAGTACGCAGCTCAAAGATCCCTACCAACGCGTAGCTAGATGCCTCACGCTGAAACCAGAGACGCTCAGGGTTTCGGAGGCATCTAGTCTGATTTTGACACGAGAATTTACGTAAGTTACGGAAAGTTTAGCCTCAGTTGGTGAAATTTTAGCTACAGTGCCCGCATATTCTACGTAAATTCTCGCTACAGCACCCACATATTCTACGCTTGTTCTCGTTGCAGCACTCGGCCGATCGACCCACCCAGTCTTAATCCGTACTAGAAAGGCGATCCCCGCTGCGATCGAGCGCATCGCCGTTTCTTCCCCGCGGCCTGCGGCATCCCAGCGGCCAAAATTATCGCTAGCAAGGTCTTCCAGAGAGCGACACGCGGTCACCCTCCACGACCACACGCAGAGTGTCAAGTTTTCCGTGGGTTGACTGGGCCGAAACTGTTCGAACCGCATCCCTGCGTGCCGCGTAGCCAACGCGGGTTTCAGATTGCATTTCAACACAGGCTGTCGCTAAATCCGTAGATTCTCGCTACAAAATTATAGATATAATTTGTAACTGTTTTGCTTCGCTATAAAAGGGTTATGATTTGGCTTTGAAGAAATCACGAGAATCTCGTTAAAAAAACTGAAATACTTCTTGTGTATGATTTGGCACATTTGCCACGAGGGAACGCCAAAAAGTGAGTGAAATGATGGACCACTGATTTGGCCGTACACTTGTTTAATAAACAACAAAAGTTGAGAGTAGCATTGAAAAACCAAATCACACCCGTCTTACTGAGCACCCACATATCTTTGTGTGACTGCAATTATTTTCAAATTCATTAAATATTGTTTCTGATACGAATATGGTTCATTACTTATCCGCTAGCGAATATACAGACATGAAGAAATCAGTAAATTCGAAATTATGCGTTTCTGAATTTTTGGTGAACGCCAAAACTTGATTCTCAGCTTTGCAAAGCTAAGTTGTAAATATTAGCTTGATTGGAGAAAATACGGGTGTGATTTGTTTTTTCAATGCTACTCTCAACTTTTGTTGTTTAATAAACAAGTGTACGGCCAGATCAATGGTCCATCATTTCACTCACTTTTTGGCGTTCCCTCGTGGCAAATGTGCCAAATTATACACAAGAAGTATTTCACTTCTTTTAACGAGATTCTCGTGATTTCTTCAATGCCAAATCATAACCCTTTTATAGCGAAGCAAAACAGTTACAAATTTCATTTTATTTTAGCAAAGGTTCCCTTTCAGAAAAAAAGCAAAAAGGTCGCTTATGATCTTCCGGTCGTTATCTTCCGTAATCTACTGGAAACTTGAAAAGGACTTCATAATTGTGTTCAGCGCCCCAAATAACATTTGTGGTGGGCGGACTATTATACCAAATTTCCCCCCTGAGGTTGGATTGTGCCTTTCAGAAGCGACCTCCGCACTTCCAGTGGGGTCCCATGCACTTATCAAAGCGTCCTGCGCACTCCCAAATGGGTCCCACACACTTTCTGCGGCGTCCGGCGCACTCCCATATGGGTCCCGCACACTTTATACGGCGTCCGGCGCACTCCCAAATGGGTCCCACACACTTTCTACGGCGTCCGGCGCACTCCCATATGGGTGTCACACACTTTCTACGGCGTCCTGCCACTCCCATATGGGTCCCACACACTTCCTACGGCGTCCGGCGCACTCCCAAATGAGTTCCACACACTTTCTACGGCGTCCTGCCACTCCATATGGGTCCTACACACTTTCTACGGCGTCCGGCGCACTCCCAAATGAGTACCACACTTTCTACGGCGTCCGGCGCACTCCCATATGGGTCCCGCACACTATCTAAGGCGTCCGGCGCACTCCCAAATGGGTCCCACACACTTTCTACGGCGTCCGGCGCACTCCCAAATGGTCCCACAGACTTTCTACGGCGTCCGTCGCACTCCCATATGGGTCCCGCACACTTTCTACGGCGTCCGGCGCACTCCCATATGGGTCCCGCACACTTTCTACGGCGTCCGGCGCACTCCCAAATGGGTCCCACACACTTTCTACGGCGTCCTGCGCACTCCCAAATGGGTCCCACAGGCTTTCTACGGCGTCCGTCGCACTCCCATATGGGTCCCGCACACTTTCTAAGGCGTCCGGCGCACTCCCATATTTGTGTCACACACTTTCTACGGCGTCCTGCCACTCCCATATGGGTCCCACATATTTTCTACGGCGTCCTGCCACTCTCACCGTGTTCCCGTACGCCTTCTACGGCATCCTGCGCGCTCTTGGAATCCTACTCACACCATACGGCGGTCCGAAAAGTACTTCTAAGGTCTCGTCGAATTGGTACAGCGTGAAACCAAAACCGTCTCGAACAGGGCACAATCTTGTTTGGAAGCCTATCAGTAACTGTGTTGATTTTCATTAGTTCATTTTTAAGGATAAGTGAGCGTCGGCTGGTTTGTATAAACATGTTTACTTGTTTTTGATTATCTTCGACCTCAATTTTGAGGTTCCGCAAAAATTGAGTTTTTAACTCCAAATTTTAATAGGAGCGACCTGCATCCATTTCCAGCCTCCTGTCCAAAAATGAGCTTCCTAGCTCAATTTTAAGTGTACCCACAAGTTGATGAACGCCAACTGAAAAAAAAGGAGAATAACACCAAAATCGAGCGGTTTTTTCAAATTTACTCGAAAACCAGCGAACCATTCCTAACCATTTTTGGGCGATAAAACCAACTTTTAGCGCTCTTTTCAATGCAATTTGGATCTAATTTCTAGGTTCACTCTGAACTCAGATTTCGAAAAAGCGGTTCAGCGCGTGGCCAGTTCAAAACCAAATCTGGTGGGCGCTTCGCGCGCACCACAATATACGGGTTTAGCGTCAGAGATATCAATGTTTCGAATTTAGCCTTCGTTTTTACGTAGAATACGCGCAGAATTTGCACTCTTGTAGCCTCGACACAAGAATATGCGGGTTTTTGCTATCGTAGCCAAAACCCGTAGTTTACCACTACATGGAATGGGGCGGCGTTTCAGGCCGCGCCCTCGTAGGCATCTAGCTACTCAGACGTTCGCCGTTGTCTACAGGACGTCGATCCGCCCAGAACGAGCCACCGCTAGCGAACAGGCAGTTCTACGCGGGGCTGTCCCGCTGTGCTGTTGAGCAGAAAGCGACGGGCTGTTAAACAGCCTATCGACCAGCAATCCCGCCGAGTGCCACAAATCGACCCAGACCGAGTTGTTGTCCACAGGACGTCGATTCGGGATGTCTTCGGCTGCGCAGGTCGATTGGCTGCTCTACAGAACATTATCACGAAGATTGTGCCGTCCGAGTTCTCATTTTTGGTTATGTAAGATTTGCAATCCGTTTTTTTTTTGATGATGCTGTAGACTTCTATAGTAAATTTTCTCATTTTTTGATTATGTGAGATCTGTGATTCGATTTTTAATAATGTCTTTCCGTGGAAGGGGTGTTTGACCTACTGAGAGGCGCACATCGCGGAGTTCCCGTGCTGGATCCGAAGGATTCCGTGGTTTACGGAGCTTTCAGCAATCGCCTTCGTGGGCAGTTTTCGGTTTGTTCCATCCGTTTATGTGTGTCCTTTGCGTCGTCGTTTTAAGATGTTTGAGAGGAATCTCTGATCATTCGGTGGTTTATTTACCCTGGTTCCCATCCATGTTGTGAATACTCGAGGAGAGGTAAATGTAACGAGAAGAAAAAATGTAGATGTAAAAAAAATAAGCGTAATTAGCCGATATCACCACTTCTGGTTAACAAGGCAAGCCATTTTAGCGTAGTCCGGAATGAGAGAAATGGAAAACATTGCTGCGTGCTCAAAAAAAATCGCCGCATTCGAAGCGTGGCGAATATTTATCCAGCTCGAGTGACCACACCCATTGAAAGGGTGTATTGCAGGAACCCGTGCTCCAAACAGCAGCACGTGCTGCAAATTTTTACCGGAGGAGCGCGTGCTGCAAGGATGTTCAGCGTTATCGTAGCAGCACATCGGCACGCGACGCTGCCGGCACACCGACATGCAACTCGACAAGCTCGTCGAGTACCATCTGGAACCGCGAGTGGTTGGACGAGGCCTCCAGCGGCTGGGCGAGCAAAGCACCACAAACTCGGGTAATTGAACCAGCGAGGCTGCCGCTTTTTTTACGAAGTATTCAAATTTCGAATATATTTCGGAAGTCCGTTTTTGAAATATTCGAATATTATTCGAAAACCAAAGTTTTCGAATTATGAATGATTAGAAATACCAAAAATCATTCGAATATTTTCGAATATGACAATTCGGTCCGAAGTATACCAAATAGCCAACCTGGGAAAAATTGGGACTGGAAGAAACATTTTAGTTTTTGAGGTCCGCCTACCGTTCTGAGGTTTATTCGTTAGTGAATGATAAGGCTGTTTAGAAATAAACGTGTTCTTGGCGAATTTTCCTATACTTTATTCTATCAGGTCATTTCCATCAAAATAATCGTCAAAATGCTCAGTTCTGCTGACGCCTCCTAGATTTCTTTCTGATGCAGTTATTTAGCAAGCACAATCTTAATTCCGCGTCGAATTTGAACAGCAAGGTAGGTTGATGCAGAATTCCTAGGTTTAGCACTTTACTATTTCTTGACGCGGGCTGAACGCTAGCCAATTTTGCAAAGTTTATTCCTGATTGATTGTCAAATTGATCTGTCTCTTTTGTTATTAATCTTTTCACATATAATAAATAGGATAAATGGTTGCGCTGCTTGTTCTGATTTCATGCGCTAGAAATTTCCTTTTAATATGCCAGAATTTTGCCAATTCACGACACAAAAATTTCGGAGTTTCAAATAAATTTTGAACTGTAAAATATACTAAACGCCACGTTTTTTCGCCCAAACTTCACAAATGGTTTACCCAGGGCTATTCACACGAATCTCGAGCTTTCTTTCGCTTTTTGGAGGTATAGTGGTTATACAGGGGTAATTTCAAAATTGCGAAACACGCGCGAGTAACGAAAACTGCGCCCAAGGCTCGTGATTCGACCCTCAAATTATGTTAGTATGTATATCTAAGGATCGAATCACAAGGCATGTTGATCGAATCCTCACCGTGGGTGTGGCTGAGGAGCATTTCGGCTGGCACATGCGCCGCGCGCGACGGAAAAACGCAGCGCGCGTCGTCGTTATTGGGGCGCGTTAATCTGGACTCGCTAAAAAAATGGTTGGCGCTCGATGAACGCGCCCCAAGGACGACGACGCGAGCAGCGTTTCTACGTCGCATGTGGCGCGTGTGCCAGCCGAACTGCTCCATAGCCACACCCGCGGTGTGGATTCGATCATCATGCCGAATCACGAGCCTTAGGCGCAGTTTTCGATTCTCGCGCGTGTTTCGCAATTACGGATTCACCCCTGTAGTAACCACTTGACCTCCTAAAAGCGAAAGACGGCCTGAAGTTTGTGTCAATAGCTCTGAGTAAACCCTCTGCGAAGTTTGGGCGGAAAAAACACCGCGTTGAGCATTTCTATGGAGCAAAAATTATTTGGAAACTCTCAAATTTTTGTGTCGTAATTTGGCAAAATTCTAGCATATTAAGGGAAATTCCTTGCAGATTACAGTCGAAAATTCACCCGTAATACGGGGGAATCCTGGTGATTTACGGGACAGTTTTCCAGCAGATTTCGAGAGATTCCTCGTAGATCACGAAAGAAGTGTGGCAGATTACTAGAGAATTACGGTAGATTACTTGAAAACTACCGATATTCTCGGGAGAAATTCCGCCAGAAAGGAGAGGTAAAGTATTCGAATTTCCGGAAAATCTGGTAGAATTTTTTTGCTGAGGTCGCTAAAATGGCTTTCCCATCCAGTAGTATATAACGACTGTGACTAAGCAGTAGAGTGTTGTCCGCATAAGGACGTCATTAATAAAATAATGTAACGTCGGCATGGATCCTAATGAGACTGCGTTTACTATTGAAGGTTGGCGCAAACTCGGTGCCATATGCTACAACCTAGGTGCACCGAGTTTGCGCCAACCTCCAAAGAGGAACGTAAAGTCTCTTCAGGATCCACGCCGATGTTAGTTTTTCTCTAGAAAATTTGGTTGAGAGCGTCCAATTTCTCTGTTCCGTTTAGATAGGACCCGAAATAGAAACAAATCGAGCCTCATTATCAAGTTTCTTCAGGTGATAAACCCACTTTCGATTGGTGACGTCATAAGGCGGCTGACGCTTCACTGGGATGGTGATATCAGGTCTACGGGATGTTGATAGGATGTGAACGCGGAATCGGGGATCTAGACCCTCCTCCGGTGGTATGTCTAACCCAAGAGCGTTTCCGCGGATAGGTTGTCTACGGCACCATGGAGAGGGGCGACGGGCAGTTCTCGAGGGGCGATATCTGCCCTTTCTGGATGTCTACAGGGAGCATTGCGTGAGGTGACATCTCATCCGTGTCCTGTAGACAACGGTGAACGTCTGAGTACGCGTTGGCAGAGATGTTAGGACGAAGATCAATCGAGCTGGGATCCCGTGTTTCCAGCGCGATAATCTGTAAGCTGCAAGCTGCGACAGCGGCTCTCCACGGATAGAAACTTCATTCGGATGAGGGCAGTACTTTCCACAGATCATTTTTCTGAAGAGCCAAAGAAAGCCGTTTGTGTATCTGAAACAATCGCCATGCTTTCTTACCAATGGTAAGTACTAAATACGCATAATTTTATCTGTACTCGCATAACCAGAGAAAAGCTGTTCTTTGAAGCAACTAAGTTATTTCACGAAGAGTAACTGTACCGTTTTGCACCTCGCAATGCAGAAAGGAAAGCTATTTTCAAGAAATAGTTTCTTATTGTAGACCACCCTACATTCCGATCATTCTCTTTCTGTAATAAAAATTTCTGTCGTGCCCCAAATTAACTTTTCAGTAAGACACCCTTCTTACGGAATACTAGGTAGTATTCACTCACGTGGCTTAGTGCGCTGTATCCTTTAGATTCACCATGGGTAATCCAATATATGCCGTGACATCATTTTCAGATTCAAGCGCGAGAGTAGCACCATAAAAATCAGGAAAGCCGGTTAAAAGTAAGAATAATCAAGTATTATAAGCTGACAGGTTCAGAAAGAGGATATCATTCAGGAACAATTCTCCTTTTCTTCTAACGAGGGAAGTATACAAATCGTAGCTCGGATTTGCGGAAACGAATTGTAATGCTAGTATCTCTCGGCATGTGTATCGAATCCACACCACGGGTGTGGCTAAGGAGCAGATTGGCTAGCACACGCGACGCGCGACGGAAAAAACGCTGTGCGCGCTCATCGTCCTTGGGGCGCGTTAACCGAAGACCTTCAAAAAAATGTCGTTGTCCCATTGTAGCCGTCCCCCTTTATCATTTTTTGCGTTTTTTTGTTTTTTGTTTTTAATGTGCTTTTTTAGACGCAATGCTTCTCATGCCATCGTTTCAATGGAATTCGCACTTTGTATACAAGTTTTCTTCGAGTTCTTCTTTTCAATATAATCATCTTCCATTTTGGAGCGCAACGGGAGATGATGATATTGATTCCGACGCCGACCCTACGTCTGACACATCAACCTACATGAACAAAATGCAAAAAAAAACGATAAAGGGGAACGGCTTAAATGGAACAATAACAACTTTTTTGAGTTCCTTCGGTTAACTCGCCCCAAGGACTATGAGCGCGCACAGCGTTTTACCGTCGCGCGCGTCGTGTGTACCAGCCGAACTGCTCCTTAGCCACACCCGCGGTGTGGATTCGATCCACATGCCGTATCTCTCGGGCATCTATAGTAAAACTGCGCAGTAGAACCTCTCGAGCCGCTGGTTCAGAAATTTTATGAGCCCAGAACTGTCGTTTTTTGTGCTTCTTGTCGCATTCAAAACGCTCAGTATACCTTCGCAAATCTGGAAACGGACCTCATGATCGTATTCAGCGGCCAAAACAACCCCACCGAAGAAAGTTCGGGTAAAAGCAGATATTCCGGACCCTGTGCGGACTGATTGCGTTTTGGACTTGAACGAATTTTCGGTTGAGTGCTTACTTATATCGAGTAGGGATTCTGAATGCGCTTCAGGAAAATGTTCCAGATTTACCTAAAAATTCCTCCAGAGGGGTTTTTCGGAGCGCTGATCACGAATCTGAGGTTCATTTGTCAATTTTGCGAGATTTTCGGCTTGAATCGCTGAAAGCATTCCAGCGGGGGAACTTTTTTAGTGAAGAACGGCACTTTCGAGTTTTGCGGATTTCATCGATGGATGTGTTTCAAAATCATTTTCTGAAGGTGATTCGAAGTGCTCAACACGACTCCGAAATCTGTTTACCGATTTTCTACAGATTGCGGTGGGTATACGGTAACTCTCTCAAAGTTTCAGAATTGACTCAAAATTTGTATGCGGGAGTTATTCGGCGTGGTGCATACCAATTTGATTTCCATTTGCTGGTTTTCGAATTACTAGGGTAGGATTTGCCCTCCTAAATGGTCTATTAACTACCGTAACCTGCAGTGAACCTCAGAATTTCGACAAGCAGGCCCAAGATTCGTTTTCAGCACACTAGGTTACCCCTAAATACAAGTTTTGAGCGGAATGAGAATTTTTTTGAAAACATCCCGAAAAATTTCTGATGATTTCCTATTCGCAAAATTCAAAAAACGCTCATAACTTTTTTAAATCAGCAGCTCGGAGCGGGGTACTTCAAAATTTTACAATAGATGCTCAAGAGATACTAGCAATACGATTTTTTTCCGCAGGTCCAACATACGCTTTGTATACTTCCCTTGTCAGTAATCTATTCAAAGTTGCGCACGATGTGGGGCGAAGCAAATAAAGTTGGAAGCAAGTTGAAAGCGATAAGCTGTGTTCATGATTCAAGATGCTGCTACTGGCGTTTCAAATCTTAACCTAGCGAAGTTAAAAATCACTCACGGTGTCGTCAACGTGTTGTCACAAAGCGCATTGATATCGGGTCTCCTTTCTATCACACAATGACGTGCTGTTAAAGGCAGTGTTCACGATAAAAAATGTGTTTCAGCTTCCACTAGGAATGGGTAGTGGAGGGGCATACTGTATCGCTGACGTCGAAAGAACGCATGAAAACAAGCCAGGAAAAGCTCCAAAAGAGCCCGAAGTTGCCACTTCGAGCGCAAGGCAAACCCCGAAAGCGCATCACACGCCCACCGACGTGAACAAACGAATGCTCGAAATCGTCAGATGAGCGATGATTTCCAATCATTAGCCCCGTTCTTCCCTTCATTCTCAACTTCTCTCTCCACTCAGGTCAGTTCGCATAGATCGGCTGCAAAAGACGGAAGTTACAAGCCTCGGACAACTCGTCCACCATTTTCCTTAGCTCAATCTTTGAGGGACCATAACTCCGTTCCCAAAAGGTCTCGAACGACTTCAGAGACATCATTAGAATCAGCATGGGGCGCTTCTCAAGATAGGTGGAAAAACAAAAAAAACGATTTTCATCGTGAACACTGCCTTTAAGATGTGCCTCTGCGAGATCAGAACACCACTGCAGATAGCCATAGTCTGGCTGATTTCTGCAAGACTTGCATATAAATGGAATACACATTGTGCGTTTGATATACAGTACCGCGCATATTTTTTGCCAAAACGGCGTTTTGCGGCGTTTTTTGCTCGCAGAAAGCGCCGCATCTCGTTTTAAAGGCAGTGGTCGCGCTCAAGTATGCTCGTCTTCTTTTCCTCTCTAAGCCCTTTTCTGGGTATAGAGTAGTAGAACCTTTAAGAAAAAATCGCGAAAAAAAAACGCTGTTCTAGGCCAACTTTGAAGCCTGAACTTCCTTGTCTTTTGATGGTGGACGAGCCCACCCCACATCATCGGCATCGTTGATGTCTAGTATCAAGAACATCAGCTGGCTTGAAACTGAATTTCAACCAATGAATTTTCGGATTTATGTACACATCTAGTTGAAAATATTGACTGAAGTGCTTGCACTCATTGTTCAACTGCTTTATTAGGTAAATTTGCATTTATTTCTTTGTCTGAGTGTCGATGATTTTCGACTGCTTGGCATGAGACTGTGATCTTTCTGTGCACGTGTGCCCGAACTGAAAGTTTAGAGTCTTAATAACTCTAATTATAGCCCGTTTCTCACCGCGCTACCTTCATAATTTTGAGCTGTTTTTGATCTGAGCTGATTTTGTAGATTTTTCGATAAAGTTTTTCATCGCGACCACTGCCTTTAACTTGCTTCAGAATGGACCAAAATCAAATTTGAAGATATTTTTGGTTTACACTAAACGAGAGGATTGCAACGGTGTATAGAAGTGTAAGTTTTATGCAAATTTTCAGTCTTTATTCCAGAAAAAAAAACGTGTTTCCAGCCCAATTTTTTCAATTTTTTAGATTTTCCCGTGTAAAACATGCCATGGCGGACGTGTCAAATGAAAAATAGGAAGCTCTCAAATAAATTCTGACTAGGATTATGCATTTCATTTTATGTGGACTTTTTTATACACGCTTTCAAGGCCCACAATGACTGGACCTCCATAACACCAATTTTTCAAAGAATTATAACTTTTGTAGAACATGCTTGCTTGGAACTATGAAGCATTCATTAAACTCCTCTCCTGACGTAGCATCCGAGCGGTGACAATCATTCGACTGCCGCCCCGAATTTAGGCAGTTGTTTTCGGAAAACTTCGAATTTCCAGTTATTCGTTACAAACTTTTCAGCATTCCCAGCGTTACAACAATTGTATTGGTCTTTATGAAGTTCAAGATAGGCAAATTAGGTGGAGTGTGGTGACTCTACCCGTATTTTTACCCTTGTAGAGCTAGAGACGCTCCCACCCGTAATTTTCTGTAGCATCACAGCTTTGATAGCTGCATTTAGTATTTTACCCGGTTTTAAGCTTCCAATCTTAGTCCTCCGCCAAGTGACAAAGTCCAAATTGCAAGGACTTTCTGAACGCTTCTGATTACCAAGTCCCGTCCTTCATTCTGATTAAAATTCGCAATTTTCTCCGACTTCCAAAAGTAAAACTTCGCAAACGTCTCACCAGCGACCTTGGCCAAGAGCCATGGTCAGAGGACCCTTTCGCCCGTTCCAGACCAGGGATGTGCGGCAATTTCCGTTTGCCGTTTGCCGTTTGTCGTTTGCCGGCCATTTTTGGGACTTTTTTGCCGTTTGTCGTTTGCCGAAATTTTTGTTATTTTTCCGGCAAAACTCGGCAAAGCATTGAGAGGAAACGTCGCCTATGCTCGCGGCCATGTAGGCACCAGGGGTAATCCGATTATCCGTTGTTCGCTTAACCGTTATCCGGGGTTTTGACTTACCTGGGGTGGTAGCAAATGGGTTTGAAAACGCGAGTTACTCTGAGAGAATCATTCGCGCTAGTACCGTGTTGCTCCCGCGATCCGCGATGGTACCGTGTTTGTTTCCCCCTAGTCCGCGATCCGCGTCCGTTCCGCGATAGTTACCTAATCGACCTATACGTTGCCTTTCTCGTGCTCGTACAATGATGGTTCCGCGATCTTTACCAAGTTTAGCGCGCTAGTACCGTGGTGAACTCGCGATCCGCGATGGTACCGTGATCGTTCCCCCCGGTTCCGCGCTCTCATGCTGTAAATATTTCTAAAGCAGCGCGAAATACCGCACGGACAATACCTTATAGCTTCATGTTGATCTGACAGGCGACACCCGTTCGGCTGAAACACCGAGAGGGCATGAATGCGGTACGATCAGTGGTGGAGGCTGGCCAAATCTCGCGATCGTCCCGCGATAGTTCCGGGCTCAGTTCATCGCTGTTGTTAGATTTAACACCCAAAATACATAGATGTATAGACGCGATTCGCCCTCAATGTTGGAACTGGTAGAATCTCGCGATCGTTCCGCGACAGCCCCGGGCTCGATTCCTCGCGTTTCCGCGGAGGAGCACGGCGGGAGCATCGATGAACGAACGCGGTACGCTCTCGGTTTGAGACTGGCAGAATCTCGCGATTGTTCCGCGATAGCCCCATGCTAGTATCCTCTCGTCTCCTGCCAGAAACCGGGTGGATTCTATCCGTGAACGATCGCGGGGAATTTTCTCAGAGTAACTCGAGGTAAGTTCTCGGTAAACTGCCGCAAAACACAAGTTTTTTATTTGACGCATGCCACGTTGTGAGCCACTAGATACTCACAGTATAAAAAAATTTCCCAAAAAAGGTTCATTCTGTCTTTTTTGGAAAAGGTATTGGTTAAGAAAAAAGATCTTAAGATTTTTGAACTCTTCTCAGATCGCGGTAAGTTCGCGCAAAACTGCAACTTAAGGCGAGCCGACAGAGAAATCGGAAATAGTGTGTGAATGAGGAAAAAGATGGATAGCTTTCAAAAAAGTCCTCCGCAGGACGTTTTAGAAAGCTATCCATCTTTTTCTTTATTCGTATACTATTTCCATTTTCACTGTCATCTCGCGTTCATTTGACAGTAGATAGTCCAACTCCAATGTGGTGCTTTAGTTTCTGTTCCAGAGTTTCGACAGATTCTGGTGTAGCTAGACTCTGGTTCATTTCGAGTGAACTCCTGTATTCGAATATCACAGCGAGGAGCGGTAGCTGTTTTGTCAAAACCACCTTATCACTGGTTATATTTCACCGAGGCCCACCGTTCCGCTGCTGGTGGTAATCGAAATCGACAGGTCACTAAAGATTTTTCAGAGTCAAAACAGGAGCAGGAAGCATTTGTACGACACAGAAGCATTTGTGCAACACACGTGGGCAGGGACACTGAAAAAGTATGCCGCGGCAGTGACAGGAAAGAACCGCGACCCTCGACTGTGCCGCGATAGTTCCACGGTAGTACCGCAGCAGCTCCGTGATGATTACTGTGCCGTGGAGATTCTGTTGCAGTGCCTTGAAGGTCGACAACGCCGCGACATTGCCCTGACAGTACCGCTGCAGTTCCGTGTTGGAACTGCACGAATTCCGCGAGGCTGCGTCAGCAAATTCGCGTCAAGTACTATTCACTGTTATGTGTGGTAGAACGAGGTGGTTGCTGGTTCAATAGCCCGAATTTGACGTACATCCCGTATATCCTGGGTCTCAATAACGGGGATACATTCTGTCCCTATCAGACAGATGACACCGCAGGTAAGTTTTTTTGTTTGTACGTCCACCCAGTTGTATTATGACTCAATTCATATGGGTTACTTGCAGTCAGTCCTATTTTTTGTCAGAGCGCAGCCACCGATCAGGGAGCCGCAGCGGCACAACCGCGGAGCGGCAGCGGCACAACCGCGGAGCCGCAGCGGCACAAGCGCGGGCCGCAGCGGCATAACCGCGGCACAGCGTCACTACCGCGGAGCCGTAGCTCCATGAAGTCCCACATGTCTTGTTTTTGCAATGGAACTTTGAAATGGAACTACTCCCTAGATTTGGAATTATTAGAATGCTGACCTAACTATTGGAAAGAAAGGGAAAAAAAGTAGATTGGCACATGTGAACAACTTTTGGGTCAATCTAAAGGATGAGGTTTTTTGCCGTTTGCCGTTTGCCGGCCGTTTTTGGGTTTTTCTTGCCCATTGCCGTTTGCCGAAATCTCAAAATGGTTTGCCGCACTTCCCTGTTCCAGACGTCCTCAGCCGCAATCGTCTCACTGTCCTAGACATGTCCAGAAACAGTTCTCCAAACGGCTCTCACTCTCCCTTAGCGCCCCTCCACAAAGGAGATACGCCCCCGAAAGTACACTCCTCGCCACAAGTTGCGCGAAAGAGCTCACAAAATCGCTCAACGTAGAGCACCCCAACAACTTCACTCCTCGAAATAAGCCAGAATACCTCTTAAAGAAGTCCTAATCCGAATTCCAGGTCATTTCGTGCCCATCTCGATAGTCGCTAACGTCGACTTTTTACGGCCCCTCACCCCATTGCCGCAGCTCACCCTTGCCCAGCCAGGCGATGGTCGGCCGACGGAAAAAATGGAACTCCTCCACCACCGGAATCGCATCAACATTATCTACGACACTTTGGAGCCCTCATGCGGCCTTGGTTCACTCGAAATTTCAGTCCCCTCCAACCAACAATGACTCATTTTTCGCGATTTTTCTCGTATTTAAACCCCTATTTCCCAGCCACCCGACAGGCTACCCAGCTCCGCCTGCCTGGGCTTACACAATGCTTTTCAAACTTCCCATAACTGCTGTCAGTTCTCCCTTTCAAGAAATATCCACAGAATTTTCGACCCCTAAAAGTACCAGCTCGCAAAGGTCTCACCAGCGACCTCCGCCAAGAGCCATGTTCAGAGGACCCTCTCCCCAGACGTCCTAAGCGTCAATCGTCTTACTGTCCTAGACTCGTCCAAAGATAGTTCTGAAACAGCCCTCACTCCCCCTCAGCGCCCCTCCACAAAGGAGATACGCCCCCAGAAAATGCACTCCTCGCCACACGTTGCACGGAAACGCTTCCGAAATCGCTCACCGTAGAGCAGCCCAACAACTTTATCCCGCCGGAATCAGCCAGAATACCTCTCATACAATGCCCAGACCAAATAAAAAAAACGAGAAAAATCGCGGGTCCTGAAACGAGAAAAATCGCGAAAAATTAGTCATTTGTGGTTGGAGGGGACTGAAATATTGAGTGAACCTAGGCCGTGTGAGGGCTCCAAAGTGTTGTAGATGATGTCGATGCGATTCCGGTGATGGAGGAGTTTCATTTTTTTTCCGTCGGCCGACCATCACCTGGCGGGAGAGGTATTCTGACTGATTTCCGAGAAGTGACGTTGTTGGGGTGCTCTAGCGATTTTGGAAGCGTTTCCGTGCAACATGTGGCGAGGAGTGCATTTTCGAGGAGCGTATCTTCTTTGTGGAGGGGCTCTGAGAGGGGAGTGAGGGCTGTTTTTAAATTCGTTTTTAGGCGAGCCTAAGAAATTCAGACGAATGCGGCTGACGACGTCTGGAGCCGGCGAGAGGGTCTTCTGTACATGGCTCTTGGCGAAGGTCGTTGCTGAAACCTTCACGAGGTGGTACCTTTGGAGGTCGGAGAAATCGCGAATTTTAATCAGAATGAAGGACGGAACGTGGTCATCAGAAGGTAGCCCAGCGTTCAAAAAGGCCTAGCAATGTGGACTTTGTCACTCGGCGGAGGACTGAAAATGGAAGCTTAAAACCGGGTAAAATACTAAATGCAGCTATCAAAGCTGTGATGCTGCAGGAAAATACGGGTAGAAGCGTCTCTAGCTCTACAACGGTAAGAATACAAGTAGAGTCACCATACCTCACCTGGTTTGCCTATATTGAACTTCATAAAGACGAATACAATTGTTATAACGCTGAGAACGCTGGAAATTTTGTAACAAATAGCCGAAAGTTCGAGGTTTTCCGAAGACTGACAGTTTGCATAAAAGTTTACATTTCTATATACCGCTGTAATCCTCTCGTGGAGAGGAAACCAAAAATACCTTCAAGTTTGATTTGGGTCCATTCTGAAACGAGTTAAGAAGATGCGGCGCCTTCTGCGAGCAAAAAAAAAACGCCGCAAAACGCCGTTTTTGCAAAAAAAGGAATATTCGTGGTACCGTACAGTTCACCGCAATGTTAAAAGGACATAGTGCGGTTGCGGTCAGCACACTAAAACTACGGTGAAAATCTGGCGCCTTGCCAGATTTCTTCATCGATCGACACCACAGCTGATTTTCTGGATTACTTACAGATTCTCTTCCTTCTTTGCGCTAGTTTCTGCTTCGTTTTTGTTTCTGACTCTTACAATATTGCAAATAGGGGCTTTTCTTAGTGTGCGAGAGGTTTTTATCAATTTCAAAGAAGAATTTCAAAAAAAGAGTCACTTCAAAGCCCGAACAAACGGCTAGTTCTCCTCACACAGTAAGAAAAACTCCTATTCACAATATTTAAGGAGTTAGAAACAAGAATAAAGCAGAAACAAACAGAAAAATTGCAGAAAACGTAACTCACACAGAATCAGCTGAGCCGTCGATCGATTACGAAATTTGGCAGTGCCAGGTTTTCACCTAGTTTTAGTATTTCGACTGCAACCGCACCATGTTCTTTTAACATTGCGGTAAACTGTATCTGATCGTAAGTTTAAAAAAAACTTCTCCGCCTTTAATGTTTAATGTCAAGTGTTCACTATTTGAAACACTTTTTTTTGTCATGGGGAAATGAAAGCAACATTCACAGGAACCGAGAAGAAAGGCGAAATCAAGAATCTATAAGGGCTTTAAGAAGTACATAGGAAAGGGATGGTTTTTAGACTTTTTCACGGGAAAAATTCATGGGTTGATCATTGAGCCGAAAAAAGCGTTCAAACCTACAGTACCGCTCATAGGATTTGGTCAAAAGGCGTGCGATGTCGGGTTTCAGCGTCATTTTCGTCGTTTCCCTATAACTCGCTTAAAAGTCAACTATGACCGAAACTATAGTTTCTATAGAGTGATATTCGTGATCCTGGCATTGAATGCTATCCAATGGTGCAGCTACTATTAAGGTTTCGTTCTGAACTAACGAAATTTGGCGGACAGCGGACACTGTAACTACCGTTTCATAGGGAAGGGGGCTCCGCGTCCATTGCCTGCGTCCCCGCATGCCTCTGCTCTCTGCACTCTCCTCGTCATAGGCACTCTTTCTTCAGTTAGTTTCCAGGGGCAGCAACCCACAGATCTCCGCTGGTCGCTGACACTCGTCTCATTTATGGCGCCCTCCATCTCAGAAAAATGAAAACAAGTCACTTTTAACATAAAAGGCCGAAAACAAGTTACTTGTAACATATCTGAGCCGATGTAAATTACTTGCTACTTATCTCAGGTCATTTAAGTTACATGTAACATATCGGGGGGATATTGCGTGCGGTGCGCTTCCGATATGTTACATGTAACTTATATGACTTGAGATAAGTCGCAGGTAACTAACATCAGCTTAGATATATTACAAGTAACTTGTTTTCGATTTTCGAGGGGATACTGCGTGCAGTGCGCCTCCGATATGTTACATGTGACTTAAATGGCACAATATAAGTCGCAAGTAACTTAAATCGGCCAAGAAGATATTTTCAAGGTTGATGTAGGATGCACTCGCGGGGTCAGGCTTGCGACTGGCGTTGCTGTTGGTTCAATTGCCCAAGTTCGAGGTACTTGACCCCACCCCAGCAGGGAAGGCTCTGCACAGCATTTTTTTTTGCGTAGTGTGTGGACTGGGACGCGCCCTCTGCGTCACGTGTCGTCTGCGTCACTTGATGGCCACCCATAGTGAAAAATCAAACGTAAGTTGCATGTAACATAAGTGTAACTTACACGTAATATAAATTCAAGTTACATGTAATGTAAATGTATCTGACATGTAATATAAATGTAATTCAAGTATTCTTGAGACATTCAAGTAAATTACATTTATATTACAAGTAACTTGTTCCGATTTTTCTGAGATCTTCACCGGTCCTTAGCCATCATCCCATCCAACCACCTGCTAGTGACAAGAAGCCACTGAAACACAGTGGGAACAAATTTCGTGCGAGCGGTCGTGGCGCCTCACGTTCTCATTGGAGCGCGCCAGTCCACACCAGTTGCTTTTGAGAGCCGAACCCACACTCCTTCGCCTCTTCCCATGCTGTAGTTTACTTCTCCATTCTTTCCTTCTCTCTCTTTTCATCCTTGGTAGTAGAATTTCTTTTTTCCTCAATTACACAAACAGCCTATCTCCCTCATTTTGAGCCGTTCGAAGTAGGACTTATCGGGCATATCATAACAAAATCTTCTAATCTTTGTTGTATTTTGTCATGACCCTCCGCTCCGCTGCTTGCTCCGCCCGAACTCACTCGATCAAGCTAGGCTTTAAAATTATTACTCTTCTCAAAGATTGGTCGCCTTTTTTGTCAACAAGCATCTTGCCGATCGTCTCGGCTGTAGGATGAAAAATTCAAGATTTTCAGAGTTTCAAAAATTGACAGGTTCAAAGTACTGAGGAAGATTAGGTTCCATCCCACATCTTGCTCTTACAATGTATAAAGATACAGAGTAGGACACAAAATTTTTCGAAGTGACCTCACACCAGCAGTAGTTTCAAAACTGTGTATCCTCACTATTTGGCTAATTTTAATCTTAAACTTATTATTTGCTTAGTATTGAAAGAAAATCTGCGATGAGGACTGATTAAGTCCCTTCACGAAAGAGAAATTCCTCTACCCGACGAAGGTTGAGGAAGACTTATCGTATTAGAGCCTTGACAGCTTTATAGAGATTCACAGTGCTATCAATAATTGTCAAACATTCTGTCAACGTGTATGAAAAAAGTAATGAATTTTGTTCATTCAAGTGTGTGAAATGTTAGTGAGCGCGACTATGTAGTTTGGACAATAAAAAAAATATATCATAGATACGTCCTCGCTGTCGAAAAGCGCCTGTTGAACAAACTTCAGATTTGCTTTCAGAGCTTTGTCTAGGTTCTGTAGCACTCCGCGGAGATAGGTTGCCTCAGTAGGGGCTCAAAAGTGGCCTGCGAGAAAGAATAGAAAACCTCAAATGGTTTTCTATTCATTCTTGCAGGCTCTTTCCCAGTAAAACTCTCAAATGTGGATTCTTTAGGTTAGGAATCAGCCTGCAAAAGTAGTAAAAAGCTGCGAAAATTTTTTTTTGAAAAGAAGTCTGCAAAAAGCGACAAAAAGAACACAGCAAAATTGTTATGAGGAGCAAATCTGCTGAAACCTCCTAAATACGTAGTTAAATCACTGACCATGAGAAACAACAGAAACGTTGTGGAAATTTATAAAAAGAAGTAGAGATATTGAGATTTCTCGCCAGTCTCTCGATTAAACAATATTAAATAAGACCCAGATTTCAACCGAATTCAAAAACTCAAATCAATTCCGTAACTTGAAATGAAATTCACGATTTTGCAAATTAGCTGAGCGAAAGTGTTTTAAAGAACAATCCTGCTGAAACCAGCTGAAAACGAAGTGGTGGAAAAACAGATTTTATATGTCCGCTTCTAATGCCGTGCGAAAATCAGAAATAAAACGCAGAACGTCGATGAAAGGTAGACTTCTAAACATCAGTAGGCAGTAAAGCTAAGTTCAGACCTCAACACAAACCTCGCAGTTCACACTGCTCCAATACTTCTTGGGGAGTTCGTTGCAAAGGTGTGCTTTGTAGAATTGAATATGGGTTTGAGCTAATTCGAGTGCTTGGAGTTGTATGGGTGCTGCGTTGGGTTGGCGCGCTCCAATGAGAACGTGAGGCGCCGCGACCGCTTGCACGAAATTTGTTCCCACTGTGTTTCAGTGGCTTCTCTAGCGACAGGGGTTGGGTGCCTGTACGCTCGTCCTGGCTTTCCCAAGTTTTAATCCAATATCGTCTTCTTTTTGCAGATATACCCTCTATAAAACGTCGAAATTCACATCACTCGAGGCGCGAGCGGCGCGCGCGCCGCCTCGGCCTCCGGCTGCCCTACGCTCTCTCACTGTCTCTACCCTCCGCTCCCCAACAGCACGCGTAGGAACCAAGTGAATTTAGCCGTTTTATAGCCTGTAGCTGTTTCGTTCGCATTCATATTTTTATCGGTACTTGAATAATCAGAGGAGAGTTCCTTTTCGGTCCACTTGATACTTCCAACTAGAATACCGCAACAGTTTGCTCTCGCTGTACCACAATGTCAACCTAGAAAACCGGCTTGAAGAAGTATTGTTCATTTTTTGTATACTCTCGCGACTTCACTCTTCTATTGATCCCCTTTTTTTAAACTTCCATGGCTGCACCAAACCCTGTTTTGTTTGGAGGAGCCCTTTTCTGATAGAATACAAACCTGAAATGAAGTAGTAAGTGGACATATATCCTATGGGAAATTCGAAGACCCTCAGACGATACGATCTGCAATAAAAACATGACCGCGAACGCTAGCTGGCCAATGTATTCGCACTACGCGGAACATCCTAAATTAACTTTTCCAGAGAATCGTCGAGCTTTGATTCTCACGAATAAGACCGCGTTAGCTCGCTCATGCATTAAGACGTCAACGTTATGACTCAAAGCCCTTTTCTATCCTTAGGTTTTCTGCATAATGCCAGTTTACGCAAGTCCAGCTTTCAAAGTGGCAAATGAGCTCCATGGGCGCACAAAGGGCATTTCAGAGTGGCGTCGGTGCGAAATTTGCTGTCCCAGAGACGTGGTGAGTAATGAGGGGAGCTACGCAGCGCACTGTGCCGCGCGACGGGACCGAGCGCCGCGCTTCCAGAGCGCGCGAGCCTCGCCGCGAGTTGGCAGCGACGGCAGCGACGTCGCGCGATAGAAATAGGACGACCATTTTGTCACTGTCGCTACTGTATCGCCGTTTTTCTCCGTATTTGTTAGTGTTCCCTACATACCATCTGCCCATCGAACCTCTGAAAAAATACTTATATCGTCTATTTCACTCATTATTAAACTATACCATCCAGGATTTATTCTAACATGGCATTTAATATTTTTTGTTGTCGTTATGTTTGTTGTATTAAAATCTTTTCAGGTATAAAAGATCCTGACAGTGCTGATCATATTTGCAGATGTATTCATCAGTGTTGCTGGTTGTTATCGAGTATTCTGTGCGCAGTACTGGGCTAACAGCATTTTCTCGGTAAGCTTTTTCAAAACTTCAAATCGTTGCTCCGTTCTTTTCGATTTCTCACTCGAGTTCACATCTAACGTTTTTCAACGTAATTTTTCATTTTCAGTTATGGCACATTTGTCTGTGTGCTGGCGTTCTTCTATTTGGAAAAAACCATCTTTACTTGTTTTTTTTGAGGCCTGAAGTCGAGTAAAAAATCGACAATAAGCGGAGCATAGTGAAGGGTAAATAAACGTACGTTGGTCCAGTACTACGCTCAAGATGATCAATAAAAACGGCGACTTTTATTAATATACCAGCAAAAAACAGCACCGTGAGAATCACCTTCAACTGAAGATATTTCCATAGCAATTACATTTTCAATAACAATTTCACGCAAGGGAGGGCACGCCATTATCAGTTTATGCGTCCCAATCGAACTCAAACGGCGGCGAAGAAATAAGAGACGCAGGGATAGAAATGTGATGCGGCAACAACTAATGGCCACGCCCACTTTCTCTCGCTCTGAGGAGCGACGCCACTCTGAAAGGCCCTAAACGAGACGCGAACACACGTACGAGGACAACATGATAGCACAGAGAACCGCTATCATGCCGTCCAATAGCGTGGCATCCCAGCTCGAACTCTCGGTTTGTAAACCAATCCTTCCTTTCTCCGCCTATTAATTATAACCCCTCCCCCCTCACCACCATGCATCGGTCATCATATAAGGAGGTTGGGAATGCAAGCTTGTCCATTTCACTATAGATGGACCATACAATCTCTTATTTCGTAGAGAAAAATTAATTTTTTGCAACGGAGAAGTCTGATTCAAAAATGAGAACTATTATTGGGGCGAATTCTCGTAAAAATAAATGCCTTACTCCGAGTAATACTCAATGAAACCATCCAAGGGTATTCGCCTGGGCTTGTCGTCGTTCCTCCCATTGATCTTTTCGAGCGTTGTGTCTCAGTTGAGGCTAAATTACTGGCAAGACATTATATTGTGTCTCCTTGTTGATAGAAGCCCACATCTAACACAGAATGTTGGAGGAACAAATTATTGGCCAAATAAACTTAGCAAGTAGCTTGCTTTAAGCTCAAAGGATACCTGTTCAAAGTTTCGTATTCACGAAAGCTTAAGCTGAATTTCGTTCCCTAATATTCGGATATATCCGTTGTACTTACCTAGAAAGCGTCTACCACATTAATGCTTTATCTCCTTATTCTCGGCTTCTGTCACTTTACCAGCACGGGCAATGCAAACTAACACGAGCAACGACAGAATACGCATCTGTAAGTAGATGAGTCGTATTATTCTCATGAATTAATCGCCCAACTTCATTGGAACGACTGCTATAAGCATCTTCGCCAAAAACAGTGAAGTACAATTAAAGTCTGTCCGAATAAGACTGTTCGCCCAGGCGGTCGGCGTGCGTGTCGAACGGCCATCACAGAGGCATTTTTTTGGTCGAGCCTACCCATGACTGAGATACAGATGACTGGGATACCTTTCACTATTGTCTGACATTTCTACCAGATGACTGGGATACCTTTCACTATTGTCTGACATTTCTACCAATCGATTAACAGATGAGAGAATTACCTTTTCTGATAGCAGTGGAAAGCCAGAGGAAAAACGTGCTAGAACCGGTGTCTCCCCACATATGTCTCCATGTCTCCCACTCTACGATCTGTTCCAGAGGCAAGAGACCTGGGTTTCCTTGTATCCAAGAACTTGAATTTTAGACCGCATTACAGAATTTTGGTTAGAAAAGCGTACTTTCGCACACAAAATCTTTTCAAGGCATTTAGAAGTAAAAATTTTCAGGTACTTTTGCCTGCCTACAAAACCTATGTCAGACCCATCGTTGAGAGTGGAATCACAGTTTTCAACCAAGTGAAAAAGATGGACATTGAGCTCTTGGAAACCGTTCAAAATAATTATACTCGCAAACTAATGATGAGATGCGGTGATCTTACTTACGCCCAAGTGCCTAATGGTGCCGAAAGGGCTAGGATACTTGACTTAGTTGACTTAATCGGTTGGCTTTCGCCTGACGCGGTCATTCCGCATCTTCACCGAGGTGTGCCGTCCTAGTAGTCAGCCGTGTCCATTTTTCACGGTCTTCAGCCACATTTTGAACACATTCCATCCAGCTGTCACTATTCCATTTCCTGCGAAACGAAACATCGCGCCTGAACTGTCTTTCGATGCGGAGTGACTTCAAATCCTCTTTAACCACATACGTCCAGAACTTTCGCCTACGCCCAGGTGGCCGTTTCCAGACAGGATTTGGAAGCATTTTTAAAGCGTTTTGTACGAGACGATCCGGCGTTCTTCTTAGTATATGCCCGAGCAGTCGAAGTCGACTTTCCATTGCTGCTTGAGATGGCGTTAGGAGATGCTGGCACCTCCCTCGTGTCAAGCGTTGATGTACTGCGTCGATTTCCTTGTAAAGGCCTTCGCTATGGCATACACGTGGCCAGAAATATCCAAGCAAACGCCTAAAAAGCTTCCTCTCCGAGCAATCCAACCTTTCCATCTGCGTCTTCGGTGCTGCCCACGTCTCCGATCCGTACATCATGATAGGGCGAATAGCGGATAGGTAGACGCGCAACTTGACTTCATTCGCGATGGTGGTGGACCACAAACACTTGGTTAGAGAATCAAATGCAGACGTAGCTTTCGCACATCGTTGTCGAATATCCGCTGCATAACTACCATCGCTCTTAAGCAAACAGCCCAAATAACAGAAATCGTCCACCAGTTCGATACGTTGTCCGTCCACACAAACTCCCGTTGAAGGCCTCTGAGAGACCCACATCTGCTTGCATTTGTCGGGACAAAGACGAAGTCCATAGGCTGCGGCATATTTCGAAACAAGGTTCACAATCCTTTGCAGTTTTGCGTTGTTTTCAGCGAATAATACGATATCGTCGGCGTACTCCAGGTCGACAAGGGAGCGTCCTGATGGTGTTGGGATCACATCCGCAGGAAACTGTTCTGCAACTCTACGCATGATGTCATCAACGGCGAAGTTGAAAAGAAAAGGTCCTGCAACGGCTCCTTGCCTTACTCCTGTTTTCACCTCGAAAGCTGACGTAAATCCGACAGGTGTACGGACTGCTGCAGTTGTTCCTCTGTCCATGTCCTCGATTAAGCGAACATACTTTTCCGGGACTCCATCTGCTCGCAGAGCATTGAGCAATCGATCACGATGAGGAGAGTCGAACGCGGCTTCAAAGTCCAAAGAAAACAAGCTGTAATGGCATCGAAAACCGCTGCCACGATTCAATTACTCTTCTCACGACGAACACTTGGTCGATCGTCGATCTTCCAGGTCGAAAACCGGCTTCCTCGTCTCTGGTCGTTCCTTCACGATGTTTGATAAGTCGCTCGAGAATGATACGTTCTTAAACATTGCACATGACACGAAGTAGAGAGATTCCTCTGTAGTTCTTAGGATCCGTGACGGATAGCTTCTTGTGAAGAGGTACGATGATCGCATGTCGCCACGAATCGGGTATCATTTCGCAATGTATGGGATACTTTCGCGATATAGTTGTGCACGCTATATCGCTCGAACGTTCCCTGTGTACACTCAAACGTCTGCTGGGTTCAGTAGAAGCAGGGGCACCAAGGAGCAGGTATCTACAGACTTGTATACACTTCCTCAAGGATACTAAGATGCCTAATCTTCATAGAAGACGAGTAAAAGCTGATATAATGGCGACGTTCAAAATTCTCACTAGGAAAAAACCGATAGAACCAGTAAAGTGTTTTGGAACACACGTTACGAGAAGAAGACGAGGAAAACTTAGACCTCATCTCCCCGTGGTAAGGCCACAAAGCTTTTTCACTTCTCGAGTCGCAAGTTAATTCAACCAACTTCTGGGTAAGAATCCGAGCCTGGGGTGGTAGTAAATGGTGTGTTAACCGCAAATAAATCGCCACCTCCAAGCCGCCAACATACCGCGAATTAAATGCAGTAGAGCCGCCAAATTAACACGAACAAACCGCCACCTCCTGGCCGGCAACGAAGATGCCGCAGAGCAGCAAGCAAAAGGTTGTGAGTGGTGACCCTTGAAAAGTGGTGGTAACTCGATTTGGGCATTATTTGCCTTACACGTTATCGATAGGTACCAATCGATATTTTCGATTTTCTCGAACATCTCACAAAACGTGGTTATTATTTGTCCGTGGGGTTTCCATGATTTGAGTATTGAATTCATCACACATTATCGATCGGTACCGATCGATATTTTCGATTTTCGCGCACATCTCACAAAACGCGGTTATCACTGTTCCGGAGGGTTTCCATGATTTGAGTATTGAAGTCATCACACATTATCGATAGGTACCGATCGATATTTTCGATTTTCGCGCACATCTCACAAAACGTGGTTATCACTGTTCCGGAGGGTTTTCATAGATGTTCCGGAGGGTTCCGGAGGGAACCGCCACATAGGTGCCACGGTTTGTTGCCGATTTAACGAAAGCTGCCCTCCGCTTACAAATACATTCTGCGTGGCCTTCGCCCGCATGAGTATTTTCTACACTTGGACACGAACGACGTTTACGGTGGAAAGACGAGGGATCGGAAAGATTGTACAAGTAATGCTATTTATTTTATTCATTAGGAAGAGCATTCAAAGGGAACTTCGTAATATTTCGCTTGTTCGAAACACGATCAGAACGCAATTTTTTAAAATTTCCTTGGAAATCCTAATTCTCGTAATTTTTTATGAGCTCCGTGAGTTTTCAGGACCACTCTCGAAAAGACATGTTAGGTTAATCATTGGCCCAATCAATCAAATGCGTGTGATCTGACAGAAGTTTGCATTTGTAGTAACTTTGTTAACGTTTTTTTTTTGAACAAAAGTTTTTTTTGAAAAACAAAAAAATTCTCCCAAGGAAATTTCGAGCGAACGCAAATTTGAAAATTTCTGGACGAATTATTTACAAGGTATTCTTGGAAAGGTAACGCTAGGTGCGGAAAAGACATTCCGAAACTCGTCGAGTAATGCACAAATTCAAAAAATGTCCTGCATTCAACTGAAATGGATAGTTAAAAAGCTGTAAGAATGATGATAAACTAGATAGTCTTTTTTCGTTCTTGAAAATAAATTCAAGTGTTTTTTTTTGGAAGAGTGCAACTGAAGTCTGGCGTCCGAGATTGGGGTAATGGTGTGGTTTCGGTCATTGATACAGTTGATTTGTGAAGTGTTTGCCGTCTTCTCAAAACGAAACTAATCCCCCGCCCGCAGTTAGTGCTGAAAATATATAGAAACACTGTTACACACTCATATGCGCATCATGCAAGGAAAAGATTTTGTGTACATATTTCAAGGTAAGAATTTGAAACACTTCAAGTGACTCTACCAATACACCAAAGCAAGTGCGTCGCGGACCCTCAAAAAAAAAAGGCCACGATGGCACTGATCTGGCAATGAAAGAGGAGTATTCGAGTCTTGCAGAAAAAGGAGAACAAATACAGTTGGTTTTAGAAACAAGTTCGCATTTCTTTCCCACAAAATCCGCCCGATACGCCCCGACTAATGGTGATTAAACATTACTAAAGTGTCTTGGAAATTTTTCATTTTTGGCACTAAAAAGTTATGGAAATCCTTCCAAAGAACGAGCAAACGATTATTTATTTACACACATTAAAGCCTAGGATAAGCAATGAATTGTGAAGAGGAAAATAACCTGAAAACAGAAAAGCGCAAGAAATTCAGAGCGATAATAGAAAAAAAGGAGAGAAGTGTCGGCGCTCGCCGAAAAATAAACAGCTGATTGGGAGGAATTGATTAGTGCCACCAAAGAAGACGGCCAACGTGTTTCAGCAATGATCCCTGCTTTGTTTTTGATCCCTCATCGCCCGTTTCCCCGCCGGAAGCCGTTAAAAGACTATCCCTTGGAACACCTTTCAGTTTTAAAGATAGGCTGACGTCCAGAATCAAAATGGCTAACAGTGCTATCAAACTTCCTTAACCCTCTGCATTAATTTAAGTCGTACTTGCCCTCAGTATAGATGGTCAAAACTGTTCCTACTGTATCTTGCTAACCACATCCAAAAACTCCTCGGGAGGAGTTTTCCAAAAACTCCTCGGGAGGAGTTTTCCAAAAACTCCTCGGGAGGAGTTTTCCAAAAACTCCTCGGGAGGAGTTTTCCAAAAACTCCTCGGGAGGAGTTTTCCAAAAACTCCTCGGGAGGAGTTTTCCAAAAACTCCTCGGGAGGAGTTTTTCGTTAACCGCCAGTTCCTCTCGCATTTCAGCACTATTTCCGTGCTGTCTGCGAGAGTATGTTATACGCGAACTTACCGCGAGGATGCCACATGTCGGAATTTTAGAGAAAAAACAGACCTGAAAACGTTTTGGAATCGCTATTTTTCGTAACAAAGGTTACAATTGTCGCTTTTTCGAGGAGTTTTCATTAAAAGTGTAACAAATGCCTACCACTGAGGGATGTTAGAGTGAAACTAGAGCGAATTCTCTCCCAACTACTAGGAGTCTTTCTCAGATTCTGTTGTGGTTAAACTCGCGTTTACGCGAACTTAACGCCTGTTAATTCGCGTTTAACACCCCCAATTACTACCACCCCTGTTGAGTTTGTCTTTGAACGCTTTTAAGACCTTCCTGAAAGTCATTCGACTGTCCTAGCTGGCTTCCGGCGATGTGCCTAGCTTTTCCCATTTCTGTTCCTAGTGTGTGTTGGATTAAACTCCTTTTTTATTTCTCTGTTTCTATCGTTATTTCATTATGTTTCCAGTTTGTTTTTGTTTTCTTTTGCATAACGTGGGCTTGTTCCGCGTCCCGAATAAATAAATAAATAAAAATAAATAAATAAACAAGATTTTCATGAAACAACCGCTTTGTCGCAAACAAGGGTGTGCGGAAAATTCTTTTCTGTAAATTTTTACTGAATTTTTTCTTTGGTAAATACGGTAAAGACGGAAAAGTAGGTAGAAATTCTGACTTTGAATTTTTGGTGCCTATCCCATACAATAGCACAAATGACAGATAATGTTTATATCTCTAATTCAATAGTGCATGAAGATGCAAATAATGAGTGAGTTTTACATATTAAACTGAGCTCAACGGCTGAACCTGATCAGTGGGACGTTTCTTTTGGAAAAAAAAGTAACATTTCGAAGTTTTCTGTCTTCAAGGCCTTTCTGTAGTCACTCAAAGCCAGGCCAGCTGAGGAAAACATCCTTCCCGCCTAAACTGCGCTAGGAGGCGTGGAAAAGTACTTATTGGTCAGTGAGGAAAGGTTCGAGTACGATGGTTTCACAATGGAGTCGTTCCAGAACTGCAGTGGAAAAGTGTTGTTTCCGGGGGCTCCGAAAAGAATTTTTCCAATTTCTGAAATATCTGCTTCAGGACTCTGCTGCGTTGCAAACTTGTTCACATTTTTGAACAAAATATGTATTTCTCGGAGTAGTACCTCGATAAGAAAAAGCACGTGACACAAAAGGTGGAGAGATCGTTTGAACATTCAAAAAGTAAGCCAAAGGGTTGAAAAAAGTGTAACAAAAAGAAGGATGAAGAAGGGTATCGCGCCAAAGGCATGCAATAACAGTAGCAAACCGTGAAATACGAGTAAGAAGTAGGCCGATTGCACGAAAAAAACATCAAATTTTTTTCGGTAAAAATTTCGGTAAATTTTGAGAAAAACTCGATAAATCGGTAAATCAAAATTTACCGAAAAACACTGGTAAATCCGGAAAATCGGTGAATCGGTGAACGGAAAATGCACACCCCTTTCACGATAAAAACGGTCTTCGAGTTTCCACTGGGAATCGAATGTACCGGAGTCTACTGCAACATTAAAGTTGAAAAACCGTATTATAGTCGTTTGATGATGTTGAGCTCGACACGGGGTTCATACAGTTTTTTATAACTAACGTTTCGGAGTAACTTTCTTCTTCAGTGCCTGGAAAGATCAGATAAGAGATGCGTTTATCCATCCAAACGTCTCCTTATCCCAACTTGAAATCAAATATTTGTTTTCTGTCACGCAGATATGAGAGGAAACCAGGGGAGGTACCGCACGTAGCCAAGAACTCGCTAGTGATCAAAGCAGCATGAAGCGTCGATGAAGGAAGTGCTGTAGACCACCACTTGAGATGTTAGAAGGCGAGTTTTACTTACGGCCTGAGCTCCCGGGTTATATACAGGCCTACTCCCTTCCGGTTAATTTGCGGGTCATGAGCCTATATGAAAATTGCCTCTAGGGTTTTTCGCGCTGCGGTGTCAGTGTCTCGGGCTGTTATCTCGACCTTGACATCGAAGTTGTCGCCATTGTGGGCAGTGACCCGATGCGCTCCAAGCACTGTTGCTTCCCGCTGCCTCTCCTTACCATCCAAATGTTCTTTGATTCTGACTTGCAATGATCGCAATGTTTCCCCGATGTATTTTTGGCCGCACAGCTGGAAGAGACCAAATAGACCACAGCGCAAACAGTGCAGTCTCCATCCCTGCCAGCCAGGCAAATCATACAAGTGGGTGTCTCAGGAAAACCAGGAGCAGCTCGGAACGACGGAAACGCCCACTCCCCACCCGCCCGCTTTTGCATCAGCTGCTCTCGGCATACATGAGCAGCTGCTGGAAACCCTTTCGCAGGTTGTGATCAGTTGGGGACGTGTCCGCGAGAATCGGACCAATGAGGTTCGTGGCCAGGCAGCTGCTGCTAGGGTGCAGATTTTCTCTCTGGAATGGCTAGCGCTCCACCGAGCGCCCAGGAGCTGCTCGGTTAAAGAGTGCTGCACTTGCAGCTACACCGAGCAGCTTGGGACGACTATGGCAGCAGCTGCCGGAGGAAAGGTGGGTCCTGACAGAAACGAGCCAATCACGATCGCTTATGCGAGCACTGGTGCTCGGGCGGCTGCTAGCCTTTCTTGCTCGGGTAGCTGCTGCACTTCGTGCTCGGGCAGCTGCAGCTTTTCTACTGCGACTTGTTTTGAAAATGCGTGAACGCGGTTTCATTTCCATTTACAAAATTGGTGCTATCGCAGAAGGGGGGGGCACTTGGCTATCGCACTTGACCACGCCCATTTTTCCGTGCCGCGCGATTCGAGCGCCAGCTCTGAGTTTTCCTCACTCTTCCAAGTTCAGGACAGTCGTGGCGGCGCAGCGCTGCTGCGATAACACCACAAACTGTCCGGCGTTGGGTTCGGCGTTTATTCTGTTGTCACCGGAAAAGGTTCACGCTCATACTCTGATTCCAGTATAGTGTACGATCTCCACTTTGTCTCAGAATTCTACTCGTGATGAGTTCTTATTTTCGTGGCAACTATGTGAGTTGGAGAACTAGCAACGCTCCCTTAAGGTCAGACTATCTTCTCCGCAGTTTTTCCACTTCCTATGTTGTTCTTTTGCACCTCCTTAAAGGCAGTGTTCACGATAAAAGTCGTTTTTCTGTTTTTTCGCCTATCTTGAAAACGGTCCCTTGCTGATTGCAATGATGTCCCTGGGGTAGTACAAGACCCTCTGGAAACGGAGTTATGTCCCCTCCAAATTCAGCTAGGGTAGTACAAGACCCTCTGGAAACGGAGTTATGTCCCCTCCAAATTCAGCTAGGGAAGCATTATGGACGAGTTGTCTGAGGCTTGTAACTCCCGTTTTTTGCAGTCGATGTGTGCGAGCTGACCTGAGTAAAGGGAGACGTTGAGAATGAAGGGAAGAATGGGGCTTTTGATCAGAAACCATCGCTCATTTAACCACGAACTCAGGGGAACTGTTATAGGACGTGGGCGGAGTGGCCCAATGGGTCGGCTGGCCCACGAGATTTTCACCCACTTACCGGCCGTTTTTTTTTGTCGCACTTCCGTTCTTAATCTTCTTATAGGAACCCGAAGCTTACGTTTTAGTCAAAAAAGGGCAAACTTTTTCTTCGTGAACACTGCCTTTAATCGTGAGATCAAGTTGCTGATTTCAAATCAATTCCCTATTGGGATTCCGCAATGTGACCCAAATCGGTATCTCTGACGGATAGATGAAACATAGCGTTCACCATGTGTGACATCGGCATGGACACTGAAGAGACTTTGTGTTCCCCACTGGAGTTTGGTGCGAACTCGGTGCAACTATGTTATAACATATGGCACCGAGTTTGCGCCAACCTTCAACAGTGAACGCGAAGTCTTTTCAGGATCCATGCCGACGTTATGAGCACGGCGATATTTTTAAAGGCAGTGGTCGCGATCAAATATGCTTGTCGTCTTTTTCTCTCTAAATCCTTTTCTGGGTCTTCAGTAGTAGTACTGTAAGAAAAAATCGCCAGAAAACCACTATTTTGGGCCAAATTTGAAGCCTGAACTTTCTTGTCTTTTGATGGTGGACGAGCCCACTCCACATCATCGGCAGCGATGATCTTTGATATCGAGAACATCAGCTCGCCTGAAATTGAATTTCAATCAATGAATCTTTGGATTTATTTACACATCTAGTCAAAAACATTGACTGGAGTGCTCTCTTTAATTGTTCAACTGTTTTTATTAGGTAAATTTGCATTCATTTCTTCCTCTAAATGTCGATGATTTTTGACTGCTCGGCATGAGACTGCGATCTTTTTCGTCCGCGCTGTGCACGTGTGCGTGAATCGGCTTCTTTGGGCCCTAGAAACTCTAATTCTAGCTCGTTTTTCACCGCGCTACCTTCATAGTTTTTCAGCTGTTTTTGATCTAGGCTGATTTTTCGTAGTTTTTTCGATAACGTTTTTCATCGTGACCATCGTTTCATTCGATAAACGTAATCTCTCCTTCTTGTTTTTTATATCTACTAATACGGTTTTTTTCAGACGATTATAAATTGCCACAAAATTCTCACGGTAAACAAAATTGATGATACTCAATTGATAAAGGGTAGGGTATAAAAGAAATTGAGAGCGGTGTGTTTTCATTCACACACCGTCATTCTCCGTAGGTCAGCGGCTGAAGCTGAACACACTAGGGATAAGGGAAACAGCCTCACCGGTGATAAAGATAACACGATATTAGGGCCTACTCATTGAAAACTCTGGCAAGAAAAACTACTTTACTTCCGTGAGAATTTTGTGCCGGTGGCAAATTATAATCCTGTGCTTTTTTCAGGGGTCGTATTCGCCAATAACCCGCCGGGTAGTCGAAGGGTAAATGAGGTGAAATTCCGGTACAAAACGCGCGCTCCACGGCCACCTCTCGCCTCCCTTGGCTTCCCTCGCGACCGCCGAAAGTTTTTGCATCGCTTCTCGGGAAAATTGGCCGCATCGCGGGGAAATTTGTTGCAAATTGCACGGAATGGAGGTTAGATTCATTCGTTTTGATTTCTTAAACCCTCATTTTCTCAATTTCCGTGTGATTCTGTTTTTTGTTTCCTTTTCATTGGTGACTCAGATCCTTTTTTTCATTACAATTATACATTTTTGACTGTGAATATTCATTTTTTGCTATTTTTTTCGCACGTTTCATTTAATTTTTACCAAAAAAAAATTGGAAAGCGATTTATGCCACATCTTAATCATCCAGAGAGCTGCGGGCTCTCATCTTTATGTCCAAGTATTATAGACAGTGTGCAAAATAACGATCTTTATTCTGCCAGGTTTCATTTTTTTAAATGTGAATATTGAATTTGAAAGACCGATCCATTTGTGGTAAAGTAAGTCTCATTTGATGAGCCACTGTCCATAATACTTGAATTATAAAGTTTTAAAATCAGAACACGAGCTTTAAAAGCGCCGATTTACTAGAACTACGAATAAAACCCAGTAAAACATGTTATACTATTGTTCTGCAACAAAGGAAATTAGTTTTCAATATTCTTATGCTAGAAGCAAGTCTAAAAATGCAAAAGAAGCGAACGAAAAATAGAAAATTACACAATATTCTCGAAGGGAAGTCCACGGGAATTCGAAGGATAATCGATCAATACGTTCATTTCCATCTTACAGCGTGTAAGATGGGTCGATCTGTTCCTCTGCCGCGCGCGGTATCATCCTTTCCGCTTCCCTTCGGCTACCGTCGGCGGGTTGTTGGCGAATACGACCCCAGGATGTTTTCGGTAATCGAGCATGGTTTCGAGCTTATCACTATTTTCGGCGTCTTCCAGATTGTTTACTACCCATAGCAAGAGCATAGTCTACAGCAATGGAATTAGGATCTGGTGAGGTTGCGGACTCGTCCTAACATACGGTAGTTTGTTAGTGGTATCACTGATTTTCCCGGAACAGCTTTGATAGATAGGTGAGTCTGTGTTTTCAACGATGTGACTACTTCTGTGTAAGCAATGAAAACAGGTGAAAATGTGAGAGTGGGAACAAAAACTCACCGACCAATCCCAGTTAGTTCGAAAAAATGGGTTATAACACAATCAGACTACAGTATGTTAGGAAGAGTCCGCAACCTCACCAGATAATACTTTCATTGCTGTAGACTATAGTTGTCGAATGATAATTCGAGGTTCTCCAGTCTACTCTCTGCTGGTAAGCTTTCGCCAGTATGGGCATCATCAGACCTTGAAAAATAATACAATATGTTCGACCTAGATGTGCAGAACATCAAAGCTTAAAGGCATCGTACGCGCAAAAAACCGTATCTCATTTTTTCATGTTTTTGCGCAGTCAATTCTCTGACATACAGAATTAGAGTAGAAAAGGTCTACGAAACCATCAACGTTCGCAAAAAACTCGTTTTAAAACGTCTCGAATTATTCACAGCCTCCATCAACTTTCTTTCTAGGGGAGTTTCGAGAGAGCGGTGCAACACTGAGACATTCAGAGCGGGAGAAGGGTCATTGGGGTGGTGCAGGAGCCGATGTCGGGAGAAGCTGTTACTTGGGTACGACGAAGGATTGCGCTGTGCTCCTGAGTGTTCGTCTAAACAATCGTGTAACGGTCGTGACGTCTCTCTGATATTGATACAGAAAGATGTCAATTCGTGTTCATATGCACAACGCCGCCCATAGAAATTCGGGTTTCTTACTGAGCCTGGTCAAATTTCTAAGACGTGCACAGCCACTAATAAAAAAGTTTCAGAGCATTCAGAACGATTTTTCTATAAAGAACAAACACAGCAGTGTTAGCGTTAATGAAATACGAAAATTGGTGCTGAAAAGGCAGAGTCAATGATTGATCAAATATCAGTTTCGAGCCAGCTAATGACCCCTGATAATACAAACTATCGACTCTCGGAACTATACTCATCTATTAGCAGAGAGACAACTGATTTGAAATTGCTGATTGCTCCCCAAATGAGGCCCTTTTTTGTGTTTTTTGGTACAGGACCTAATACGCAGCACTAAAATAAGTCTTTAATAAGGGAAATTCGACAAACATAGTTCATCGTGAACACTGCCTTTCACTGTGCCATCAATGGAACAGTAATGAAAATGTCCCCCTAAGATTTAGTGTATTCTGATGACATGGTAAAAAATCACAGGATATCGCATAGTAGCCGAGCTGAATACAAAACTGAGGGGTCAGGCATGAATAGAACCAGCATCGCATCGCTTCTCGGGGGCAAAAGCGTTACCATTACACCACCGACATCCGTCACATGATGGCTGACTGGATTTAATACCGATTTGTGTTTGCGAGATCATAGCCGTTGTCTGGTGACTGCTTTTGTGCACAAATAGTTCTTGTTCAACTAGCTGAACAATACGAAGCGGGTGCCGGTGGTGTAATGGTGACACTCTCGTTCAGGTAGCGGCTGCTATGCAGGTTCGAGTCTTGCCTGACCCTTAATTTTGTATTAACTTTTGGTACCTTGTGATGATAATGAAATGATAAAAAAGTATGCACGGGCGTCACCGCCATGGCGGAGTAAGGGTCACGTGCTTGACGAACAGATGTGGATTCAGCTCATACATACTTCAACGCGACCCATTCCTGTGACGCGTTTAAAGGCACTGTTCGCGATAAACTTCATCCTCGAATTTTTCATGACAAAAGCTTTTCGTGGCTCTCAGAAGCAGAACAGCGTCGAAAAAACGGGAAGAAAAGTTGCCCAGGAGCCGCAAAACGGCTCAGAAAAGTGGGCAAACCCCGCCGCTGTGGGCAAGTCCCGCCTCTTCCCGCCCTTCGACGTGAACAAAGGAACACTCGAAATCGTGAGTTGAGCGATGGTTTCCGATCAAAAGCCCCGTTCTTCCCTTCATTCTCAACTTCTCTCTTTACTCAGGCCAGCTCGCATACATCGGCTGCAAAAGACGGAAGTTACAAGCCTCGGACAACTCGTCCACCATTTTCCCTAGCCCAATTTTTGAGGGACCATAACTCCATTCCCAGAAGGTCTTGTACGATTCTAGATGCATCATTGGAATCAGAATGGGACCGGTTTCAAGATAGGCGAAAAAGCAGAAAAGCGATTTTTACCGCGAACAGTGCCTTTAAGTTGAGGAGTTTGAATAGTTTCCTGGTATTGTATTCCTGTATCAGGCTGCAACCCCTAGGGAGTAGGCTGGAAAAATAAGTACCAACTGTCTGATTAGCCCGGGCAGCAAGCGTTGGCACGAAAAGATTTAGGCTCGTAAAGAAGAAACTGCTTCGTTTTCGTTTCTCTCCGAGACTGTTTCGAATTGTTTGAGTACACTGTACAAAATGAGGATATTCGTCTGCTCGAAGATTGAGGTCACACATATTTCCACTGATCATAACCTAGCTTGTCGTGAGTTTTGTGCGAATAGATCGAAATCAGTGTGTGACCGTCTTCCAGGCCAGGAGAAGACCTCAAATAATTTTCTCGGCCGTTTTGTGACCTTGAATAACGTCATGCAGCACATTTTTTCAGGCATACGTAGATATCATCCTCTGGTATCCTACAAAACAAATTCACGAGGGAAAGGTTCGAATTACTCATCGGCGATGTCTAATTAGTGTTTCGCTGGTCGCACGCACAAAACATCTCTGCCGTGATTTTTTAAAGGACCATGAATGGCGTTCAGGGGTAAGTGAGGTGACGTATTTTGGTAAAGATAGGAGTAAAGTGGGATTTACAGGCATTACGGTAATTCAATCGGCCAAAGATGGAGCTTGACCGTCGACTTTTGTTCGACCTCCAAAGCTCCCAGAAAGGTAACGTACTCCCATCCTGGTAGTACCGTACATGTCAAAAACATTTTCCAGAGCATATTGCGGGAAACTTTAGGGGCGCTTAACAGGAAAAACAGGCCCACGGACTTGGAATGTTACTTAAGGCTACTTCAGCGGCATGCTCGTCATAACTCAGAAAGCTTTTTAGAGATGAGTTTGTACCTACTGCGCCGCAAAGCGTACCGAACGCGTGGCTATGCGTACCGACTGCGGTGCTATACGCATCGACCGTGCTGATTTGTGTACCAACCGCGCGCTAATTTCGCTCCGAACGTCGCCCATCTCGCGGTCGGTACCCAACTTGTCCGTGGTCAGAACGACCCTCTATCCGAGTAGGGTGGTGAAAATCGGGGTTGCAAGATTTGAGCTATTTTTATGAATTTTGTTTTGGTTCAAATTCCTAGTCGCATCAACGGGCATAATTACAGGAATACCAAAGCAGATCCGATTCAAGTGGGGCAATAGATCACATTCCTATACAATATCAGGTCCGGAGCGCAACCGTCCCCGCCTACTGCAACCGATAAGCAGAGCAGTTGGGATTCGAACTTGCGGTGATTTTCAGGTTGTGATGGCAACATGCAGTGCCTTCAAACTGTTCTTTGGACTACAAGCGTTAAAGGCATCGTACGCGCAGAAAACCGCATATTATTTTTTTATGTTTTTGTGTAGCTTGGCCTCTCTAGTGAACGAAAATGTCGATGGGGCCCTTGAAAAACCTTCATTTGTAAAGAAAAGTCAATCGGAACACATTGTAAATACGAATTTGAATTTCGCGCCAAAATCCTTTTTGAAGTTTTTCTGCTTTCGGAGGCCTCGTCACTGTCATTTTCGTAGTTTTTCTGCATGTGGAGTTCGCGCCGTAACAATTTTTCATGTTGTCTTACGGTCGCACCAACATTCTAGGAAAAAGTGCTAGATCACTGGTGAGAATTGGTGGCGGATCTTCATCTTTGACGCCTTCCAACCTCATGGCCCAACATTTTTAAAGCGCCAAAGTTTACCAATGTGGTCTACCGGGCTGAATCATGAAATTGAGCCTGAAAAATGAAAACTGACTTCCAGCGCGAACGATGCCTTTAAGATAGGATTTTGATGAGATTGTTTTTGAAATCTACGTAAAATTCTGCGTCGAATTGTATATCGGGTTCCTAACTTTGCTTTCCCCAGGGAACCCAATATATCATTCAACGCAGAATTTTACGTATATTTCGAAAACAACCTTCACCACAGCCCTATCTTCTAAGGTTGAAGAGTTATAGGCGAAAAACCGTTTCCTGTTTAAAATCATCAAATTTCCTATTGCGCGCGCGTGTAAAATTCGATTAGCGCAAGGAAAAATGAAGGGGGGGGGGGGGAGAAGAGATTCAAGGGTGAAGGAACGCGGAGAGGAAGGTATAATACGAGAGAGAAAGGCGAAGAGATTAAAAAAAGTAGAAATGGGAAGAAATGTTCGGATATGTAGGAGTGAGACAATATAAAGAGAATAGCAACAATGTTTAAAAAGAAGGCGAAGTAAAGAGATTTGCAGATGGAGACGCAGAAAGATCAGCAGAATAAATAAGGGCGGCAGAAGTTAGGAGGAAAAAATAGAGAATGAGTTGTGTGGACGGATGGAGGAAGATGAATTTTGGAGTAAACCGAGTATGCACAACCTAGTAGTGCGAAAGGAACCTGTTGAGGAGGGAAGTAGCATAATTAGGGTATGTTGGTGTCCGTGCCGGTAAATGGGCGGATCTCTGACATACGTAGGAAGATGATATTGCAGGTGTGATGTAGAGTACAATTTCAGACTTTCGCTCAGTTTCTGCCCAATGAATCGCTTGTGGACTCTAATGTGATGCACCGTTTGGTTAGTGCTATATGGTCAAGGCACGCTAGATCCTGGTGGCCGCATAATCGCTACGCAAATCGCTGACAGTCGAAATACCTTCTAGATGTAGTGTGGGATCATATTCTCATTAAAAATAAATCTTTCTCATTAATCTCTTTGATCATAGGCACCTTCGGTTGATTATTATCTGTTGATGCACCAAGCCATTTCACAGGTATACTTCCTCACTTTTGCTAGAGAGTGGTTTTGGGCATGAAGTGAGAGTGGTCATTTGATGGTAGTCTTTCTGCAACTCAATTACGAGTCACAGGTGGCTTTGGCTATTTTTACCGATTTTATGTGGGATGCCAGTAAACCCATGTTCCGAAGCTCCGGTATTAAAGGAGATAGGATTTTGATGAGATTGTTTTTGAAATCTACGTAAAATTCTGCGTCGAATTGTATATCGGGTTCCTAACTTTGCTTTCCCCAGGGAACCCAATATATCATTCAACGCAGAATTTTACGTATATTTCAAAAACAACCTTCACCAGAACCCTATCTTCTAAGGTTGAAGAGTTATAGGCGAAAAACCTTTCCTGTTTCAAATCGCGCATCAAATTCCCTATTGCGCGCGCGTCAGTTAAAGGCATCGTTCGCGCTGAAAATCAATTTTCATTTTTCAGGCTCAATTTCATGATTGAGCCCGGTAGACCGCACCGGTACACTTTGGCGCGTCAAAAACGTTGGGCAATGAGGTTGGAAGGCGTCAAAGATGAAGATCCGTCGCCAATTCTCACCAGTCATCTAGCACTTTTTCCTAGAATGTTGGTGCGACCGTAAGACAACAGGAAAAATAGTTACGGCACGAACTCCACATGCAGAAAAACTCCGAAAATGATTTTGGCGCGAAATTCAAATTCGTATTTACAATGTGTTCCGATTGACTTTTCTTTACAAATGGAGCGCTTTACAAATGGGCCTGTTTTTCCTGTTAAGCGCCCCTGGGCCTCCAGCGCCTAAAGGCAGGGTTCGCGATAAAAACGACTTTTGAGCTCTCTGCACGAGAATGTAGATTTGGTCATCACAAAAATGAAAATAAGTGAAAAAGTGATTTTCGTTCCCGAGTTTTCCACTCAAAACAAAGCTTTGGCCACCGAGTGTTACAGAAATTACCAAGAAACGGCGAGAAACGCACTAAAACGTCATATTTCAGTGACATTAATCTCTGGCCTCGACTAGTTGATCAGTTGTATGAACATGTTCACGGTGGTTGTCACCGGAGAAAAATGGGATCAGTCGAAATCGGAAGAATATTCCACTCAAATTAGTTTTAGTTAGGGTCCGAAGAAAAGAACGGAGCAACAGAAAGCAAATAATTGTAAAGGACGGACCCACAAATGATTTAATTGTCACAACGAACAGTTCCTGTGAGAGTAAAGAGGTGGGGTGAGAGTAATGGATTTCGTGACCTTCTGGTGCGTTTTTCTCGATTCCTTCGTCACTTATGTTCTACCCGGGGGCCAAACAATCGATTTAGCTATTAATCTCAAAATCGAAGATTATCGAGAACACTGCCTTTAAAGGCATCGTTCACGATGAATTTCGTTTTCGAGTTTTAAATATATAATCAGAGCTCTAGTTCCCAGTATAACGGCTACGTTGAAAAAAGAGCAGAAAAATCACTGAAAACCCCTTTTTCAGACCGAAAATATCTCAATCGATTTTCGAGAAAGGAAGAGTCGATCGTTAGATATCGCTGTTTTGACCAACGATCTCATGATCAAATGAAGTTCATCATTCTGTCAAGTGATTTGTGGATAAGGAAATGTTAACCGATTTGTGTAGGAAAGTCATTCTTCACGTAATCGTAAAGTATATTCCATCAACTTCCCCTCAGTTGTACTGTATCAATTGTTGATCATTTACTTATATGATGGCTGACAGCAAATTGTGCCAAATGACTGACGGAGGGCCGGCCTCTTTTGACGGAATTTGAGACATTCAACCTCAATAATCTTCACAGTAAGGCGTTTTCAACCGAACAAACTCTCCCTATATTCTTAGGTGGGCCCAGAACATCATTTGACCTGAAAAAACGGTAACTGGTTTTCAGCGCGTACGATGCCTTTAATACCGGAGCTTCGGAACATGGGTTTACTGGCATCCCACATGAAATCGGTAAAAATAGCCAAAGCCACCTGTGACTCGTAATTGAGTTGCAGAAAGACTACCATCAAATGACCACTCTCACTTCATGCCCAAAACCACTCTCTAGCAAAGGTGAGGAAGTATACCTGTGAAATGGCATGGTGCATCAACAGATAATAATCAACCGAAGGTGCCTATGATCAAAGAGATTAATGATAAAGATTTATTTTTAATGAGAATATGATCCCACACTACATCTAGAAGGTATTTCGACTGTCAGCGATTTGCGTAGCGATTATGCGGCCTCCAGGATCTAGCGTGCCTTGACCATATAGCACTAACCAAACGGTGCATCACAGTAGAGTCCACAAGCGATTCATTGGGCAGAAACTGAGCGAAAGTCTGAAATTGTACTCTACATCACACCTGCAATATCATCTTCCTACGTATGTCAGAGATCCGCCCATTTACCGGCACGGACACCAACATACCCTAATTATGCTACTTCCCTCCTCAACAGGTTCCTTTCGCACTACTAGGTTGTACATACTCGGTTTACTCCAAAATTCATCTTCCTCCATCCGTCCACACAACTCATTCTCTATTTTTTCCTCCTAACTTCTGCCGCCCTTATTTATTCTGCTGATCTTTCTGCGTCTCCATCTGCAAATCTCCTTACTTCGCCTTCTTTTTAAACATTGTTGCTATTCTCTTTATATTGTCTCACTCCTACATATCCGAACATTTCTTCCCATTTCTACTTTTTTTGATCTCTTCGCATTTCTCTCTCGTATTATACCTTCCTCTCCGCGCTCCTTCACCCTTGAATCTCTTCTTCCCCCCCCCCTCATTTTTCCTTGCGCTACTCGAATTTTACACCAGAGTTTCCCTGATTTGTTCGTCTTTTCCTTTTTCCCGCTCGTACCCCTTACCTATGCAACCGGACAAAACTAAGGTGCAGAGAATTTTGTTGCTTTCCAATGTGTATGCGCTCATCATTTCATTGTAATCTTCGAATTTTCTTGCATAAGACTTCGAGCTCCATAGGAAAGTACCACGGAAAAGGTGCGACAGAACTAGCCCATACCTTTTATGAACCTATTGTTTTGCTCTAGAATGGCTGCACTCATCAATTCTGTGAACGAATTATGGATGAGTTTCCGGCGCCAAAAGTTCTATGCTTCAATCGCACAGAATGGTGATGCTGGCCCGATGGTGCTTTGGGACTTATTCGTTTAAAGGCAGTGTTCACGATAATCTTCGATTTTGAGATTAATAGCTAAATCGATTGTTTGGCCCCCGGTTCGAACAAAAATGACGAAGGAATCGAGAAAAATGCACCAGAAGGTCACGAAATACTTTACTCTCACCCCGCCTCTTTACTCTCACAGGAACTGTTCGTTGTGACAACGAAATCATTTGTGGGCCCATCCTTTACAATTATTTGCTTTCTGTTGCTCCGTTCTTTTCTTCGTACCCTAACTAGTACTATTTTGCCTGGAATATTCTTTCATTTTCGACTGATCCCATTTTTCACCGGTGACAACCACCTTGAACATGTTCATACAACTGGACAACTAGTCCTGGCCAGAGATTAATGTCACTGAAATATGACGTTTTAGTGCGTTTCTCGCCGTTTCTTGGTAATTTCTGTAACACTCGGTGGCCAACGCTTTGTTTTGAGTGGAAAACTCGGGAACGAAAATCACTTTTTCACTTATTTTCACTTTTGTGATGACCAAATCTACATTCTCGTGCAGAGAGCTCAAAAGTCGTTTTTATCGCGAACCCTGCCTTCAGGCGCTGGAGGCCCAGGCGACTGCTCGGCGAGCCGGTGAACGCCGCGTCGCGTGTCGGTGTGCCTGTCATGTCTTGGTTATATTGCACTGCTCAATATCAATGGCTCCAGCCGCGAAGCGGCTGGAGAGGTTTGGTTTTTTTTACATCAGCTCCTGTCGTTGACCTCTCGTTCAATTCGAGATCGCGCGCGAGACCGAGCCAACGTGTGCGATACCCGACCAGGAAATTTCAGTTGCCGTATTCAGAGCTCACAGCGAGCACTCGTCTGCCACGATTGGACTACTACTCGCTGCTTCCACTTGGACTGTCGCTAGGACGCCTGCTTGTATAGCGTTAACCTTTGGGAAGTGCTCTATGCCTCACCTATCTTGAGTTGATTGCTGAGCCTTCGCACGTAATCCTCACAGTACTATATTCTTCGCTTGTTGAGAGCAGCCTAGCCGCACTCCAAGTGGTAACAGGATTGAGTTGACTGTCGAGCGCCCACTCGCACTCCTCCCCTGCATATTTTTTGAAAAAGTTGAGCGTGGGTAAAACGCGCTCCTTGTTTTCATTTCACTCACTCGCAATGGGGTCGTGAAATCTTTTAGAAACGCTGACTTCTAACCAACAGCTGCAGAATGAGTAAGCCTCAAAAAAGGAAAAACAACATTTCTCGCCTAGTGTTCCTAAGGCCCCCATAATTTTACGTGGGCGCTCATTTATTTCCGCTCAGGAGGTTAGGTACACATCAGCGCTATCGATTCCTTCCTAGAATTTGAGCACAACTAACCCACCAGTCGATAAATCATCGAGGGGGGGGGGGTGACCATAGTGCCGATTCGTCAATAATTTGGTATGTGACGATCATTGGACTCTGCTTTGGGTTTTGGACTAAAGACTTTGGACTGATGATTCGATTTCAAACAATCAAAGTTTTAGGATGATCATGACTCATGCATTTTTGCACAGCACACCGATTTCGCTTTAGAGTTTTCATGAACTTCCTCGTGGTCACTAGTTCGATCATTCCTACTGCGTGAAACAATTTTTATCATTGAGAGCGCGGCAGTTTATTTTCGACGATTTATTTTCAGTTGGTTGTATGGAGACACAGAAAAAGCAGATAGCAGATCTCGCAGCTTTCGAAGAAAATTTGCTCGACGACAGTAGTGCGGAGGAGGCGGATTTCCCACATGAGGAGGCCCCTAAGTCGCCTGAGATTGAGCCCAGGTCCCGCAAGCGCGCTAGAGGGAAGGGAGCTCGCAATCGCAGCGGCCGCACTCATACAAGGTCCCCTTCTGTGTCACCGTCATCAGAGTCGGAGTCGTCAGGCTGTCTTTCGAATTCGTCTGTCTCTAGCCAGGGTTCCGATCAACAAGACGACAACCCAGCGGGAACGAAGAAGTAGGCTCGCGAAGCTGGTTTGCGCAAACAATACGAGGGATCTTCACCGCTCGAACTGCCAAGGATACCCAAGAGGATTGAATTTGCGACGTCAGTCTCGGTTGCTCCAGAGATTGTTAGTCTGGAAAAGAAAAAGCTCCGGGTGCGGGTTCAAATAGCGGACGACCTTCTTCTGCATTTCGACTCATGCGCGATGGGAAGTTACGTCAGTCAGGATGAGAGAGTGTCGTACTTTGAGAAGCTTCCATTGGTCGCTTCAGGCCTCGCAGCCGTTCCGGTCCTAGATGAGGGTTTGAAAGTGACCTCCTTTAAGCTCGGTGTTGACGTACATGCTATGGTAGCGGATGAAGAAGCAATCCTCAACGCCCTCAATCTGATGGTCATCGGCATAAATGAGGCAAGGGAGGGGCGCTCGGAGAGATGCGACGTCTATACACGGCAGGCGATGGAACTTCTTGGCGTTCTTCTACATGATATCAATGTGAGGCGACGGGAAAGTTTTTTTTCCGTAGCTTCGAGGTAGACCCAAATAAATCGGTTCCCAACTATAGAAGGCTGCCCGTGGAGTCCCCACATCAGTCGGCCGACAAACCCTGGATTGAGTTTGCCCCAGCACTTATAGGTGCCAGACTGTACACAGAGGTGAATTTTTTTCACATTGTGCATCGATTTCTCCTTTAAAGTTCACAATCATTTCATGTTGTCGAAAAATGCAATGCCAGAAGCTTACGGCGGCACTGGCTAAGGAGAAGCGATCGACTGGAAAGAGGGAGCACCGCTCAGTCAGTCCCAAACCAATGCGGAAGGACAAGAAGCCGGAGAAGAAGACCAGCAGGTGTGGTTTTGTCAAAATAAGGCCTTGCATGTTGCCTTCATTACCAAGCACCAGCCAGGTTGGTCGGAAAGGGTCTGGATTTCGAGCATGTTTTGCATCCCGAAAAAAGATGGCTCTATCAGGCCTATAATTAAAGGCGTCGTACTCGCTGAAAACCACTCACCGTTTTTTGAGTTTGAATCATTGGCTGGGCCCGCCTGAGGACGTGGGTAGAGTTTGTCGGGTCACCGACGCATTATTGGGAGGATATGGGTGATCGAATGCCTCGAATTCCACCAAAAGAGGCCGGCCTTCTGACAGCCATGTGGCATAAAATGAAGAAGAAAGGAGGTTTTCAACAAGCGATATCGCGTAAATGAGTGGAAGTTGATGTATCATTTGTTGATAAGCTATCTTCTTTTCTCTTTTGAGGCCACATGGCTGTCGTAAGGCCGGCCTCTTTTGGTGGAATTCGAAGCATTCGATCGCCCATATCTTCCCAATGATGCGTCGGTGACACGACAAACTCTACCCACGTCTTCAGGCGGGCCCAGCCAGTGATTCAAACTCAAAGAACGGTGAGTGGTTTTCAGCGCGTACGATGCAATTGACCTTCGACCATTTAATAAGTTCATTAAGCTAGAACATTTCAAGATGGAGTCTTTGGAAATGGTACGGGACCTAGCATCCAAAGAAGATTTCATGGCGAAGATTGATATGAAAGACGCCTACTTCACAGTTCCTATTCCTCCCAATTTCAGAAATTACCTCGCGTTTAGTTTCAGTGGTAAACTATACAGAGTCAAAACCTTACCGTTCGGTTTAGCGTCCGCGCCGTACGTTTACACGCGCCTCGTAAAACCAGTTGCATGTTTATTGAGGAGGAAGGGTGTCAGGCTAGTGGTTTACCTAGATGATTGGTTGTTCAAAGGCTCCCCGGAGCGCCTAAATCAACAGGTATCGGAAGCAATATGTCTCTTCCAGCGTTTGAACTTTCTCGTGAATATGGAGAAATCCCAGTTACACCCTACTACGCGGATAGAATTTCTAGGAATCGAGATTGACACGAGCCAGCTAATGTTTCTGGTACTCGAGCGAAAGGTTACATTGGTAGAAGAAGACGCCAAGATTATTCTAGAGTGCTCATCGGGTGTCTATTTTCGAAAAATGGCTGGCTTCATTGGCTGGGTAGTGTCAGTCTCTACTGCTTGTAGACTAGCCAGATTATTCCTCCGCAACTCGCAAAGTTGGCTGGGCAGTTTCCATCCTTCAGATCAAACAGATTACGAAAGATGTGAACCTATTACCTCTCAAGGCTGCACAGACTTGGTTTGGTTCACGTCCGAGTTGGATAGTTTTCTGTCGCAACCATTTTTTCCTCCTAAACAGTCTTACCGTAATTTCTGATGCCTCAAACGAAGGTTGGGGCGCTATCACAGATGTGGAAAAGACTGGAGGTCTTTGGCCTGAGGAGGAACGAGTTCTACATATAAGCTCTAAAAAGTTACTGGCATGCTTTCTAGGTCTACAGTGCTTCGCCAACAACCTCCGAAACACAACAGCTAGGGTAGAGCTCGATAACACCACAGCAGTTTGCTATATCAACAAACTGGGTGGAACTGCGAGTAAAAGCTTGGGTCAGATTACCCGTGATCTGATTCTGTGGGCGGAGAAGCGTGGACTCTTCATAGTTGCGTCTCATAGGCCGGGAGCGGAAAACATCGAGGCAGATTTCATGTCAAGGGTTTTCTGCGACTCTTCCGACTATTCGCTCGATCCGGTAGTAGCTATGTCATTATTTGCGCGTTGGGGAGTTCCTTCAATTGACTTATTCGCTTCTCGTACCAATGCAAAATGCCAAGCGTACTTTTCCTTCCTTCCAGATCCGCAATGCAGGGCGGTGGATGCATTCAAGCAATGTTGGTCGGGGATCTTCGGCTTCGCATTTCCGCCGTTCAATATGGTGGGGCGCACCATAAGGAAGGCGATAAGGGAGAACGCTCGCATAATACTTGCCTGCCCCCGATGGCCAACCCAGCCTTGGTGGCCTTTGGTGGAGGATCACGGAAGCGACGTCGTGATTCTACCATCAGGCCTTCTTGTCAATCCGAAGGGCGAAACCCATCCCTGTCTCCACGGGTCGACTTTCTCACTGATTGCATGTCTAATATCGGTGAGCACTGGTACACACGAGGGTTTTCCCCGCCGCGATTTCAGCCATGATCTCAAATTGGTCCGCGGCTACCATTAAAGGCAGTGGTCGCGATCAAATATGCTTGACGTATTTTTCTCTTTGAAATCTTTTCTGGGTCTCGAGTAGTAGGACCTATAAGAAAAAATCGCGAAAAAACCAGTTTTGGGCCAAACTTGAAGCCTGAACTTTCTTGTCTTTTGATGGTGGACGAGCCCACTCCACATCATCGGCATCGATGACCTCTTATATCAGGAACATCAGCTGGCTTCAAATTGAATTTCAATCAATGAACCTTCGAATTTGTGTACACATCTAGTCGAAAACATTGACTGGAGTGCTTTCTTTAATTGCTCAACTGTTTTATTAGGTAAATTTGCATTTATTTCTCCCTCTGAATGTCTATGATTTTTGACTGCTCGGCATGAGAGTGCGATCTTTCAGAGCGGCGCTGTGCACGTGTGCACGAACTAGCATCTTTGGGCCCTAGAAACTCTAATTCCAGACCATTTTTCACCGCGGCACCTTCATAGTTTTTGAGCTGTTTTTGATCTAAGCTGATTTTTGTAGTTTTTTTGCTTACGTTTTTCATCTTGACCACTGCCTTCAACCAATATAACTCGGCCCTCAAGAGATGGGCCTATTTTTTTCGGATGAAGGCAGGGTTCGCGATGAAAACGAATTTTTAGGTCTCTTCATGATAATGTAGATTTCGACATCACTAAAGTGAAAATAGCGGGGAAAACGCTCAAAAACAAAGTATAACGGCTAATTACCGGTGTCGGCCGGCCCCCTAATTAACGAGATTTTCCTTAATGCTTGCTTATCCGCCTTTTATTTTGCTGCTAAAGTGGTCATTAGTCTCCAGAAATGCTCAGAAATTACTTTAAAAGCAAGATAAAAGTTGAAAAAACGGGCTTTTACGCAGATCTCGATAGTTGGGGGCGGGAGGACACCGAGAAATAACTTGTTAATAAGCGTTTTTTCTCCAATTTTTTACTTATTTTTACTTTTGTGATGGCCAGATCTACCATTCCATGAGGATAGCAGAACAACCGATTCATCGAGAACCCTGCCTTTAGGAGGGATTGACAGGAAAATGCCTAGAGCACATCACGTTGTTAATTTTCTGGCGAAACTTGTCAAAGGAGGTTTCAGTTACTCCACAATAAATACGCATAGATCGGCGATTCTCAACTATGTCTTATGTTTGGGGCGAGAGATGTCCGCTTCCGAAAGAATCCCCATCACTCGTTTCATGAAGGGAGCTTTTAGACAGCGACCCTCGTGCGCAAAGTACAGCTCGATATGGGAGGTTAGCCGAGTCGAGGATTACATAAAAGGATTGGGCCAGAATATTTTCCTTTCCTTAAAGGATCTAACTCTTAAAGCAACGATGATATTAGCTCTAGTATCACCTAAGAGGGTATCAGAACTTGCAGCGCTTAGTCTGAGATCGTTTCAGATGAAAGAAGGCCGCTGGGTGTTTCGGCTAAATTTTATGAACAAAAATCGAAGGGTGCGCTCCCCATCTCACTCTGCAAAAATACTAGCCTTTCCTCAGGACCCTCTTTCATGCCCTATCACCACGGTGACAAATTACATAGCTAGAACGGTGTTATTAAAGGCGAGCGAGGACCGCTTACTACTATCTTACCATTGTCCACACAAGGGCTTAGCTTCCGCCACAATGGCAAGATGCTTTAGGATGGTTTTGAAAAACTCGGGCGTTGACAAGAGTTTTGGGGCGCATTCGACCAAAGCTGCCTCAACGACCGCATCTAAAATAAACAATTTCTTCTAAAATGATAATGGAAGCGGCAAACTGGGCGCCAGGTGGCACCACCTTTGAGAGATTTTATATGAAGGAGGTGGAGATGTCATTTTCTGAGGCCGTTTTGTCAAACGCGTAGGTTGAAGAAGCAAATGTAATTGATGTCAAATGTGAGATATAATGTCATGTTTTGCAAGACAACGCAGTTGTTGAAGTAAAATATTTATTATATAAACTGCGATATATCAATTACAGACACCCACCCTGCCCCGTCCCTATATATCGTTTGCTAAATCGATCTTCTTTTCAGTTCGAGCGCAAAGCAACGGCGGCACGTCTCGCACAGTAAGACGAGTAATAATGATCGAAGGGATGGCGATAAGAGAAGCCTTGAAAGATTCTTCTAGAATGAATCTAGCAAATAAAGGTTTTTTGTGATGATTTTAAAGTTACTCTCAGGTGTGCGTCACTCGCACTCAGTTGTTCGCTCATAAGACGGTAACTGAAGTTTCCTGGTCGGGTATCGCACACGTTGACTTTGTCTCGCGCGCGATCTGGAATTGAACGATGTTTGAATATTCACTACTGTTTGGTTCATTAATGTAATATGTTTTGGCGCGTCCTATGGGAGTAGATGATAAATAAATAAACTGCCCAAGTTTGCGTTACCTGGACCCGCCTAGCACCAGGAGGCCCGCTCAAGCGCTGGAGGCCCAGGCGACTGCTCGGCGAGCCGGTGAAGGCCGCGTCGCGTGTCGGCGTGCCTGTCATGTCTTGGTTATTTATCGGTTATTGCGCGGCTACTTCTAGGCTATTTCGTAAGCAACATGATCTCAGCCGCCTAATATACGAGAAACAAACAAGAAGTATTCAAGAGATAGCACATCAGGAACCCCCGTGGAGCCTGGTGGGCTATTTCTCTTCGAAAACTCCAGAGTGAGTGTCTTTAGAAATGAACTACCCGTCATTGACATATCACTGCAACTAACAATGTCTTATTGGTCATTCGTGCAGTCTCGTAGATATTGTATACCAGCTATTATAAGTGCGTTCAGAGTTACACTGTCTTTTCATTTGCAAAAGTTTAAACGCAATCAACATTTTTCCTGAAAACTTTTCTGGGTCTGTTTTCTGGCCGTTTTGGCCTTTCTGTTTTTTGACGAACTCGATTTTCTGTTTTCCGAAAAAATTTTCGCACATCCCTACTTGCAATACAGCAAATACTGCAGAACTAGTCTTTGAAACTTATGTGAAACCATGAAAACTATTCTTTACAATGCGGAGATATAAAACCCACTCGTAAAAACAAAAAAGTTGATAGGTCACAAGCATTTGGAAAAATATTACAACTGGGGCGGCATCAGGGATGTGCGGCAAACGATTTTGAAAAATCGGCAAACGGAAATCGACAAATTTTGTCTAAAAATGGCCGGCAAACGGCAATCGGCAATCGACAAACGGCAAAATAAAAAAATCTCGTACAAAAACGATGCAAATGTTCTGAAAGTAGCATTAAAAATACTTCTTTCTCATGCACAAATCGTATTTCGATAACCAGATAAGAAATGGTTACTGAATAGCGTATGGCCGACTGTCCTTGAACCTCGGCATTTTGTTCTAGTTCAATAACACCACGAGGTTTTTCAATAATACCACAAGAAATTTAACCTCTTACTTTGGTACAATACCTGATATAAAAAGCAGCACCGAAATGGGCATTCTATCGAACACTGGTAATGGGAATGTTGTGGTGAAAGGGCAGTATCTTTTCCGGTTCTCTACCCTTTTCGGAATATGTTGTAGTCATGCGATTGCTTCGTGTTTCAAGTTTATCGCACGAAATTCAGAGTATCGCGCAATCCAATCTAAGGGGATGAGCATTCGAAAGTAGTTTAAAAAAAAGGAAGAGATCAGTGTGTCCCTACTTGACTTGATTATTTTTTAACGAGTGTGGCAGCCCTTCTCTTGCGGAAATCGCCGCTGCGACTCCGCGATAAAGCCATACCGGCTCCGCGAAAGGTACCAGAGAGGCTCCGCGAAAGTGCCGCTGCGGCACCGCGATGGGTGGCTGCGCCTTTACAAAAATAGGACCAACTGAGAGTAACTCATATAAAATTAATCGTGAGCCATACTACAACTGGGCGGGGCCTACGAACAGAAATGTGCACCTACGGTTGTTAGGTCCTTTATCTGATTAGGAAACTTTCTCAGAGTTCGCGGCGTACTCGTTTCGTGCCTCACGGTGTGTTTACGGTTTACCCGGAATTTAGATCAAAGATAATCACGTGAAAAAATAAACTAAAACGCACGTTTCCGAACAGCCTTGGAAACGTTGCTGAGAAACGGCTAAATATTCGGCATCTCTCCCCCTGCGACCTTTTAAATTTCATCTGAACTGCGCGCTAATAACTCAAATGCATTGAATGGGGTAGTTTTTCAAGCTTTCCATCAATACGACTCCTAAAAAACCGCGGTTTGCTCAAACCACCTCCTTCCCAAACTGTACGCCACCCCTTAATCCGAACACCATCGACTCCGTCAATCCAGTTTCTAGTCAGGCAGCGAATTTAACCGAAACGAATGTTCCCCACAACGTGTACATCCTCCCCCACCCTTTTAACTTAGAACTCCATCTTTCAACTTGGTAGCATGTTTCTCAGCGTAATTGTGAGCATAATAGGAGATGGCAAAGTGCATAACCCCACAAACTGCCAGTGAAGTCCAACGTCCTCCACACGACGAGGGTGTTATTTCTTGTCCCGATGAACCCTACATTTATTGATCAAGCCTCAGCAAGGACAGTGTGGTGAATTCGGTACTCTTCCAGACAAGAGGACCCACACGAGCATGACACTACAATACTAGCAATTGCTTTGTCATGACCGCACGGTAGATAACACCAACTGGCTTGAAGTTTTGAAGTACGTATTGCCTGTCTCCCTACTTTCGAGCCGGTCGCTGCAAGGCTTATGGGATTTACCATGCACGTCCTAATCGCGGCGTTTGTTATCTATTGCGCACCTTTTTGTCGAATTTTGTCGAAAAGTGAGAGGAAAAACGGCAAACGACAATCGACAAAAATCGTCCGAAAACGGCCGGCAACCGGCAAACGGCAATTGCCGCACATCCCTGGGTGGCATGCATGAACACGCTAACACGGGGTTTGAAAACCCCGTGCGTGGTAGAGTGTTGGAACGAATAATTTTTTTTGAATATTCGAATAAACGAATAATTCGAATAATCCACTTCTTCGAATATTCGATTATTCGAATAAACGAATATTTCACTTCTTTGAATATTCGATTATTCGAATAACCCGAATAATCCACTTCTTTGAATATTCGAATATTCGAATTATTCGAATATTCGAATATTATTCGAATAAACGAATATTTGGGCAACACTATCGCGTACTATCCCATCCAATCCACTCGGGCAAACTGGGGCATCGGCAACAGGTTGAGAAGTTGTCATCTCATAAACTGCACCCTCTTGACAACTCAAATCGCTCGCATTGTAAGCCTGACAACTGCCCGTTGCCCAGCGACGTCCCCCTGTTTTCGGGCTGTTGACATTTAGACCTGTCGCGTTTAGCGGCCTATTTAGCAGCGGTTCACATCCTGCAAGACTTTTATGTGGCTTAGGAACTACTTTGAACCGACCCGCGTCGCGGTCGGCGCATCGACACGCATCGCGTACAGCACACCTAAACGCATCACGGTCGGCACACCGACACGCGTCGCGGTCGACACGCCGACACGCAGCGTGGTCGGTACACCCACGCGTCGCGGCTGGGTCGCTTAACCTCCACTGAGGCCGCCACCGGATGGGCAGGGCTTCCAGATGCTGGGCGGGGCCAATATACCGCATACTTGGGTAATTGAACCGGCTGCACTCTTGTCTTTTAAATTTAGCATACACGCTCGTAAACGTGGTTGAGATACTAACTATGGAAGTTGAATCGCATGGCTCAGAACACAACGCCTACGCATTCTGAAGCGTCAAAAACGACCAAAAGTGACGCTACAAGACTGAGGAGTCGGCCCCGCACCTGTATTCGCGTTCTCCCCCAAACAGGAGTGCTGGGCCATTCCCACCATCGTCGATGTGTATGGCTCACTTATTGCACTCATTGTACCACCCACAAGCGTCGCCGATGGTGGGAATGTCCTAGTACCCCTTTCTTGGAGGAGGACGCAAATACAAGTGCGGACAGATACGGGGGCGGGGCCAACTTCTCACTCGTGCAGCGTCATTGTGGATCGTTTTTGACGCTTCAAAATGCGTAGTCGTTGTGTTCTGAGCCATACTTTGTATTTCCGTAGTTATCTCAACAACGTTTACGAGCGTGTACTCTGAGTTTTGGCAGAGAAATAGCCGCGAAACAGACACAAAATGCATTTTTCCCGAGTAATAGTCGCGAAATAGCCGCCGAATAATGCTGGCTGCGAAATAGTCGCCAAATAATGCTCGCCGTGAAATAGCCGCAAACTACCCGCTAAATTGCCGCCAAATTTTTGGTCTGCTTCGGTCTAGTTTGGTTTAGCTTAGTTGAGTTCAGTTGAGTTATGCGCGGCTTATGCGATGGCAAACTTCCTAGTGCTGCCTAGCCGTGCCCTACTCCGCAATCTCAGCGAAAATTCGAAAAAACTCGGCGACAAATCGTAGTAAGTCGTTGAGACCGACACCATGCCAGTGGGAACTCGCCGTGTAATGTTTCGCTTCCCAGCTCCATGAGACGTCTGGGCGACAACAGACGTCGAGTGGCTCAGGATCTGGCACGAGCTTGAGACTACATCCAGCTGGTCGTCCTAGGTGGCTGGGAACCATCGAATTCCACGTGCAGCATTATGGAAGGAGAGAACTTGGGATTTTGCGTCAGAATTCAGGTGAAGTTCACCGGGAAAGTAGACAAATAGCATCGCCTCGAACCAGTTTCATAAAAATACACATGATAATGGCTCACTCTGGCCATCATCGTGAGAAATTTCCATGTTGCTCAAGTGTTGCTATACTTATGAGCCGCTCGAGATTTAAACTCTTCTTTATAACTAAAGATGAAATGGGCATTTCTAGCATTTTGACAAAATCCTACGAGCGATGTAATATATTGTAAATACTTGCTATACTAACTTGATATTTATGAGGTACTGAAGAATTGTGAGAAATTAGTAGTCACCACGCTAAGATGTTTGAAATGTAAAATCAGGGCAAAATGGAGTGCGATCTTGTCGAATATCCAATTTATTCGTGCTGAATATTCGAATAAACCAAATATTTCACTTCTTTGAATATTCGAATATTCGAATAAACGAATGTTCCTCTTCTCTGAATATTCGATTATTCGAATAATCCGAATAATCCACTTCTTTGAATATTCGAATATTCGATTATTCGAATATTATTCGAATAAACGAATATTCGGGCAACACTCTAGTGCGTGGGGCCCTCCATGCTGAACGTTCTCTCTCGCTCTTCCCTCCGCGCATGGGTCTCAGCGCTCGACGCTCACTCTCGCGTGCGATGCGACGCGACGCGATTCCCCTCACCCTTCCATTGCTTTCATGCATGCCGGTCCTCAAGCAGCGATGTGCATGCTGCAGCGCAAGAAAGGACTACGTGACCGTAACTGAATTGCGCTAATGCTAGAAACAAATGCGATTTTCAACGAATTCCAAGACACCAGGATGAGGTAAAGTGTGAAAACACGTTTCTTTATTTCGACATCATGTCAATTACCGTACTCGGGCCTCCTTGTGACTGTGTCTCTCAGGCTAGAAAAAGTAGCATAGGGAATGCGATGCACTCTCGCATCAGAATTAGTTATCCTAAGACCCATCGTTTCCCGTTGATCTTCCACGTCTAGTACTCTGGTTGAAAGGTCATCAGAGACCACAAAATCTATGTAGGACTCCAGGCTTTCGAAGCATGTCACTGAGGGCTACCACGGGGTTTGGGCTTACGTAACATGTTTAGCCGATAAACGCAATCTCTCGCAGTTACGAAGTCAAGCATGTACAGGTCGAACTTGCATGTGATATACAATCGGCACGTACTGTGCTTATCTGGGTCAAATTCCGGCCCGCAATTGCGTCTCGACACGCTTTGCGGACGCGCGCTTCCGAGTCGGAAGGGTTTCCAGCGCCGCAGCCGCCGATCTGTTGACTCTAGGTGGGTTTTAGAAACTGGAAACTAAACAAAAATGAAGAGAACTGTATAAAAAAGGCATATCGAGTCGGCTTTGGAGCTGGAAACTCGATTGACTTGAGCGCGTGCGGCCGCAAAGCGTGTCGAGACGCAATTGCGGACCGGAATTTGACCCAGATAAGCACAGTACCTTCTAAACACTTACACGCACCGAATTCGCGCCAACATTCAATGCAGAGTGCCCGTGCCAACTGCACAGCAGCTGGCAAAGGTGCCGGAGCCTCCGCTCCCAAAAAGATCGGCTTTCTGGGTGCAACGAATGAAACGATCATTCACTCGTGTTCCTCGGGGAGGCTTCATGGAGTATCAAAATCTGCGCAAACCGATTTGAAGGGTAATTTTGGTTTTTTTGTACTGGTGGGTTATGAACATAAGAAAAAAGAGACATTTTGGTCAGCAGAAGGCACTTTATAGAAGCAATCTCGTTTTAGCTGAAAACACTGGGCACCTATTTGCTACTGAACAAACCTCGATAATAAAAGGTGCGCACGGAGGTGATATACTACCAAAGGAAACGGCACCTGCGCGGAAAGGGGCGATTCCCTTCGTTTTTTTTTCTTCAAAAAATAAATTTCTTGAAATAAACCAATGTGGAAACAAATCAGAATAGGCATTCTAGATGGAACCTTGAGCTCCTTCGATAGCACTACAAAGACTTCTCGTTCGCAATTAGTCGTAGAACATTTCGGGCGCAAAATATCACATTGCCGCATAGGAAATGCCTGCCCACCAGGGATGTGCGGAATTTTCTGTTTTCTGCTTTCTGTTATCTGTTTTCTGCCCATTTTTGGACATTTTTTTCTGTTTTCTGTTTTCTGTAAAAATTAGCAAAATTTGGCAGAAAACAGAAAAAACCGTGAGCCGCGATTTGTAGCAGGATTGCTCTTGGGGCCAAAGCCCGAATTCATCAAAGGTAAGCCATTACGTTGAGGGCTAATGTAAACTGGGTCCTCTGCAGTTCCCCTACACTAAACACATTTAACTCACTATATTGATTATCTATCCTAGCGCTTGTGGCGCGGTGGCAAGAGTCGCTGCTGCTCGCAGTACACAGTCGGATTCAATCCTCACCCAAGGTGAGCCAAACCTACTATCCCTCCGAGGTCCCTGATTTGGTGCCAGATCCATGTGGGTAGACGAACGCACTGACTGGAAAGTCAGTTCGCCCGCAAGCCACTAAATATGTATTCCTAAAAACATTCAAGCCTCTACGAATACGACGACCGATTTGCTGCGCAGCCCAATAGAGATTTGAGAAACCGAACCCCCTATGTGTACCTTATAGTGGTTACCATTACCCACAGATTTGCCGTTGATGAATACCTCAGAAAATATGCGATGCAGTCAATTGAACCGAAAACAATAATGTTGATTTATACTTACAATAATGAACCATCAATCCTACTTAACGCCCGCTATTCATAGCGCTCTGGCGCGGCGCCCCAGTATAAATACTTTCTGCGTGTGGGCAGAGACTATGAGTATTCCATCGCTACGGCTTTAGTGTAGAGGGGGGAGTTGGGCCCCAGCTGTGTCACACAAGCAATTTCTGAGTGCGTATTTTGCCTCGTTGCAACGCAGGATGGTAGAGAATTCAAATATGATGAAGCGCAATGAATTTTATGGTGAGACTATGAACAGATGCTAAAATTCCCAAAGAGGTACAAGCGACTCCACCACGGTGGAGCAAGCGACTCGTCAGGTCATTTATACTCGAACGGCACAGACGCACGTTACGTGTTTGTCTTTTTGGCACTGAAGAGTTGTAAAGTGTTGAAATCAGCAGTTAACAATAAATCAATGTCAAAATATGCAAGCTAGGGCACATAAATGTTGAGCTTCTGTGAGCTTCAGTTTGGGTGATCGAGCTGCTGGTGTGGGAAAAAAAAGGTGAGAGGAAAAATTGTCGTTGCCTCGCTGATAATCTGCACTTTTTGGACGTCTGTGCTTACCACTCTGTCCAATTGTTGGGCTTTGAGAATTGCGCTAAAAACCATTCATAACCTAGAAATGGCTCTAACTCGCTACTTTGCGGCTTATGAGGACGTCGGCAACGGCGTATAATAAAAATAAATAAATAAATAAATACCGTCTCCAGGTACGACTCTCCTCTGAATAAATACCTGCTCATTACCTGCTCGTACCTACTCGTTGGTGCCCCTGCTTCTACTGAACCCAGCAGACGTTTGAGTGAACACAGGGAACGTTCGAGCGATATAGCGTGCACAACTATAACGCGAAAGTATCCAATACATTGCATAAAGGTGTCGCCGTCAGGCACACTAAGGCCTCTGGTTAATAACACCTTAGGATCCGTACCTAGGGAGTTCATGGAGTCTTTGGCCACAAGCCACAGTTTCGCCACCCTGAACTGTCGATTGCTGTCGAGTGATATCCAAAAAACTGCGCTATCCAGACTTCTGAGCTATTTCCATGCACCGTTTGCTGCTTTGCAGGAAACCCGCCTCAAGGATAGACCCGTCATCATCGTCGGAGAGTACACCATCTACTGCGGTAACGCTGACGATAGGAGAGTGGGAGGCTGTGCAATAGCTGTAAGGAAGGATTTCAATGGTATGGTCAAGGAGTTTGGCTCAACGTCGTGCCGGAATGCATTCGTACGACTGCGGGATCACAGAGGATTCAATCTGAGGATAGTGAGTGCTCATGCGCCCACTGAAACCGCCGAAGACAATTCGAAGGATGCGTTTTATGAGGAACTCAATACGTTGCTGGCTAGGATACCTTGTCAACATGCTGTTGTCGTGGGGAATAACGCAAATGCGAAGATGGGACTTGATCAGGAATCCGAAGTACTCGGTAAATGGTTCTACCCAGTGAAGCAAATATCGGACAATGGCTACCGCCTTGTCGACTTTTGTGAACGCAGTGGTCTGATTATTGCATCGACATTCAAGTCATCGCCGCCATCAGCTTACGTGGCAGGGACCAACCCAGCTATCTCCAGAAGAGCAACGGAAGCGGAAGACGACAACTTTGAAACTACAGCTTGACTATGTCCTGACGAGGAATATTCCAGTATCGGACATTCGAAGATCTAGAGCTGTGTGGGATGTCGCATTCGATTCGGATCACCGTCCTGTTCTGTTGAACTTCACTGCGAGGATTCATAAGAGGAAGCGAGGGGCTCAGCCTCTCTAGAGGATTGACATGACAAGTCTCAGAGATGAAGAGTGCAGAAGGAATTTTCGACAACGCGTTTCTATTCACATCGGAGTACGGACTAAGAAGAAACTTTGCGACGCGTAATCTTTTGTCTGGTGCATCCAGGACGCTTTCAAAGAGGCACTCCCAGTTGTACAGCCTAAGAAGAAGTTTGCCTACGTCTCAGAAGAAACAACATCTAGATATAACAGAGTATGTGCTTTCCGAACTGCAGGAAACTTCGTGGAGGAGAAGCGTCTGAGGAGGAAGTTGCGTCGGCAGCTTCAAAGTGACCGCGAACGAGAGGGGACGTGTAGAGCTAAGGAGTTCGAGAAGGCTTGGGAGGAGAAGAATCCGAGGAAAGCCTACACTTTGCTGCGACAGTATAGCGGGAAGATGAAGAGATGTTCTCCTGTCTTGAACACTACCAATGGAGCTGCAGTTGGTGATGCGACGCTGCCAATATGGAAGGATTACTTCAGTTCACTACTGAATCGTCCAGCGCCATCAGTACCTGAGCTCCCGCATGTTCAGAGAGCACATTACGATGTCAGTGAGGAACCGCCGACAGAGTCTGAAGTTTTGGATTGTGCCAGGAAAATGAAGAATGGAAAGGCTGGTGGAGATGACAACATCACTGCTGAAATGCTGAAAGCTCTTCCTCCGTCTGGGATTCGTGAAATGACCAACACCATCCGTGCCATATGAATGAGCGAAAGGATACCCGATTCGTGGAGACATGCGATCATCGTACCTCTTCACAAGAAGCTATCCGTCACGGATCCTAAGAACTACAGAGGAATCTCTCTACTTCGTGTCATGTACAAGGTTTTAGAGCGTATGATTCTCGAGCGACTTATCAAACATCGTGAAGGAACGACCAGAGATGAGCAAGCCGGTTTTCGACCTGGAAGATCGACCATCGACCAAGTGTTCGTCATGAGAAGAGTAAATGAATCGTGGCAGCGGTATTCGAAGCCATTACAGCTTGCTTTTTTGGAATTTGAAGCCGCGTTCGACTCTCCTCATCGTGATCGATTGCTCAATGCTCTGCGAGCAGATGGAGTCCCGGAAAAGTATGTTCGCTTAATCGAGGACATGAACAAAGGAACAACAGCAGCAGTTCGTACACCTGTCGTATTTCCGTCAGCTTTCGAGGTAAAAACAGGAGTAAGGCAAGGAGCCGTTGCAGGACCTTTTCTTTTCAACTTCGCCGTTGATGACATCATGCGTAGAGTTGCAGAACAGTTTCCTGCGGATGTGATCCTAACACCATCAGGACGCTCCCTTGTCGACCTGGAGTACGCCGACGACATCGTGTTATTCGCTGAAAACGACGCAAAACTGCAAAGGATTGTGAACCTTGTTTCGAAGTATGCCGCAGCCTATGGACTTCGTCTTCGTCCCGACAAATGCAAGCAGATGTGGGTCTCTCAGAGGCCTTCAACGGGAGTTTGTGTGGACGCACAACGTATCGAACTGGTGGACGATTTCTATTATTTGGGCTGTTTGCTGAAGAACCAATGGTAGTTATGCAGCGGATATTCGACAACGATGTGCGAAAGCTACGTCTGCATTCAATTCTCTAACCAAGTGTTTGTGGTCTACCACCATCGCGAAGGAAGTCAAGTTGCGCGTCTACCTATCCGCTATTCGCCCTATCATGATGTACGGATCGGAGACGTGGGCAGCACCGAAGACGCAGATGGAAAGGTTGGATTGCACAGAGAGGAAGCTTTTTAGGCGTTCGCTTGGATATTTCTGGCCGCGTGTATGCCATAACGAAGACCTTTACAAGGAAATCGACGCAGTACATAAACGCTTGACACGAGGGAGGTGCCAGCATCTCCTAACGCCATCTCAAGCAGCAATGGAAAGTCGACTTCGACTGCTCGGGCATATACTAAGAAGAACGCCGGATCGTCTCGTACAACACGCTTCAAGAATGCTTCCAAATCCTGTCTGGAAACTGCCACCTGGGCGTAGGCGAAAGTTCTGGGCGGATGTGGTTAAAGAGGATTTGAAGTCACTCCGCATCGAAAGACAGTTCAGGCGCGATGTTTCGTTTCGCAGGAAATGGAATAGTGACAGCTGGATGGAATGTATTCAATTTGTGGCTGGAGACCGTGAAAAATGGACTGACTACTAGGACGGCACACCTCGGTGAAGATGCGGAATGACCGCGTCAGGCGAAAGCCAACCGATTAAGTAAGTAAGTAAGTAAGTAAATAAATAAATAAATGTATAAAAATTCAAAGCTGTGGAAAAACTGATGTCGTGTACGCTGAACTTGTTTTATTCATTTTTAAAAATTTTCTGTTTTCTGTTTCCTGTTTTCTGTTTTCTGTCAAACTGGATTTTCTGTTTTCTGTCTCCAAAGAATTTTTTTCCGCACACCACTGCTGCCCACAGAACTCGAACGAGACCTTCATTCACAATAACCCGAAAGGTTTTCACAGAGCTCAACCATTTGATAATCTACGCCAGAAGTTTGGGCAGTAATGAATGCCCTTTCGAGAGATTGCATGTATTTCAACAAAAAGCCTTCAAGGTTCCTCTTGTTAAGTATACTGGACGAAAATTCAGTTTCAAAACTGTGCTAGACTTTTGATGTACTTCTGATTAGTTTAGTACATACCTTACTTTGGCACCTTGTCGTTTACAATGCAAAAGGATATACACAAAGAATCGCATTTGCTTAGGTTTAAAGAAACGCAAATGCACTAGCGGGTCATACTCACATGTAATATAGATATCGAAAAAACTCTAAAACTCTTAAACGTGGTCGACGGGATAAGGTTCGCTATGTTTTCCGTTAGCCAAATGTTGTTCGAGCGGCTGAGTGCGCATCCTCGCTTCCAGCGCCACAACAGGGATAGGAGGACGCCAACTCAAAGGCAGTGGACCCTATAGCTGGGCTCGAATAATCGCAATCGAAGAAACATTCGAATAAAATATTCGACAAAAAAATATATACTGCAGGTTCCAAGAAGTTAAAAGCTTAAAAATGTAGTTTTTTGTTGTCACCCTCCAAAAGCGCATCAGTCTTCGGAAAATCCGGAAACGGACCTCATAAATGTGTTAAGCGCCCAAAACTACCCCCCTGAGCAAAGTTTGGGTGAAGGCAAATTTTCCATACTTTGTCCAGACTGACAGCGTTTTGGACTTGTACGAATTTTCGGTTGGGCGTTTATTTATACCGATTAGAGGGCTCTGGAAGCGTTCTAGAAAAATGATCTAGATTTGACCTAAAATCCTCACAGGGGGTTTTCTTGAGGCGCTCACCACGAATCTGTGGTTTATTAGTCGATTTTCCGAAGTTTTCGGATAATTTCGTTCGAAGCTTCCCAACCGGGGAAAATTTCAAGGGAAAAACGCCACTTTCGAGATTTCCGAATTCCTAATATAGATATGTCTCAAAATCAACCTCTGAGGGTTGTTTGGAGTGCTAAACACAAATCTGGAGTCTGTTTATCGATTTTCTGCAGGTTACGGTAGATTACGGTGGGTATACGGTAGTTTGGTCAAAATCACAATTTACTCAAAATTTGTGTACGGGGGTTATTCGGGGTGGAGAGAACGAATTTGACGTCCTTTTGTCGATGTTCGAAATACTAAGGTGGGTTTTGACCCCTGAATGACATGCTACCTACCGTAACCTACAGTAAACCTCACAATTCCGACAAATGGACTCCAGATTCGTGTTCAGCACCCTAGACTACCCTTACAAACAACTTTTGAGCTAAATCCGAGAAAAAATTTTGAAACTCCAAAAAAACTGGCCTTGCCCGCATCTTGTTGGAACTCTTTCGCGGGGCTTGGAATATGCTCATAACTTTTTTGAACCTGCAGCTCGGGGGCGGGATACTGCGCATTTTTACTATTGAGCCAGAAAAGATACTAACGATACTAGTCGTTTTGGCAGATCCGACCTACGCTTTGTATACTTCCCTTGTTAGGCCTCTTTCAGAGTGCGATCGCTGATCGCCGCGTTGACATGTTTTGAATACAGATCGACGTGCGACGCGATCTCGATCGATGCTCATGTTTATCATCCCATCGCGTCGCTCGGCGATCAAACTCTGAAAGAGGCCTTAGGCCTTCGCTCTCTTTGTTTTTGAAAAGGGTGGGAAACTCTGACGTACTGGTCGTGTTTACGGGGGTAAAAATTTAGGCGTGAACATTTTCTCCAGAAGCCAAAGGAGGGTGGCCCACTTTTGGCATAAATCTAGTGGGGAGGGGTATTAGGGGCCACCCAAGATTCATAATGAAGGGATTGATATGAAACCATTTCACACGTTTCCACCACGTTTGACGACACGACACGGGATTTTGTGCCTCAGTCTTTGTATGAAGATCACAGGAGGTAGACATTTCTTTGATACTTTATTGTCATTGCGGTTGTGCACGAGGTGTGCGCGGCGCCTTAGCGGCTGGCTATTCATGTTCCCCACAATGCTAGCAATGTAAAGTGCCTCGATAAATTATAACGAAGTGGAATGGAACCGACGTGGTACGAGCGTCGCCGCCATAGTGGCAAAGGCGTTACACGTGAGCGAGACTTCAGGTGACACACCCTACAGCAGCGTTCGGAGCGTCGCACTGACATGCGCAATCGCGAGACGCGATTGCGCATGTCAGTGCGACGCAAAACTTGCGCCGCGCAGGTATTCATGTGTGAACGCAGCTCGTAAAGAGGCAACGACAATTTTTTGTAGCGATACCAATTTTTTTCGCGTTCTTCCAAGTGCATGTGGTCCTAAATATGGTTATTTTATTCCCCTCATTGTTAGATTTGGTTGTGTCAATGAAAGAACACTAAAGAAAACACGAGTTTGTCATCGCGTCACGTTGGCGACGTGGTGGTCGTCGCCCAAAGGAGAATCGCGCGTCATTTCGAATGTATCGCGCCTCTTCACTACGCCCAGCGAAGACGAGACGCGACGTCACGTGGTCGATATGTAGGCTGATTATAACATCGCGTCGAGCTGAGAATGAACTCCGAATGCGACCTAACGACGCGCTGGCGTTGGTACAGTACCGCGCATATTTTCTGCAAAAACGGCATTTCGCGGCGTTTTTTTTTTGCGCGCACAAAGCGCCGCTTCGTCATAACTCGCTTCAGAAAGGTCTAAAATCAATCTTGAAAATTTTGTTTTGAATTTATCTCAACGAGGGGATTCTAATGGTATATAGAAGTATAAACTTTTATGAAAATGGAGAGCCTTTATTCTGGAAAAAGCGAATTTTCAACCCAATTTTTTCAATTTTTTGGATTTTCCCGTGTAAAACATGCCATGACGGATGTGTTAATTAGAAAATAGGAGGCTCTCAAATACATTCTAACTAAAATTATACATTTCATTCTGTGGGAACATTTTTATAGGCCCTTTCAGAGCCCACAATGACTGGACTTTCAAAGAATTATAACTTTTGTAAAATATGTTTGCTAGGGTTTTAAAGTACTCAATGAATCCTCACGGAGCATCCGAGCGGTAACAAGCATTCGACAACCGCCGCGAATTCAGACAGATGATTTTGGAAAACCTCGAATTTTCAGCTGTTCTTGACCAAGTTTTCATCGTTTTCAGCGTTATTACATTTGTATTCGCCTTTATAAAGTTCGAGGTAGGCAAATCAGGTGAAGTGTGATGACTCCACTTGTATGCGAACCTTTCTAGAGCGAAAAAAGCTCCTACCCATATTTTTTTGTAGCATAACAGTTTTGATGGCTGCATTTAGTGATTTACCCGTTTTTAAGCTTCCATTTTCAGTCCTCGGCCGAGTGAAGAAATTCAAATTGCTAGGCCTTTTAGAACGCTGGGCTACCTTCTAAAGACCGAATTCCGTCCTGCACTTCACATTAAACATAGCAGTTTCCCTTATAGCCAAAAGTACCACCTCGCGAAGGTCTCACCAGCGACCTGTGCCAAGGACCATGTTCAGAGGACCCTCTCGCCCGTTCCAGACGTCTTCAGCCGCAATCGTCTCACTGTCGTAGGCTCGCTTCAAGAGTTTTGAAAACGGCCCTCACTTTTCCTCAGCGCCCCTCCACAAAAGAGATACTCCCCCCGCAAATACACTCCTCGCCCCTCACACTGCACGGAAACACTTCCAAAATCGCTCACTGTAGAACACCCCAACAACTTCACCACTTGGAAATCGGCCAGAATGTCTCTCAAACAATGCCTTATCCGAATTTCAGGTAATTCCGTGCCCATCTCGATAGTCGTCAACTTCCGACATTTCACGGCCCCCACCCCACTGCCGCAGCTCACCCTCGCCCCGCCAGACAATGGTGTGCCGACGGACAAAAATGAGACTCCTTCACCACCGAAATTGAAATTGCATCTAAATTATATTGCGACACTTTTGAGCCCTCACACGGCCTTGGTTCACTCAAAATTCTAGTCCCTTTCGACCACCCATGACACAATTTTCGCGATTTTTCTCGTATTTAGACCGCCGTTTTCCAGCCACCCGGCATCCTACCCCGCTCCGCCTGCCTTGGCCTGCACAATGCTTCTTCACCTTTCTATAACTGTGTTCAGTTCCCCCTTTCAAGCAAGTTCTACAGAACTTTCGACCCCCCAATGTACCACTTCGCGAATGTCTCACTAGCGACCTTCGCCAAGGGCCATGTTCAGAGGACCCTCTCGCCCGTTCCTCAGCCGCAGTCGTCTATCTGTCGTAGGCTCGTCTGAAAACACTTCTGGAAATGGCCCTCACTTCCCCTCAGCGCCCATCCGCAAAAGTGATACGCCCCCCGCAAATACACTCCTCGCCTCACATTGCACGGAAACACTTCCAAATCGCTCACTGTAGAGCACCCTAACATCTTCATTCCTCGGAACTGGGCCCGAATACTTTTTGAAGAACGCCTTATACGAATTTCAGGCCATTTAGCATCCATCTTGAAAGTCGCCATCTTCAATGTCGCTTACCACTTTTGTATTCCGCCTTCAAAAAGTTCTTCTCCGCAGCGTGTAAAACATTCAACATTTTTGGACCACATCCTTGGTGATATCTGATTGTTCATAACTTTTCCATTCTCTAGCCCACGACATCACTGTGATGCCATTTTTGACCAAACTTAAAAGCATCGTACGCGCTGAAAACCACTCACCATTTTTTCGGTTCGAATGATTTTCTGTGCCCACCTAAGAACGTAGGGATAGTTTGTTTGGTTTAAAACGTCTCATTGTGAAGATAAATGAGGTAGAAAGTCTCAAATTCCGTCAAAAGAGGCCGGCCCTCCGTCAATCATCTGGCACAATTCGCTCTCAGCCATCATATCCCAAAAGTTTAGCTTCCTGGCAAAAGTAATGATTTGGCAATGTTACAACTACAAGAAATATAGAATTTAATAAAATAAAATAAAAAAAAACAACTCGAAATATGTTTGAAAATGATTTGGCACAAAATAACCAGAAGCAATGAAAAACTGGGAAATGTAGTGAAATGACCAAAACCGGATTTGGCGGTCATTCATAGGCCAACTTTTGATAAGTAGTGACTGACGAGGGATTACATTTTACAAGATTCTCCGTTAAACTTATCAAAGCTAAATCAAGCGCGCATCGGATTTGAGCGTTACGTTCACATAGCTTCACCTAGGCTGAATTCCGTATTACAGCTTCAATGAAATGTTTTACGGTTTCCGTTGCGCGCTTGATTTAGCTTTGATAAGGTTAACGGATTATCTTGTAAAATGTAATCGCTCGTCAGTCACTACATACTTATAAAAAATTTGGCCTATGAATGACCGCCAAATCCGGTTTTGGTCATTTCACTACATTTCCCAGTTTTTCATTGCTTCTGGTTATTTTGTGCCAAATCATTTTCAAACATATTTGGAGTTGTTTTTTTTTATTTTATTTTATTAAATTCTATATTTCTTGTAGTTGTAACATTGCCAAATCATTACTTTTGCCAGGAAGCTAAACTTTTGGGAATTTCACATATTTTTCCCAAAGGTTCCCTTTATGACCTAATTTTTGCTCAGCGATTCCCAGTCTGGAGAGGCAAAACCTTTTATGGAAGCTTTTGCCTTCGGTAAATAATTAAATCATTACCGATCGGTGTGGTCGGACGACTATAACTCCTGAAAATTGTGACCCGCAGACATAAAAAAACGACCATTTGTTTCCTACTGAGGTCCCGTACACTTTTTGCGGCGTCATGCGCTTTTTTACCGGGGTCCCGCGCACTTTCTTTTTCGTCCTGTGCACTCCCACTTTTGGTCCGCACACTTTCTGCGGCGTTCGGCGCACTCTCATTCCGGTCTCACACACTTTCTGCGGCGTCCTGCGCACTTCCACCTGGGTCTCGCACACTTTCTGCGGTGTACGGCGCACTCTCATTCCGGTCCCACACACTTTCTGCGGCGTCCTGCGCACTCCCACTGTGGTCCTGTACATTTTTACAGCGTCCTGCGCATTCCCACTGAGGTTCCACAGACTTTTTACGGCGTCCTGCGCATTCCCGCTGAGGGCTCGCGCACTTTCTGCTGCGCCCTGCGCACTCCTCAAATTTTATTCACACCAACCGTTCCAAGGAGGAAACAATCCTGGGCAGAAGCCTATCATTAGCTGTGTTGATTTTCATTAGTTCATTTTTAAAGTTCAGTGAGCGTCGGATGGTTTACAATAACACGTTTACATGTTTTTGCCCGTCTTGGCCCTCAATTTTGAGGTTCCGCTAAAATTGAGCATTCAGCTCCAGCATTGAATAGGAGCTAGCTGCATCCATTTCGAGCCTCCTGCCAAAAAATTCACTTCGTAGCTAAATTTTAAGTGTTGATCGTGAATGCCGTCTGGATAAAAAGGAGATTAACAGTTTTTCGACCAAAATCACTTGGTTTTCTCCACTTTCTCGGGTGCCAAGAAACCATCTCACAAGGATCATCCCTGTTGTGATGCTAACGGGAGGTGGGGGTGACCCCACCACCACTGTTCGCAGTGGGGTCCACCCCACTGCAAACCGTGGGGAGATGGGCCCATACTTGGGTACCACCTCCCCCCCTCCCCTGAGCCGTGGGCCTATCCCCTCGTCGACAAAAATTATCCTCCGGTATCCGGTGGATCTTCTGGAAAGTGACTGAGGCCACCTTCCAGGTCTGGCTCCGAAGAGCCGACTGAGGCACACGGTGAGATGAGGAGTCTTTTATACCAGCAACATTGTTAATACATTTCTCTAAACATGTCTATGTTCATACGCGTCTTGACATAGTACACCTAAAACAGGTTTTAACTTGCCTCAATAGGCCAGAGCCCAACTTTAACAGGATAATTCCTGAGTGCGCACTCCTCAAGTCCTATTTACACCAACCATCTCAAAGAGAGAACAATCTTGGCCGGAAGCCTATCATTAGCTGTGTTGATTTTCACTAGTTCATTTTCGAAGTTCAGGGAACGTCGGATGGTTTGCAATAACATGTTTACATGTTTTTACCCGTCCTTGACCCTCAAAATTGGGGTTCCGCTAAAATTGAGTTTTCAACTCCAAAATTGAGTAGGAGCTAGCTGCATCCATTTCTAGCCTCCTGTCAAAAAAATTAACTTCCTAGCTCAATTTTAACTGGTTACACAAGATCGTGAACGCCGTCTGAAAAAAAAGGAGATTAACATTTTTTCGACCAAAATCACATGGTTTTCTCCACTTTCTCGGGTGCCAAGGAACCATCTCACAAGGATCATCCCTGTTGTGATGCTAACGGGAGGTGGGGTGACCCCACCACCACTGTTCGCAGTGGGGTCCACCACTGCAAACCGTGAGGAGATGGGCCCATACTTGGGTACCACCTCCCCCTCCCCTGAGCCGTGGGCCTATCCCCTCGTCGACAAAAATTATCCTCCGGTATCCGGTGGATCTTCTGGAAAGTGACTGAGGCCACCTTCCAGGTCTGGCTCCGAAAAAGAGCCGACTGAGGCACACGGTGAGATGAGGAGTCTTTTATACCAGCAACATTGTTAATACATTTCTCTAAACATGTCTATGTTCATACGCGTCTTGACATAGTACACCTAAAACAGGTTTTAACTTGCCTCAATGAGGCCAGAGCCCAACTTTAACAGGGATAATTCCGAGTGCGCACTCCTCAAGTCCTATTTACACCAACCATCTCAAAGAGAGAACAATCTTGGCCGGGAAGCCTATCATTAGCTGTGTTGATTTTCACTAGTTCATTTTCGAAGTCCAGGGAACGTCGGATGGTTTGCAATAACATGTTTACATGTTTTTACCCGTCCTTGACCCTCAAAATTGGGGTTCCGCTAAAATTGAGTTTTCAACTCCAAAATTGAGTAGGAGCTAGCTGCATCCATTTCTAGCCTCCAGTCAAAAAATTAACTTCTTAGCTCAATTTTAACTGGTTAGACAAGATCGTGAACGCCGTCTGAAAAAAAAGGAGATTAACATTTTTTCGACCAAAATCACATGGTTTTCTCCACTTTCTCGGGTTCCAAGAAACCATCCCACAAGGATCATCCCTGTTGTGATGCTAACGGGAGGTGGGGGTGACCCCACCACCACTGTTCGCAGTGGGGTCCACCCCACTGCAAACCGTGGGGAGACGGGCCCATACTTGGGTACCACCTCCCCCCCTCCCCCGAGCCGTGGGGATATCCCCTCGGCGACAAAATTATCTTCCGGTATCCGGTGGATCTTCTGGAAAGTAACTGAGGCCACATTCCAGGTCCGGCTCCGAAGAGCCGACTGAGGCACACGGTGAGATGAGGAGCCTTTTATACCAGCAACATTGTTAATACCTTTCTCTAAACATGTCTATGTTCATACGCGTCTTGACATAGTACACGTAAAACAGGTTTTAACTTGCCTCAATAGGCCAGAGCCCAACTTTAACAGGATAATTCCGAGCGTTGCGAAGCGGCGCTGTGCCGGTGGCAAATTATAACCGTCTCTTTCTGAGGCGCCCTGCGCACTCCTCAAGTCCTATTCACACCAACCATCTCAAAGAGAGAACAATCTTGGCCGGAAGCCTATCATTAGCTTTACCATTAGCTGTGTTGATTTTCACTAGTTCATTTTCGAAGTTCAGGGAACGTCGGATGGTTTGCAATAACATGTTTACATGTTTTTACCCGTCTTGACCCTCAAAATTGGGGTTCCGCTAAAATTGAGTTTTCAACTCCAAAATTGAGTAGGAGCTAGCTGCATCCATTTCCTATAGAAAAATATGTTCAAGAATGCTGAAATTCTCTTCCTCCCCTTAGTCCGGAGTACGGGACGTTAGAAGCCCCTCGCAGGTGAGATGGGGCCACTCGCCGAGGGCTCTCGAAACATGCATTACGGAATCCCCGCCGGGTCCCCATCCCCCGTGGCGGGGTCCCCATTCCCCGTCGGGCTCGATATGCATACGGCCCCAGCGCTCTTCAGCGTTCCTCAACGCTGACGGGTGCCCGATATCATGAGAGACACCGACTGTCATTTCCTGCCTGGTGTTGATTCGATTGTTAACGTTTGACCTGTTGATCAATCACTCGACTCGACTCATTGGCAGCTAATTAACCATGGTTTGTGACAGCCGTAGTGGGTCTAGGGGATATGAGAGCATTAGTTTTGAACAAGGTTCAAAACTTTATGCTTTATGAAGGAATGAGCATAAAACTTATTACATCTCTTTCGAAGAAGGCGTGAGCAAGCGAGGTTGAGCGTTAGCGAGCCAAAGCGAGCGTGAGCGCGCGAGAGCTAGCGTGAGCGCGCACGAGCGCCTAGCAAATCGTGTGCCTTCGATGACAATCGATTTTGCCTCATCGCTCGTTTCCGCAACGTATGGACGCTGCCTAATGGCTAAAGTGCTGGCAGAACTCAAACATTGGAGGTCTCCACTTTTTGATTATTAAACAAGCCGCGAAATGGTGTTCGGCGGCGCACAACGCGAGTTTTTGAATAGCTGAACGACTGAAATTGGAACATTATGTAAGAACCAATGCTGACTACATACTGCACTGATGTTTCTGAGGAGTTATCACTTTCAATGTAGATTCGGGACTTGAAAATGAGGGTTTCGCTAGATTCTGAGCACAGTGGTGCTGGGAAAACTGGGTTAAGTTTGGTCAAAAATGGCATCACAGTGATGTCGTGGGCTAGAGAATGGAAAAGTTATGAATAATCAGATATCACCAATTATGTGGTCCAAAAATGTTGAATGTTTTACACGCTGCGGAGAAGAACTTTTTGAAGGCGGAATACAAAAGTGGTAAGCGACATTGAAGATGGCGACTTTCAAGATGGATGCTAAATGGCCTGAAATTCGGGTAAGGCGTTCTTCAAAAAGTATTCGGGCCCAGTTCCGAGGAACGAAGATGTTAGGGTGCTCTACAGTGAGCGATTTTGAAAGTGTTTCCGTGCAATGTGAGGCGAGGAGTGTATTTGCGGGGGGCGTATCTCTTTTGCGGATAGGCGCTGAGGGGAAGTGAGGGCCATTTCCTTAAGTTTTTTTAGACGAGCCTACAACAGATAGACGACTGCGGCTGAGGACGTCTGGAACGGGCGAGAGGGTCCTCTGAACATGGCCATATGCAAAGGTCGCTGGTGAGACATTCGCGAGGTGGTACTTTTGGGGGTCGACAATTCTGTGGATCTTGCTTGAAATGGGGAACCGAACACAGTTATAGAAAGGTGAAGAAGCATTGTGCAGGCCAAGGCAGGCGGAGCGGGGTAGGATGCAGGGCGGCTGGAAAATGGGGGTCTAAATACGAGAAAAATCGCGAAAATTGTGTCATGGGTGGTCGAAAGGGACTAGAATTTCGAGTGAACCAAGGCCGTGTGAGGGCTCAAAAGTGTCGCAATATAATTTAGATGCGATTTCGGTGGTGAAGGAGTCTCATTTTTGTCCGTCGGCACACCATTGTCTGGCGGGGCGAGGGTGAGCTGCGGCAGTGGGGTGGGGGCCGTGAAAAGTCGGAAGTTGACGACTATCGAGATGGGCACGGAATTACCTGAAATTCGGATAAGGCATTGTTTGAGAGACATTCTGGCCGATTTCCAAGTGGTGAAGTTGTTGGGGTGTTCTACAGTGAGCGATTTTGGAAGTGTTTCCGTGCAGTGTGAGGGGCGAGGAGTGTATTTGCGGGGGGAGTATCTCTTTTGTGGAGGGGCGCTGAGGAAAAGTGAGGGCCGTTTTCAAAACTCTTTTGAAGCGAGCCTACGACAGTGAGACGATTGCGGCTGAAGACGTCTGGAACGGGCGAGAGGGTCCTCTGAACATGGTCCTTGGCAGAGGTCGCTGGTGAGACCTTCGCGAGGTGGTACTTTTGGCTATAAGGGAAACTGCTATGTTTAATGTGAAGTGCAGGACGGAATTCGGTCTTTAGAAGGTAGCCCAGCGTTCTAAAAGGCCTAGCAATTTGAATTTCTTCACTCGGCCGAGGACTGAAAATGGAAGCTTAAAAACGGGTAAATCACTAAATGCAGCCATCAAAACTGTTATGCTACAAAAAAATATGGGTAGGAGCTTTTTTCGCTCTAGAAAGGTTCGCATACAAGTGGAGTCATCACACTTCACCTGATTTGCCTGCCTCGAACTTTATAAAGGCGAATACAAATGTAATAACGCTGAAAACGATGAAAACTTGGTCAAGAACAGCTGAAAATTCGAGGTTTTCCAAAATCATCTGTCTAAATTCGCGGCGGTGGCCGAATGCTTGTTACCGCTCGGATGCTCCGTGAGGATTCATTGAGTACTTCATAAACCCTAGCAAACATATTTTACAAAAGTTATAATTCTTTGAAGAACTGGGGTTATGGAGGTCCAGTCATTGTGGGCTCTGAAAGGGCCTATAAAAATGTTCCCACAGAATGAAACGTATAATTTTAGTTAGAATGTGTTTGAGAGCTTCCTATTTTCTATTTCACACATCCGTCATGGCATGTTTTACACGGGAAAATCCAAAAAATTGAAAAAATTGAGCTGAAAAATCGCTTTTTCTAGAATAAAGGCTCTCCATTTTCATAAAAGTTCATACTTCTATATACTGTTAGAATCCCCTCGTTGAGATAAATTCAAAAATTTTTTGAAAATTGATTTTGGACCACTCTGAAGCGAGTTATGACGAAGCGGCGCTTTGTGCGCGCAAAAAAATGCCGCAAAACGCCGTTTTTGCAGAAAATATGCGCGGTACTGTAGGTATGACTAGCTCATTAGAGCCGTTGTGGGTGTCATCAAACCGCTGTTAGTGTAGAAACGATACGTATCGATTTTGCGTGCCGCCACTCATGAATCCTGTCTGAGCGGAATATTGAAAATACTGTGCAGTTCAAAAGATTTCGACGCCATCTTTAAAAACTGCTTCTTCAAAGCAGTAGTGTCGCAAAACTCTGCGTTCGGTAGGCCCGTAGTTAAATAAATTCATTGAATCGACATTATTCGATTATCGATATTCATTCATTCGAAATAGAATATATTTATTCATTCGTTCTGTCGAAGATTTTGAAGTCGAATATATTCATTCATTACCCTGCGCGCAGTTGAAGCAGTCAATATTAGCGACAAAATGGTTGAGGAGGCGAAGCCGATAGATTCTTGCAGCCAGCCGACTGTTCTGCAGCTAGTAGAACGCTCACCTCATTGGAAACGTCAAAAGCCAGCCAGATTGACCGTATTCGAAGAATCAATCTGGACGAGTTGTATTTGGGGGCGGAGATGTCGAAGCTCGTAGGCGGGGTTGACGAAATTTTTCGGCTTTATTCGCTTAAATTTAGTAGTTTTGACTAGTTTTCAAAGCTTCCAAGTCCGCGAAGGTTCCACTAGGGGCCATACGCCATAGCCATAAAAAAACTGTTTTCTTTTTTTTTTTGCTATTTTTCGCGGAAATGGCTTACCCCCTTTAACTTCTTGGGTTGATTATTTCTTTTGGCCTAGATGGTCCACAGGGAAACAGCTTTTTCAGGCCACGGAGTAGTACTCAAGTGGCTATACATATTATGAGTGAGCATTATCGAGGTCTCAAACTTTGCCAACTATCTCCACTTGGTACAAACAGTGGATTGAGAAGAGAAACCAAATGTGGTTTTCTGAGCGGACACTGCCTTCAATACGTAACACGTTCTCCGAATAAACAGAAATGTCGGGAAGGCTGGAAAGGTGGTGATATTTGTGTGAAGTTCGTCACTGTGAACTTTCAAAAAAGGCCGTGCTTCCGTGTCTACACTCCACACCAGAATAATATGTATCCCTGTACCCGTTGCCCAATGTTTCTGAATTGTTCTTCATTGACGTCGTTGTCGCTGAGAAATTTAAGATAAGTTATCTTGAAATCTTAATGTTGAAACAGTACTGCGTATTCCGGTTGCTTCTCCCAGCTTGTCAAATAACCGTTTTTAATTGATGTTGATTCAAATTCCTAAAATATTGCGACGAACGATTATACGTACATAGTGCGTAGATTCGAAAGAGATGGGATTCGAAGTATTTGCAGTTGTGGGAATACCACTCCGGACCTGGAAAAATAAGAAGTGAAAGTTGAAGTGCGCTGACAGTGACACCGGGTGAGAGGGCCAGCAATACCGGCTGACTAAACATTATACCCGGACAAGCTCCGGTAATCACTGTTCCCTCAGCCAGTAAATGGTGATCCGCTCACCCGGTATTCGTTGCTTAATTTAGGGGTGATATAGGTTAACATTTTTCGTACGCTTAACCGATAAATCCCTTAGCGGCCCTCCCTTTCAGTCAGCAAGTTCGAGGCCCTCCGCTTCATCCCTGAAGCGGTAAGCATACCCAGACAGTAGGTGCGGACTGACCGCTGGCGATCAAGGCCTCTCCGGGCGGTACGCCGGCAAGTTGCGGGCGGATCACTGCTCATCGTGGCCTCGGCGGGCGGATCGCTGCCTCTCGTCGTCTCAGCGGGCGGATCGCTGCGTTTTGGCGGGCGGATAGCGGCACCTGGAAAAGTTGATCACGCTAGCGGGCAGATCGCCGGCAACCTCTGAAGCGGCGATCCCCCCGCCAGGGCTTTGATAGCCAGCGATCCGCCCGCCACTGCTTTGATAGCCAGCCATCCGCCCGCTCACATTTTACACGGTGAAACTTGTCAATCATTGACGAGTTCTTTTCTGCTATCAGTATCATGCTCAGAGCAAACAAACCGAAGGGTATAAAAGGCGCTCCATCGCACTGACTGCTCATTCGGCATTTCGAGGGCGATCTTGAATGGTGACCTGAAGTCACCTCTGAAGGATCACTCAGAGGCCGAAGGATAATTTGTGGCAGCTGAGGGGATGGTCCCCACGGCTAGGGGGGGGTGGTCCCGCACAATGAGACCGTGGTGGGAACCACCAGAAACCAACATGTGGCATCAAGGGCGGATCGCTGGCTACTGGCGGGCGGATCACTGGCTACTGCCGGGCGGATCGCTGGCTAGTGGCGGGCGGATTACTGGCTACTGGCGGGCGGACCGCTGGTTACCGCCGGGCGGATTGCTGGCTACTGGCGGGCTGATCGCTGGCTACTGGCGGGCGGATGGCTGGCTACTGGCCGGTGGATGGCGGAAGGGATGTCGATCCGCCCTACAAAAGCCAGCGATCCGCCCGCACCTACTGTCTGAGATAGGTTTGTTTCAAAATTCATGAACCGACCCGCTGTCGCCCCCCCACGATCATAACGAACCGTTATGAGGGGTCAATAATTCTAGTCGGGTGAATGAACACACGTTCGAATGCTATCAACAGAATCAGCGGGAAGCACATGTTTACCATCTCCGTATAAGGCGCTTTTCTACTTGAGCTGTTGGGCCAATGATATGCTTATACCTGGCCGCTCACCGCGTAGGCCCATACCCCTCACCCAGTGATATTGTGTCTGCCCTCTCACCCGGCTATACGCTCTGCCCTGGAAATAAGCCGGCCCTCTCACCCCGTGAAGCCATGGCAGTCACCCGGTAAAATGCATGCTCGCTCGCTTACCGGGGGCCGTATGCATATCGCCCCAGCGGGAGAGGATGGGAGCCCCGTCCCCACGCGGGGAGTTTCCCGGCGGGGAGAACGTGGGAAGCCCCGCGATGCATAATGGGGGACCCCCTCACTCTCCCCGGCGGTAGACTACTCGCGCCGACGAAATTGCTTGGCGTCTAATGGAATGTTGTGTGCGATTGCGGCTTGCGCATCCTCTAAATTTCAAGGTTTCTATACAACTTTTTTTGTCCTTCGAGCTGCATTTCATGGCACCTCGACTTCATACCGAAATTCGAGGGGGGATTATGATAATATCAGAGTGCATTTCTTATTTTTCATCATACTCAAGCATGTTTTCATTGTTAAAGGCAGCGTTCACGATGATCAACCACGATGACTTTCCGCAGTAAAATGATAGGCCAGAAGGATCCTAGGCTCCCAGTGCCGAAAGAACGGTAGAAAACGAGCCAAGAGTGGCAAAATAACCGCTGCAAACACGCTTTTTGGTGTTCCAGAACCGCCCGTGCCCGATTTCCGCCCCTCTCGATGAGAGCGAATGAACACTTATGTAGATTACAGGAATGATCAAGTGCAAAAAGTGCTGATAAGTGAGCTGATCGCCTGATCGCAGTGATAGGCATCATCCTTCATAGTGGTCAATTCCCCCACGCTCAAAAATCAACGTAAAAAAGGAGGACCTGTTTTGGCGCAAAAACACGGCTTTCGCTTCTTTTTAAAGCATGCCTTGCTATATAGGGCACCAGACATTCCGTAAACAGTGGAGATATTGTAAGTGGAATCCATCGTGAACACTGCCTTTAAAAAGAAATACATTTTTCTAAATTATTTTCAGTTAATGGAGTTGGCGATGGACGAAAGTCAAGACTACTAATTTTCGACAGTTCTGTTTTTTTTGGAAACAAAGCCTGTTGGTAGAAGAATGGAATGCGAATAACCACCGGAGGTCGCGTTTTTGGCGCGAAACGATTGGAGCATGATAATCAACCCAACTTAGACCCACGATAAGCCCTTAAAGGCATCGTACGCGCTGAAAACCCCTCACCGTCTTTTGAGTTTGAATCATTGGTTGGGCCCGCCTGAGAACGTGGGTAGAGTTTCTCGGGTCACCGACGCATCATTGGGAAGATATGGGTGATCGAATGCCTCGAATTCCACCAAAAGAGGCCAGCCTTCCGACAGCCATGTGGCCTCAAATGAAAAAGAAAGAAGCTTCTCAACAAGCTATGTCGCGTAAATGAGTGAAAGTTGGTGTATCATTAGTTGATAAGCCACCTTCTTTTCTCATTTTAGGCCACATGGCTGTCGGAAGACCCGCCTTTTTTGGTGGAATTCGGGACATTCGATCTCCCATATCTTCCCCAAGATGACGGGGACCCGACAAACTCTACCCACGTTCTCAGGCGGGCCCAGCCAATGATTCAAACTCAAAAAACGGTGAGTGGTTTTCAGCTCGTACGATGCCTTTAAATATAAATTTTTAATACTGTTTATTTTGGATTCTGGCTACCAAAATCATTCCAATTTGTTGAAATAGCAGAAAAAAATGACAAGCCGAAGAAACTCAAAGCTTCGATTTTGAACAAATAACAAATTTGGTTAGAAAGCTGGAAAATTCATAAAATTTTTTTTTCGCAGAAAAATTGTCGTAACATAGCTGCAACAATCAAAAAGAATATCATTTTCTCTCGAAACGGAGAATATTATCCGAAAAACTGCACAGTATAGAGAAAAATATTTGCTCAAGATTGCTGAGATTCTCCATCCCCCCCCCCTAATCCGGAGTAGGGGGACGTTGGGAGGGCCCGCCGGGGGCTCCCGAAACATTGTGCATCGCGGAAGCCCTCGCCGGGTGCCCCTCTCTCGTGGAGTGGGCCCCCATCCTTCGTCGGGGACGATATGCATACCGCCCCGGGTAAGGCGCTCCCCCCCCCCCCCCCAAGTAAACCCGCCTGTTACTTCTCCGCCGCCTCACCCGGTATTATTGTCGGAGTGAGTATCAAGAGTGTCCTTCGACCGCTATGTTTTTAATTCAGAAAAGATCAAGGTGTTCCATATGCAATGTTTTTAATGATGTCTGAAATATCCACAAAATATGAACAAGACTACGTTTCCAGCACGAAGTTGATTTTACTTCCGACGATGCTGGAGATCATTTGGTTTTTTTCGCGAGCGTAACTGAGTGACCTCCTGATTGAGTATTTTGCGAAAGCTACAGTATTTTCTTTCCCTTCTAGTGTCATTAGCAGATTGACCTCCAACAAGGAATGAGCGAATTTTTTTGTTGAAAAATCCGGGATTTGGGAAACGAAACGACCATTTCAACATTGGAAATCGGAACTTGGAAGTAGGTTCTCCAAAAACCATCAAAAATCGAAAAATCTGAATTCTGGCAGTCGGAAATACGTTCATCTGGATAGATTCTAACCACCCCTGGTGGGTCTATTTACCTATCCTGTTGCTAAGCAGTTTAAATTTTAATACTGATTAATATCTCTTGCTGGTAGGAAATCTTCCGCACTTTTTGTCTGTCTTGCCCTTTTACATCAGCCTTGGAATACGCCTGACGCACCAGCGATAGGCCAACGGTCAGGAAGTCGGCGGAGAATCCATTCCAAGCAAAAGGTCTGAGTGAACGCCTTTTTTCCTCATTTTGTGATTAGTTTGGATACACCAAAAAACTAAGAAAGCAGGCTAACATTGCTGATGAATCGTTTTAAGTGAGAATTTCTAGCACAGAACGCATGATCTTAATCTAAAACAGCAAGAATAAGTAACGACATGCTGTGGCTATAACGAGCGGAAGTTTTACCCTTTTGACGTAGCTGCACTCAAAAGATTCGTTCACTGAGCTAAATATTCACTCCTTAAGGTTATATGAGAACCCTACTCACGATCGGAACGCCGCTTGCTGGTCGTGTCGCAACCATCGCACGGTCCCCGCCGCTAAGGTTGCGCCTCTTCCATTCGCTAGTCTAATTTTGGCGAAAGGCGTTTGTACATCAGCAGCCTTAACCCACTTTAAAGCTAGGTGACACGGAAATCTAGAGCGACCTGTAGAACTCTCATTTGCGTACTGTTGTGTAGAGGAATCTTTGGCTTTCTTTCTTTCTGGAAACGACTAGTTTGTTTGCTGTAAATTCTATTTCGCCACACGACACATATCAACGTATGCTTATTAAGAATTTATACGCAAAAGACTTTGAAAGTGTAGGGTCTTCTTTATTGTTTTTGTGGGAGTTCCACTGGGTCTCCTGGTCCTGGAATCACAGTTTCCATTGGTGGTCTGATCGTGGGTAGGGTGAATGGTGGAAGCGTGGGATTTATCGTGAAGGCGAAGCGACAATCTGCCACAGGACAACTGAAACTAAGCAGAATTATGATAGTGGCAAACGAAAAACTAGGCATATTCAGAGAAAAGTTCCTCGCTAGAAGAACTGCTTGCAGAACATAGAAATGAACATTAAATACAAATCATAAAAAAAGCTTTCTATGTTCTCTCACGACAGGAATATACATATTCAATTCAAACGAACCAATCTGTTGCTACGAGAACGCATCTGAAAAAGAGCGAGCAGGAACATGTTGTGTCGCATTCTGAATATATATACCATTATTTTCAATGTAATCAGTGATATGTTACCAGAGAAATTTGTGCGCAAATATAATATTACACCTTGTTGGACGCATCTTGGAACGCGTCTACATCCTACACAGTTTGCCGGTTCGACCATCACGCATTTATAACCTGGCCTGCAATCCACGAGAGCACAACTCAGGCCAATAACGATTGCTGCAACAGAAAATACGAACTATCTCTACGGAGAAAGACACACCCACGATTATATTGCACGCTATACATACGCATGTATGAATTCCGGAATGTTACAATCTAAACCTGTAAGTTCCCATTGTGCTTCTATGTATATGCTAAGCGACTTATTTAGAGACTCGTTAATTCATTTTTTTATCTGCCCGTGTCATAGTACTCTCGGGAATATGCTTGCTGCAGATAGTGGCGATACTAGTTTCCTGCTCCTCTACAAAGTTCAGATGGTCTGCTTCAAACAATTAAAGGCAGTGTCCACGATAAAAACCATGTCTGATTTTTTGGTGGAGATCGGCAGCTGCGGGGCCTAGCGCAACCCTAACGTTGAAAAAACTAAGAAAATTGAGCTTGGAACGGTCCCCTACGGCCCCGAAGTTGGACACCCGTCAGCTCCTCACACCCAGATGCACTTTCCACGCCCACCGACGTGAACAAGTGAATGATCGAGATTGTGAGATGAGCTTCTTCCCTTCATTCTCAACTTCTCTCTTTACTGAGGTCAGCTCGCATACATCGGCTGCAAAAGACGGAAGTTACAAGCCTCGGACAACTAGTCCACCATGTTTCCTTAGCTCAATCTTTGAGGGACCATAACTCCGTTCCCACAAGGTCTTGTACGATTCCAAAAACATCATTGGAATCAGCATGGGACCTTCTTCAAGATAGATGGAAAAGCAGAAAAACGATTCTTATCGTGAACACTGCCTTTAAGTTAACGAGATGGCCTCAGGCTCAACCGTGTCGCCTTCTAATTGCGAATCAAACGCTGGTTAATGACGGTTAAATCTCTTGCATTAGAGATCCGTTTCTACCACAAGACGCTCTCACCTCGACTGCAGAGCCGCTTGAATGACAGCACGACTTGGCTCTACTCCAGCTACTTAGGACAGTATCATTGTTCAAACAAGAGCAGGGTCCACGGTGCTCAAGGCATCCAAGTCGAACACAATACAGTTCAAACGATAATTAAACCACGAGGCTCCTTATTGGATACCGAACTTCCCTGTTCTACAAATGATTAGGTGCGGCCGCACAGGATAAGATGCCCATCTCACGGAATGCGCAGGCGATCTTCCGAGGTTGGTCTGGGACGGTTAACTTGAGATAGGCTACGGCGCGAGGTGTGATACAACCCCACTTTGGTCCGGCACCCCTGCAAGTCAAGCGATTCGCTTAGCCTTCCCCCCAGGGAAAAAATGATGGAGACGACCGGGGGGGGGGGGAGAGAGAGATCCTCACTTCGTAATTTTTATAGTGAACGAAATTTTAGATCAAGACTACATTGATGCATCGATTGGATCAATTAAACCTATTAATCCTATCAATAAATGATTTCTACGAAAGCAGACAAAAACAACTGTCTAGCGACAATGACACCAAATGTTTGTTCAATGCCTGAACATTCATTAGTGCCCTGAGGGCGGCTTCGTGCATGGAAACCACATTTAATTATTGGCTGTCCAGATGTGAAAACGCACCCAAAAGTTCATGGACGGAGCTCTAAACCGAACAACGCTACATTGGGAGGGGTCCATGAAAAAATGTCGTCCGGGATTGTGATGAAATATTCATAAGTATTTATCGAATTTTAAATGGGGAAGTTTCGCGTTGCTACAACGTGCAGAAACCTTAGTCCTGGACTCAAGTAACTAATTTCATTCTTTTAGCCGGTTCAAAACGGTCTTTGAAAGCCCATTTTTAGGTGTGATACAATCGATTGTATCACACCTAATAATGGGTTTTCAAAGACGGTTTTGAACCGGCTAAAAGAACTAAATCGATTACATGGGTTCATGACTAAGCTTTCCGCACGTTGTAGCAACTCGAAACTCCCTAATTTAAATTTCGATAAATTCTTGTAAATACTTCACAACAATCGGTGGTGCAGTCCGCTCCTCCACGTTGGTGCCACTGGAAACTCCTCGACCCTGTCGAGGCGAGCTGAAAGCGGACTTTCATGTTCCAGCTACAGACCCAGGCGCATCGCCCGTGTGACAGGCCGGCCGATGGAGATCATTGTCACACCACATGCCATGGTGGTAATGGAATCCTTCAAGGCTACGGCGTCCGCGGTAACCGACGCCCACTTACGGATCCCGGTGAGTGGTGAAAGTATGGTAGGGTCTCCGGTGGAAGGACGGCATCGGAGGGTTACCAAGCTAGTCCAAAAGTCCTTTAACATTGCCAATACTCGCGTTGCAACGCTGAATGTCGGCACGTTGTCAGGCTACTCGAGCGAATTGGCTGTTGCTCTGGATGCGCATTGATCTCTGTGCAGTGCAAGAGACAAGATTGCCGGGTAGTAAGTCCAAAGACATTGGCAGAGGCTTCAAAGTCCTGTATCATGGCAGCTTTGGAACCACGAACGACGTTGGCATTGCTGTGTCCGAACGTTTCCGTGACGCCTTTGCCGAAGTGCATCGTTTTGACGACCGTTTGATGAAGATAATCATCGTCAGCGGAGGACAACGCATTCATTTCTTCTCGGTGTATGCCCCGCAGACGGGTAGGTCGAGCCGAGTGAAGGATGATTTCTGGATGATGCCAGATGAGAAGACTGCCGAGGTACCGCTAAAAGATATGATTGTTGTTGCGGGATATCTGAACGGCCATGTCGGAGAGACAAGCCGAGGCTATAGTTGCCACAGAGGATTTGGTTACGGACCACGGAACCTTGATGGCGAGCGTATTCTCGAATACGCGGACTCGCACAACCTTGTCGTCGTCAACCCAAAGTTCCGAAAACGCCGTTCTCACCTTGTCACTTACTACAGTGGCAAAAACATGACGTGATTGACTTTGTGCTTGTCCGACATCAAGATTAAAAGATGGTCTCAGACGCGAAAGTAGTGCCATACGAGAGAGTTTCTACATAACACCATCCGCTGATATGCACAATGAACATCATGCCGCCGAGGCGTACTATTGGTGAGCGGTTCCTTCTCGTATGAAATGGAGGCGTTTGAAGGAGAAGGAAATTGACATGTTTTCGCGTTTTCATCTACCACCAGTCACGAGTGTTAGTGAAACTGGGCAGAAGGCAACCGGAACGTTGCTAGAGTTAGCACGCTCTGAACTTGGTGTCACGAAGTCCGGCTGACGGAAAGTCGATAAACAAGCATGGCTCTGGACAGATGAAGTGCGGATGAAGGTTCAAGAGAAGAAGAGCGTCTATCACGCTTTTCTTGCTAACAAAACGCCCGAAAACTGGCAGAAATGCCGCGGTGCGAAGATGTCTGCCAAGCAAGCCGTGGCGAAAGCGTAAGCCGAGCACTACGGAGAGTTGTATGAGAAGCTGGACACGCGCGATGGTGAGCGCCATGTGTACCGACTCGTGCAGTCTCGTCAACGTGGAACGAAGGACATAGAGAAATTCTACGGCGTCAATGATGAGAACGGTCAGTTGCTCATGGACCGTGGAAAGGTAATGAGAAGATGGCGGGAATATTTCGAAAATATCTCACCCTCCTATTCCTGAATCGACACCCACGAGCGGCCCTGTCCATTTGATCATTGTCGAAGAAGTTCGGACGGCACTAGCACGTATGAGTCCTGAAAAAGCGACTGGGCCTGATGATCTGGCCGCAGATACGCGGACATCACGTTGCTGGAACTCTGCTGACTGGCTAGCGCGATTCTTCAACCAGGTTGTCACAGAAATGAAGACACCTGATGACTGGCAGCACAGCGCGACTATTCCAATCTAGAAGAAGAAGGGCAGTCCGGCAGATTTATCGCCAAATACGCTTGCTGTCTCATAGCATGAGAATCTTCGAGCGCGTCCTCGATCGTCGAATCCGCGAAATTGCTGAGATCACGAAGAATCAGTGTGGCTTTGTTGCCAACTGTGGCACCCCCGACGCCATTCATGCTGCCCGACTACTGGTGGAGAAGCACCGCGAGAAGCAGCAGCCGCTCCACCTTGCCTTTCTTGATTCGGAGAAGGCATTCGATCGAGTCCCGCATGAAAATATCTGGTTTGCTTTGCGACACCATGGTGTTCCAGAAGAGCTCATCGACTTGGTCCAAATCCTTGATGCTGACCCAAGAAGTTGTGTTCAAGCGCCGCCGGAATTTTGGCCGAATTCCCCATCTATGTCGGAGTGCATGAAGGATTGGCGGCACACTTTACCCGGCTACGACTCCTCCATGTCAGAGTCATTAACGATGGCCATGCTAAGTCGTCTATTGCCTTGCATGCTTTCTCCACCAGTGAAATGTCACTTCTTCGTGTGGGTTCCTGCCTCATTTTTTCATCTTCAGTTCATATCCTGCCTCATTTGTATTGCGCAAATGTTTCGTTCACTCTTTAGTTTCTTTTTTTGATCACCAATCTCATTTTGCCCACTCAGTTTGATCTCCAGTTTTATTTTGACCTCTTATTGTAATCTCATTTTGCCGTTTCTGTTTTCCGTCATTTTTGATACTAATGGTGTGGCTCTCAACCCCCCTTCCGCCCTGATAGAGGTCCATCTTGGTTCTTGGTTGATCGAAGGTCCGACCTACCACCCCACCGGACTCTGACGGGTCCGACCCCCCCTCTCTGTGATACATCACACCTCAGGCCGAACCCGGCCTCGAGACACTCTTTACAAGATTTTGAATCAATCAGAGGTTTCACCGCAAATTCTACAGCGAGTGAGCTTCCTGGTTCTTGACCGTGGCGAGAATGATCACCTTGTTGCGGACTGCTGGAGCATTGACCTCCTTGTTGCGGACTGCAACATGAATCGTATCTCTGTTGGTGAAGGACCACTGTACAACAATTAAAGGCAGTGTTCACGATAATCTTCAATTTTGAGATTAATCGCTGAATTGATTGGTTGGCCCCCGAGTAGAACTGAAGTGACGAAGAAACCGAGAGAAACACACCAGAAGGGCACGAAATCCTTTACTCTCACCCCGCCTTTTTGCTCTCACAGGAACTGTTTGTTGTGACCATGAGCTCTTATGTGGACCTGTCTTCTGCATTTCTCTACTCTCTGTTGCTCCACTCTTTTCTTCGGACCCTAACTAATACTGTTTGCCTGAAATATTCTTTCATTTTCGATTAACCACATTTCTCACCGGTGACAACCACCGTGGACGTGTTCATCGAATCGGACAACTAGTCCAGGCCAGAAAATAATATCACCGAAATAAGACGATTTAGTGCCTTTCTCGCCGCTTCTTCGTAATTTTAGTAACACTTGGTTGCCAACGCATTGTTTTGAATGGAAAATTCGGAAACGAAAATCATCGTGAACACTGCCTTCAAGGAGTGCTTGCAGCGGCCTCCGCCGCTTTGGGAAGGGCGCTATTCTAAAAGAGAGTAGGTACATATTGCTGCGAGGGCGATAGAGGCGCGGCAATATTCTGCCTTTCGTGACCAAGTGCTTTTGTTTAACGTACTGCTGCGATCACGATTGGGTGTGAAGGACCATTTTGGTGCGTACTAAGACCCCAATGGTCTTCAAAGTGCATATGGCTTCTTTCAGAGTTCTACGGCCGCGCGACGCGATGGGAGGATAATCATGAGCATCGAATGAGATAGCGTCGAGCGCCGATTTGCATTCAAAACATGCCATCGCTGCGATCAGCGACGGAAGTGTAAGGTAGGCCTAGGATTGCTGGTACATGTTGCAAGGATGGCAGCGACATACCGGCTAAACCGCTATCGCTCCAGCCGCGAAGCGGCTGGAGAGGTTTGGTTTTGCCTGGCACTTGAAATCACTTAGATTTTGGTAAAGTAGTTAATAAAACCTGCAAAACAAATTTTCTAGAGATTTCCTTCTGGATATAAGTGAGAGAGTCTATAAGACACCCGCTGACAAAATTTGAGCCAAATCGATTGAAAATTAACAAAGTTAGATCGGCGGAAGCTTAGCTAAAATTCGCGTTTTTTCTTGTAACGCGTCCCTCGTGTCCTGTTCCTCGTTCCTCGTTCCTCGTTCCTGCCACTAGCCACTGCCAGTGGTCGCAGGCGATCAGTTGGGCAGGTAGGTAAGTAGGTATGTGGACAGATGTGAGTACTTACTGTTTGACACTAACTACTTCACCTCTTACTACTTATCATATCAAGTGATATTATCAGTTGGTAGACCAAATCGCTTAAACACGTCGTAGGCTGTACTTTTTCGTAGGGAAGGGACAGGGGAAGTGACTAACAAGTTCGTTACTTACTGTTTCACATTAACTACTTCACTTCTTAGTGCTTATCATATCAAGTGATATTATCAGTTGGTGGATCAAATCACTGAAACACGTTGTAAGCTGTACTTTCTCGTAGGGAAGGGACACGGGAAGTGGCTAACAAGTTTGTTACTTACTGTTTCACATTAACTACTTTATTTTTTACTGTTTATCATATCAAGTGATATTATCAGTTGGTAGATCAAATCACTGAAACACGTTGTAAGCTGTACTTTTTCGTAGGGAAGGGACACGGGAAGTGGCTAACAAGTTTGTTACTTACTGTTTCACATTAACTACTTTATTTTTTACTGTTTATCATATCAAGTGATATTATCAGTTGGTAGATCAAATCGCTAAAACACGTTGTAGGCTGTACTTTTTCGTAGGGAAGGGACAGGGTAAGAGACTAACAAGTTTGTTACTAACTGTTTCACATTAACTACTTTATTTTTTACTGTTTATCATATCAAGTGATATTATCAGTTGGTAGATCAAATCGCTAAAACACGTTCTAGGCTGTACTTTTTCGTAGGGAAGGGACAGGGTAAGAGACTAACAAATTTGTTACTTACTGTTTCACATTAACTACTTTATTTTTTACTGTTTTTCATATCAAGTGATAATATCAGTTGGTAGATCAAATCGCTAAAACACGTTGTAGGCTGTACTTTTTCGTAGGGAAGGGACAGGGGAAGTGGCTAACAAGTTTGTTACCTTCTGATGACGTCATCAAAGTGCATGGGGCACGTAATGACGTCATCAGGGTGTCATGTAAAGAACATAGGGCATCTGATATTATCAGTTGGTAGATCAAATGCTAAAATACATAGGCATCTTTTTCGTCATCAGGGTGTCATGAGTAAAGAACATAGGCATCTGTTACTTACTGTCATCAAGGTGTCTTTATGTAACTGTACATATATCAAGTGATGACGTCAGTTGGTAGATCAAATCGCTAAAACACGTTGTAGGCATCTGATGACGTCATAGGGATGTCATCTAACAAGTTTACATAGGCATCTGATGACGTCATCAGGATTTCAAAGTGCATAGGGCATCTCGTGACGTCATCAGGGTGTCATGTAAAGTACATAGGGCATCTGATGACGTCATCAGGATGTCATGTAAAGTACATAGGGCATCTGATGACGTCATCAGGGTGTCATCTAAAGTACATAGGGCATCTGATGACGTCATCAGGGTGTCATGTAAAGCACATAAGGCATCTGATGACGTCATCAGGGTGTCATGTAAAGTACATAGGGCATCTGATGACGTCATCAGGGTGTCATCTAAAGTACATAGGGCATCTGATGACGTCATCAGGGTGTCATGTAAAGTACATAGGGCATTAGATGACGTCATGAGGATGTCATGTAAAGTACATAGGGCATCTGATGACGTCATCAGGACGTCGTGCCAAGGTCGTGCCAAGTGCATAAAGCATCTGGTGACGTCATCAGGACGTCGTGCCAAGGTGGTGCCAAGTGCACAGGGCATCTTCTGACGTAATCAGGACGTCGTGGAAAGTGAGTAGCGCTTCATTTGTAGCGTGCGCAACAAGTTTGTTGCTCACTGATTATTATAACAATCCATGCAATTCGAGAAAAATATTGAAGCTTTTTCAGGGATATTACTTCTTAATATCAATAAAAAGTGAACAATTCTATCAAAAAGGGGTCTTCCAAGCAAAAGAGGTTTGGTTGGCGTCAGAAACGTTCCAACAAAAAGGGAACAATAGGTAAGTAGAATGAGGAGAGTCTACAAAAAGAGAACAATATTTTCTGAGACTGATTTTCGTGGCCGATACTTCTTAACAGCAAAAACAAACCGTTGCGGTGTTCTACACGGAAGCACTCTGTGGTTCCAAAAATGATCTTGACTACACGAGAACCGTTAAAAAGTACGTGCATTTAAACCTTATACTTACCATCAGAATAGAAGATGATGCCAAAACACAGACGGACGGTTAGCTCCAGCTGCTACGAGAAGCGAAACCAAAGTGCAGCATCTAATGAGAGTACTTTCTTATAATCTAGTCAAAGTTTTTAACTCCATTCTTGGAAACCATTGAACTCCTCCTCGTGAAATACCACAACGGTTTGTTTTTGCTGTTAAGAAGTATCGGCCACGAAAATCAGTCTTAGAAAATATTGTTCTCTTTTTGTAGACTCTCCTCATTCTACTTACCTATTGTTCCCTTTTTGTTGGAACGTTTCTGACGCCAACCAAACCTCTTTTGCTTGGAAGACCCCTTTTTGATAGAATTCACCATTGATTTGGCTTTCTCTTTGTCGTTGCGCGGATCGAACAAAAACAATTCTCAATCGGGCAAGATAAAAACCACTGTGACCCACCCATATCACCTTCATTTAGAAATCCCGCATTCATACTTCAGAATCTGTGGCAAATGCCGCTCATTTGGCAGTGATGAAGGGTACTATAGTGTCGAATGCCCTACCGCTTTTCTACTCTTTTTCATTCCCTAATGAGCGGCATTTGCCGCAGCTCCAAGGAATGAAAACGAGGTGACGTTTTCAGGCGGTTTTCGTTCCATATTCTCCTCTACCATGCTGAGAAAACAGTTCTTCTCTCAGGCTCCGTCCGTACGTGGCGGGAACGCCCGCTCTCGCTCGTTTGCGCTCCTCAACGCTCCCCAAGGCTCATGGGTACCAGAAATCATGAGAGACAACGGCAATCATCTCCTGCCTCGTGTGGATTCGATTTTTAACGTTTGACCTGCTGATCAACCATTCGGCTCGACTCGTTGGCAGCTCATTTACCACGGTTCGTGACAGCCGTGGTGGGTCTAGGAGACACGAGAGCATTTGTTCTGAACAAATTTCGAGACTTGGTGCTTTAAGAATGAAGCTATAAGCATGAAACTTGTTACACCTCTTTCGAAGAGGGCGTGAGCCAGCGTGGGCGGACGCTAACGAGATAGAGCGGGCGTGAGCGCGCGAGAGCCAGAGCGCGCGTATGGCGGCGTTCAGAGTTTTCGCGGCGCGACGCGATGGCACATGTCAGCGCTACGGAAAAATCGCGTCGCGCGGAAATCAAGGTGTGAACGACGCGCGAACGCTAGGCGACAACGCGCAATTTTCCGTACCCAGGCAAAACTAATCAATATTCGGTCTTATTCTGTTTATTTTAGTGTGATGTACCTTTTTTGTCTTTTATCTGTAGTATTATGGCACATTTTTGTTTTCGTTGCGACAACTTGCTTCTTTGATGACGAAACAATCAAAAAGACATCGGGTGCAAATCATGCTTAGAATTTTTTTTCGGAGTTGATAGTACAGAAATTCGGTGAAATGAGACCGAATTATGCTTGTGTCGCTTGTAAACCGTGAAAAACTTTATATCTCGTCAACTCTTTGAAACCATCACCCTCATCACACTGTCCTTAAATATGCAGACAAAGTTGGGTGCTCTTTCGGAATAGACGACCCACTAAAGAATGCAATGAAATCAGCAATTGTTTCCGCTCGACCGACCGCTCGGTTGATCAGATCAAACAGTCAGTGTGTTTGAAAAACACTAAATCATTCGACGGCTCTAGTGGGATGCACATTTCTCATGAAAATTCTCTAGTGGGTCTTCTATTCCGAAAGAGTACCCAAAATGTTTGCAGTATCATCTGAGAACAATACAATAACCATGACAATTTTAATCAACCTAGTCTTTGAAAAGGCTTGAGAAAATTAAAAACGCCCATCGAGTCTCCGATGATGGAAGAAAAAATGATGACAATCGCTCCGCGACCATCGCGTCGCGGAGCGATTATAATTTGCGCGTCAAATTCGATGTATCGCGCCTCTTCACTGTGAACACCTAGCGACGACGCGACCCGAAGTCGCTTGGTCGATACGTAGGCTAATCATAACGTCGCGTCGCACCGCGAATGAACTCTAGACGCCGCCTAAGCGCGCACGAGCTCTTAGCAAACCGTGTGCGCTCGATGACCATCGATTTTGCGCAATCGCGCGCTCTCGCAACGTGTGGACGGAGTCTCACACTGATGTTCACTGAATCTGCAGGCTCACTGTGGTTTCCATCTTACCCGAATGAGGATTTCCTTTTCTTGTCGGCTGTTACGCTCCGTCCATACCTGGCGCGAACACTCGCTCTGGCTCTCCAGCGCTCAGCGCTCTCCAACGCCGATAGGTGCCCGTACAAGCAGAAATACACCGGCAAATGCATCCTGCCTCGTGTTGAATCGATCGAAAACGCTTGGCCTGGTGATCACTCACTCGAATGGACTCGTTTGTTACTCATTTTTCATGATTTGGGAACGTCTTGGTAGGCGTATTAGATGCGAGGGCATTGGATTTCAGGCGGGTATGGCATTTACTGCTCGAGGGATGGAGCAAATAGGTTAAAAGTACCTGCACCTCTCCCGGATTACGCGTCAACGAGCGAGAGGAGGCGTAACCGCGAGGTAGCGTGCGTGAGCGGCTAGCAAATCGTGTGCCCTCGATGAAAATCGGTTTTCAAAATCGCACGTCCTCGCAGCGTGCGGACGCTGCCTTGGACTGTGACTTTTAATAGAATCATGATCGTCGATGCCATCCTTTCTGGTGGGTCACTCAAAAAAACTTACGTGGAGAAAGGCTGACATCTGCAGCGGAAACTGAGCCGGCCACCAAAAACAGGAGAATGAGCTGAAAGCACATTAACTAGTTACTCAGGGTAAATGGAGGCGAAGCTATTGATATTCTGCTGAGTTTTGATCAGGTAAAGTGTGACAGCCCTGGGGTCGAATGCATCAACGCGCCGGGTTGGGGCAGGGGCACGGCACTCGGCGCCTTTGAAGATCTCCATAGATCACAAAATCAATAGCGCTCATGCAGAGTCTCTCGCTCCACCAGCCGCCCCAACATCTTAGCTGGGCGGATGGGGAAGCGAAGACACTGTAAACACACGATTGATTTTGTGATCCCGGCGCGGTGGTGCATCCGGCCCCAGGTGTAATCACAGGTTTTGGAGTTATCCCCTTCTAACTCTCGTACGGAGCAGCGAAACGCAAGGGGACAGAAGTGCGCTTGGGGAATTTTTTTCCACAGAAGGCACCGATGCGTTCAAATTCAATTGTTAACTTCACTGCAGATACATCCAGTTAAGTGACCACTTTATGACCTCTCAGGAGCAATCTGCAGCATTACGCGGTTCCCTTCACCATCTGACAAGAGAAGTGCAACTCGACGACCAAGCCGTTACCAACGAAATTCTAACCCATCCATTCGTGTAGCTGTAATGAAGTTTCCAAATCTAAGTTAGCAGCTGCAATGCGACTGTCCTATCGAGTTACGGCGAGATTTTCTCAATGGGGTCAGTTCATCTACTCGGCATAAGGCAATTTTCATTGTGTTCGGGGAGAATGCTGGCTCTTATTCTCGAAACTGGCCCATAACGTTATTCTGCGGGTTGTTCGAGGTCCTGAATGCAAATAATTCGAATATTTGTCGATTTTCGTAAAATTTCGATTGGTTTGGCTCGCATTCCAAAGTGGGCAAATTTCCGGGGTAAGATGCGACTTTTGATGATTACCAGAACGCTACTACAGATCTGCCTCGAAACTCCTCTTTAGAGGTTATTTGGGTTGCTCAACACAAATATGACGAGGGAGACCCCGTCGGTTTTCGAAAGATGTACTGAGGTAGGCTACGCCAGCTAAACGGGATCATTCTCAGGCGGAAATTGCCGGGCACGCGCCCAAAATTTGAGTGCTTCCGGTGAATTGACCTTGCCGCGCGTCATTGCCCTCGCAAATTTTCGGGAGCATCTCGTTTCGGAGAGCCCGCGGGGTCGTTTCGGAGGTCCCATGGGGCCGTTGCGGCGTAGGGTTAAATGTTTTCTCTGGAATAGGTAACAATGTCTACAACTATCTCATTTCGCGGTATATCCGTTTTTCAAATGTGCGTCTCATTTCGAAACTTCTGGAATCACTTACTGGCTGTTTCTGTAGGTTTTTTTGTTAGTTTTTAGTATGTTTTTGATAGTTTTTGATACTTAAATGTTGGTAATTGTATAATTATCTACGTCTTACTTTAGCTCGCATTACAATGCTGTTTGTGCCTCTCTGTTTTCCATAAAGTCGTGCTTATTACTTCGTATGTAAAAACTTTGTCTTTTTTCACGTTTATAAAAGTATGATGCAAAAAAAATTGGAAACCTGCATTTCACCTCCGAGAAACTTCGGCGAGACCTTCGTTTTGAATTTCGACTCTCGAATGAAGATCGGGCATTTCGTATCTGCATGGAAAAGTTTGGTTTCTGAACAAAAAACTGCACTTTCTCTAATGGCAGCTGCCTTTTTGGCAGTAGCCCAAAAATTTGTTCGCTCGTTCTATTTTATTTCCCTCTCCAAAATTTGTGATGGGAAGTCTTCGGAAGTATATACTGTAGAGTATATCACCTATACCATCTTTGATATGCACCTTGTGTTGCATGGTTGCCCTATGTGATAGCAAATGGTCCGATTACACCCGACCACCGAGTCAGACGGTGGGCGTGACCAAAGAGCGATCGTCCGCAAGGGTCCGCTTCGAGGACAGCCGCCTGCCTGCCATGGCGGCCCTAGCCATCCTCCGAATATTGGTTTGAGGTTCAATTATTATCATTTGTATACATCCAATTGTTTCTCTTTGAGCAATTATTAATCCACATCTATGTTCTATATATAAAACTAATAACTACTGTGTTCTTCTCATGAGTTAGTTGGAAAAAAATCATCAGCATGTGTATGACTAAAGTCAATAGAATGTAATGGTTCATATTTAGTAACAAAATCAATGGAAGTGGAAATGAAGTAGTACTAGGTTTCCACCAAAGAGTGATGAGTTTGGATCCTCATCTAATATGAAGTGGTTCCCAAAATACATCTGAATTCGAGTTAAAAAGTTGACGAATAATGACTGGTGGTTCCCATTGTGTGCACAAAGTAGGGGCGCCCTCGTTATTACGTTACAATACGGTGCTTTTTTTCTTGTTCTGCTCGATTTTTATGTGACTTCTCATGGCTGTCGCGGGATTAAACTATTTGGGGAAATTGAAACTATTAGGATTTAGTTGGAGACTTTTCCCCATATGCATAATTATTTCCTGTGTAAAACAGGTCCTAGACGAGTGCAAAATGTGTTTAGAGAAGCGTGGAGCTTAGATTTTTCCCAAAATGTCATGTTATCTCATCAGAATCGCTTCATTAAAGGCAGTGTTCACGATAATCTCGGATTTTGAGATTATTAGCTAAGTCGATTGCTTGGTTCCCGGGTAGAACATAAATGACAAAGGAATCGAGAAAAACGCACCAGAAGGTCACCTAATCCTTAACTCTCACCCCATCTCTTTACTCTCACAGGAACTGTTCGTTGTGACAACGAAATCATTTGTGGGCCCGTCCTTTACAATTATTTGCTTTCTGTTGCTCCGTTCTTTTCTTCGGACCCTAACTAGTACTATTTTGCCTGGAATATTCTTTCATTTTCGACTGATCCCATTTTTCACCGGTGACAACCACCTTGAACATGTTCATACAAGTGGACAACTAGTCCTGGCCAGAGATTAATGTCGCTGAAATATGAAGTTTCAGTGCGTTTCTCGCCGTTTCTTCGTAATTTCTGTGACGCTCGGTGGCCAACGCTTTGTTTTGAGTGGAAAACTCGGGAACGAAAATCATCGCGAACACTGCCTTTGAAGGCAGTGTTCACGACAAATTTGACTTCCGATATCTCCACGGTTTACGGAAGGTCTGGTGCCCTAAACAGCATACATTGGATCCGACTCACTCATTTTCGGATATCCATCCGAATGAACAGAAATTTTCATGACTCAAAATCCGAATCACCGAAAAAAACGTCAAAAGCCGAATGATCTAAAGTCCGATTCACCGAAAAAACGCCAGAATCCGGTTTATTCAAAATCTGAATCACCGAAAAGTGCCATGATTCGGATATTGATTCGGATACCGAATATCCAAAATATGTCATGATTCGGATCGGATAATGAGTCGGATATTGGCAGACTCGGCATGTCCTGTTACTCAAAAGCGTATCTGATGTATCTGATCAGGACTCGACAATTCATTCCATTTTTGGCATACAGGTGCGGAATTAGCTAAAATGCACATATCCAATTGGCGCGCATTGCGAAATTTCCACTTTCTGCGCATCGTCAACGCAGATTTTGCGCGTATTTGGCATTGATCCTCTTTGTTTGATTTGTTTGTGCGAGTGTGGCGCATTGAGGGTACGATTGGCTCGCGAAAACGATGTGTATTGATCGAACGGGCAACCTTGTTCGAAGAGATTTAGATGGGTACTCACTATACTTGTTATCCGAAGGTAATTCCTCGGATAATGGATCGATTCAGATAATGCCATTTTAAATTTACCGGATATTGGTTCGATTCAGATAATGCGTTTTTTCAAATTTTCGGATATTGGATCGATTCAGATAATGTCATTTTTCCAATGATTCGGATACGGATATCCGTCGGATAATTTCGGATAAATTTCGGATATTATCGGAACAACCTCAGGCAACACACAAACACACACACATACACACATACACACATACACACATACACACATACACACACATACACACATACACACACGTACACACGTACACACGTACACACATACACACACACATACACACGTACACACATACACACATACACACGAACACACATACACACATACACACATACACACATACACACATACACACATACATACATACACACATACACACATACACATACACACATACACACATACACACAAACACACACATACACACATACACACATGCACATACACACATACACACATACACATACAGCACATACACACATACACATACACACATACACACATACACACACATACACACATACACACATCTACAAACATACATACATACACACATGGTCTGTACACATACTGCACATACACACATACACACTGTCACACATACACACATACACACTGTCTACACATACACATACTGTCACATACACACATACACATACACACATACAAACATACACACATACACACACATACACACATACACATACACACACACATACACACATACACACATACATGCATATAGACACACACACACACACATACACCCATACACATACCTGTCTACACATACACACATACTACATACACACATACACACACACATACACACATACACATACATTATTGATACACACATACACACACATACACACATACACACATACACACATACACACATACACACATACACACATACACACATACACGCACATACACACTCTACACACATACACACATACACACATACACACATACACACATAGTTTAACACACATACATGCACACATACATACATACATACATACATACATATAGACACACACATACACACACACACATACACACATACACACATACACACATACACACATACATACACATATTGCACATACACACATACACACATACACACATACACACATACACACATATAAACATACACACATACACACATACACACATACACATACACATACACACATACGCACATACACACATACACACATACACACATACACACACACATACACACACACATACACACATACACATAAGCACATACACACATACACACATACACATAAGCACATACACACATACACACATACACATAATCTTTACACACACATACATACACACACTTTCCTACATTTAACCTAAATGAACCGATTTTTATCCGATTTTATCCGTTTTTATCCGATTTTATTCGATTTCACGCAAATTTTATCCGTTTTATCCGGTTTTTATCCGATTTTTATCCGTTTTATCCGATTTTATCCGATTTTACGCCAATTTTATCCGTTTTATCCGGTTTTTATCCGATTTTTATCCGTTTTATCCGTTTTTATCCGATTTTATCCGAATTTTTGACCCTTCGGATAATGGTTCGATTCAGATAATGCCGATTTTGAATTTCCCGGATATTGGTTCGATTCAGATAATGCGCGTTTTCAAATTTTCGGATATCGGATTATCCGAATCTCGGATATCCGGTCGGATATCCGAAATGGAGTGATTCGGATACTAAGTATAGTACTCACGGGTATCTACGAATTCGATGTGGAGGATTGGTACTCATGAGCTTTAAAATTACATTCACTATGAGGATATTGTGAAGAATGAAGACATTTGTTAAAGGCAGTGACCACGATAGAAACCGTCTTCGAGTTTTCACCGGAAATCGAAACGTGCGGGGCTCATGGCAGCAGGAAGGTGAAAAAAGTGCCCCAAATAACACTACACGGCCCTGAACCTTTGCGTGAAGCGCAATCCTCTCCCACACCATTCATCGACCATTGATCGAAACAAACAACTGAAAAACACTCTGAAGTAGAAAAAATATTTAAATTGGGTGAGTTTGTTCAATCCGTGCATTATTTAGAATGGTTTGATCTATTGGTATTCGTGTTGGAGTTGATTTTTCTGTTGTTTGCTTTGATCAATAGCCGTTGAAGGGGGTGGGCGGGGATCGCGCTTTATACAGAAGTTAGGGCTATTTGGAGCGGTCTTTTAGCCGTTTTTTCGACTTTGCTGCTGTCACGAGCCCCGCCCCTTTCGATTTCCGGTGAAAACTCGAAGACGTTTTCTATCGTGAACACTGCCTTTAACACTTAGGAGACCGCGCGCTCCACGGCCAATCTTTTCAGTGAGTTTTTAAAGGCAGTGCTTACGATAAAATTCGCTTCCGATATTTCCACGGTTTACGGAACCGTCTGCTGCCCTATATAGCCAGGCATGCTTGAAAAGGACACGAAAGACGCGTTTTAGAGCAAAAATAGGCCCTCTCTTGTTTACGTTGATTTTTGAGCGTGGAGGAATTGACCGCTAGAAGGATGATACCTATCAGTCCAATGAAGCGATCAGCTCACTTATCAGCACTTCCTTGACTAGATCATTCCTGTAATCTGAGTCTTCATTTGTTCATTTCGAGGGGGCGGATCTGGGGCACGAGGCGTGTCTGGGGCACCAAAAAGCTTGTTTGCAGCCGTTATTTTGCCGCTCCTGGCTCGTTTTCTTCCATTCTTTCGACACTGGGAGCCTAGGATCCTTCTCGCCTATCATTTCGCTGTGGAAAGTCAACGAGGATGACCATCGTGAACGCTGCCTTAAATTGTGATTGAGTCTGTTTGTTTAAGTTCAGCATTTTGATTTCAACTGATATAAATTTTCAATGGCAGAGCAGTTGAAGTTTCGTTTCGACAAGAAATACGCTCTGCATCATATCGGTGTTCGAAAAAATTGAAGTTTTTTTTATCACGGCTCCTTTGCAAAAACATTTAGTTGATTCCAATATCGTCGATAAATGGTTTCCGGTGAAAATTCTGACTCAGATCATTTCAGGACGAGTGGGCTTAGGACGGTCGGTTTTCGGCCGACTATGACGGGGGCCTACGAGTGGAAAACGTTATCACTCAATGCAAAGTTTGGAAAATGAGCTTTCATCCATACTTTTCGCAAGGGGAGGGGGTGTTTTGAGCGCTGAAAACGATCATGAGGTCCGTTTCCAGTTTACGAAAGATTACGGCGCGGTTTGAAAGATGCAATGGGTACGGAAATCAGGGGGAAAACACCTATAACTCACTTCAGAATGATTGTAGGCAGCTGCGAAGAGCATATTCGGACTCTATGTTCAAAAATGGTTCTAAAAATGCACAGTTCAATGGGGATGGCCACATTGGCTACTAGTAGTTTCCTTGTCACAGCAGAGCAAGTTTTGAAAATAACCCCGTCATCTTGGCTTATTTGACCTCCATTCTTCTTTTTATTTTGTTTTTATATTTGTTTATTACAGGTCATGCCTGCATAGTTAAGTTACATAGAAAAACAAGTAAAAACACTGAATATAAAAAGGCAGGAAACGGATATAATATCAATATGAATTGAAACAGGCTCAATCATCCTTAGACATCAAGTACTGATCCAAGCTACGTTTGAAAGCGGAAAGAGTTGTAGGGATGTTGCCCCTCTTGAGTAGCTTTCCAAACTCACTTCCTGCTCTATTAACAAAGAAGTGGTGCCTCAAACTCTTCCTGGCTCTGCTGCGGACAAGCTGGAAACTGCTGCCACCTGTGGTAGACGCCCTGAGCTGGAGGAAATCGTTTGGCTTGAGTCCTACATGGCCATAGAAGATCTTATGAACCATCAGAAGATCGAACCTTAACCTTCTGCAAGCCAGCAATTCAAGTTGTAGCTCCTTATTCCTTAGCTATGCTGCAGGGCATTTCACAATAGCTGAGACCCCTGACCCTCATCATCACCTTGCGTGTGAAGCTGTTTTGGAGTTTTTCCAAAACACCATTGGTCGAGACCTTGTGAGGGTTGGAAATTACAGTTCCATACTCAAGGTGTGGTCTAACATACGTTTTATAAGCATTAAGAAGCACCCTTTCGTTGTAGCTGGACAAGGCTCTGAACATGCTATACATAACTTTACCATCTCTAGACACAGCCTTAGCACAATGAGCATCGAGGGTGAGATCACTGCGTAAAGAAGAGACCCCGCCTGGATGAAGCTAGCCGGCAGAATGCTGAGAACATAGACGAGCACGAATGAATGATTTGACTGGAGACTCGAGTGAGATAGCTAGGATTTATAATCTTTTCTTATGTTGGGAGGCTGTGCAATAGCTGTAAGGAAGGATTTCAATGGTATGGTCAAGGAGTTTGGCTCAACATCGTGCCGGAATGCATTCGTACGACTGCGGAATCACAGAGGATTCAATCTGTGGATAGTGAGTGCTCATGAGCCTACTGAAACCGCCGAGGACGATTCGAAGGATGCGTTTTATGAGGAACTCAATACGTTGCTGGCCAGGATACCTTGTCAACATGCTGTTGTCGTGGGGATTGACGCAAATGCGAAGATGGGACTTGATCAGGAATCCGAAGTACTCGGTAAATGGTTCTACCCAGTGGAGCAAACATCGGACAATGGCTACCGCCTTGTCGACTTTTGTGAACGCAGTGGTCTGATTATTGCATCGACATTCAGGAGGAATCATCGCCGCCATCAGCTTACGTGGCAGGGACCAACCCGGCTATCTTCAGAAGAGCAGCGGAAGCGGAAGATGACAACTTTGAAGCTACAGCTTGACTATGTCCTGACGAGGAATATTCCAGTATCGGACATTCGAAGGTCTAGAGCTGTGTGGGATGTCGCATTCGATTCGGATCACCGTCTTGTTCTGTTGAACTTCACTGCGAGGATTCATAAGAGGAAGCGAGGGGCTCAGCCTCTCCAGAGGATTGACATGACAAGTCTCAGAGATGAAGAGTGCAGAAGGAATTTTCGACAACGCGTTTCTATTCACATCGGAGTACGGACTAAGAAGAAACTTTGCGACGCGGATTCTTTTGTCAAGTGCATCCAGGACGCTTCGAAAGAGGCACTCCCGCTTGTACAGCCTAAGAAGAAGTTCGCCTACGTCTCAGAAGAAACTACATCTACCTACAACAGAGTATGTGCTCTCCGAACTGCAGGAAACTTCTTGGAGGAGAAGCGTCTGAGGAGGAAGTTGCGTCGGCAGCTTCAAAAGGACTGCGAACGAGAGTGGACGTGTAGAGCTAAGGAGTTCGAGAAGGCTAGGGAGGAGAAGAATCCGAGGAAAGCCTACACGTTGCTGCGACAGTATAGCGGGAAGATGAAGAGATGTTCTCCTGTCCTGAACACTACCAATGGAGTTGCAGTTGGTGATGCGACGCTGCCAATATGGAAGGGTTACTTCAGTTCACTACTGAATCGTCCAGCGCCATCAGTACCTGAGCTCCCGCATGTTCAGAGAGCACATTACGATGTCAGTGAGGAACCGCCGACTGAGTCTGAAGTTTTGGATTGTGTCCGGAAAATGAAGAATGGAAAGGCAGGTGGAGATGACAACATCACTGCTGAAATGCTGAAAGCTCTTCCTCCGTCTGGGATTCGTGAAATGACTAACACCATCCGTGCTATATGGATGAGCGAAAGGATACCCGATTCGTGGAGACATGCGATCATCGTACCTCTTCACAAGAAGCTATCCGTCACGGATCCTAAGAACTACAGAGGAATCTCTCTACTTCGTGTCATGTACAAGGTTTTAGAACGTATCATTCTCGAGCGACTTATCAAACATCGTGAAGGAACGATCAGAGATGAGCAAGCCGGTTTTCGACCTGGAAGATCGACCATCGACCAAGTGTTCGTCGTGAGAAGAGTAATTGAATCGTGGCAGCGGTTTTCGAAGCCATTACAGCTTGCTTTTTTGGACTTTGAAGCCGCGTTCAACTCTCCTCATCGTGATCGATTGCTCAATGTTCTGCGAGCAGATGGAGTCCCGGAAAAGTATGTTCGGTTAATCGAGGACATGAACAAAGGAACAACAGCAGCAGTTCGTACACCCGTCGAATTTACGTCAGCTTTCGAGGTGAAAACAGGAGTAAGGCAAGGAGCCGTCGCAGGACCTTTTCTTTTCAACTTCGCCGTTGATGACATCATGCGTAGAGTTGCAGAACAGTTTCCTGCGGATGTGATCCTAACACCATCAGGACGCTCCCTTGTCGACCTGGAGTACGCCGACGACATTGTGTTATTCGCTGAAAACAAAGCAAAACTGCAAAGGATTGTGAACCTCGTTTCGGAGTATGCCGCAGCCTATGGACTTCGTCTTCGTCCCGACAAATGCAAGCAGATGTGGGTCTCTCAGAGGCCTTCAACGGGAGTTTGTGTGGACGGACAGCGTATCGAACTGGTGGACGATTTCTGTTATTTGGGTTGTTTGCTGAAGAACGATGGTAGTTATGCAGCGGATATTCGACAACGATGTGCGAAAGCTACGTCTGCATTCAATTCTCTAACCAAGTGTTTGTGGTCTACCACCATCGCGAATGAAGTCAAGTTGCGCGTCTACCTATCCGCTATTCGCCCTATCATGATGTACGGATCGGAGACGTGGGCAGCACCGAAGACGCAGATGGAAAGGTTGGATTGCACGGAGAGGAAGCTTTTTAGGCGTTTGCTTGGATATTTCTGGCCACGTGTATGCCATAGCGAAGACCTTTACAAGGAAATCGACGCAGTACATCAACGCTTGACACGAGGGAGGTGCCAGCATCTCCTAACGCCATCTCAAGCAGCAATGGAAAGTCGACTTCGACTGCTCGGGCATATACTAAGAAGAACGCCGGATCGTCTCGTACAAAACGCTTTAAAAATGCTTCCAAATCCTGTCTGGAAACGGCCGTCTGGGCGTAGGCGAAAGTTCTGGACGTATGTGGTTAAAGAGGATTTGAAGTCACTCGGCATCGAAAGACAGTTCAGGCGCGATGTTTCGTTTCGCAGGAAATGGAATAGTGACAGCTGGATGGAATGTGTTCAAATTGTGGCTGAAGACCGTGAAAAATGGACACGGCTGACTACTAGGACGGCACACCTCGGTGAAGATGCGGAATGACCGCGTCAGGCGAAAGCCAACCGATTAAGTCAAGTAAGTCATGTTTGTTGTGTGCAATTCATGTGCGCAATCGTTTCCGTTGTAAACATTTTCCGTTTCTTGACCATTGTTGAAGGGTTGAAGGTGTAGGTACATTGGTACAGGTTAGATTCAGGGGTTTTGTTATAGTTGTTAAGCAAATAGTTGTTATTTGTTCATTTGTTAGATGAATTTCTTCTGTGGAATGAAGATTTATGTTGAACTAGTATCGCTTTCCCTGTGAATTTTGAGTTGGGGTGAAACTGGAACTCACTGGGACTCACTGCCCCCGGCGATTCTAAAAAGCGTCGGGTCACCCGCGGTGGCTACAGGTGCGTGCAGCATGCGACGCGAATCGGGTCTCCCGCGGCGTAGTCGGGTCGCCCGTGACATCATAGAAATCGGAGGTCCCGCGCCATCTATGTGGGAGGTCCCGCGTTGTTGTGCGGCGGGGCATACTGCTTTCACTCTCGCGGATTATGCCGATGATTCGTCTGTGTATATGTATCTACCGTAATTACAGTAAGCCTCAGAATGTGGAGAAAAGGCACAGATCCGTGTTGATAATCTCGAATGGCCCCCAGAAAAAGTTTTGGGCCAAGTCCGAAACATCCAGAAAAAGTTTTGGGCCAAGTCCGAAACATTTTTCCTGAACCCCCTGAAAACCTTTGATTGGTAGCTACTCTTGCTTTTTCACCCCAATGAGAGAACCATCTTAAGGGCCAAGTTATACATAGGCGTTTTGCTCTCAATGGCTTTTACGGGACGCCTGCAATTGGTGCTAGACTTTCACGGGGCGTCTGCAATTGGTTTGAGCTCGAAATAGACCAATAGCAAGCCTGTCACAGAAGCGAACGGCAGCGAAACGCCGAGGGATAACCAGGGGCGGTATTAATTATCGAGGTGCCAGAACAAGCGCAACCGCGCTAAGCGGAGGAGGGAGTGTGTGAAGAATGAGACACCGACGTGCATAGCAGCACGAAATCAGTGATAGCGCGCGCTACCGTGATTCTTAATGCCGCCTCAGAGCCTTGATCAGTCGGGAAAATTCTTTCGCAGCTACACACTTAGAATTAAAAACTGCATTGCAATTTTGAGTCTGTTCGTTTTGTTACCTCTGCCGCGCTTATTGTTTGAATATTAGCTTGATGACAACTCACTTGTAGCAAAACCATCTCAGAAGTATCTGAAATTAAATTGCTTGAAGAAATTTCTCAAATCGTTCTAGTTTTCAATGCAAGGCAGAGTCTGAGGAGGGAATCTTGATCTGAGGAGTACGAAATAAATGTTCGAACGAACCAAGCTTCCATGGATTTATATATTTCAGTAGCTTACCGCACCTCATCTGCATACTAGTCACGAGCGAGTGATTCCAGAGACAATGTTTTCGTTTGGACTCTACAGCTATTATGAATTCAGATATTCTACAAATTCTGATTTTCTACTTCCTTCAAAACACTAGTAAGCCTGTTTTGCATAGACCAGGTGAGAGCGAAGACCAAGCCCATAAAAGTTTCTGTTGTTGCAAATCATCTGTGTAGATGGAATAAACCGAAATCACATGGTTACCTGTCCTCGGGATATCTCTGCGGAAATTGTCACAAAGGCGAAACATTTTTTGGCCCGAAGAACAAATCGTATACTTGGTGGTTGGGGCTATCCGTTCACTGTAAGATAATTTCCGGTAGGAGTCATAGTATTGCTCTGAGATTATGAGTTCTTACAATACCGCTCGTAGGATTAGGTCAGAAGGCGCGCGAGGTCGGGTTTTAGCGTCTTTTTCGTCTTTTTCTCATAACTCACTTCAAAATCAACTCTGAGCGAAACTATGGTGATATTCGTGATCCTGGTGTCAAGGGCTTCCAAACGGTATAGCCCATGTTGGGGTTTCATTTTGAACTAACGAAGTTTGACGGGCAGGGGATACTGTATATTACCATTTGATGGAAGAGGGGGGCTCGGCGTCCTGTGTCTGCGTCCTCGTGGCTCCCACCACACCGTCTGCAACGCACTGGTCGTCTGCGGCCTCGCCGACTCGCGTGCTGCCTCTCCGCGTTGAGAGTTTCGGCGGTTCCCCCACCACCCTTCCATTTGGTGTGAACCGTTGGGAAATCTCGCGAGTAAGCGGCAGGGATGGTGCCGCGCGCGGCGAAGGAACAGTTCGACGTTCCCCCCTCACAAAATTATCAGCTGTGATTGTGGTAACAATACGATACATAGCATTGTGCCGTATTGGTCAAGTTCCCACACAAATCCTTGAGCATCTCCCACCCCTATTCTCGAAAATGTGAGGAGAAGACTCGCTTTCCGTTGAAACTGACGTTATATTTTGACTGTTTAATCATCTGATGTTCAATCTATTTAGGCTTCGATAATTAGAATTATTTCTTGTAAGTTGATAACACTTTTATGTCGCTCGAGCATTTTCGCTTTTATTTAGAGATTCTGTGCTTGACTATAGATTTTTTTTGAGGAAAACCTCATTTAAATTTTTTTCGGATTCATTCTCTCGAGCTGGTCCTCTATGAGACCATGAACGCTCTCTTCAGTTTAAATATTCTCACAAGGCGAAAAGCAGCTGAGTGCAGTTGTTTTACTTGCTGTATTCATCTTTTTTCTGCATTATAAAGGCAGTAGCAGTAGAAGGTAAAATTCCTAAGCGACATCGAATCGTTTTAAACCCATATAAACTACTTCAAATGCTCAATACCACAATAAATGACAACATCGAGATATTTGGCAATCAGAATATAAAGAAAATAAAGATGACCAATCCACCTCGCATTCTTCAATGGTACAGCATCGATGACTATTAGATGATGCTTTTTTCGGAAAATTTTCAACATCTGCTCAGGAAATGGTATGTGATCCATGGCGTGAGTCAGCGTAGAGCCACGCAAGTTTTAGTATTGTGCACGATCATTGTGTCTCGAAAGCAGGTCTATGATTCCCTGCTGAAACAGCGAATATGTGAATTTATCCGCTTTACACAGGTGAAGGCAGTGGTCACGATGGATAATGGCTGTGTCCGTGGTGGGTTCTGAGCGGTTCTGGACACAACATTGTGATCAGCCCGAAATCCTCACAAAGCTAAGCAAGAAAACCGGAAAACGATTATGAGGTTGGGCTACGCCTTTAAGGTATCGTAGAATGTGTGTATTGTTTACATTTATCTAGCCCAATATGTATTCAACCCTATAAGGACAATATGTAGATTTAAAGACATGGAAGCCGAAAAGAAGTGGGTCCTGCACGAATTTACAGCTCCTGCTCAAAGTTTCTAGCTCGTGATACATTTACTGCACGACTGACTCTCAGCAGGGTTTCTCAGTAATTGTGGACCCAGGTTAGTATTTTTCGCGAGAATCTCGTCTGGGCGGCGTAGCGGCCCCCAAACTATAGTTATCAATAGTTATCAACGCTGTGCAGAGGCCTTTGTACTCCTCCGCATGCACTAAATATCGCAAGTCACCTAGTTTGAATGGTGTATCACTGTGGCACTGCACTGTGTTGTGAGAAAGAGCGCTCAATGCGAAGCCGCGACGCGAGCGCGCGCCACCGACGGAGGCAAGGTATGTTTACGTAACATACGTCGATTAGTGCCGGGCGCATTGGATAGTGAACGCACCCACGTCGATTGAGTTGCTGGTTGAGGACCGGCGAAAATCAGCGCTGCTGACCTTGTTGGGAGAAAGCAGCGAACAGGGAGTGCGCAAGGCCGAACGTGTGCTGGGAAAAGGCAGCACGCAGAATCGGCTGAGCCACAAACGACCAGTGCGTTGGAGACGTTGTGGTGAGAGCCACGAGGACGCAGACACAGGACGCCGAGCCCCTCCTCCATCAAATGGTAATATACAGTATACCCTGCCTGTCAAACTTCGTGAGTTCAAAACTAAAACCCAACATGGCTATACCAATTGGTAGCCCTTGACACCAGGATCACGAATATCACCACAGTTTCGCTCAGAGTTGATTTTGAAGCAAGTTATAAGAAAAAGACGAAAAAGACGCTAAAACCCGACCTCGCGCGCCTTCTGACCAAATCCTATGAGCGGTATTGTATTTCGCAGTCGAGAAGTGCATCAGATTTCTTATAGCTTTGTTTGCGGTGGGAATAATTTTTGTTTTTTGGGGCTTGCTGGGAGCTTGAGAATCTAACAAAACGTAGCGGCAAAAATTTTCTAACACAGTGGTCGAATCCGGGAGTGTCCGGCTGGTAGTCCGCCACCTTACACGACTCGGTCAACTTGGCTGGGCAGAGTATGGTTTCCGTTTTCATTTTAGTCTGACGCATGGACCAGGCGGCTGGCCGTGTGGGGTTGGCGGCCTCACTGGAGAATGGGGTTTTGATTCGCGCGGGGTGATCTACCGTCGCAGCCGCGTTTATTCATCAGACTAAAATGATTGCGCGAACTCTAGTTGAAGAGACCGCTGATATGGCGCTCGCCATATTCGCAGTCTCGACCTCATTTCCGAAAATGGCGCATAACTTTTTTTCCACTTCTACTTGGGCAGGGAGTAGAGTGTTTTACGACTAGCCAAAAAGCAATCTATAACAAAAACACGGATGCATAGGCTATTCTCGCAACTAGGCGTGGTTTTCGCTTGTAAGGCTGTTTGTGCCATAGTTAGAGGTATCGTTCACGATGGATTTCGTTTGTGAGTTTATCAAATATAACGGGAGCTCTAGTACCCTATATAACAGCTACGTTGAAAAAACCGCGAAAAAAATCACTAAAAACTCCTTTTTCGGACCGAAAATATCTCAATCGACTTTTGAGAAAGTAAGATTCGATCGTTAGAGATCGCTGTTTTGACCAACGATCTCTCGATCGAACGAAGATCATCTTTTTTTTCATGTGATTTGTGGATATGGAAACGTTACTGGATAAGTGTAAAAAAGTCATCCTTTACGTAATTGTTTAATATATTCCATCAACTTCCTCTCATTTGTACTGCATGATCACTTCCTGTTGATCACTTGCTTATATGATGGCTGACAGCAAATTGTGCCAGACGACTGACGGAATGGCCGGCCTCTTTTGATGGAATTTGAGGCATTCGACCCCACTTATCTTCACAATAAGGCGTTTTTACTCGGACAAAATCTCCCTACGTTCTTAGGTGGGCCCAGAAAATCATTCTAACCGAAAAAACGGTGAGTGGTTTTCAGCGCGTACGATGCCTTTAACTATCTGTAAGGCGATGAAACGTCACGACAATATTGTTGGAGAAGTGATGCGGAGGTCTTTCCACCTGAACTACCAAGGCCGCCCGTCTCCAATTCGCGCAAAGGAACATTTCAGTCAGTTCGGGTAAGAAGAGGTTTTCGATTGGGATGTTTGTGGTCTTCAGGTGCTCTTCTTCGACTGGAAAAGTTTAACTCAGACTGACCTGCTGGAATGACTCTGCCAACGCGTAGCTAGATGCCTCCGAGGGCGCGGCCTGAAACGCCGCCCCATTCCATGTAGCGAGAATTCAAGGGTTTTAGCTACGATAGCTAAAACCGGCATATTCTTGTGTCGTTCGAACCACTGTTCTCTCCGACACTAAACCCGTATATTCTCGCTATAATTTTGTAGCGAGAATCTACGGATTTCGGGACAGCCTGTGTTGAATTCAATCTCAAACCCGCGCTGGACTCTGTGAGTATTCGTGGAGGGTGACCCCGTGTCGCTCTCTGCAAGACCTTGCAAGGGATAATTTTGGCCGCTGGTATGCTGCAGGCCGTGGGGAAGAAACGGCGATGCGCTCGATCGCAGCGGGGATCGTCTTTCTAGAACAGATCAAGACTGGGTGGGTCGTTCGACCGAGTGCTTCAACGAGAAAAAGCGTAGAAAATGCGGGCGCTGTAGCGAGAATTTACGAAGAATATGCGGTCGCTGTAGCTAAAATTTCACCAACTGAGGCTAAGCTTTCCGTAATTTACGTAAATTCTCGTGTCAAAATTAGACTAGATGCCTCCGAAACCCTGGGCATCTCTGGTTTCCGTGTGAGGCATTTAGCTACGCCTTGGCGGAGGAGGTGTAATTGGCATGATTCAAAAAGACAATGTGAATTCATCAGTTGGCGGTAGAACTTTGGCAATGTTGGGGATATTCTGCTGCGACAGCAGACCTCAGCTCGCCTTCGGTTTCTGTCGTATGAGTTTAGAGATGTACCAGAGAGTAATCCGGCATCATATCCTGTCGTTTTCGGCCGGCCACAGGCAGTGAATCTTCACAATTCCACAGAATAATGCAAGCGTACAGGCTATAAAACGGCGAAATTCACATGGTTCCTACGCGTGCTGGTGCGGAGCGGAGGTGAGAGACAGTGAGAGAGCGGAGGGCAGACGGAGGCCCATGCGTCGCGCACGCCGCTCGCGCCTCGATTGATGTGAACTACGACGTTTTAAAGAGGGTACATGGCTTCACTGCTCTTATCAAGATGAAATTCCGCTCCGTAGTTGCAGGTGGTGGTCGTGATGTATTCCAGCCACAAGAGCAGCGGGGGAACGAGCAGAGCGCGCGATTGGACGAAAAAAGGGAGGATCGACGCGCGTATTTGTACTGAACGTGGAGTTCCCGCCTCTCTTGCAGCAGCAAAACATTACGACCATCACCCCGCAGTTGCAGACTACCCGGCAGTCCCGCAAGACTATCACCGCGCTGCGTGCTGCAGCAGCGGCTTCATGCAACTGCGTAGCGCTATTTCGCTTCGATTAGGGTCAGCTACTGTCTATCTCCAGCGTCACAAAAATAGGGTTTTCGATTGACCAATGTGTAACCTCGATCCCAATCTCATGAAAAACCTCCATAGTATGATCATACGCAAGGTATACGTGAACAGCAGGCGAGTCCATTGCACTATTAGGCCAAAAACAGCGACTCAAGACGTAGGGAGTTTTATCTACGCCTCAGTCCTCCGACACTCAAAAACAGCTAGCCAAATTGATTTTCCGTATCGACCACGAAATGAGAAGCGCATGCAGGTCACAGGTCCATGGGAGTCGTCAAGATTGTCAAATAAATTCGTTTATAGAACGTGTTTCAAATGATTAGCCTTCCGACCTGTTTAAAGCTACTCCTTCTCACGAACGGTGCCACGAATCATTGAAACACTCAGTTCTTTCCATAGCGGAATCGACCGAATTATAGCTAGTAAAGACGGTTTCTTTTGTCGAGGCACTGAGAAACCATTCACTAGACTCAACAGATGTACTCTGAGAGAATCCCCCGCGATCGTTCTCGTATAGAATCCCCTTCGTTTCTGGTAGGGGCCGAGAGGAAACTAGCATGGGGCTATCGCGGAACGATCGCGAGAATCTGCCAGTCTCAAACCGAGAACGTACCGCTCTCGTTCATCGATGCTCTATAGCGGAACCGCGATGAACCGAGCCCGGAACTATCGCGGGACGGTCGCGAGATCCTGCCACCCTCCACCCCTGATCGTTCCGCATTCATGCCCTCTCGATGTTTCACGCGAGCGAGTGTTGCCTATCAGGTCAGCACGAAGCTATAAGGTATTGCCCTTGCCGTATTCCGTGCCGCTTCACAAATCTGCTTATCATGAGAACGCGGAACCGGGCGGAAACGATCACGGTACCATCGCGGATCGCGAGTGCACCACGGTACTAGAACGGTAAACCTCTCAACGATCGCGGTACCATCACGGTACGAGAACGAGAATGTCAACGGATGAGTCAATAGGGTAACTATCGCGGAACGAACGCGGATCGCGGGACTAGGGGGAGACGAACACGGTACTATCGCGGATCACGGGAGCATCACGGTACTAGCGCGAAAGATTCTCTCAGAGTATGGTTTCCATATTCGATTCAGTCTGACGCATGAACCAGGCGACTGGCCGTGCGGTGTTGGCGGCTTCACTAGCCAACGGGGTTTCGATTCGCGCGCGCTGCGATCTACCGTCGCAGCCCCGTCCATTCATCATACTTAATTTATTACGTGAAAGTTATATTCTGCTGCACTGAACATTTTTCACGTCAATAATTAGTCGGACATTTGCCAAAAACGTGACCGAGTTTTGACAGCAGTTTTGGAATACTCTTGAAATAATCCTATTAAAGGCAGTGTTCACGATGAATATCGCACTCGAACTCGACCCAAAAATGGGATTGTTTGGTCGTGAGGTAACTAATAGTGGAGAAACAGAGAAGAAAAACGTTCAGAATAAGTCAAAATAACGGTTGCCAAATTCAGGGCGTGGACGAGAATCATGGGCCCTGCTGATTTCGGCAAGCGCGCGCTAATTGCGAAATCTGCGCGAATCGATAATGCTAACTGCGGCAGAGTTGGTTGGCAATTTGCCATCGAAACGTGTGCGGCGCCACAAGCTCGTCCGATTGGGGTCGGACCGGGATAGGTAGGCGCACCGGGAGAGCTTTCGAAGCCGTTTGTATTTATTTCTGGCCAGTTTTCGTTGCTTTCTTCGACCCTATCCTCTACAGCACCTGCCAACTTAGTGTTTCACACCGAGACCTCGACGACGAGATTTATCGTAAACCCTGCCTTTAACATAGTATTCATAACAGACTCTTTGGTTGGTGCAAGGGATTCCAGAACTATGCTATAAATCCTATCAATCGCATCGCTTCCCCGAATCTTGGGCTAATTCTCCCAGGGAGAAATACTTCCCCACCGAGTCCTGGTAATTTCTTAGCAACTTGCTCTGTCTTAGGTAGGCATGTGTGGTAATGCGTATGGCTGCACGAAACATGGATAGTGTCGGTTCTCACGAAAAAAGGCATTGTTTATTCTGATATATTCCAGAGCATTTTGTAGTGGGAAAAAGAGAACAGTCCAGTAGTTGTAGGAAGATAGTTGCTAGCAGACAGTTTTTCAAATACAATCAGGCACTGCTCTCAAGAAGTACTGATATTCGGCCTCCTGAAACATTGAAGGTAATGGTTGCGATAAAATAAGCTTGCCTCCCTCTTCTCTTCAAACCCATCTCTGGATTTGGAGTAGTAGGATCTATAAGCAGAACTTGCGAAAAAAAACCCTGATTTGGGCGAAACTCTAAGCCTGAAATTCCCTGTCTTTTGATGATGGACGAGTCCACTCCACATCATTGGCATCGATGATCTCTATTAACAAGAACATCAGCTGACTTGGAATGGGAATTCAATCAATCAACAATAGTCTTCGAACTGGCCAGCGCAAACATTTCTGTCCTCACCCATCCAAAACTTTAATTGAAGTGCTTGTTTTCTATGTTCAACTGTTTTTATTAGTTATTACCTTTGCATTTATTTCTGGCTGTGAACGTCAATTTTTGACTATACACACATGAGACTGCGATCTTTTTGGGCGGAGCTGTGCACGTGTGCACGAGTTGGTAACTTAGGATCCTAATAACTCTATTTTTCAGCTCGTTTCTTGCCGCGTAACCTTCGTGGTCTTATAGTCGTTCGCGGATCAAGCTGATTTTTATGGTTTTTTCCACAACTTTTTTCATCGCGACCACTGCCTTTAAGGGGCAGGGCTTCAGGGCAGTGACGGCAGTGCTTCAGGGTAACGATAGCAGGGGCTCAGGTCAGTGACGGCAGTACTTCGGGGTAACGATAGCAGGGACTCAGGGCAGTGACGGCAGTGCTTCAGGGTAACGATAGCAGGGACTCAGGGCAGTGACGGCAGGGCTTCAGGGAAATAACGGCACGGCTTCAGGACAGTGACGGAAGAGCTCCGATCAAGACAAATTATCACTTCGGCGCTCGCTCTCCCGTTTGAGGGGGCAAGCGTCGGTGCTCGGATGGTTGCCCCCTGTAGAGCTGCGCTCGCTCCGTACAGTGTATGAGCCCCTAATCTATGGTGCACTCATCATCCCTCTGAGTGAGTAACTGACAGCTGAGAGTAGCAGAGTCATTCGGTACATACACTACTACAATATTTTCTTGCCACCTGTTGCTGCTTTGGTTACACTTCAATGATGCTGCCATTAGCGGGATTCGTTTTTTTAGGTGAATCCGATTACCAATGTTGGATCCGGGTCCAATGCATGCGATATATAGTAAAACGTCTGATAGAGGTGATGGTCGTGCATATCACACTGGAGTGATAATTGTGAACCTATCTTCCTTCAGATCTGATTGGGTTCCTCTTCAATGAAGCTGGCGATCTATGCCGAAAAAAAAACCATTTATAACACTCACCATAGTTGGCAAACCCTGATCACTGCTTCTTGCTCTAAATTCAGCACTTGACGATAAATTACTCGCGTGCTGGAAGAACGAAACTGTCTCGGAAGCAGAATCGCGTAGTGAACTAGTGTACCTTCAGTGTTCGATCGATGTAGACAAAGGCAGGAATGCATACTACAATTGTCGTCATTATCGTGTCGAAAATTCGAAATCCTTCAATGTAATAAAAAATTCGCACATTGTGTCGAGCGCATTTTCAGAATTGCTCCAGAGCCCACTTCTTTGGGGATAAGTCCCTTTCTAAGAATATGGCACGCAATAGTATCAATAACGTCCGGGGCGTGCGAAAAGACTCGGTTATACCAAAACGAAAACTGAAGGAAATCTCGTCGACGTTGTTAAGAAGAGAGGATGAGAGATAGTGAATGCGCACACTATCTGCAGTCAGTTTTCGCAGGCGAAGTAAGCTAACGAACGTCAAACTTGAATTCCGGCGACGGACCCCTCACCAACTTTGTTCGGAAAGTCGAATATTCAGAAAGTGCTAATTTCCGAATTACTTGAAAGACTGAGTATTCGAAAACAACTGCCGATTCATTCGGATATCCGAATATCCAAAAAGTTCCGGTTTCCGAACTATTCGAAAAAAAGCCTATTTCCGAATTTTTCGAAAAGTCGACTATTCTAAAAGAATATGAAAATTTAAAAGTATAGTTAACGCCCACTGTGAACAATGAAAAGCGTGACGGCTCTCGACCCACGGCTCACGGCCTACTGCGAACACCAAGGAAATTTGTTAAAGGCAGCATACACGCACGTAAACGTAATTGAGATAACTACGGAATTAGAATGGTATGGCACCGAACGCAACGCCCACGCATTTTGAAGCGTCAAAAACGACCCACAATGACGCTGCCAGACGAGTGAAAGTTGGCCCCGCCTCGATTTGTGCTCGCCCCTCAGTATTTGCGTCCTCCTCCGAAACGGTTACTGGACCATTTACACCGTCATCCGTATGTGTGGTTTACCTATCGTACCTATCCCAACACCCACAAACGTCGCCGACGGTGGGAACGGCCCAGTACACCTGTTTTGGACGAGGACGTAAATACAGGAGGCGGGCAGATACAGGAGCGGGGCCAACTTCTCACTCGTGTAGCGTCAAATTGGGTCGTTTTTGACGCTTCAAAATGCGTGGGAGTCGCGTTCGGTGCCATACCATTCTAATTCCGTAGTTATCTCAATTACGTTTACGAGCGTGTATGCTGCCTTTAAAGGCAGCATACACGCTCGTAAACGTGGCTGGGATAACAATGTGGATCGAGCCGTATGGCTTGCAACATAATGCCTACGCATTTTGAAGTGTCAAAAATGACCCACAACGCCGCTACATGAGTTAGAAGTTGGCCCCGCCCTGTATTTTCACGCCCCCTGTATTTGCCAATTTCCTCTAACTCAGGGTTGCTGGGCCATCTTCCCCGTCAGTGACGTGTGTGGTTCACTTGTTAGGCAATCTACCAACAGTACCGACGGTGAATATGACCCAGCAACCTTGCGTTGCAGGAAAAGGGCAAATACAGGGGGCGTGAAAATACAGGGCGGGGCCAACTTCTTACTCGTGTAGCGGCATTGTGGGTCGTTTTTGACACTTCAAAATGCGTAGGCGTTGTAATGTGGGCCATACCATTCTATTTCCGTGCTTATCTCAATCACGTTTACGAGCGTGTATGCTGCCTTTAGGCTTGCGACTTTGTTGTTTGCTTTGAGCAAAAGTTTGATGCTAGGATCAGCAGATATTGCCCTTCCTTGAATATGTCAAAAAGAACTCTGAAGTATCCACTGCGTAATAATCTATATTGTGATCAGGGATGTGCGTAATTACGGTTTACGATTTACGATATTTTGAACCGGAAATCGCAAATTTTCGTAAATAAAAATACATGCAATGGAAGTAAAATGTAAGGCAGCTCCAGTTGAGCTGCTTTATTACCACTTTGCGTATGCTAAGGTTTTTGGTCAGGAGATGGGACCGACTCCGGCGTCTGGCTCTAGCACGACTTGGTTACAAATTTTTGACGTGATTATATTAAAGGCACTGTTCGCGATAAACTTCATCCCCGAATTTTCCATGACAAACGCTTCTCGTGGCTCTCAGACGCTGAACAGCGTCGAAAAAACGGACGAAAAGCTACCCCGGAGCCGCAAAACGGCTTCGAAAAGTGGGCGAACCCCGCCGCTGTGTGCAAGTCCCGCCCCTTTCCGCCCCTCGACGTGAACAAAGGAACACTCGAAAGCGTGAGTTGAGCGATGGTTTCCGATCAAAAGCCCCGTTCTTCCCTTCATTCTCAACTTCTCTGTTTACTCAGGTCAGCTCGCATACATCGGCTGCAAAAGACGGAAGTTACAAGCTTCGGACAACTCGTCCACCATTTTCCCTAGCTCAGTTTTTGAAGGACCATAACTCCATTACCAGAAGGTTTTGTACGATTCCAGAAGCATGATTGGAATCAGAATGGGACCGGTTTCAAGATAGGCAAAAAAGCGATTTTTATCGCGAACAGTGCCTTTAATATTATTGTTACATGTAAGGATAACGCGGGACACACGATCGGAGTTGGAGGCGCTGGATACCAGATCCGCGTTGCGCGCTGCGTGCGTCTCACTAGCTGCCGTCTATGGCGCAATCCAGTCTATAAACACTTTTCACGAGGAACTTCGTTTTTGAGGCTTTCATGATAGGTAATTGTCCTGATTCCTAAAACTTGATTGTCGACAAAAAAGGAATCCAGAAATGGCTTCAAAGTGTTTCTGGCCCGTCATTGGAGGTTGTGTCTACGCAGAGGTCACAAAAATCAACAATTGGAACATACTCAAACGACCCTCGGCCCCCAGTCGCACCGAAAAAGAGTCGGAGTCACCTGACAGTTCCGCTAGTTCCCCAATCTCCGGGCCTCTTCCGTTACTGTCCGGGCAATGAAAATCGTGTGAGTAGCAAACGGGCGGAGCCTTAAATTCGGCTATACAGGGCAGCTCAAATACGGTCGTTTTGGCTCGTTTTCAACGTTTACAGCGGCGTTAAAGTTCGGGGAGATGTATCACGGATATAAGAGTCTCCCTGTAGCCCTCCACATTACTTTTAGGCCCCACCACTGTCGGCCAAAGGCCGGACTGAGCCGTCCTCTAAGGTCGCTAGTAACCCTGAGCCGTCCGCTCCCCTCCCCAGTGCTCCTGCCCCGTCCCTAGTGTGTCGGACGCATGCCAATCGATTATGACGGGAGATTTTCCACCTCAGTGAAGAGTGCAACGCATACCTATCGACCGAAACGGACACAGCTGGATCATGACAGCCCAGGCGAGCACAGTCCGCCCACATTTTTTACATCCGATTTGCATGATGTAGATGCTTCTCGACCGGGCTAGCTACAGCCGATTGGCCGACTATGACGGGGCCTTAAGGGTAGAAGACACATTTTTTGGGGTGACAGGCAGGTCTACCGTGGTAGGCATGCCTAGCTTTGTTGTCAACATGGAACGGTTTTTGGGATGGCTTTCTATCGACCTACGCGTGGCTAACTGAGTTCGCCGAAGGGCAGCCCCTTCCTTTTACTATCATTATGATGCCCTTCGTGAACATAGCATTGAATCAGGCGTGTATGTATTGAGTCTGCGCTGGACACTCAAATCTGCAAACTGCTTTTCCCTTCTATATTTCTAGCTAAATCTGCAGCTCAGAAAGCTAAAAACTCCCGAAATAGCTTTTATCACTTATTGACAAAAAGTGTTCATATTCCTATTTCACCATAATCCTAATGATAATTTTTTAGCAGTTACTGTTGTAGTTGCTGTTTACGGTTTACGATTTACGATTTACGGTGATTCCACCTTAATCACGTTTTACGATTTACGAAATTTGAAATTTCATTTACGCACACCCCTGATTGGGATGCGCCCTTCGAGCACCTGATTTGGTAAAGGATTGTTTCTGCTCACACCCCTGATTCCAGAATATCTGCTCGGAAGAAATCTTGGAACTCGGGACTTTCACAGAAGATGGAGTAGTAAAGGTTCTTTACATTGCCCAAACTTCACAAAAACCAGCTTTGTGGGTTCGAGATATTAAAAAATTCGTGTATTCTAAGATTAAAGGCAGGGTTTTCGCGAAAATCGGTTGTATTGCTATCCCCATGGAATGGTAGATTTCGCCATCAGAAAAGTGAAAATAACTAAAAATTTGGAGGAAAGACTCTCAGGAACAAGTCATGGCTTGGTGTCCTCCCTCCCTCAATTATGGAGATTTGTGTAAGAATAACTACAATGACTGTGTAAAGAATAACTACAATGACTGTAAGAATGACTACAATGAAGCTGAGGAACCCTGCTATCTTAAATTTGTGTAAGAGTCTGTTTCGTCAACTTTTATTCTGCTTATAGAGTATTTTCTGAGCATTTATGAAGACTACTGACTACATTTACAGCAGAATAAAACGCGTAAAAGCAAGCAATAACGAAAATCTCGTTAATTAGGGGCCAGCCGACACCAGTAATTAGCCGTTATACTTTGTTTTTGAGTGCTTTCCAGCGAATTTCCGGTTTTTTTTTCACTTATTTCTACTTTTGTGATGAACAAATCTACATTCTCATGAAAATAGCTCAGAGGTCGTTTTTATCGCGATTCCTGTCTTTAAGATTAAAAAATCAACGCGACGAGCCTTTGCTTAACACTACATATTGAGAGATTCATGATGAAGTTTTCACCAGACCCGCGCTTGATCATTTGGACCATTCTCGGCGGCCATCGGCGTTCAGCTTATACACTATTCACGCTCTTGGGGGTAGCGGCAAGTGACGCCCGATTTCAAAAAAAAAGAGAAATCATATGTCTGATACCGTTATTAGACACGTGGTTTCTCATTTTATAACGGTATCAAACTTGTAATTTCTCGTTTCTCTATTGAACTTCCACGACATTTTCCGCTTCCTTAGAAGTATTAATGGGGTGTTACGCTTTGCTGGCGAACAGTTGGCTGGGAGAACTTGTGACAAGCACCGAAACACAGATAAAAATCGAACGAACACCGTAATTCACTGTAAACAGAAATAAGGAACTCGAAATGGAAAGTCGTTTGCGATTTGCATCGGAAGCAGGGATGTGCGGCATACGATTTTGAGATTTCGGCAAACGGCAATCGGCAAAAGGCGAACGAATTCTTCTCTTAGATTGATTCAAAGAGTCTTCACAAGTGCAGCTCTACTTTCCCCAACTTTTCAATGCATACGTCTGCATTTTAAAGGATCCATATCAGAGCATCAGGTATGCTCGCAAAATTGTTACATGTGCCACCTCAAGGAAATCCTTTCCTGCTCACGGGTTCTGCACTACAGTGTGTTCAGAAAGTATAGGGACATCCTTGCGCAGATCTCGCCAGTAGGATCGAGCACCATCCGGTCCGTCAAGATTAAATTTCTTCTCGTCGGAAAAGATGACCTAAAACGTTTTTTTACGTCATTTATCGATTTTTTCCGGATTTTATGAGACTGCCTTACCTTTGCCCAATCAGTTGCCATGTTCCTCTTTGCAAATTCAAGTCGAGCGTCTTTATGGTTTGCAGATAACGACGGAGCCTTCTTCATCACTTGTCGGACAATGTTTTTATCACCATTTATGGTGTTCCAGACTATCGTTTTCGAAACACTGAGCGATAATTCAGACTTAATATGGTTCAGCGAAAGTGTGCTGTTGGAGCAGAGCCGAACAATTCTCCGCGAATCTTGATTGCTGATCTTCTTCGGCCGTCCAGTACGTTTTGCAGTACCGTAGGAATCTGGATCTCGCAGGAACTGGTTGTTACAGTTGACAGATCTTCCGAGCTGGGTAGCGATTCGACGTTGGCTCAACCCGGCAACGCTGAGCGCACGAATTTGAGCTTGTTCAGCAGCAGTTAGAGGAGTACCACGAGCCATTTTAAAAATAAAGATATCACATGTACTCATTTTGAGTTTATATAGCGAACTTGCAACGGGAAATTTTGTTTGGATTAAAAAATCTGAATTTTCGGAGGGTGTCTCTATACATTCTGAACGGCGAAAAATTCTAAAAGGTGAGATAAAATCTTACAAAATTTCACAATTGTTATATAAATAATCAAACATAGGTTTTCAATGATGCTGAATTCATTCATGAACAGTATTGATCACCAAACACAAAGTTTTTTTTGGAAGCCTCGATTTTTGGGGGTGTCCCTATACTTTCTGAACGCACTGTATATATGTATATCGGATTCCATCCGATGACCAAAATCGCGTCGGATCGGGTTTTCGGGTTTTGCCGATTTTGCAAAACCGACTCATCGGATAAAACGATTACTAGCCCAAACGAGAATTTCGGATTACGGATCCTGTTCGAAACGAGAATTTTCGACCGGATCGGTTATCGGATATGTGATCGGATAAAATCGAACCCACCGGATAATACGAACGAAAATCGGATAAGAAAACTTTTCAGTGGTATCGGGGGTTCAACTCCATGTATTCGAGAAAATTGTATTCTAAAACCACGTGTATTCTTCATACATTATTCGTCAAAACAAACTAATCGACCGTTTTAGGAAATTTTCACAATGTGTGCAGATACAACGGAGGCTGCAAAAGTTTATTGGCGATTTCAAAAGTTTCAAAAGCTTCAAAAAGGACCGAAACTTCCTAAATTTCTTGAAACTCCGCTTCGTAGGTGAGTTTCGGCGCGTAGCGCCTTTTTCAAACCTAAAATACATGTATTAGCATGTGATGGCGTTGACGTGCCCATAATCAGGAAACTGGCCTGAACGAATGGCCAAAAATGGCTAGGCCACCAAGTAGGGTCGTTACATTTTCAAGGACCTAGACTGTTCTTAAATAGGTCCGAGCGCACCATTATCCCTTATCAGACCAAAAGCTAAATGACTTAAGGGTTACTGTAATCACGCGATGAGTTGAAGAACATCCCGCAACTCCTCCCTGTTATTTATTTCAGGTGATATGCGCCTTCTCTCAAGTGCTTCCGAAATCTTTCTTTCTGTAAGGTTGTTTATCGACCTATGCAACACTTTAATGATAGGCCTAGGGGGAGCTTCCAAGGTGTGTTTCAGTGTTCTGTGCCTGGAGAAACTGTTAGTTGGGTAGGAGGCCGGATTTCTTAACGCTCTCCGGTGCTCATCCATCCGCTTGAAGAGGGGCCTCTTGGTTTCCCCCACATACTTTTCTCCACACCCTTCACACTTTATTAGGTACACGGTCCCAATCAGCTGACATATTTTGATGTCATTACAGTATGTGCCACACTTCCACACTTTTCTTCGTAGGGTCTTGAGGAGGTAAGCAGAGTCTTCAGAGTTGGAGGTGGACGGAATATGAGCCTTACAGGAAGCGACGAGGCTCTCACGACACTATTCACTCTCTGTGCCACGTTTTCATTTACGTAAGGCAATACTATCGGAATACCAGCTGCAGTGGTATGAGGTTTCCATGAGTGCGCGTGTGTTGTGTTGTAGCCATTTTCGCCAAGAATACGCTCCACCATCGCATCTACTCCTTCGGACCTACTCGTGCACACCTTCTCCGTCGTTATCATAAAGTTACGAACTACGTTAACCTTCATGTATTTTGGGTGGCAACTCCTCGAATGCAGTAATACATTTTTTGACGCGGGTTTTCGGCACCATGTTGACTCAGATGCCCCACCGCTAATTTTCACCCTAGCATTCAGGAATGGAACAAACCCCTATCGATCCGGACTCTCGACTGTGAATCTGATGTTGGCGTCTTTTGAATTCAGACTAAGGAGAGTTTCGTCTAAGTCTGTCAGTGAGCACCCAATAATAAAGTCGTCGTCAATGTATCTCTTATAAAATGATATTCCAGTTGTGAGGGACGTTCTTTCTATGTGATCAAGATACACTATTGCCAGTAAAGGAGCGATCCTCAATCCCATCGCTAATCCTCGGTGTTGAATGTAGAACGTTTTGTCAAACTGGAAAATGTTGCACTTGACGGTTGCCTCCAGAAGATCTCTTAGTTCGTATTCTTCAAGATCGAGGGTGTACACTTCTCTTTTGTGTTGATTCCAAAGCCACAACAAGGCATTGATTGCGTCAGACGTGCTGACATTAGTGTACAACGAGACCACGTCGAAACTGGCGTACTGAGCGTCGAGGAAAATCTGGCATTGATTCAGCGCTGATATGAAATCCTCAGTGTTGATGATATGGGCAGCAACATGCCTTAGAAGTGGAGAAAGTAGTTTAACTAGCAGCCAACTAAATTTGTCCGATGGTCCACCACAAGATGAAATTATTGGACGTGTCTTGTATCTGCACACATTGTGAAAATCTATGAGGCTCAGGGATAGCTTAATCCTCCCGTTTTAGGAAAGCTTGAAGCCATGGTTGACACAAGCAGTTGGACAGGATCTAGCAAATCTTCAGATGGCAAAAAAGGTAAATTGGCAGCAAACTAATGCTGAAAAAATTATCGGATGCTATGGCAGCAGGTGGGACCACTATCTCACTCAATAACGCCCATTCTTCCGCGCCACAACGACCATCCTAATTTTTGGGAAGGGGAGCTGAACCTATTCTGCGGCGGCGCTGAAAAATAAGGGCGTGTCCAACAATAAGTGCCATACCACAGTGCCCCCCTGAACTTGCAGCTGACCGTCATGGTGGCTGCGGGGTGTAACTCGTCCAGGGCGCCGGCTACTCCTGGATATTGGGGAGCAGGTTGAAACTTCCGGGAGTTCAAAATTCTTGTGTGCGTAGGGAAGCTTTCACTGCTTCAAAAGAAAGTGGATCCCGAATTCAGTCTGCTTAACTGTGCTATAATGCGAGCGCCGTGGACGGGTTGTCTGCCAGACGACTAATTCACAACAACGGATTTGCTTAGGACGAGATTCTAGCAAGGCTGACGCCTTCAGGAAAATTAGGCAAACCGAAATGCATATTTGCGCATTTGGACGTATCTAGGTAACCTCTGGTTCCGGGCCTGATTTAGTGTGTGCAATTGCGGACTTGCGTCGTGGGGCGCGACGCATCGCTTTCGTACTAGCTTCCGCGCTCGCCCATCATCAACTGATCATGCTGGATTTTCCTTGCCTTTCAATGCTTTTTTCTTGATTCTCACTTCTTTCTCAGCTCGTACGAAAGCGATGCGTCGCGTCCCCACGACGCAAGTCTGCAAGTGCACACACTAAATCAGGCTCGGAAACAGAGGGTACAGTACCGTGCAAAAGTCTATTCGCGTGGCATTTCCGCGAATAGTGTTTTAATAACTATCTTGGCTTGCCCTTAGCGAAATTCGATGAAACATTAGTATGCTATAGAGCATCACAACCCTTGCTTTACACATGCACAAAATTGGTGTCTGAGCGTGCAGTGTTTAAATATGGAATTTATTTATCATTTTGTGGTATTATCTCAATTCAGGACTATTCCTCCAAAACAAGGCTATTACAAATCCAAACCCGTAGCAGTCATTCGCCATCCGAAGGTCTTCGGAACTGTTGTATAGCTTTGTGAAAAAATAGTCTCTACCAAAGTTTTTCTGAAGACTGAAAATTGAACAGGTTAGAGCTAATTTTTGGAAATTCACCCCTAAAAATTTATTCATCCCTGAACCATTACCAAATATGCGTTTTATAAGCTTTGACAAAGTACAACTGGAACATAATCTTTGCTCTTTCTCGGTAACGTCAAAGAGAATTATGTACGTAATAGGTGAAATAACGCATTATTTCATTTCGGAATTTTTTCTAAAAAAATTCGATTTAGATTTATCTTTTACAAAGGTATACGATGGCTGCGAAGACCTTCGAATGGCGAATAACTGCTACCGGTTCGGAATTGTAATAGCCATGTGTTGAAGGAATAGTCCTAATTTGAGATAATACCACAAAATGATAAATTCCATATTTTTTATTCATATCATATTTATAAATAATTTCCATATTTAAAAACTGCACATTCGAAGACAAATTTCGTGTATGTGTAAATGCCCCATAACATACTGAAGTCTCATCAAGTTTCGCTAAAGGCAAGCCAAGATATGCATAAAAACATTATTCGCGCAAATGCCACGCGAATACACTTCTGCACGGGACTGTACACATACTCAGCCAACGCGTAGCTACTCTGCCAGCGCGTAGCTAGATGCCTCACATGGAAACCTGAGATGCCCAGGGTTTCGGAGGCATCTAGTCTAATTTTGACCGGAGATTTTACGCAAATTACGGAATGTTTAGCCTCAGTTGGCAAAATTTTGACTACAGCGCCCTCATATTCTACGTAAATTCTTGCTACGGCACCCGCATATTCTACGACTATTCTTCGTTGCAGCACACGGTCGATCGACCCACCCAGTCTTGATCTGTGCTAGAAAGGCGACCCCAGCTGCGATCGACAGCGTCGCCGTTTCTTCCCCACGGCCTGCCGCATCCCAATGGTCAACATTATCCTCACAATGGTGTCCCAGAGAGCGACACGGGGTCACCCTCCCCGGCCAGCCACAGAGTGTCAAGTTCTCCGTGGGTTAACTGTGCCAACACTGTTCAAACCGCATCCCTGCGCTCCGCGTAGCCAACGCGGGTTTGATATTGAATTCAACACAGGCTGTCGCTAAATCCGTAGACTCTCGCTACAAAATTATAGCGAGAATATACGGGTTTAGCGTCAGAGAGAACAGTGGTTCAAACGACAAAAGAATATGCGGGTTTTAGCTATCGTAGCTAAAACTCTTAAATTCTCGCTACATGGAATGGGGCGGCGTTTCGGACCGCGCCCTCGGAGGCATCTAGCTACGCGTTGGCAGAGTAGATGCCTCCGAGGGCGCGGCCTGAAACGCCGCCCCATTCCATGTTGCGATAATTTACGGGCTTTGGCTACGATAGCTAAAACCCGCATATTCTTGTGTCGAGGCCACAAGGGTGCAAATTCTGCGCGTATTCTACGTAAAAACGAAGGCAAAATTCGAAACATTGATCTCTCTGACGCTAAACCCGTATATTCTCGCTATAATTTTGCAGCGAGAATCTACGGATTTAGCGACAGCCTGTGTTGAAATGCAATCTCAAACCCGCGCTGGCTACGCGGAACGCAGGGATGCCGTTCAAACGCTGTTGGCCCAGTCAACCCACAGATAACTTGACACTCTGTGGGTGCTCGTGGAGGGTGACCTCGTAGAAGCCTCTGGAAGACCTTGCTAGGGATAATTTTGGCCGCTGGTATGCTGCAGGCCGTGGGGAACAATCGGCGATGCGCTCGATCGCAGCGGGGATCGCCTTTCTAGTACGGATCAAGACTGGGTGGGTCGACCGACCGAGTGCTGCAACGAGAATTTACGTAGAATATTCGGGCGCTTTAGCTAAAATTTCACCAACTGAGGCTAAACTTTCCGTAATTTACGTAAATTCTCGCGTCAAAATTAGACTAGATGCCTCCGAAACCCTGAGCATCTCTGGTTTCCGTGTGAGGCATCTAGCTACGCGTTGGCGGAGTAGCAAAACAAAGTATTGGGGATTAACAGGAGAAGAGGGAGTATTCCGGATTACGAACTTTGAAGTTTGGCACCGGCAATGCGTCAACGTCGGCAGGCGCACACCACCGAAATGAACCAGTTCTATCCGATTTTATAAGGGTTTTGTCCGGTTTTCATCCGAAACTATCCGATTCCCATTAGAAATTATCCGATTTTCATCCAATTTCGAGCCGATCGATTATCCGTTTTTACCCGTTTTTTTATCCAATTATCCGGTTTTCTGATAGGATCCTTGGATTTTCACTTTTCCGGATATCGGATATTTCACATATCGTGTTTTTTCGTCTGATCGGATTTCGGGTCAATCCGAATTGGCCATTTCGACGTCGGATCGGATTTCGGATATTTATCCGATCGGATTATCCGACGCGGATATCCGAATCCGACTCCTTCCTATTGAATGTATATTCCGCACGAATGCTTTTTCCTTCTTTTAGCTGCCAAACAGTGCGTCAGAACTGTGCAACAGAAACTGAAGCACCACTTTAGAATTGGGCTCTGTATCTAATGCCCTACATTCAACTAAAAAAAGTTACTTTCCATGTATGGGCAAGCATCAGTTTTTAGGCCCGATTTTAAACCCACAGGCATGGAATGAGGACATTTGACTAGGTCAATGAATAGAGAGGCAGGGTGCATTAAAACCCCATGAAGTTTATACTGTCATCCATGAAAGCTCGATAGACGCATCGCTCAACTCATATAGCCCATCATCAACGCCGCGCCGCGACGTAATGTAGTGATTGTGCGGTGATCAAGACAAAATGCTGTTCAGTGACTTATAAAAAGGCTCTGGAAGCAGACAGCTTCAATCCATGAATGTTAGAAACCTTTTGCACAGTGCGGTCTTGACTGCCGAGCACGCAAAACTTTTCGAAAGGGGGCGGTTTCCACGGTTAGCTGTGAATGCGGGCTCGATTGCAATCCACCGCTGGGTGGCGCGGCAGCTTGCAAGGAAGGAGCATCATTAAACCGATTGTCCTCCTTCGCACGTACCCGCAGCCTACAGTTACCTTGCATCGGGGCAAAACTATATGCTAGTAGCGAATGTCGTGCTAAAGTCGGTCCGAACGAGACTGTCCGCCCAAGCGGTCGGCGTGCGTGTCGAGTAGGCCACCCCTTGCGTCCATGGCCATTCGTCTTGTCGCCGCCACCACCACTGCTAGGTGGTCTTCCTTTCCTGCTCCTGCCTACCTTGCCCCGTTTTCTACAAGTTTATAATTTGCCAACGGCACAACAAAACTCTCACGGAAGTGTAGAAGTTTTTCTTTCCGGAGTTTTCCATGTTTAGGGCTCGATATGGTGATATCGTTACCACCGGTGAGGTTGCTTCCCTACTCCCTAGTCTGTTCAGAGCTCCAGCTGCTTACCTTTGGAGAAAAACGGTGTGTGAATGAAACACACCGCTGTACATTTCTTTTATACCTTATCCTTTATCAATTGAGTGTCATCAATTGTATTTGCCGTGAGAATTTTGTGCCGCTGGCAATTTATAATCGTCTCCGTTTTCTCTTTCTTTGGAAAGCTGCCTTGGAAGTTTCATCCTTTCTCATTGTAGTAGCTTGTATTAGTAGTTTTACCTTGTTGTTCTAACAATAAATTTGTTCAAGAATTCCTCTACACCTCGTGGAGTTGAAGTGCGTGTGAAACTCCAGTGGAACAACCGACTTTTGCTGCACAGAATTCGGTGGGGAAATTTTGATTTGAATTTCGGTAGTGTCGGTGGAGCCACAGAAGACTGGAGCTAGAAAGAATGCAAACCTTCCTCCAACCTTTTTGTACTCCTAATTTGTTATCAGTTTCGATGATGTTTTTCACAGAGTATTACGATGCTTGTTCGATTTTTCTCTGTGTTTCGGTTATGACGCCTTTGTGAGCCCAATTAGTTTGATTTTCTTGTCCTCCAATTAAGGACAGCTTATTTCGATTGCTCATCAGCGTAACAAGGAAGTGTTCGTTCACTCACCTCTCATATCAGCCCACTTCCGAGTGAAAACATCTGCGAATGACGGATCCGCCGATAATTCAGGTGAGTTTCCTGTAATCTTATCAACATTTTATGAAGCGCTTCTGCGTATCTGGATTGTTTTTTATTTGATAACTTGTTATCGACCCTTCTTCGGCTTGCTTTGCGCTTTTATTTCACAAGGTAACCAGTGGTTGGCTTTATCTGCAGTTTTCCGTCTCCTGAAGGCAGTTTACATAAGAATTCTAACTGCCGAATTTTCCACGAGAAAACATGTCTCGGGTACTGAATTGAAAAAGAAAATCTAAATAGGCTCGAAAAAACGCTCACGTTCAGACACATTGTCCTACGATATTTCGATGTGTTACACAGCTGATTAGAGACATCGCGATATGCGACTGCAAAACACTATTGATCAAGTTGGACAACAAATGATACTAGCAAACATGACTTGAAAAAATATAATAAACGGCAAATGAAAAAGGCGGTGGTGTTGTTGCGGACTTCCACTGATATACATACAGTATTCTGTGTATTGTATCAATCCTTTTTCCGGAACAGTTTTGATTAATTGGTGAGTTTTTGTTTCCACCCTCACATTTTCACATGTTTTCGTTTTTTCTACAGCTTTAGTCACATCGGTAAAAACAGAAACTCACCAATCAATCGCGGCTGCCTCAAAAAATCTCTCCATAGTAATAAAGGAGAGTGGCGTCTGTCCGTCGGTGTTATAATGTGCACTCTGTAATTGTAGACTTTTCTGATTTAGAAGGGTTACACCCGAAACTATCGAACGAGACGCTGTAGAAAGTGTGCGGAACCCATGTAGGAGTGAGCCGGACGCCGTGGAAAATGTGTGGGACCCATATAGGTGTGCCCGGGAAGCCATAGAAAGTGTACCGGTGCCATGAAAGAGTGTGCCGGACGCCATAGAAAGTGTACGATACCCATGTAGGAGTGCGCCGGACGCCACAGGAATTGTACGGGACCTATGCAAGAGTGTGCCGGACGCCATAGAAAGTGTGCGGAACTCGTGTAAGAGTGCGCTGGGTGCCATAGAAAGTGTACGGGACCCATGAAAGAGTGCGCCGGAAGCCATAGAAAGTGTACGGGACCCATGAAAGAGTGCGCCGGAAGCCATAGAAAGTGTACGGGACTCGCTCCGGACGCCGTAGAAAGAAGAATGTCTGTGAAACGAGCTCGAGGTATCTAATCTACAAAATTTACCGCACTTTGGATTGATTTTGTGTGCGTATACAACTGGATCAGATTTATTGTTTTCTCGGTATAATTTGCCGCTCTCTGCCTTTCCACGTGTCCACGTGTGCAGCAGGCAATTTTCATGTCTACAACAAAATATATGGGAGCATCAAAATTCCCGAGCCGACTCTATATATGCAAAGATAATTTGATAATTTCGAAGACGGAAATTCGAAAGCCTGGCAGCCGTCAGGCGGGCGGAGTCCGCAGGACGGCAGGTGATTGATACAACAAACAGACTATTAGGAAGAGTACGCAACGGCACCAACTTCTTTTTCCTTTGATTGAAGGTGCCTCATGTCCGCCCACCAGTATTATGAATACAGCTTGCTACGGTTCTTCCAGCTACAGTGAAAAAGAATCTTTTTCTCTTGAAGAAACGACAAAAAACCAGTTCACGGCGTGAGTGCGCAGTGTGGACACTATATTTGTTTTCCGAAGATAATTCTTCGGATAATGGATCGATTCAGATAATGCCGATTTTAAATTTCCCGAATATTGGTTCGATTCAGATAATGCGTTTTTTAAATTTTCGGACAATGGATCGATTCAGATAATGCCATTTTTTTCAATGATTCGAATACGGATATCTAGTCGGATAATTTCGGATATTTTCCGCACAAAGTCGGGGCAAGACGGTGAAAAATAAACGAGGAACTCAAGGCAAGCCTTAGAAAACATCCATAATTGAACAAACAGTAAAACGTCATTGATGTTGCAGCATCTTAACATACACACTTCAAGCTTCATAAATGCATGCCTTGATACCTTGATGGTCCATCTTCATCGGTGGTCTTCTCGATGTGGACCACATTCGCTCCAGGATTTCCTGGAAATAGCAACGGTCATCCAATGTGGTAGGCCTCTTCGTTTGAATGACTTGTTAAATGTGTCAGCCCAACGCGTTGCAGGGCGGCCAAGAGTTCTTTTAACGCCTCGTGGGTACCAGTACGTGATCCTGGTGCTCCATCTATTGTCGTTTCGGCGTACAACGTGTCCTGCCCAGCTGTGTTTTGCGGACTCGATATGGGACAACGCGTCTCGGATAACAGGCTCCTTCCGAAGCTCCTGACTGATTTGCCCTTGCTGCCACTGCCGCCGTCTATTCGTATTTAGAAGACATCGCTCCAATGCCCTGTGTGCGGTCCTCATGGTGACAAAGGTGCCCTTGTTGTGAGCCCATGTTTCGGTGCCATAGCAAAGAGCTGGCAGCACAGTGGATTCAAAGAGGTGAGCCCGCAGCTTAGCATCCTGGACCTCATTGGTCACCTCTCGAATTGCTGCCCGGGCTGCTCTTCTGCGTCGACCGATTCCGCTCGTCAAGTCTTTTGTCATGTTGACTTCTCGACCGAGGTACACGTAGCTGTCGACTTTGTCCAGTTGATTTTCGCCGAGGTAAATTAGCCCATCATCACACCACTGGTTCGCCATCGTCTGAGCTTTCTTCATGTTCATCATTAGATCAATCGTCTTGCCTACGCCATCTAACTCCCTCAGCATCTCAGTCATCTCCGTCGTGTTGTCGCTGATAAGCACAATGTCGTCTGCTAACCGCAAATTCGAGAGCTTCTTTCCATCGATATTCAAGCCTTCGTCGTCCCAGTCGAGTCGACACATAACGTATTGGAGGACAGACGTGAAAAGCTTCGGTTAAATTGTGTCACCTTGCCGGACTAGAATTTGCAGCTTGCGTTCGAACAACTGAATAGTTGTGGATGCTCCTGAGTTACACTGCTCCAGTATATTTACGTAGATAGGCTCTACTCCGTCGTGTAACAAAGCGTTGAGCACTGCATTTGTCTCCACCGAATCGAATGCTTTCTTGTAATCGACAAAGGTAAGGCACAACGGCATTTTGTATTCCCGACATCGCTCGATCAATTGAGGTACGGTGTGGATGTGATCCACACAACAGAAACATTTTCTAAATTCGGCTCGTTCTACTGGTTGGTATGCATCCATAGTGACCTCCAAACGATTGAGTATAATCTTGGTAAAGACCTTGTATGGAATCGACAGTAGAGCGATGGGATGATAGTTTCCAATATACTCTGTCTTTAAGATCAACACTGTTCTTTAGTATTTCCATTTATCTGGTATGGACCGAGCTCCGAGATAGGAGTTGAAGTGTTCAGCAAGTAATTTGCATGGGCCTTGCCTCCTGCTACCAACAGGTCTGCAGAAATGCCATCAAGACCAGGAGGTGTTCCTCTCTTAAGCGACCGCAAGACATTCTTGACTTCAGATGAGAGAATAGGAGGTACTGGATCTGCCGTAGGAGAATAAAATCGAGGAACCACAGTTGTTGAACTATAGAGATCCGTATAGAAGTCCGTAACTATGCGCTCCATGTCCACTCTTGCAGTTCTAGATCTTCCATGCTTGTCCTTCAAACAAGTCGTTACGGCATGGTAGTCCGCGAGATCGTACCAACAACGTTTTAGACTCCGTCCTTGACCTGCGTCCGAAAGCAATTTACTTTTACGGTGCTGCCTGATGGACTCCTTTACTGCTGAGCGCCTTATTAACGACAGTCTTTTCCAGATGTGATATTGCTGGATCTCTTCTCTCGTTCCTACGGAAATATCAGCAACCAACAAATTCCAGTAAACCACATGAAAAACAAATTTAGAAAATAAACAACGGGTAGTTTAGAAGAGAAACAGCTTAGTAGTGAAAAAATGAAATTGCTTTTGCAAAACGCTTACTCATGGTTACCGAAGCGAACAGCGGTTAGCTGCTCTGCAAATGATAGGCGAGAAGGATCCTAGGCTCCCAGTGTCAAAAGAACGGCAGAAAACGAGCCAAGTGCGGCAAAATAACGGCTGCGAACAAGCGTTTTGGTGCCCCAGACACGCCTGGTGCCCCAGATCCGCCCCCTCGGAATGAACAAATGAAGACTCAGATTACAGGAATGATCAAGTCAAGGAAGTGCTGATAATTGAGCTGATCGCTTCATTGCACTGATAGGTATCATCCTTCTAGCGGTCAGTTCCTCCACGCTCACAAATCAACGTAAACAAGAGAGGGCCTATTTTTGCTCAAAAACGCGTCTTTCGTGTTCTTTTTAAGCATGCCTTGCTATATAGGGCACCAGACCTTCCGTTAGCCGTGGAGATACCGGAAGTGAAATTCATCGTGAACACTGCCTTTAACGAGCTCCTCAAAGTCTGTTGTGGGGTCATCCGCCAACCTCCAAGGATAGCCGTTAATCGCTACTTCCATTACAGCTTCGTTGTACCTGGGGAAACGAATAGGGGCGCGTCGATGTGTGTCCCTTTTGAAGATTCGATTATTTAGGCGAATCTTTGCTCGAAGCAGTCGATGATCGGATCCACAGTCAAAGGACGGCACCACGCCAGTATCGATTAGACTCCACCTTCAATTTGTCAGCACATGGTCCAGCTACGAGTGTGTCTGTCCGTTGGGGCTCTCCCATGTCTATCTCCTGTGTTGTTTCTTCTCAAAAAGGGAATTGCCGTGGAACAGGTTGCAAGATGACAGTAGATCCAGCATACGAAAACGGTTGTTGTTTCTGATGCCGTTTCCGGGAAACGGAAATCAATGCATATTAATGAAAATATGAAAACAAGTCCTCAATTACTATATCGTTGTTGAGAGGCACAGTATTCTCCTTACAGAGGTTTGATTCAGGACAACCAGCTAGTAAGAAGTATGCTAAACAACTATACAAAAAACATCTACACTGAATAACTAGCACTCTGTCATCTCACTTGACCACGCCCATTTCTACGCGACGCAACGGCTTCCGATTTCGGAAGGAGGAGGAAACTCTAAATTGATGTACTAAATAGAAGGCAGTACGGAAAAACGGGCGCGGCCAAACGCAATTTCATCCCGATTCAACCGATTTTATCAGAAAATTATCCGATCATATCCGACTTTTATCCGATTTTACCCGAATTATTGAGCCTTCGGGTTATGATTCGTTCCAGATACTGCCGGTTTCAAATTCTCGGATATCGAATGTCGAAATCTCGAATACCCGGTCGGATATCCGAAAATTAGTGATTCGGGCTCCAAGTATAGAGGACACACGGTCTCCTAAAGGCAGTGGTCACGGTGAAAAACAATATCGAAAAAACTACAAAAATCAGCTAAATGCAGTGTTCACGATAAATTTCACTTCCGATATCTCCACGGCTTACGGAAGGTCTGGTGCCCTATATAGCAAGGCATGCTTAAAAAGGATACGAAAGACGCGTTTTTGAGCAAAATTAGGCCCCTCTTGTTTACGTTGATTTTTGAGGGTGGAGGAATAAACCGCTAGAAGGATGATAGCATTCAATGCAATCAACGATCAGCTCAATTATCAGCACTTCCTTGACTTGATCATTCCTGTAATCTGAGTCTTCATTTGTTCATTCCGAGGGGGCGGATCTGGGGCACCAAAACGCTTGTTTGCAGCCGTTTTTTTGCCGCTCCTGGCTCGTTTTCTACCGTTCTTTCGACACTGGGAGCCTAGGTTCCTTCTCCCCTATCATTTCACTGTGGAAAGTCAACGAGGATGATCATCGTGATTGCTGCCATTAATCAAAAATTTTCGTCACAATCAAAACTCTGAAAAAAATTATATTTTGTGCTATATGTCTGTGAATAATATGGTTTTTTACATATGGGCTGGCCTTTAAAAACGTTTTCATATAATTTCGCGCGTGTATTTCGGTGTTTTCATTTTCAAAAATCAATGAAAATTTTCCTTTGCTTGAAAATCTCCAGTTAATTTGCGTAGAAGTGTTATTTGGCTTGGTACGCAAAATCTGAATTTGGTATCTATCCATTTCGAGCGAGAGAATGTTCTTTGAAGCAAAATTGTGAGATTCTGAAATTCCTACAACTCCTAAGCACAGTGTTCGGTTCTCGCTTTGGAAAAGTTGGAGGAGCATTGGGATATTGGGAATACACTTTTCATCTTCTGCTGCATGTTTGTGTAAGATGAAATCGCAAATCTTTTCTGATATACGTCCAGGTGGATATCTCTTTTCTGTAGTTTCACTGTCAACTTGGAGGAAAAGAAATGAAATGTTAAAAAAGAGATAACATACCAATATCGTTGTCAGTGTAGGCATACGACGCTAAGTCGATAAGGCAGATTTGTACATCCATCGGATAGTACTGAAATATTAAAATTTACTTTATTTCAATTTGAACCTACCGGAGACCCTTCCCGCCCTATAAATCGCTTTGAAGGTCATACTTCACGGGAGAAGTCAGCGGATGTGTTTCGCACAATATGTTCCGAATCATTTTGAATGGTTTATTGAAACCTCATGTTATCAATTGCCCCAGTGCACTCACAGTCCGCAACCGCAGAAAGACCGCAACCTTTCATGCACACACTGCATGGACGCAAGCCACAAAAAGGTATTCTTTCTAGAGAGATTGGCCATGTCAAACAGAACGATCATTATTAAAACCAGTTGCGAAAAAAACCCATTATGCCCTTCAAAGCTGCGCACATTTAGCTTTCGCAGAATCTAAAAAAAGTTTCAGAGCTGCACGAAAAGGAAGGGTACTCACCAACCAGGCATTTTTCGTGCTGTTCTAAACGAAAAAATTGTTCCGCATTATGTTCGAATTCGTTATTGAGGGTGCTGAACACGAATCCGGGGCTATTTGTCGATATTCTGAGGTCTACGATATGAAGGTCACTGTAGAGTTTCACTTTCGCTCTTCGCGGGAAGTATGATTCCGGTCATACACTGCACCTGTCGCTGGTCGCGAGAAGCATGATCCCGGCCAGGGATGTGCAGAAAAAAATTTTTTGGAAACAGAAAACGGAAAATACAGTTCGACAGAAAACAGAAAACAGAAAAAAATCTCCAAAAATTGGCAGAAAACTGAAAACAGAAAATTTCCAGAAATCAATAAAAAGTGTTCAGCGTACACTACATCAGGTTTTGCACAGCATAGAACTTTCATACATTTTTAGGTTATCAATGGATTTTTAGCACAATTTTCAAAACCCAAGAATCGGCCAGAGTGATAAGTGCAGACACCCAAGAAGAGCAGATTTCCAGCGCGGAGACGACAATTTCTCCTCTAACCTTCCTCTCCCCAGACCATAGCGGCTAGTAGCTGCCAGTTACATAGATTGCTCGATCAGCAGCTTACTACCAGGTTGTCCAATACGTTTTGTCGTTTGATAAAAGAGGGCGTTGCTACTAGCCCAAATTGTTTTTGTTTTGTTGTTACACTCTTCATATGAACGTATGTGAAGTTTCATTTCAATCTGTCCATTCATTCTTTGTTTACAAGTCATTTAGTGTCGCCATGTCACAGCAATGGAAAAAATTGAATATCGTGCAGTGATAAAATTCTTATTTTTGAAAGGTGTAGCACCAAAAGAAATTCACGAACGAATGTTGAAAGTGTATAATGATTGTTCACCTACAATTAGAACAGTAGAAAGATGGGTTGCTGAATATAGACGTGGTCGTACAAGCCTTGAAGACGATCCACGTGAAGGACGTCCGAAAGCGCATCAACATCAGAAATCATAGCCAAAATACAGGATGTGGTTTTGGAAAATCGTCAATTGACTGAAAGATATTTAGCAGAGGCTCTACACATCTTATTAGGCAGTGTGAACCATATTTTAAGTGAAATTTTGGGTTTTAGAAAGCTGTGTGCACAATGGGTGCCGCATTCGCTGACAATGGAGCAAAAACACATTCGAATGCGACTTTCTCAGCAATATTTGGAGGCTTCGAAACGAGTTCGTGCCCGGAAATCGGCCAAGAAGGTTATGGCATCAGTTTTTTGGGATGCGAAAGAAATTTTGTTTGTGGATTACTTGCAAGCTGGTAAAACAATTAATTCTGAATATTATTGCAACCTTTTGGACCAGCCGAAGGAGAAAATTCGTCAAAAAAGAACAGGTTCGCAAAAGAAAAAAATCCTTTTGCAGCACGACAATGCACAGTGTCACAAGAGCATTTTGACAATGGCTCAAATCCATGAATCAAAGTTCGAATTGTTGGAGCATCCACCGCGTTCACCAGATTCGGCCCCCAGCGACTTCCATTTGTTCCCAAAACTCAAGAAATTTATGCGTGGCAAGCGTTTTTCATCAAATGAAGAGGTCATAACGGCTGTTGAAGCGTATTTTGCAGACCTCCCGGATTCTCTTTTCAAAGATGGGATCCACAGATTGGAGGATCGTTTGAATGTTAAGGGAGATTATACTGAACAATAAAGTGTATTTCGAACCATAAAATTGTGTTTCTCTTATCAAACGACAAAACTTATTGAACAACCTGGTATGTACATACATATGCGTAAGAATCAAAAGCGCTGTTCGCGATGAGAATCGCTTTTCTATTTTTCTGCCTATCTTGAAACCGGTCCCATTCTGATTCCAATGATGCTTCTGTAATCGTACAAGACCTTCTGGGAATGGAGTTATGGTCCCTCAAAAATTGAGCTGAGGAAGCATGGTGGACGAGTTGTCCGAGGCTTGTAACTTTCGTCTTTTGTAGCCAATGTATGCGAGCTGACCTGAGTTAAAGGCAGTGGTCGCGCTCAAATATGCTCGTCTTCTTTTCCTCTCCAAACCCTTTTCTGGGTACAGAGTAGTAGAACCTGTGAGAAAAAATCGCGAAAAAACGCTGTTCTGGACCAAATTCGAGGCCTGAACTTTCTTGTCTTTTGATGGTGGACGAGTCCACCCCACATCATCGGCATCGATGATCTCTAATATCAAGAACATCAGCTGGCTTTAACTTGAATTTCAATCAATGAACTTTTGGATTTATGTACACATCTAGTCAAAAACATTGGTTGAAGTGCGTGCTTCCATTGTTCAACTGTTTTTTTAGATAAATTTGCATTTATTTCTTTTCTGAATGTCGATGATTTTTGAATGCTTGGCATGAGACTGTGATCTTTCTGTGAACGTGTGCACGAACTGGAAATTTAGGTTCCTAATAACTCTAATTCTAGCGCGTTTTTCACCGCGCTACCTTCATAGTTTTTGAGCTGTTTTATATCTAAGCTGATTTTTGTAGTTTGTTCGATAACGTTTTTCATCGTGACCACTGCCTTTAAGAGAGAAGTTGAGAATGAAGGGAAGAACGGGGCTTTTAGGGGCAAGATAGGCGAAAAAGCTGAAAAACGATTCTTATTGTGAACACTGCCTTCAAATCACAAGCAGCTGAAAAACTATGAAGGTAGCGCGGTGAAAAACGGGCTAGAGTTTGAGTTTCTAGGGCCCAAAGAAGCACAGCGCCGACCCAAAAGATCGCAGTCTCATGCTGATCAGCCAAAAATCATCGACATTCAGAGGAAGAAATACATGCCATTTTACCTAATAAAAGCAGTTGAGCAATGAAAGAAAGCACTTCAATCAATGTTTTTGACTAGATGTGTACATAAATCCGAAGGTTAATTGATTGAAATTCAATTTCAAGCCAGCTGATGTTCTTGATACAACAGGTAATCGATGCCGTTGATGTGGAGTGGGCGTCCACCATCAAAAGACAAGAAAGTTCAGACTTCAAATTTGGCCCAAAACAGTGGTTTTTTTCGCGATTTTTTCTTATAGGTCCTACTACTCGAGACCCACAAAAGGGTTTAGAGAGAAAAAGAAGACAAGCGTATTTGATCGCGACCACTGCCTTTAAAGGCATCGTACACGATGAAACCCATATATTAGTTTTTCATGTTTTTCTACAGTTTGGCCTCTTTAGTGAATGAAAATGTCAAAGGGGCCCATGAAAAACCTTCATTTGTAAAGAAAAATCAATCGGAACACATTGTAAAAATGAATTTGAATTTTGCGCCAAAATCGTTTTTGAGGTTTCTCTGCATTTGGAGACTTGGTCACCGCCATACCGCCATTTTTGATGTTTTCCTGCATGTAGAGTTTTTACCATAAATGTTTTCCACGTTGTTCGGCGGGCACATCAACTTTTAAGTGTTAGATGGCCGACCCAGGAATGCTAGATGATCGACCCCACAGCAGTTTTCATGTGGCCATAACTTTTAAAGGCACAGTCCAACATCAGAATCGGTTTCCAATTTTCCTGTCTATCTTAAAAACGGTACCACGCTGATTCCGATGATGTCTCTGGAATCGTATAAGACCTTCTGGGAACGGAGTTATGGCCACTCAAATATAGAGCTGCGGAAGCATGGTGGACGAGTTGTCCGAGGCTTGTAACTCCCATCATTTGCATCCACTGTATGCGAGCTGACCTGAATGAAGAGAGAGGCTGGGAACGAAGGGAAGAACGGGGCTACTGATTGGAAAGCATCGCTCATCTCGCCACTGTCGAGCTCGAAAGATCGTAAAAGGGTCAGAGTGGCTTCCAGAGGGGGGCGCCCCAGGGTGGCTTCCTCCTATATCTCGCTTATTCGAAAGAATTGAGAGCTCGCCCTTGGCAGGTGGTACGCGGGGTGGGTCTACTTCGCAATTATGTGGAAATCTCAGATTTCGTCCCTGAGCTTGGACTGTGTCTTTAAGGGGAGCATTTTCGGAGCCTCAATCTCCGTGGGCAATGTAAGCTAGCCTGAATTGTTTGATTGTACGCAAAAAATCGAAAGTGATTTCCATCGTGGGCGACGCCTTTAAAGGCAGCATACACGCTCGTAAACGTAATTGAGATAACTACGGAATTAGAATGGTGGGGCACAGAATACAACGCCCACGCATTTTGAAGCGTCAAAAACGACCCACAATGACGCTACACGTGTGAGAAGTTGACCCCGCCCCTGTATCTGCCCGCCCCCTGTATGTGCGTCCTCCCCCAAAACATGGGGTTCTGGGCCATCCCCACCGTTGGCGACGTCTGTGGGTGGTGTATTAGATTCAATAGGTAAACCACACACATCGACGACGGTAGGAATGGCCCAGAACCCCTGTCTTGAAGGAGGACGCAATTACAGGGGGCGGGCAGATACAGGGCGGGGCCCGCTTCTCACTTGCGTAGCGTCATTGTGGGACGTTTTTGACGCTTCAAAATGCGTGGGCGTCCTGATAGGTGTCGTACCATTCTAATTCCGTAGTTATCTCAATTACGTTTACGAGCGTGTACTGCCTTTAAGTGCTAAGGCTATGATGGCTATCGATCGAATGATTTCGCGTCCGACAGCTGATCTCGGCTTCCTAATTGAATTACGGCGATGCTTCCCATGAATGCAACGGTGTCACGACTAGTTTTCTTTAAAATAGAGTGTATCATATATAGAAACTTTGCGACGTCTTCAATTTCCTACCCTTTACTTTGTACTCGAGTTAATATGGCTGAAAGAAGAATGTTCAAAGATAGCATTAATAAGAGCACCTGAGCAACATGCTTGTCTCGATCAGACGAGTCTACCGACGATTTCAAATGTTGTAGTTGCGTTGTAGAGAGGTATTTTTGTTTTATATTTTCTTTTATACACCATATTTTCTCCTTTAGAAGTACATACATGTACTCCTAAAACTCCTAATTCTCAGGCATCTTTTGGGTGTACTTCTAATAGAGGTGTACTACAATTAGAGGGTGTACTTCTAATTTTCAGGATTGTGTTTTGGAATTCTCATAGTGAAATTTCCAATAACAAAGCTATGATTTTGGCGATCATCAGCCATGAAAAGTCAGCTATTCAAGTCGGAATGAGTCATCACTAGTACACTCTTTGTTATTATCGTCATTTTCTAAGCCGTAACACTGTTTTAGAGTCTGAATTTTTATTCCTTATCTTATTTAAAGTGTACTACCAATAGAGGTGTATTTCAAATAGGGGGTGTACTTCTCATACTCAGACCTCTCTTTTTGATGTACTTCTATTCGAGGTGTACTTCTAAAATGTAGAAGAAGTACGGTATATGTAGACATCGTGCAATGTCAAACTGCTTTCTCGGGGCCATGTTGTCTGCACTCTTCTGACAAAAATCGAAATGTTTTCAGAAGTGGTACAAAGCCAAATAAATTACATACCAGAATCTTTCAACACCTATCCCAAAATAATTTTTCTCTGTGATTACTGCGGCTTCTACGAAGCGATCGTATTGAAATACTCTGGCGTGTTCCACAAGTGCATGATGAATCCGAATTCTGAGTAATTCGTGAGGCAATTCAAGTGATATATTATAAGAAAGGATAGTTCTCAATTTCCTATTATCTAGTACTTCAACATCGCATTGTGGATAGTGGAGGAAATTTGAAGGCGGCTGACAATATTTCGCTCGACCGTGCTCCCTCAAAGTACGCTCACTCGATGACACAGTGTTGCAGCGGTTGCATGCAAATGGCGCCAACAATTTCTCACGAACTGTCTGAAATTTTTTATATTTGCTTATGTTCTTGATTCAATTTCAACTTACCGTTTGTCCCCATGGCCTCCGTGACAAATATTACAAGGGAAAGCTTCAATTTGCAGTGAAGTAGGCTTCAACTAATCGACCCAGAGTTGTGTCCGACGTTCCTTCATTTCACTCGGGGCCATCCTTCGGTGATCATTGGGGGAAGCGGCTGGCCACCATAACCTCATTCGTGTACCGAAAAACCTTACCACCTATCGCCAGGTATACGAGAAGCTTCCTGTATACCCACAAGGGTACGGAATAAGATGTACCAGGTTGTCCAATAATTCTTGTCCGAAAATTTCACCATTTTTAATTTTTTTCAACTTTACTGAAAAACAAGTCTAATTAACAATATAATCACCACAGTTATCCACAACAGTGGCCCATCGATTGGGCAGGTCGCCGATGCCCTTCGCCCAGAACTCCGGGGGCTGCGACTCGAAGAAGTCCGCGATGTCGGATTTGAGGTTGTCGTAGTTGGTGAATTTTCTTCCGGCCAAATGGTGCTTCAGCGGGCGGAACAAGTGGTGGTCGGAGGGGGCGAGGTCCGGGGAATACGGCGGATGGGCAACCGTCTCCCAGCCGAGCGTCGCCAACTTCTGCTGGGTCTCCTTCGCCACGTGGGGGCGCGCGTTGTCGTGCAGCAGGTGGACCGAGGCCCGTCGCGGACGCTTTTCTCGGATGGCGGCGGCTAGTTTTTCGAGCTGATCGGTGTAGATGGAGGCGGTTACAGTCCTGCCTTGCGGGAGCAGCTCGAAGTACAGCATGCCCTTGGTGTTCCACCAGCAGCAGAGCATGATCTTCAGCGGGTGCAGGTCGGCTTTCGGCGTCACCGGCGGCTCTTCTCCGCGCGGGATCCAGACGGCACGGCGGGCAACGTTGTCGTAGAGGACCCAGCTCTTATCCCCAGTGACCAGGTCCTCGAGAAACTCCTCGCGATGCGGACGAAGGAGGAGGGACTGGCAGACGGCCACGCGGCTCTGCTTGTTGGCGTCCGTCAGACGGTGCGGGATCCAACGGGCCAGAACTTTGTGGTAGCCGAGTAAGTTGAGTCGATTGTGGATGGTGGAATTGCTGCAGCCGAGCGTCGTCGCCAGTTCACGGGTGGTGGCTTCCGGCTTCTCCTTGATACAGCGACGGACTTCGTCATCATCCACCGTAGAAGGCCTCCCGCTGTGCTCCCTATCCTCGGGGCTCGTGTCACCGCTCTCGAAACGATTGAACCAGCGGCTGACTGTGCGTTGGGACACTGCATTCTCCTTGCACGCTCTGCAGATGTTGGCGACCGCGGTGTCCGTGTCGTTGCCCAGCAGCCACTCGTAGTACACGAACGTACGAATTCGACCTTGGTCCATTTTAGCTTGTACTGGTAGCTAGACGCGGCGACTGCGCCTTATATACCCCTAGCGTAGAACTTTGGATAACCTTCTAGAAGGTTCTTACACTTGCCTGATATTATAACACTTCTAAGGAAAAATATAGAATTTTGAAAATTTTCGGACAGGAATTATTGGACGGCCTGGTAAGATCAAAAAGTCGTCCAACATAGGATCGACTTTGGGGAGGCTCCCGGAGTTTCATTGATCCTGAAGTGGGTGCGCCCTGCTTGGGTGACAATTGTTGCTATCAACATCGGTAAAACTGCATCACTGTAAAGCTCTGACCTGCCCGCTTTTTTTAACATAATGGACAATAGAATTGTGAAGTGGTTTTTGCCTCACACGTAAATACGTTGGCGACGTCAACGAATTGCTCAGGGATGGATGAGCGAAGAGATCTCGATTAGAGCAACTCAAGGATTAACTCGTTCCGAAGTGCATCCTACTCAGTCCAGCGCACAGCGCCCTCAGATAGTATTCCTTATTAGGTTGTCCTCAAATATATAGGGATAGTTTTTTCAAGAGTAGCACTTTCCGTTTTTTGTATATCCCACACTATCAAAATACTGTTTTGAAGAAGCAAGTGTGAAAGACTTCTTTGCGATTCTTCAGTGTCTCTAGGAGAAGCGTGGATTCTCACGAATAACTGAGTGAAACATACTTATCGCTTTCGTTGACCTGATTAATAGAAAACAGCGAGTTTGAACCGAAAGGGCTTGAAAATAATCGACGCTTCATTTCCTGTTGTCGTCAATGACAGGGCTATATCCTCTCAGGACATGTATGATTTTCTCCTCATAGAAGTTGTGTCGAGATAAATCATCAAAGTACCCTCTCCAATAACAAGTTCGAAGGTCAACATCAATCCTTCTTCTAGAAGTTACCTACTGTAATTGCGCAACCTCGCGGAACAATGCTACCCAGATCATAGAATCGTTGGGTTGGAAATAGCTGTTCGAGAGGTGAAGGTTGTTCAGGATACCTGAGTGTGAAATGGTGGAGGTTCCCTCTAGACCTGCAACATCAAAATTTCAAGTTTTCTAAATTATATTTTTTTCATTCAATGTTTTCTTATGTTTAATGATATAGCTTTTCAAAAAATTACTCTTTTTATTAGGTGACTGCCTTTTGAAATTTACTATTCCTAATGAAATGATCTGCCGAACTCATGAAAAGTTTTCTTTCAGTTGTGTCGAAGTCACATTTTTTTGGAATGTTTTTCAAAAAGAACTTTGAAAAACTACCGGGCAGGTACTGGGGCGAGACAAACTTCTCAATCGTGTAGCGGCATTTTGGGTCGTTTTTGACACTTCAAAAAGCGTGGGCGTTGTGCTCGGTGCCATACTATTCTATCTCCATAGTTATATCAATCACGTTTACGAGCGTGTATGCTGACTTTAAAGATGGATCTTAGGTAGTAGTTGTTTTCGGAATCTTCATAAAATTCTGCGTCGTATAACGCTTTCAGTTTGAAAATAACAATACCAATCTCTGTACCGATTTCAGTTTATGAAGAACCTTTTTTCAATCAAAAAATCAGAAAATCAGTTTTTTTTTCGCATATAACTTCTTTGCCCATAAAAAGTTGGATTTCTGGTAGAGGTTGTTTTCAAAATCTATTGGGGGGAACCGGAAAGCAATGTCGTTTTTGCACATGTCAATACTTGATTGTCATTTATCAGATCATTGTTTGGTTCAGAGGAGGGCCAAAGACATTGTGAGGTTATAGTGACTTCTTTATTTATAGTCAATTGAATTTTTGTTTGCAATCTTGGGTAAAATGGCCAGCCAAATACCAGCGGAGGCACACATCAGGCATTGCATGCTTTTTGAGTTTCGCAAGGGAAGTAACACAACAATCGCTACCAGAAACATTTGCGATGTTTATGCGAATGCATTGGACATTCGTGAATATCAAAGGTGATTTTCCGAGTTGAATCGGGTGATTTTCATCTTTCAGACTCGTATCAATCGTTTTCAATGTCTCGTGTTCCTCATAGACTTTTCATTGGCTAACAGTGATGGGAGTTTTCATCTAGCTGTGTTCTTGACACTGATCCTAAACGAGGTGCGAATTCTACGAATTTTAGTATTGGCCCCACCTATTACGCGCGCTCGACGAGGTTATTTTTCTTCTGTGTAATCAGCCGAAATTGATATCCATGCATATTCCACGTTGTTTTGACAGCAATATGCGGTTTTTCATAGGATTTTTAACGCCTATCGAAGACCAAACGGAAATGGAGTAAAAGCAACAATCGCTTCAGTGCGACTGTTTTTTCCGTTCCCTCATGTAAGTTCGGGAAATTCTCGAATCGATCCGCTACACTGGTCGAGTGCAGTATTGTAGTGTGCAGTTCTGAGTGGCTGTTCTGTGAATGTGCTGAGGTCGAACATTCAGACATTTCTCGCATTCAACATTCTCGTCAGAATGTATAACTCGGGCATATTTGATGTCGAAGGGCAGTAGTCTTCCAGTCGCTTCCCCGTTCTTCCATCGCCTTATCCTTTGCCTATTAAGGAATAACATTCCCTTTTTCTTCACTTCCTGACGATATCTATTTTTCGACGAAGAATCCGTCTTCTCTTTTATACAATACGTATCTACGTGCCTCAATTGAGTAAGGTTCGGGCCTGTGAAGAAGTTATGCAAAATGAAGCGATTATCACCTTAGAAGGGCATCGCACTTATACCTGCAGATCCTACCTTTGGAAGAAATGAAGTTGAAACCAAAAAGCGGAACTGTTTGTCAACGTACTCTTTTGGTGTCTACATGGTGCGTATAAAGGCAGGGTTCGTTCACATTTTGACTCTCCCAAAAATCGCGTCAGATAGATCAACTCGAACTAGGTGAACTCCATGTAGAAGTTTTGTAAGCTATGAACCGTAACTTCTAGAGAGAAAAGGCCTCTAAGTGATGAATTTCTGTATTCGCAACATGACCAACCCGGCAAAATGTGAATCTTTCTGCGGCATTGGGGGGCGTCTCGCCGCCACTCGTCGGGATCACCGCACACGCGGCATTTACGGAGCGGCTCGAAGACGATTCCCATCGCGCTGGGTGAAGAAAGCGCAGGTTGTGGCCAAATCATGGACGATGATTTTTGTGGTTGTTTTGAGGTTCTATGTTTGGAGAAGCTGTTGCTTGGGTATGAGGTGGGGCTTCTAAAAGCCCTCTTGGGTTCATTCGAACGTTCAAACGCTTCGTACGCTCAGAAAACCGTTTATTATTTTTCCATGTTTTCGTTTAGCTAGGCCTCTCTAGTGAGGTAAAATGTCGAAAGGGCCCATGAAAAACCTTCATTTGTAAGGGAAAGTCAGTTTGAACACACTGTGAAATTGAATTCAAATTTCGCACGAAAATTGCTTTTGAAGCTTTCGCTGCATTTGTAGACCTCGACACTGTCAATTTCGAAGTTTTTTTTTCGGTAGACTTTGTGCTGTAACTGTTCTTCATGTCGTTAGACAGTCGCATCAACATTTTCAAGAAGAAGTTTTAGATGCCTTGTGAGAACGCGGATCCTCATCTTTAACCCTTTCCAACCTCATAACCCTACGTTTTTGGGGTGCCGAAGTTTACCGGTGTGGTCTACCGGAATCATTAACGGAATTGAATCTGAAAAATGGAAAGTGATTCCCAGCGCGATGATGGATTCAACTTTAAAGAGCATTTTTTTTTCGCTGTCTCCGTACGTTTGCTCGGAATAACTGTGGACTGCGCTCCGAATTAGAGGGAAATCTCAAAATTGAAATTCATTCATGACTCTGCCTTGAAATACCCGTTTTTTTTTCTATCGTCTGTCAGTTCCATTGAACCTCCGTCTAAAAATTTACGGAAGTTCGGACCGCGAAAACGTCTTTGAACTGAATTGTAGACAGAAGCCCAGAGGATGCTCAATTCTCACCAAATAGGATACTGCAAAGTCAAAATTGCTATCTGCCTCTCTCTTTCCGCATGTAAACGTTGAGATCTTCGCCGATATGGTCATTCAGTTTCGCAAACTAACTATGGATCGACAACTGGTCGAAAACGTCGTTTCTAGCGAAATTCATACTATTGTTATGTGACCTTTTTGCCACTATGTTCGCGGCTGCTCAAGAATTCTCTGAACAATAGATAAGCGGTTTTCTTCAGTTATGCGCTAAGGCAACCACAAGGCAATTTTCAGCGGGTTCACAGATATTGTTTGAGATTCGGTTCAAAACTTTTTTGGGGGGTTATATGGGGTCCTGAACACGAATCTGATGTTCAATTGTCCATTTTCGGAGAATTTCTACGAGCTCGGCCCAACCCCTCTCATCGGGTAAAGAATTCTTCAGGGCAAAACGCGAGTTTCGATGATTTCCAAAACACTATGATAGATTTGCCCCGAAATTTCCCTGTAAAGGTTCTTTGCAGCGCTCAGCACTAATCTGAGGTCCGTTATCGATTTTCGATAGATGACGGTATGTTAAGGTGGGTATACGGTACATACATAGTTTGTTTAACACTCAAGAGACCGCCTGCTCCACGGAGAATTTCTACAGCCGACCGCTGCGCTCCACGGCTAATCGTTTCCGTGGGCGACATGTGTGGACACGCGGTCCGCTGGGAACCATTTTGATCGGAGCAGGCTTTCTTACTTAGACAACCAGTATTCCGTTTCCACTCCACCTGAGAGTATGTCGCTCCACAGAGACCTGGAGTAAGGTCATGGTGAAGCAGAATTTTCTTCAGGTTACAGCTAATGGTTAGGATTGAGCCGTGCTAGGCCGATCCAGAGTATTGAAAATTCGAGAAATGAACGAACTTCTCCTTTGTAATGCCCTAATAAACCTCATGTAAAACTTTCCACGGACTCATATACTTGGATCTACGAAGTTGTCTAATGCGACCGACAGAAATTTTATCAGAAATCTCGAAATGGCAATCAGATTCATGATCAGCACCCCCTCCTCCCCAATGACCACGCGAGCGAAGTCGCACCAAAACCTGAAACGTATACAAACGGATAACGAACGGCAGACGCCAGCGAAGCTTCTGAAGATGGTGAAATATACACCACTTCATTGTTCAGCGCCTCCAAATATATACCGTAGTTAAATTTCAATAAAATCTTAAGCAGTGAACTATTTCTAGGTTTTCACCCCTTTCCCTCCAAGTTACCCTCCACTCGAAAATCAGCGAAATTTTGAAGAAAGTTGACCGATGGCTAATATACCACAGTCTAAGGAAATTTCATTAGAAATTGAAATCTAAACACCAGAACCTTGTGCAGCAACTCGAATAACCCTCGGGGTCAAGGCAGCAAAATTTGAAATGATGACCTAATACAGTTATCTCAAATGGGTGGCACTACTATTTCGACAATCAACTATAGAACATCAGTTCCGTGATAAGCATAACTGATAACCCCTCTTAGCCAAGTTTGGAACAATTTCTTTCCGGCCAAATAAGCTCGAAGAATCGAAAAAAGCCATTTCCGGAGATACTTGTAAAATTACTAGGAACACTCTAGATGCTTGACCACTGTGAGTGTAAATAGGTTACACTATAAGAACTTATCCGTAATTAAGAAAGACTCCACGCCATAGAAATATAAAAAATATTAATTTTTTGGCTTTTTGACTGCAAAGTCGCTGGAATTCTGCGAGATCCTGGTGCCCAACGCCGCGTCATGCTTCGACGCCACCCCAGCTCTCGTTCGGCGACGTGCCGCCGGTCGCCACAACTCTGCAGAGCCCTTATGAAAGTTCTAACCGCGCGGCTGCCGCCCATCCAGCACCGCCATAGCGGCACCGTCCAAACCGTCATGGCGGTTTGACCATTCGAATCAATACTCGCTTCTGAGTATAAGTCCACTCCAACATATGTAAACCTGGGACTATCCTACGCTACAGCATACGCAAGTGCAAGCCAGGAATTTTCCTGCATGTCGCAGTTGAGCCCCAACTTTGACCCGCAACGTCATGGCGGTGTCGCCGGAGATTTCATGTTTGTTTCCCGCGCGTGACGATAAACTCGATTGTAGACACCTAAAAAAGCAACGAAGAGGAAAAATCAAAGAATACGGGTAGAAAAGATTTGAAATTGTTTAAACAGCCCTCTCTCGACTACACCAGCATTCCTTAAAAACGGTGTAAATGCAAGTCAGTCCTGATTACTAAGCGTTTGGGAGAAGCACAATTCTTTATTACGAGATTACTATTGTTTCAGAGCGCATATTGAAAAAGGGGTGAAACATCTACTTTCAGAAACAACATTCTTCGAAAATTCGATTTCAAGAAGAAAATTTTGTAATATTAAAAACGGACTTGGGGGTTCTCCTTGGCGTCAGAAATCTGCGGAGGGGCCATTTGAAGTTTTTTTCAGAGAACTGTCGGTTAGTTCAACCTAACACTAACACCTACGCATTTAGGAGGCTCATAACTATTTATTAACATGACCTTCAATGGTTTCCAAAATCGATTTCGGAATGAGAAATTCGGTTGAACGACCAGATAAAAAACACCGAAAAATCAAGATCTTTTCAAAAACTTGAGGTTCAACGCAACAAAAACAGTCTGCGAGCCCGGTTTCATTGAGATTCGCATAAACGAACGAATAAAACAAAAATGCTCTCTTAAACGAAAAAAATGAAATATCCCACAAAATTTATCAATACCCCGAGCAGTAATTGATATAACCGAACATTATGAGAAGAAACTCACCTTGAGAGAATCAGAAGGAATAACAGGCTAGAAAAAGTCGAATACAGGTGCAGTTACGACGGCGCAATTGCAGGTGGGTGGTCGAGTGACGGCATTGACGAATTAATTGCTCTGCACACCGGTTGCACACCCGGGTCTGCCGAGAACGCGTCGTAGACTGCACTACGGTACTAGCGGGCCACTTAGAGGACTATTGGCGGACCGTGTTTTGTGCAATTCAAGATAGTCAGAGTATAATTGTTTGAGTCCTTCTCAAGATCAATCTCTTCGAAAGCAGTTCACTTCCGATAGGAATGGGTCCCTAGTGTCTTTTCATCTAAAGGGGAGGGGCTCTAATAGAGGGGGTGTTCTATTCCTCAGCCTCTATCGAAAGGGGGGTTCAATCAGAGGGAGGGGTTCAAATAGGGGGGGGGGATGTTTAATAACAGGAAATACGGTACATACTGCCATTCCTGTACCCATATTCTTCTTGGCAAAACTAAGAAAATGCATACTTCTGGAAATCTCTTGTAGATCTCTGAGACGTTTAGGACATTGTGAACAAGGATAATTGATTCACAGGACTATGCCTGCAACATCCAGTAAAGTCCATCCGAATGAGACTGACTGCCCACGTGGTCGGCGTGCGTGTCAAGCAGCCGTCGCCAAACCGCCAGCTAATCGATCAGTAGGACGAAAAGTGAGCAATATCACAGTCGCGGTTTGCAGCCGTTAGAAGGTTCGCCCGAGAACGTCTCTGTGCGGACGCGTGTTGCGTGCGCGGACAGTTTCATTCGGACAGACCTTACATGATTTTCAAATCAAAAAGGGGTGTTAGTAAAGCAAGCCCAAGATAGGGTACATATACATTGTCGAAATATCCAAAACGTGTTCTTTTCTTCAATAGTTTTCTGGGCCTCGATGGCTAATTGAAAGTCATTCAACGTTCCGGAGAAATTCGAATCGAGGAAATTGACGTTGATTTTCAGTTCCGGAAATTGTGAGACACTGTTTGTATCGCAAGTTATTCTTGTTAACTGTCTGATGTGAAATGAGTGCTAGTTATACTCCACTAATAGCGATGACTTAGAGGCAGTGTTCACGACAATCTTCAAATTTGAGATTATTCGCTCTATTGATAGACTGGCCCCCGTGTAGAACCAAAATGGCGTAGAAATTGAGAAAAGGGCACCAGAAGTACACGAAATCCTTTAATCTCACCCCGCCTCTTAGCTCTCTCAGGAACTGTTTGTTGTGACAATAAAAATTGAAATTGAATAAAATTTTGTGGACCCGTCCTTTGCAATTCTCTACTCTCTATTGCTCCATTCTTTCCTTAGGGCCCTAACTAATTGTGGTGCGCGCGAAGCGCGCACCAGATTTGGTTTTGAACTGGCCACGCGCGGAACCGCTTTTTCAAAATCTAAGTTCAGAGTGAACCTAGAAATTAGTTCCAATTCGCATTTGAAAGAGCGCAAAAAGCTGGTATAATCCCCCGAAAATGGTTTGGATTGGTTTGCTGGTTTTCGAGAAAATTTTAAAAAACCGCTCGATTTTGGTGTTAATCCCCTGTTTTTTTTTTCAGTTGGCGTTCATCAACTTGTGGGTACACTTAAAATTGAGCTAGGAAGCTCATTTTAGGACAGGAGGCTAGAAATGAATGCAGGTCGCTCCTATTCCAATTTGAACTTGATACCTTAACTTGGAAGGGTACCTCAAAATCGTGGGTTTACATACTAAATTAGCCGTGGAGCGCGAAAACTGCTGGGGTATGTTACGGCTGTGGAGAGCAGGGTATGTGGGTGGATCTGCAGCCAATTAGCATAATCATAGGTCGGATAGGTCACTTGGGGTAGGTACTAAACTTGTCAGATTTCGTACTGATGACACGTCATCGATCGATGATTAATATTATCGATGTTTGCGCTTATTGCACAAAATGCGAAGAGGAGTGGTAATTGTTGATCGGTATGGATCTCTTGGTTAGGAAATTTTACTCATCAAACATTATCGATTAATACCAATCAATAATATCGATTTTTCGCCTGTTGCACAAACTGCCGCAATGATTGTTGATTGTTGATGGTCTAACTAGGGAACCTCGCATGGTGTACCCCTGGATCAGAAAGCTGATAAATGTTTTCTAGTCAACTCTGGCACGCCCTCTTCGAATCTGAACTCGGATTTTACAACGGATATCTACGAAAAAAAGTTATAGCCTGTCAAAGTTCGTATTTCCCGCTTTTTTTTCTATAAAAAACGCGCATTAGGGTTTGCGAAGTCCGGGAACGGAGCTCATGCTTGTGTTCAGCGCTCACAACTACCACACTGAGCAATTTTTGGGTAAAGGCAATTTTTACAAACTTTGCACAGACGGATAGTGTTTTGGACTTGTGCGGCTTTTCGGTTGGGCGCTTATTTATACCTCTGAAAGCGTTTAAAAAATGTCTTTCACTCAAAATCCTTCCAGGTGGGTTATTTGGGCCGCTGATCACGAATCTAGGGTTTATTTGACGATTTTCCAAGCTTTTTGACTTGATTGGTTCAAAGCTTCCCATCGGGGGGGGGGGGAATTTGATGGCAAATCGCGACGTTTGCCGATTTCCGGAGGGCTACGGTAGATATGGCTCAAATTGTTGCTCGGGAGGCTATTTGCAGTGCTAAACAAGAATCTGCAATCCGTTTATTGATTTTTGATAGGTTTTTTTTATTACGGTAGGTTACGGTGGGTATACGGTAGATTGGTCAAAGTCTCTGATTTGGCTCAAAATATCTCCGTAGATGTTATTTGGGACGCCGAACACGAATATGAAGTCCATTTTTTGATTTCCAAAATTTTAAGGTAGGTAAAGCCAGGTAAAAGGCATTATGCCTACCGTAACCTACAGTAACCACAAGTCTAGCGACAAACAGGCCCCAGACTCCTTCAGCGCCCTGAATAACCCCAGTTGGAAGTTTTGAGCAGAATCCGAAATTTTTTTCAAACACGGAAAAGTTGGCTGATGGGTACCTTTACCTTCTCACGGAGCTTCAAAAACGCTTAAAACTTCACTCAGAAGTGTCCGTAGCAAAATCCGATGTCAGATTGAGAGACAGCGGAGCAGAATTGACCAGAAAACATTCATCATCTCTTAAATGGTGAGGACATCCAATCGAGATTCCCTAGTAAGTACCTTGCTTGGGAAATTGTTCTCATCATGAAAAATCGAATATTTATGATCAATAATATCGATTTTTCGCCTGTTGCGCAAAATTCGGCGAAGAGTGGTGTTTTTTTATGGTTGTGCTTCACAAGTTTCAGAAGTTGCACTCATACGACAAAATCGCCTGCTCAATGTTTCATCTTTCCAAACTGGGAATCGTTGAGCAAAATTCATGTCAGAAAGGGAACCTTCGAGAAAAATATGTGAAATTCCTGAAAATTTAGCTTCCTGGCAAAAGCAACGATTTGGTAATGTCAAAAAAAGTTCCAGAAATGTCTTGAAATATCTTAAAAAATGATTTGGCGCAAAATAGCCTGGAGTAACAAAAAAGCTAGGAAATGAAGTGAAATAACTAAAAATACGATTGGGAGGTCAATAATAAACTAACTAGCGAAAAGTAAAGACAGAGGAATCAGATTTTACAAGCTTCTCCGTCGAACTTTCAAAGCAAAATCAAGCGCGCAAAAAAAATCTAGGTGAACGCAACGCTTCATTCCATATCGCGCTTGATTTTGCTTTGATAAGTTTAACGGAGGAGCTTGTAAAATCTGATTCCTCCGTCTTTACTGATCACTAGTTAGTTTATTATTGACTGCCCAATCGTATTTTTAGTTATTTCACTTCCTTTCCTAGCTTTTTTGTTACTCCAGGCTATTTTACGCCAAATCATTTTTTAAAGATATTTCAAGACATTTTTGAAACTTTTTTTTGACATTACCAAACCGTTACTTTTGCCAGGAGGCTAAATTTTCAGAATCATGCTTTGCATGCGATATTTTTCTATTTTCGAATGACCCAATTTTCCACCCGGTGACAACCAGCATGAGCATGCTCATCCAAACGGACAACTAGTCCATGTTATAGAATAAGGTCACTGAAATACGACGTTTTATTGCGTTTCCCGCCGTTTTTTCGTATCTTTGGTAACACTTGGAGGCCAACGCATTGTTTTTTGTGAGAAACTCGGGGACGAAAATCATCGTGAACACTGCCTTTAACAGCGATTCTCTGGAAAAGCCAGAAGATTCAATCGGGGACACTCGAATCCTTGAAAAACTCGCAGCATTCGATTCGATTACTGATTTCTATCTATATAGAGTGATTCTAATGAACTATCTTTTTTTGTATTTTAATTGCAAGGCTCCTCGTCTGGATTGCCCATTTCGCAAAAAAACAGGGTCTGCATAGACGATTAGACACCCCAAAACTCAATTTTATGCCCAAGAGGTTTATCGCGAAGAGGCTAGGAGTAGAAATAGATGCAGCCCACCATTGGCATATCTATCTACAAAATCCGAGAAATGATAATTTTATAGGATGAAGGAGGATTTTATAGGATTCATAGGATGCGCATGTTACATAGGCATTTGAAATTCAACGATTGAAGGTGTAGGCTCTCCTGCTAGCTGCGTAAAGGGAGAACCCAACCGTTTACATGGCCCAAGGAGGGGGTGGGGGAGGGGGAGCGTGCGACAAACTTGAGCAGATACCATGTTCATGGTACATAGTGTCGTACTTACTTCGGATTTCACAGAGGCGTTTAGCATGACTCATCTAGCCTATATTTCTTGGCAAACAATATTTGTTGGCTACTTCTCGTCTAAATTTCTCTAAGATGTCACTACTCACTACATTCAACGTTCGACCGATCTTCATTCTTATAGAATCGATTAGCAAGTAATAGCAAGAATTGTTTTCGGGCTTAATCTGATCAGAGGCGATTGTCGAGTCACACACATACTATGTTACCATACAGAACTGATAAACAGAAGGTAAACTCTGGGGCCTTTCTGAAGACCTTCCCATTTCGACCGAAGATCAGTAGTGGCCGCAGATCATGACAAAAAATAAATGCTATTAGAAAAGTTCCGACAAAAAAAGGATGATCCCAAGATAATGAAATTGAAAAGTTATTGTCAGCCCTACATACCTTCAGTAAGTAAATTTCAGATTTTCCAGCTCCTAAAATGCAATTTTCAGGAAGTCTAACGCGAGAAACTGTACTCTGCAAACACCCACTAAGAAGGTGGAGCACAGGGCATTGAGAGATCTGGCCTTCAGCCTAGGGAGCCTCCTCCTCATACCCTGTACTCGCAGGCGCGAGGGTCTTCAGCTGCAATTCTGGCCATATGAAGCGCTTCTCAGCTAAGAACAGATGCAAACGGAAGTTCAGCTAGGTTACTTTCACCGAATGGCTCGCCAAGTGCTTCTTACTCGTCGAGTTTGTTAGCGTGAGAGAGTTTTGTCTCCGTTTTCTCGCGAAATTCGTAGCTTCTCTTACCTTGTGCTTCATTATTTCTTTACAAATTCATGCAGCTGTGATTCGGCTAAAAATCGCTTTTCGTCAGCTTTTCGGTGCTCTGAACGCAATTACAACGGCTACATCTGGTGCTCGTACCTCATCTAAGCGAATAATCACACGTAATGGTCTTTTCGTCTTGCTAATTAAAATGGCGCGCTTCCTGCGACGGAGATCATCTTGCAGATAAGTTGAAAACCCCTTTTCCACGGCTATTTTTCGCTTTTACGTCATCGATGCCGAGTTGGTGCTCTCAAGAGGACAGAGATCCAGCGAGGGTCATACCAAATTGGTCTTTTCATAGCGTTTCGATTTGTTCTCGCGTGAAAATCGAGTGCTGTTCTGCAATTGGACGCTAGCATATAATTGTTTGTTGGCCAATGCAAAGCGAATGCACAGCGAATAAGTGACTCATATTCCACTCCACTCCATTTTGTCGCCTTTGCCACACCCTACTTCTCAGTTTTTTCATACTAACATTAAGTTGACTCTGCTCGATTTTTCCACTGGAAGGAGTACAGATGTAAACCATGGGACCGGTATGTGGGGGGCCATTTTCTGAGATAAAGTTCTCCAACACGTGGCAGAGAATGCACTCTACCGCAGGCTCCTGCTCAGAAATCTGAAACATGCTACATGTGATGTAAATATGTGATACTCAGTTGTCTCTGGAATCTTGCCTTCATCTGCCATGTAAAATACGCTGCAAGTGGCCTACTCTCATGTCATGTGTAACACCTCTTGTAGGGCCTGTAATATACGCTCTAGCTGCGGAAAGGATGAAACAAGTGTCACCATTATTTAACTCTTCATTTTTTTGGAGCGGAATTTTCTGCTGCTGATCGCGTGCGTGTGCGAGCGTATGCTACGGCTCTTTCTTCTTTACACTTTCTAGCTGTCTCTCCTTGCTCCGCACAAGCACGCAAAGGAACAAACTAAATCTGCTTCCAAAATAGCTGATACCTAGTGTTCGGACAGTTCAAAAGGAACAGTTGTGCAGGAAAAACGAGGCGTAAGGTCTCGTTTTTCTGTGACGCTAGCGGCTGCACCGTATACTGTATCGTTTTGAGATATAACCCGGCTGCATCTCTCAAAGTCCCGTGAGCTGACAAGGGAAGCATTTTAGCGTTGTGCGAGTTGAGCAAAATGAAGTAACTTGCAAGAGGATATTACGTGTAGCAATAACTTTGAGTGTCTTTGCTTATACCTACATATATCACAAGAAGTTAGAAGCTCGAAGAGGCAGGTCACAGTAATAAAATTCAAGTTTTCCCTACCGCGGGCTTAAAAAAACGAAAACGGAGGTTTTGTAATGTCGAGCTCCCTAACACCCCTGTAAAAATTTTTGGGCGAAAAAGGTTTTGAATCTCCGTAGCCCGAGGGGGGGGGGATAAAGGAACTCGAACTCCGTGCACTTGGTTTTTCGGAATGTCCGGACCAATAACTGTTTGTGATAAAGGTTGGGCAAGGCATAGTCGCCCTTTTTACTCCTAGTAGCGAGAGCATCCTTTCAAATTACATCGTTTCGTACAACTCCCACAAAGCTAGAATTGCTTCTCTTGTTAGGATAATCCTAGGCAGAAAATGCAAAAATCTTTACAGGTAGTCAAACCATGCTGCAGTGAATGAAGGCAGTCATTGAGGAAAAGAACTGCAAGAAATATACAGTGCTTTCAGAAATGATGGGCTCACCCTTGAAAACCGACGTTTTCAAAACGCTTCTCAGTTTGGCGATCCATACTGTTCACTATTGAATTCAGCAGTGCGAAAAACCTGTACATACCCAATCTTATGAATACTCCACGATTTTGAACGATTTCAAGACAAATTTTCGGATTTTTCACCGTTCAGAAATGATAGGTTCACCCTGTAAAAATCCAAATTTCATACTTCGAAAATTTTCCGGTTTTAAGCCCATTACGTATCATTGACGTGAGTACATCGTACATCGTTGTTGCTAGTATGGGACGTGGTACTGCTCTTACTACTACTTCTGAACAAGCCCAGATTCGTGCCCTCGCCCCTGTTGTCTACAGTGTCATACTGCTTGTTGTTTGCATAAACCTGGCGCACAATTATTCCCCAGATATTCTCTATGGGGTTGCAATCAGGGCTGCACGCAGGCCATTCCATCACGCGAATTCCCTGCTGCTCCAACCAGGATTTTGTAGACCTCGACACATGTACTGCAGCGTTATCCTGCTGGAAAGTGAAGCACTGACATCGCATTCCAGAAAAGAACGGCAGCAGATGTGTCCTCAGAGTTTCCTGGTGTTCCTCCGAGTTCATCCGGCAGGAAGTGAAGGCCATCCCCAAAACACCTTCGCTGCAAAATGCTCCCCAACACATAAGTGAGCCAACACCAAAATTCCTCCTGCTAAAGATCAACGGATCCTTGCAGAGATCCCTCCAGTAGTACCAAGCTCCATCAGGATCATCGAGAATAATTTTTTTCTCGTCGGACAAAATAACCTGAACAATTTTAATCTCAATTTTCAAGTTTTCTTGACTTATGGGAGATCGCCTTACCTTTGCCCAGTTGATTGCCATGCTCTTTCTTGCTAATTCCAGCCGAGCTTCTTTATGTTTGGCGGACAATGACATGCCTTCTTCATAACTTGGCGGACGATGTTTTCATCGCCGTTTAAGGTGTTCCAGACAGTTATTTTCGGAACATCAAGCGATAATTCAGAGCTGACTTGATTCAGCGACAGCGTGCTGTTGGAACATAGGCGACTGATCCTCCGAGCATCCTGACTGGTGACATTCTTGAGGCGTCCGGTAGTTTTCGGCTTTCCCTACGAAGCCGGATCTCTAAGAAACTGCCCAACACAGTGTTGCGAACGTCCTATTTGGGCCGCTATTCTTCGGGGACTCAGTCCAACGAAGGCGAGGGCACGAATCTGGGCTTGTTCAGAAGTAGTAGTAAGAGCAGTACCACGTCCCATACTAGCAACAACGATCGACTTCAGTTGTGACGCAAGCGCCAACGGCAACGAAACACCGACATACATTCAGTGTCGGAGCAAAATTCAGTGGGTGCGATTTACGAACCCGCGCTCGCAGCGCTCCGCGGGGCGGGCTAAGCAGGTCTACTAGGCTAACGAAATCTTCGCTTCGCGGCCGTTTTTATCGACTTCTGTCCTGTTTTCTTTACTTACTTTTGTCGACCCTATCCCCTCCAGCATCTGTCACCGTAGTGTTGTACACTATAAACTCTAAAACGACATTCATTGTGAACACTGCCTGTAACAATTGAGGGACCGCGCGTTCCACGGCCAATCAAGTCAGTGAGTTTTTAAAGGCAGTGGTCACGATGAAAATCGTTATCGAAAAAACTACAAAAATCAGCTTAGATCAAAAACAGCTGAAAAACTATGAAGGTAGCGCGGTGAAAAACGGTCTAGAATTAGAGTTTCTAGGGCCCAAAGAAGCCAGTTCGTGCACACGTGCACAGCGATGACGAAACAGATCGCAGTCTCATGCCGAGCAGTCAAAAATCATCGACATTCAGAGGACGAAATAAATGCAAATTTAACGAATAAAAACAGTTGAATAATGAAAGCATCACTTCAGTCAATGTTTTTGACTAGATGTGTACATAAATTCTAAGGTTCATTGATTGACATTCAATTTCAAGCTAGCTGATGTTCTTGATATAAGAGGTCATCGATGCCGATGATGTGGAGTGCGCTCGTCCACCATCAAAAGACAAGAAAGTTCAGGTTTCAAATTTGGCCCAAAACAGTGGTTTTTTCGCGATTTTTTCTTACAGGTCCTACTACTCGAGACCCAGGAAAGGATTTGGAGAGAAAAAGACGACAAGCATATTTGATCGCGACCACTGCCTTTAAATTGAATTTTGGTTGTAAATGACTATGTCAAGAGAGATATATGGATCTGCATGCCAGTTATGAAAGTTGTTTCAAGTATGTATATTCCAGCAATAATTGAGGGAAATCCGTTTTTCTTGAAGCAAAACGAAAAAAATCGAGTTCATGGCGTGGGCGCGCAGGGTGGACAGTAGGTCCCAGGGGCAAAACAGCCTTGGGTGCGCAGTGTGGACACTCGGTCTCTTAATTGCTAATAAAAAATAGGAAGAATCACTCAAGCTCAGAAGTGTTTCTTTGTCAATCGGGTCAGCCTAATATTTGGATAAGGCATATGTTCAATAAAAAAGCAAAAAACGCAAGAGTCCATAGCAAACAATACGATGTACAGGGTAGCAGCATCAAATAGAGAAAGGCCACCTAAAAATCGGCAAATCCTATCCTTTGGCGACGTTTTTCGGTATTCTCGACATGAAAAAAATAAGCGGATGAATCTTACCTAGCAATCATCATTACATATAGAAGGTAAAGACAGATCTAACAAGATCTTAGAAGTGAGAAAAACTGAACGTCGATATAACTCACATGATCGATCATCTAATGTGGATCAAGGAAGCTCGTACGCACTCATAGCGCCGCGTGCTGCGTGCATGTGTCCGCAAATTGCACACACTTAGATAAGCCTCGAAATTGATTATCGGCTGCATAGCATTTTCTCTTCTCTAATCTGAACATTTATTTCGTGTTGTCCGCCTTTGTCGAGACCTCTTAGAAAAGCCCGCTTTTTGGTGTTTTATGGCGACGTTTTCAGGCAAGATTTATCAAGTTGCTGAATTCTAAGTAGAGGGAAGACAACGCTAGGCACCTAAAGGATTCATAGGCCCCATCTGTGGAAGTCGATAAGCTGCTTGCGATTTTCTGAAATTCATGCTCGAATTTCTCAGTAAAGCAGTGCTATTAGATAAAAACCTCGATTTCTGATCATATTTCGTCCACTATTTGTGATTTCCAGTCTAGACAATCGCATCTGTTTCACATATTCAAGATATGAATAATTGTTGCTTGCATTTAGAGTAATTTGACAGCACATCGGTGCTACAAACATACGTCAGACTTTCGTGCGTATAACAATCAAAATTAACCTCAATTTACCCTGGATAATTCCACACTTCGGCATTCGCAGGCGTTCCACCATGTCGGTGAATAAGCTTTTCATCGTGGTGCTCCACGAATAGGTGTCCATCTTCTTAAAGGCAGTGTCCACGATAAAAACCATGTCTGATTTTCTGGTGGAGATCGGCAGCTGCGGGGCCTAGCGCAACCGTAACGTTGAAAAAACTAAGACAAATGACCTCGGAACGGTTCCCTACGGCCCTAAAGTTGGACACCCGTCAGCTCGTCACACCCCAGATGCACTTTTCACGCCCACCGACGCGAACAAATGAATGTTCGAGATTATGAAATTACGATGGCTTCCGATCAAAACCCCCGTTCTTCCCTTCATTCTCAGCTTTTCTTTTATTCAGGTCAGCTCGCATGCATTGGCTGCAAAAGACTGAAGTTACAAGCCTCGGACAACTCGTCCACCGTGTTTCCCGAGCTCAATTTTTGAGGGTCTATAACTCCGTTCCTACAAGGTCTTGTACGATTCCAAAAACATCATTGGAATCAGAGTGGGACCGTTCTCAAGATAGGCGGAGAAGCTGGAAAACGATTCTCATTATGAACACTGTCTTCAAAGGCAACGCTCGCGCAGAAAACCAAATTTAGCTTTTTTTTCTTCTCAATCAAATGTTTGAAACAAGCGGACATACAGTGCGTCGCATATGTATACGAAAACCCTCAAATTTCACAGTTGGGCAATTTGAACGAAGTTTCAAGCATCGCCACCGGTCTCTATGTTTTTCGCTATGCCGAAAAGGATAGGTCACATTGTAGGAAAGCAAGTCGTACAGTTTTGCCTTTTTCACATACAGAAAGCCATTGCCGTCGCATAAGTATACGAACACTTCAGAGAAGCGAAATTTTTGTGCAAGAGACATATGAAAAAATCCTGTTTCAAGCGGGATAGTAAAGAATGTAGTTGTATGCGTAAATTATCATCATGCCACGCGATTCACATTTCTCTTCCGAAGAACAGGCCCAGGCCCGGGCTCTCTACGCCGCCGGTCATGGAGTCCGACAAATCTCTCAGCAAATTGGACGTTAACCAAGCTTAATCCCTTCGATTCTACTGAATACGGGCTCCTACGGAATGCTTGTTCGCTCTGGTAGGCCTCGGAAGCTCACTGGACACGACGAACGGCGCATCGCCAGAAGAGTCTCCAACACAATGGTGTCTAGCGCGACCGTCCGCTCCGAACTCTCGCTGAATGTGTCGAAGGATACCATCCTCCGTTCGATCCATCGCAACGAAAACATCGAAAGAGCCATAATGAAAAAGGAAGAACGCCACAAGTCGGCCAGGCTCCAGTTCGTCCGTTCAAACTTGGGTACAAATTGGAGGAAGGTGAGCTGATTCGCGTGCTATCCAATTTCATGGAAAATTTTTGAACCCGTTGCTCCAGGTTGTGTTCTCGGACGAGAAAAAGTTTAATCTGGATGGTCCGGATGGTTCGAGGCACTACTGGCAGGATCTTCGGAAGGAGCCGGCTTTCTTCAGCCGTAGGAACTTTAGCGGAGTAAACGTGATTGTTTGAGCAGCCTTCACAGCAACTGGGAAGGTCGGAATCGCATTCGTATCGAATCGTATGGATTCACTTGAGTACCAGAAAGTGTTGGCTTCGCATCTTCTTTCGTATTTTCGTCGTCGGAGACGTCAGGGCTTCCGTTATGTTCAAGATAATGCCACTATACACGTCAGCCGATCTACTCTGGAGTGGCTCCGGTGCAACAACGTCGATACTCTGCCTTGGCCAGTGATCAGCCCGGATCTGAATCCTATCGAGAACCTCTGGGGAATTATTGTTCGCAATATCTACAAGGATGGGAGGCAATACGGAACTGTGGAGTCACTCAAGGAGGCCATCGTGGATGCATGGAACGAAATTGACCAAGGGACCCTCCAGAATCTCAGTGATAGTATGACAGATAGATACTGAAGACTTTTTCCATATGTATTGTTTGGAATTATTCGATAAATTTATGAATTTCCCAAGTGTTCGTATACTTATGCGACGGCTAAAAAATGAATTTCGGTATGGAAAAAGGAAAAAGGGTACGATTTGCCTTCCCACAATGTGATCTACCGTTTTCGGCATAGCGGAAAACATAGAAAACGGTGCCGATGCTTGAAACGTCGTTCGAATGGTCCAACCATGAAATTTCAGGGTGTTCGTGTACTTATGCGACGCACTGTAGTTGGCGAAGCTCGAGACCTCAATGTTATGTATTCACAATGCTATAGGCTCGCGAAAACTGCTTCGTGGTCTGAAAAGGCGTTTTTTCTGTCAATCATCTAACACGAGGAGCAGAAGCGCCCTACAGGTTCCGATAGGCAGTGGAAATTGAAATTTTATATTCCTTATTTCGAGATCCTCACTTTCAAACTTGTGTATTACAAGCTTCTTGTTTTTGGAGAAACCTTAGAAGTTGAAGGGGCTAAAACAATTCAGACGTCCAGTTTTCCGACACTTGTGTATTACAAAAGATACACCGGGCAGACGTGAAAAAAGGAAGCTGAATGCTCCTGAATTCTCGAACAAGTTTTTCTCCGAAATTCAAGTGTTTTGAGTGGCTCCTTGGCGATACCACCTGCTATGTCTACCTGCGCAAAATAGTAAAAAAAACTGGACACAGTTTTCTGTTTTCTTCAAAGGCACTGGATACCCAAACGAATTATTTTTCAGAGTTTATGCCTATTTGCAGGAAATCACACGCTGATTACATTAGTGCCTCTGAAAGGACTTGAGGCCCCATACAAACGGAGGTACAACTCCTCAAAATGCCTATATTTTAAGAGGGAATTTTAGTGGACCACTTGTCTCAGGTCTGTATCTCTGTTGAATCGCGGCCATTGCGCGAGAACGAACCAGGATGAAGTAACAGACCGGCAATGGACTGAGGAACGGTTGGCATTCAGCCATGCATCTAGCCGATATCGAGTTCGAAAATCAGGAAGGGGGTGTGGCCCGTGGTGGTTGCTTATATCTCGCTTATTTGGAGGATTCGCTATTTCGCTTCTGGAGGATGCCATACTGGAGAAGTCCAAGGCACCATTAGATGAAAATCACAAATTCATATCAGAGGGTTCACTGTGCCTTTACTTTGATGTGGAGCTCACTTCCCGCCCACTCCTCTCATCAGCTACCGATCAAAGAAAACAACTGAAAAATCGACTTGAACAAAAAAATACGTTGATCTAATGATCAGAAAAATTTGTGCGTGCATTGAACGGATTTACAACATCTGAACATTGTTTTTCGCTTGGAGTCGATTTTTCAGCAGTTTGCTCCGTGGCTGTTGAGGGTAATGGGCGGGGAGATTGCTTTGCACATAAATTCGGGGCCGTGTAGGGCTATTTGGGGTTCTTTCTTTGGCCGTTTCTGATATTGCTGCTGCCATGAGCGCCGCACCTTTCGGTTTCCGGTGGAAACTTGAAGACGGTTCCCATTGTGGACACTTCATTTAGCCTGGATCCTTCTTCTTGCGTCAACGATCATGCAAATCAGATGTGTTGCCTTTGGCGGACATGGATGATTGATAGTAGATCGCCTTACCCTTCGCAGAAAGTATATTCTCGATCATATCGTCCATGAGCCGTAACTTACATTAGCACCGAACTCTGTTGTGAAAGATATGCTTGGAGTAGGCGAGAAAGTGAAAGCGTAAGAAATCGTCAAAACCGGCCGGAGGTTCACACGAATTCCTAGAGTGAAGGACTCTTCATCCCCCTACTCTCATAAGCAGAGGATTTGTGCGATGAAGCGACAAAACATTATGCGCTTCCGGCTGTTCCTATTCTTCACATCTTGTGGCTGATTTTTGGCAGGGTCAATCAGTTTCCAGCCTAATCAGTACTGTTTTGCGCCACAGGTTCATCGTATTTTGTTCAAATCTCATTACATATGCATCTGTCGCCAGCTGCAATGTGTCATCCATCGCTAGGAAAGGGCTTAGTTCAATTCACCTCTAGGCCGTTTCAGTGAATGATAGCGTTATGACAAGCTTAAGCCTATCTTTGACTAATGTGCTTCAATATTTCCAACGCATTGTTTCTTATACCATACACACTTCTGTCAGCCCTAAAATTCAAATTCGCTGTGAACACCGGAGCCTACTCAAATGTGGGCCTCACTGTTACGTTTGGTTATGAGAAATTCTTTTTTTTTCTCAAAAGTAGACTATTGTGAGGTTGAGGGGACGAGCCATGGGCTAATGGTGGCCGGTTGTGTTTCTCCAGCAAAAGCATTTTCCAAGCGATTTTGACTCCATTCTTGAATGTTCGATCCTTCACAAGATACCGTTCCAACGATTGGATATGTAATTGTTCGCTCCTAGGACTTGTACCTTCTCGAGTTACTCATACTTCAACTACAACTACGAAACATCCACCTACAAATGATTCGTCAAATGTGTCATACTGTGCGTGGGACTTTGTACTGATTTTTTGACAAATTCTCGTGGTCGCACACCAAATACATATTCGTGAGGATTAAATGAGATCTTCGACGCGTTCGCCTTGATATGCATGACTAGGTTGTGCTGCTTTCAGCTAGTGTGTATGTTTTCTTCAATAATTTAGTAAATGTTTTTGCATAGGTGGGTAATGGCTCGTCACTAAATATTCAGAGTGATACGGTGCGATGACTTATTCGAAAATAGGCCTTCTTTAGAGCCATCACTAGAAGAACAGAAGCAAACGGTTCCAAAAGACATTTTATTTACCTGCTGTGTTCAGCAGGTGAATGAAAAGATTTGATTTCATTCGAGGAATTTCAAAAAGGATGGCGCAGTGCCAGCCCAAAGGAATGTCTCATAAAATAGTGAGCGAAAAAACGCCGCGACGGCCATGTGTCACTGCCAGCAAGCGGCAACCGACGCTGCGACGATAATGTTGGAAAACATTTTCATCGCCGCTTCAAGACTGACGCTCGGCGACCACTCGCCGGTCGCTGCAACTCTGCAGACCCCTTTAGGTGACGAGTGCGATCGACGCGGCGTGAACGGCGACGAGGGGGAACCGCAGGGTTTTGACGATGCGAAGGCTCTGCGTCACAGTCGACGCGCCGGTGATAATTTTCGCATTTTTTGTCGCCGCGTCAACGCCGAAGGTCGGTCGGTGCAATTCTGCAGACCTCTTATGACACGAGCTGCTCAGAAAATGACAAAGGTGCTCACACCAGGGGTCGGATTCATGTCGTTGGGTAGGGGTTGAGGTTTCGGCACGTTGGTGATTACCTCGTGGAAGCAGAACGTCTCCTACCCTAGCAGTGTCGCAGCTGCCCTAGCCTATTAGTGAGGTTGGTCGAGGGCTCTATTGGCTCGCGATCTTCCACTTCTGCAGGGTAAGCATCAAACGTGCCGACGCCTTTACCTTTACCTAGCATTGCGGCGTTAATTTATCCGCGCCCGCTCTCCATTGTGGAGTGGAAACTGACCCTTGTACGAGTGAGCTTCGGTCCATATTGGAGTGAAATTCCTCTGTGCGGTTGCAGACAACCGCGGTTGCAGCACTCAGCTCGAAGATAGTCGTGCCGCGATTCTATGGTCCCAGCACATCTAGGCTAGCCCTGCTTGTCGCGACTGCGCCCTTGATCTCACTCCAATAGAAACGGTCTTATTTCCGTTGTTTGGACAATTTTTACTCTGCGAAGGCCTGTTGAGGTCTGAGTGAAACATCTTAGACTTTTCTGTCTTCCTATCACTCTGCATTCATCCACATCAGTCTATGCGATGAAGAATAAGGGTCACATGTCTCTTGTCAAATCTATTGCAAGCACAGTAGTACTTCACTTAAATCGCGGAAGTTTATCAGAAGAACCATTGGCTGACCAGACTAATTTGCGGACGACCATCCGTCTGCGTATAAACTGCGTTTGTAAGATCGACGAGCAACTCTGTGCTACGAATGACGAAGATGATTGAGTTACGCCCAATGAACTTAGCTTCAAGCTGGCCAGCCACAGCATCCAATCGCCCCTTCAATCATTACCAGTTTTGTCCGTGGTTCACTGAGTGAGACCTTTGCTATCTTTGCACAAAAAATTTCCCACCAGACTAGAACGAGACCACCACCTTCCTGTTCAGCATTATATGTCTTAGGCTGTCGGATGATGAACTGCTGTTCTTTTATATAATATCGCGCTCGGAAGGTCACTTCTTCACAGTTCTTCGCCGCCTTCCGTGGAACTCAATCGCCTTCAAATTTCACATATAAATTTACTCTGTGTTGTCCAAGTACAGAATATTTGCAAATGTTTATGTTCACCTTTTTTTTCGATTTGATCACTCCGTGGTCTAGACGATAGCAGAGAAACAGATTCGCGGGAACTGTTCCGCATTTTTCCAGATACGCGCCATTTCTGCCACTTCTCGTTTAGGTAAGGATTTCAAAGCGCGAAACGTCACAGAAAAGTACTACTCGGAAATTCTTCGATAAATTGAATTTCACATAATTTTCGCAGTTTTCTCCCTATGTAGAGGCTTGAAGGGACTAAACGCGATATTTAAGTGACTACGAGGGACTACGAGGTATTTCTCAATGAGCTATAGCTACAATGTATTTTTGTCAGTTGTTGTGGTAGGCTGGGTGGACTCAAGTATAGGCGATTCAGAAGACATACCGTCCTGTGATTCCATAATCCTTGACTGGTTGGTCGTCTCCTCGATTGCCAGCACTGGAAAGTCGGCACCACCGCCTAGAAAAAAAGTTTATGCCCAATTGCGAGCGACAACAACTACTGCAATTCAAGATCACGTGATACCGCTGGCCTAAACCAGGTCGAAGTACACGGGAAGACGAAGCTGGATTGATAGTTGATCCGTATTAACTTTCAGATATATCGTCGATCACTGCTCGAGAGATCGCCGCGTCGAACACATGGGGCACGCACGCAAGCGAGGAGGTAGTGATAGGATCATTACCTTCCCGCTTGCGTGCGTGCCACATATGTTGGACGCGGCGCTCTCTCGACCAGTGATCGACCATATGTGATGGTTAGTAGATGAGGATGATGATGAACGATGGGTTGGCACCAGGGGTGTGCGGCAAAGGAATTTCAGATTTCGGCAAACGGCAACGGCAACGGCAAACCCCAAAAATGACCGGCAAACGGCAAAACGGCAAACGGCAAATTCTGTTTTGTGTTATAATACGCCAACATTCGCGAATAAGGGAGGGTTACCAACTTCACATGGACTTTCGGGATGCAATTTTAATATGTTCTAGGGGGAGGACAGTGTTTCAGTATCCCATGCTCAGAATCTGCTAATTGCCTCACGCAGTCCCTAAAAAGGTGAAAATCTGATCAAGGCCAGAACGGTTCGGCCGAAGCGAGTAGAGCCGATTTAACGATTGAATTACCTTTAGGTGTGTTCAGAATAGATTTAGAAAATTTTGGTGCATTGATTCTGTTTAGATCAGAAATTATGCATTGTTTCCCAAATTCTGATCTATTCTGAACATACACCAAGGTAAATCAATCGTCAAAGCAGCTCTACTCACTTCGGTAGAGCCGTTCTGGCCTTGTTCAAATTTGTATCTTTCTTAGGGACTGCCTGAAGCATTTAGCAGATTTTGAGTGTTGGATATTGGAACACTGTCCCCTTCCCTTAGAACATATTAAAAGTGCATCCCGAAACTCCATCTGATGTAGGCAACCCTTCCTTGTTAGTCATGTCGTATTCCATGCAATATCTGCCACCTTCTATGAGTCTGACATTTCAATAGCCTTTACAGGAAGGAACATACTTTATATCAGAAGCTACTTCGAAGCCCCAGGTGATCTATAGTCAGTACCAGGATTAACAAGGCTGTAAGCTTCTCCATCGCCAGCGATAATTCTGTTAATTCCTCTCCATTTGAAGTTTCCGTACAAATCAACGCTAGAGATTCAAAAGATGGGCGTATTCCTAAGCAGTGCCAAGCGTAACAGGCCCGCCAAGGATTTTCTAAAAGGGGCCTGCGGCCAGCGCATCCCAGCCTAGACGATCCATGGGAGATCAGCAAACCGTAAGCAAGCTTGGTGCGATGGGAGTTCGCGCCGGCTCAAAGACTGTGGACGATACTGGTACCATAATCAGATGCGAATAGAAGGGTGAATACGCGATGATTGGTCAGGATTGATGGCGAAATGAAGTTCACACCGCGATCAGCGGCGCGCGGTTTAGGCTATAACCGGAGTCACAAGTATTACTGCTAGTAGCAAGTAGTAGGCTCAAGGATTCCAATTTCGCTCACTTCAAACTACGATTGAATGGTTACCCTTGTGAGGCTACAGGAATGGAGTCAGACCAGCCTAGTTGAATGCAGTGCTCACGGTAAAAGCAGCCTTCGAATTTTCAAATCAAGAGCTCCGAGGAGCATATTGATCGAATGCGCAGAATGAGGGCGTTTGACTGGTATACTCTGTTTATCTTGAATTGCACAAAACACGGTCCGCCAATTGTCCCCTAATTGGCCCGCTAGTACCGTAGTGTACGTCCACGACGCGTTCTCGGCAGACCCGGGTGTACACCCGGTGTGCAGAGCAATCGATTCGTCAATGCCGTCATTCGGCTACCCACCTTGCCACCCGGGTCTGGCGAGAAGGCTTCGTGGCCGCACAGTACGGTACTAGCGGCCCAATTAGAGGACTATTGGCGGACCGTGTTTTGTGCAATTCAAGATAAACAGAGTATACATGCGACGCGCGCGACGGAAGTCCGCTGCGCTCACTTCGTCGCTGGGGCGTCGCGTGCAGTGCGCTAGCCAGCTGGACTGCTCTTCGGCTCTTCCCTTTGTGCGCATTCGGCCTACAAGCTAGCACGAGGCCAATTGCAGCAACAATGTCGGCTAGAGACAAAGCAATAAATCCCTTCATACGGTCCCAAAACTTGAATGTGGTTTACCCGCCCAACTTACCTCCCCTGTGGCTACCGAGGAAGTGGGTGGAGCGAGTACACTACGTTCAAGTTTCGGGCCGTATATTGCTATTGGTTGCTCGTTTTGAGCCGGTTTCCCACACTGTTGTTGCAATGAGCCTCGAACTTTTCGATTTCTGGTGAAAATTTGAACGCCGTTTTAATCGTTGCCTTCAACGATTTTTCATTTTTTCATCTTTACACCATTTCCTAGCAAACCCATCTCTGCCATTAAGTCAACCTTTCATTTCAGCTAGTGATCTCGAAATCGAAGATTTCCTTGACCACTGCCTTTAACGACCGCTGTGAATATTGATGAACTTTTAAAAAGCCGGACAAAGTGCTTGTAGAATTGATAATTTTCCTGTCCCAATAATTAACATCAGCCAACCAACCGACGATAAGTGAGCCTATATACTGTGCTTATCTGGGCCGAATTCCGGTCCGCAATTGCGTCTCGACACGCTTTGCGGCCGCACGCTCTCGAGTCAGAAGAGCTTCCAGCACTGCAGCCGCCGATGTGGTGACTCTGGGTGGGTTTCGGAAGCTGGAAACTAAGAAAAATTGGACAAAATTGTATAAAAAGTCACATCGAGTCGGCTTTGGCGCCGGAAACCCGACTGACTCGAGCGCGTGCGGCTGCAAAGCGTGTCGAGACGCAATTGCGGACCGGATTTTGGCCCAGATAAGCACAGTACGCGAGTTCTCCACTGGTTCATATGTCCAGATAAGGCTGCTTTTGCGCTACAGCTTTGATATGACTTGGTTTTGTAATCTTAGAACTTGCAGTAATCGGTATGCCTCTGAAAAAAAGTTTTTTACGATTTTGGCATTTGATGATTAAAAAAGGCATCTGGAGGCTCCCAAACAATTTAGAACTCTAGCGAACTCCTCTGATTACCCAGTCGAGATGTTTTCATAAGTTGCTGATTGAAAGGATAAAATTATACATTGAATGAACCAGAACCAGAAGCTGGAACTAGTCAAAATAATTATTTATAGCAGCTCCGAATCGGTGACCAATACAGAGACTGCGGTTAGGGAAATTCTGTTGTTTCAACGAATTTTTGCCGAAAATTTGCCGTTTTAGACAACGATTTCGGCAAACGGCAACGGCAACGGCAAACCCCAAAAATGGCCGGCAAACGGCAAACGGCAATCGGCAAACGGCAATTGCCGCACACCCCTGGTTGGCACAGCAGCAAGATCGATTTTTCCTTTCGAGGGACGATACAACAGCCACGACGAGGCCCCGTATTTCACCGACCGTTTATTGATCGCTCTCACCGAGCAGCCGCCTGCGGACGGTGTCGAGGGGCAGGAGTGAAATCCTCTATCGCTCTCGATCTCTCTCTCTCTCTCATAGCAATCTATCCGCGCACCACGGAGATCGCTAAGATAAAATTGGCCTCCGGCCCAGAGCACTAGGACCCGTCAGCTTTGAGCTGAGATTGGGTTTCCTCCTCTGTTGTTCAGGCTATCCGCCTAGCTGCACGCTTCCCCGACCGAGAAGACAAGACAAGACCTCGCAAGACAAAACCGCGCCGACCACGAATGGCCGGCTTATATATGCCTGGCGTGGCTCCTCCCCTCTTCGCAGCTTACACGTGAAGCCCCTGCCGGGCTGTGCTCCTCGTCTCTGGCTGTGGCCTCGCCGTCTTCGATTGATTAGGGGCGGGGCGCCACTGTGCCAACCCATCATGCCACTGCGCATGACGAAACAAGAGTTACATTGCGGAAGGAGAAAACCCAAACACGCAGCAGCGACTGTTTATCCATACGCATTCCATCTCATTGTTTTGCCAAAGGGAATGCTCTACAAGTTTCAACAAGTTTCGACTCGCCAACTGCCTGCGTATTCAGCACTAAAAACGAGATGGATAAACGGTCGCTGCTGCCTGTTTAGGAGGCCCCTTGCGGGAGTACATTAATATAGCCACTCCTGACCTCAAAGAACACGATCAAAATGAGGAACCACAATCAGGGGTGTGCGGCAATTGCCGATTGCCGTTTGCCGGCCATTTTTGGTGTTTGCCGTTGCCGTTGCCGTTTGCCGAAATTTTCGTCTAAAACGGCAAAATTTCGGCGAAAATTCCCTGAAACAAGAGGATTCGCCCTCAGCGCAGTTTCTGTATTGGGCAGCGATTTGAAGCTGCTACAAATGATTATTTTGACTTGTTCCAGGTACTATTTCCAGCTCATGTAATGTGTTATTATACCCATTAAATCGGTGAAAATATTGATTCGTTGGAAAGCGTTAAAATCATTTACACCGCATACCAGTACTTCAAACGACTGGCCTCAGCTACCTTGATATCCCTAGGGCGAATGAGACAAGAGTTCAGCCAGGTCCCTCAACTTTGCTCTAAAGAAGTGGTATGCTTGACTCGGTCAAGGTCTCCAGAATTCTAACCGGTAAAGCGCCCATAATGTCAATCAAATTTTTCATTCTCACATCCTCCAGAACTAGGAGAGGCCTGAAGTTCAGCTCTATGACAGCCAAAACCCTAATTAGAGCCAAGTTTTTTCTCCAACTGAACGAATCTTGCCTTCAATACTATTGTGTAAAGAAAGAATGTTCTTTCTTTTTCTCAAGTTCTCGCCCGCGTCACACTAAATGAAAGGAGGCTGTTGAAACTATCTTGACCACGAGTTCGTTCAAGTTCCAAGTCGTTTGGGAGCCTCCTTATGTCTTTTTTCAATCATCGAATTCTTGGCCCCTTAGAAATACCAGAATCGCAAAAAAAAGCCCTTTACAAAAGCATACCGATTTTCAAGATTACAAAACCAAAAGATATCAAAATAGTTACGTAAAAGCAGCCTTTTTTAGACATATGAACAAGCTGAGAGCTCGTGTGAATCAGTCCGCTTATCGTCGGTTGGTAGGCGGATGGTAATAACTGGGACATTTGGCCGATCGATTTTGCATATACTTTGTCCGGCTTTCTTGAAGGTGAGCAATGCTGGCTCGCTTTTAGCCGACATTGTTGTCGTAATGGGCCTCTTGCCGGCTTGTAGACCGAATACACAGAAAGGTAAGCGCCGCGTCCTGTCCGACTAGCTAAACGCACTGCACGCGGCGCTCGAGAAACGACGTGAGCGCAGCGGCTTTCAGTCGCGCGTGTCGTTCCAGTCAAACTCTCACTAGGTGCCTCTACGTCTGTGTGGTAGATCGACATGCCCCTTGGAGCTCTTGATTTCCGGTGGAATTTCGAAGGCTGTTTTTATAGTGAGCAGTGCATTCAGCTAGACAAGTCTCACTCCACTGCTATAGCCTCGAAGGAAAACCATTCAATGGTAGTTTGGAGTGAGCAAAACAAAAAACCTTGAATCTACTACTAACAGCAAAAACTGAGTGACTCCGATCGTAGCCTACACCGCGAGCTGTGCAATGTCTTTAGCTTGGAGGCAATGTCCACGATAGAATCAGTCTCCGAGTTTTCACCGGAAATCGAGAGGTCCGAGTCCAACTTCACCAGTACTGTTGAAAAAACGGCTAGGAACAAGCAGAGAAGAGCCCTGTACGGCTCTAAACTTGATTGTTCCGCTCACGCAACGCCCACTTATTTCAACCGCCTCTGAACAGTAAATAACTGGAAAGCCCATTTTAAGGAAACAGCATACAGTCAGGGGCTATAGTCCATTCCACTTAACTAGGTAAACTTGCCTCATTTGATGATCGTTTACCTTCTCGAACTGAAATTTTGAGTTGGACAGCTTTATCGGTAGCCGTAGAGGGAGTGGGCGTTGAGCGAGCGGAACACTCAAATTGGAGTCGTATAGGGCTCGTTCGTGCTCGCTTCTAGCCGTTTTTCAACGTTTCTGGTTAAATAGGAGAAAACTCAGGGACTGATTTTATCGTGGACACTGTCTTTAAATGTCGACCAGTCATCGCGTATTCATCCATGTATTCGTACCTTAATGTCGTACCGGTATCGGTCACAGTCCTTGGGTCGGCCCACGCTCCTACCGCATCATGCTTGCTCACTGTTTGCTGCCCGGTCCTGGATCCACTATGCTGGGATTGAGCTGACCGCAAGCCCTTCCAGAGTAATTCCTTTGCGAGTCATTCACACTTTGCACTGTTCAGAAAGGCGGCCAACCTTTGAATCTCCAGCTTTGGTTTAAACAGAAGCTTTGATCAGGGGGATCAACAGCTAACGGCCTTGTTGAACTGGATAGCGACTCCTGTATAGATCACTTACAGAACAGCCCTGCAGGCGTTTCTGATCACCTGAGGCTTTCAGGTAGCTTTTAGTAAAGGCTAGTGATACGCCAGGTACATTGTAACTGGCAGATATTGCATAGATGACCACATGACTAAACAAATGTTGGTGTATTACAGCACAAAACAGATTTCGCCGTTTGCCGTTTTGCCGTTTCCCGGTCATTTTTGGGGTTTGCCGTTGCCGTTTGCCGAATTTTTAAATTCCTTTGCCGCACACCCCTGACCACAACGCTACAAATGCAACGAATAGGATGTAAACATGAGAATCTATCAAAAATAGGAACCTAAAATATCACGACAGATACTTAACATCCTAAAACAACATAATAACCCAATACTAGACAGGATCATAACCAGTATCACTGATGTGTATCCATCTATACATGACATTTTTTGAAATATCGGCTAATTTTTGAAAAATCGAAAATTAAAGAGAAATTAAATAACATATTTACGTGGTTTTATTTTCTTTTTATTTGATTTTCGATTTAGAAAAATAGTTCGTAATTCAAAAAATGCATAGTAGGTATCGGCCACTGAGAAAAACCCTGTAGCTCTTAAAGGCGCAGAACACTTAGAAAATCACTTTTTTAGCTTTTATGCTGATCTGGGAGAGGGTCATACACTGATCACAGAGGTATCTATCTCTGGAATCGTTTAAAGGCAGTGTTCACGATGAAAATCGTTTTTCTGTTTTTCCGCCTATCTTGAAATGTCCCCATGCTGATTCCAATGGTGTCTCTGAAATCATACAAGACCTTCTGTGAACACAGGTATGGTCCCTCAAAGATTGAGCTATGGAAACATGGTGGACGAGTTGTCCGAGGCTTGTAACATCCGTCTTTTGCAGCCGATCTATGCGAGCTGACCTGAGTAAAGAGAGAAGCTGAGAATGAAGGGAAGAACGGGGCTAATGATTGAAAATCATCGCTCATCTCACGATCTCGAGCATTCATTTGTTCACGTCGGTGGGCGTGTGATGCGCTTTTGGGTTTTCAATGCGCTCGAAGTTGCAACTTCGGGCTCTTTTGGGGCTCTTCCTGGCTCGTTTTCATGCGTTCTTTCGACGTTAACGTTACAGAGTGTCCCTGCACTACCCAATCCCAGTGGAATTTCGAAAACGTTTTTCATCGTGAACACTGCCTTTAAAGCCACCGTTCACGATGCTCATCCTCGTTGACTTTCCACAGTGAACGTATTGGCGAGAACGATCACAGGCTCCCAATGTTGAAAGAACGGTAGAAAACGAGCCAGGAGTGACAAATTAACGGCTGCAAACAAGCGTTTTGGAGTCCCAAGACACGCCTGGTGCCCCAGATCCGTTCCCTCGATATGAACAAACGAAGACCCAGATTACAGCAATCTTCAAGTCAAGGAAGTGCTGATAAGTAATCTGATCGCTTGACTGCATTGAATTCTATCATCCTTCATAGCGGTCAATTCCTCCACGCTCAAAAATCAACGTAAACAAGGGAGGACCTAATCTGGCTCAAAAACGCGACTTTCGCGTCCTTTTCAAGCGTGCTTCGCTATATTGGGCGCTAGACCTTCTGTAAACCGTGGAGATATCAGAAGGGAAATTTATCGAGAACACTGCCTTTAGGTTATGAACAGGGTTATGGCTACTTAAAAATGCCCATATTTTGAGTTCGAAGATTTGGTGGACAAGTTGTCTCAGGCCTGTATTTCTCGTCATTCGCGATCATTGCGCGAGAGCAAGCGAGGAGATGGAGGCAGTCTAACAATGGACTGAAGGACGGCGACTTGTGGAGAATTCATCCATTCAACTAGCCGCTATCGAGCTAGAAATTCTGGTAGGTTATGTGGCCCGTGATGGTGAGCGAAGGAGGTCGGGCCTGTGGTGGCCGCTTATTTCTCGCTTATTTGAAGGAATTGATATCTCGCACTTGGCACGTGTTATACAGGAGGGGACTAGAGAATGATAAAAAAATCACAAGATTCATGTCTGAGGGTGTACTATGCCTTTGAAGGCAGCATGCACGCTCACAAACATGGTCGAGATGACAGCATTAATAGGCCCGCACTGCCCCTACCATGTCGTCAACGACGTTTGAAGCGCTAAAAACCATCCAGGATGACAATATTTGGCAATATTTGAGTAATCATGTCTCGCACGCCCGTGTTTTCCCAACCCTTCTAGGAACAGAATGAGAAGTAAACTCGAGAAAACACGTGACAATTTAGAGTGATAACACTATCGAAAAGGAGTGCACGAGAGAAACAGCTCGCTTAAAGGCAGTGGTCGCGATCAAATATGCTTGCCGTCTTTTTCTCTCTAAACCCTTTTCTGGGTCTCGAGTAGTAGGACCTATAAGAAAAATCGCGAAAAAAACACTGTTTTGGACCTAATTTGAAGCCTGAACTTTCTTGTCTTTTGATGGTAGACGAGCCCACTCCACATCAGAGGCATCGATGACCTCTTATATCCAAAACATCAGCTGGCTTCAGATTGAATTTCAATCAATCAACCCTCGGATTCATGTATACATCTAGTCAAAACATTGACTGAAGTGATGCTTTCATTGTTCAACTGTTTTTCTTCGTTAAATTTGCATTTATTTCGTCCTCTGAATGTCGATGATTTTTGACTGCTCGGCATGAGACGGCGATCTTTTCGTCATCGCTGTGCACGTGTGCACGAAACAGCTTCTTTGCCCCCTAAAAACTCTAACTCTAGCCCGTTTTTCACCGCTCTACCTTCATAGTTTTTCAGCTGTTTTTGATCTGAGCTGATTTTTGTAGTTTTTTCTATAACGTTTTTCATCGTGACCACAGCCTTTAACCTGAATATAACATGTGCACCCATGAAATCCTCCATTTCGAAAAGACGGGCGAAGTAGAGTTGCATTCTCAAAAGTGGACGAGAGTTAATCGGTATGTAGACGCGGTATGTCCAAGTAAATCAAGCTGCTGCTCTCGTGCACTCCTATTTGATAGTGCTATCACTCTCAATTATCACATTTCTTCTCAAGTATCAATTCTCATTCTGTTACTCAAAGGGGTGGAAAATTACAGGCTTGCAAGACGAAAATCCTCAAATACAGTCATACTGGATGGTTTCTAGCGCTACAAACGCCGTTGACGACTTGGTAGGGGCCGTGCGTTCCTATTTATGCTGTTATCCCGACCGTGTTTGAGAGAGTGTATGCTGCCTTTAAATATGACGCTTAGGTCTTTAAAAACTCTGCATAGGAAGGAGACTGGAGAAATTACAAAGTTTTAAAAATACTAGATTCACCACATCAAGGAATTTTCGCAAATCTGTTTTGGTGCTATCAACTAGTCCTCAAAGTGATCAAATTTGCACTCAAACATGGTTGATTTGGTGAACCGCACAGCGAATTTTTATTTATTTCGGAAGTGACAGAGATTTCCGTCAGGCTACAAAGAGCCGCAGATAGTTATGGAGGAAATGCGATTCAGAATGCTACAGAATAGAGTTCGCGTGTTCGATTTAGTCTAGTGAATGGGCGGGGTTGCGACGGCATACAGCCGCATGCGAACGAAACCCTTTTCACCGTTGGTGCCGCCAACGCCGCGCCGCCTAATATGTATTAGCCAAGAAGAAGTATTGTCTCCCTTTACCCTCTATTTCGGAGCGAAATTTACTTGGGTCCACCGTATGCGTGTGCGCACGTAAATATGCTGCGTCTTCATCTCTCCCACACTGTCTCGCTCTCTCTCTCCCCCTCGCTCCGCACATGCACACCAAAGAGAAAAGTAAATTTTGATGCAAAATAGAGGGTACATAGTTTTCTAGCAGAACCTTCCGGTGTTTGCCTAGAAAAATTGGCTCATCGAGAGCATTAGTGTTGGCGGTCGGAGAATTCTCTTTGTTACCACTGTAATTGAGTTAAAAGTTTGGAGTTTAAAGAAACCTTAGCCTGAGAAATCCGTGTTTGTTTTGGTCAAGTAGATACCCAACCTTTCCAGCAGGCTCCTTTTCCGATTTACCAACCCTTGCTTAATGATGATTTTTTATATATCAAAAAATTATTTATCTGCTCTCAATGAGGTCGTACTGCTATCTTCTTTGTAGTTGCACTCCTGCTTCTCCAACTTATTGTAGTGGTTCCCAGAAATGATACAGGACAACGCATGTACTGAACCCAAGGTAGGAGAACGTATGCATACAATTTCACAAGGTTTTGTGGTCTGAATGCAACGCCTGAAAATTTATGAAAATACGTAGAGGCCACTCTGAGAGTTTTGGCCGAGATATAGCCGCGAAATGCTTGTTTGCCGCGTAACAGCCGAGAAATAATGCTTTCCAGGTAAGTATGCGACGCATTCCAGAGGCATGGTTCGGATGTTAACACCTCTGTCGGTTCACTTTGATGTACATAGACCTCGCTCAGCCTCTGGAGGCCCCGCCGAACCGCTGACGACCCTAGATGGCGGCTCGGAAAGCCAGCGGCGGCTGCGCCTTGGTTACTTTTGATTGCTCATTTTTTCGTTTATTTCTCGGCTATTTCTCGGCTAATTCTTGTCCGTTCCGTGAAAACCCGAGAATTAGCCGCGAAGTGGCCGAGAAATAGCTCACCAGAAGCCGCTGCGGAGCCTGGTGTTCTACTTCGCGGCTATTTCTTGGCAGAAACTCTCAGAGCAGATATTGCTATCATCCATACTAGTCATCTTGTATGTTGGCTGCCACAGAATCATATTAGGTCGTGATATGAGTTCCTAGCATTCTGGATTTTCTTTCGTTCTGCAGCAATGTGTTTCTTGTTTGGAAAAGGCTTTATAATCATTGGAAGAGATTTCCCGCCCTCTAAACAGTTTTTAAAGTTAGTAATGTTTTATCTATTAGGGTGAGTTATAAGTTCTTGGAATTTTTCAAAAATTCATATTAATTCGCGCGCGAATAGATCAAATGCCACTCGCGCGCGGTTGTTTGCTAGGTAGATCAAACCTCGTTAATCAATACCTGCCAGCCCTCGAAACGCCATTCGTGGCTCATTGTCAGTAAGATGTCGGAAAAAGAGCACGCACGCGTACTGATTCTTCACTACTTCGAAAGAGGTTTCACAGCTGCTCAAACTGTTAAGGAAATAAGGGCCAACGAAGGAAGGTATCGAATCGCTGCCAGCACTGTGTACAACTGGTATCAAAAGTTTCGCTCCGGTAGCTGCTCTCTGAAGGACAAGCCGAGATGTGGAAGGCCACGAATTCACGACCCCACGTTGGCGGCGAATGAGCTGGAGAAAAACCCGCACCTTCTCAGCAGAGGTCTCGCCCAGCTTACAGGGAGTTCGCAGTCGACCGCAGTTCGCCAGCTACACAATATGGGACTGAGACCGAAAAAGCCGTCCGTGATTCCACACACTTTATCCGACACTGACAGGAATCGCAGGATGGCCATTTGTCAAGAACTACTGAAACGGCACCACAAAGGAAGCTTTTTTGGTCGCATCATTACATGTGATGAGAAGTGGTGCTACTATAACAATCCTGACCTGTCTGTGCAATGGGTTAAGCCCTTTGAGTCGCCAGATCCTGTGCAACGTCGGGATATCCACGGAAAAAAGAGTCTACTGACCGTTTTTTGGTCCACTGATGGAGTTCTGTTCTGGAAATTACTTCCGCCAGGAGAGACTATAGATGCTGACTACGTCTGCCAAAAACTAGAGGAAATGGTCACCAACGCGGGGAAAAATGGACGAAAACGTGACCAGATCCTACTGCTCTGGGACAACTGCCGCCCACACATAGCGAAAAAAACTCAAGAAAAATTGAAGGAGCTGCCGCTGGCTAACCAGCGGAAAAAAATAGCTCTTCCTAAACTCGCTCTTCCTCGGCTTTAAACGAGGGCAAAGCGCTGCCTAAGCCGCTCACAGCATATGCAACATGTGTTGAAAAGGTTTTGTTGACGAGTCTTCAGCGGAAATGGCTCACTAAATTAACAAAGACGGCTTTGACCCTGAAGCAAACTTCTTGTAGGTTTCGAGAAAGAGCATTTCAAAGTGCTCTTAACGGGGAACGGTTGCCCTAGTACTCATTAATTAGTCTAAGAAATGGGTTGTAACTGCATTAGTTTGCTAATTTGATTACTGTTTTTTATCAATTAGGACTCCTCGATAAAGCGCTATGAGCTTACATGTGCTACAACTTTATGAAAACCTGCAGCTTTCTGCCACCAGCCCACTCAACTATGATTGTGTTCAACCAGTGGCATGGCTTCTAGATGGCGTTCATAATTAGTGATAATGCCAGGTTTGTAGTGAGTTGTTGAGTTGTTCGCTGTGAGTAGAGAGCACACATACACAGATTTGAGCTCAATACTTTAGCCCGTATAACTAAAAGTGTTCTCTGCTCGGGCAGAGTGACCCACTACAAGCCCTGCATAGGCTGCCCACGTTTTTTTCATGGCTAGTGAATCATACTGTACCTACGAGTCGCTGCGACGGAAAACAGTAGCTACCTAGTACAAACAAGGCCTAAGTTGGGCAGGTTTCTAGACGACAAGCCGCTCCGTCTTACCTTTTCACCGAGATTGACGGTTGATGCAGTCCCGGGGATAGAGGTCAACGCTAAACAGTACTTTGAACTCCATGCCCTCTATTGAAGGCAGTGTTCACGATGAAAACCGTCTCCGTTCTTTTGGTGGAAATAGAAAGTTAGGGCTTGTCTGTGCAAGCACTAAAGGTTATTGACAACGATACTAATTACAAATAAAGACCCGTTGAAAATTTGTTTGTTTGTATTTAGCGCAAGGAAACGATATTATTTTTCGGTCCTTCTTATAATTCAGCTAGTGTCTTGGAGCGGTTTTCAAGGTTATCAACATTTCGCTACCAAAATTCCTACCGATGCAAATAGCAAATGATTTTTCCATTTCACTTTATTTAATTCTGTTTGCAGCGGATTACTGTGCTTATTCGATATTTCGCTGTGTTTCTATGCTTGTAAACGGTTTCCTCTTTACAGCATGTCAGCGACGCCAAGACCTGGTCGCTCAACAGAATAATGCTAGTGTTTAGATCAATTACAGCATGGTTTGGGGGCAGGACATTTATTTATGTATTTATTTCTTTATTTATTTATTTATTTATTTATTTATTTATTTATTTATTTATTTATTTATTTATTTATTTATTTATTTATTTATTTATTTATTTATTTATTTATTTATTTATTTATTTATTTATTTATTTAGCATTGCTGTTTTCGAGAGGCCAGCGTGCAGCTCAAAGCTCAGTCCATTCCTCCTCTGCTCATGAAAGAGTGTACTCAACAAAGACGAAGAAAGACCAATCCTCCTCCCAATGCTCCCCTCGACTTTTCCTGTCTCATCACCTTACCACTTTTTTATGTAAAACCTAAGTTCCATTCTGCAACGAAGGGAGAAACATAGAAGTTCTTTTCACATTAAGGACATTTTAATTGTATGTTTTACTGTACTGAACTCGGGTCAAGAATGGTGTCCAGTGTCGCATAACCTACATTATTAAATCGACAACTTGCCGCTTATTCGACTCTTTCGCGACAGGGGAAAATATCTATACCAAGCTCGTGAAAGCGACAGATCCTTTTGTGACGTCTCTCGACAATGCGTGCCTAAGCGGAGCAGGTGGAACCTACGTTAGTACAAATGCGTAAAACAGATATTTGGGCACTTTATACTTTCAATATACTCCTCAATTGAAAAGGTCAATGTTAATCCATAAAAGTATGTATTTATTCTGAGGAGATTCTGCTCTGTTCCTTCATATCTGTCCACAAATAGTCTCCTTATCAGATTTAGTATAGTGATTGGAACACGCATGATCACTGCGGTTGACCGTGGGGCGCTCGCGACCAATAGGTCAACGGGGTCTCGATCGCGCTCGACGATCTAGTACGTTCGCGACCCCATCCATTCATTTCAGTAAATCGAACAATGGAACTCTATGGAACATCAATTTTTCCAAATTGTTCTTTGCTTCGAAGAACATTTACGTATTGATGACCGGCTCAAAGACATTTCTATCTCAGAAAGACGCTACCCTCTGAACAAGGCATTATTCTTCCCAATCGGATTACATGCATGGGAGACAGCATAATGCATTTACCGAACTTGCATAGATATATTATTATATTATGTACGCCTGAAATGGTTGCACTCATGCCAAAGTATATTGAGTTGTGGCTGTAAGTTTTCTGTTCTCTTTCTCGTTCTATCACTCAACACCTGTACATCGTTTTCTGTCATTAATTTTCTACCGGATTTCCCCTTAACTTCTGATCCAATATCGTCTCATCGTCTCCCTACTGTCATTTACTGATCGTCTGTGCACTGTCTCCTACTAAAATCATCACGATGGTCGTAACACGGGCTGGTGCTAAGAAGAATACGTCTCGATGTGATGGTTCGTTGACCGGAAGTTGTGATATGGGTGCGGCTATTGATCGACTGAGAAAGGACGATGCACTTCCTGATTTCATCAAAGAAATTTTACTCCATCTGCTTGATTCACAGAAATAATTTGAATTTCTTATAGAGAAGAATAGAGATCTGGAAGCCAGAGTAGATCGTTTATCTGCGGAGAATGCTGATTTGAAGCAGAAGACTTCGCTCACATCTGATTTATCTGTTTCTCAAGCTTCTCAGGTGTCCTCTCCTATTGCTCGTTCTTCGAATATAGCAGCTAAGAGAGCGCATGATGATTATATGAATGATGCTCATATTGTTGAACGTCGTAGATCGCTGGTTCTATCCGGAGTGCCGGATAGAAAGTCTTGGCCTGTTAGGCGCCGTGTTCATTACAATTTCATGAGTGCTTGTAATTTCCTCCATTTTTTAAATGTTGAGTGTACACCTGTCACAGTTTACCGCCTCGGTCCACACAAGCGAGGGTATAATACAAGAACGTAAGTTAAGTGCGCCAGAACTGGGCTACCGTAATCTCACTCGAGTTAGCTCTAAATTTTTCTAAGTTTAGACTCCACTTTCGCTACATCTTACCAACCGGTGGTGCTGTTTTCCTGCTTTGTAGTCCAGGTAGATCCTCGACTGCTGGCTCCTGAAGAAGGACGGTGTGTGAATGAAGACACACCGCTCTCCACTTCTTCTATATCCTACCCTTTATCAATTGGGTATCATCAATTTTGTTTACGAGAGCCGAATGGAGGCTGTATAACATCATTCCTGAAATTACGGTAGCCCCATTCTGGCGCACTTAACTTACGTTCTTGTAGGGTATAATCCCTAATCCCCACTCGAAGTGATTTTGCCATGTTCTGCGTCACGGGATTTTGCTTTACGAAATGCTAATCGATTTCGATTCTTCCCTGAAGAAGGAGTCTCTATTAGAGAGTCTCTTCCTTATGCAGAGAGGAATCGTAGAAATGTGGCTGGTGGAGCCAGCCTCTCGAGGTTTGGGGCTGGGTGAGGAGACCAAGCCTTCGCCGTCTACTTTGCGTGGCGGGGGAACAGTGACTCCACACGTTAGTGCCGGTCCGTCGGCGGGCTCTGTCCAGTCTCAGGGTAGGACGCGTTTAAACTAGTGGGATCGGATTTTAGGCAATCACAGAGAGGAATTACTTGTTTTTATGCCAATGTGCGATCGGTTCCGAAAAATTCGAATTATATCAGTTCTGTATTGGGAAATAATTTTGATTTGTTTGTCTTCTCTGAAACGTGGCTCAAATCCGATCACTCTTTTTCGTCGTTGCTGTGTAATTTATCCAGTGAATATCAAGCTTTGCGTTGTGATAGCTCCGCCAACGCGTAGCTAGATGCCTCACAAGGAAACCAGAGATGCCGAGGGTCGGAGGCATCTAGTCTGATTTTGACACGAGAATTTACGTAAATTACGAAAAGTTTAGCCTCAGTTGGTGAAATTTTAGCTACAGCGCCCGCATATTCTACGTAAATTCTCGCTACAGCACCCGCATATTCTACGTAAATTATCGCTACAGCACCTGCATATTCTACGCTTATTCTCGTTGCAGCACTCGGTCGATCGGCCCACCCAGTCTTGATCCGAACTAGAAAGACGATCCCCGCTGCGATCGAGCGCATCGCCGTTTCTTTCCCACGGCCTGCAGCATTAAAGCAGCCAAGATTATCCTTAGCAAGGTCTTCCAGAGAGCGACACGGGGTCGCCCTCCACGACCACCCAAAGAGTGTCAAGTTATTTGTGGATTGACTGGGCCAACACAGTTTGAACGGCATATCTGTGTTCCGCGTAGCCAACGCGGGTTTGAAATTGCATTTCAACACAGGCTGTCGCTAAATCCATAGATTCTCGCTACAGAATTATAGCGAGAATATACGGGTTTAGCGTCAGAGAGAGAGCACTGGTTCGAACTCAGCCTTCGTTTTTATGTAGAATACGCGCAGAATTTGCCCCTCTGTAGCCTCGACACAAGAATATGCGGGTTTTAGCTATAGTAGCTAAAACCCTTAAATTCTCGCTACATGGAATGGGGCGGCGTTTCAGGCCGCGCCCTCGGAGGCATCTAGCTACGCGTTGGCAGAGAAGAAAAGAAAACAAGGTGGTGGCATAATTTGTCTTTTAAGGAACACTTTCTGTCTGGCTGAGGTGGTCTCTGAGTCTATTCCTGATGCCTTCGAGATTTTAGCCTTCGATATTATTTCCGATTACCAAAGAGTTAGAGTGACTGCTGTCTATAGTCTATCCGTCTTGTACAGCTTTTTCCAATGAACTTCTTTCTAAAACTATCAGTGACATTGTCTGTTGCGAGTACCCACCAGTAATTGTAGGTGACTTCAATTACCCGGAGATAGACTGGGATGACTTAGAGAAACCTATACCGCCGAGTATTTCTGGTTTCGTTGCTATGATATCTTCACACGACTTCAGCCAACTGGTGAAAGAGCCAACTAGGGGGGTCAACTGCCTCGATCTTGTCCTATCTAATGATAACACTCTTGTGGGAAATTTAAAAGTTGAACCTCCTGTTGGTTCTAGTGACCATAACAGTGTCAGTTTCGTTCTAGAATGTGAATATATGTCACCTCACTTTACACTGACTCGGATTTCGCTCGATGTAATTATGGCAGCCTCGGTCTGTATCTTTCTACTGTTGGATGGAGAGATTCTTTTGAGAGTGGGAGCTCATTTGACGCAAAATACGAACTGCTTTTGCGAATTTTAAATGATGCTTTGGACCACTTTGTGCCGCTGAAACGTGTATGTGCAACACGCTCTGTGCTTCCCTCTTATTTGCAAAATATGCTTGAGCATAGGAGTTGTCTTTCCGCAGTAGCCTCGAACTCTCAGTCACCTTCAGACTGGGAAAAGTTCCGCTGCTTTTCTTCTAGATTTGAAAGTCGCCTTCTAAAATATAACAGAAATTTGGAGAAGAGGGCAATTAATAGTAGCCAGCAGCAAGGCTTTTATAAATCTTTGAATAAAAAAATTGGAAAATCGAATAGAATACAATGCGCATGGAAAGGTGATACTGTCTCAATCATGGAGGCTGACAAAGGAAATCTGTTAGCGGACAAATTCTGTGAGGTTTATAGGGAGATCAGTGGTTCTTCTTCTTTTTGTCCCGTAGTCGAAATCCCTATGAATAGTTTTCCGTTTTTTGAGAATGATATAATTTTTGACATCCTGTCCAAGTCGCCGATATCCATGTCCACGACACCTGATTTCATTCCCGCAGTTTTTGTCAAAAACATTTCACACGTAATTGCAGGTCCTCTTGCATATCTTTTCAATCAATCCATTTGGTATTCGGAAGTTCCACAGAGGTGGAAACAATCATTTGTGACTCCTTTGTTGAAAAAAGAACCTTCTCAACTAGTGGAAAACTATAGGCCAGTGAGTATCACCTCGATTTTTGCAGAACATTCGAAAAGGTCCTCAAAAACACATTGTAGAACATTTGGAGCAGGAATGAGCGGAGCAAAAATATGAAATTTCGGAAATCGGTTTTTGGGTTTTGGAACTGAAATTTTTTATCGGGTTTCGGAAATCGGGCGCGAAACGCCTGAAAATGCGCGGAAATACGGGTTTCGGAACGCGAAACGCGGAACTCCGCTCATCCCTGATTTGGAGAAGAACTCAATCATTCCCGATAATCAATATGGTTTTGTTGCGGGGAGGTCGGTCGAAACGACTTTGCTGGAGTGTATTAATGATTGGAGTGAGTACTTAGAGTCGAGGACAACGTGTGATGTGATTTATTTAAATTTCTCGAAAGCCTTCGACAGGGCTGAACTTCACAAGCTCATGCTCAAACTTGAGAAGCTAAAATTCCATCCATTGGTGTGTAAAAAGTTGGATAAAAAACTATCTCAGTGATCGTACTTTCCAAGTTTAAGTGGGCTCTAGCTTTTCATCTTGCCGTTTGGTTAGTAGTGGAGTCCCTCAGGGAGGCGTTCTATCGCCAATTATGTTCGCTATCTATATCGCAGAGCTTCCCCTTTTGTTGGAAAGTACTGAAGTAGTTTGTAAACAATTTGCCGACGACGTGAAAATTTATAGAAAAATTCAGTGGGTGGGGATGTTGAGAAGTTGCAAGCCGCTCTCGATAGTGTACAGGAATGGTCGAAAGTTTGGAGTTTACCGCTGGCTCCTGAGAAAACGGTCCACTTGCGGTCAGGAACTTCCAGTCTCCCCGTCACCTACATGCTTGATGGTCACTCTTTAAAGGCATCGTTCGCGCTGAAAACCAATATCCATTTTTCAGGCTCAATTTCATGATTGAGCTCGGCGGACCACGTTGGTGAAGTTTTGCGCGTCAAAAACATGAGGTTCTGAAGTTGGAGTGGTTCAAAATGACGATCCGCCACAAATTTTCACCAACCATCTAGCACAAGGAACAGAAGCGCCACCACATGCGCGGAAGATTCAGCATTTGAAATTTTTAATTCGGGAAATTCAAACATCCAAACTTGCCCGTTCGATACTTCATTTTTCAGAATAAGTTCCAGTGAACAAGAGGCTACAGGAATTCACCCACCTAATAAGTTTGAAGCAAAACACATCCGACGTTTGCGAAAAAAAACTTCAGACGTATTGCACCAGACAAACCGAAATCGACGGAGGGGTGGGATGTGAATAATTCGAGACACTTCAAAATGAGTTTTTTTGCAAAAGTTAATGGTTTTGTGGAGCATTTGCACTCTTATTCTGTATGTCAGAGAATTGCCTGCGCAAAAATATGAAAAAATGATAAAAGGGTTTTTGCGGCTACGATGCGCTTTCCAACTGTTTCGAATGTTAAGGATCTTGGTTTTCAGTATGATAGTCAGCTTGACTTCTCTGCCCATTTTCGAGCCATTTCTAACAAAGCTGTTGTGCGCACCTTCCATATTTTTAAAGGCTTATCGACTTGTGAAAAAAACGTGTTGGCGCATGCATATAAAGTTTATGCTAGGCCTATAATGGAATCAGGTACTTCAGTACTCTGTCCATGCAAGGAGAAAGACATTCGTCTTTTGGAAAAAGTACACGATAATTTTACTCGTAAAGATTTCTTGAGACGAGATGTATTCTCATACACTAGAGTACCAGAGTCCATTAGGCGGAACCAGGAACGATCGTTGCATTCGCTGGAGTCTAGACGCAAGCGAAATGACGTGTGTATGGTTTTTAAAATTTCGAGTGGAATGGTGAGAACCGACAAACCGTTTTTAATTTTCATGGCATCAAGAACACGGGGTAGTTCGAGAAAATCTCTTATGGTGTACCAAAACTTGTATTAGGTTGAGCAGCTTACCTGTAGAGCTGGGTCAGCGTTTGCCTCTCTGAAAATCAATGTCCAAACTGTCCCCGATTCTTTTCTATCATTTAAAGGCAGTGGTCACGATGAAAAACGTTATCGAAAAAACTACAAAAATCAGCTTAGATCAAAAACAGCTGAAAAACTATGAAGGTAGCGCGGTGAAAAACGGTCTACAAATAGAGTTTCTAGGGCCCAAAGAAGCTAGTTCGTGCACACGTGCACAGCGATGACGAAACAGATCGCAGTCTCATGCCGAGCAGTCAAAAATCATCGACATTCAGAGGACGAAATAAATGCAAATTTAACGAATAAAACAGTTGAATAATGAAAGCATCACTTCAGTCAATGTTTTTGACTAGATGTGTACATAAATTCGAAGGTTCATTGATTGACATTCAATTTCAAGCTAGCTGATGTTCTTGATATAAGAGGTCATCGATGCCGATGATGTGGAGAGGGCTCGGCCACCATCAAAAGGCAAGAAAGTTCAGCTGTCAAATTCGTCCCAAAACAGTGGTTTTCGCGATTTTTTCTCGTAGGTCCTACTACTCGAGACTCCAGGAAAGGATTTCGAGAGAAAAAGACGACAAGCATATTTGATCGCGACCACTGCCTTTAAACGCAAGGCTTCAAATATTCTACTGCCTTGGTGAAATGTCACTTTGGTTTTCAGTAATTGTCTTTGCTCTTCGCCTGTATATCATGCCTACCTTATGTAGCATAAATAATTAAATAAATAAATAACCCGGCAGTATAGATTTTTTAGCTTTAATCAGAAAATTATATCCGTTTGAAAAATAGTTCTTTGTCACTATCGCACGTAAAATGCATAACTAAAATACGCATAAAATACATAATAAATTAAAACAACACCATGGAACAATATGTACCTTATATGCCTCAAATCTCGTCAGAAGAGGCCGTCCTCCCCCACAGTCATTGCACCAAATGAGAAAAAAATAACTGATCAAGAATTGATATAAATCAAATGAGTGGGAATTGATGAAATATGTGTATTATATGATTACCATTCTTGGCGATCGACTCTTCCTTTCTTAAGAAACAGTCAGTTTTTTCGCGGATTTTTCAACGTAGCTGGTGTCAAGGGTACTAGAGCTCCCATTACTTTGCGTTGATGCATAATTATGGAACGTTTTTATTAACGCGTTTTTTAGTAATAATTGGCGTTTCGTTCTCGTTATTTATATAAAAATGATCCTCAGTGTTTAGCTAAAAGATGCGTCTTAAAAATCACACTCATATTCGCCATATTATGCTCTATCACCACGAGAAAGGATGGACAGCAGCCCAGTCATTTCGCTATCTCAACGAACTTTTTTGGCGTCGACATAGTGCAGTACGGAAGTCGTTTATTCGCTTTAAATCAGGTGACACTAGTTTGGAGGATAAAGAAGGAAGAGATCGGTCATCGAATTTTGACGATCAAGCACTTCTTGCAGCCGAGGTAGACGAGGAAAGCCTAACAACGCGCATGCTGGCTGGAGACTTCACTCTCGATTAATCAACGATCGTTCGACGCGTGATGAAGCTTGGAAAGGTGTGGAATTTGGCTGGATGGATGCCCCACAGAGCTCTTCGACCACAACAAAGCTGATCGTGTTTGAATTTTCACCGATTTACTGTAGCGAAACGAACAAACACCATTTTGAAGAAGCTTGTCACTGGAGATGAGTCATGGCTTCTCCTTCCAAAAACGTTGAAAAGAAAGAAGATTTGCGTTTTGCCACGTGTTTCCTCAAAGGGATATCAAAAGACGTGCAATGTTAGAAGGCCATTCGGTGTGTGTGGTGGGACGGAAGCGAATGTTCCATAGAGAAATCACTTCAAATGGCATTTGTGATCGGTTTAAAGACGCAGATGAAAGGCAACAATGGAGAATCCCTCACAGAAATGGCAAGCGGCAATTCAAAATCAACAGCGACGTCTATCTGGCTCAGCCTGATCGCCTAAACGCTGCATTCGGGGAGAAAAGACCGCGCAAATAAAACCACATCCGGGTCCATCGCGATAACGCCCATCCACATGTTGAGCGCCGTTTAATCGAATTCATCGACAATATGATGGATCTGCTCCCACATCCGCCGTGCTCACTGACAGAAGCACAAACGGACTTTCAGGCAAGTCGCTCTATAAAAAACTGGAAAACAAACAAAGTCTTCGACGACTTGGATGATTTGGTGGCTGATGTCATGGCTGATTTCAAAGCATGGGAAGAATGGTAAGCAGTTCTTGGAGTGGATGTGACTATGCTCACGAATGAACACATGTTTTGATTTAATATTGATATTGTTTTGTTGAATACAAAAGTTTGAAGAACGCTCCTCAAAAATGCATCAACCCACTACATGAAAAACTCGAAAAGAAAATCCACCGTGAAATTGTCTCAAATTCAATGTTACGTTCCTGTCTATAACGCTCGCATAAGGAGAGCGATAGGCTCATGTACGAGAATTACTGCGAACCCAAATACTGAACAGAAAAAGAGTACAGCTCATCTACGCAATCGTTCAGTCCGCAAAGTGCGAGCTGATTGCAAAGGCGTGTTACGGCGCAGTTTTGAGGATCCTCAGACAGAAATTCCGGATCTCCCAGGCGGTCTGTGCCCTTTTTCGCAGCGGCGAACCGCGCCGCAACACGCTTTCGCAATCAGCGTGCACTTTGCGGACTGAGCTCGATTGCGTAGGTGAACTATATGTGATGAAGACAAAATTTCTCGAAGTGGAAAAATGTATTAACGCTTAGGTGTTGTAGGTATACAACTAGGGCTAGCCGACTAGCGGATAAAATAAACAATTGGGTGGTCAGGAAATAATTTGAGGAAATTTGGTTGTGTGGGGTAATTGGGTAAATGTGTTAAAATTACGAGCGTTGGCTTTTTCTCTATAAAGATGCCGAATTACTGGTAACAGCTCTCTAAACTAGGATAGCGAAACGTTTGAATAGCATCGTAGCCACGATTTTCAAAGCGGTCTTACTAAAACCGATTTACGTAACACTCGGGGCGCAACCCTCTTCGGGGGTGACATACTACTACTAAGCCACCCAACGAGAAGGGTTGCTCGCAAGTTGCAGCAGTGACATCACGTAACGTTTTGATTCCGCTGGTGTATAGTCACACTACCGAGCAATTTTTTTTGCAAAAACCGCGCTTCGTGACGTTTTTCTATACGACAGAAAGAGCGGCAGCCTAGGATTCGCGCTCATGAATCCCAGCCCTGATGAAGTGTTGACAAACAAGTGATGCAAATCTATAAAGAAGGCAAGTTTCTGAAATCGCACCCGAAATGGAGATACTACCCGGACGTGAACGTGTTGCAATGCTTCATTACGCTCGGACGAATCTAACCCATGGGTGTAGTGGGGACCATAATTTCCAATTAACCGTGGTAGAATTCTGAACCTGACAAATCATATACAGCCTCTCTTCTCAAAGGTCGTTTGGATACAAAGTGTGCTTCCAGCTACGGCTGCCATCATGGCATTCGTGCCTTCATACCCAACGAGTTTTCGGAAACCAATGGGTCGATGATGCCGCTTATTGACTCCAAAAGGAAGAGTAAGGCTATCTTTCGTGGTTGTTGGCATCCTATCTCATGTTTAGTTGTAGAGATGCGTTAGGTCACCCGACAACGAGCCTGAACCAATTGGTTTGTCCAATTGGTAAGATTGTTACGAGTGACGTGAGCTGTCAGCTCGTGGCTATTGCAGGTTACAAGACAGATATGAACGGAGTCGCGCGCCATTGGCTGACCCTGGGCTGCTTGGTCTTGTGGCACGGAATATTCAGGCGTGTCTGGTTTTAGCTCATACGTCCCTGCTGTAGAATGACAACAATACTGCATCATTAGTTTCGCTGGGGCAAAAACTTGTCTGCGTTTCTCGTTCATCACACATAGAGCTGGGTTCTTGAAATTCGCGTGGAAACTCTCCAAACCAATTCAAAAAGTTTGCAGATATGCTGGTACCTCACAGTCTAACTCAGCGGCTCGGAATTTTCTCTATCTCTCTTGTCTCTTGATGCTATAACAGTCTCATCACACTACTTTTCTTCGTACTTTATGTTTGGTGTATTGATTCACGGAAATATTAATTGAGTGATTAATAAGAACGTGATCGATGGGTTTATTGATATTTGGACAAGATATGGTCACACAGACACATAATATCGGCATGGATCGTGAAGAGACTTCGCGTTCACTGCTGAAGATTGGCGCACACTCGGTGCACCTATGATATAGGTATGGCACCGAGTTTGCGCCAACCCTCAACAGTGAACGCGAAGTCTCTTCACGATCCATGGCGACGTTACATAAGAACGACACTGAGTTTGAAAGGCGGCCAAAGAAAGTTGTAGGTTCTGAGAATCCTTATCTTTTTGAGCAAATCCGATTCAGAGGGGTCTGTAGAAACCACGAACTCAGAATTGAAAACGGCAAACAATCCAATTAACCAGTATTACTTTCCTATGTACTTACATGTAGGTATACAAATAATATTTATATTTTTAGAACAATACAATATTTCATAACACGTGCACTTTAATTTCTTATCTGAATATTTTTATTTATTTGAAAATGGAAAATCATGACGAAGTTGGCGATGTTAACTTTCTCGACCCTTGTCTTTAGTCATAATTCTGTTTGCTCATCCTCCCTTTATCGTTCACAACTGCACTTCTAAGTTTCCAAATTGTAACAATGGCACTGGAGACAACCAGAATGACAGCGATCGCCATCAGCATCAACACTGTTATGATCCAAGGTGAGTTCACCTCAGCCGCACATAGGCGTGTCGCTTGTTTGATTGCTCTCGGTTCACCCATTTCACAATCAAAAATGAAGATTGTCTTTTCAATTAGATTGGTTTTTCATGGTAACACTATACATATCCTAATATCGCTTCTATCACACAGGAGTTTGAGTATACGTTTATCGTAGGAAATTGAAGCCGTGCTCGTAGTACCTTTGTCAAGAACTAGAAACTTCTATGAAGTTATCTTCTTCATTCATAGCCTTGTGTAGGCTGATTACCAGTGAGTAATCTATTTGGCTATAGCACCATCATCTGCAGCTCGCCGCTTCCCAAGAGGATTTCTTGCAACCTACACCTCAACACCACTTCTGCTTGAGTGGCTTGTAATATTTGCCCTTCTTCTTCAGAGCATTTTCACCTTTCTATGCTTCCTTAAAGGCAGCGTCCGCGCAAAAAACCGCACTTGGTTTTTTCTTTTCAATCCTATGTTTCGATCAAGTGGAGATCGTTGGCGGAGCTTGAGAACTCAATGCTGGGTATTCATAATGCTATAGACTCTCGAAAACTGCTCCGTGGCCGTGGTCTGAAAAGGCGTTTTCCCGGTCGATCATCTAGCACGAGGAGCAAAAGCGCCACAACAGGCTCCGGCAAATTCGAAATTCCATATTCTTTAATTCGAGGAATCCTCGCGGTAAAACGTTTGTATTGGAAGCATCTTATTTTCAGAGAAATCTTGACACTGGAAAGGCCAAAAGAAATATTCAACCAAAGAAGTTACAGGGGCAGAACCCTTCAAGACGTCCAGCATTTCCGACATTTGTGTAGTACACAATCGACACCGGACAGATGTGAAAAAAGGAAGCTGGATGCTCCAGGATTTTCTCACAAGTTTCTCTCCGAAATTTGAGTGTTTCGGGTGGCTTTTTTGCTACATATCGCAACCTGGTAGGCCTAATTGCACAAAATAGTGAAAAACTCGGGCACGGTTTTTTGCGCGTACGCTGCCTTCAAAGGCACTGTACACCCTGACACAGGACTTTTCTTTACGATTTTCATGCAATTGTGTAAATAGTAGATCTCTAATGCATAACACTTGCCAAGTGCCAAATCTAAATTCCTCCAAATAAGCCAGATAGACGAACACCATAGGCCCGACCCCTCAGTCACCACCTGAAGCCATGCCCCTTTTTTCGATTTTTAAACCCAATAGATGGATGGACGAATTTCAACCGCGCAATCGATTGTCGCTCTCATGCCGATCTGTCTCCTCATCCTGGCTCGCCCTCGGGCAACGACTCCCAAATGAAGAGAGATACAGGCCTGATACAACACGCCCTCAAAATACAGGTATGTATCTCCGAGGAGCCATAACCTTGTTTGTAGGGTCTCTGAACGATTCCAGAGATACCATTGTTATCAGCCAGCGACTCTCCTAGCCAAGCATGATAACTGAAATAAATAATTACCGTATTTTTACTTTTAAATGTACATGTCTATTTCTCAGGCCTCTTTTTAGGATACTTCAAATGACTGTGTACTTCGAATAGAGGGTGTGCTTCTATTTTTCCGTTTTGTTTTTTGAAATTCTCACAGTGGAAATTTTAATAACGAAACTATGATTTTTGCGCTCAAAAATGATATCGATTTTATGACATAAATCGAAGGTTTATCCGGCAGATATGTATATACCGGATAAGGATAAGGCACGCTATAAAAGAGTGCCGTTGCCATTGTATGGTTCACTTTTGGAATAAACTTCCACCACTCGAGTCGTCCAGCAGTCTACGGTATCCAGTACATGGCGACCACGGCCAACTAAGGACCTGCGGCAACATCAAGAAGACGCCAAGAAGCCTCAGCGTCATCACCACACTTCCATATACGACGCATCTCGTCATATATCCTGTACGACGTATCGACGTATACCGTTCAGGGATGTGCGGCAATTGCCGTTTGCCGTTTGTCGTTTGCCGGCCATTTTTGGGACTTTTTTGCCGTTTGTCGTTTGCCGAAATTTTTGTTATTTTTCCGGCAAAACTCGGCAAAACATTGAAAGGGAACGCCGCCTATGCTCGCGGCTATGTAGGCACCAGGGGTAATCCGATTATCCGTTGTTCGCTTAACCGTTATCCCACGGTTTTGACTTATCTGGCGCGGTAGTAAATGGGTTTGAAAACATGAGCTAACTCGCGGTAGGCTCGCGGTAAACTGCAGCTAAACGAGAGCTTTTTATTTAAAGGTTTTCAGGACGGGATCGGACATTGCTGGAACTACGCACTCGCATCCCACGTTATGTGATATCAGATACGCACAGTGTGAAAAAAATTCCCCCATAACATGGTTCATTTTGTCTTTTCTGGAAAAAATATTGCTTTAGAAAAAAATTTTCTGAAGATTTTTTGAAATTCCTTCAGCTCGCATTAATTTCGCGCAAAACTGCAACTTAACGCGAGCTGACAGAGAAATTGAAAATAGTGTGTGAATGAGGAAAAAGATGGATAGCTTTCGAAAAAGTCTTTCGGAGAATTTTTCCGAAAGCTATCCAGCTTTTTCTCCATTCATATACTATTTCCAATTTCTCTGTCAGCTCGCGTTGAGTTGCAGTTTCGCGCGAACTTAAAGGCATAGTACACGATGAAAACCGAATTCCAGCTTTTGCGCTCAGTCGGACTAGTGGGTCATAAAAATGTCACTCAGAATGTTTGGAGTTTCAAAATCGCCTCTGAATGGAGATTTGCTTACCTCAAAGGGGCTTCCTGGGTTTGGGGGGCCGGCCTTGGGGTCGATCCGGTGTTACAAGGAACAACACTCCGTTGTCGCTGCCGGCGACCGTGCGTTGACGCGTCGTAGGGTGCAATGCACACGCCACTCGATTTCACGTTTGACATCGATCGAAAGCAGCTGACAGCATTGGACGCAGCATGTTAGTAACCCTTTTTAACCTCGTTCAAGAAAAAATGATCGCTCGTGCGAATGGCGTCCTTGGTGAATTACTTCCAACGCAGCGCCAAGGAACCAATCGTAAAACTGTTCCTTGCGTTCTTAGCGCAACTATCCCAATTTGATGTCGGCGGGAACTTCAAATTTGTCTTGAGCCTTATTTAAATGGGTTTTTCTTGGAAAGTTGACGTTTTTGAGGGGCTTTTTGCAACCTTTAGTCACTTTAGGGATATAGCAACACGAAGAGGTCAAAAACCCAAGTATGGTTTTCATCGTGTACGATGCCTTTAAAGGCAGCGTTCACGATGATCATCCTCGTTGACTTTCCACATTGAAATGGTAGGCGAGAAGGATCCTTGGCTCCCAGTGTCGGAAGAACGGTAGAAAACGAGCCAGGAGCGGCAAAATAACGGATGCAAACAAGCGTTTTGGTGTCCCAGACACGCCCCGTGCTCCAGTTCTGCTCCCTTGATATGATTAAATGAAGATGCAGATTACAGAAATGATCAAGTCAAGGAAGTGCTGATAAGTGATCTGATCACTTCATTGCACTGATAGGTATCATCCTTGTAGCGGTCAAATCCTCCACGCTCAAAAATCAACGTAAACAAGAGAGAGCCTATCGAAAAAAAAAGAAATAACGGCTTTCGCGTCTTTTTAGAGCATGCCTTGCTATATAGGGCACCAGACCTTCCGTAAACCGTAGAGATATTGAAAGTGAAATCCATCGTGAACACTGCCTTTAACGCGAGATCACCACCCTGTTGTATTATGACTCATTTCGTATGAGTTACTCGGTCGGTTCTATTTCTGACAGAGCGCAGCCACCGCGCAGCCGCAGCGGTACTATCGAGGGGCCGTCAAGCCATTGCCGGTGCGACTCCGCGATAGTGCCGCTTTGGTGCCTGAAGGCCGAAGCCGCTTCCTCGATAAGCCGCAGCGGCTATTTCTTTGGTTTTCATAACGTCCCACATGTCTTCTTTTTGTTCATCTGATATCTTGAAATGGAACTACTCACTTGAATTAGAATTATTAGAAGGTTGACATTAATTATGGAAAAAAGAAAAAAAAGTAGAGCGGCACATGTGAATAACTGAGTCAATTTGAGAGATGAAGTTTTTTTTGCCGTTTGCCGAATGCCGTTTGCCGTTTACCGGCCGTTTTGGAGATTTTCTTGCCGATTGCCTTTTGCCGAAATCTCAAAATCGTTTGCCGCACATCCCTGATCCCGTTCCACGACATTCGGAAATGATAGAGACACCTCTAAAAATAAGATTTTCAAAAATTTCTGGGAATGGTGATGAATACTGTTCATCAATGAATTCAGCGTGATAAAAACCTCTGTTCGCAACTACCTTGAGATCCGTGCCTAATTTCATGAGATTTTGCCTTTACGTTTAGAAAATTTCACCATTCGGATATGATAGGAAACCCTGCAAAAAATGGAATTTTTCTACTTCGAACAAAATTTCCCGTTACAAGTTTGTTACATGAACGCAACACGAGGACACCCAACATCTTCATTCCAATCATGGGCCATGGTACATCGCTTACTGTTTCCGAACAAGCCCAAATACGTGCCCTCAACGCTGCAGGGCTGAGCCAACGTCGAATTGCCTCCCAGCTCGAACGTTCACCCAACTGCATCAGCCAGTTTCTACGAGATCCAGACTCCTACGGTTTGGCGAAGAGTCGTGGTCGCCCAAGAAAGGTCAGCGGCAGGGATGCACGGAGGATAAGCCGGCTCTGCTCAAAGAGTAGTGTGTCTCTCAACCACGTGAGGGCTCAGTTGTCGCTCAATGTGTCGAATACTGCTGTTTGGGGCGTCGTAAGCGCAGACGAAAACATCGTCCGCAAAGTGATGAAAAAATCTCCATCTTTCTCAGAAGCCCACAAAGTAGCTCTCGACTCCGGTTTGCAAGGAACAACATGGCAACAGACTGGTCAAAGGTAAGGGATTCCTCGAAAAGCCCGATAAAATTCAAAAAGATAAAGGCGACATGTTCCAGGTAATTTTCTCCGACGAAAAGAAGTTTAACCTCGATAAATCTGACGGTGCTCGATGCTACTGGAGAGATCTTTGCAAGGATCCGATGGTATTTAGTCGAAGAAATTTCGGAGGCGGTTCGCTGATGTCTTGGGGAGCATTCTGCAGCGAAGGTGTTTAGGGAATCGCCTTCACTTCGTGTCGTATGGATTCGGAGGAGTATCAAGAAACATTGCGTGCGCATCTTCTGCTGTTCTTCACTGGAAACAGGCGTCAACGCTACATTTTCCAGCAAGATAACGCTGCGGTCCATGTCTCCAGATCCGCAAACGCCGAGTTCGCGTGATGGAATGGCCCGCGTGTAGTCCTGACTACAACCCGATAGAGAATATCTGGGCATAATTGTGCGCCAGATTTACGCGAATATCAAGCAGTATGGGACCGTAGACGAGCTAAAGGCCGCTGTACTCGAAGCCTGGAGAAATTTAGATAAAAATGTGATATCCAACTCGATCACTTCTATGCCGAATAGAATTTTTGAATTAATTTCCAACTTCCTCGAGGTGCGAAATCATATTAGATTTCATGTATGTGTATGTTTTGTTCATTCCTTGTTTGATAATTTTTGTTTTTAATAGTGTCTTTATCATTTCCGAACGGCGAATAATGTGAAAATTTAAAATAAAATACTACAATATTATGCTATTCTTATAGAAACAAGTGAACAGAGGTTATTTACCTTGCTGAATTCATTTATGAGCATTACTGAACGCTGCACTGAGTTTAAACATAAAGACTGTGGTTTTCAGTGTCCCTATCACTTCCTGAATGCACTATATATATATATATATATATATATATATATATATATATATATATATATATATATATATATATATATATATATATATATATATATATATATATATATATATATATATATATATATATATATATATATATATATATATATATATATATATATATATATATATATATATATATATATATATATATATATATATATATATATATATATATATATATATATATATATATATATATATATATATATATATATATATATATATATATATATATATATATATATATATATATATATATATATATATATATATATATATATATATATATATATATATATATATATATATATATATATATATATATATATATATATATATATATATATATATATACACTAAGGCCTCTGGTCCATAACACCTTAGGATCCGTACCTAATGAGTTCATGGAGTCTTTGGCCACAAGCCACAATTTCGCCACCCTGAATTGCCGGTCATTGTCGAGTGATATCCCACAATCTGCGTTGTCCAGACTTCTGAGCTATTTCCATGCACCGTTTGCTGCTTTGCAGGAAACCCGCCTCAAGGATAGACCCGTCATCAGCGTCGGAGAGTACACCATCTACTGCGGTAACGCTGGCGATAGGAGAGTGGGAGGCTGTGCGATAGCTGTAAGGAAGGACTACAATGGTATGATCGAGGAATTCGGCTCAACGTCGTGTAGGAATGCATTTGTGCGACTGCGAGATCACAGAGGATTCAATCTGTGGATAGTGAGTGCTTATGCGCCCGCCGAAACCACCCGAAGACAATTTCAAGGATGCCTTCTACGAGGAACTCAATACGTTGCTAGCCAGGATACCTTGCCAACATGCTGTTGTGGTGGGAATCGACGCGAACGCGAAGATGGGACTTGATCAGGAATCCGAAGTACTCGGTAGATGGTTCTTCCCAGTGGAGCAAACATCGGACAATGGCTACCGCCTTGTCGACTTTTGTGAACGCAGTGGTCTGATTATTGCATCGACATTCAAGAGGAATCATCGCCGCCATCAGCTTACGTGGCAGGGACCAACCCAGCTATCTCTGGAAGAGCAGCGGAAGCGGAAGATGACAACTCTGAAACTACAGCTCGACTACGTTCTGACGAGGAATATTCCAGTATCGGACATTCGAAGATCTAGAGCGGTGTGGGATGTCGCATTCGATTCGGATCACCGTCCTGTTCTGTTGAACTTCACTGCGAGGATTCATCAGAGGAAGCGAGGGGCTAAGCCTGTCCAGAGGATTGATACGACAAGTCTCAGGGATGAAGAATGCAGAAGGAAATTCCGACAACGCGTTTCTGTTCATATTGGAGTACGGACTAAGAAGAAACTTTGCGACGCGGACTCTTTCGTCAAGTGCATCCAGGACGCTTCGAAAGAGGCACTCCCGGTTGTACAGCCCAGGAAGAAGCTCGCCTACGTCTCAGAGGAAACAACATCTACTTACAACAGAGTATGTGCTCTCCGAACTGCAGGAAAATTCGTGGAGGAGAAGCGCCTCAGGAGGAAGTTGCGTCGGCAGCTTCAAAATGACCGCGAACGAGAATGGACGCGTAGAGCTAAGGAGTTTGAGAAGGCTCGGGAGGAGAAGAATCCGAGGAAGGCCTACACGTTGTTACGACAGTATAGCGGCAAGATGAAGAGATGTTCTGCTGTCCTCAACACTACCAATGGAGTTGCAGTTGGTGATGCGACGCTGTCATTAAGGAAGGATTACTTTAGTTCACTACTGAATCGTCCAGCGCCGTCAGTACCAGAGCTCCCGCATGTTCAGAGAGCACATTACGATGTCAGCGAGGAACCGCCGACTGAGGCTGAAATTTCGAATTGTGCCCGGAAAGTGAAGAATGGAAAGGCTGAACATCACTGCTGAAATACTGAAAGCTCTTCCTCCGTCTGGGATTCGTGAAATGACCAACACCATCCGTGCCATATGGATGAGCGAAAGGATACCTGATTCGTGGAGACATGCGATCATCGTACCTCTTCACAAGAAGCTATCCGTCACGGATCCTAAGAACTACAGAGGAATTTCTCTACTTCGTGTCATGTACAAGGTTTTAGAACGTATCATTCTCGAGCGACTCATCAAACATCGTGAGGAAACGACCAGAGAGGAGCAAGCCGGTTTTCGACCTGGAAGATCGACCATTGACCAAGTATTCGTTGTGAGAAGAGTAATCGAATCGTGGCAGCGGTATTCGAAGCCATTAAAACTTGCTTTTTTGGACTTTGAAGCTGCATTCGACTCTCCTCATCGTGATCGATTGCTCAACGCTCTGCGAGCCGATGGAGTCCCGGAAAAGTATGTTCGACTAATCGAGGACATGAACAAAGGAACAACAGCAGCAGTTTGTACGCCTGTCGGATTTACGTCAGCTTTCGAGGTGAGAACAGGAGTAAGGCAAGGAGCTGTAGCAGGACCTTTCCTCTTCAACTTTGCCGTTGATGACATCATGCGTAGAGTTGCAGAACAGTTTCCTGCGGACGTGATCCTAACACCATCAGGACGCTCCCTTGTCGACCTGGAGTACGCCGATGACATTGTGTTATTCGCTGAAAACAACGCAAAACTGCAAAGGATTGTGAACCTCGTTTCGAAGTATGCCGCAGCCTATGGACTTCGTCTTCGTCCGGACAAATGCAAGCAGATGTGGGTCTCTCAGAGGCCTTCTACGGGAGTTCGTGTGGACGGACAACGTATCGAACTGGTGGACGATTTCTGTTATTCTGCTTGCTGAAGAACGATGGTAGTTATGCAGCGGATATTCAATAACGATGTGCGAAAGCTACGTCTGCATTCAATTCTCTAACCAAGTGTTTGTGGTCTACCCCCATCGCGAAGGAAGTCAAGTTGCGCGTCTACTTATCCGCTATTCGCCCTATCATGATGTACGGATCGGAGACGTGGGCAGCACCGAAGACGCAGATGGAAAGGTTGGATTGCACGGAGAGGAAGCTGTTTAGACGTTTGCTCGGATATTTCTGGCCGCGGATGTGCCACAACGAAGATCTCTACAACGAGGTTGACGCCTTACATCTACGTTTGACACGAGGGAGGCGCCAACATCTCTCAATGCCATCTCAAGCGGCAAGGGAAGGCCGTCTTCGTCTGTTGGGGCATATTTTAAGAAGACCGCCAGATCGTCTTGTTCAACACGCTCTAAGGATGCTTCCAAGTCCTGTCTGGAAACGGCCGCCTGGACGTAGGCGAAAGTTTTTGACGGATGTGGTGACGGAGGATTTGAAATCACTCGGCATTGAAAGGCAATTCAGGCGCGATGCTTTACTTCGCAGGAAGTGGAATAGTGATCAATGGATGGAATGTGTTCAAATTGTGGCTGAGGACCGTGACAAATGGACACGGCTGACTACTAGGACGGCACACCTCGGTGAAGATGCGGATTGACCGCGTCAGGCGAAAGCCAACCGATTAAAGGCAGCATACACGCTCGCAAGCATAGTCGAGATAACAGCATAGATAGGTCCGCACGACCCGTACTATGTCGTCAACGACGTTTGAAGCGCTGAAGACTGTCCAGGATGACAATGTTTGAGCAATCTTGCCTTCCACGCCCGTATTTTCACACCCCTTTGAGTAACAGAATGAGAATCGATACTTGAGAAAACATGTGATAACTTAGAATGATAGCACTATAAAAAGGGAGTGCAGTAGAGAAAAAAAACTCGATTTTCCTCAATATAACATGTTTGTGCACTGATAAAATCCTCCATTTCAAGAGGTCAGCCAACGTAGAGCGGCATTCTCGAAAGTTGACGAGATTCAACAGGTATGCAGACATGTTATATCCAAGTAAACCAAGCTATTTCTCTCGTGCACTCCCATTTGATAGTGCTATCACTCTCAATTATCACACGTTTTCACAAGTATCGATTCTCATTCTGTTACTCGAAGGGGTGTGAAAATACGGGCGTGGAAGGCAAGATTGCTCAAACATTGTCAAATATTGTCATCCTGGACAGTTTTCAACGCTTCAAACGTCGTTGACGACATAGTACGGGCCGCACGGACCTATCTATGCTGTTATCTCGACTATGCTTGCGAGCGTGTATGCTGCCTTTAAGTCAAGTAAATATATATATATATATTTATTTATTTATTTATTTATTTATTTATTTATTTATTTATTTATTTATTTATTTATTTATTTATTTATTTATTTATTTATTTATTTATTTATTTATTTATTTATTTATACCGTATTTCCTCTTTTAGAAGTTCATGAACTTCTAATACTCAGGCCCCTTTTTATATGAACTTCTATCAGAGGTGAACTTCAAATAGAGGCTGTACTTCTAATTCTCAGCCCTTTATTTTGGATGTACTTCTATTAGAGGTGTACTTCTAATAGAGGGTGTACTTCTATTATTCGGGGCAATTTTTTGAATTTATTATGCTGAGCTGTTCGCATTTCTGGCAGAGATTTCCCGTATATAAACCGAGAATTTATATGTATTGAAATTTCAGACCGCTTCCCCGAAAACATAGCCATTTAGGCCGCGATCATACCTCCCGCGACCAGCGACAGTGCGTATCAGCCATATCGATTTTCCGTCGATATTTATGATGAACATTGCGTCGCGTCGCTCGTCGCTGGAAGTATGATCCCGGCCTTAGGCCCGGTCGAATTGGGGCTTTCATAATCACTGATACCATATTTTCAAAAACATTATTAACACGCTCTCCAAGTCAATTTCTTCCAAAACTTTTTAAGTCTAGTATCGATTTTGTTGAGACGTCCTCTATGGGAAAGAGAGGGACCAATCGGAATCGACTTGTTAGACTTGAAAACAGTTTAACTGATCGCCTTTCGAGACGTCCAGAGCGATTGAAGAAGCGCGGTTTTTGAACGACTCTATAACAGCTCTTCCAGAGAGGAGTTCTTTGCGTCCACAATCCACAATATGTAAAGTCGGCCATTGATGATTCCTGATTTCCTTGTTTTAGGAACAACTCCCCCACATGAATGATCCAATCTTCACAACGCTGGGGAATCTTGGCTTTTCAAGGACCGTTAAAGGCAGCATACACGCTTAAAAATGATATCAATTTTATGGAACGAATCGGTCTGAAGTTGCTAATGTTCAGAAATAACGAGAAAACCGAAAAAAAAATCGACTGAAATGAAGATATATCGGTTTGTTCTATATTGGCCCGGAAGTGGGCGAGTTGTACCACATTGGCTGAAATAGCGGAGCTAGCGACAAATGTGTTGGAATAACGATGCTAATGTACCCGTACGGCCCTTTCTGGAATGCTTACGACGTTAGAAGCGTAAAAAATGAGCCAAAGTCATCGTAATCAAGCATGGAATATTTGTACTAAGGGGCGGAGTCCGTATCGATAGGCGGAGAAAGGATGATGTTGTGACTTAAAGCGGCTCAAATACGGTCATATTAACTTGTTTTTGGGGCTTCCAATTTCGTTAGGGCTCCTCCAGGTCCCGTACGACTCCACTAATCTAGGTAGCTCAGCACCTTTTGCGAGCGTGTATGGTGACTTTAGAGTCAACGTCTTGGGCCATAACACTTCAACTTTGAGTGCTCTGATGGTTCGAGGGATACATCCTCCGGCAATGCTGCTTTGCTCCCTATGGAGGGAACGATTTACACCCGATGGGCAGCATGGGAAGTACCCGCCACGAGACACGCAGCGCAGGGCCTAGAAAGGGGATCGTGGGCTTATTGTGCGGGAATTATAGGCATTCGTTCCCTCACAACAAGTTTCGTGATTTTTCGTGCAATTACAAGACAAGACGCGGATGGTATGTAAAAGCGATCGATCAACGGCGCGTCCTTTCATTCTATCCTATGTTTTTATGATGCCTTGCTTGTCCTTCCTTTATGTCGTTCTCACTTCTTTAAAAACAATGTTCAAATATGTATATCGAGCATTGTTGGTATCTAGGAGAGTAACAACAGTCAAGCCAAACAGAAAAAGGCGGTGCAATTGCGTATTTTCACTAACATAAGTGTAGTATAGGAGTACTGAAGGAAAAAAAGTTCCAAAAAGTACAAACATTAAGATTTTTTGATAAACAGAGTACTGTAGCCATAGCTGGCTCGATTCAAAATTTGGCTTTTATCAGTGAGGGGAAACTGTTGATATTTTTAGATGAGTTATTGCTTTCATCGCCTCCTTCATCTTTCTGTGTTTTTTCTGCTTTTGAAACCATTAAAGGTTTTATAGTTTTCTCAGTAGTGTGTGCATTGTCAAAGCTTTCAGTTTTTCACGTTTTCTGTATTTTCTTGCTCAGAAATTTTAAAAAATTTTAAGTTCTTCGCCGTTTATGATAAAGTGTCCGCAAAAGCTCACCCGAGCACCCAGTCGACGGCAAAATTTAGATTTCCTCTGAGTTTTGAAGGAAAAAAAAGGATCAAAAAGTTCAAACACTAATATTTTTATACACAGAATTTAATAGACCTAAGGCCTTTACTGGAGACCCAAACGGAAATAACAAACGAAATGAAAGAAACAAAAAAGCAACAACCCACTAGTACAAATTATGAACTGTCTCCCTCTCATTATTAATGACAAACTTAGAACCGGGACAACTATGGCTTCAGTGCATGATTACAAGGGACAGATCTAACATAAACTGGAGTTTCGAAAAATGGCGGTTTGATTGTTGTGTGTGTGGGGGGGGGACAAAAAGAACAACTCAAAGATTGCTGAAATTCGTCAAAGGCAGTGTTCACGATAATCTTGGATTTTGAGATAAATTATTGATTCGATTGTTTGGCCCGCGGGTAAAACTGAAATGACAAATAAATCGAGAAAAACGCACCAGCAGGGCACGAAATCCTCAAATCTCACCCCGCAGAAACTGTTCGTTGTGACAATAAAAATTTTTGTGAAACCGTCTTTTGCATTCCTCCGTTCTTTCCTTCGGACCCTGACTAATACTATTTTGCCTGAAATATTGTTCCATTTTCGATTAGCCCTATTTTCCACTAGTGACAACCACCGTGAACATGTTCATCCTTAAAGACAGAGTGCAACCTCAGAATCGATTATTCGTTTTTCTGCTTATCTTGGAGGAAATTTCACGCTGATCACAATGGTGTCTCTAGAATCGCTCAGAACTCACTACGAACGGAGTTATGGCCCCTCAAAAATGTCGATTTTGAATGGCTAGAAATTCGAGGACGAGTTGTCTCGAGCCTGTATTTTCTCGTTATTCGCGGCCATCGTTCTGGAGCAGGCCACAATATGAAGCTAGACCAAAAACAAATCGAAGAACATATCCTCTGGTTCCGGGCCTGATTTAGTGTGTGCAATTGCGGACTTGCGTCGTAGGGGCGCGACGCGTCGCTTTAGCACGAGGTTCCGCGCGCGCCCCTCATCAGCTGAACGTGTGCATGTTTTTCTACATTTTCAAGGTTTTTCCTAGCTCTTTGATCGTACGAAAGCGATGCGTCGCGCCCCCACGACGCAAGTCCGCAATTGCACACACTAAATCAGGTTCGGAACCAGGGGGTAGGTTTTGAATAAAATCATTCGCGCGTCTCTTCCCTATTGAGGTCGGAAACCTGGCAGTGGGCGTTACCCACTTTTTCTTTCAAGGGGGCGTGGCCGACTTTTTCCTGTCTTTTTCTCGCTTATTTGAGCGAACTGAGATTTCGCACTTGGCGGGGTTGCTATAGGCGGCGACCGAACCATAATATCAAAAATTACCCCTGAGGTTGGACTGTGCCTTTAAAGGCAAATGTCGCGATAAAATATGCTTGTCTTCTTTTCTTCTGTAAACCCTTTTCTGGGTTAAGAGTAGTAGGACCAATGAAGGAAAATCGCGAAAAAAACCGATGCTTCGGTCCAAATTTGAAGCCTGAACTATCCTGTCTTTTGATGATGGACGAGCCCACTCCTCATCATCGGCAGCGATGATCTCTAATATCAAGAAGATCAGCTGGCTTGAAATTGAATTTTGATTAATGAATATTATCCTTCGGACTTATCTAGTCAAAAACATTGACTGAGGTGCTTGCTTTCATTGGTCAACTGTCCTCATTACGTAAATTTGCATTTAATTCTTCCTCTGAATGTCGATGATTTTTGACTGCTCGGCATGAAGCTGCGATCTTTTTTTGCGGCGCTGTGCACGTGTGCACGAACTAGCATCTTTGGGCCCTAGAAACTCTTATTCTAGCCCCTTTTTCACAGCGCTACCTGCATAGTTTTTCAGCTGTTTTCTATCTAAGCTGATTTTTACAGTTTTTCAGATAGCGTTTTTCATCGCGACCACTGCCTTTAAGTTTATAATTCACCAACGGTACAAAGTTTTCACGGAGCTGTAGATGTTTTTCTCTCCAGAGTTTTCCATGGTTAGGGCCCGATAACGTGATATCTTTATCACCGGTGAGGTTGCTTCCCCACTCCCAAGTCTGTTTAGAGCTTCAGCCGCTTACTTCTGGAGAAAGGCGGTGTGTGAATGTAACAAACCGCTTTTCGTTTCTTTTATACCCTACCCTTTATCAATTAGGTACCATCAATTTTGTTTGCCGTGAGAATTTCGTGCCATTGGCAATTTATAATCGTCTTGTTCATCCAACCGGACAACTAGTCCAGGCCAGAGACTAATGTCACTAATAAGCCGTTCTAGGGAGTTTCTCGCCATTTCTTCGTAATTTTGGTAACACTTGGTCGCCAACGCATTGTTTTGAGTGGAAAACTCGGGAACGAAAATCATTGTGAACACTGCCTTTAAAACACCGCTCGTTTGTCGCGGATGGATGGGGAGATAAATGTAATAATATAATATAGAATTTTTTTAGCTCAAACTTTTGTCCACGGGGTTATTTGGGGCGCTAAACAAAAATAAAAAATATATAGTGGCTAGTTGCGTTTTTTTCAGAAAGTTATGCTAGGTTTTTTTGAATAAATGATACGTTTCCCATCAAAAGCTACAGATATCTTACGAAAAAAACTCAAAGAGGACTTCATAATCCTGTTCAGAGCCCCAAATTACCCCCTCCTTAACGAAAGTTTGCGTTTTTGAGATCCAAAAATTACACCTTTTGTCGTGTTCGATCTAACCAGGTGCATTAATGACATTAAGCAAACTTCAAATTGTTTCTTTTTTGCTCTCCCACAACATTTTTTTCGAAAATCCAGTTTATGCTGAGATCAGCCCCTAGTTAGTGGAAATACGGAAATTTATCACCGTTAAGGCCGGCATTAAGGCGCATTTCTCCGGTTTTTCGAGCCGGTCCACGTGGTCCAGGTGAGCATTGAAGCGCTGTAACATGTCAAGATTCTCGTAATTAGCCGTTGTGTTTCTCCTTTTCCCGGCCCTCCACAGCCAACGTGGACCACGTGGACCGGCTTGAACAAATGAAGAAGAGCTGTATGTATGTACTTGCCCTTGTAACACAACCTTTACAACCTCGTTGACAGCTTGAAAGAGAATTCGTGAAGAATCGAAAATCTGCTGAAAATGTCGCTGGAGTTCCTTTCTAGCGACATGCTCAGCAGATCTTCGAGTCTTCATTAGTTTCGTTCGAGTGATATAACACCTGTGATTGTATCCGCATCCAGGTCTTCTTGTTAGACACAATTTTTCCCGAAATTCCCCTAATAAACTCGATAACAGATATTTTGGACTCTGAGGTCCACTGACTCCAAGAACTGAAGTGTACCAGGGTAACCCGAGAAGTTTCAAGAAAAGAGTTGTTCATAGGTAAGTCAGTGTTTTCAGCACATTTGTTGGGTTTCTAATTTACTTGATACCGTAGAAATTTAGGCACATGTTCGCCACAATTTGAAGCGCACTATGTAAGGTTCTGGTAAGTGAGCCTCATCACTTCAACGTAATCAGAGTCGTAGCCAAAGCTGCGTCAATTTCGCGCGAAGTGCAGCAATCGTCAACAAGGCTTCAGGGGTCAAGTGTTTTACTCTAGCGGTTGTTATTGCCACTGTCCACCTAACCATACGTTTCCAATATGAGCATGAACAGGTTATGACACTATCCTAGACGGGGGGGTGGGGGAACACTCAGGATTCAAGTCAGAAAAGAAATGAACCACCGATGGGTCCGCGAGGCGACTGAAGAGGTTTGGTTTCGCACAGGACTTGTGATGACTTATACGTTTATAAAGTAGTTAATATCATCTTCAAAACAAAATTTCTGGGAATTTCCTCCTGAGTATAAGTGAGAGGGTGTAGGAGACACCTGCTGACAAAATTTGAGCCAAATCGGTTCACAAATAACGAAGTTGTGAGCCACGAAGCTTAAGAAAATTTCATGGTGTGCGCCGTAGGCCGTGATCCGTGGGCCGTCACGCTTTTCATTCCTTGCTTCATCAGTATATGCCACTGCCAATGGTTCTGATGACGTCATCGAGACGTCGTGAAGAGCGCCGGTGAAAGTGCGCTTTCTCTATAAAACGTCGAAATTCACATCATTCGAGGCGCGAGCGGCGCGCACGACGCGTGGGCCTCCGTCTGCCCTCCGCTATCTCACTGTCTCTAACCTCCACTCCGCACCAGCACGCCTAGGAACCATGTGAATTTCGCCGTTTCATAGCCTGTAGGACCCAAATAGGAAAACATCAAGCGCCGCCTCAAGTTTGTAGGACCCAACTAGGAGAGCGCCGAGCGCGAGGTAAAGTGTGTGGGACCCAACTGGGAGTGCGCCTAGCACCGAAAAATGAGTGCGGGATCCAACTGATAGGGTGCCGAGCGCCGGGGAAAATGTGCGGGACTCCCTATGGAAATGCTACCGCTGTGGAGACCAGGGTGCGTGGATGCATCTGCAGTCAATCAACACAGCTCGCTCGAGTAATTACTGAACTTGTCAGAATTCGCACTCATGACACATCATCGATCGATAATCAACATTATTGATTTTCGCGCTCAATGCAAAAAATGCGGCCTGGAGTGATGATTGTTAATGGATGTGGGTCACTTGTTTGGGAAATTCTAATCATCAAGTAATATCGATTATTACTTATTAATGCTATCAATTTCTCACCTGTGTTTCAAAATGTGACAGTGAGTGGCGTTTTGCATGGGTGTGGGTCACAAGTTTTAAAAATTGTACCCATCCTACAATATTGTCCGTTGGAGGTTTCACTTCTCCAAAATGGAAATCGAGGAGCAACAATCAAACCACAAAGGGAACCTTTGGGAAAAAATATGAAACTGAGTTAGGTTTTAGGTTTTCGGTGAATTATGAAAGGGAAGGACATGGAAATTAAAAACGACCGAATGTCTGCAATTGCGGATTCTGAGACGGAAACGATTTGGGCCCAAAATTCGTCTAGGCACGTTATTTGGGGGGCCGAACGCGACTACGGAGTCTGCTCTCAGGTTTCCAGTAAACTAAGTAAGGAAAAGATCGGAGAATAAAAAAAGCCTGAGCGAATGTTCGCGATTGCGGATTTTAAAAATGGGAACGATTTGTGCCCAAACTTTGTATAGGCACGTTATCTGAAGCGATGAACACGAATATGAAGTTCGCTTTCATGTTTACGGTAGACTACGGAAGATTACGACCGGAGAATCATGGAGAACCTTTTGTTTCTTTTTTTTTCCGAAGGGGAAATTTCTTAAAATACAACGAAATTCGTAATTGTTTTGCTTCGCTACAAAAGGTTTGTGATTTGACATTAGAGAACTTGTTAGAATCTCATTAGAAGACTTGAAATACCTCATGCGCATGATTTGGCATGCAGCTCGGAGGAAAAGCTAGAATTTCAGGGAAATGATGGACATTTGATTTGGCTGTGCACTTGTTTAATAAATAGCAAAAATTTAGTGTAGCATTGGAAAAACAAATTACGCCCGTCTTTTCTAGAATCAGGCAAATAGTTACAGCTTAGTTTGCAAAGCTGAGAACCAAGTTTTGGCTTACACCCGATTATCCAGGAGCAGCAACTTTGAAAAAAAATCAATAAAAGTCAAAACAACATCACACAACGTGTTTATACAAATGCCGCCGACTAAAATAATTGCGGCCAAACGGATTAAAACGGGTGCTCAGTAGCACCTGCGTGATTTGTTTTTCCAATGCTACACTGAATTTTTGCTATTTATCAAACAAGTGCACAGCCAAATCAATGGCACACCATTTCCCTGGATTTTTAGCGTTTCCTCCGAGCTGCCTACCAAATCATACGCATGAGGTATTCCACGTCTTTTAACAAGATTCTCACAATTTCTTTAACGCCAAATCATAAACCTTTTGTAGCGAAGTAAAACAGTTACAAGAATTTTATATTTATTTAGATTTAGATTTATAAAGAATGAAAAAAAAGAATATTGCATGCAACAATTAAGCCTTCCCTTTTTCACGTTTCATTACAGAAGAGAAAAAGGCTGGCTAATGCTGCTGAGGAAGCTGTTGAGAACGATATGGATACTCAAACATCCAAGCAACTCGCTCAATATTATGCGAAGCCGTCTTCAAGGCCCTCGTGCGGTGCGGTGCAAAATCATGCAGGCACATTAATTTTCATTAATTCTACATGAATTTTGAATTTCTCTGAAACATTTTGTGCCTTTTGGTGGCATAGAAAATCATTTACAAAACAGCTGAGTTGAACACAAAACTCCTATAACTTGGCACCAGGCGAGATTTCTGATTTTCTGCTTGATGTCATGATTATGTGTTTTTTTTCTTTCTCAGTTTTCTACGGTTCAATGTCGAGCTATGAATTTGGCGTTTTGTTGTCTATTTCATTCTCCCGGGCGGTTCTCGCGTCTGTTTGTGTAATGGGTTTTTTTGTTCTGTATTTATATACTCTTTCGGGTTAGACGGACCACTAGAGAAATTCTTCAGTATTTGTTCATCCCACATGACATGTAGAGTGATTTAGCTCGTTTTGAACGCACTAAACTGGTTGGTGTGACTAACCAAGCGGCCTGTAATAACGAAAAAAGACGCTATTTTCGGTGGATCCTCTAAAGGGTCGTCTAATCCGAAAGAGTACCTGTATATATATATATATATATATATATATATATATATATATATATATATATATATATATATATATATATATATATATATATATATATATATATATATATATATATATATATATATATATATATATATATATATATATATATATATATATACTTCCTTTATTTGGGAGTGCACAGGCCCCCCTTTTCACCCGCACTCGCTTCTACAGTAGTGCACTACGGCGGCGCGGTGTGTCGTGGCCCTCTCTCATCCAATCTCTCCCTCCCCATGTGGCAGGCATCCACCCTCGTATGACCATCGTCCGATCGTCCGCGTGATCGGCGATCATTTTCAGAGAAGGTGAGTTTTTTGAAAATTTTTCACCATCTTCAGTTGTTTCGGTATTAATTTGAATGTCATTGTATTGGCTAAAGATTAGGGTTTATTCGAAGCTTTACACAAGTCTTCGCGCTCCCAAGAATTTGAGAAAATGTTCGATCTCTTTATTTTCAACAAAAAAGTAATTTTTCTGAACATTTATAGTCTGTTTCGAATCGATGGCTTATCTATACACTATCCATTAGGATGACATTCAAATTCATACCGAAACAAGTGAAGATGGTGAAAATTTTAAAAAAACTCACCTTCTCTGAACATGATCGCCGATCATGCGGACGATTGGACGATGGTCATACGAATGTCAATGCCAGCCACATGTGGTGGGAGAGATTGGATGAGAGGGGGCCACGACAGACCGCGCCGCCGTGGTACAATACTGTAGAAGCGAGCGCGGGTGAAAAGGGGAGCTTGTGCACTCCCGAATAAAGGCAGTATATTTATTCAAAGAGGTATTCCTCATTCTAACATGTCGGGTAATTGTTGTGCAACGTGTGCTCTTTGTGAGTAACTTTACGTCACATTTAGGATTTCACGTGGTTTTAATCCTTGTTGATCATAGGCCTTATTATCTATGTATTATAAGAGATGAATTCGTCTGTGAAAGCTTTTGTATCGTCTGCTAACACATTTGAACAGTAAGTGGTGGGATATAGGTATCACATAATTAGGTGAGACGTAAGAAGCGTTTAGGTGTTCTAAAGTGAATTCTCGATTAGGAGAGCCTTGATAAGCATGGTTTATTCCTAGAAGGATTCATAGGAGGAAGGGACCAGGAGTACCAATGTGAGGAAAAAAGAGCTATAATGAAAGGGGATTGTGGCTTTGTTGTGAGGTATTAGGGGTTCGATGGTGAATCTGAGCCAGGTTAACTCACAATCACCTCACAAAGAGCATCTTTTCCCTCACACGCACCCCTTGTGAGGGACCGACTCCGCCCACTTTAGGTATGCTATAGGCTCTGTCGGTGGGGAAGGATGTCTATCGAGAGCGCCATGTTCCCCTCTATTCATCAGAGTGATTAAAACCCAATCGAATCAAAATTCTTGCAAATTACCTAAATCAACTCCATACATTCGTCGTTAATAACATCAATATCAAGTCTCAGCTCTGTTTTTCTTGGTCATTTGAAGTTCGCTGAAGTTTCATCGGGGGTTGTCCCATACTAGTCACGGTCACCTACAGATTTCGACGAGTCCCTTTCGGACTCATTTCCTCACCCTTCCTCTTCTCCGCCACCATCCATCACCACCTTCTGACCACGAATACTCCTCTGGCTCAAAACATACTTCAGAATACCTACGTCGACAATGTTTTTTATGGTGTATCCTCTCCAGCTGAAGGAGGAGAGTTCTACAATGATTCTAAGAAACTATTTCAAGATGCAGGAATGAACCTCAGAGAGTATACAAGCAACAACGAGAACTTAACAAGTTTTGAAGGAGCATGAAAATAACGCAGTCGACAAGCATAGCAATATTCTGGGCTTGGGATGGAACGCCAAATCAGACGAAATCTTTCTGAAGATCCTTCGAAGCAGTACTGATCAGCAGCCATCGTGGACAAAAAGAAGAGTTCTACGAGAAGGTAGCAAGCCTGCACGATCCATTCGGTTGGATAACTCCTGTCACACTGCTTGAAAAAATCTTCATCCAGAAGCTATAAACAGAAAATATCGCTTGGGATCGAACTTTGCCACAGCAACCACACGATGAATGGTCCACCATTGTTAAATCATGTTCCGCACCATCAATACGATTCCCTCGTCAATTCATATCCTCTACAACATCAAACTCCACGTTCGAAATTCATGTCTTCACCGACGCGTCACAAGTAGCATACTCAGCCACATCGTACCTTGTCGAACTAGGAGGAGAAAACAAGCCGAATCGAACAAAATTTCTTGTTGCGAAGTCTCGACTTGCTTCAAAGAAACCTAAAGTAACGATTCCAAAACTTGAGCTGTCAGCCCTCGTAATCGGCGCTAATCTTCTCAACTATCTACGTCAGCAGCTGAATATTTCTACAAAGCGTCACTACATTTGGACCGACAGTAAAGTCGCCATTGTAAGGACTATGTCGACGAAAGAACTCCCAGTCTTTGTGAGGAATCGAGTGAAAACCATCAGAAAATCGGCAGGCGATGCTATTTCACGACATGTTCCTGGATCAATGAACCCTGCAGACATCGCTAGTCGAGGATGTAACATCGAACAACTGCTCAAAGAAGAATCTTTGTGGGATGGACCTGATTTCCTTCTTCAAAACGAGTCAGCCTGGCCTGAAAATAAAGAAGCAGACAAGGTCGATCTTCCTCCAGAAAATCATTTCATAACACTTTGTTCATCAGCCACTAAGTCACGCCAATCCACAGTCATCGTCTCATAGCGTTTTAGCTCATGGAATCGCATACTCAATACGATGAATTACGTGGTTACTTTCCTTACCCGACTGTCTTCAAGAGCAGCAACACACTTCGGCAGCAGTCCAATGGAAAGACGGTCTAAAGCCCGTATTAACCTTTTTCGCATAGCTCAACAAGTGTACCTATCCAGTGAAGAATTACACCGCCAATACAACTTGTTCAAGTGCGACCAAACAAGACTATTTCGCGTCCATACAAGAATAGAAAACTTCTCCTTGCCTAAAGGAGCTACAGCACCTGTACTATTTCCCAAGTATAGCCTCATTACCGCACTCTTCGTATAGCACGTTCACGAAAAGAAACACCACTGCGGCATAGAACAAACATTGATTGAACTACGAAAATTTCTTTGGATACCCAAAGGAAGAGCTACCGTGAAGAATGTTATTCACAAAATCTGCTTCACTTGTAAGAAGGCCAAGGCAAAGCCCTTCAAACCTCCAGATTTTTCCATCCATCCAGATTACCGCGTCAACAAGCCGAACTATCTTTTCGAAAATCGTGGCATGGATATACTGGGTCCAGTACAGTACCGAAATGACAACGACAACATCGACAAACGCTGGATACTACTCTGGACTTGCTTAAATTCCCGAGCAATAGTCACAGACGTCATTCAAGATCTCACGTCCTGCACCTTTCTCCATAGACTTAGACGTTTCATCGCCACAAATGGGTCACCGAAGGCAATAATCTCCGACAACGCCACAAAATTTCGAGCAGTAGCCAATACTCAAATGGAAGAACCTACAGAATCAGTCCACCAAAGCGATGTTTAGGATTACTGTACCAGTCAAAGCATTCAGTTCAAATTCATTCCAGCATACAGCCCATGGCAAGGTGGTGTCTACAAGAGAATGTTTGGAATCTTCAAATCTGCCTTCAAAGTGCAATCAACAATCGCATCCTTCCTTTGGATGACATAACGACTATTGCGAAGGAAGGATTCCGAAGCGATTTGCAATTCTCGAACTCTCACCTACATAGGCGATCAACTCGACTTTATCCGACTTCGTCCGGTAGATTTCATAAGACCGACGTCTCGACTGTCATCACCTAGACTTCTCGAAGAAGACAACGAATGGAAGCCAACATTAGCCACCAGAGACCAAATGATCAGAAACTGGAGATTTGGTGTGGATCTTTCAAAGAAATTCTGGGACAGATGGTCTACTGAATATCTCACTAGTCTACGAGAAAGGCATCGAACATCACATACGCATCCAAGATGTTATCAGCAAAACCAGCGTCAGTACGGTGATATCGTACTCATTCAAGATGACAAACCTAAGCGAGAAATATGGAAAATGGGCCGAATATGTGGATCTTCAGACGACTACTGTAGATCAGTTCAAGTCCGACTCCCTTCAAGAAGAGTTATAACAAGACCAGTTAACCTAGTCAGCAAAATTGAAATATCGTCGGACAAGAAACCAACCAGCGAGGGACAAAGTTTTTCTTCAACGTCGCTTTATGAAGAATGAAACTATGAAGCAACCGATATAATCATTTTGTGTTCTTGTTTTGTATTCCGCGGGAGTTTATCCGGCAGATACTCTGGCAAATCGGGGGACTCTCCCGCAGAAATTTCGCGAGCGGGTCTGCCGCCTAACACCCAGCGGGAGAGTCACTAATAAAAAAAGTGGGCGTCGCTCGGTTCGGGACTCCCGCTGAGAAAAAACGGTTCTGCGGGAGAGTCCCCCGATTTGCCTGCTGTGTCTGTGTGTATATTGTAGCGTCGATTGTCTCTGCGTCTCGTCTAGTTAGGCATTGTCTTTCGCTGAGGGTCTGGATTCTCATCGTTCGGCTGCTCGATAGGAGTCTCCCGCCGTGCCTTTAGCTAGTGTCCCGATCGCAATAGTGACGTCATAACGAGCGTCGCAATGCTGCACTCCCGCTGACCCTTGTCGTATGACTCCGCGTAGGTCTGTGCTCCTTTTCTCCTATCGGGAGTCCTACGCGGAGTGTCCCCCGATTTGCCAGAGTATGTATATACCGGATAAGGATAAGGCACCCAATAAAAGAGTGCCGTGGCCATTGTATGGTTCACTTTTGGAATAAAGTTCCTTCACTCGAGTCGTCCAGCAGTCTACGGTATCCAGTACCGAAGGCTCGGACCTTGTGGTATGGGGAACTAACGAAAAAACCAGCCAAAACTGTATGCCAATAGAGGAATAACGTTAGTTTTTGTTATCGGGTGAAAGTGGACGATTTATACCGTGTGCGATGGAAACAGCGAATATTCACGAAAAAAAGTTGAGTTAGCGAAGGGATAGACCCTCACAGCCTGTACTAGAACGCTCACCTCGTTGAAAGCATAAAACACCAGCCAAAGCAATAGTATTCGAACGATCAATCTGGACGAGTTTGTATTGGTGAGGAGTTCTCGAAGCTCATGGGCGGGGTTGTCGAAATCTTTCGATTTTCACTGCTCAAATTTGGTGGTTTTGAATCGTTTTTGACGCTACCAACGGCGTGAGCGTTCTACAAGGGGCCTTACGACCCTAGCAACGTAGTTATCTCAACAAATTTTCTGAGCGTGTCTGCTGCCTTCAAATGCAGTGTCCACGGCACAAGCGCAAGAGGCCCAGTTTACGCATCAGTCATCATCAAAGTAAAATTTTTTGATTCGCCTGATTGTATCCTTTTGATATAGTATCCTTCATCTTGCATGCTCACCTCGACTGATGGCTGTTGTTTAAACTAGGCCTCGTGCAGTCAACTTTAGGGCCGTATAGAGCCAATTGGGGCTCGCCCAAAGCCGTTTTTTTTACGTGGTTGTTGCACTGGGCCGCAGTCCTCTTGATTCTGATGGAAACTCGAACATGGTTTTTATCGAGGACACTGCCTTCAAAAGCCGCTACTTCGATACCAGTTAGTACCTAAACTTAATTTCCTTTTCAACCCACTATGCACTAATAATGAATCGACATTACACATAGCTCTATAGAGATTTTTTCTATTTCATTGCGTGTAAGTTCAATACCACTCACAAGGCTTGGTCAGAAGGCTTTAGCGTCTTTCGTAATAACTCCTCTCGAACAAAATTTTCTCGTATCTAATGATCCCGGTGAGAAGGGGTATAATGATATAAGGTAGAAAGTTTGAAAAGAAAATCTGGAGAAAATTTTAGCGTGGAATACACTATACAAATACAACAGCGCGTTGTGCACTGTACAACAATCTAGAAATCACATTTCGGGCTTCCATCCTCGCTTATATCCTAAATAATATTTGGGATATCAAAAAATTATCTCCGGTTCTGACCTAATCCTACTAGCAGTAGTGCACCGATATTTGTGTTCTGGGATTTCCCACATGTCTTTCTGGCAGTACAGCTGCCAACACGCTCCGCAAAACTTCCATAAATTTCTTTCCCACTCTCGGAATGTTAGTAAGCTTGGAGATTTCAGGTAAAATGCACGTTCAATTGGCAGCTGTATGGTGGTGTGTGGTAGTCGCTCAAGCTTTTTCACAATCCCTGCCAAATGGTTTGTTCTTCCAAATGAATGACAATTTGTTTCCTCTTTGGATCCGTTTTCCGCATATCCTAAGGCCACTGGTATACATTTGCGACACTCGGTCGCGTCGCTCTGCACAGCGACCGCCTCCCGCCCTTTAAATCCGACACTATCGCAGTGAGCTGCACAGCGACAGCGAAAGTGGTAACGACGGGCTTCATCACATTTGCAGTTTGTCAGCCCTCTGCGACACGTCGCTGCGACGGACATGCGCAACTGTTCCTACGACGGCCAGTGCCACTGCTCCGATGCTGGTCCAGCCACGATTCGTGTTAAATGTCATGACTGTCGCTCATGACACCCGCGCGCAACTCCTTTTTCGAAATCTCAGTTGAGAGTGAACGTAGAAATTAGAGCTAAATTTCATTAAAAAGCGCAAAAAGCTGATCTACGTACCCAAAAATGGTTTAGAACGGTTCACTGGTTTTCGAGTAAAAATTGAAAGACCGCGCGTTTTTGTTGTTAATCTCCTTTTTTTTCAGACGGCGTACACGATCTTGTTGGTACATTTAAAATTGAGCTAGGGAGCTCATTTTTGGATAGGAGGCTGGAAATGGATGCAGGTCGCTCCTGTTCCAATTTGAACTTGATACCTTAACTTTGAAGGGTACCTCAAAATCTTGGGTTTGTAAACTACATAAACTAGCCGGGGAGCACGAAAACTGCATTTTTCTGCTACGGCTGTGGAGACCGTGGTGTGTGTGTAAATCTGCAGCCAATCAACACAGGTCGTCGGAGATAATTACTGAACTTGTCCGAATCCGTACTTTTGATACGTCATCGGTCTATAATCAATATTATCGATTTTTGCGCTTTTTGCATAAAATGCGGCTGGGAGTGGTGATTGCTGAAGGGATTGGTTTTCTTGGTTGGAGAATTTTGCTCATCAGTCATTATCGATAAATACCGATCAATAATATTGATTTTTTCGCCTGTTGCACATTATTGCCGCAATGATTTTTGATTGTTGATGGCTTTAAGTCACTTGTTTGGGAAATTCTTCTCATCATGCGAGATCAAATATTTATGATCAGTAATATCGAGTTCTCACATGTTGCACAAAATGCGGCAATGAGTGGTATGTTTATGGTTTTGGGTAATAAGTTTCAAAAATTGTACTCATTCGACAATCTCGTTGTTAGATGCTTCATCATTCCAAAGTGGAAATCGTGGAGCAAAATTAATGTCAGAATGAGAACCTTCGGCAAAAATATGTGAAATTTCTGAAAATTTAGCTTCCTGGCAAAAGTAACGATTTGGTAATGATAAAAAAAAAGTTTCAAAAATGTCTTGAAATATCTCAAAAAATGATTTGGCGTAAAATAGCCTGGAAAAATAAAAAAGTTAGGAAATGAAGTGAAGTAACCAAAAAATACGATTTGTTGGTCGATCACTTCACAAGCTTCTCCGCTAAACTTATCAAAACGAAATCAAGCGCGCAACGGAGACAATAAGCCATTATTGAAAGCTGTAATAAGGGAATCAGTATAGGTCAAGCTAGGTGACCGCAAGGCTCCATTCCATATCTTGATTTCGTTTTGATATGTTTAGCGGAGAAGCTTGTGAAGTGATCGACCACCAAATCGTATTTTTGATTATTTCACTTCATTTCCTAATTTTATTTTTCCAGGCTATTTTACGCCAAATCATTTTTTTGAGATATTTCAAGACATTTTTGAAACTTTTTATATCATTACCAAATCGTTACTTTTGCCAGGATCATTACCAAATCGTTACTTTTGCCAGGAAGCTAAATAATGTCTCTGAAATCGTACAAGATCCCCTAGGAACAGAGTTACGGCCCCTCAAAATTTGAGCTGCGGAAGCATGGTGGACGAGTTTTACGAGGCTTGTAATTTCCGCCATTTGCAGCCGATGGACGCGAGCCGCCCTGATTAATGAGAGAGACCGAGAATGAAGGGTAGAACGAGGTTATCGATCAAAAACCATCACTCATCTCGCCACTTTTGAGCTCGAAAGATCGTAAAAGGGGTGTGCCAAGGAGGCTTCCGGATGTGGGCGCCCCAGGGTGACTTCTTTCTACTTCTCCTCTATTCGGAGGAATTAAGAGCTCGCACTTGGCAAGTGCTATCTAGGGTGGATCTACTTCAGAATTATGTGGGAATCTCAGATTTCGTGCCTGAGCTTGGACTGTGCCTTCAACAACCCTAAACCGAACGGAGCGGCCCTGAATTGAGAACAGCATCGCACACGCTACAGAGAACGGGGTGACCCCACCTCAAATAAACGCTCGTGACGCCATCAACCTCAGAATCCGCACAGGAAAAGCATCCCTTTGATAAATTTTGGAATCCTACATGACTTTAACGTCTATTACGTAACACTATGCTCGTCTTTACCCTTCTTACCAATTTTCACCATTCTCCGCATCTGATTTGTTGATTTTCCATAATAATCTACTTATTCCAACAACAATTCATCAATCATGCAATACAAGAAATATCCTTCCTTTCTCACCAACGAGTTTTGCAAAAAAAATCTCAAATCAATATAACAAACTTCACTGAACACACGTTACTTAAGAAAAACACCGAAATAGTGTCTTCGCCACCAAAACTGAAGTTCTAGGACTCAAACAAAAAAAAGGTGAGCCGTTCAAAAAAGATCTTGTCAGGAGGAACCTCAAAAATAACAGCAAACTGTTAACCTAACAAGACTATCGAGGCGAAAATTATGGAAGCCCACCAGGAAATCTTATTTGTGATTAAACAGCAACCTAGAATCAGCAGCAGCAGTTGTCATCAAATACCACTAGAAGGAAACCCTGGCAAAAATCATCATTTTCAAAGAGTGTACCAGTAACCGGAAAGATATTTTGTCTCAAAAAAGACAAACTCACATTGTGTGGGTGAAAAACTGAAAAGTATCGCGAAAACTGCCTCAAAGGTGTAAGACACCCGGAAAAAATTCAAATTTATGCTAAGCTTGAAGAGAATCACTCGCTAATCATATTTGCCCTCCCTCCCCTAACTGGTTTCTCTCCTCTGTCTTGAGGGAATCAGAATAAAGAGACAAGCTGACGAAGGAATGGAAACCAAAATCGTTGATAAAATCCATCCATATATGTAGCCGATATTGAGCTCGGAGACTAAGAAAAGGGGTTTCCTGTGATTTAGCTCGCTCAGTGGCGCAGTGCAATGTCTCGCTGCTCTCGTTCCACTCGTGATGACCTGGTTCGCTACCCGCAGGCGTGGTTAATTTTGTTTAAGGGGTTTCAGTTCCTCATTCAACATAAGTCAGGCTCCTCATCATTATTGTTGTCTACTCCACATCAGTGGAAGATGTTCCTTATCACTAATTCGCACCCAAGGCCAGATTACTACCGCTCCAGGTTGTTCAATAAGTTTTGTCGTTCGATAAGAGAGGGCGTTGCTACTAGCCCAGAATTTTTCCGTTCGGTTGGTACACTCTCCATATGAACATAAGTGACGTTTCTTTCAATCCGTCTGTTCATTCTTTGTTTACAAGCCATTTAGAGTCGCCGTGTCACAGCAACGGAAAAAATTGAATATCGTGCGGTGATAAAATTCTTATTTTGGGAAGGTTTAGCGCCAAAAGAAATTCAAGAACGAATGTTAAAAGTGTATAATGATTGTTCACCTAAAATTAGAAATAAAGATGGGTTGCTGAATTTAAACGTGGTCGTACAAGCTTCGAAGACGATCCACGTGAAGGACGTCCAAAAAGCGCATCAACACCAGAAATCATAGCCAAAATACAGGATATGGTTTGGAAGATCGCCGATTGACTGAGAGAGATTTGGTAGAGGCTCTACACATCTCATTAGGCAGTGTGAGCCATATTTTAAGTGAAGTTTTGGGTTTTAGGAAGCTGTGTGTACACTGGGTGCCGCATTCGCTAACAATGGAACAAGAACACTTTCGAATGCGACTTTATCAGCAACATTTGGAGCGTTTTAAAAAAGATAAAGTGGATTTCGTGCGTCGCTTCATCACTATGGATGAGACTTGGGTCTATCACCATGATCCTGAATTAAAACAAGAGGCTAAAGAGTGGTGTGAACCTGGTTGTACGGCTTCGAAACGAGTTCGTGTCCGGAAATCGGCCAAGAAGGCTATGGCATCAGTTTTTTGGGATGCGAAAGGAATTTTATTCCTGGATTACTTGCAAGCTCAGGAAACAATTAATTCTGAATATTATTACAACCTTTTGGACCAGTTGAAGGAAAAAAACCGTGAAAAAAGGCCCGGTTTGCTGAAGAAAAAATTTTTTTTTCCTCAGGACAATGCACCGTGTCACAAGAGCATTTCGACAATGGCTAAAATCCATGAATTAAAATTCGAATTGTTGGAGCATCCACCGTATTCACCAGATTTGGCCCCCAGCGACTTCCAATTGTTTCCAGAACTCGAAAATTTATGCTTGGCAAGCGTTTTTCATCAAATGAAGAGGCCATAACGGCTGTTGAAGCGTATTTTGCAGACCTTCCGGATTCTCACTTCAGGGATGGGATCCACAGATTGGAGGATTGTTGGAGCAAAAGTATTAATGTTCGGGGAGATTTTGTTGAATAATAAAGTTTATTTTGAATCATGAATTGTGTTTTTCTTATCGAACGACAAAACTTATTGAACAACCTGGTATTATCGTGTGTAAGGAAGTGACGGGTGTAAATTGCACAGAACGTCCTTAGTTTGGTAGCTTTCGTGTCCTTCAAAGTTTTCGGCTCAGCAGGTATTTCCTGTCAGTTAAAGGCTTCGTCCGCGCAGAAAACGTATATTATTTTTCCATGTTTTTGTATAACTTGATCTATTTTGTGATCGAAAACGTCGAAAGAGCCCCGAAAACCTTCATTTGTAAAGAAAAACCAGTGTAATTACTATCAAAATGGATTTGAATTTCGCTCCAAAATCGTTGAAGTTCTCCTGCATGAGGAGTTTGTGCCAGAAATGCTTTCCATGTAGTTTGACGGTCGCATTACCATTCAATGAAAAAGTGCTAGGTGGTTGGTCCAGAAGTGCTAGATGATCGACCCCGCAGCAGTTTTCAGGTGTCAATAACTTTTGAGATGCGCATTTTCAGAGCCTCAAATTTTGTGGGTGATGTCAGCTAGCCCGAATAGTTTGATTTAACACAAAAAAAATGGAAATAACTTCCAGCGCGCACTATTCCTTTGAAGAAATATGCAAAGATTTTCATCCCTAGCAGCGTTTTGAATGCAACTACCATCTTCTGTCGAGAACGAATCCTGAGTTTTTCACAAATTTGTGCGGATAACGTCTCTGTATAGTAGCTGTCAAATGCGACTCCGAATTCTCCTATAGGCAAAAGGCCAAGGGCCATACCTTTCGTGCGCGCATAGGACCGTTATTCCTCTCGTTTCCCTCTCTCTCGTTTCATTTTGCTCCCCTGCAGTGCGATAGCTCCCAAAGACAGTCAAAAAAAAAATACTGCTCGTCCACCACACCTTCGTCGGCTGATTTTTTTTGGGCAACAATTTTTTCTAAAGTTATTCCGGGGAGCGGGGAGGGGGTTCCATTCGCAAAGGCTTTGAACAATAGCTCGATTTCCTTGAATTCTGCGAATATTAACAGATGACTTTTTATAAATTTGTTTTGTTTTCTACGCCTTTTACCTTTTGAAGTGCTTCGCTCTATGCTATTTTTTTGTTTTTCCCCATTCAACACCAATGTGGTCCACATCCTTCTCATTAAGTGCGCCATTTGCTGGCTTATGGCTTCATTACATCGCAAATCCGCTTCAAAATCCAATGAAACTCAACTCGTCGGAATCTCGTTAAATCACTTAATGACCCACTATTAGGGTTTTTGCTAAATCCAGTTGAGAAGCCAGGGCAAGCAAATCCAGGGTGAGATGCATAACGAAAGGGGATATTCTGGTGTAAAACGTTCGCGATGATATTCAATGTTAGGGCTTATCCTTGAAGTATGGGCTCGACGGCTGGGTTATACACTTATGATGTTCATGATGATTCTCGTTCCCGTGTTCCCCATTTGAAACAATGCGTTGGCCACCATGTATAATTGAAGTCATGCAGAAACGGCAGGAAACGCACTGGAACGCCTTGTTCTCCCAAAAAAATTCTGGTTTGAGCTACTTGTAAAAAAACGGTAAAATTAATGAGTTTTCGGCGGTTACGAGAAGAGAATAATGGGGTCAACTGGAAATGGAGGAATGTAATGATTAAAAAGTATCGGTTCTAGTTTAAAGGAAAGAAAGGAGCGAAAGAGAGTTGTTAATTTTCAAGATCGAGTACACAAACGATATCATAGTCCCAACAAACAGCTCCACTAAGAGTATTGAGGCGGAGTGAGGCTAGAGCACTGTTTGGCGCGTTTTCATTTTTTGTCACTTCAGCTCAAAAACTCGGGGAGGGGGGTGGCCAACTGGCCGCATTCGTGTGATTTGTATTTGCCTACATTTTTATTGTTTAGATATGCTAGAGAAACGATTCCACTACATGAACACGCCGCTCGTCCGATTTGCTGCTGAGGCCGAGGCTATGAGGGAAAACTTGAGGAGGATGCACTCTGAGGTGGGTTCTGATATTTGCGCATCAAGCATTCCATACTCAGGCAATCGCGGGGGTCGGTGGCAGGTTAAAACGCCCCTTTCCGAATGAAATTGATCCGATGCGGCTGATCGGTGGAGCTTTCGGCATGACTCATAACTGCCGAAGTTTTCGTGGTGATGTCTCATATGCGGCGGAGTTTTCGGGGCGACGTGTTGCAGTGTTTGCACTGTTTTTCTCTGGTACTCTCTCGTGTAGAGCGCGGAATCGGTAGCCCACAATGTATACGCTGCACTGAATTGGATATCGACGCAGCACAATTGACCTGTGAACCTGCCACCGACGCCCGCGACTGCAGGAGTGGTAGAGGGTCGTCGGTGGGAGGTGATTAGGCGAAATTTTCGGTGTAAACACGTGGGTGTGACGTCACACTGAGTGGTCGGTGAGAGGTGATAAGGGAAAGCTTTCGGTGTGAACGGGTCAAGGATGACGTGGCATTGTAGGGTCGGTGGGAGGTTGACACGCGGAGTTTTCGGCATGAATGGGGGAGTTTTCGGGCCTTGCCCGCCCATTTTTTTTGTTTGGAGCGGGAGCACGCTACCTGTTCGACTCCTCTCAACCGGCCACCGACCCTCGCGAATGTGTGAGTAGTCGTTTTGTTATAAGAACCCTCGTAACAGCCTTCCAAATGACCTTGACCAGAGTGCACATAAGCGAGTGTCGCAATTATAGCCTTCCATTGAGAATTCGCGCTGCTCAGAGCGAACAGCTGAGCAGTCGACAATGTCGGAATTTCCGTTTCGGAAGTTCATTTTTCCGACGACGGCTCTGCTGCTCACGACTCTTCGGCCCGAAAGGTCTCATGAACCTTTTAAGTATAGGGTCATTACACATATGAAGCTTGCAAAAATCGGTGAATCTTTGTGCGGAAGTTTTGAGTGCGACCTTGTGCTCGTTCAAACAGTGCGGCTTGTTGGGCGGGAACTGGGTCAAGCCTACACTGGTACAGTTCACCGCAATGTTAAAAGGACATGGGGCAGTTGCGGTCGCACACTAAAACTACGGTGGAAGACGCCTAATTTCATTATCGATCAACAACACAGTTGATTTTCGGGGTCAGTTACCGTTTTTGTTTTTTTTTTCTTGTTTGCTTCGGCATTACTTTTGTTTCTGACTCTTATAATATTACGAATAGGGGCTTTTCTTGATGTGCAAGAGAAGTTTGCCTTTTTTTTTTCAAATTCAAAACAGAATTTTGAAAGAGAAGCACTTCGAAGCCCGAAAAAACGGTTAATTTCCCTCACGCACTAAGACTAGCCCCTATTCGCAATATTTAAACATTGCGAAACAAAATAATGCCGAAACATACAAGAAAAACCGTAACTTACACAGAAAATCAGCTGTGATGTCGATCGATAATGAAATTAGGCGTCTTCCACCGCAGGTTCAGTGTGTGACCGCAACCGCACACCATGTCCTTTTAACATTGCGGTAAGCTGTATGATCCCAGTGTGGGAGGAAGGGAGGACGCAGCGGGGGGGGGGGAAGAACTGGGTCGTGTGCGAGTAAAACATATGATCTGCTCCGCTCATGAGAATATTACGCTACCCATATTTCTTTTTAGAATTTTAAGCTTGGATTTGCTTTCATTTCAATTTTCTAACTTTTTCATTTTTGGCCCCTAAAATATTTACATACAAAAAAAATTTCATTCAAAAAAAATGTTGTTACGCGAAAATATTCATGATTTTTCCATGTGTTTGCTTGAATATTGAAGTGCTGCAATACGGATAAATCGCAACAACAAGAGGTGCAAACAGGAGAAATCACGTGTCCTCAGACAAGAGTTTTCCCAATGTTTCTGTGATCATCTTGTTTCTATTTTAGATACACTTTGCAAACGACTTCTTTTCAAAAAAAACGAATGATCTATCGTTTTGGGAATCAAAAAGCAAATATCGCTTGTGAACTGGCCATTCATAAAGTGGGCAATATGCTAACCTCTAGGAACCCTAGAAATTTGTTTACAAATTATTTGATGTGGTGGCTCTCTATGGAAGTTTACATATTCCACCTCTCTGGCAGAAAATGATTATTTTTCTTTTTCCTTCTATTGCTAGCTTTTAGGTTGCTTAGTATAATTGGGGGTGTGTATACAAGTCTGTTGGTACCTGCTCGTTGGTGCCCCTGCTTCTACTGAACCCAGCAGACGTTTTAGTGTACACAGGGAACGTTCGAGCGATATAGCCTGCACAACTATATCGCGAAAGTGTCCCATACATTGCATAAAGGTGTCGCCGTCCGGCACACTAAGGTCTCTGGTCCATAACACCTTAGGATCCGTACCTAAGGAGTTCATGGAGTCTTTGGCCACAAGCCGCAGTTTCGCCACCCTGAACTGTCGATCGCTGTCGAGTGATACCCAAAAAACTGCGCTGTCCAGACTTCTGAGCTATTTCCATGCACCGTTTGCTGCTTTGCAGGAAACCCGCCTCGAGGATAGACCCGTCATCAGCGTCGGAGAGTACACCATCTACTGCGGTAACGCTGACGATAGGAGAGTGGGAGGCTGTGCAATAGCTGTAAGAAAGGATTTCAATGGTATGGTCAAGGAGTTTGGCTCAACGTCGTGCCGGAATGCATTCGTACGACTGCGGGATAACAGAGGATTCAATCTGTGGATAGTGAGTGCTCATGCGCCCACTGAAATCGCCAAAGACAATTTGAAGGATGCGTTCTATGAGGAACTCAATACGTTGCTGGCCAGGATACCTTGTCAACATGCTGTTGTCGTGGGGATTGACGCAAATGCGGAGATGGGACATGATCAGGAATCCGAAGTACTCGGTAAATGGTTCTACCCAGTGGAGCAAACATCGGACAATGGCTACCGCCTTGTCAACTTTTGTGAACGCAGTGGTCTGATTATTGCATCGGCATTCAAGAGGAATCATCGCCGCCATCAGCTTACGTGGCGGGGACCAACCCAGCTATCTCCAGAAGAGCAGCGGAAGCGGAAGATGACAACTCTGAAACTACAGCTCGACTATGTTCTGACGAGGAATATTCCAGTATCGGACATTCGAAGATCTAGAGCTGTGTGGGATGTCGCATTCGATTCGGATCACCGTCCTGTTCTATTGAACTTCACTGCGAGGATTCATAAGAGGAAGCGAGGGGCTCAGCCTCTCCAGAGGATTGACATGACATGTCTCAGAGATGAAGAGTGCAGAAGGAATTTTCGATAACGCGTTTCTATTCACATAGGAGTACGGACTAAGAAGAAACTTTGCGACGCGGATTCTTTTGTCAAGTGCATCCAGGACGCTTCGAAAGGGGCACTCCAGGTTGTGCAGCCTAAGAAGAAGTTCGCCTACGTCTCAGAAGAAACAACATCTACCTACAACAGAGTATGTGCTCTCCGAACTGCAGGGAACTTCGTGGAGGAGAAGCGTCTGAGGAAGTTGCGTCGGCAGCTTCAAAGTGACCGCGAACGAGAGTGGACGTGTAGAGGTAAGGAGTTTGAGAAGGCTTGGGAGGAGGAGAATCCGAGAAAAGCCTATACGTTGTTACGACAGTATAGTGGCAAGATGAAGAGATGTTCGGCTGTCCTCAACACTACCAATGGAGTTGCAGTTGGTGATGCGACGCTGCCATTATGGAAGGATTACTTCAGTTCACTACTGAATCGTCCAGCGCCGTCAGTACCAGATCTGCCGCATGTTCCGAGCGCACATTACGACGTCAGTGAGGAACCGCCGACTGAGTCTGAAGTTTTGGATTGTGTCCGGAAAATTAAGAATGGAAAGGCAGGTGGAGATGACAACATCACTGCTGAAATGCTGAAAGCTCTTCCTCCGTCTGCGATTCGTGAAATGACCAACACCATCCGTGCCATATGGATGAGCGAAAGTATACCCGATTCGTGGAGGCATGCGATCATCGTACCTCTTCACAAGAAGCTATCCGTCACGGATCCTAAGAACTACAGAGGAATTTCTCTACTTCGTGTCATGTACAAGGTTTTAGAACGTATCATTCTCGAGCGACTTATCGAACATCGTGAAAGAACGACCAGAGATGAGCAAGCCGGTTTTCGACCTGGAAGATCGACCACCGGCCAAGTGTTTGTCGTGAGAAGAGTAATTGAATCGTGGCAGCGGTATTCAGAAGCCAATGCAGCTTGCTTTTTCGGACTTAGAAGCCGCTTTCAACTCTCCTCATCGTGATCGATTGCTCAATGCTCTGCGAGCCGATGGAGTCCCGGAAAGTATGTTCGGTTAATCGAGGACATGAACAAAGGAACAACAGCAGCAGTTCTTACACCTGGCGGATTTACGTCAGCTTTCGAGGTGAAAACAGGAGTAAGGCAAGGAGCCGGTGAGGACCTTTTCTTTTCAACTTCGCCGTTGATGACATCATGCGTAGAGTTGCAGAACAGTTTCCTGCGGGTGTGATCGTAACACCATCAGGACGCTCCCTTGTCGACCTGGAGTACGTCGACGGCATTGTGTTAATCGCTGAAAACAACGCAAAACTGCAAAGGATTGTGAACCTCGTTTCGAAGTATGCCGCAGCTAATGGACTTCGTCTTCGTCCCGACAACTGAAAGCAGATGTGGGTCTCTCAGAGACCTTCAACGGGAGTTTGTGTGGGCGGACAACGTATCGAACTGGTGGACGATTTCTGTTATTTGAGCTGTTTGCTGAAGAACGATGGTAGTTATGCAGCGGATATTCGACAACGATGTGCGAAAGCTACGTCTGCATTTAATTCTCTAACCAAGTGTTTGCGGTCTACCACCATCGCGAAGAAAGTCAAGTTGCGCGTCTACCTATCCGCTATTCGCCCTATCATGATGTACGGATCGGAGACGTGGGCAGCACCGAAGACGCAGATGGAAAGGTTGGATTGCACGGAGAGGAAGCTTTTTAGGCGTTTGCTTGGATATTTCTGGCCGCGTGTATGCCATACCGAAGACCTTTACAAGGAAATCGACGCAGTACATCAACGCTTGACACGAAGGAGGTGCCAGCATCTCCTAACGCCATCTCAAGCTGCAATGGAAAGTCGACTTCGACTGCTCGGGCATATATTAAGAAGAACGCCGGATCGTCTCGTACAACACGCTTTAAGAATGCTTCCAAATCCTGACCGGAAACGGTCACCTGGGCGTAGGCGAAAGTTCTGGACGGATGTGGTTAAAGAGGATTTGAAGTCACTCCGCATCGAAAGACAGTTCAGGCGCGATGTTTCGTTTCGCAGGAAATAGAATAGGGACAGCTGGATGGAATGTATTCAAATTGTGGCTGAAGACCGTGAAAAATGGACACGGCTGACTACTAGGACGGCACACCTCGTTGAAGATGCGAAATGACCGCGTCAGGCGAAAGCCAACCGATTAAGTAAGTCAAGTAAAAGTGTAAACCTATCGTTTGAAACTCGTTTACTTTTCTGGAAGCATTGCAGCTCAGATGACCCCGTTTCAGTTTTGACTAAGTGTTTCTCGATAATGAAAGCTTCTCGGAAGCTCAAACTCTAATACTGTCCGACCATTATTGCTAGCTACAATTTAGACACAATAATGCACGCGGTCCGAACGTGCAGCCACCCAAAACTAGGCGTGGTCGTAAATGGGCTAAAGGCACAGGACACCCTAAAAATTAATTTACATGTTTTATGATTGTCTTGGAGAGAGTCACACGCTGATCACAGTGGTATCTCTGATATCGTCCAAGACCCCCCTTGAGCAGAATTATGGCTCTTCAAAAATGCCTAGATTTTGAGTGGGAAAAATTGGTGGACGAGTTGTCTCAGGCCTGTATTTCTCTTCATTCGCAATCGTTGCGCGAGAGCGAGCCAGGATAAGGAGATAGCCCGGCAGTGGACTGAAGAACGACGACTTGCTGAGAATTCATCCATCCATCGAGCCGCTATCGAATTCGAAACTCTGTTACGGGGTCGGGCCTGTGGTGGTAGCTTTTATCTCGCTTATTTGGAGGAATTGCTATCTCACATTTGGCACGTGTTATACAGGAGGGGTCTTCTACACAATTACATGAGAATCTCAAAATTCATATCTGGGGGTGTACTGTGCCTTTAAGGTGAAACCGTTTTCTATACCACTGTCTGGCTGCTCGCAAAATCTCATCCCCGAAGTGTGGTGTGGAGACGATTTACTCTACTAAGTTGAGATCCGAATATGTACCAAATTTACCAAGTTCAGAGGTGGTCAAGGTCGGTAAAGTCGTTTTCTTGCCTATACACGATCTCGAGTGTTCCATTGTTCACTTCGAGGGGCGGAAAGGGGCAGGACTTGCCCAAAGCGGCGGGGTTTGCCCACTTTTCTGAGCCGTTTTGCGGCTCCTTGGTAGCTTTTCGTCCCTTTTCTTCGACGCTGTTCTGCTTCTGAGAGCCACGAGAAGCGTTTTTCATGGAAAATTCGAGGATGAAGTTTATCGTGAACAGTGCCTTTAGCTACTGTCAGAAGTGAAAGCTGATTTAACGAAAATTTCTCGCATGTCGTGGGAAAATGTGTTGAGCTCAATAACTAAAATAATCGGCCGTTGACGACTTGCTCCCTTCTTTACCTCCTCTGTTCTCCTTCTTACGTTCTAACAACGAATGAACATCTTGCAGTCACTTTCCTACTAGCCATAGAAAATTAACGAGCACAAATGGAAAGTTTGGTGGGTATATTAAGCTGCTAAAAATACGAAATCATCTTTGAGAAAAGAACGGCTAACGCTTCTTAGATTTCGAGCATGGAATTAACTCAAAATTGTAAAACACTGTCATGTTGCTCTTGCTATACTTTCTTCACAACTGCACAAACCTATCAACAGAGCAAAACGACCAGTCATCATGCCTCATACTAACAAATGCTAAATAAATAAAAAGGTGAGTTAGATGACATTCAGAGCTAGAGTACTACTGATTGTTTTCAACTCACACGAAAAAAAATTGAACGTTGATATTCATACACATTACCCAACGGTTGCAGTTTTGCACACGTTGTTGTGAACCTTCAAGCGCCAAGAGCGAACTCAAATGTTTTTAATCTAATTTATCTCCTTTTTTTTTCATTTCTAACTTCATCTTTTCACCAGAAGCACTTTTTGAGAGCAGAAAGCATTTCTTTTAATTCACGATTGTCTTAGTCAACCTGAATGTATCTAACTTTTTCCTCATTCTTGTTTGTCACTTACGATGGGCCCCTAAATAATAAATTAAAATAAACTAATTCAAGAACAAGCAAACCTCATTTTGATTCAAATTTAGAATCTGTGGAAGAAATCGCGAAGTATTACAACATGTAAATACGCTAAATTAAAAAAAGAATGATTGCAAGACGTTCAACCGCTCCGAAAACAAAAAGTAGAAAACCGTGTTCACGAAGCATACGGGGAGGAAATTCTCAGCTGTTCCGGCCAATCGATCGCGGTTTCGGCCGTAAATTCACTTGTGTGTACGTGATTTTTCAACACTACGCGGGGGTTAGCTGCCCCGACACCATGCGCAAGCTGCGCATACGGAACAGGTCACCGGCACTCGGGGCACCTGTCCGAGGGTAGCCAGACCCTGCCGCTGCCATTGCCCAGCCGTCTGTGTTGATGCATCCGGCCCCTACTAAGGGGGGGGAGGCTTGGGGAAGCAGTTGGCAGTTTGAAGGCCGGTCCGAGATGGTGACCCTGCCTCACTCCCTGGACGTCAATTTTGGACTCTGAGGAAATCGTCCTTATGGCCATCGGGAGGGAAGCCTGCCCGTTGTGGACCGTGGCAAAGATGATGTCCTTGTTGCGAACCGTGGCGAGGTTGACCTCCTTACTGCGGGACGTGACAAGGATCATACCCAAGACCGCAAGTGTGTCTGGTGATCCGAATTTATTTTCCGTTTGCAGAACATGCTGTCGATAACGGGGGGTTCAACACTGGCATACGTTAGCAGCATATACTGCCGTTAGCAGCAGCTCCTACTGACAACGAGGGGTTGTATTCGATGTTTGCCCTGGCGTACAACCACCATTGTGCCAACGTACTACTCGACAACTGTCTGAGATCGTGAAGATTCTTGATATCTTGAATGTAAATTGTAGCCCAATCCTTGGCGATCTGCTGCTTCTACAGAGAGATTGTAATAAAATATCAGTCGCTTGAATAGGGGCTGAGAAGAATGGTATCATCACAAACATTGATTTTCGGGCGTACCTGCTCCAACTCGAAATGGGTTATATGTATCATTCCTCAACGCTGTGAATTCCGAAAAAGTGCTGACAAATCCACAGAAGCTGTTATGTCTCTGAGGTTTTCAGCAGCTAAGATTCCGAAACGCAAATGGCGAAAAAAATAGGGTTTTCTGGTTCGTGATATTGCATATTCAAAGGAAGGTTCTACCATTTTCCTGTAATGGCAGAACAGTTTTCTCAAAAAAAAAACAATCTTCATCAGGGAAACCCGAGAACAAAAGTTATTGTGAACACTGCCTCGAAGAAGTATTGCACTGATATCAAAAAAGTGCTTCATTTTGAAACAAACACTCCTAGAGACTTGATCAACGTTTTCAAGACTGTGTATTTTCAGCGAGCGAAGCGTTTCGAGGGGTACAACGACTATATTACTATTGAGGATCCAGCTGCCAAACGCACCAGCTTAAAACGACTTGCAATTCTTAGCGCAAGAGGATTCGGCAGGAAGTGACCAAGTCACTAGACAATGTACAATAAGGCCTCTAGTCTTCTGTTGATGCTCGTGTCGATCTCACTCCTCTCTCACTTCGACGATCTCACCCTCTCCTCTTATGGTGGATGTGTAGCTGACTCAGTGAATGTTGCGTGCGCTGTTAGTTTTGTGTTCAGTTTTCGACATAAAGAAAAGTTTAGATTTCAACTCGGTGTTTCAATCACGCAGAACTTCTGCCCATGCTGACTTATCAGATTCGATACTGACAAGAAATCGTCAGAGACCGGTGCGAAATATCTCTGGTAAGTCAGTTCTTAGACACAGGCACGTATTCGCGCGCGATGCAGCCAACTCTAGTTTGGCACGATGCAGGGGTCTTAATTATTTAGCAGTAATTCAGACAAATGTCAGTTCGATATTACCTAAAAAAGTTTGTTTCTTTTAACCACTGGTGATCAACAACCCACCACTTGTGGCCACTGCCAAGTGAAAAACGTCACTAGGAATGTTTTACAGTTTTGAAACAAGTATCGCGAAAGCGCGATGCTTTGCTCCCACGAGAGCCCGGGCACGGTCGGTCCCACAGCGAAAGCTGGCAGTGAAGAACGCGAGCGCCGCCTGAGCCGGCTTGGTCCGAGCGGCCTAAAATCCTCATTCGACGCTCCTGCCAGGTCTCGGTGCGGCCGCTCTTCGTTTTGTCTGTCATCATCTCTTCCGTCACTAGTACAGTGCTAAGCTCTAAGGCATAAGGGCGTTCAGAACACTAGTATCCATCTCTATAATGCCGCTGCTCGCGATGAGCAATATTGATGGACAGTTTATCGGTCCATTCCCTTGTTCATCTCTATTTGCTATTTCAGTGACTTTCCCCGGTCATACCTAGTCCTTCTCTATGAATTAGTGATTTATCATAGTATCGCATATCGTTTCCTCCTCATCACAATAAGCGTAGAGTATAAAATAATCTATCTAAATTAGCCGTGTTCTGTCGTGTAAGCAAGAGGGCTCTGATTTGCAACTGTATTACAGTCCTGTTGCATATCGATTCGCACAGTGAGTCCCAAGTTGGGGACATTGGGTATTCGTTCTAGAATGCAGTACTGGTGCAGTTTTATTCGCATATTGCAGTATGTCGTTTGCTCGAGTAATTAGTCCAGGTCGTACTATCCTCGTTGTTGGTCCACTGGCCGTTTCCCACGGTACCGACGTTATCGTGAAGTCGGGCCCGGGGTAATCAACCCCGATCCGCAACAATACCCTTCGGAATCTAATAGCTCGAGTGAACCAACCTTTAAGACGCCGCCTGCGTAAAAAAACCTCTTTTCCTCACAAATCCACAATTATATTCGGTTGAAAGCATCGTACGCGCAGAAAACCGTACAGTTCGGTCGGTTCGAGAGTGCACATTGCCGCCGGTGGGCGCCGGCGACCGCCGGTCGCCGGCGGTTTCGAGCGTCTTTTTTGCAAATACCGTTTCCGGCAAAGAGTTGATACTCTTACCAAAATTGGAATTCACTGTTTATTCTCATGATCTTTAACACTAATTGATAAGAGAAGATAAGTTTCAAAAACAAATCTTCAAGTGTCTCCTTTTCAGATTCTTCATTTTCGTCAGACTTTGGCCAGCAAAAAATCTTTTCTTATAAAAGCGTTTCTGATTTTTCATCACTATATGAATGTAGATTCAAGGTACTGCTACGTGCCTTCATTGGGGGCACTTAACGAAGAAGTCAGTGAGACATTATACATCGAATAGCGATTCCTACGGGATTTGACTTTGCAGCACAGCAAAGACTTATGCTATCATATTCCAAGAAAGAAGCGACATTCGAGTGTTACTTGTGCTAATATCAGTTTCAAGTTTTCCCAACAATTTTTCGTAGTGGGAAGTTCTATCGACTTGAAAAAAAAATTGCGAATACGAGAATTTGCGTGGTGATGTGCCATTTTCATCCTCCTAGAAAGTAAGAAATCGATTTTCAACGTATGCAAACTTTACATAAATAGAGTCCATTTGGATATTTGCTCATGTCGAGTCTTTAACCGAGAGCATAATTACGCCCAAGTCGCTGGCACTGTTTGTCACCAAAGGCAACACTGGCCGCAGACACGTTTGCGCCCCGATGTTGAGACGATTTACCCAATTACTAGAACTTGTATGTATCCAGCTAAAATGATTTCTCCTCCTAGCATCAATTTAAAGTGGTAGGCATCATCGGGTTTCCAAAATTTTTAAAGATGGTTTTTAAGAAGTTCTAGACCCGACGAGGTCCCATTTTCTGTTCCATGTTATGTTGGAAATTCGAAAATAGCATTAGCAGCTGTAACAAAAAATAGAAATCTCTTGGGCCATTCACTCATTTCTGAGTTTTTAGATGAGGTTATAATCGAACCAGGGTGGCGCTCTACCCGACGAAAGACAACCCCTGCCGTCGACATTTTGCATCTCCTGTGTTGGTGCAATTTTCTCGATAACTAGAACCCACTCATTCTAACAGTGAGCAATAATATTTTCGGAACACCCAACCTCAGAGTACAAAAAGACATTTGGAAATTATATCGCAATTTGCAAAAATTTAAAAATTTTGAATTTTTCGGCAGATTTTCTCGAAATAGCGTCCTATTTCTTCCCTTTCTAGGAAAGCTGTGAAAACCAGCTAACATTGACTGTGCAGAGGACGTTTCGTAGACAGATATTGCAATTTTTGGAAGAGCTGAAGAATTTTCCGTTTGTTTTGTGTTAGTCAAAACATGACTCTTCGGCCAAAAACAACATTCTTGTTACTTCTCCTATCTCCAGTGGGATATAGAATCGAGAAATAGTCGCCAATTTAGTATACACCCATACATCGACACTTTACACGGGAAAGGGACTAAATACGGTGGGTTAGAAATTTGAGCATTTTTGGGCTCAAGAGAAATTCAGAGCGCCCGACGAGGCGCTCTGGCGTGGGCGGGGCAAGTGCGGCGGGCCTGGCCCCACCCCTCGTCGCGGACGAGATTGTCTCTAGACTGGCTCCTTCCCCCTTTGTATTTTCCACGTTATTCAGCAGTATTCCATTAAACTCCAAAGTACTAGACGCTGCTCAACAGGTCTGTTTCCTTCCCATGACTGTCCTGTAGAAGAAACGCTTATCCCAAATGCATTGGTTTGCTAACTCATGAAAGTTTGCATGTTTACATGTTGACATGGAACTTTTCTTGACTCGCAATTTGATGCTATACATTACCCATCTTTCCGCAGGAGTAATTCGATGAAAAGGTGAGTCTCTTTCTCTAATTTCTTTCTCTCTCCATTCCTTTGAAACATACCAGTGATTTAGAATTCGTGTATAACTCTATTCGCGCAATGTTAAAATCTTTTAATGTTGTTTAACACTCTGGACCTTTTCATTTTCCGTTGCGCGGCCTAACAATTGATCATCAATCTCAAAAGTCGATTATCAATATTTTAATTTGAAAACTCACGAAGAGCTCAAAAATAACTTCTAAGAAATACGGAAACCTTCCCTATTGATTCCCTAGATTTTCTACACATTCCAGCCTTTCTCGAAACAAAATATTAATTTGTAATATCTTCGGTTTACATGGTTTTCACGCCCTCAAGCGGAGAAAAATAATTTTTTTTTAATATTGTCCACGTGCGACTCTCCATAAATCTTGGAATGTTGATTGACACTTGCGGAATTCGGTGGTTGAAGCGAGACCAAGATTGTTAAAACCTCTTTATTTGGCTGACGTTTCGGCGATTTTCGCCTTCTTCGGAGCCTGGAAAACCGAATTAAGATCCAAGAAACTACCCTCCCAAACCCCATTTCATTCTACAGAGAAGGACTCACACGGAAGTGAACCAAAAGAACGTAAGTCACAGATCATACCAACCTTTGAAGGGGACCAAGAGGTCCGACAGCCTTGGATGGAAGTTGTTAGGCGACTGACTAGTAAGAACCCTCAGAATCACCCTCGAAGACCTGGGACCGAATTTTTAAAAATAATAGTGTCGGTACATATCATCCGGATATTTTCTCCATAGCTTGACTCAATTTTATATTTTTCTATTTATCCAGCTACATATCATGCCATATTGAGAAAATTGTGGAGCCTCTTGACAACTTTCCATTCTTCGAGTAGCATAACTGAAACTTTAAAGAAATCATCCATATGTCTTATTTCTGAAAATTTAGCTTCCTGGCAAAAGTAACGATTTGGTAATGGTGAAAAAAGGTTCAAAAATACCTTGAAATATCTTAAAAAATGATTTGGCGTAAAATAGCCTGGAGTAATAAAAAAGCTAGGAAATGAAATGAAATAACCAAAAATGCGATTTGGTGGTTGATCATTTCACATGCTTCTCCGCTAAACTTATCAAAACGAAATCAAGCACGATATGGAATGGAGTGCACCTAGCTTGACCTATGCTGATTTTCTTATTACAGCTTTAAAAAATGGTTTAATGTTTCCGTCGCGCGCTTGATTTCGTTTTGATAAGTTTAACGGAGAAGCTTGTTAAATGATCAACCACCAAATCGCATTTTTGGTTATTTCATTTCATTTCCTAGCTTTTTTATTACTCCAGGCTATTTTACGCCAAATCATTTTTTAAGATATTTCAAGGTATTTTTGAACCTTTCTTTCACCATTACCAAATCGCTGCTTTTGCCAGGAAGCTAAATTTTCAGAAATTTCACATATTTTTCCCGAAGGTTCCCTTTCTGACTTCAATATTGCTCAGAAATTTCCATTTTGGATTGATGAAACATCTAACAGACGATATTGCCGTATGAGTACAATTTTTAAAACTTATGACCCAAAACCATAAAAAATACCACTCATTCCCGCATTTTGTGCAACATGTGAGAGCTCGATATTATTGATCATTAATATTTGATCTTGCCTGATGAGAAGAGTTTCCAAACAAGTGACTTCATTAATATTTGATCTTGCATTATGAGAAAATTTCCCAAAAAAGTGAACAATAAAAAATCATTGCGGCATTTTGTGCAACGGGCGAAAAATCAATATTATTGATTGGCATTTATCGATAATGACTGATTAGCAAAGTATCCCAACCAAGAAAACCAATCCCTTCAGCAATCACTACTACTGGCCGCATTTAGTGCAGAAAGCGCCAAAATCGATAATATTGATTATCGATCGATGACGCGTCATGAGTACGAATTCTGACAAGTTCAGTACTTACCTCCGACGACCTGTGTTGATTGGCTGCAGATTCACCCACCCACCACGGTCTCCGCAGTCGTAGCAGAAAGAAGCAGTTTTCGTGCTCCGCGGCTAATTTAGTATGTAAACCCACGATTTTGAGGTACCCTTCAAAGTTGAGGTATCAAGTTCAAAATGTAATAGGAGCGACCTGCATCCATTTTTAGCCTCCTGTCCAAAAATGAGCTCTCTAGCTCAATTTTAAGTGTACCCGCATGATCGTGAACGCCGTCTGAAAAAAAGGAGATTAACAACAAAAACGGGCGGTCTTTCACTTGTTACTCGAAAACCAGAAAACCATTCCAAACCATTTTTGGGTTACTATGCCAACTTTTTGCGCTCTTTTCAATGCAATTTAGAGCTAATTTATTCGCTCACTTTGAATTGAGATTTCTAAAAACGGGTCGCGCGCATGGCCAATTCAAAACCGAATCTGGTGCGTGCTTCGCGCGCACCACAATTTTGCTAATGCCTCTCAAATGAATTTTCTTGAACATTCGAGTGTTTTCTAGAACATTCTTCATTAGCATTTTATTCACCAATTTTTGAAAAATCAGGCGGTGTTCAAAAACTCAGGTAAGCGTTAGTTTTGTTAGACCGTAACATTTCTATAGATTTACACATATAATTCGTGTGAAGAAATGTAGTGAGTGTTAATAAAGAATATGAGAACTAGGATCTATTTTCTAAGCCCTCTCTTGATCGGATCAATTCCTAACCTGTCTGAAAAAGCTGTTACAGAAACTGTCTGTGATTTACAAAATCAGATTTTCAAGCAAAAACGTAGAGGAACATTCATATAAAACTGAAATAAGGAGTTCGTGTAAAATTTTTCGCCCCACATTTCTTCCAAACTTTTCAAAATAGAGTTTAGCTATGTTTCATTTAAGAATGCTTATGAATGCATCTAATTATCAGGAAAATGTAATCGAATATTTTTGAAAACTGTTTTCACCTTATTTCATTTATTTTTTCATTTGCATTTATTTTTGCATCGAAAAAATTCTTAAATTGGCAGAAACCCTAAGAATAAAGGAGAAGAACAACGTTCTGGTTGATTTCACCACTTTTACCCTTATTTCAGTTTTTTTTTTTATTAATGAAGCGCGCTTTGGTTTCTTTAAAATATGCAGTCTTAATATGGACTGAATTTCTTTTTCATCCTAAAGTTGAATTTTTTTGTAGTCATTCAGCTAGGGTAGACATGCTTATTTTGATCTGTGTTCCCAGCCTTTGCATTCAGCCTAATAAAGTTGGCGCATATCGGTCGATATCTCCCATCCTTGGATGGCTCGTAGCCTCAGCATATCCATTGGACACAACACCACAAGACAAGCAACCCAGGATCGTTAACGTGTCCCAATGGCAATGTCCAATGGAAGTGTGGGTAACAGGGTCATCCGACCACGGACATCAACGATAATTTAATATATTGAATACTAAGGCTGAGAACAAGATTTGGAGTTGAAAGAATAAACTGTTTTCCTCAGCGAACGACAAAAAACAGACAAAGGAGGAAAAGGGGTGTTTTCCCAGAAGGAAAAGAGATTCTTTGGGAGATCAAAGAATAAACAAATCGTGAAATTTCACATCAACATCACAAAAATTCAAGAATTTCGTTGCTGAAAGGTTTCTGTCTTTTTTTCTGATTTTTTTTGAATTTTCCAGCGTAGAAAAAAATATATAATTTTGAAACATTCTATCTGGTTATGGGATGTATTGAACAATAAAGTAGCAATTTCAATCGAAACAATGGATTTTTTAATAAATACAAAAATTTTGTTTTTTTTAGTTCAGCTCAAAATTTGTTTCTTCTGTTTCGGGAAGGAATAGCGCTTCCATCTAAGCAATCATTCTTGAATGAAGTATGCACGACTCTTTTTTTTTCTGGGCAACTCAACAGAAACCTTGAAATCAAAGTGAAATCGATTTTCAGAGCATTATAATAATAAATAGATATAAGTTTATTAAAACGAAGGCAGAATGCAGAACCAGAGAATTACTATTTATTAGTTTGCAGAAGCGTTCGGATGGACGGAAACGCTTTTCCATACCGATTTTCAAGTTGAATAATTTTTTAGTTTGATTTTTCTCTTTGCATTTTCATGACTAATTTCAGGAAATATATTCACTGGATTACATTCACTCGAAAGAAAGCAAGAGACTGATTCAGGGAAATTAACTTAACGAGGACCGTTCGAAAAAAAAACATTTTCTCATTCGGAATACAAAACAGTATTTCTCAGAGAGTGTTCATTATTTAAAAAAAAACTGAAATAAGGGTAAAAATTGGTGAAATCAACCAGAACGTTGTTCTTCTCCTTTATTCTTAGGGTTTCTGCCAGTTTAAGAATATCATTTTTTCGATGCAAAAATAAATGCAAATAAAAAAATAAATGAAATAAGGTAAAAACAGTTTTCAAAAAAATTCGGTTACATTTTCTTGATGATTAGATGCATTCATAAGCATTCATAAATGAAACATAGCGAAACTCTATTTTGAAAAGTTTGGAAGAAATGTGGAGCGAAAAATTTTACACGAACTCCCTTTTCAGTTTTATATGAATGTTCCTCTACGTTTTTGCTTGAAAATCTGATGTTGTAGATCACAGACAGTTTCTGTAACAGCTTTTTCAGACAGGTTAGGAATTGATCCGATCAAGAGAGGGCTTAGAAAATAGATCCGAGTTCTCATATTCTTTATTAACACTCACTAAAATTCTTCACACGAATTATATGTGTAAATCTATAGAAATGTTACGGTCTAACAAAACTAACGCTTACCTGAGTTTTCGAACACCGCCTGATTTTTCAAAATTTGGTGAAGATAATGCTAATGAAGAATGTTCTAGGAAACACTCGAATGTTCAAGAAAATTCATTGGAGAGGCATTAGCAAAATAAGACATATGGATGATTTCTTTAACGTTTCAGTTATGCTACTCGAAGAATGGAAAGTTGTCAAGAGGCTCCACAATTTTCTCAATATGGCATGATATGTAGTTGGATAAATAGAAAAATATAAAATTGAGTCAAGCTATGGAGAAAATATCCGGATGATATGTATCAACACTATTATTTTTAAAAAATTATTTTTCTCCGCTTGAGGGCGTGAAAACCATGTAAACCGAAGATATTACAAATTATTATTTTGTTTCAAGGAAGACTCGAATGTGTAGAAAATCTAGGTAATCAATAGGGAAGGTTTCCGTAATTCTTAGAAGTTATTTTTGAGCTCTTCGTGAATTTTCAAATTAAAATTACAATATTGATTCTGTGAAAAAGGGGTCTCCCAAGCAAAAGTGGTTTGGTTCGCGTTACAAATGTTTCAACAAAAAGGGAACAATAGGAAAGTGGAATGAGGAGAGTGTACAAAAAATGAACAATATCCTCTGAAAACTCTTTTCTTTGTCAAAACTTCTAAACAGCGGAAACAAACCGTTGCGGTTCTCTATGAGCAAGCGCTTTTGGCTCCATAAAAGGACTTCGATTATGTGAGTGCCGGTAAAATATGTATATATCGCTTCCTCATACAAAACCGCAACGGTTTGTTTCCGCTGTTTAGAAGTTTCGACAAAGAAAAGAGTTTTTAGAGGATATTTCTCATTTTTTGTACACTCTCCTCATTCCACTTTCCTATTGTTCCCTTTTCGTTGAAACGTTTGTAACGCGAACCAAACCACTTTTGCTTGGGAGACCCCTTTTTCACAGAATTGTTCACTTTTTCTTTATATTACGCAGTAATATCCCATGCAAGAATTTCGAACAAAGGCCTCTTCATCTCCCTACTAGATCAGTCCTCTTTCTGTGATCACAAGAACCAAAGACCCAAAATGTTATAAAACTATCTCAGAAAAATCACCCAATGTGGCTCATGCAAGACCGATGTTCACATGATATTAGCTAAGAAATGAATGATATCCATGATATCGTTCCACACAATTCATTCATATTTATCGCGTCAGCCACAGCTGGCTACACCGGGTGCTATTTGCAACCTCCATGTTTTTCATACGTATCGAATTAGTCGGCCACGGTGATTTTCTCAACTAACTCTGACAGGGGCCCTAGGTCCCGGTGATAGTTGGTCGCTCAGACGTAGCCAGCCTGGTCGATAGTCATGAAAGCCTGTTGGTCTACAGCCGGATGCAGAATCTTCCCCGCAGTTCTTCGCTTTCGGATGAAACTAACTCAAAACCTGCACAGTCAGAAACTACCTTCCATTCCATCTGGGTACTTTCACATCTGTGGAACAAAGCAGTTTTCCCTACTCATTCCCCCCCATTCCTTCGCAGAACAGCCGCTTTGATTCCGTGAATTTGACATGAAAAAGCTCTGCTGAGCTGCGAATGGAGATAGTTCTAACAATTTGTTTTTGAATATGGATGCTGATAAGCATGTACCATTTATTGCAGAAAAAATCAGTAGGCTGGTGAAAAAGAATGAGGGAGCACTCAAAATAGGGTTGTGTGAATGGTCTCAGCGCGTTACGAAACTGAGAAGCAGCCTGGCAACATGACCTACATAACATCTCAAGCTTGCTGCACGCTATGCTTGTCATCCTTACACTTCTACAAAAGTTTTTCAAGGTGTTCTCAGACTCCTGCGAAAATTCCGATGCACCCAGCACACTATCTCAGATGACTAGCGCAAAGCTCAAGACTCTTGCTCATTCTTTGAGGGTATCCTGCATAATTTCTCGGATGGCTAGCATCGAGTCTGGGCTTCTAATCACTCTACGGGGTGGTCTGCATAAATTCTCGGTTGACCAGCAACGGGTCCTCAGCACCTGCCCATTTATCCGGGTTTCCACGACGTCCCAATGACGTCATCAGAAGCTCGAAGCACTTTTCACGACGTCCCAATGACGTCATCAGAAGCCTGAAGCACTTTTCACGACGTCCCGATGACGTCATCAGAAGCTCGAAGCAGTTTTCACGACGTCCCGATGACGTCATCAGAAGTCCGAAGCACTTTTCGCGACGTCCCGATGACGTCATCAGAATCCCGAAGCATTTTTCACGACGTCCCGATGACGTCATCAGAATCCCGAAGCACTTTTCACGACGTCCCGATGACGTCATCAGAGGCCCGAAGCACTTTTCACGACGTCCCGATGACGTCATCAGAAGCCCGAAGCACTTTTCACGACGTCCCGATGACAACATCAGAATCCCGAAGCAATTTTCACGTCGTCCCAATGACGTCTTCAGAAGCCTGAAGCACTTTTCACGACGTCCCGATGACATCATCAGAAGCCCGAAGCACTTTTCACGACGTCCCGATGACGTCATCAGAATCCCGAAGCATTTTTCACGACGTCCCGATGACGTCATCAGAATCCCCAAGCATTTTTCACGACGTCCCGATGACGTCATCAGAAGCCCGAAGCACTTTTCACGACGTCCCGATGACGTCATCAGAAGCCCGAAGCTTTTTTCACGACGTCCCGTTGACGGCTTCAGAAGCCTGAAGCACTTTTCACGACGTCCTGATGACGTCATCAGAAGCCCGAAGCACTTTTTACGACGTCCCGATGACGTCATCAGTAGCCCGAAGCACTTCTCGCGACTTCCCGATGACGTCATCAGAAGTCCGAAGCACTTTTTGCGACGTCCCGATGACGTCATCAGAAGCCAGATGCACTTTTCACGACGTCTCGATGACGTCATCAGAAGCCCGAAGCACTTTTCACGACGTCCCTATGACGTCATCAGAGGCCCGAAGCACTTTTCACGACGTCCCGATGACGTTATCAGAATCCCCACTCACCTAAAAATCGATTACTAACCAGCCTACGTACCCCCTACCAACTTACCTGTCTGCCAAGTTGATTGCAGCGGCCATTGGCAGTGGCTATTAGCAGTGAGGAATGAAAAGCGTGACGGCCCACGGCCTACGGCCCACGGCCTACGGCCTACAGCTCACGGCCTACGGCGCACACCATGAAAATTTCTTAAGCTTTCGGGCTCACAACTTTGTTATTTGTGAACCGATTTGGCTGAAATTTGTATAGCAGGTGTCTTCTGGACCCCTTCACTTATATCCAGAAGGAAATCTCCAGAAATTCTGTTTTAAAGATTCTATAAACTATTTTATAAAATTCTAAGTGATCACAAGGCCTAGGCAAAACCAAACCTCTCCAGCCGCTTCGCGGCTGGAGCGATAATCGACTTTTGAGATTAATGATCAATTATTTCGCCGCGCAACGGAAAATGAAAAGGTTCAGAGTGTTAAACAACATTAAAAGATTTTAACATTGCACGAATAGAGTGATACACGAATTCTAAATCACTGGAATGTTTTAAAGGAATGGAGAGAGAGATAGAAATTAGAGAAAGAGACTCACCTTTTCATCGAATCACTCCTGCGGAAAAATGGGTAATGTATAGCATCAAATTGCGAGTCAAGAAAAGTTCAATGTTAACATCTAAACATGCAAACTTTCATGAGTTAGCAAATCAATGCATTTGGGATGAGCATTTCTTCTAGAGGACAGTCATGGGAAGGAAACAGACCTGTTGAGCAGCGTCTAGTACTTTGGAGTTTAATGGAATACTGCTGAATAACGTGGAAAATACAAAGGGGGAAGGAGCCAGTCTAGAGACAATCTCGTCCGCGACGAGGGGTGGGGCCAGGCCCGCCGCACTTGCCTCGCCCACGCCAGAGCGCCTCGTCGGGCGCTCTGGAATTTCTCTTGAGCCCAAAAATGCTCAAATTTCTAACCCACCGTATTTAGTCCCTTTCCCGTGTAAAGTGTCGATGTATGGGTGTATACTAAATTGGCGACTATTTCTCGATTCTATATCCCACTGGAGATAGGAGAAGTAACAAGAATGTTGTTTTTGGCCGAAGAGTCATGTTTTGACTAACATAAAACAAACGAAAAATTCTTCAGCTTTTCCGAAAATTGGAATATCTGTCTACGAAACGTCCTCTGCACAGTCAATGTTAGCTGGTTTTCTCAGCTTTACTAGAAAGAGAAGAAATAGGACGCTAATTCGAGAAAATCTGCTGAAAAAAACTCAAAATTTTCAAATTTTTAAGAATTGCCACATAACTTCCAAATGCCTTTTTGTACTCTGAGGTTGGGTGTTCCGAAAATATTGTTGCTCATTGTTAGAATGAGTGGGTTCTAGTTATCGAGAATTTTGCACCAACACAGGAGATGCAAAAGGTCGACGGCAGGGGTTGCCTTTCGTCGGGTAGAGCGCCACTTTGGTTCGATTATAACCTCATCTAAAAACTCAGAAATGAGTGAATGGCCCAAGAGATTTCTATTTTTTGTTAGAGCTGCTAATGCTATTTTTGAATTTCCAACATAACATGGGACAGAAAATGGGACCTCGTCGGGTCTAGAGCTTCCTAAAAATCATCTCAAAATTTTTGTAAACCCGATGCTGCCTATCACATCAAACTGATGCTAGGAGGAGAAATCATATTAGCTGGATACATACAAGTTCTAGTAATTGGGTAAATCGTCTCAACATCGGGGCGCAAGTGTTTGCGGCCACTGTTGCCTTTGGTGACAAAACAGTGCCAGCGACTTGGGCGTAATTATGCTCTCGGTTGAAGACTCGAACATGAGCAAACATCCAACTGGACTCTATTTATGTAAAGCTTGCTTACGTTGAAAATCGATTTCTTACTTTCTAGGAGGATGAAAATGGCACATCACCACGCGAATTCTCGTATTCGCATTTTTTTTTCAAGTCGATAGAACTTCCCACTATGAAAAATTGTTGGGAAAACTTGAAACTGATATTAGCACAAGTAACACTCGAATGTCGTTTCTTTCTTGGAATATGATAGCATAAGTCTTTGCTGCAAAGTCAAATTCCGTAGGAATCGCTATTCGATGTATAATGTCTCACTGACCTCTTCGTTAAGTGTCCCCTAATGAAGGCACGTAGCAGTACCTTGAATCTACAGGCCATAAAACGGCCAATGTCTCACCGTCGACTGCGTACCACGCGCTGCGCGACCGCACGCGCGTCGGAAGCAGACGGGTTTTGGCCGCCGCGCGACGAGTTTTGGCCGCCGCGCGACGTTTCGGCCGACGCGCGGAGGCCGAACTTCAATGCGCGGCGGCCAAAACTCGTCTGCTTCCGACGCCCGTGCGGTCGCGCAGCGCGTGGTACGCAGTCGACGGTGAGACAATGGCCGTTTTATGGCCTGTACATTCATATAGTGATGAAAAATCAGAAACGATTCTATAAGAAAAGATTTTTTGCTGGCCAAAGTCTGATGAAAATGAAGAATCTGAAAAGAAGACACTTGAAGTTCTGTTTTTGAAACTTATCTTCTCTTATCAATTAGTGTTAATGATCATGAGAATAAACAGTGAATTCCAATTTCGGTAAGAGTATCAACTTTTTGCCGGAAACGGTATTTGCAAAAAAGACGCTCGAAACCGCCGGCGACCGGCGGTCGCCGGCGCCCACCGGCGGCAATGTGCACTCTCGAACCGACCGAACTGTATATTATTTTTTAATGTTTTTGATCAACCTGGCCTCTATAATGAAGGAAAATGTCGAAATGGACCATGAAAAATCCTCATTTGAAAAGGAAAGTCAGCCTGACTCTGAGAGCAAAATAAAAGACGGATTAACCAGCATTCATGAAAATCCCGTTATTTGGGGGGACGAACACATGGGGCAGGATGCATCAACGCACACGATGGGGCACGGGCGGGGGCAGGGTCTGGCTACCTCAGTGCACGTGCCCCGAAAGTCAGTGCCCTGCCCGTATGCACATGCGCTCGCTGGCGTTGGGGCAGGTAGCCCCAGCAAATTATACGCAATTACGTACGGCGCGCCTCATTTTGCGACCAGAAACCTGCGATCGATCAGCCGAGACAGCTGAGATTTTCTGCACCATATGCTTTATGCCTGCTGTTTTCTAATTCTTTTTTAGAGCGGTTGAACATTTTGCATTCCCTATTTTTATAGTTTAGCGGGTAAATAGAATATATAGTGGAGTCCACCAATAGTGTCTCATTTACTTATCAATGAGAAGCGGTCGATTGGAGATCAGTGAACATGAAACTCGTTGCAGCGCAACCGCTCTCGCTCAATCGATATTGAGCGTGCTGGTATGGGAATCATGCACATTGATCCCCAGCCGACCACTTCTTATTGAAAAGTAAATGAGACTCTCTTGGTGGACTCCACTATGAGTATGTTGCAATTTCATTCGCAGTTTTTGATTGTGATTTGATTTTGAGTGCGCTACTTATTGAGGCTTTGAAGTTCGCAACAACACGTGCAAAACTGTTAACGTCGTGTACTGCGTAGGACTATCAACGTTTACAAATTTTTGTGGTTTATATTGAAAAGTATAAGTAGTGTTCTTAATCTGTTTGCCATTTTGCTCACCTTTTTGAATATTCAGTGTTAGTATGAGATATGATAATGAGCCATTTTTCTGTTGACTTTTTTTTCTACGGTCAGGAGGACGGGCTCTGCAGGATGTTTATCCTCTGTAAGAACGAAAGAAGCACAGCACAGAATAGAGAAATGTAAAAAAAGATACAAGCCGTTGATGGCAGGTTTTTGCAGTTATGGAAACTACTCAGGCAGTAACGCCGGCTGAGGGGGCAGGCAATACCGGCTGACTAAACATTGTACCCGGGCGAGCCCCGGTATTCACTGCCCCCTCAGCCGGTAAATGGAGGTCCGCTCTGCCGGTATTAGTTGCTTCCTACGTGAATGATATCAATCTGCAAGTGTAGATAAAGCCCCTAGTAGGCTCTCCCAATTCCCTCAGCTAGTTCGAGGCTTGCGTTTCATTTCTGAAGCGGCAAGCTTTACCTTGCTTCAAAAATCATGAACTGACCCGCTGTCACGTCCCCACGGTCACAACGAACCGTAAGGGGTGAGGGGTCAGTGATCCAAATCGTGTTGATGACCACCCGTTCGAATGCCAACACCCGAATCAGCTCGAAGCCCGCGCCGTACATGAGCCTGGTTCGCTTTAGTGTCTGCCCGATCAGGGCCATGCCCCTCAGCCGGTAACGCTATGCCTGCCCCATCAGCCGGTGACATGCTCCGCCCTGGATTTATGTTCGCCCGCTGAACCGGTAAAGCCATGCTCCTCAGCCGGTAGAACGCATGCCCGCCCAATCAGCCGGTAAGACGCTCCGCCCCCAAAATAAGCCTGCCCGCTCAGCCGGTGTTATTATCTGAGTACTCTTATACAGTCTGAGCATTCCAAATGCAATATGTTTTTCCAGAACATTTGATTCGAGTATGCCCATCAGAGCTACCCACGATAGACGACAAAACGAAGGCGGAAAGCATTGATATCGTAATCAGGCGAAAGAATATTCATAATCTAGCGCGACTACCCGTGATAATAATAATTTACATAATTTTCTCTCATCGCTATGTAGTATAAATGTACAAAAGCAAGAGTTATGATAAACTTTTTTTCAATTGTTTTTTTTAAACAATTCAATCGAAAAATTGCTGGACAAAACTCAGCACACCAACCGTTTTTGTAAGAATATATAAAAAACCAGACATCTTACACGTGTCTTTCGGAATTTGAAGGATCTACAATACCCGCACTAATTTTTTTTTTGAAAAAAGTCGCGAAATTACGACTTTTGCGACTTCTCTCCATAACACGGCTCAAAGTGACCCGTTAGGGGAAGTAGGGGCATATTTGGAAACAGCATGGAGAGCTCTTCATTGTGAGCACAAACATCTCTTATCCTGGTCCGGTATGGAGCGAGAATGGACTTGGCACATGTGAAGGGGATGAAAATCGACTTTTTCCTGAATCGGCTGCCGCAGTGCTTATTTGAATGACGATCAGAAAGTAATGTTGTAGGCCAAGTCCCAGGTCGATTGGTCCCGTTTAAGCTGAGGACGGGACGTCGCTGTTGTTTTCGTTCTCTCGATTTTTCTGTTAACCATATATGCCTTGTTCGCAGGTCAAGAAATTTTTGTGCTCAAAATGAAAAGCTCTCGATGCTCATTCCAAATATGCCCCTAGCTCCCCGAACGGGTCGCTTTGAGCTGAGTTATGACGAAAAGACGCGAATTCGCGACATTTTTTGAGTAAATTGGTGCGGGTATTGTACCGAAGGAATCTAGAAAGAAAAACGAAATTAACCCGGCAATACGGTTGAAACACAAATAAAAACTGGTTCAATTCTCAAACAACATTTTCCAATATTTCGTTCTCTCTGAAAGCTCTTCAACGTTCTGATATTGTAGGACATCCAGCAATAGCGCTACATACATGCGGTAGCCCAGTTAAGAAAAAATGGGAGCAGTATAGTGGAACTTTTCAAGAAGAAAACGTAAGAAAACTTTTATATTGATGATATGTAAAAACAGTAAAAACTCTCAAACTGTTGTCCATTGTACTCGATGGGCAGCATTCACAACAATCTCTCTTGCTTGTGTACAAATATTATAATATATTTATTCAACAACTGTATGCTTACAGGATACAAAACAGAACTGAAAATTGGTGAACCCAAAGAACAAAACAGGTACATTGACAACCGTATCTTTTGAGAGATTAGCACGATGGGGGTAATCCTGGGATCACAGCTGCGCGATGGTGAGGTCGTCTTCGTCCGCCTCCGACGCTGTACCAAAACCAAGATGACGTCGCTTCGCCACTCCCCGGCGTCGTCGAATTCCACTTCACAGAGCCGGAAAAAAACTCGTTCCCATACAAATAAATGAATAACGAAAAACGAAACGTGTGACACACATAGTTTGCGATGAAGAAATTTCGAACAGTTCAAAATTGCCTCTGATCCTCACCTCATGCCGTCGTTACCGTCAAGGGTTAGCGGACATTCGCTATCGTCATCTATTTCCGCTCCGTATGCATCAGCCGCATGGACAGAATCGTCCAAATGGTGGCTATCAGTAGGCTGCTTCAGTGGTGCCGTCTTACCCGTTTTTCCCTGTTTTCTCTTATCATTCATTCCATTACCCTTTCTACAAGGATTGGGAGGTTCGCGAGCCTTATTTAGTTGCCCGCACAACTGCTGATCAACAGAGACACAATTGTGTACGTAATGTCTCTTACAGAACGCCAACGCCGCTGTAAGCGTTGAAAATGACCGTATTTGAGGGATTCTGAAAAGCCGCTGTAAGCGTTGAAAATGACCATATTTGAGGGATTCTGAATAGCCAAAATTGAGACCACTGCCCATTTGCTAGCGAAACATCAATACCAATGATATGTAATCCATAGCACAACATCGTTCTCCAAACCATCGCTCGGAGCGGGATCGGAGAGCGACTGGAGCGACGCTGTCTCTCCGATCCGAGCGATCTACTCCGGACCACAGCAGCCGACCGAAGATCGCTCCGAGCGAGACTGCATTAGTGTCTGCCCGATCAGCCCGTAAAGCCATGCCCCCTCAGCCGGTAACGCTATGCCTGCCCCATCAGCCGGTAACGCTATGCCTGCCCCATCAGCCGGTGACATGCTCCGCCCTGATTTATGTTCGCCCGCTGACCCGGTAAAGCCTCGGGCAGACACTAAAGCAGTCTCGCTCGGAGCGATCTTCGGTCCCATTTGGCGCTGCGGTCGCTGTCCGGGCGATTTGCGAAATTTCGCAACAGCAAATTTTAAACTCCGTCTCTCCTCGAGAGGTGCGTGAGTGTCGCGGTCCACGGCAAGGGAAAGCCCCGCCTTGGTCCGCTACATGGACGTGACCTTCGCCGATGTCTGCGGTGAGGAACGACCCTCCCTGCGAACCGCGGCAAAACCGTTCCCCCCCTTCCCCCAGCCTTGGGATCCCTATCCCTCAGCGGTCAAAAATATGCTAGCCTCCGAAAAGGGACTCGAAGTCACCTTCCAGGGCCGGCATCAGAATGCCGAATAAGGACTCGAGTGAGACGATGCACATTTTACACCGGCTGTGCATGTGAAAAACACATTAGGACGTGATCATTCGCTTTACCCTGTTTTTCCATGTCTGCCACTGCACCACGTACAGTGGTCCCTCGGACGATAGAAAGCGGACTTAGGCTGGGAAACCGTCGGAGAAATCGCATTGGCAGTATTCGGAAAGGCTAAAGAAGACAGAAACTTCTCGGGTGATCCGATATTTCGCCTGATTAGTCACATATCGCGAAAAGGCAAGGAAAAGAGGAGATCTATTGTGCAAGGTGCCCCGTGATTCGGCTTGGCCTGCACACATTTTATGACGTCCTGTACACTCCTTTCGGGGCACTGCACACTTTTACGGTGTCTGACGCATTCATATTTGGGTCCCGCTTTTTTGTGGCGTCTGACGCACTCCTCTTGGGTCCCGCACATTTTTACGGCGTCTGACGCATTCCCATTTGGGTCCCGGACTTTGCTCTACGGCGTGCTGCGCACTCCCACCGGGATCTCGCACACTAGCCAAGGGGCTCCCCCGCACTCCCACTTGGGCCCAACCAACTTTCAACGACCTCCTGCGCACTCCCACTGCCGTCCCGCTTACTTTTTGCGGCGTCCTGTACACTCCCACTGCCATCCCAAATACTGTTTGCCGGGTCTGGCGCACCGCCTCATGGGTCCCACATGCTATCACTCAGACAACCACCAATCCTGTGTCTCTCTATCTCTGGAGTTCGCCCCGCTGTCGCCTCGAGAGCGACGGGACAGCGGCCGAGGCTGCTGTTCGCACCGGGAAGGGACCGCGGTGCCAGTTCGCCCCTCGGCCGCTGTCCGGGCGATGACATCATAATTGGGAGGAGCCGGTGTTGCTCCGAGCGGTGGCTTCTCTAAGTTGATACCCATAACTAAGGAGTATAGCGAAAAGGCTCCACAAAGCGCTCACATCCGAGAGAGAGCGGTTTCAGAAGAAAGCAAAATAAGCGTCTAAATTCGCTTTTTTTTCTGCGAAACAGCATTTGAATTTCCTTTTTTAGATGTCAGTTTGTTGCGTACGAAGACCATCTGAACAAGGGAAAGGATCCCGTGCCTCAAACTTCAAAGGTAATAACAGTTTTCTGCGAAACTACAAAAAAACGTCGTCTCTGTGGCGAGTGCATGCCAACAGAGGCAAACAAAAGCCGAAAATGCATTCAAACTGTTGACTCCAGACCTTTAAACTTTATCACAAGCAAAAGTGGGGGCACGAGTCCCTCCTTGAAGGTCGCTGGTTGGGACGAATCAGCGAAATGGGTAGTTCTTCCTTGATCTTTGTGATATTTGAGTAGACATTACCTTCTTAGGTGCTCACAGTCTGCCGGACGAGGTCGTCCGGCACGTTATAAGATAGGACTGCGGCGTCAGTGCGGCCCGCACTGCTGGTATCGGCCGGCCGACGTCTCAGTGCGGTGAAATTATTGACACGACGACGGATCAAGTTATGTCGGATTAGAACGTGTTGTTTTGGCCTTGCATTTTGTACTGAAGAGTCGAACCGAAAGGCTGTTCACAGCCGCTTCCTCGCACTGCGGCTCCTTCTAACGTACCGGACGACGTCGTTCGGCAGACTGTGAAGGGGACTTTAGGCTCTGTCCATACGTAGCGAGAGCGTTCGATTCCGCTCCTTTGCGCTCCTCAACGCTGGTTGACGCTCCTCAACGCTACTTCAGCTCAGATTGGGCCACACACGCAAATGGACACGGAAAAACACCTGTCTCGTCCTGATTTGATTGATTACGTTTGACCGGGTGATCAACCACAGGGTAAGGAGTAACAGTGTGATCGGCCCGTGAGAGGTGCGCCCCCCCCCTCCAGCTTTGAATCCGGTGCGGCCCCCTCCCACCGAGGTCGTGACTTCAACCCCTTGTGCAAAACAATTTGAGAGTTCTCTTCCGAACAACGCTTCCGAATGATTTTCAGCAAAAACGGACGTTATAGGTCAAGTCACACCGGCCGTAATCGGCTCAAAATGGTCGGATCGACTTGAGACTCGACCGACAGCTTTATTCAATGGTCCTCGTCAGAGCAAACACTATAACAGCTCGATCCAGAGAAAATTTTTAGATTTCTACAGACGTCCAAGTCCAGACAGCGGTTTTCCGATTTTTCAGCGCCCCCAATCACACACTCATCGTCAACTGGAAGAACTAACCCAGTAGTTTTCTCACTTGTCTATCTGATAAAGCTTCGAAAACTGATCTAGAGGCCTTTATCGCAAGAATCACACGGTGTGATGAAGCCTGTTTTCAAGGCCCAAATCACACTGTCACATTTACAGCCGTCACACCGGCCGTAATCGGCTCAAAATGGTCGGATCGACCTGAGACTCGACCGACAGCTTTATTTTATGGTTCTCTTCAAAATAAACACTGCGAAAGCCCGACCCAGAAAATTATTTTTTCGACCTCTCCTGACGTCGAAGACGGTTTTCCGATCTCTGGTGAGTATCTCGTTTTTGACTGAAATCTTGATTAGGGGTGTAATTCAGGGCGCTGAATACGAATCTGACGTTTGTTTTACAATTTTCGACCTGCTACCTCAGTTATACGATGGTCTGGGAAAGACATAATTCATGCGATGATTTTACTGTTTGATTCAATGGCGTGTATCTTCTCGTCATACATTTTTAAACTTACTACGGACAGGAAATCGAAGGGCTTCTAGGGATTCATGCAAAGCCTGTGAGGAGTTTCAACAACCACCCTCTGAGTTGACGTCTCGGCAATCAGAATCCCAGAAAAATCTCGAAATTCTGGATTATTTGTCGGTTAACATATTGGTATCACTCAGGGAACTAACCCGTTGGCGAATAACGAAAGTGCTTCGGTTAGCGACTAGGTTGCAAAACTGTGCGGAATGTTTCGAATAAGTTCGCACGTGGCACCTTGCATGTCTCGCGGGAACGCTTAACTTCATTAGATTCCTAGACACAGCAACCTGGCCTCTCGATGAGACTTCGAACATTCTTTATTGAACGTCTTATTGCTCTTTCTTGGAACGGTTGTGGTGGGGCTTCCGTTATGACCGGTAGGATCCAAGGTATCTACGCATTGTTGAAAGAACATATGTAACCACCAACGAAATGTCGGGACCCGCAAGGAATGATCTGCTGTTGCCTGCGGAGCTCACAAATTGACACTTGTAACCACGACGCAGGAAGATATGCAATGAACCTCACCCAAACACTTGTTATGAAGGAGTACTTCCTATTCGGTTCACCAACCAGGATTAATGGGAGATCTACCTAACGATCTGTTACAGAGGAAATTATTTTCGGGTTCCTTCAAATGACGATGCTCAACTGTGTCTGATGGGTCATGAGTACACAATATTCTCACCAGTTACCTGGTGCTGCTTGTGAGTCTCATACAGCTGAAACAGAATTTATATGTCACACCGCAGGGGCGAAAGCAAGAAAATGTCACATGAGGGGTAATAAATGACGCCAGTACATCTATTATTGTGGAACACGTGAACGCAAGCCCGCACCACTTCGCAACATTTCTTGAAACTCTTCCAAAGGAAGAGAGCCTTTCAGTAGATTTCACACTCAATTGCGAGGTCTGAAGAAGAATTACAGCGCCGAGTAAATTTCCTGCAAACGTTTTGTTGCATTTTTTGCTAGCTTAGAGCGTCCCATCGCCACAACTCACTTCAAAACTGACGGAATGAATTTTAGAGTTTTTATGTTTTTGTTAGTGAGGTGAATACAATGTTATGTCAAAAGTCTTCCTGACTCCGGTGTTTCATCTTGATACTTTTATCTCTTTCTTTGATTCCCAATGATCACAGGTCGAGAAGGGTCACGTTTCTCTTATGGTGACCGTCTGATCAGTTCACAATGAGGATTTTATTGTGGAAATATACAATTTTTGATTGATTTCGGGTATGTATGGTACTCGTTAAAAGCTGTTCAAAAATGGCATCTAAATTGAATTCGTAGGACTCTGAAATAAGTTATGTCTATGTGGCGCTTTGTGCGCGCGAAATGGCCGCAAATCGCCGTTTTCGCGAGGAAAAAAATCTGCTAGGTACGGTAGGAGAGAAATTTTTGGCATGATGACGGCATGATGACCCACCCCTACCCGGCGTCTAAGGCTGCGCCCCCCCCCTCTGTGATCGTCACACCGTAAGCCTGAACCTGATCAAGCATTCAAGTCGGCGCAATGGTTGTCCATTTACCACGGTTTGTGATGGCCGTGGTTGGAATTTCGGGATATGATGGCAATGATTTTGGAGAAGGTTTGTGGCATAATGCTTCAGAATCAAAGCAAATGGCTCGAAAGTTGCAGCTTCCTCCTTGTAGCGCGCGTGAGCGAGCGAGAGTACTCGAGAGCGGGCGCAAGCGAGCGTGAGCGGCTAGCAAATTGTGTGCCCACGGTAACCATCGATTTAGCGCTATCGCGAGCTCTCGCAACGTATGAACGCTCCCTTAAACGCGGCCCGGAACACTCTTTGAACACATTTATGGTCTAATTAGAGCCCTTTGCTGGACTTTTTTTGAAGTTAATCTGGATCAGAAAATCAGGACAGTAGCCTTTAAGCAAAAATCAAAAACGAAGTTCTTCGTGAATATTGGTTTTAGACTGCATTGCGTCGTAGACCTCAGCTAGAGAGATGCGAGCGGCGCGCAACGCGGAGCGCGTCTAACTCCGACCATGTGATAATAACAAAATAACGTCGAAGGTTGATAAGTGGGTCGCGTCGTAATCAGACTTTGGAGTAGTCCCATCTATGTACATACTGATCAAAAACATTAGTATACGAAAAGTGTGAATAAGAGCAGGTCAATTGGAGATGCCTTGTATTTTGTTTTCACAGTATGTTTTCTTATTTACGAAAAATCACGATTTACGGTCGAAAATGTCCTAAACTGTAAGCCGTGATTACGAGGCCAAAAATACCGTAAATCGTGAACCTTAATTACGCACACCCCTGCTCATGATCCATCGGTGGATCACACGATGGAATGGGTTAAGGTGCTGAACACTAAGGAAGGAGTCTGAATTGTCTCTCGGAAGATCACGCTAGTCTACGGTATTTGCACCGTCGTAGGCCGACATTTTAGGTTTTGCCGGAACTTCGCCAAGAGGTTTTCCTTGAGGGGTTTATAAAGGATTCAATATGTATCTTCTCTTCTAATTCGAGAAAGTTGTAGATTCCTGCGTTTATTGTCATTCGGCCACCGTAACCTGCCGTACATTTTCGAACACCGGGGCGGACAATATCGTCAGTCACTGGATGAGGGATCGCCGCGACGCTGCTTGGCGGGAAAAATTGCGCGATCAATAGCCACACTGCCTTCGTTTTCCCGCGCGCAATTTTTTCCGCCAAGCAGCGTCGCGGCGATCCCTCATCCAGTGATGGGTGATAGATTCGTGATCCCCCACCCTTATGAACCTCTCTATGAAAAGTTACAACCAAAGCGGGAACTTTGATCGAGCTACCGTGTACCTATCGACACCTTCTCTGAAACTGGAAATTTTTCTCATTTTCATTTTCAACTTTGCTGCCCCCCCCCTCTCCCACGGAAGTGTCGAGAGAGTGCAAGAGACAGGGTGGAATAGTGCTGGAAATGGTAGGAGAAAACGCACTTTATTCCATGAGTTCTATCGCAACATACTTCATTGAAACTTGGCTAAGTCGCCCAGATCGGTGATTTTCGTTTTCGCTGCCACTGGGATAGATTCCAATTTATGTGCGTTAGATGGCCTCATGAAAGAGCTACTTGGCGGTGATTCGGAGAGGTGCTGGATCCTGCAACGAAGGTGATTAGTTAAAAGCATAGACTGTTTGTAACCACATCGATTTAAAAGAATCGATTTTGAAAGGTTTCTGAATTCAAGAGGCAGGGAAGTCATGAAGTAAGTTATAGGAAGACTGCAACAAAAAACGAGTGAAATCACGGATGTCAAACGCAGAACAAGGAAAAGCAGCGGAAGAGGAGATAAAGCAGCGGCGGGGTAGTGGAGGCATTGTCATAATCGCGCTATCGATTTATAGAAGCTAGGGCTCAATCAGTCCGCTTCGTTGTTCGTAGTAAGTGCGTTCCTAAGTACGGGGAACAGTTGTTCAATATGCTGCTTGTACGTGATGCGTTCATCAGGCCGATTTAATGCCCAGCGTAATTTGCTCGCTGTTTTTTCGCGGATTCCAATGTAGTTTGGAATATGTCCGTTCCCAAAACTTATCGCTGACTACTTGTTCGTTTACGTATCCGCGGCACTTTTTTGGACTTTGTCGCCCGTTAATTGTCTGCGCACTATTGCAACCACCAACAACTGATTGAATTAAGTAATTGAACCGAACATTGTTCACGTGAAGATATGTTGTTCTATAAATGCTCGCGGTGTTTTATGTCGTTCCCAAATTGTTCAAAAGTTGTGAGTTGCTCTTGCCCCGGTAGCTCAGCATGGCGATTTCGCTACCCCGGTGCCCGCGCCTGCTCCTAACCCCATCAATTGCGCTGATGCATCCGGCCCCCGCAATCAGCCGTTCTACATGGTTTTGTGCGTTTTCCCGTAATTTTTCATTTCTTCTCACTTATTTTTACTTTTATGGTGACCAAATCTACGTTTTCGCGAATGTGCGCCCAACGAGAAATGTGACAATCGATCGGCGCACGCGACAGGCGCGGGTGCTGCTAGATGGTCCGCAGCCATACCTTCCGCGACTACCCTCCCCCCATAGCACAGAGAATTCTTCTGAGAAAATGTTTTATTTACGTGGCACAGTTTATTCCATGCTAAATACATCTTTCTTCAGCTTTATACGGATCCTTTAAAAACATCTTGATTTTAACGCGAACAGCCTCATATGAATGCCTTTCCAGGAAATTCTCAGTCTTTCTCCGAAGCAGCTATCATTGGCATGAACCTAGCAAAGGTTTTCATTTAGAATTCCACCGTTCAAGACAGAGGTTAGATGAAGACCGCGTTAGATCGTGTAGCAGGAAAAAAGTTGCTCCAAACGGGCTTCATGAATTATCACTTGTTATTCAGAGTACAGTTCAACTGCGCATTGCCGTTCAGTCCGCAAAGTGCACGCTGATTATGAAAAAGGTGCTGCGGCGCGGTTGCGAGTATCCTCAGACAGAGATATGGGGTCACCCGAGCGGTTTTTGCCTTGTGTGCCCGGGTGATCCCACCGCCCAGGTGATCCCACATCCCTGTCTGAGGATACTCGCAACCGCTCCGCAGCACGCTTTCGCAATCAACGTGCACTTTGCGGACCGAACGGCAATGCGCAGTTGAATTGTACATCGGCCGCGAATTGTATCATTCGAAAATTATTTGAACGAATTTTTGAATATCGAATCATTCAAAATTGAAAAATTTTGGTTTTCGAATAATATTCGAAATTCGAATATTTCGAAAACGGGCTTTCGAAAAATATTCGAAATTCGAATACTTCGGGAAAGGCGGTTTCGAATAATAATCGAAATTCGAATATTTCAAAATCAGACTTTCGATTAGTATTCGAAATTCGAATATTTCAAAAACAGACTTTCGAATAATATTTGAAATTCGAATATTTTGAAGAGCATATTCGAATTTTGAAATTCGAATAATCGAAATGCAGAATCATCATTTCTCCAAGTGCGACTCTCCATAAAACTCGGCATAATGATACTCCAGTTGTGTGATGCTGTTGTACTCTCGACACGAGGTTGATAGTAGTTCTTTATGGCTTACGTTTCGAGCAACCTCCTTCTTCAGAGCCTGAAGAGATCAAATAAGAACTGCGTTTACCCGGCCAAACATCTCCTAAACTCCACCAAAATCGAGAACCTATTTTCTGTCACGTAGGTAAGAGGGGAAAACAGAGAATATACCGCACCTAGCCAAGAACTCGCTAGTGATCAGAGCAGCGTAGAACGTCGATGAAGGAAAACGCCGTAGACCACCCTCTGAGATAATAGAAGGCGAGTCTTACGTATGGCCTGAGCTCCCGGGTTATATAGAGACCTTCTCCCTTCCGGTTAATTTGCGGGTCATGAACCTGTATAAAAAAATGCCTCCAAGGTTTTCGCGCCGCGGTGTCTGTCTCTCGGGTCATTATCTCTACCTTGATATCAAAGTCGTCGCCATTATGCGCAACGACCCGATGCGCCCCAAGCACTGTAGCTTCCCGCCGCCTCCTTACCTTTGATCCTGACATGCAGGGGCCGCGATGTTTCCCCAATGTATTTCCCGCCGCCCATTCCTGCCAGCCGGGCAAATCACACAATCGGGTGTAGTACAAATGCGGTCATAAAGACGATTACGAACCAGACAGTTTTCAGGTTGTTTGGAGGAATGTCCACCAAGATCACGGAGTCATCAGTCCCGTCTTTTCAGACATTTTCTGATCGCAGCACTCAGTTCTTCGGAGATAAACGGCATTTTGAAGGAATTTTACCTTCGATTGACTCCCCTGGCTTTGAGGATGCGAAACAAGGTTTCTGCGCTCGTGCGAATCAAATCCTCTGGAATATCCATTCAGATCGCTATTTCGCGTGCCCTTTCAACGAATTCCATCTTCCTCCTCTCCGGTACACACGCTACTGGCTGATCGAAACATGTTACTTAAACAGGTCTTTTTGTGTGAGATGGATGTGCGGACCGGAAATGAACGATTATATTTTATGCATAATGTTCACCAGGGAAAGCCTGTTGAAAATTGGCTACCTTCTTTCTGAATGTCCAGGTCCACTTACGTGATGGAGGACATGTTACAAAATGGTACCGGAAACCTCAAAGTAAAAATATAATCATACATTTCCGGTCCGCACATCCATCTCAGACAAAAAGAGCTGTTTTAAGTAACATGTTTCGAACAGCCAGTAGCGTGTGTACCGGAGAGGAGGAGAAGATGGAATTCGTTGAAAGGGCACGCGAAATAGCCGATCTGAATGGATATTCCAGAGGATTTGATTCGCACAGGCGCAGAAACTTTGTTTCGCATCCTGAAAGCCAGGGGAGTCCAATCGGAGGTAAAATTCCCTTCAAAATGCCGTTTATCTCCGAAGAACTGAGTGCTGCGATCAGAAAATGTCTGAAAAAGACGGGACTGGATGACTCCGTGATCTTGGTGGACATTCCTCCAAACAACCTGAAAACTTGTCTGGTTCGTAATCGTCTTCTATGACCGCATTTGTACTACACCCGATTGTGTGATTTGCCCGTCTGACAGGGATGGAAACTGCACTGATTGCGATGTGATCCATTTGATCTCATGCTAGCTGTGAGGCGGAAAATACATCGGGAAAACCTCTCGGCCCCTGTATATCAGGATCAAAGAACACCTGGTCGGTAAGGAGAGGCAGCGGGAAGCTACAGTGCTTGGGGCGCATCGGGTCGTTGCGCATAATGGCGACAACTTTGATATCAAGGTAGAGATAATGGCCCGAGAGACAGACACCGCGGCGCGAAAGACCTTGGAGGCATTTTTTATACAGGCTCATGACCCGCAAATCAACCGGAAGGCAGAAGGTCTCTATATAACCCGGGAGCTCAGGCCATACGTAAGACTCTCCTTCTAACATCTCAAAGGGTGGTCTACGGCGTTTTCCTTCATCGACGTTCTACGCTGCTCTGATCACTAGCGAGTTCTTGGCTAGGTGCGGTATATTCTCTGTTTTCCTCTCTTACCTACGTGGCAGAAAATAGGCTTTCTATTTTGGTGGAGTTTAGGAGATGTTTAGCCGGGTAAACGCAGTTCTTATTTGATCTTTTCAGGCTCTGAAGAAGGAGGTTACTCCGAAACGTAAGCCATAAAGAACTACTATAACCTTGTGTCGAGTACAACAGCATCACACAACTGAAGAATCATCATTTCATTACAAGTTCTTTTTTTTCTCTGATCAACCTTTGAAAGCACACTCTATCAAATATACTCGGACAAAAATATAAAAATCGAATTCTGAATTTTCGAATATATTCGAAAACCAAATTTATCGAATTTCAATTTTCGAATAAATTCGAAAAGCATTTTGTTCGAATTTCAAATAATAGGTAAATGACGTCACATGCCTGCCTCTGAATCAAGGAATTTGTCCAGTCCTTCATACTCTCGAGCGAATTTGTTTCTACCGATTTACGTGGTACAAAACCATGTTGATTTGGAGGAATTATAGCATTTGATATCAAATGTTCCATTATATATACCTCCAAAATTCTTCCAAATACTCTACAAAATACTGAGGTGATGCTCGCCTGCCTGTAATTATTGACAAATGAAGATGGCTCTTCTTTCAGGATTGGTGTGACATAAGAGTGCTTCCATCCTAAGGGGATTTGAGAATACCAAGGCGACTGATCGAAAAGGAAAGCCAGGGGTTGGGTTATTGTGCGAGAGACGTTTTCTATTAAAGTGGATGGAATTGAGTCAGGAGTTAGAGATTCCGGTAGGGGCAATCTGTTTAGTTGCTTATACAACTCCTTTTCGTCAAAAAACGGTAAGCTTGTAATCGGGCTTTCGATTTCTCGACAAAGTGAGGGTGATACTCCATCAGGGTTACTAAAAACCTCACACAACTTTTTAGCCACTAAATCCGATTTTTCTTGATTCAAGACTGCTAAATGTTGTCTGTTTCTCAATGATGGAATTTGACGAGAAGCATTAAGTCTCTTGTTTATCAGCTTGTAAAAACCCTTTTTGTTGTTACTTTTTATCACCTTTTTTTCTATATTTCGGTTGTACTTTTTTTGAAGTACTTCGAAATTCTGAGAGTACCTCTGGAAGTTATCCCAGTCCTGCGTTGTCTGAGAGCTAATGGCCAAATTAAATAGACAGCTCCTATGTTCAACCATATTCCTGAAGATAATAAGGAAGGAACGAACGCGTGGCGCACACCAGGGCTGTGCGTTAATAACGTTAACGTCTTAACGCTTTAACGGGTTAACGCGGTTTTTTTTTAAATTAACGATTAACGGTTAACGAAAAAGTCCTGAAATCACGTTAAATTTTATTTCGTTAATGTTCCATCCAGCTATGCTTTTTTGCATGTCAGGATTCCTATTCTTGAAGAGTATTCGTTTATTGTTCTGGGTGATAGTATTAATAATCCATGAAGATGATTTCCAAGTTTGGAGTGGACTGACTGCGGTGTTTGGTATGGAACGTGTTTTATGTTTTTTTGTGCCGTCTGGTTATTTATCGATTTTCGTGGTGGTCAGGTAATGTTTTCTGAAATTGTTAACGAAATGCAAAATTAACGTGTTAACGCATTAACGGATTAACGCGTTTTTTTCAAAAATTAACGATTAACGGTTACGGAAACATTTTTTTTCATTAACGCACACCCCTGGCGCACACCCTCTTAAGAGGCACAAACAGGCCAGTTGTGTGCTGCAATATACTCAGAAACATTTCGTACTTCGTACATCAATGCCGGTAACTGTTTCAAATGAATTCCTCCAATCAACGCCCGAGAGGTATTCACAAACCTGCGAGTAATCACAACCACCAAAGGACGAAACCATGTCACATTGGGCTCTCTGTGAAAAACAACAGTATGAATTCCAGACTATAATGTCACTAGACCCGATAGGCGGCTTAATATTTACGTTGCTGATCAGAGATTCCTCATTTGATAAAATCAAATCAAGTATATTGTCACCTCTTGTGGGTTCCAGGACGTATTGTTTAGATAATGAGCATTTTATTGAGTTCATTAAGTATTTACTGTAGTACTAGATACTCGTTCTGGAGAAGCACTTTATAGATGTCCCGAATTCGCTAATTTCATTTATAATCCCCTGTGTCCTAGACAAACCACACCTTGAACTGAGAAGGATGTTCTCATTTGTAATAAAATCCTTAGTCAGAAAAACTTGTTGACGTGTTCAAATTTTTGAAGATGACAGACGCCTGTAGTAGTAATAACGGCAGAAGGCGCTGTTTCTGCCGAACACGACCGAGTGTTCGATTCACGCCAGAAACCCACTAGCCCTGCCATCCATCCGGTATCCATAAATTGGTAGGACGCTTATCAAAGAAGTTGAGAACAGTGACAACTGAGAACACAATTTTGTTTAGGCCCAGCGCATACCATTACTATTTGTTTGCCCCTGTGCTTCCTTGCTTACACGACGCGAACAAGAGAGCTCTTCCAACTTCTTTACTCGACCTCAAACTTGGGTAATTAAACCATACAATAGTAATATAACGGATATATGTATTAAACGAGCAATCGCAACGTTAACAGTAACAAGAGAATCGTAATATCGCGATCGCACAGCTACTGGAATGAATGGGTAATAACAAGAACAATAAGAACATAATGTGCATCGCAACTGAGACATTCGCACTACTCATGAAAGGTATTCGCACTACAAAGAGCAGAGGGCGAGGAAAGCCGCTCCCTCGCACTTACAATCTTGCCGCCGCTTTCCGATTCCTCTGAATATATACGAGTTGATGGAATGATAGATAAGGATAAGGGAATGGGAAAGTGGCGGCTTTTCCTATATTGTGTCAATACCTCTCGAAACTGAAAGCTTAGAAAGCTGACCAAAACGACTTCGAATTGTAATACAGTTCAACTGCCCATTGCCGTTCAGTCCGCAAAGTGCACGTTGCGTGCTGCACGGTTGCGAGTATTGACAGACAGGGAATTGGGATCAACCGGGCGGTGGGATCACCCGGGCACCAAAGGCAAAAACAGCCCGGGTGATTCGACATCACTGTCTGAGGATACTAGCCACCGCGTCGCAGCACGCTTCCGCAACCAACGTGCACTTTGCGGACTGAACGGCAACGCGCAGTTGAACTGTATGTGCAGGTGAATTTAAAGTCCGAAATCATCGCGCTATTATCTCCTCAGTGGTGAAAATATATCGCAGAGGCTGAAATTGAAGAGCGCTTGTCGTGTATCACGCCATAATAGCTCGCTCGACGCGATAATGGCCTTCAACTTCACCACCTTCTGACCATAATATTCAATGTTCAGGACGATTGTAGCGCCGAAATCATGAAGGCCTATCATGTCTGTCGAGGAGCGAGGAGCTTGAAGGCTTACTGTGCCTATCAATTAGCGTGAAAGCCCAGGAGCCGCCATTTGGGGCCGCCAGCGGACGGGCGGCTTTCAGAGGAAGCTTTCAGAGGCCAGGCGGGTTGAGCGTCCAATTTCAAGCTTGGACAATTGAATCGGCATCGGTGTTGACATTTGTTTACTGCTTGAGAATGCGCCGTGCACTTTCCTGTTCATTTGGATGCGCGCGTTTTGAAAAGGGTGAAATTGGCGCGACGGGAATTTCGAACCAGAAAAGTTACGTCATCACGTCAGCGTGGATCACCTTACTAGAATGCAACCCGCGTTATCGGCTTCGCGATAACTTCACCACTGTTGCATACGGCGATAAATTAACCAAAATGAGTCACCGGATTGCGAAAAGGTGGAACTAGCGCTGCGAGGGAGAGGTGGGCGTAACAGGCCACTTTAGTGAGTGGCAACACGGAAACGAACTGTCAGAGTTTGTGACGTTTACCCTGAATAATGATAAGGGAGTTCACGATAACAAATGTTGTGATGAAACCTCAAAGTATATTTCATTTCATATTGAAAGAACATGGAGGACAGTGAATATATACATTCCTATGTGTAGTGGTGTCCACCAATAGTGTCTCGATTTATTTATCAATAGAAGCGGCCGGTTGGGGGATGAATGTGCATGAATCCCATACCAGCACGCCTCGATACCGATTGAGCTTCAGAGCGGTTTGTGCTGCAACGAATTTCATGTTCATTGGTCTCCGATCGACCGCTTCTCATTGATAAGTAAATGAGACACTCTTGGTGGACTCCACTATACACAGGTTTAGGGATTTCGAAAATTTTCTGTTTTCTGGCCAGTTTGTCCTTTCTGTTTCTGATTGCTGTTTTCTGACAAACTCGATTTTCTGTTTTCTAGACAATTTCTCTTGAGAATTCCCGCACACCCCTGTTGCGGGCCTTGCATTGCTATCGCCGTAGGATGCTTGGAAGTGCTTATAGTGCGCTTATCCTCCCTTTTCGGAGCCAAATTTACTGTGTTGCTTTGTGCGCTTGTACGGAGCGTGGGAGAGACAGCGAGAAGGTGTTGTGGGGAAAAAGATACTCAGAGTACGCGCGCAGACGTACGATAAAGCGAAATAAATTTCACTCCGAAATAGATGATACACGGCCGCATTGCGAGAAGCCGTCTCCACACATTTCCTCAGAGTAACCACAACCCGAACAGTAAATTACTTCAGGCAACATGCTTTTAACTTCCTTGGCACTTCCAGGCCAAAGCTTACAAGAAAATCCTGTCTCTTTCAGTGACTCGAAAATAGACATTATAGGCGAGACGCTTTAAAGGCAGTGTTCACGATGAAAAAAGTTTTCAAAATTCCACTCGGATTGGGTAGTGGAGGGACACTCTGTAACGTTAACGTCGAAAGAACGCATGAAAACGAGCCAGGAAGAGCCCCAAAAGAGCCCGAAGTTGCAACTTCGAGCGCATTGAAAGCCCCCAAAGCGCATCACACGCCCACCAACGTGAACAAATGAATGCTCGAGATCGTGAGATGAACGATGATTTTCAATCATTAGCCCCGTTCTTCCCTTCGTTCTCAGCTTCTCTCTTTACTCAGGTCAGCTCGCATAGATCGGCTTCAAAAAGACGGAAGTTACAAGCAGCCTCGGACAACTCGTCCACCATTATGCTTCCCATTGCTCAATCTTTGAGGGACCATACCTGCGTTCTAGAAGGTCTTGTATGATTTCAGAGACACCATTGGAATCAGCATGGGGCCGTTTTCAAGATAGGCGGAAAAACAGAAAAACGATTTTCATCGTGAACACTGCCTTTAAGCAAGGCAACCCTGGCCGCCAGCTCGGCTCTCTACATAGTCAGTCCGGGGTTAAGTGAAAAAGCTCGAAGCGCGAACGCAGATATGAGGCCCTTTCTCAGTTTTTTGCTCTATCGTGGTATCATAGAGTGGGCACAACGTCTTTCTTACCACCGTGATGACCTACGGCTTCGAGCTTACAACTTTTTTTGAGATTCAGGCTCTGCGACGAATAGCACATCTGAATACCACTCAGAAGCTTTACCTCAAGTGGTTTATGACATATTTATTTGTTATTGAGATCAAAGCAGAGCTGTACACACATATGTGGAATTACAACGATCGGTTTCCAAAACAATATTTCTTTGTGTTCAAAGGCCGTTGTATAAGGCTGCGATCAACAATGAAGAACGCTGGCATCATTTCCGCATCGCTGTAATGATCAAAGTGCTTATATCGAGTTCAAGTGTCTGAACATACTCAGACGTTCGCTGTTGTCTACAGGACGTCGATCCGCCCAGAACGAGTCAACCGCTGGCGAACAGGCAGCTCTACGCGGGGTAGTCCCGGTGTGCTGTTGGAGCGAGGGGCGACGGGCTGTTAAACAGCCCATCGACCGGCGAAATCCTGCCGAGTGTGCCTTAAATCGACGCAGACCGAGTTGTTTGTCCACAGGACGTCAATTCAGGATGTCTACGGCTGCGCAGGTCGATGGGCTGTTCTACAGAACATATCTGCGGGGCTGGCGGTGGCAGCGTCCATCAATCGATGTATCACGAAGATCGTGCCGTCCAAGTTCTTCATTTTCGGTTATTTGAGATTTGCATTTCGTTTATATTTTTTGATGATGCTCTAGTCTTCTATGGTTATTCTTCTCTCTTTTTCTAATTATAGGAGATCTGTGATTCGTTTTTAATAACGTCTTCCCGTGGAGGGTGTTGGTGGCATGCCGAGAGATGCACCTCGGCGGCGTTCCCCGTGATGGACAGGAAGGTTTCCCTGTGGTTTACGGAAGCTTTCAGCAACTGCCTTCAGTAGGCAGATTTTGATTCTCTTTCCATCCCTTTATGTGTGTCATTTGCGCTCGATTTTTAGTTGTTTGTCAGGAATCTCTGATCGATTCGGGGGTGTTCTATTTACTCCTGATTCCCATCCATGTTGTCTCACTATGCGGAATTTTTTTGAGGATGTTTTTATTTTTCTCCGATACTGCGATAAACATGTACTGCTGAACACGAATCTGGGGTTCGCTTGTCGGAATTTATTGGTTTACTGTGGGATACAGTAGGTAACATGTTATTCAGGAGGCAGAACTTAATAGTTTGAAAACAGACAAGTGGACATAGAATTCGTATTCAGCACCCCAAAAACTCCCACATAGAAACTTTTTGAGGATAAAAACTACCGTATAGCTGTACGATTTCGAAAAAAATTTCGAACAATTGCAATTTGAAAAAAATTCGTTCGACGAAATTTCGAACGAACGAAAATTGAAAAATAATCGTTCGACGAAATTTTGAACGAACGGAATTTGAAAAAATTGCGTTCGACGAATTTTCGAACGAACGAAAAAAATATCGAAAATTTTTTCAAAAATTTCGTTCGTGTACAACTATACCGTATAACCAACGTAATCTATCGTAAGCTGTCAAAAATCCATAAACTGACTTCAGATTCGTGTTGAGCACTTCAAATAAACCCCAAAAGAACGATTTGAGCCACATCTTTTGTCTCATTCCAGAAATCGTCGAAAGTCGATTTTGCCGTCAAATTTTTCTGCCGGTAGGAAGCTTTGAACAAATTTAGTCGAAATTAGGAAAAACCACAGGTAAACCTCAGATTCGTGATCAGCACCATAAATCACCCCCAGGTTGAATTTTAAGTCAAATCTGGAGAGAAAATTTTTTCAACGCTTTCTGTAACCCGTGCCTTGATATAATTGAACGCTGAACCGAAAGTCCATACAAGTCAAGAACGCCATCAGTCTGCACATAGCTCGGAGAATGCGCTTTCACCTAAAACTTTGCCTTGGGGGGCTGTTTCGGGCCCTGAACACGATTATGAGGTCTGTTTCCGGATTTTCATAAAATTAATGCGCTTTTTTGAGGGTACAATAGGTACAAAAATCAGAGAAAAAAAACCTGCTATAACGTTTTCCAGGGTGACTCTAGGCAGCTGCAAAGGGCATTCTGACTCTATGTCCGAAACTGGCTCTAAAAAAAGTACATTTCATTTGGAATGGTTTGTATAACTTATAGTAGTTCATTTGGAAGAAGTAGAGTGTTGTCCGCATAAGGACATCATTATTAAAATAATGTAACGTCGGTATAGATCCTAATGAGACCTTGGGTTTATTCTCGAAGGTTGGCGCAAACTCGGTGTCATATGCTATTACGTAGGTGCACCGAGTTTGCGCCAACCTCCAAAGAGGAACGAAAAGTCTCATTAGGATACACGCCAGTGTTAGTTTTTCTCTAGAAAATTTGATTGAGAGGGTCCAATTTCTCTGTTCCGCTTAGACTAGAACTGAAATAAGGAAAATCGGGCCTCATCATCAAGTTTCGAAAGAAGGCATACCGCCGTTCAAAGGCAGCATACACGCTCACAAACGTGAACGAGATAACAGCATAAATAGGACCGCACGGCCCCTACCATATCGTCAAATATGTTTGAAGCGCCAAAAACCATCCAGGATGGCAATATCCTCTGGTTCCGAGCCAGATTTACTCTGTTCTCTCGCGCGCTTGTGCGGAGCGAAGGTAGAGACAGCGATAAATTGTGGGGAGAAGGAGACGCAGCGTACGCACGCAGACGCACGCCACGAACGGAAATAAATCACACTCGGAAACAGGATATACTTGTCACTTTTCGAGCAATCTTGCCTTCCAGGCCAGTGTTTCCCACCCGTTCGAGTACGAGAATGAGAAAAGAAACTTGAGAAAACATGTGATAAGTTAGAGTGATAGCATTACCAAATGGGAATGCACGAGAGAAACAACATTTCAAGAAGTCAGCCAAAGTAGAGCGGCATTCCCAAAAAGGACGAGGGTTAATTGGTATGCAGACATGTTACATTCAAGCAAATCAAGCTATTTCTCTCGTGCGCTCCCATGAGATAGTGCTATCACTCTATCTTATCACATGTTTTCTCAAGTTTCATTTCTAATTCTTGTACTCGAACGGGTGGGAAATACAGACGTGGAAGGCAAGATTGCTCAAACATTGTCACATATTGTCATCCTGGATGGTTTTTGACGCTTCAAACGTCGTAGACGACATGGTAGGAGCCGTGCGGTCCTATTTATGCTGTTACCTCCACCATGTTTGTGAGTGTGTATGCTGCCCTTGAGGGGTGACGTCATAAAACGGTTGATGCTTCACTGGGATGGTAATATCAGGTCTACAGGGTGTTGATAGGATGTGAACGCGGAATCGGGGATGGAGATCCTTCTCCGATGGGATGTCTACAGCAAAAGCGTTCCCGCGGATAGGTTGTCTACGGCACCAAGGAGGGGGGCGACGGGCAGTTCTCGAGAGGCGATCCATGCCCCTTTTGGATGTCTACAGGGAGCATTGCGTGAGGTGACATCTCATTCGTGTCCTGTGGACAACAGCGAACGTCTGAGTAGCTGAGTAGAAGGACAAATTACCTTTCCTCACCGCGACGATCTTCAATGCTCTCAATGTCTTGTGCGCCATTTCTAGGATCCACCGACTCGTCATGCGCAACTTGTGTGTTGGGTTTGAATAACCTCAATGTTAGTCTTCGATTCCACAAACTCTGCAACCGATAAGACTCAATGCGTTTTGTCAAGTCAGCTTAGAAAACTCATTTCTAGAGATTATCAAACAAAAAATTTAGACACGCATAGTTTAAAGGCAGTGTTCACGATGATCATCCTCGGTGACTTTCCCCTAGTAAAATGATAGGCGAGAAGGATCCTGGGATCCCAGTGTCGAAAGAACGGTAGAAAACGAGCCGAGAGTGGCAAAATAACGGCCCCAAACAAAGGTTTTGGAGTTCCCGAACCGCCCCGTGCCCCATGTCTGCCCCTTGATGTGATCAAATGAACACTTAGATTACAGGAATGATCAAGTCATGGAAATGCTAATAAGTGAGCTGATCGCTTGATTGCACTGATAGGCATCATCCTTCATAGCGGTCAATTCCTACACGCTCAAGAATTAACGTAAACAAGAGAGGACCTTTTTTGACTCAAAAACGCGACTTTCGCGTCCTTTCTATGCATGCCTTGCGGTATAGGGCACCAGACCTTCCGTAACCGGGGAGATATTGGAAGTGAAATCTATCGTGAACACTGCCTTTAAATGAAAAAATCTTCTTCTCGCCTTCCATGGTAATTTTTGGCGGCCAACACGTTGTTTTTGAAACAACAGTACAATCTCTGACAGCGCTGTTCATCAAGAACAATCTGATATCAACGTTTTCCTTCTACTCTACAGTGTATTGCAGAAATACCCTGACCCCTCCATTTTTCTGGTCCTAGACTTCGTGTGAGTTCAGCGTACAAACGTTGATTGTCAATCAACACACCACCCGCGAAAACACGTGGGTACGATTTTTCAGAAAATTGGATCAACTGACAAGATATTGACTACAAAAATGTATAAAGTGTTTGTTACAAAATTCTGCGACTTAACTGAGCCTCTCGCAAAAATTCAAGTCCTGCAGCCTCTGTATCAAATTTTGGGGTCAGTAACAGTAGAAATGAAGGTCTAAAAAGTATCGTTGCCCAAGGCCACCCCCAAGGATTTTCTTTGGCATGGCCTAGAGGCAGCAGACGCTAGAAGAGGTTGTTGAAATAACTACGTTACTGGGTTCGTGTGGGCCCTAGTAGAACGCCCATCCCGTTAGAAGCGTCAAAAAATAGTTAAAACAACTAACTTCGAGCAAAGCATGTCGAAAAATTTTGTCAACCCCTTCCATGAGCTTCGACAACCCCGCCCCCAACTAAAAACTCGTTCCTGGTACACGTTCTAACTAGGCCACTGACTGGATTTTGATGCTTCTTACGAGGTGAGCGTTCTAGTACAAGCTGTGAGAGTCTATTGGCTTAGCTACATACCTCAACCGTTTTGTCGATAATATTCATTGTTTCAACCGAGAGCGGTAAAACTCGTCCACTTTTACCCGATAACAAAAGCAACCCTTGTCCCCTTCATTTGCATACAATTTTCGTTGGTTTTTTCGTTAGTTCCGCTTAGTACCATTTTCAAGTCTTCGATTTATATCATAAGATCAATATCATTTTCGAGCGTGTCTGCTGCCTTTAAGCCCGTAGTTATACACCAGCGGGGCGCTGCGAAAATAGCAGAACAACTGCCACTTATGTGGGTCTAAGTGTGCTGAGGCATGCTAAAAAGAAGAGTTATTCCAGGAAAGCGCACCGAAAGACCGCACCGAGCAGTTATACACGCCGCGGCACTGTATATGTGCTGTATCCTTGCGGGACCTACCCCACTGGAAATTTGCCAATTTCCATCAGCTGATTATTTTTAAGATCTCAACTTGTTAAAATGCCACCAAAACGACATAACAAGCACGGCTATGACAGAAGCAATAGATTTCTAGTGACTTGCAATAAACAAGTGATAGAAGCGTGAAATATCGATAAAATACAGTTGAAACGCCCAGGAATTTTCGGTCCGCAATATTGCGTCAAAGACGGCGAAGACGCAGCATTGCAGACGAGTCCCTGATCCACGCGGCAAGCGGCGGCAATGTCATCGCGAGACGTTTTCATTCCGCTGGTGTATAATATACATTGAATCCGACTCACTCATTTCCGGATATCCATCCGAATTAACTGACATTTTCATGATTCAAAATCCGATTCACCGAAAAATGTCAAACTGAATGATCCAAAATCCGATTCACCGAAAAATGTCAAAATCCGAATGATCCAAAATCCGATTCACCGAAAAACGTCAAAATCCGAATGATCCTAAATCTGATTCACCGAAAAACGCCAAATGCCGAGTGATCCAAAATCCGATTCACCGAAAAAACGTCAAAATCCGAATGATCCAAAATCCGATTCACCGAAAAAACGTCAAAATCCGAATGATCCAAAATCCGATTCACCCAAAAGTGCCATGAGTCGGGTAATGATACGGAGACCGAATATCCGAAATATGTCATGATTCGGATGCAGGTGCGTATTCACACTCGGACATCCAATTGGCGCTCATTGCGAAATTTCCGCCGCATTTCTGCGCATCATTAGCGCAGATTTTGCGCATAAAGGGTATGGTATACTTTTGCGACACGCGGTCCCGTCGCTCTGCACAGCGACAGCGACAGCCTGTCGCGTAGCTCCTGCCCTTTAGAGGCAGTGATCCCGATAGAAAAAGTAATGGAGAAAACTGCGGGAATCTGGGTTGTTCGAAAACAGCTGAAGAACTGCGAAGGCTCCGCGGCTACAAATGCGCTAAGTTAATAAGGCACAAAGATGCCAATCCGAGCACAGGTGCACTTGGCTGGTGTGTCTGGTCAAAATTCTGCCACGTGCACAGCAACTAGTAATGTAATTTGCGAGTATACGCACAATTTTTTACACAAAAGAAGTACAAAACTGTTAGTGTTAAAGAAGTTATAACAGTAGAGCTCTATAAAGGCCGTATCGACTGTCAGAAGTCAATTACTGATAATCAGTTTTGAGCCAGTTGATGACCTCTGATACTACAAAGCATCACTAGAGTCGTGCACCAGCAAAAAATCTGCCGATTTTAAACGGCTATTTTAACTTCAAACGGGCTTCTTCATGCTTTTATCTTATAGATCGTACAACGAACCAAGAAAGACTTTCCCAGGAAAAAGATGGCAATTATTTTCCCATCGTGAACACTGCCTTCAAGGGGTATGGTGCACCTTGTCTGTAATGAGCGACAAATATGCAATCTAACACGAATCGCCGCGGGCTTCGCATCGTGGCAACAACATCGGTCGTCGTAGATACAGTTTTCGAGTGAGGGTTGCAGCGGCTCTGCAAATGTGCCACAGCGTGTCTCTGCTACTGTCGCTGTGAAATGCACTGCAACAGCGGTAGGTCGAAAGGACGGGAGCTCCGCGACAGGCGTTCGCTGTGCAGAGTGACTTGTGTCGCCAAATCATACCGTACCCCTGAACCTGTTGCTGTCGCAGTGCACTGCATAGCAACAGCGACAGTGGTAGCGACAGGCCTCTGCACATTTGCTGTTTGTCAGCCCTCTGCAGCACGTGGCTGCGACAGACGCGCGATTACTGCTCCTACGTCGGCCGATGCCGTTGCTCCGATGCGGGTCACGCCGCGATTTGTGCTAGATTGCATGCCTGTCGCTCATGACAGCGACAAACTACGTAATACCCCTGGATGACATTGATCCTCTTCGTTTTTGTTTGTGCGAGTATGGCGCATTGAGGGTACGATTGGCACCCAAAAACCATGTGTATTGATCAAACGGGCAGCTCTTGTCGAAGAGGTTTAGATAGGAACTCAAGGAAATTTAGGAATTCGGTGTGGGGGATTGGTACTCGTGAGGGACTATCCTAAACAGGGAGGGGCACTCAAGTAAAAGTCAGAAATGAAATGACCCACCGCATAGAAATCAATGAAAAACCTGATAAAAGATGCTTGATGCTGCTATCAATCACTGTTGTTGATAAAATTCTATAGAAACACTTCGATTGATAGCGTAATAGATCGGTGGTTCATTTTATTTCTGACTTTTACTTGAGTGCCCCCCCCCCGTTTAGGATAGTCCCCTCGTGATGCTCATTTATACTAATGCTTAAACATTACACTCACTTCGAAGATATTGTAAAGAAGGAACACACTTTTTCGGAGATATAGTATATGAATATAAATGAATTGTTCAGTCATGGTGCGGTAGAAAATCCTTTTTTTCGTAAAGATTTTCGCCGGACTATAGATTATCGATAGACTTTTCGCATTATACCAACTTGTATCCGACCGGATATCCGACTCGGATATTCGGATTCCAACTCACCGAAAAAAGCTCGAAATCAGAGTGATCCAAAATCCGAATCACCGAAAAACGTGATTTTCGGATTGATCCGAAATCCGACTATCCGTTTAGCCCCCAACCGGATTATCCTATGTTGCTTTTTTGAGTCTATCCGTTTGAGTCGGATATCCACGGCCTTTGGTTTTTGAGTTATCCGAAATCCGAGTATCCGAAAATTTTTGATTCGGATCCAATATATAGTGTATAACTACGGCCTAACCCAGTCCTTCGGAACCGCCGCCTGATGACAAACAGAACAAGGCGGATACGCTCTAAGAAGGTAAGAAGTGGTCATCCTACACTTCCCGATAATCTGTGTTGTTCATAAGACATGGGGCGAACACGTGGTTGAGCTTGTCATACCACCTGAATCTGACCGAACCCATGGGTCTTCCTCCAAGTTCCTATTCAAGGATGGATGCAGATCCTCGTGTATCATTCCATTGTTCAGTATAACCATAATGCGCGCCCAGATTGAAATCAGTCGTGACAGGAAAAAGGTATTCTAAAAAAGGCGTATCCCCGAATAGGACCTTCGAAGGAGAAAGACCTACGGGTTCGGTCAGTATGAGATGATATGACGAGCTGAACCACGTAACCGCACCATCTAGTATGAAGAACACAGATTATATACTAAGCTTATCTGGGCCAAATTCCGGTCCGCAATCGCGTCTCGACACGCTTTGCGGCCGCACGCCACCGAGTCAGAAGAGCTTCTAGCGCCGCAGCCGCCGAACTGCTGACTCTAGGTGGGTTTTGGGAACTGGAAACTAAGAAAAAATTGAAGAAAATGGTGTAAAAAAGCCACATCGAGTCGGCTTTGGTGCTGGAAACCCGACTGGCTCGAGCGCGTACGGCTGCAAAGCGTGTGGAGACGCAACTGCGGACCGGAAGTTGGCCCAGATAAGCACAGTAGAAGGTTGGGAAGAGCACTCCTTACCTTTAAGCAGCGGATTGGCTTTTTCTTTTTGCCAGCAGAACGACGCGTGCTTGGTTGCAGGTCTCTTCGCCTCTACGGCTTACTTGTTCACCGAACCTTAGATCCGTTGAAAACTAGTTGTGCATCATTGGTCGTTGAGCCACCGTTCAGAGCAGATGAAACAAGACACGGTTCATCTCAATTTATTCGTCCTCAGCGAATGGACGCTGAAGAAAAGCGGCGGCTTTCAAAAGTTGGGTTGAACCATGCCAAACAGAGTCCTTGACGGTAGCCTTAAAGGCAGTGTTCACGATGAATATCGCCCTTGAGATCGACCCAAATATGGGATTGTTTGGTTGTGAGGTAACTAATAGTGAAGACACAGCGAAGAAAAACATTCAGAGTAAGCTAAAATGACGGTTTCTAACGTTCAGGGCGTGTACGAGAATTATGGGCCCAGCTGATTTCCGCAAGCGCGCGCTAACCGCGAAATGTGCGCGAATCAGTCAGACTTGGCGCGGCAGAATTGTTTGGCAATTAGCCGTCGAAAACGTGCGTGGCGCTACGAACTCGTCCGAATGGGGGGCGGACCGGGATAGGTACGCGCACTGGGATAATTTTCAAAGCCGTTTTCATCGATTTCTGGCCCGTTTTTGCTGATTTTTTCGATCCTATCCTCTCCAGAATCTGCAGACTTAGTGTTTGACACTGAAATTTCGAGAATGAGATTTATCGTGGACACTGCTTTTAAGGAAGGACAAATATGTAGACCACTAGCTTAATATTTCCGGTGAATCTCACCCTAAAAGATTTGATACACAGACTTCAGAAAAGAAACTGAATTTCCGCGAGAACGTCAGCTATAACTTGCAACTGCCAGTTTCGACCTTTTTTGAAGTAAGTATCTTGACAGTCGATCCAATCTTCTGAAAGATCGTACCCAGGGGTCTTCAAGGGTACTGTTTCGATTGGCAATCTTATTCACTGAAGTGAAACGAAGTCTAGGGCTAAGAAAATGGAGGTATTTCCTGAAATTTCGCAACGCACTGTATGATAAATGCATCTTTGAAGCGCCCCTCAACTATTGCGCATAGGTGAGAGTCGATTTTCCCTGTTTGTCCACGGATTTCGCCTTTTTTCAGAGCCCATTTCGTGCTCTCCTAATATTTAGGAACAAAAATTCTCGAAATCGGTTAACCTCTGGCAGCATGCTTTTGTTGAAGATTTGTGAAACTGACCCTCAATTCCTCTGTCACGCTAGCCCTTCTTGAATTCAGAACTAATCGAGCGCCGTAGATTTCTGCTTAAAAGGAGAAATTCAGAGATATCAAATTTTACACAAAAGACATTTCGCACCTGTCTGCCATCAGGAGAGCCTTCGACCCACAGTGACCGCCTTCTATTCATTTCTGGAGCTGAGCCATTCGGAGTAGGACGATTTTCGTAGAAACCTATTGGAAGCAAATTGAAGTTATCCTCTAGAAGAAGACCTTCTTCGTTTTGATGATGGCTCACTATAGTTATGTCATTTCAATGATTCCGGATTAAACAGTTTCAATACTGGCCAGTCAGAAATTGAAATAGCAAAATCGCATCTTTCGAGTACTACTCGATATTCGTACCGTAAAAAAAGGTGGCATTCGAATATAATTTTAAACCCGGACCTCGAAAAAGGGGTCATTCGAATCTACATATACAATATGCGGTCATTTTGCCCAGAGCGTAACTATGTTATGACTTACTTGTTCGGACATGGGGCGTTCGCAGCTGCCGATAATTCCTGTTCCGATCGCCACCTCGACGTTGCCCAACGCTCATTGTTTTGTTCTCTCGACATTCCGCTGAAAAATCTCCAGGAATATAAAAGCCGAAGTCACTATCACTAAAGTCTGGGCACTCGTCGGGCGTTCTGCGTCTCAAACTCCTCCCATCAGCAAACGGTCATGTTGCATGCTCAGGCAAACCATCGCTCCGAGCGGGACCGGCTCCTCCCAATTATGACGTCATCGCCCGGACAGCGGCCGAGGGGCCAACTGGCACCGCGGTCCCTGTCCGGTGCCAGTTCGCCCCTCGGCCGCTGTCCGGTCGCTCACGGCAACAACAGTGCGAGCAGTGTTAGCCAGACCGTCACTTGGTACACTGCAATCACGGACACAGCATTAGATTCCACTGCCAATTGTAGTACTTACGCTTTCGACAGCTTCAACTATCCTCCGTCCTTATCCTCCGTGATAGAATCTTCGCGTTGCAAAATGTGGGCGGGTTGGTGGTGCGTGCTGCATTGTGGAGATGTAGAGATCGTTTTAAGGGAAACTTGCACGGACAACGATTAGCCATTAGTGCGGAGCGTGGGCCGCGTCATTCAAAATAGCAAACGCTTCATGAGAAGCGTGCTACACGTCATGGAAAAAGAGTCGCGCTCAACGAGAAGCGTGCGCAGCATCATGGAAAATGGGTGCCGCATTATTAGAAGCGTGCTCCGTATCATAGAAACTGAGTCACGCTTCATAAAAAGCGTGCTCCGCGTTATGGAAAATGAGTCGCCCTTCATGTGAAGCGTGCTTCGTGTTATGGAAACTGAGTCACACATCATATGAAGCGTGAGCCGCATCATGAAATATGAGTCGCGCCTTATTAGAAGCGTGCGTAGCGTGATGAAAAATGAGTCGCGCACCATGAGAAGCGTGAGCCGTGTCATGGAAAATGAGTCGCGCGCCATGATAAGCGTGCGCCGCTTCATGAAAAATGAGTCGCGCACCATGAGAAGCGTCTTCCGCGTCATGGAAAATGACTCGCGTGTTTTGAGAGGCGTGCGCCGTGTGATGGAAAATGAGTATCGCTAGATAGGCAGCTTTATGGCCATGCGGAGCTTTCTTCGCCCATCTCGATCAATCGCCTAATTTGTAAGTTTTATTCACGTTCACACAAGTTTTGAGAAGGACACGTTCTGATAGAAGCCCGGCACGCACAGCACCCCTAAACCCGAGCACTGCTATTTTACCCACTTCCTACTGGCAAAGTCAGTTCTCAACATGTTCCAACCTTGCGTTGGGTAATCTTCTGATCTAGGGTCGTATGGTATAAGTATTCCGGTAGAATGTTTTGAGAAATCCCAGTGTGCGTTAGGCATTAGGCTAACGATGGCATTGATAATATTAGTGACAGCCGCTACTGCTGCGCTGCCCCCACCCGCAGTAGCTGCTGTCACTAATATTATCAATACCATCGACTCGTGTCGTCCTCGGGCACGTTGCATGCGCCGGGTCCCTGTCTACTCGTCTTGTGTTTCTATCTAATGCTACCTTTCAACTGGTCCGAAGCCTGTTTTTTTGCGAAATATATGCTATAATTCAATTATATTCTTTGGTGCTACGTCTATGTATTTACTTTGAGGTTAACCACCAAACCTGCCATGTTGACAGAATATCTGAGCCACCTTAAAACTAGATGATGGCTTTTGCAAAAGTTTTCGACGAAGCTTAACTAGTGATAGTGGATTTTGATTTTGCGGCTTCGGTGTTTTCTGGTTTATGCGAGAAGTTTAGGCCTCGAAGCTCCAAAGTTATGTATGATGGCTGAGTCCTCAATCATTAGTATTTTCTGTAAATTATCGATCGTTTTTTTTTGAAAATTCGATTCTCGCCCTTTTTATCGACTTTCAAAATAACGATCAATAATTGACGAAAAAATACTTTCGATTAGGAACTTAACCGTTGTAACGTCGGCATGAATCCTAACGATACTTAAAGGCAGTGTTCACGATGAAAAATCTGTTTCAGTTTTCACTAGGAATGGGTAGTGGAGGGGCACAATGTAACGTTGACGTCGAAAGCACGCATGAAAACGTGTCAGGAAAAGCTACAAAAGAGCCTGAAGTTGCCATTTCGAGCGCAAGGAAAACCTCAAAAGCGCATTACACGCCCACCGACGTAAACAAATGAATGCTCAAGATCGTGAGATGAGCGATGATTTCCAATCATTAGCCCCGTTCTTCCCTTCACTCTCAACTTCTCTCTTTACTCAGGTCAGCTCGCATAGATCGGCTGCAAAAGACGCAAGTTACAAGCCTCGGACAACTCGTCCACCATTTTCCCTAGCTCAATTTTTGAGGGGCCATAACTCCATTCCCAGAAGGTCTTGTACGATTTCAGAGACATCATTGGAATCAGCGCGGGGCCGTTTTCAAGATAGGCGGGAAAACAGAGAAACAATTACATCGTGAACACTGCCTTTAAAGTTCCCCATTGAACGTGGGTACAAACTCGGTGCCATAAGCTATAACATAGGTGCTTCACTAGGATTCATGCCGACGTTAAAAGAAACGGCTTAGTTCCTAATGGATTGTATTTTTTTCGTTATTTTGATCATTATTTTGAAAATCGATGAAAAGACGAGAATCGAATTCTCAAAAAAAAACGATTGATAATTGTCGAAATATACTATTGATTAAGTACTTGGCCATAATACTTAACTTTGGAGCTTCGAGGCCTAAAGCTCTCGGATAAGTCAGAGAAGACTGAAGCTGTAAAATCACAAAATCAGCTAAAAATCATTAATTACGCTCTGTCGAAAATTTTCGCAAACGCTATCATCTAGTTCTGGGGTGGCTCTGATATTCTGTTAACTATGGCAGGTTTGGTGGTTTACCTCAAAGTAAATATTGGGTTGGGGAATAACTTCGTTCGGTTTTTTTCAAGGAGATTTATTTAAATAATTCGTTTGTTATCAAGCAAAATGTTTGCATTCATTGGAAAAAATTTTTTTCTGCTCAACAAAACTGTTCTATCTGTTTTTTCGTATGGTGCTGTTTTTTTCCATATTCCCAGGGTTGGAAGTGGAATACCCAGAAAGCAAAAATCAGCATTTTTGACACCTACTTTTGCTCGCTTTTTATCGCGGTCAGAAATACCTGGGGCCACTCACTTCTTTCTTTGCTTCATAATAACGTACAAGCACCATTTCTCATCTCCCGTGACGATTCCGTACAAAAAGCACCGTTTATGACCGCGGGTTACTCGATGGCGCGCGAGGTGTTGAGTAGCGATTTGAAGACGATTCTTTTTGTTGACTTCGATAAGCTCGTGAGGCACCCAGGCTCCGAGTTTTTTGGCAATTTTTATTCAGTGAAGACGATTGAGGATCGCCTTAAGATCGCAGCTCATTTTTTTCGGCCAACTCATGACTTGTTTGGCGACTATCTTCCTTATAAAGCGCTCATCGAATTCTGCAAGTAGACCGCTGCGAAACGTGTCTTCGAAGTCCGAATTGCCGTTTTTGAACTTCCCAGCCAATTTTGGTTTTTTTTTGTCACAAACTTCGCAAATCCCAGGTCTTCTTGACCGCGATGAAAAACGAAGAAAAGTAGGTGTTGAAAATGCTGATTTTTCCAAGCCTTAAAATTAGGAAAAATAACGCTCTTCTGAAAAAACCGAACGAACTTATTTCCCGACCTAATAGAAGCACTCGAAAATACACAGTACTGAAGATTAGCACTGAATTATAGCATATATTTCGCGAACAAGCAGGCTTTTGACCAAGTGGAAGGCAGCGTTAAATAGAAAAGAATTTGTTTCTTGAGACTAAATGAAAAAGAGTTGGAAATGAGGAAGCAAGAGAGGAATAAAACTGAGGGAATAAGAGGAAAGAAGAAAGAGAGTGAAACAGAGAAGCAGAAACGAGTAAATAAACGAAGGGAAGCCATCGGTGAAGCTACGCTCGTTCGCCCGAAAAGCCACCGCAGTGCCAGTTGGGACCAAAGATCGCTCCGAGCGGTACTGGTGTAGCCCGGAGAGCGGCTGCTGTGGCCCGAGCAGATGGCTAATTTTCGCTCGGAGCGGAGAGACAGCGCCGCTCGAGTCGCTCTCCGGTCCCGATCGGTGCGGGGGTTTGCCTGAGTGGCTTTAACAGCAAATTTTGAGGTAAAGGCCATTAAATGTAGTGGTGAATGACATGAAGCATGACATGGTGTAGTTCGAAAAAAATCTTATCATGGATGCTTCAGATCCATGAAGAGAAGGGTAGCATGTTCGGAATTTCGCCAATCGAACGTATCCGGTGGATGCACACAGATCGAAGTCCGATAAAACCCTTCCTTTGCAAAGTTGTCCACAGACTAGTTCACCAGATATTGCACATTTACAGTCGATTTGTATGATCTCTAGCGCTCTTTGATTTGTGAACGCTTCCCACGAGCAGCCAAGAACAAAACTCTGGGTGAACGTTGTAAATAAATCGTCGAGACCAGTTTCGAAAACAATCAGAAGTTCTGAACGAATTTCGAAAATTTGAAATTTAGAATAGTTTTACAAGTCGTAGGTTCGACCTCCGGAATTTCGAAAGTATGTCGAACGACTACCATCATTTTTCGTTCGTTGAAAAATATGTCGAACGAAATTTTTTCGGTTTTCGTTCGTTCAAAGTTTTTTCGACCGTTTTTTCTTTCATTTTTCGTTTGTTCGGAATTTTCGTAAGTTTATTACTATAGTGTAATGCAAAGCAAGACGAACAGGAAACAAGCTGACCAAATTGGTAATATGAAATCTCGAAAAGGTAGGGGTGGGTTTACTCGTGGCGGAACCACGCGGGTCAGCGAGCAATCTCAATATAGAAAACCATTCCGAACACAGCCCTCGATTCGCAGATAGAATCATTGTATCACCTTATTAAGAAAGTGGAAAAGATTGTGTGAGTTCTAATCGGCAGTCCCATTCGAGGATTTCCGTTTGTTAACAACCGGCAAAAGCTCGTCGCTTTGAAAACGTGAGAGTCACACTCAACTAGCAGCAGACAAGATTTGTAGCCATTGAGAATCGTGCGAAAATATGCATTCGTGTTTTGAGCTGTCTCTCCATTAATCTTCCAGGGATGAATTCAATTCTCTCACAAGAGTTCTATAAGTCAGTATGGAAGACCAGTGTGTACCGGCCAAGGAGAAAGCAACAATTACTCGCCAAAATCGATTGTTTATCTCGCAATAATCCGAAAATTATTGCCAAGTGCTCTATTTGCTACCAACGATAATATTGACCTGTTCAGCCGGTTATGTAGACCCGAGTTAAGTACGAGAAAATTATATATGCGCTTCCCCACTCGTTCTCGATTAGAGAACAAGAATTGTATTGGGGTATACCGTTCGAGAGCACAACTACTCCTCTATTAAACGGCTCTGCCAACGCGTAGCTAGATGCCTCCGAGGGCGCGGCCTGAAACGCCGCCCCATTCCATGTAGCGAGAATTTACGGGTTTTAGCTACGATAGCTAAAACCCGCATATTCTTGTGTCGACGGTATAAGGGTGCGAATTCTACGCATATTCTACGTAAAAACGAAGGCTACGTTTGATACATTGATCTCTCTGTCGCTAAACCCGTATATTCTCGCTATAGTTTTGTAGCAAAAATCTACGGATTCAACAACAGCCTGTGTTGAAATGCAATCTCAAACCCGCGCTGGCTACGCGGAACGCAGGGATGCCGTTTGAGCAGCGTTGGCCCAGTCAACCCATGGAGGGCTTACTTGACACTCTGTGGCTGGTCGTGGAGGGTGACCCCATGTCGCTCTCTGGAAGACCTTGCTAAGAGCAATTTTGAGCACTGGGATGCTGCAGCCCGTGGGGAAGGAACGGCAATGTGGTCGACCGCAGGTGTGATCGCTTTTCTAGTGCGGATCAGGACTGGGTGGGTCGATCGACTGAGTGCTGTAACGAGAATTAGCCTAGAATATGCGGGTGCCGTAGCGAGAGTTTACGTAGAATATGCGGGCGCTGTAGCTAAAACGTCACCAACTGAGGCTAAACTTTCCGTAATTCTCGTGTCAAAATTAGACTAGATGCCTCCGAAACCCTGGGCATCTCCGGTTTCCATGTGAGACATCTAGTTACGTGTTGGCAGAGGGTGTATATGACTCTCCCAAAACTAGATCTGATTCGAGTTCTACATCAAAATGTGAATGATGATTTGTGCCCCGAATTATTGTATCATCAGGTCTGCGAAAAAAGTCGAGGGTTTCTTTCGGCAACTTTGCAGCTTAATTCGAAGACCATGGTACGATGTTTTCAGCTCAAACTGGGGTCGGAAGCAAGCGACGAATGATCCCTACCTTTTGAGCAGCATATGGGCTCCGCATTGGGGAAACTCTTCTTTTTTTCTGGCGAGCCGCTTATCCGACTAGTTCCAGACTTCCTCGTAAGAAGTGAAGTGCTGCTCGGTCAGGTCGCGAGCGATATCCCGGCACAAGTACTAGTTTGAAAGAGCAATGTCTAGTCAATTTAATGGAAGGTTGAAGAACCCTCTAAAACGTCTCCAAAGTTAGCTTGATAATTTTTGCAACATGTCGCCCGTCGTTGGCGTGTTGGAGGACCGCCTTTCATGTTTCTTTTTTGAGTTTGGAGAATTTAGGTACTACTGTAGGCTCGACTACAACTACTCTTCTTGGTTACGTTCTCACAAAGTGATTTTTGAAGGCTGGACAACCGCTTTTCATTTTTCAAAACCCGGTTTTTTCCCAGAAACGTTTGAAATTTTAAGAAATTTCTGTTGAACGTTTTCACTGATGAATCATGTAAGGTGCGTCCGAATGAAAATGGCGGCCCATGCGGCCAGCGTGCTTGGCAGGCGGCATTCGCGTTCGCCGCTTTCGGACGAGCATGCGAAAAGTCCCCACCACCATCGACTACGAACGGGACCGGCACCGGCTGGCAGCAAGCACTGCGCTGATCAATCAGCTCTGTAGACGGGGGGAGTGCGGACGGCCGTCGTTGAAATCCAACACTCGTCCGAGAGCGGCACATGCGACGGCCACGTGAGCCGCCATTCTCATTCGGGCACACTTTACTCATAAGCTGATCGTAACAATTGGTGTCTTTTAGCTGCTCCTTTCTTTCAACTGACACAAGAAGCAGCATTACGCGCGAAATGTATTTTTTTGCACAAGGTTAATTTAGTTAGAGCAAAAATAAAGGACGTTATGTACACTGCCGTGGGATGACAAATATTTGAAGTTTCGGGGAGTTTTGATCAAGCTTCAACATGCCCCTATAGTTGGCATGCTACGCAAGTCAATAAGCTACCTACGCCAAGCTTTGCGAATCTCTCAAAACTCATTTGTAGAGCTAATAAGCACTACCCGCTCTCTTCTTTCTACCCATCGAGATCGCCTTGGTTTATAGAACACTTGGACTTCGTGAGAGCTAGATTTTAGCCCCAAAAAGGGTTCGCAAAATCTTTTCTGTCGGGCGACCTCGGTTTTTTTTTCTGGAACTTATCCAAAAATGACAATTTCTATCATATCTTGATTATTCACCGGTTTTAGGACGCCAAACACGATACTTAGGTACTATGAACACTGCCTTATCTAGCGGTATTTTTTTCTATCAATCATCGACCTTTTTTTTCAATATCAAAAAATGTAAAACGCGGGTTGTTGAAAAAAGTCGATAATTCATAAAATAAATGTCCCAAGATAAGGTAATGAAAATGTCATCCAAAGATTATTGAAAAATGCGAAATTCGTCCGATTGAAAAAAAACGTTTATCGTTTGGCTCCCAAGATTAAAAAATCCTAAACATCACTAGTGGATAGAAAGTAGAAAACGAGGGATACTTATGTCAACAATTTCATGACCCGAACTTCATCTACAATTAATGTAAAATTGGTCGAGTTCCCCTAATAGTGGCAATTCCATTGCATGCATGAAAAGCTGAGCTTTTGAATGGTATACCACATTTGATTAAAATATCACAGACAAACGAGGAAAAATCCGCTGATCCACATTTTGTGAGAGCCTTTCTTATACTTTGTTTCCGTCCTAAAGCGCAAAGAGCCGACACTCTCAGTCTTCGTCCTGCTGAACGCAATAATAATGCACGCAGTGCCGCCTACCGTAACCAGAAAATCGAATCGAACGGCACCGTCTCCAGCGATAAACCCACACAGGAACGCGTTACTCTTTACATATCTTCAGGGCTGTGCAGGAGGGTTCCGTTCCCGATTCCGTTTCCGCATTTCCGGCCCTTTTCGGACTGTTCCGCTCCGTTTCCGTGTCCGGATTTTGAAGCTCTGAAAGGGAAGAAATTCAGTGCTACAAGGCTAATGGTGACGCCTTTCCGGCGCCCAAACCTTAGGCCCCCTCTGTGATCATCATAGTGTAAATCTAACCATGATCGCTAGCGTCTAGAATCCTGCTTCTTCTCAACCGGCACCTAGCTTGTGATTCGCCACAGACCCAGCTTAGGACGACTCCATCGTGAACTTGACCTTGGTGGCTGGAGAAGGTACAGTCTGCTTCAATCGAGTTCACCGATGGAGAGCCCCGAAGAGGCTAAAACTTCTCCACTCCAAGTCTGCAGAGCATAGCAGTTCAACTTTGCATTCCAAGAGACTCTTTGGTCCCTCCAGCAGCAAAATCAATTGGAACAGTGTGTAATTTTTTCAAAATTGGCTTTGCGGCTATACCGCAACACTGTAGCTTTTTCTGGGTTTCTTTCGTTTCCGGGGTTTTTTGGCCATTTTTCTTCCGTTCCCGAGGATATTGAAAAAGATTTCCGCACAGCCCTGCGAATCCCCTTTATATATAGTAAAGCTGATGTAAAAGTGTTAAAGTGCATGTAAAATTGCCCGTATTGTGCTTCTCTGGGCCGAATTTCAGTCCGCAATTGCGGCTCGACACGGCTTCCGTGTCGGGAGTGTTTTCAGCGCCGCAGCCGCCGATCTGTTGACTCTAGGTGGTGTTGGAAACTGGAAACATTGAAAAATTGAAAACTGTTTGAAAAAGCCACATCGAGTCCTCTTTGGCTCTGGAAACTCAACTGACTCGAGCAAGTGCGGCCGCAAAGCGTGTCGAGACGCAATTGCGGACCGGAATTCGGCCCACAGAAGCACAGTCTGTGCAGTGTGCTGTATGTTTATACGTATTATGTCTGCACGCGTATTTACGTAGCTCAAATGATTTTTCATGTTTTCTCACAAACTTCTCATTGCTCTTATTACTACGGACTTATTGGGAAATGACCCCAGAAAACTGCCCCATAAATTCATGATTGCACCAGAACACCGGCGTTCCGCACCCTCGTGAATGGTGTTCTGACCTTCAGTTGGTGAGGAAATCAGACCACAGTTTGCACACATGAAGTTACTTAAAGTTGTTTTCTTCGCTAGAAAAAATAAACGTTTTTGAAAATTAGTGCGAAGTTTTTTTATTTCCCGAAGAATATACAACTATGCAATTCTTGCATGACTGAGTATTCATGTACCTGGAACCGTAAGATTATTTTGAAAATTCAATGTTTAGTTGTCTGGCAAAAACGAGCATTGAAACCCCGAAAATTTTTATAGTTTCAAGCACTTGAATAGATAATTCGCAAAAATATGCTTGGTTCCACGAAAAATTGGAAAAATATACTGAGGGATATTCATTCATATATGTAGTTCGAATACTCACGCATTTGAATATTGGATTCTTTCGGGAAATTCAATATTCTATTTATCCGAGTATCCGATTGATTCGGAATAAAGGAAGCAATCAGAGTAGAACCAGGAAAGGGTGGAAAAGATAGGAAACTTAGACAGATTCCAGCGGTAATCGCCTCGCGATCGTCGCGCCACTCCTCACTCCCAGGGACAGGGGCTCTCTACACACCGAGGGAGAAGTTGTCTCGTCTTCTGCAGTTCTAATTTCAATCGGGACCACTTCGCCTGCGTTGAGAAGCGTGACGTTTTGAACTGCAAAAACGGGACAACTCCTCTCTCGATGTGTAGAGAGACCCTATTCCCACTCCCAAGTGGAGAGTTCGATTGCGAAGCAACGACAATTCGTGGCGGGACCTAAGGCCGGGATAATACTTCCCGCGACCGGCGACGCGACGCAATGTTTACTGTGCTTCTCTGGACCAAATTCCGAACCGCAATTGAGTATCGACACGCTTTGCGGCCGCACGCTGCCGAGTCGGAAGAGTTTCCAGCGCCGCAGCCGCCGATCTGTTGACTTAGGTGGGTTCTGGAAACTAGAAACTAAAAAAATGGGAGAAAACTGCATTGAAAGCCACATCAAGTCGGCTTTGGCGCTGGAAACTCGACCGACTCGAGCGCGTGCGGCCGCAAAGCGTGCCCGGACGCAAGTGCGGACCGGAATTTGACTTAGACAAGCACAGTATATTGCATATCAACCGGAAATCGCTATGCTCGGTATGCACTGCCGCGGTTGCTCATAGCGGGAAGTACAATTCCTGTCTGAAGTGTTCAGCGCGATTGACTAGGCGTCGTGTATACTTCCTCAGCTGCGCGATGCGACAAAGTGCAATCCTATGAGGGGTCGTTCACACTTCCGCCGCAGCTTCGCCGCACCGCTCAGCCACCGAAGTATAAACGACCTCTCAGGGTCCAAATAGAGTCCCGCCGCTGAAAGGCGCGGCAGCATGCATTGATATCGATCGTGCCACGCCGCGTGGCCAATATCATAGAAATGCGCTGTGCCACCACACACCAGAAACATAGCTATGCATGAACATCATTTCATTCGGAATGAAACAAGGAAATTTACAGGGAGTGACAATCGTCGGTGGTGGCGTCATCGCTTTGAAGCGGTAGAAAATCGATAATTTCTCTATAAAACTTCATCTACACGAAAAGTAATTCCCAAAACGACTTATGGTATGGTTTTTGACGGTGCTGAGTCTGACGATTGTGTCAGCGGTGGGTCATGAGTCTCTTTGTCAGAAGGAGAAGCGAAATCTTCAATTTTAGGAATGGCTACAGGGAAACGTCCTCACATTCTTTCTTACCGATGCTTGCAAGTGGTGGTGTAGTATTTATACAGTCGACAAGAATTGCACTGATACTTTGGGTTCCTCAGTGCGCGTGGGCGCAAACTCGGTGCACATATGTCATAGCGTATAAGAACCGAGTTGGCGCCATTGTACGGTGAGGAACACAAAGTATCACAGTGATTCGTGCCGACTGTAAGTGACGTTTGAGCTTTGTAGCGTGGTAGACAGCAAGAACTTGAGCGACTACAACACAGAAATATTGTATAAAGAGTATTCGAAGGTGCACTTTGATAATGTCCTTGCATGAGCTATATATTTTCTTTAGTGGAACGCCCCATAGATGGATACTAGATCGATCCGACGAGATTCATCAAGGATATATCAGTGTAACTTAGCAACCCACCTTTATGGAAGATAATTCATTGACCTTTGGAAAAGAAACACATCCTTTCTAGTTCTCAGCCATGATATTTAATTAACTACTGCACGTGAGCTTGATAGTAACATGCGATGGAAACATAAAGTAGCTATAATGCAAAGCTACTTCAATAGGAAATATCAATTGTCAAAATTCGCAATCTTTGACTTATTCTCTGTTTTTGGAGTCGTATGACATTTTCGATGTTTGCAGGATGGGTCGTTTACTCTAAAGGAGAAATTGGTCACCTAATGATCCAAAATTCACAATCTGGGCTCTTCAAGGGGTTTATGAGGAGCTGTTTTCGTAAGACAATTTGGAACCACAAGACAAGCCACTTCGAAGATTCTGAAAGATTGCTTCGAAATTTTCTGAGACCGGAAGAAGCTCGAGAAAGATTTCTTGAGGCAATGACCATGCTGGATCGTATACAATGGAAGGCTCAATGCTCATGACATCAGAGGACAGCTTGAGGAAAATCCCGAAACACAGGTGAATTTGTGGCATTACTTTCTGGAGAATTATGTGGAACTCCCTGAGGTATGGTTAAACCTTTAACCTTTTTTTCGACTCTACGTCTCAGTGCTTTTCGGACGTTGTACCCTCCAAAAGGCCACTGATAAGGGCGAGGAAACGAAGAGGACACTAAAGGCAGGGTTGACGATAAAAACATTTTTTGAGCTCTCTACATGAAAATGTATGCTTGGTAATTACATAAGTAAAAATAAGTGAGGAAAGTTAACATTTGCAGGCAATTAACGAGATTTTCAAGAATGATTTCATATCCGTATTTTATTTTGCTCTCAAAGTAGCCGGTAGTATATCCGTATTTTATTTTGCTCTAAAGGTAGCCTGTAGTCTCTTAAAGTGCTCAGAAATAACTTTAGAAGGGGAATAGAAGACGGTAAAACAGGCTTCTATAGAAGCCCGATAATTGGGGGCGGGAGGACACCAAGCAGTAATTTGTTCCTGAGCGTTTTTTTCATCGATTTTTTACTCATTTTCCCTTTTGTGGTGGCCAAATCTACCTTTCCATGAGGATAGGACAACAATCGATTTATCGCAAACCCTGCCTTGCCCCACAAAATGCCCCACAACTATGAGGTTCGTTTGACGTTTTCGGGCGATTATGGTGGGTTACATAGACTTCCATCCAAGGAATCCTGTGGTACAGTGCTGTGAGGGGTTTCATATAGAAGTTTATTGACAATTATTCTGAAAGGAGAAAGAGCAAGCTCCGCGAAGGAAATACAAGGCAAGAAAAATCATCACCAATGTTAATTTGCGAGAGAAAGTTGGCGAAAGGGGAATTAATATTACATTATTTATTTATTTATTTATTTATTTATTTATTTATTACGTTCCGTAGAACGTTCCAATAAACAACTAGCTGACCATTAAGAAGAAATACATTCCATGCCCAGGAAAACAAAAAACAAAACAAAAATCAAAAAAATCAACAAAATTCAATAAAACCATCGGCAACTAGATCAATGCAGACAACAGCAACGGTAGAGAAAAGAACTAAGAGGCATCGGAGTTCGAAACACCGGCACATTTTGCAGAAATGGTTGAATATGCGTGAGCATATTTTTTTAAAATTTCGTTTCAAAATGAAAATGCCCGTTGGACTTCATCTCTCTACAGGCCAACGAAGCTAAGGTTGCCGTGCCAGCCAGCTATGGCACATTAGTAGCAAAACATGAAACTAATATAATTACAACATCCAATCTCTTCGTATATGTATGCCTATTTCATTAGGAAAAAGCCTTTCGATCGAGCTTTCGTCGAATTGACCGCGATGGCCAGCGGCGTACCCTGACGTGAAATCCACAATCGTGTGAGAACAGTGGTAATTAGATAAGATACAAAGCAAAAGGTTGCAGTCGTCTCAGAATAAAGAATGTTTCCAAGGATGTTGGCCCACATAAAGTGTGCCCGAATGAGAATGGCGACCCACGCGGTCGGCCTGCTTGGCAGGCGGCAGTCGCCTGTGTCGCCCTCGGACGAGTGTTGGATTTCAACGACGGCCGTCCCCTCTCCCACTGATTGATCGGCGCAGTGCTTGCTGCCAGCCGGTGCCGGCCTCGTTCGTTGTCGATGGCGGTGGGGACTTTTCGCATGCTCGTCCGAGAGCGGCGATCGCGACGGACGCCTGCCAAGCACGCCGGCCGCGTGGGCAGCCATTCTCATTCGGACGCACCTTAATTCAAGCCACAGCCACTCAGAGTGATTTTTATAAGCCTTTGGGTTTTTTTAGTTTATTTTCTTGTTTTGCTCTTCTGTATGCTTGTTCTATGCTTGTTCTCCTTCCATATGACAGCTGTTGTCGATGAACTTTCATCAAAATACCGCGTTGTTGTCCTCAAAAATTATCGTGGCAAAAATCGACCAGCAGAAGGGATCGAACCCGAGTCTCCGGTTGGTAGGTAGCCGCCTTGGACCACTCGGCCAAGTGGGATTGTTCTTGTTATTGAAAAGATAAAGAATATAGCACTTTTCATTTTCGTCGTTTCGACCTCATTTCAGAAAATTATAACTTTTCCTACAGTTACTCGGGCAAGTATTAATGTGTTCTTATGACCACCGGGGAGGTAGTATATCAGAAAAACATGGAATTATGGACATTTCTGGCAGCCCGGTCCGGTCATTCCTTTGTTAGGAAAAAAGCTATTTTCTCAAGTGGATCTAAGTTTATTCTATTTGGAACACCTAATTTATCTGAGAAGGCAACATATCCAATTGCTGTTGAGCCCAGTGACGAAGCCCATCGGGTTCTTTGCGCTCACCAGCGGCTTCTTGATGGGAAAACATCCGAGAAGTCCAGAAGCACTGCGTTGACACTTCGCAATAGCGAGCGATTCCTGGGAAACGTCTTGATGCGTTTTTCGGACCTTTAAAGGCATAAAATCACCTAGACTTCTTAGAGACAGTGGTAGCAATAAAATATGCTTGTCTTTTTTCCCCTTGAACCCTTTTCCGGATTCAGAGTAGAAGGACCTATAAGAAGAATCTGCGAAAAAAAAACTGTTTTGAGCCAAATTTAAAGCCTGAAGCTTCCTGTCTTTTGATGGTGGACGAGCCCACTCCACATCATCGGCATCGATGATCTCTATTATCAAGAACATCAGCTGGCTTGAAGTTGGAATTAAATCAATGAATAATTTTATTAACTACTTTACCAAATTCTAAGTGATCACAAGTGCCAGGCGAAACCAAACCTCTCCAGCCGCTTCGCGGCTGGAGCGATATCAATCGGAATGATCTGCTCAAATATTTCTGTCCTCGTGGAGTTAAACATAGAATAAAGGGCCTGCTTACATTGTTTATTTGTTTTCATTAGTTAAATTTGAATTCATTTCTGGCTGTGAACGTGAGTGATTTTTGACTACTCAGCACGAGACTGCCATCTTTTTTTGGCGGAGTTGTGCACGTGTGCACGAATTAGCAACTTAGGATCTTAATAATTCTATTTTTAGCTCGTTTCTTGTCGCGTAGCCTTAGTGGTCCTTCAGCCGTTTATGGATCAAGCTGATTTTTATTGTATTTTCCACAATTTGTTTCGTCACGACCACTGCCCTTAAAGTTGTCCTCATGTCCTGGGCAAAATGTTCCGGATTGTCATGTCAGGTAGGAGTTGTGATGCAATCCAGCATTGTCGTTGTATCACAGTCTTCATCGAGCTCATTGGTTCGGGAAACGCCCGAAACTTACTTCAGAATATTCGAAATTTCCTGTATTTTGATCCTGAAGTGGCTTTCGAGAACAGCTCATGATAGACACCAGCTATTCACCAGCTGGCATTCGTGCGGTTGTGTTGCTGAGCTCTCCCTCGTCCAAGACGCTACTTCGTCTTTCTCCGGCTATTCTCGGCTTACCTGGCTATTATTCTTGCCCGTGTCGATCATCTTTGGCAAGGGGATATATCATAGCGAGCATTGAACCTTGCCTCGCTGGCAGGTGATTGATCTTCTGATTTTTCCCGTTTGACGATCTTTGGACTTGTCTGATTCATTTTGTTGACATGGCTGCTCCTGTTTCCTCCATTGAGAATTCGCTGAGGAGCAACTCGAATGGAGCAAATGCACCGATTTCGCTGGTTGATGCAATCAAGGAGGTCAATAATTCGAAGAAAGTGCCCGTTTGCGTCAAAACCGTGCTGTCACAAATCGCTGATCGACTCCAAAGTATTATCGACGAGAACATCAATCTCCGACGGGAAAATGAAGAACTGAAGTCCCAACTGCAGGCAATTCGTAATGTTTCTTCGAGCTCAGTTATGAATAATGATTCAACGGATGGTTCCTTTGTTCATTGTGATGAAAAGGAGAGGCTTAGATCAATCGTTGTGTGCAATATTCCTGAATCCGATTCACCATCATGTATTAGTTGGACCGTTTATGATCATGACAAGGTCATGAATGTTGTTGTTGTTGTTGCCCATCTTCCACCATATACACTGATCCTGGATCCAACTTCCGGCTCGTTTACGACATAATCGAAGCAGATTGGGAACCTCTTCTTTGGAGGATCCCGGGATGGGGCGTTATTCAACCCTCTTTTTTTCTTTCTTTTTTTCAATTTTTTTTGTCTTTTTTTATTCATTTTTTTAGCTTTTATTTATTTTTTTTTAGCTTTTATTTTTTTTTAGTTTTTTTCATACTTATATGATCAAAGTGAACAGTCAATGAATTATCAAAGTGACAGGAAATTGACAACTTCCACTGGTTTGAGCCAGAGATCTTCGATTGTAAGGTGCGTTGGCTTTCCAGAGCATGAGAACATGTGAGGTACTGTGTGTTCCTCGAGCCCACAGTCAGGGCAAAGTGGGTTATCGGCTGCACTTATCTTATGCAGATACCATTGCGACTTCGAGTAGAAACCACTCCAGAGCTGGGATAGCGCTGCCCGATTCGATCTTGGTAAAGTCTCCTCCTCCTTCGCAATCTTCGGCGGCGGTCCACCTAGCAGGGGAGAGTTCATAGTACCCAAGAACTCTTTTACAAACTCCTTGTGAACTTCTTTCCGAATGCTCTCTGTAGTTCCAGGTCTTACCGACATTGGCTTCCCAGTTCTGACATGCTTCCTGATCTGTCTAGGCGGTTCCGGCTTCTTCATCATGTCGTGCGATGGGTGTTCAGGGTCCATTGTCGCAACCGTACGATATTGACGAAACAGCATCTCATTATGAGCTTGGACTGGCATGATTCCCGTCTCGTTACTCAGGTGGGTGGTGCTCGCCATCGCCAGGCTTCCCGTCGCGGTCCTCAAGGCTGCATTTTTGACACGCTTGTAACCGGTCCCAGTGGAGACGGTGCAATGAGCGGGCTCCAGGCTGGAGCAGCGTATGACATCACGGATTGTCTGACGGCACGGTAGGTCAATGTGAGCAGCTCTTTGTTTTGTCCCCAGTTCCTTCCTGCCAACGCTTTCAAGAGGTTTGCTCGTTTAGCCGTCTTCTTACGAACAGCTTCCGCATGTAGTCGTTCCGTCATCATAGTATCGAAATGATAGCCGAGAATCGTCGGATTTCTTTCGTGTGTGATTTGCGTCCCATTTATGAACACTTTCGGCACGTATCTCGCTTGAGCAGGATGTGTTGTAAGAAGAGAGATAGTGGTCTTCTGGAGCGACAGTTGAAGATGTAGATCTTCCAGGGCCTTTGTTAGCATCGGAAGATAGTCGTTCAGGCGTTTTTCGCAGGTTCCCACATCTGGATGTGATGCAACCAAAGTTAGGTCATCCGCATATCCGACTAGGCGTGTTTCTGGTGGTGGTGCCGGGAGTTCTGCGATGTAGAAAGAAAACAGGAGCGGAGAGAGAACTGCACCTTGCGGTACCCCGGAGCGTACCAATCTTATGTTAGACATCTGGCCTCTAAACTCCGTTCGTATTGTTCTGCCCTTCAAGTAGCTGGAGATCCAGCGGGCTAAACCTCTCGGCAGGGACTACTCCGCAAGCTTTTGACACAGCATGGAGATAACGACAGTGTCATAGGCTTTCTTCAAGTCGAGTGTAACCATAATTGAGCGGCTAGGCGGTCTCTTCTCGTTTAACCCATCTGTAATGAATCCGGTGAGTTCGACCAACGCTGAGGTGGTAGAGAAGCCTTTCCGAAAACCACTCAGCCATCCAGGGATTTGCAGGTGCGTCTCCAGTGTAGGAAGAATGGTTCTTTCAAAAGTGCGGGCCATAGATGAGATGATCGAAATAGGCCTGTAGCTGTTCATATCTTCAGCAGGTTTTCCGGCCTTCAGGAGTGGGAAGATTCTTGCCTCCTTCCAGTATGCCGGGATCAGTCCAGTTAACAGGGTTCTGTTGAAAAGGGCTCTAAGGCATTCACGGAAAATTGGTCCTGAATGTTTGAGCATGATGGGGGCCACACCACTTGTATCCAGCGCTCTAGACGACTTGCACTTCTTCAAGGCGGCGTCAATAAGGGCGGTCGTAATGAGTGGGACGTCTTCTCTCGAAAAGTTTTTGATCCATCGGAAGATCCTTCGTGAAGATTTCAGGCTTTGATGAGGGCATGGCGAACTGAACTGTTTGCATAGAAGGTTGGCCGTATTCTTGTTGTTCAACGGTTTGCCCTTACGCAGAATTTGGATGGGATTGGGTTTCACTGAACGGCCATCCAAAGCTTTCATGGTTGTCCATAGCTTGGAGGAGTTTGTACGATGATCTATGCCTTCCACGAACGCTCTCCAAGTCTGTTGTCGGTCCATCCTCACTTCTTCTGCGATTTCTCTGTTCAGCTCAGGGATCCTGGTGTTGGTGGGGTCCGTTTTACGAATCGAGTCTCTTTCCCTTATGAGGTCCTTAGCGTTATCCGAAAGTCCCGGCATAAAAGCCTTACGCCTCCCCTTAGGGATAGATTGTGACGTTGCTGTCCTTACGGCTGATGTCAGGAATCGATCCATCTCCAGTGGGTCTGCCCGGAATTCAAAAACAGCAGATTGCTGTTCCAGCACAGACGAGAACTTGAACCAGTTCGCCTTTTCAAAGTTAACGAATGTGGTTCTCGGTGAGGAAGATATGAGGGCCTCGCTTTTGAACTCCATCAGGATCGGGAGGTGGTCACTCGCCCCTGTGTTCACGGTGTCCCAAGCTGCTGACGATGCTGAGTCCTGTGAGCACAGCGAGAGGTCCGGTGAGGACGGTCTTCCATATGTCGGCTTCCTAGTAGGGTGCGGTGCATCATTGAGATTCACGAAATCGGACTGCGCTATCTCCTCTTCGAGGTCCTGTCCACGTTGGTCCTCTTCACCCTCTGACCATAGAGGACTGTGCGCGTTGACATCTCCCATGACGATTGTGGATTTCCCGCATGTTAGGAATTGGGCGATAGACAGCTCGTATGAGGGTGGGCATGAGGATCTTGGCGGAGAGTAGAGGTTGTGAATGTGAACAGATCCAGCCTTCGTTTCCACAGCTATGGAGATGCATTCCGTGGTACCATCGCTAGTTGTTGGAGTGATCACACTGCACTGTAAGTCGTTTCTAACCAGAAAAGCCACACCTCCTCCAGAGCTCGTCCTGTCGTTTCTCAGGCAGGTGTAACCTCGAACAACCGGTGATCCGTGATTTGGGTCCAGTTTAGTCTCTTGGAGTCCCACAATTTCAGCTCCTATACGGTATGCGAGAGCTTCTAGTTCCGCTGATTTGTTGCGAAAACCATTGATATTCCATTGGATTATCTTCAGAGAATCGGGACTTGAACGTTGAGGTCGAGATGCCGGCACGGCTACGCAGTTCGGGCACACGTATGAGCTGTCCGCATCCCTGAAGGACTTGAGACCGGAACATTTCCTCACATTAGTCCATTTCGTGCACTTGATACATTGGACGCTCCCTGCAGCGGCTGAGGTACCACACTGGGAGCAGGGCCATCGAATCCGACGAGGGGTCCAGGGTTTGCTTCGATTCCCGCACGCATGAGTAGACAACGGATCAGCAGCGCCGGTTTATGCTGACCCGCAACCGAAAAAAATGGCTCCAGGACTCGTGAAAAGTGAATTCTGGGAGGTATAGTTGAGGACCTTTGACTTCGGAAGGATGACGGCAGTTGTAGACGACTTCTTCTTCCGCGTACGCTCTTGCCAACGAGTAGGCGATCCTCCATAAGAGCACAAGGTCATGAATATTCTCGAGCATCTCAATGTTGAGTGCAGACCTACCGCTGTGTATCGTTTAGGCAGTCCTAATGATAGAAACAATAGGCCGTTGAAAGTTGTGCTACCTACTCGTTTTCATCAGCAGCAATCTGTGAAAAGAGCTTCTCTCCTACGTTCCTTCCCAGGCAGAGTTTTCCTTAGGGAATTCCTGACTGCGGAGGAGTTGAAGCGCAGACGTGAAGCTCGACTCAATTCCATTTCGGGGACCCAGCCTTCAGCAACACTTTCACCTGCTGAGATGAGTTCTGGACATGGAAGTGTGAACGTGGCTCAAACTACCTCTGGTACCCAAGGCAACTTATGAAGGTTACCTGTTTCTCACGATCATAGTAGCTCTGGTTCTAGTGGGCGTTCCGATAATATTCGATGTCTATATGCTAATATAAAATCCTTGGGAAGTAATTCGAGCCACGTTGATAACGTTCTTAGTTCTCGTTTCGATATTTTTGCCTTCTCCGAAACCTGGCTCAAAAGCCAACACCTCATTTCCACAATGCTTGGAAACTATTTAAACGATTATACTGTTATTCGCTGCGATCGTGCCCGTCGTAAAGGCGGTGGGGTAGCTATTTTCGTGAGAAACACATTTCCACATTCTGTTATCCTCTCGAAATCTGTAAGGGACGGGTATGAGATTCTTGCTTTGGATATTTACTTCAATGGGAACCTGGTCCGGTTTGTGGTTCTTTACAGGATACCTTCTTGTACTGCGCCAAACTCGGAGCAACTTGTCAAAGCGATAAGTGATTTAGTCACCTCGGAATATCCTGTAGTTATTGTGGGAGATTTCAATTTTCCAGATATTTGCTGGCAAACGCTACGCGGAAACTCCTCCGCTTCGACTGCTTTCATAAATATGTTGAAAGATCACGAATTATTGCAATTGGTGAGAGGTTCAACTAGAGGGGCTTCCATTCTTGACTTACTCATTTCTTCAAAACCTAATCGGTGCGTCAATGTATCAATCCAGCCTCCTCTTGGTCTCAGTGATCATGATGGCATAGTTTTCCTCATTTCTGGATTGGAGTCTAACCGCTTTTTTGTTTATCGCCGTGATTTATCCATGTTTGGCCTCGAAAAAGCATGCAATTTTTTAGTAAATATTAGACGGCTAGCGTCATTCGAAGTTCTCGAAACGGTAGACAGAAAATACGAATTGTTCATTGAGATTTTACAACATGCTTTGGATAATCATGCTCCTTGGGTTCCAGTTCATGCAAAGCTAGGTAATCTTCCTCCACACCTGGAGAGAATGTTAGAGCATAGAGATCGTCTTTACAATTACGCTAAATCGTCTGGCTATTGGGCTGGGTACAATGACTTTGCAGGTAGATTCCACAAAGAACTCAAAAAGTTCAATAGAAGCGTAGAAAAAGGAATAATTGAGTCTAACAATAAGAGTGCTTTCTTCAGATACGTGAACTCTAGGCTTTCAGAAAGAACAGGAATTGGGTGTCTCAGATATGAAGGTGGAGTAGGTATAAGTAGGTGGAGTAGTATAGGTTCAATAGAACCATGTAACTGAAGCCGACAAAGCTGAAGTTTTAGCGAGACACTTTGCAAACGTCTATTTGATGGATGACGGGCGCATTCCCGATTTTCGTCCTGATGTTGCTACCCAAATGGAATCTTTTCCATGGTTTCAGCCGCATTAAATTTACCAAGCATTGCTGAAATGGCCTAGATCTTTCTCAGTTACACCTGATTTGATACCCTGGGCTTTCATTAGAGGCACAGCTTTGGCCATCAAAAATCCATTGGCCTACATTTTCAACCAGTCGCTGTTTGGTGAAGTGCCTTCTCGATGGAGGCACTCTTTTGTAACTCCTATCTTGAAGAAAGAACCATCTAGCGACCCAGGAAACTATAGGCCTGTGAGCATTACATCTACTTTTGTAGGCTTTTCGAAAAGAAACTGAAAAAGCATATTGTTTCTCACTTAGACAATATAAAAATAATTCCAGGACCACAACATGGGTTCGTCAACGGTAGGTCCCTTGAAACAAATCTGTTGGAATGTGTTAACAGTTGGTCTAGGATTCTCGATGAGAAGGGGGCTTGCGATGTAATATATTTTGACTTTGCTAAGGCATTTGACCGGGTCAGTCATCAAGAACTATTGCATAAGATCAAGGAGCTGCAGTTCCACCCAGTAGTAATTAGATGGATCGAAGCATACTTAACCGATCGAACATTCCAGGTCAAGGTTGGGTCAGCATTTTCCACTATTCAGCAAGCAGTAAGCGGAGTTCCTCAAGGAGGTGTACTTTCACCTATCTTGTTCAACATTTTCATCGCTGACTTGCCTTCTAATTTTGCTGCAGTTAACGTTGAGTGTGAGCAATACGCGGATGACCTAAAGCTATATAGGAGGATTGAAAAATCTTCAGATTGTTTGGAACTCCAAAATGCAATTAACATTATATCTGAGTGGTCTAGGGAATGGCAGTTGCCCCTGGCTCCGCATAAGACCATCTATCTCCGGTTGGGTAAATCTGAGGTGGTTTTCAATTATTCTGTAGAAGGAAACATCATTGCTCCGACTAGGACAGTGAGAGATCTGGAATTCTTTTATGATCACAAACTGGAGTTCTCAGGTCATATTCGGAATATCCAAAACAAGGTCCACCTTCGTACACTTCCTTTGTTCAAGGCGCTTTCTACAAACAACACCAACGTCCTTTCGAGAGCATATAAAAAATACATTCGGCCGTTAATGGAGTGTGGAACAGCCGTTCTTAATCCTTGTAATAAAAGAGATATCCTTAAGCTCGAAAAATGCCAGAATAGCTTCACTAGAAAGCTGTTGATCAGGAAGCATGGGTTCTTGTATTGCAGAATCCCGAGATCTCATTTCCGGAATAAGTACTTCAACCTGCCTACGCTAGAATCAAGAAGGAAAGTGTTTGATGCTTGTATGGTCTACAAACTGATTAACGGTTGAATCAAAATATGTTTCCAACAGTTTTTCCGTCTAAGACGAACTAGAACGAGAGGAGAACAGTATAAGGTTTTCACAGCTCGAGCAAGATCTAACATAGCGGCGCATGCTTTTGGTAATAGAGCAGCAAATGTTTACAGCCAGTTGATGCAGAACAACTGCACATAAAAACACCTTCCGGTGTTTCAAACGTTTCGCTGATGCCAAGTTGCTCAGCAATTAGTGATGCGTGATTAACAGGTTTCCTAGAAAGGAATTAATTGGAAGGATTTTTGTTCGTTTACTATCTCCTTCTTCATTACGTGTTCCGTTTGCAGTCTCCCAGAATTATGGTAATTTATTCCCTTTTTTGTTCTCACGACGTCTTATATGTCGTAATAAATCTGATCTAATCTAATAGACCCACTTTAGAACCTCAGATGGCAGACCTTAGAGCACCAGTGACAGATTTCTACTTCCAAGTGATTGGCGCGTCCGGCAGAACGCAAAAATCCCAAATTATTATCGAAAAACACAAAAACGGACACGAACCAAAAAAGGAATAGACGTCGTAAATTGAAAATATTGACAGATAATCTCTCCCATCAAATTACCCTTCGCAAGCGTTATATTAGTAGCCTCTACCTTTTTTAAGTATTGAGCGAGCTTCCAAGCATTCAAATTGGTGGCCTCGGAGTGGAGTAGTTATTTTTCCTCCCTATTCCACAAATTTTTTCATAATAACGCTAACACTGCCAAACTAATTCCCACGTCAAAGACCCTAATAAATGGTAATAGTATCATTTGGCTGCATTACAAATTGCATTTATGCATTTAGCACTGCTTCCACGCCTTGTAGGAAATTGAAAATGTGATTGCGTTCTTTGTTGGTAGCCGCATATTCCGACTTTGTGCAGTGGCAAAACAGAGAAATCTCGCAGCGATTATGGTGAAAGGCAGTGTCCGGGCAGAATTTCGATTCTGAGATTTTTCGCTGGATCTGTGCTCATGGTACAGGTAGTCCGAAGGAACATGCGAAAACTGCGTTAAAATCGGTCTTTTTCAAGTTATTAAAGCCACTTCCGTGAGCCGATGATCCAGAAAAGTCAGAAAAGTGTGGCCATCGTCCACATTTTAGCCGTCGTCCACGCATTCTTCCAGAGTGGTGCGTAATTATCGGTCATTCCAGCCATGATTATCATGCTGTGAATACCGTAATCCCTGACTTTCAGGCTGTTTTCTTCAGCAATAAGGACTTAGAGTTTGTGAAAATTTTGGACGGTGCCCGGCTAGACCAGCCGAATCTATCTAACCCGAATTTCGGTGGTGTCAAAATCTGACCGGACCTTGCCTTTAATTCAATGTCAGAGATAAAAGCTGAATATCTTTGGGCAACAAGATGCGAATTCACAGAAGTGCGGCATGCAACCAGGAACATATATCTTGAATTGAGAATGTGTGTTCGAAAGGAACTGCACGACTAGCGATGTACGTATAGGCCTTTTGCCCAACTTAGTCGAGGTAATGGACGAAGCAGCGGTGATAGATTTCCGCTCGCGCCCCACTAGCTGGGGTTGTCGCGATCGCGGCACGGCTCGCCGTTGCGTCTCGTCCATTTTCTCGGCTAGATTTGGCGAATGGCTTTTACTTTCGCCATCTGCTTGACCTGCCTCTTTTTGTATAGTGTGAACGAAGATACCTTTCTATCAATCAAATACAATGCTCAATGATTTTCCACTTAGCGAATGATGTCGCAAATCTAACGCGACTGACAGGCGTTGAGCATTCGCGAGTTCCTGCTGATAATCGGGCTTTAGCAAAAAAATACAAATCACTTTCTGAGGTGGATAACAATGTATCTCAACCGCACATGGGAATCTGTGGAAGAATTTGAAATAGTGAAACTCCACGTTTATAAGAGATAATGTACTCCTACAGTACGCTCACAGATGAGCAAGACGAGATGTTATTGTGCAGCCAAAAGCCCCATAAGTGCATAACTTTCCACCAGACTGAGTTTGTAATTTAGCAGAAAGCCAATTATGATAACGAAAACATCGGGAACGACATTTTAAACAATTGAGATGAATAGAGAAAGAAGAGCGTTGAAACAATTCCCATGCCGCTGTCAATTACAACAACACCTATTGTTTTCGTACAGGAGGTAGTCGTCATAGATACGGCAGGGGAGTGGCGCCTGGGCCGTGTTGGAGGCTCAACATCAAAAACCGAAACATAGAGGAACTTGAAGCCTAGGAATTGTACCTGTTTGGCAGGTTGCCTAGATACCTCTATATTCTCTTCTATCCCGATTTGTAGCGCCAGAAGAACCAAATCGGATTCCGAACCGTTAGAAACACCAGTGAAAACCAGTAAGCCGTTACCACAATCAGTGCGAAATGATATGTTGCCAGCAATGCGCAGAGTGTTGTAAAGCCAAGATCTAAACCCACGAGTTCCGATAGTCGTTCAACATCGACGTGTGGCGTTACGTGTTCAAGATTTGTTCCCTCGCCACAACATAAAACTAGGGTTTAAGACTACGTTTCTTAATTTTCCTGTTCTCTGGATTCCCGCCAGACCATGCAGTTCGTGGCAAAAGGGCTCGTCCCCACTTAGGCCGGGATCATACTTCCAGCAGCCAGCGACAGCGACAGTGAGCAACAGGCATATCGATTTAGGTCGATATGGATGGTAAACAAAGCGCCTCGTCGCTCGTTGCTGGAAGCACTTATGATTCCGGCCTTTGGCGACGTTCAGAGTATTCGCACTGCGGTACGATGGCACATGTCAGTGCGACGCTAATATTGCGTCGCGTTGGAACTAAGGTGTGAACGCTGGGCGACCACGCGCGATTTCGTAAACAAGCAACATCAATTTTTCGTCAAGATAGCAACAGTTCTTTCATGTTCGTTTGAGTGCAGGTGGTCCAAAGAAAGCTCACTTTATTGTTCTCATAATTATATTTCGTTGTGTTAATGAAAAAAATCCTGAAGGAAACCAGCAGCAAGCCTGCCTTCTCAGACGTTCGCCGTTGTCTACAGGGCACGGATGAGATACTCCCTGTAGACATCCAAAAAGGGCAGGGACAGCCCCTCGCGAACTGTCTGTCGCCCCACTCCATGGTGCCGTAGACAGCCTATCCGCGTAAACGCTGCTGCTGTAGACATCCCATCGGAGGATGGTCTCCATCCTCGATTCCGCGATCACATCCTATCAACATCCCACAGACCTGACATTACCATCCCATTGGAGCATCAGCCGCCTAATTAAGTCACCCCTTGAACGGGAATATCCTCCTTTCGAAACTTGATAATAAGGCTCGATTTCACCGGTTTCGTTTCTAATTACCCCGCAATGTAGAAAATGCACTCTCTTGAGAAAAGAGGTGGGAAAAGCGAATCGGTGGCACGTTGTACATGGAAGAATCAGCGGTGAACGACATCGATCGTTTTTAGTCCGTAGCGATTAAGAAGCAACGTTCTGTAGAACTACCCGTCGACCTGCACAGCCGTAGACATCCCGAGTTGTCGTCCTGTGGACAACAACTCGGTCTGCATCGATTTGTAGCAGTCGGCGGGATTGCTGGTCGATGGACTGTTTAACAGCCCGTCGCCCCCTGCTCAACAGCACACCGAGACGGCCCCGCGTAGGGCTGCTCGTTTGCCAGCGATGACTCATTCTGGGCGGAACGGCGCCCTGTAGACAACGGCGAACGTCTGAGTTAGCGCGACGTCCATCGCATCGCCTTGCAATGCAACACGACGAGATCGACGCGGAGCTGTCATCATTTGCGCGTCAAATCCGATGTATCGCGCCGCTCCACTGTGAACCCCTAGCGGCGCTTTAATTGATAACGTCTTGTCGCGCCGCGAATGAACTCTGAACGCCGCGTTAGGGTGAGGAATAAGTTTGTAAGTGAGAACCCCTATTGGCTCCAATTACTTCACTTCATCTGGTATTGCTGGATCTGAGCATATATTATATTGCACACACTTGTTGTATTGTTTTTTTGAACTTTATGTGACCTTTTTCAATCCTGTGTCATCTGGGTGCTGATGTGGAGTACAGCAATAAACTTTTCTCACTAGAGCTTCACTTCAATGCACAGAGGCTGGTAGGCATCGCAGGAAAGGCAGCATCGCAACAGGGCCAGGGCAGGTCACGATTTCGTTGGTCCACGATGAAGCGGACATGACGAAGTAGCGGTGTGAAACGTCGACACGAAGCACCCTATAGGGTTTTTTTCATCACACATTTTCTCTTCATACTGGACGAACTGATTGTTCGTACTAGCAAACGGCTCGTAGAACCTATCCGACTTCCCCTTTTAGAGTCGTTTCAGCTTATTACTGTATTGACAGTTTGGCCGGCTGCGCGCTTCACCGCATACCAAATGAATCCGTCTGATTTTACCCAGCCTCGAAACGTGTGACCCAGCCATAGTCCCGGGGTCGGATTGATCAACTATAAACCGTGGGTTGAAGATAAGCAACATGGCGAGATGAATGTACTTTGTGCAGCAAATTACGGAGGTTCGAGTGAAGGTTACCCCCGACCCATGAGTATACTGTTCGAGAATCCTGCCCCTGAACAACCCCTGCCTCCTGGTTTTGACGTCGATAAACTACTCCATCGAATGCAACTCCCCAATAGACGTTCCTCGCCGTTTTTCAGCCATTTCAGCGACTCACGGTGCCTGATGCTGTGATTGTTTACCTCATTGCCATGGGCATCTCCTTCAGGAAAAGATGCAACAGATAGGGGCAACCAGACCCAACACTTACCGTTCCCAAAACTGAACAAGAGCATATCGCAGCCAGGCGCAAGAAACCCTACACAAAGGTTCACGCCGCCATGCCCCTCACTATACATTGGATCCGAATCAAAAAAATTCGGATACTCGAATTTTGGATAACTCAAAAATCAAAGGTCTTGGATATCCGACTCAAATGGACAGAGTGAAAATAACAACATCGGATAAGCCGAGTCATTCGGATAAAAGAGGCTAAACGGATATTTGGATCTCGGATTGATACGAAAATTACGTTTTTCGGTGATTCGGAATTTGGATCATTCTGATTTTGACCTTTTTCGGTGAGTCGGAATCCGAATATCCGAGTCGGATATCCGGTTCGATTCAAGTGGGTATAATGCACTCTGGCGAAGATTTTCGAGAAAAAGGTCTTCTACCGTACCATGATAGAACAATTCATTGATAAAGATCTTCATATCGAAATATTTGCAAACCAATTCTATTTTTGAAAATGTGTTTATCAATTTCGTAAACACCCGTGAATTCCTGTCTGAATCTCTTTGAACAGGGTTGCCGGTTCGATCAATACACATGGTTTTTTGGAGACAATCGTACCCTCAATGCACCATACTCGCAAGAACAAATCAAACGAAGAGGATCAATGCCTTACATGCGCAAAATCTACGCTGACTATGCGTAGGAATGCGCCGGAAATTTCACACTGTGCGCCAATTATATGTCTGTAGTGTCTAGTGTCGGGGGTGTGTATACAAGTCTGTTGGTACCTGCTCGTTGGTGCCCCTGCTTCTACTGAACCCAGCAGACGTTTGAGTGTACACAGGGAACGTTCGAGCGATATAGCGTGCACAACTATATCGCGAAAGTATCCCGCACATTGCATAAAGGTGTCGCCGTCCGGCACACTAAGGCCTCTGGTCCATAACACCTTAGGATCCGTACCTAGGGAGTCATGGAGTCTTTGGCCACAAGCCACAATTTCGCCACCCTGAACTGTCGATCGCTGTCGAGTGATATCCAAAAAACTGCGCTGTCCAGACTTCTGAGCTATTTCCATGCACCGTTTGCTGCTTTGCAGGAAACCCGCCTCAAGGATAGACCCGTCATCAGCGTCGGAGAGTACACCATCTACTGCGGTAACGCTGACGATAGGAGAGTGGGAGGCTGTGCAATAGCTGTAAGGAAGGATTTCAATGGTATGGTCAAGGAGTTCGGCTCAACGTCGTGTCGGAATGCATTCGTACGACTGCGGGATCACAGAGGATTCAATCTGTGGATAGTGAGTGCTCATGCGCCCACTGAAACCGCCGAAGACAATTCGAAGGATGCGTTTTATGAGGAACTCAATACGTCGCTGGCCAGGATACCTTGTCAACATGCTGTTGTCGTGGGGATTGACGCAAATGCGAAGATGGGACTTGATCAGGAATCCGAAGTACTCGGTAAATGGTTCTACCCAGTGGAGCAAACATCGGACAATGGCTACCGCCTTGTCGACTTTGTGAACGCAGTGGTCTGATTATTGCATCGACATTCAAGAGGGATCATCGCCGCCATCAGCTTACGTGGCGGGGACCAACCCGGCTATCTCCAGAAGAGCAGCGGAAGCGGAAGATGACAACTTTGAAACTACAGCTTGACTATGTCCTGACGAGGAATATTCCAGTATCGGACATTCGAAGATCTAGAGCTGTGTGGGATGTCGCATTCGATTCGGATCACCGTCCTGTTCTGTTGAACTTCACTGCGAGGATTCATAAGAGGAAGCGAGGGGCTCAGCCCTCCAGAGGATTGACATGACAAGTCTCAGAGATGAAGAGTGCAGAAGGAATTTCCGACAACGCGTTTCTATTCACATCGGAGTACGGACTAAAAGAAACTTTGCGACGCGGATTCTTTTGTCAAATGCATCCAGGACGCTTCGAAAGAGGCACTCCCGGTTGTACAGCCTAAGAAGAAGTTCGCCTACGTCTCAGAAGAAACAACATCTACCTACAACAGAGTATGTGCTCTCCGAACTGCAGGAAACTTCGTGGAGGAGAAGCGTCTGAGGAGGAAGTTGCGTCGGCAGCTTCAAAGTGACCGCGAACGAGAGTGGACGTGTAGAGCTAAGGAGTTCGAGAAGGCTTGGGAGGAGAAGAATCCGAGGAAAGCCTACACGTTGCTGCGACAGTATAGCGGGAAGATGAAGAGATGTTCTCCTGTCTTGAACACTACCAATGGAGTTGCAGTTGGTGATGCGACGCTGCCAATATGGAAGGATTACTTCAGTTCACTACTGAATCGTCCAGCGCCATCAGTACCTGAGCTCCCGCATGTTCAGAGAGCACATTACGATGTCAGTGAGGAACCGCCGACTGAGTCTGAAGTTTTGGATTGTGTCCGGAAAATGAAGAATGGAAAGGCGAGGTGGAGATGACAACATCACTGCTGAAATGCTGAAAGCTCTTCCTCCGTCTGGGATTCGTGAAATGACCAACACCATCCGTGCCATATGGATGAGCGAAAGGATACCCGATTCGTGGAGACATGCGATCATCGTACCTCTTCACAAGAAGCTATCCGTCACGGATCCTAAGAACTACAGAGGAATCTCTCTACTTCGTGTCATGTACAAGGTTTTAGAACGTATCATTCTCGAGCGACTTATCAAACATCGTGAAGGAACGACCAGAGATGAGCAAGCCGGTTTTCGACCTGGAAGATCGACCATCGACCAAGTGTTCGTCGTGAGAAGAGTAATTGAATCGTGGCAGCGGTTTTCGAAGCCATTACAGCTTGCTTTTTGGACTTTGAAGCCGCGTTCCACTCTCCTCATCGTGATCGATTGCTCAATGCTCTGCGAGCAGATGGAGTCCCGGAAAAGTATGTTCGGTTAATCGAGGACATGAACAAAGGAACAACAGCAGCAGTTCGTACACCTGTCGGATTTACGTCAGCTTTCGAGGTGAAAACAGGAGTAAGGCAAGGAGCCGTTGCAGGACCTTTTTCTTTTCAACTTCGCCGTTGATGACATCATGCGTAGAGTTGCAGAACAGTTTCCTGCGGATGTGATCCTAACACCATCAGGACGCTCCTTGTCGACCTGGAGTACGCCGACGACATTGTGTTATTCGCTGAAAACAACGCAAAACTGAAAGGATTGTGAACCTCGTTTCGAAGTATGCCGCAGCCTATGGACTTCGTCTTCGTCCCGACAAATGCAAGCAGATGTGGGTCTCTCAGAGCCTTCAACTGGAGTTTGTGTGGACGGACAACGTATCGAACTGGTGGACGATTTCTGTTATTTGGGCTGTTTGCTGAAGAACGATGGCAGTTATGCAGCGGATATTCGACAACGATGTGCGAAAGCTACGTCTGCATTCAATTCTCTAACCAAGTGTTTGTGGTCTACCACCATCGCGAAGGAAGTCAAGTTGCGCGTCTACCTATCCGCTATTCGCCCTATCATGATGTACGGATCGGAGACGTGGGCAGCACCGAAAACGCAGATGGAAAGGTTGGATTGCACGGAGAGGAAGCTTTTTAGGCGTTTGCTTGGATATTTCTGGCCGCGTGTATGCCATAACGAAGACCTTTACAAGGAAATCGACGCAGTACATCAACGCTTGACACGAGGAGGTGCCAGCATCTCCTAACGCCATCTCAAGCAGCAATGGAAAGTCGACTTCGACTGCTCGGGCATATACTAAGAAGAACGCCGGATCGTCTCGTACAACACGCTTTAAAAATGCTTCCAAATCCTGTCTGGAAACGGCCACCTGCGCGTAGGCGAAAGTTCTGGAGGGATGTGCTTAAAAAGGATTTAAAGTCACTCGGCATCGAAAGACAATTCAGGCGCGATGTTTCGTTTCGCAGGAAATGGAATAGTGACAGCTGGATGGAATGTGTTCAAATTGTGGCTGAAGACCGTGAAAAATGGACACGGCTGACTACTAGGACGGCACACCTCGGTGAAGATGCGGAATGACCGCGTCAGGCGAAAGCCAACCGATTAAGTCAAGTAAGTCAAAGTGTCTTATGCAAACTGGGGCGTCGATAACAGTTTGATCCGCCCACCATGAGCCAACGCGCCGATATTTGGCAGGGCCGTGGCCGCTAGTTATGGTCTGGTCCAGCTGTTGTACAGCTAGCGTTTTCGCGCTCTAGATAAAAGGGAAGTGTACGACGCATTTTCAGGCATGCTTCAAATGATAAGATGCAGGACAGCCGGTTCAGTTACTCAGGTTTGGGGTATAGGCACCACCCTGAATCTGGAGGCCCTGCCCATCCGGTGGCGGCCCCAGTGGAGGCTGGGCGACCCAGCCGCGACGCGTGTCAGTGTGCTGACCGCGACGCGTGCTGGTGTGTCGACCGCGACGCGGGTCGGAGTAAAGTAGTTCCTGAGCTAGATGAAACAGTCCTGCAGGATGAGAACTGCTGCTAAATAGGCTGCTAAACGCAACAAATCGAAATGTCACCAGCCCGACAACAAGGTAAACAGTCCGACAACATGGAGATTTCAACAGCCCGACAACAAGGACAACAGGGGGCAACGGGCAGGTCTCCGGCTGACGATGTGCGCGATTTGAGTAGTCAACAGGGAGCGGTCTGTCAACAACTCAAAGGGCTACAGTAGAACGAAATCCGAATGGCTACAGTAGAATGAAATATCGAGTCGTGACATCAGATACACTTTTTTGAGTACCAGCATATCAGCCGAATCTACCGATATCCGACTCATTATCCAATGCGAATCAAGGTACATATACTTCGGATATTCGGTATCCGAATCATTATCCGACTCATAGCACATTTCGGTGATTCAGATTTTGAATCAAAAGGATTTTGAGATTTTTTCGGTGAATCGGATTTTGGATCACTCGGATTTTGACGTTTTTTCGGTGAATCGGATTTTGGATCACTCGGATTTCGACGTTTTTTCGGTGATTCGGATTCTGGATCATTCGTATTTTGACGTGTTTTCGGTGAATCGGATTTTGAGTCATGAAAATTTCGGTTCATTCGGATGGATATCCAAAAATGAGTGAGTCGAATCCAATGTATACCCGTCACGCGCCTCCAGAGTGAAGGATACGATTGACTGAAAACTAGAAATTAAAAAAAAACGCTCTTCATTCGTTCTCGTTTGGAGATGAATGAGGTGAAATCGTTGTTATAGGAACAAGACATTTCTCAGTGAAGCAGAACAGTACAACCTGCTACATGCATTGTACTTACGTATGATGGCTACAAAGAGTAGTAAATGGTGGGCAAAAGATTCTGTACAAATTTTTCCTCGCTTAAAGGCAGTGGTCACGATGAAAAACGTTATCGAAAAAAAAAACTGTAAAAATCAGCTTAGATCGAAAACAGCTGGAAAATAATGAAGGTAGAGCGGTGAAAATAGAATTAGAGTTTCTAGGGCCCAAAGATTCCAATTCGTGCACACGTGCACAGCGCCGCACTAAAAAATCGCACTCTCATGGCGAGCAGTCAAAAATCATCGACATTCAGGGGGAGAAATAAATGCAAATTTACCCAATAAACACAATTGAGCAATCAAAGAAAGCACTCCAGTCAATGTTTTTGACCAGATGTGTACCCAAATCCGAAGGTTGACTGATTGAAGTTCAATTTCGAGCCAGCTGATGTTCTTGATATAAGAGGTCACCGATGCCGATGATGTGGAGTAGGCTTGTCCACCACCAAAAGACAAGGAAGTTCAGGCTTCAAATTTGGTCCGGAACAGCGGTTTTTTTCGCGATTTTCTCTTACAGGTCCTACTCCTCTAAACCCGGGATAGGGTTTAGAGAGAAAAAGAAGACAAGCATATTTCATCGCCACCACTGTCTTTAACTTTGGTCGAAGCACGCAAGCATTCAAAGGCAATATTCACGATGAAAATGTAGCCCATTTTTTAGCTAAAACGTAAGCGTTGAGTCCCTTTAAGAAGAGTAAGAACGGAAGTACGACGAAAAACGGCCAGAAAGTGGGTGAAAATTTCGTGGACCAGCCGACCCATTGGATCACCCCGCCCAAGCCATAGAACACTGACCCTGCGTTCGTTTCACCAGAGAAAAAAAGTACCGAATTTTGAATATTCTTTATCGCCAAAGGTTTTATCAGCACAGCATGTGCATTGGCCCATCTTATTTTTGAAGAGTTTTTGGTACAATCAACAGACAAAAATTCACTTCCCTAAAAATTCTGAAGCGGGTCAAACAACTTCCTACGTTACGTTCGATGCTTTGTCTGCAGTCTCCCGGAACACACCAGCAGGCATAATTGAATTTCTAAGAGATTTCCCTATACCGTTTTTTTTTTCGGTATCTGAGTGTTCTGTGGGGAAGTTTTCCTACTAACCTCTACTTAGTGCACTTAAATACTCAGAAACATCGAGAACTACATTGAACACGGCTTTTTATCATGAACACTGCCTTTAATGTAACTCATTATAGCTCACTACCCCATTGGGCAAATGAGTAAGTGGATCATGGATGACAGCAGTAATCAACAGTGCTGACAACCAAGCAATACCAGTAGTACATACTTGTGACCGAAGAAGATCCAAGAGCACTGAAATCTCTTCCACATTACATATTTGGGCTTGCATTTATGGGCATACATAGTATAGTTGTACACGAACGCAATCTTCGAAAAATTTTCGAAAGATTTTTCAAAACTTTTTTCGTTCGTTTTCGTTCGTTCGAAATTTCGTCGAACGAAATTTTTTCAAATTTTCGTTCGTTCGAAGTTTTTTCGAACGAAAATTTTTCAATTTTTGTTCGTTCGAAATCCGGTTTTCCGAAAATTTTTTCGAAATTCGCTCGTTCGGAATTGACAAATTTCGAAAAAAGTACGAAATTTCGAAAAAAATCGAGATTTCGATTTGTTCGGAATTTCGTTCGTTCGACCTCCAAAATTTCGAAAGTTTTTCGAAATTCGTTCGTTCGAAATTTTTTCGAACGAAAATTTCTCGATTTTCGTTCGTTCGAAATTTTTTCGAACGAAATTTTTTTCATTTTCGTTCGTTCGAAATTTTTTCGAACGGAAATTTTTCGATTTTCTTTCGTTCAAATTTTTTTTTAACGAATTTTTTTTCATTTTTCGCTCGCTCGAAATGTTTTCGAACAAAAAGTTTTTCAGTTTTCGTTCGTTCCAAATTTTTTTGAACGAAATTTTTTTAATGTTCGTTCGTTCCAAATTTTTTCGAACAAAACTTTTTTCATTTTTCGTTCGTTCGAAACGATTTCGAACGAAAAAATTTCGATTTTCGTTCGTTCGACATTTTTTCGAGATTGTACAACTATATTACATAGCTTTCTATCAATCATCCGACTAGTGGCGAATCTTACCACTACCCTACATGAGCCCAAATCCACCATAATTTCGAAAAATATTGGTCTCACCTTAGGATCTGTGACGTAGTAACATCTCAATTCCAAAAGGCTGATTGTTCTCGATGATATCTGAGGTTTTGAGTTGATTCCTTCAGTACAGTTGACCTGAAGAAGACTTAGTCCCAAATCGTTGTGGCAAGAGTTAGCAATATTCAGAAAAATGTTATCCCAGTGAAGAACAGAAAATAGTCGAAGTCAAACAAGCACAAAAGAACGATTCAAGGAAGGAAATGAGTAATACGAGCGTGCTTGTTGCCAAGAGTTGTAGTGTGAACCTCATTAGGCACCCTTTCAGATAAAAAAAAACATTCCCATGCTGTAAATCAACAGTCTTACTCCTTTCATTATAACAGAGGACACTTACTCCCTCATTCGACGCGACACAGACTTTCTTCCCCCGCGTTTCCGTGCGGAGCAAGTGGATGGACAGCGAGGGTGTACAGTAGCGGTCGAAAGTGTAGGACCACTTAGAAAAATTGGCAGTAAATAAGAACGAGATGGATTGGTAATTTGCAACATAGCAGCAAGTCTTTTGACATAGGCCGATCTTTCTGCGGAGTAGATCAAACCTGCGATCATGCATGTTTGATCTACACCAACATATCGATTTTTGGTCGTTGCCTCGGCATTTTCGACTGATTAATTCGGCCACTATAACATCACGGTGAGAAGCTTTGTATACAAGTTTTAGGGTAAATTCCATGACTCTGATTATTTTTAAGTAGTTTAGATCATGGTCAGAGCAAAGCTACTTCATCTGAGCCTTAGGAATGCTGTAATTCGAAAGGTCTCCGCCGACATGTCACACCGGGAAGTTGCAAACAACCTAGGAATTTCAAAATCGGCAGTTTCCAATTTAATGCATCGCTTTGTCGCCAGGGGAACTGCGGAAACCCCCAAAGTTCCTGGAAGACCAAAAAAGACGACTTCTCGTGAAGACTTCCATTGTGACACGGATGAGGAAGAGCGACCCTCACCTCAACGCTGCTGAAATTCAGAAGGAACTCTGCACCTCTCATGACTTGAACGTGAGTGTATCGACAATACAACGTCGCCTGAGAGCTGTGGGACTGAACGGACGCAGACCAGCGAAGAAACCACTGATATCTGCGAAGAACCGCATAGCTCGAATTTCGTTTGCGAAGCGCCACCTTAAAGGCAGCAGACACGCTCGAAAAAGTTGTTGAGTTAACTACATTACTGGGGTCGTATGGCTCCTAGTAGAATGCTCACGCCCTTGAAAGCGTCAAAAACGAGTAAAAACTATTAAACTTGAGCAATGCAAATCGGAAAATTTCTGCAACCCCGCCCCTGAGCTTCGACAACCCCGCCCCAAAATTCAATTTCGTACAGATTGGTCGTTCTAATACGGTCACTTTGACTGGTTTTTGATGCTTCTAACGAGGTGAACGTTCACGTACAGGCTGTAAGAGTATATCCGCCTCTCTATCTCAACCGTTTTGTTGATAAAATTCGCTGTTTAAATCGCGCGCTGAGAAACTCGTCCACTTTCTCTCGATAACAATATAACCGTTATTCCTCTGTTTGCACAAAGTTTTAGTTTGTTTTTTTCGTTAGTTCCCGATACAACCAGCTCTAAACCTTCGATTTGTGCCATAAAATCGATACCATTTTTGAGCGTGTCTGCTGCCTTTAACTGGACTTCCGAGGAGTGGGGAAAAGTCGTCTTCTCAGACGAATCAAAGTTCATGATGTTTGGAACTGATGGACTGAGCTGTGTGCGACGCCCTTCTGGCAGTAGGTACTCGCCAAAGTACCAGGTTCCTACGGTGAAACACGGTGGCGGTTCCGTCATGATGTGGGGATGCTTTTCCGCCGCCGGCGTTGCACCCCTTCACTTCATTGAAGGCAAAATGGATGCAGGAATGTATGAGAACATTCTGCAGTGTTCTGCTTCCTTATGCTCGCGAGAAATTTGGTAATTCATGGGTTTTCCAGCAGGATAATGACCCAAAACACACTTCAGGTCGCGTCAAGAGCTGGTTTCAGACCAACAGAATTGATGTTCTCGAGTGGCCCTCGCTAAGTCCAGACCTGAATCCTACCGAGCACTTATGGGAGGAGATGAAGCGACGTCTGAGAAGAAAAACGGCAACTTCTAAGGCCGATGAAATTTCTCAGTTGAAGGAGGAGTGGCAGAAGATCTCGCCCGCTACGATTGAGAAACTTATTCAATCTATGCCAAAGCGATGTGAAGCCGTGATCAAGGCTAATGGGTACCCAACAAAGTACTAGTTGTTAGCTTGTTAATTTGCAACTTGAATGTGTTTTTTGTTGAATTAAAGTTGTTAAACTATGCGTTTTCAATACCTATGTGAAAGTGGTCGCACACAAAGTAATCCTTTTTCCTTCAAAAACTTCGCGATTTATTAAGAAGGACTTTGATAAAGTAAAAGCGTGGACTTCGACGCCTCTCGCAAAATTTCAGCTCCGTAGCTTGTTTAGTAGCCGAGTTATTGAAAAAAGTTAAGTGGTACTACACTTTTGATCGCTACTGTATGCTGTCGGTTCCGAACAGAGGTGTCCAAGAAATTCTTTTCAGGAGACGGAAAACAGAAAGCCTAATTTGACAGAAAACAGAAAATTTTCGATTAATCAATAAAAAGCGCTCCTCATGGATATTCACGCGAGAATTTTCATAGGATCAAACTTTTTGAACAATTTAGCGTAATGAATCATGTAATCTCACTTGATACTTTACTTTGATACTTAGACGGCTCGCCTTCACAGATCGTGCGAGCACCAGCACAACTTCCACTCGTCTCGTTCTCTCGCAATCTTTGATCTTGGTGGCAGTCTGTTTCGTCTTTGCATTCGATCACGATCACTGAGCCTGGGGCCGGATGCATGAACGCGATTGTCGGGGTTGGAGCAGGCGCCTGGCACGCAGGGCAGCGAAATCGGCATGCTAAGGGCTATTAGGGGCACTGCCCCTGAATGCCCCGACTAGGAAGCTGGAGCAGCGGCTGCCCCGGCTAGGGCAAGAAAGCGGCCACGCTGCAAGAATCGACTTTTTTTCTATTCCTCCGACTTTATTTTTCTATTTTCACTTCTTGTTAAAAGTTATATGCTTGAAGCTTTCGCCTATAAAAGAATTGATTTCATTTTCGATAACTTCTCCTCATATCTTTTTATACTCCTGCTTTTGAGCACTTTCTTCACGTTTTCATTGAATAAATTCCATAATACTGCGCGCATCTACGATCCATGAATTCATGTGCTAAAGTTTCAGTAAAATGAAGAACTTTTGAAAAAGGAAGTTTCAGAAAAATTTGTTCACGAATTGTCCTATATTTTTTCCTGGGAGTAGTGAATCTCGACACACGTAAAGTCCAGTGTTTTGGGAAACCATCCGTATTTACAGCTAAATTTCGCTATTCATTACGTCCAAACTCATCCGGCAGATCCTTTGAGTTTCGAAAGATAGGTGTAGCGAATTCGGTGTTTTACGTGTTGGTTGTAAAAAAAACTTTAGGCGAGAATATATTTTCGCGTCAGGCAATCCTTCAATTGAACAGAGAGCATTTTTTGAAAATCTCTTGAAAAACGTGATTGCTAGAACTGACGTTGTTTGTACATTTATTTTGCATATCGAGAATTTTTGAGTAATTTATGATTTTTGTGAAAAAAAATAGATACGTGACGAATATCTTTCGCCTGATCACGAGTGTTACTCATGCTGACATTTTCAGTGCGCTTGGGCACAAGTATAATTCTGCTGGCAGTTTCTGCTCGTAAGCCCAAACCTCGAGCACAAGGAGACGAGCATTACCTTTTTACCCTCCATTGTGCATAGTCGCACTGCTATCGTAAGAGACACAGCTGCATCTGAGCAGGACTGGTTTGACATATTGAATTGTGTCGTAATTCTTCGCCATTGGTGTTCCCATCACTCGATTACAAGTTCTCAAGACAACTGTTTTGCCACCACCGAAAAATATTAGTGTTACCTGACTTCGCACCAAAGTCAGAAATTTCAGAAGCTTGACTCCGATTTTTTCATATCATCTCAGCTGTGCTCGGCTAATCGATCGTAGGTTTCAGATGTAAAATGGCGCGCGGGGGTGCGTAGTGATGATGAGAAATTGTACCCAGAGTAAATCGACCACGCTGTACTCAAATATCCTACTCTTATGACTCCTAGTTTTCTGAATTGACGACTTCCGGCGGGACCACACCTGAAAAAGGTGTGATCCCCTTTAGTGTAGCGGTCTTCAGCGCTCATCTGAGATGGCGAAAAATTGTATCTAGAGTGAATCGACCACGCTGGACTCAAATATCCTACTCTTATGACTCCTAGTTTTCTGAATTGACGACTTCCGGCGGGACCACACCTGAGAAAGGTGTGATCCCCTGTAGTGTAGCGGTCTTCAGCGCTCATCTGAGATGGCGAAAAAATTGTATCTAGAGTGAATCCACCACGCTGGACTCAAATATCCTACTCTTATGAAAGCTAGTTCTCAGAATTGACGACTTCCGGCGGGACTAAACCTGAAAGGTGTGATCGCTTATAGTGTAGCGATCTTCAGCGTTCATCTGAGATGGTGAAAGTGAGTATACAGGGTGAATCGCCTCCGCCCAACTCAAATAGCCTACTATCATGACTCCTAGTTTTCAAAATTGTCGACTTCCGGCGTACCATACAGTGTAGCGCCCTTCAGCGTCGATTTTGAACGGTCAAAGTTGATATATTTACTTTGTATGTCAATCATGCTTGACTCGAATATCCTACTCTCGTGACTCGTAAGAGAATATGGACTCCAGGCGAGATTGAACCCTTTTTTAGACATCCGCATTTTATAACACAGCAGAAGCTGTTACCTCTTACTTATACTTTTGCACTTTCAGCTCCTCTCTACATAAATGCAATAAGTTCTGTTTGTGCTCTCGTCCTCTCAAATATCCGAATTTTTCGCCAAGCATTGGCTTCGAGCTGTCAGGTTTGGTTTTTTAACCATTTGACAATTTTTACTCACCATTTGAACACGACAAGAGAAATTTTACTGCAGTGAAACGTTAGAGGTATGTAAATCAGCTGGATAAACTGCTTGAACACATTAGCTCTTGATGGGGGTGGGAGAAAAGGGTCGAAAATTGACCTACTAACGTTCCTGGGGGGTCTGAGCAAGGTTTCCATAAGAGGGGGGTCTGAGCAAAACTGGCCGGCTCGCATCTCGTGCAGTACCCTGCCCCGCGGAGAAGATTTGACTACCTTCACAGTCATATGCCTATCATTTAAATACGATTTAAACCATTCAAATAGTCTGTCACGAATTCCGAGAAACTCCAATTCTGCTAAAAGTTTGTTGTGGCTGACCTTATCGAATGTTTTTGAGAAGTCAAAGAAAATTATGTCTACAGAGCCACCGGTGTTCATAGAACAACTCCAATCAGAAAAGGCATCAATTAAGTTCAAAGAAGTTGAAGCAACTGGTAAGAAACCGTGTCAGACTTTCTTGAGATCGATTTGACACACTTCCACCAAATTTTGTCACGGGCCCAAAATATGCTTGTACTTCCTGAGCGACCTGATAAATGGGCACAGTTCCTATGGTTCATAAGAGATTTTGAGAGGGATCGCGCCGTTCCGCCTTCGCCGAACTTTTTCTTCCGTGCGGCACGCATGTCGCATGAGTTGACGAAAGCAATTCTCAAAACTCGTCCTCTCTAATATCCGCCACTTTCACACCGATCTGACTTTTTCAGGCATCTTAAAAACTTTCTCTCGAGGTTTCCCCTCTGCATGACATTTCCTCAATAACAGGCATTTCTATTGAAAGGAGAAACGTAAACAACTTCCATTCCTGCATTGAGTGATTCCAGTTCTCGAGCCGACAATAGAGTTTCGGAACCTCGCAAATAAAAACAAAGCGTGTGGCAGCATGTGGCGAGCGCATCGGTGTACGACCCCTCTCCTTGCAGAAGACCTAGGATTTGCCGATCCGCCTGAGGTGTGTGGTTGAAATTTTTTGATTTGGCCAAATGTTAAACGGCCTCCCATAGCAATATTTTGTTTTATTTTCGTATTTACCAACCCCGCATTAAAAGTTTTTTATCCAAAATCTCACAATTCCCTTCTCATCACCCGTTGGCAAGATATCCGGTACCGCTTGGCCCTGGTGGTGGGCCCCCAAAATTTGATAAGGGGTAATTGTGTTTTGGTTTCGAATCGGCCACGCGCGCAACGCCTTTTTCGAAATCTCATTTCAGAAAGAACGTAGAAACTAGCTCTAAATTGTATTAGAAAGAGCGCAAAAAAAAACTGGCATTACTACACAAAAGTGGTTTGGAATGGTTTTCGAGAAAAAAAGGGAAAACCCGTCTGTTTTTATTGTTGATCTCCTTTCTTTCAGACGACGTTCACGATCTTGTTGCTACACATAAAATTGAGCTGGGGAGCTCATTTTCGGCTATCTTAAAATCTTGGGTTTACATACTTAATAAGTCGTGGTGCACGAAAACCGCTTGGGCATGCTACGCCTGTGGAGACAAGGGTGTTTTGGTGGAGCTGCAGCCAATTAACACCGGTCGTCGGAGGTAAGTACTGAATTTTTTTTGCCTGTTGCACAAAGTGCCGCAATGATTTTTGATTGTTGATGTCTCTAAGTCACTTGTTTGGGAAATTCTTCTCATCATGCAAAATCGAACATCACTGATCAATAATATCGATTTTTCGCATGTTGCGCGGAATGCGGCAATGAGTAGCATTTTTATGTTTGTGGGTCATAGGTTTCAAAAGTTGTACTCATAAGACAAAATTGTCTGTTAGATGCTTCATCATTCCAAAATGGAAATCGTGGAGCAAAATTAATGTCAGAATGAGAACCTTCGGTAAAAATATGTCGAATTTCTGGAAATTTAGCTTCCTGGCTAAAGTAACGATTTGGCAATGCCATTTAGCTTTAGCAGTCAGAAGAAAATTTGAAAATATCTTGAAATATCCTAAAAATGATTTGGCGTAAAACAGCCTGGAATAATAAAAAGCGAGGAGGTAAAGTGACTTACTTGATTTGACTTAATCGGTTGGCTTTCGCTTGACGCGGTCATTCCGCTTCACCGAGGCGTGCCGTCCTAATAGTCAGCCGTGTCCATTTTTCACAGCAGGGTTGAGCAGCGTTGTGAACGGCCACAACGGGGGTAGTAAAATTTCAAGAAATTTTCTGAAAAAAAATTTAGGAGGGGTCGTAAAACTTTTAATGCGGTACATGATCCTTTCGCGTCCACACGTCAGCCGCGACCGAACTGTACCCTAAAAATATTACAGCAACTTTCGCTTCTTTTCAAATTTTGACACTAGAAAAAGCTAAAAACAAATTTGGTCCCAGGGTACTCCTGAGGGGTCGTAAAATTTTGAGAATTTTTTCAAAAAAAGAAAATTTGGGGTGGGGTCGTAGCCGCCACAAAAATCGCCACAACGGCCTGCTCAACCTTGTTTCACGTTCTTCAGCCATAATTTGAACACACTCCCTCCAACTGTCACTATTCCATTTCCTGCGAAATAAAACATCGCGCCTGAACTGCCTTTCGAAGCCAAGTGACTTCAAATCCTCTTTCACCACACCCGTCCAGAACTTTCGCCTACGCCCAGGTGGCCGTTTCCAGACAGGATTTAGAAGCATTCTTAAACCGTGTTGTACGAGACGATCCGGCGTTCTTCTTAGTATATGCCCGAGCAGTCAAAGTCGAATTTCCATTGCTGCTTGAGATGGCGTTAGGAGATGCTGGCAACTCCCTCGTGTCAAGCGTTGATGTACTGCGTCGATTGCCTTGTAAAGATCTTCGTTATGGCATACACGCGGCCAGAAATATCCAAGCAAACGCCTAAAAAGCTTTCTCTCCGTGCAATCTAGCCTTTTTATCTGCGTCTTCGGTGCTGCCCGCGTCTCCGATTCGTACATTATGGTAGGGCGAATAGCGGATAGGTAGACGCGCAACTTGACTTCCTTCGCGATGGTGGTAGACCACAAACACTTGGTTAGAGAATTAAATGCAGACGTAGCTCTCGCACATCGTTGTCGAATATCCGCTGCATAACTACCATCGTTCTTCAGCAAACAGCCCAAATAACAGAAATCGTCCACCAGTTCGATACGTTGTCCGTCCACACAAACTCCCGTTGATGGCCTCTGAGAGACCCACATCTGCTTGCATTTGTCAGGACGAAGACGAAGTCCATAGGCTGCGGCATACTTTGAAACGAGGTTCACAATTCTTTGCAGTATTGCGTTGTTTTCAGCGAATAACACAATGTCGTCGGCGTACTCCGAGTCGACAAATGAGCGTCTTGATGGTGTTAGTATCACGTCTGCAGGAAACTGTTCCGCAGCTTTACGCATGATGTCATCAACGGCGAAGTTGAAAAGAAAAGGTCCTGCAACGGCTCTTTGCCTTACTCATGTTTTCACCTCGAAAGCTGACGTAAATCCGACAGGTGTACGAACTGCTGCAGTTGTTCCTTTGTTCATGTCCTCGATTAACCGAACATGCTTTTCCGGGACTCCATCTGCTCGCAGAGCATTGAGCAATCGATCACGATGAGGAGAGTCGAACGCGGCTTCAAAGTCTAAAAAAGCAAGCTGTAATGGCTTGTGAAGTGAAATAACTAAATATATGATTTGGCGGTCAATCATAGACCAACAATTTGGGAGTAGTGACAGAGCAGGGGTCGAATCTTGCAAGCCTCTCCGTTAAACTTTTCAAGGCGAAATCAAGCGCGACATGGTTTGGAGCGTTGCGTTCACCTAGTTTGACCTATGCTGATTCCATAATTATAGCTTTCAGCCAACGCTTAATGTGCGCTCCTGATTTTGCTCTGATAAGTTCAACGTAAAGATTATAAATTCGATCCTTCGTCAGTCACTACGTCTGGATAGTTGGTCTATGATTGACAGTTAAATCGTGTTTTTGTTACTTCGCTTCATTTCCTACCTTTTTATTACTTCAGGCTGTTTTACGCCAAATCACTTTTAAGATTTTCGAGATATTTTGTAACTTTTTGAGTTCTAAAAGCACTGACAAATCGTCACTTTTAACAGGAAGCCAAATTTTCAGAATATTGGTGATGCAAATGCTCCTAAGTGTTCCTGGAATGTTTTCCATTTACAGATGTATGAGCCACTATCGTTCGTTGATCGCCCAGCAGAAAGCGCAGACAATGGCGGCGTGGAAGTAGAGTTCACGTAACAAATTTAGTCTTATGAATGGATGGGGCGGCGACGGTAGATCGCTGCTCGCGAATCGAAAACCAGTTGGTCAGTGATGCCGCCAACACCGCATGGCCAGCCGCCTGGTCCATGCGTCAGTCATCGAATGCAGAAGACATACTTACCATACCTGTTGTAATGTTTTCAATACAACAGTTTTGTAATCCATTCACGGGTCGTATGCCCCATACCACAGAAATCACTTGAGGACATTACATACAAGGGTGAATTCCCATCAGATTAAATACTTGAACCTTAGCAACTTCGTTGAGGCCTCTAGGACAATCGTGGAAACATCAAGAGAATTCCTCCAGTAATCACATCGGCTAGCACTATTACACTGCTTGAACCACATTCCTCGGCACCAAAAAAACTCTTCACCGAACATTCCCGCCACATTATCTGATGATTGGAAATTTCAACAATCCATGTGATGGTACATAAAGTGTCATTGCTATACCAGGAAGCGTTGTTTTCCGCAGCCAGTTCCTTTTAGATGGAGATTCGTAAGAACAAGGATTATAAGTTCAGGTCAGTTCCAACCCGTTCCAGCTTCTCACCTTTTTGGAACTTGTCCAGGATTTTCTGATTTCCCTGATCGACTTACCCGAACTATATAATTTCGTGTAAGTACCTTTCACACTACGTTTATGATACATGTGTACACTGAATATGTATAGTGAATGAGAATACATAGGAAAAAATAGGAAAGTGTAGAATTTCAAGGTGTAACCTTACAAGGTAGAAAACCACGAAGTTTCAGCTGCAGAATAACTCTTAACGATTTTAAAAAATGCACTATGATAAATCGCTTCGAAAGTGTAGGGATGAATTATACTAAGAAGTAAGTAAAAAAGGTTTATCTCACTCTCACCATCTCACCCTTGTCAGTCCATGCAGCAACTATCGCCTCCAAAACGAAAGTCTTTCCATGGCTGCAGACTTTCCCCATTAATGTCTTCCAGACACTCCATTCTAAATTCCTGTCAGAAACAGCAAATCGGCTACGGCAGAGATTGTGAACTGATGGCGCTTTTAAATGCTTGGCACACCCTCAGATATGAAATTTGAGATTTTTATGTAATTATGAAGCAGGCCCGTCCTGTACTAGGTTGTTCAATAAGTTTTGTCATGGCGATAGGAAAAACACAATTTTATGGTTCAAAATACACTTCATTATTCAGTATAATCTCGCTGAACATTAATACACTTGCTCCAACGATCCTCCTATCTGGGATTCCATCCCTAAGGTGAGAATGCGGAAGGTTTGCGAAAATGCGCTGCAGCCGTTATGACCTCTTCATTTGATGAAAAAACGCTTGCCACGCGTAAATTTTTGAGTTCTGGGAAACAAATCCGAGTCGCTGGGGGCCAAATTTGGTGAATACGGTGGATGCTCCAACAATTCGAACTTTAATTCATGGATTTTAGTCATTGTCAAAATGCTCTTGAGACACGGTGCATTGTTCTGATGGAAAAAGATTTTCTTCTGCAAACCGGGTCTTTTTCTGAAATTTTTTCCTTAAACTGGTCTAAAGGTTGCAATAATATTGAGAATCAAATGTTTTACCAGTTTGCAAGTAATCCGCAAACAAAATTTCTTTCGCATTCAAAACTGATGCCATGACCTTCTTGGCCGATTTCCGGACACAAACTCGTTTAGAAGCCGAACGACCAGGTTCACACCACTCTTGAGCCTCTTGTTTTGATTCAGGATTATGGTGATAGACCCAAGTCTCATCCATAGTGATGAATCGACGCACAAAATCCACCCTTTTAAAACGCTCCAAATGTTGCTGAGAAGGTGCATTCGAATGTGTTTTTGTTCCATCGTTAGCAGAATGCGGCACCCATGTGTAGAGCCTCTACTGAATCTATATCAGTCGATCGACGATCTTCCAAAACCATATCCTGTATTTTGGCTATGATTTCTGGTGTTAATGCGATTTTTGGACGTCCTTCACGTGGATCGCCTTCCAAGGCTTGTACGACCAAGTTTAAATTCAGCAACCCATCTTTCCACTGTTCGAATTGTAGGTGAACAATCATTATACACTTTCAACATTCGTTCGTGAATTTCTTTTGGTGCTACACCTTCCAAGAATGAGAATTTTATCACTGCACGATATTCGTTTTTTTTTCCATTGCTGTGACACGGCGACACTGAATGGCTTGTAAACAAAGAATGAATTCACAGATTGAAATGAAACTTCACAAATGTACGTTCATATTAAGAGCATACCAACAAAACAAAAAAAATTTGGGCTAGTAGCAACGCCCTCTCTTATCAAACGACAAAACTTATTTACAACCTGGTATAACCCGTACCAAGTGCTAGATCTCCATTCCTACAAACTAGCGAAGTGTAGTCGACAACCACGGGCCCAACCCTCTGAATATGGAACTAGCACGTCCAGCCCCCCTTTTTTCAAACACACTAGGGCGAGACTATGGATAAATTTAACCGCGTCTTCTCCCTTGCTGGTATGTTTCTTGATCATCGTTCGCTCCCGTACAGCGACTGCGAATGAAGAGAAATACAGGCCTAGGACACCTCGTCCACCGAATTTTCGCCCATCAAACACAGGAAAATCCAAAATTACATGACTCCTTTTTCAGGGATTCCTGAGCGATTTCAAAAATGCCATTCTGATTAGCAGGTGTTTCTCTCCAAAGTAAGTATAAGATATGAAAAATAATTTTTTGGGTGTTGTGTGCCTTCAAAGGTACAACCTACGAATGCTTTCCTAGATTTTCTTTTTATTTTGAAGAGATCCACTGGGACGAAGTTATGGCCACTCCGATATCACATAAATTAAGAGGCGGAGGACAGAGTTGTCCGAAGGCTTTTAATTCCCCTTCATTTGCAAGCGATAGCAGTTGTAAGCCGTCGCTGATATCGCCATTGTTGAGCTCGAAAGGCAAAAGGCGTGGCGAAGTGGCTTCTTCCTATATGTCGCTCAATAGGAGATATTGAGATCTCGCACTTTTTAAGGTGTTATACATTATAGTTGAACGATTTCAAAAAAAATTTCGAACGAATGAAAATCGAATTGTTTTCGTTCGAAAGGTTTTGGAACGAACGAACAATGAAAAAAAATCGTTCGAAAAAATTTCTAACGAACAAATTTCGAAAATATTTTGGAATTTCGGAGGTCGAACGAACGAATTTCGGAACTAATCGAAATTTCGATTTTTTTCGAATGTCGTTCAATATTTTGAAATTTTCCAAATTTCGTTCGAAGTTTAAGAACTTTTTCGATACTCCTCCGAAATTTCGGTTCTTTTTTGAAACCGGACTCAACGCTTTATTTACACCCGCTCAGTCAGAGGAATTAATATTCTACAAGTGTTCGATTTCTGCTCAAGTCGCGAGCATGTCCATTGCCTTCCTTTTTCAAGATGTTAATCAGAAACTACAATGTTGAAATCTCCTTATCAGTGCTATATTTGTCACGACCATTCGCTCCGCAGCTTGCTCCGCTCGCACTCATAAGAACAAGAAAGTCATTATACTCCCCGATCCCAAGCACAACTTATTCGAACAGGCAGGTTGTTCGCTGACGCCCACGACAACTCCGAGCAATAACCAACAGCGTAACCTACGCTTCGGAGACCATTTTCAAAATCGAACGAAATCTTCGAAAAACCAGATCTCGAGCGAACGAAATTTGAAAAAAAAATTCATTTGTCGAAAGATCGAGCGAACTAATTTTTTTAAAAATTCGTTCAACAGAATTTCGAACGAACGATGAAAATTTCGATAAATCTTTCGAAAGTTTCGCTTGCGTACTATATTATACTGGGTGGATCTACTCCACAAACATGTAGAAATCTCAAATTTCGTCCCTGAGGTTGACCTGTGCCTTTAAAGGCACAGTCAAGCTCGTGGACGAAATCTGAGGTTTTCGATTTGTTCGAATAAACGTGATATAGGAGGAAGCCACAATGTGGCGCCCCACATCAGGAAGCCACTTTGGTGCGCCCCTTTTATGATCTTTCGAACGTAACAGTGGCGAGATGAGCAATGATTTCCGATCAATAACCCCGATATTTCCTTTATTCCCAGCCTCTCTCTCTTTTTTCAGGTCGGCTCGCATACATCGGTTGCAAATGACAGAAGCTAGAAGGCTCGGACAACTCTTGCTTCCGCAGTTGATATTCCGAGGGGCATAACTCCGTTCCTAGGGAGTCTTTACGATTTCAGGGACATTATTGGAATCAGCGTAAGGGCTTTTTCAAGTCAAGTAGAAAAACAGAGAAACAATTTTGAGGTTGGGCTGTGCCTTTAAAGGCATCGTACACGATGAAAACCGAATTTCAGCTTTTGCGTTCAGTCGGACTAGTGGGCCGAAACAATGTCACTCACAACGTTTGAAGTCTCAAAATCGCCTCTGAATGAAGATTTGCTCATCTCAAAGGGCTTCCTGGGTTTGGGGGCCGGCCTTGAGGTCGATCCGTTGTTACAAGGAACAAAACTCCGTGGTCGCCGCCGGCGTCGTGCGTTGACGCGTCGTAGGGCGCAAAGCACACGCCCTCGATTTCACGTTCAATATCGATCGAAAGCCGCTGACAGCATTGGACGCAGCATGTTAGTAACCCTATTAAACTGTTCAAGAAAAAATGATCGCTCATTTGAATGGAGTCCTTAGTGAATTACTTCTAACGCAGCGCCAAGAAACGAATCGTAAAACTGTCCCTTGCGTTCTCCGCGCAACTATCCCAAGTTGATGTCGGCGGGAATTTCAAATTTGTCATGAGCTTTATTGAAATGGGTTTTCCTGAAAAGTTGACATTTTGAGGAGGCTTCTTGCAACCTTTAGTGACTATAGGGATATAACAGCACGAAGACGTCAGAAACCCAAGCGTGGTTTTCATCGTGTACGATGCTTTTAAAGGCGCGATTTTATCATTAGTAGTGTTGAGATGTGCACGTTTGGCCGGTCAAAAATACTAATCTCTTGTCCGAAAACTTTTTCTGGAAGAATCTATTCGTTTTGAAGGCAAACAGGAGCATTGGGGTTGTCTTTTGTATGTAGCTGAAGCCTTTTTCGTTATTTTTATAATACATCATATCTGTAGCATACCAGAGAGTTCTCAACCTTTAGGTGCTTACTGTATTCAAACATGAGGGTCTACATTTCAAAAACTAAACGCGCAGTGCATACTCAGACATGAGTTCTGTGGAGTTTATGTGGTTTTGTCCTCCAAATAGACGAGGTATAAAAGACCACCACAAGTATGTAACTCGAATGCTTAGGATTTCAAATATAGGGCTATCGACTAACACGATTTTTGAAATTTCGACTATGTAATCGAGTTTTCGACTTTCTCGAAATGTTGAATAGTCGAGTAGTCGAATGACTCGATATCGACTGTTTCAGTCGTTCTCAAGACACGATTCGACTCGACCCGACATGATTATAATAGGCGGGCTCTGAACGATTCAAAGACACTATTGTGATCAGCAGAGTGAATCTGTGCTGTAGTAAACCACCCCTGTCAGATGATCTGATATTATTTTGATAAGATGATCTGATATTCTTCCAAACAAGTTTCAGATGATCTTAATCCCATATTGATTCATAATTATCGTTATCAGTCACAACTGGGGTCGTATTCGCCAACAACCCGCCGAGGGAAGTCGAAGGGAAGCGGAAGGGATGATATCGCACGCCGCAGATGAGCAGATACACCCATCTCACACCATGTAAGATGGAAATGCAAATTGTGTTACGTATCGATATCACTGTGAAAAGATAAAGATTTCATCGCGAAGCGGCCACTCTTCGGCTATGCGATTCCGAAAATTCCGGCGGTCGCGAGGGAAGCCAAGGGAGGCGAGAGGTGGCCGTGGAGCGCGCATTTTGTACTGAAATTTCACCTCATCTACCCTTCGACTCCCCGGCGGGTTGATGGCGAATACGACCCCTGGTAGCTGGGACTCCGTAGTTATTCCATTAGCGGTGAGTTGCCCTCAAGCGGTCGTTCTCGCATACTCATGATGTGATGACACATGACGACACCTGTGAGGATATATCCTACATACTTCTACTGAATTCAAAAAAAAAATTGGATTTTTTCACCTCCTTAGGATTTTCGGATCTTTTTTTTCTAAATCGGACTCGACGCTCGATCGAAATACATCGCTCAGTCAGAGAATGAATTTTCCACACGTGTTCGATTTCTACTCAAGTTACGTCCATGTATAGCCTTTCTTCCTCATTTCAAGCCGGTCTAGGTAGTGATGCTTAGCGGGCTTATGAAGTCGGAGCCTACTAATCAGTGTTATATTTTGCCACGAACGATCGCTCTGCTGCTTGCTCAGCCGGACTCAAGCGAACGAGAAAAGCAGTATATTCCCCGGTCATAAGCACAACTTATCGGAGCAGGAGAGCTGTTCGGTCACGTCCACGACAACTTGACAAGAGGAAGAACAAAACACTTCAACCTTCAAAAAAATTAATTCAATGATTTTTTGAAAAAAAATCGAAAAACCAGATCTGTAAAGAACGAAAATTGAAAAAAAGTCGTTCGACGAATTTTCGAATGAACGAAATTTGAAAAAAAAATTATTCGTTCGATGAAATTTCGAAAGAAAGAAATTCGAACGAATTTCGTTCGCCAATTTTTCGAACGAAAATCAACCAAAACAAATCATTCAAATTTTTTGCGAAAATTTCGTTCGTACACAACTATGGTCCTCATCCCCGCGCAGGGAATCTCGGGGAGAGCTATGCATACGGCCCAGTGTCGCGGCGCCACAGCCGCCCGCCGTAACCGAGTTCTTCCGCAAAATTGCGGAAGAAAAGTGAAAACGTGAGCAAACGTGTGGAGACTCACCGACCGTGGGAGTTCCTACCGTTCCGTGTAGCAAAGAAAAGGCAATGGAGCTCTATCAAAACGTTTCAGAAGCTATCAAAGCCGTTACCACGATCGAATATGAGTGTTCTCGTCGGCTAATGGCTACTTAGCTGCTGCGAGTGAAGCAAGAGAATAGGAGGACAAAAGAGTATTATCTCTGTGAATCCTCCCTGAAGCCACTGCTGGCTACATGCTGTGCTCATAAGAAATAGTGGGTTTTCGTCGGCTACTCAGGCTGATTTGTCTCAGTAGGAATAACCGGCCCTTATTCTGTAGGAGGTCATTCACAAATCGACCAACCCCAAAATTTCTTTCTTAGTAAGTGAAATGAGATTTTTGTTGTTTTGTGATAGCTGATAATGATAGCTGATATTTCATATGAAAAATTAAAGTTGCTCCGAGGGTACTCTTGAATATAAGACGAGCTTCTCCAGATATGCACACTCTCTCGCTGATCTGTGTTCAGATTATCTGAAGAAGTTCAGTTAATCTAAAGAAGTTAGCATCATCTTAAAAATTTTAGGCCCGTAGTAAAGCCGGCGAAAATTTCAGTTCAGCCTATCTGAATCCATGTTTTGAAAAGAATTCAGATGAGCCGCACACATTTCAGACGTACGTGTTGTAGGATAGCGACCTAGGCTGAACAGAGAAAGTCAGCAACAAACAAGTTAAGCTGAATCACTCAGTCAGATCTGACTGAATCGATTCAGTCAGATCTGACTGACTTCTTGGCTAGAGAAGAGTGAAACAGTGTGCCAGGTCAGGAGTGCGCTCTGGACTTTTTTAAGGAGCAAAGGAGTAACTTAAATAATTCAGCTGAGATTTCGGCTTATCAATGTATCATTATCAATATCAGCTTCCACGAAACAAACAGCATTTCATTTATTGAGAAACGGAGCATGGAGTTGGTCGGTTCGTAAACGACCACGTTGAGAATAATGGTCGGTTTTTCTTGTAATCACAGGTATCATCATGCCCCCATCGTCATGTCTTTGCAAGACCGACCGCTCGAATGCAATCTATCGCTCGAAACAATTTCGGACTCGTCTGAGCCCTGTCTGAATCGTTTCGGACTCGTCTTATCACTCATTCAGATGATCCTGACTGAGTGGTGGCTTTACTACGGGCCTTAGTCTTCTGAACGGTGCGTTATCAGAGGAGATTCATACCCTTGACCATATCATTAAGATAATCTAACAGATCATCTCAACATTCCTCCATACCATTATCTAAGGATCATCTTAACTTCATTCTGAGAGGGTTTACTACTCTGAGAGAGTTTGCACCGGCGGCAGACCAACCCTGCCTTGAAGGCTCCTAATCGGTGCCTGCAGGGTAGTGTCTATCCAGCGTCCCTCCACCAGCTGTGCCACTGCATCAACCTCCACGCTGCGGTGTCTCAATCAAGACGTGACGGCTCCAAAACCCGGTCCGGAGGTACCTCAACCCTATCTCGACGTTGCCTGAATCTGGCTGCCCCCCCCAAAGAAAGCCCCGCTAGGTCCGGACAAGGGCTTAACCTCTGCCGAGATCTGCGTTAAGGAACCACCCTCACTGCGGACAGCGGCGAAAACCGCCTCCCCAGCTGTGATCCCGTACCCACTCAGCGTCCAAAAATATGCTAGCCTTCGGAGAGGGACTCGAAGTCACCTTCCAGGGCCGGCATCAGAATGCCGAATGAGGACTCGAGTGAGATGAGGCACCTTTTATACCGGCTGTGTATGTGATAAACACATCAGGGGTCGTATTCGCCAACAACCCGCCGAGGGTAGTCGAAGGGAAGCGGAAGGGATGATACCGCGCGCGGCAGAGGAATATATCGACCCATCTTACACGCTGTAAGATGGAAATGAACGTATTGATCGATTACCCTTCGAATTCCCGTGGACTTCCCTTCGAGAATATTGTGTAATTTTCTATTTTTCGTTCGATTCTTTTGCATTTTTAGACTTGTTTTTTGCATAAGAATATTGAAAACTAACTTCCTTTGTTGCAGAACAATAGTATAACATGTTTTACTGGGTTCTATTCGTAGTTCTAGCAAATCGGCGCATTTAAAGCTCGTGTTCTGATTTTAAATTTTTAAAGTTTAGTTTCTGTCTCTTTTCAGAGGGATTACATTTTGTTAAATGTCACAAAAGTAAATAAAGAAGAAGTAAAGTAAAGAAAGAATTATAGTGCGAAAGAAAGACAGTAAAGAAAGAATTATAGTGCGAAAATAGAAAATCTCCAATAGAGCAGGTTTGCGAATTCGTAAAAACTTTTATATGACTTTTTTGTCACGTTTTCATTACTCAGCGACCTTAGGGCACACAATGTTATAATTCAAGTATTATGGACAGTGGCTCATATCAAATTAGACTTATTTTACCACAAATGGATCGGTCTTTCAAATTCAATATTCACATTTTGAAAAAAAAGAAACCTGGCAGAATAAAGATCGTTATTTTGCACACTGTCTATAATACTTGGTTATAAAGATGAGAGCACGCAGCTCTCTGGATGACTAAGATGTGGCAAAAAGCGCTTTTCATTTTTTTTGCTAAAAATTCAATGAAACGTGCGAAAAAAAAACAGCAAAAAATTAATATTTACAGTCAAAAATGTACAATTGTAACGAAACAAAAGATCTGAGTCACCAATGAAAAGGAAACAAAAGACAGAATCACACGGAAATTGAGAGAATGAGGGTTTAAGAATTCAAAATGAATGAATCTAACGTCTCTTCCGTGCGATTTGCAATAAATTTCGCCGCGATGCGGTCAATTTTCCCGAGAAGCGATGCAAAAACTTCCGGCGGTCGCGAGGGAGCCAAGGGAGGCGAGAGGTGGCCGTGGAGCGCGCGTTTTGTATTGAAATTGCACCTCATTTACCCTTCGACTACCCGGCGGGTACCCACGCTTCGCTATCGCGTACCGTTCATGATTGCGGTGCCGTTGCTGTACTGTTGCGGACAAGAAGGAATCTTCCAAGATTCCGGAGCCGTTGCTGCAGTGTCGCGGCACGGGCTCGGATCACTGTGCCGTTGCTACATAAGCCCGGCACGATCTTGGGTTGCGGTGCCGTCCCGCCACGGTCAATGCAAATTTTCTCAGATCACAACCCTCTCTCCATGACATAGATGAAATCTGAAAAATTATTTTTTGACCGTCCTATGCCTTTAAGATAAGAATCCTCTCCAGTAGTATGACAGCACAATGGTTTTTTCGTCATCGGATCAAATTCTGCTGTGGCTAATATGCCGATTTGTCATTAAATGAACTCTCCGAAAGATGCTAATCAGGAAAGTCTGCAGTCAGGGAAAGACTTCTGCGACGGTTTTAAATTGTGGTGAGCGCGAAGCGCTCACCAGATTTGGCTTTGATTCGCCTTCGCGCAACCCCCTGATCTCAGTATCAGGGTCCAGAGTAAACGTAGGACTACCGTCTTTTTTGCATTTAATATACTTTAGAAAGCTGAATAACTGTTCAAAAAAAATGGTCCGGAATGGTTACCTGAGATTCGCGAAAAAGTGTCAAAACTACGTCATTTTGGTCAAAAAAATGTTCATCTCCTTTTTTTCAGTTGGCGTTCACGATCTTGTTGGAACACTTATCGTTGAGCTAGAGAGCTCATTTTTGGCCAGGGAGCTGGTTATGTTTGCACCTAGCTCCTGTCAAATTTTGAAGTTTGTAGCTCAATTTTTGCGGAACCTCAAAATTGAGGGTCAAGAAAGACAAAAACACGTAAACATGTTATTATAAACCATCCGACGTTTACTCATTCGTAAAAATGAACTAGTGAAATAAACACCGTTACTGATAGGCTTTCGCTCAGGATTTGACGGGGCAACGCTTCAATCAATACGGCGGGATCTCGGAAGTACTTTTTGGAACGCCTCACGGTGTGACTCAGCGGTACCCCAGTAGGAGTGCGCAAGACGCCGTAGAACGTGTGCGGGACCCAAGCGGGAGCGCGCCGGACGCCGATCATTTTTTCCGCAGGGCTACCGTAACCATTCTTGAACAAAACATGATAACGAACGGTAACACTCGCTCATAACATGCGGGGTATAAAAGGGCAGAGAGGAGGTATACATTCATTCACACAGAGCTCCCGCGCCGGACGCCGTAGAAATTGTGCGGGACCCAAATGAGAGTGCGCAGGACGCCGTAGAAAGTGTGCAGGACCCAAATGAGGGTGCGCGGGACGCCGTAGAAAGAGTGTACGACCAAAATGACAAAACGTCGGACGCCGTAGAAAGTATGCGGGACCCTTATGGGCGTTCACAGAACGCCGTAGAAACTGTGTGGGACCCAAATGAGAGTGCGCAGGACGCTGTAGAAAGTGTGCGGTGACCAAGTGAAGTGCGCAAGACGCCGGGTGCTATGTGGGAAGGGGGGGGGGCATTATGGCGCGATGGATTTGGCCACGCCCATTTTACTGTGCCGCACTAAATTTGAGCCCCTCCCCGGGGTTTTCCTCCCCTGCCAAAATCAGGAGAGCCATGGCGGTACGGAAAAATGGGCGTGGCCAAGTGCGATACAACAGTGCCCCCCCCCTTTCCCACATAGCACCAGACGCCGTACAACGTGTGGGACCTAAATACAAGTACGCCCATGCCGATTATTTGCTAGCGTAACCTTCTTGAACAAAGCATGATAACGAACGAAAACACACGCTCATAACATGCGGGGTGTAAAGGGCAGAGGAGCGGTATGCATTCATTCACACACCGCTCTCTCCGAGAAGCCGCTGGGGAAGTGGCTGAGGAGGTCGAAATTATGCAAACATGATTGTTGGCTATTACGATGTGTTCATACCCAAGCTGACACTTGGCAAATTTTTAAAGAGGGTTAAGGTAGCACTGCGGAAAAACAATGATTGGCATGAGCGTGCTTGTGACCCAAATGGGTGTGCGCAGAACGCCGTAGAAAGTGTGCAGGACGTCATAGAAAGTGTGCAGGACATTGATGGGAGTGGGCAGGACGTCATAGATAGTGTGCAGGTCATCAGTGGCAGTGTGCAGGACGTCATAGTTGGGTGTGCAGGTCATCAGTGGGAGTGTGCAGGACGTCCTAGAAAGTGTGCAGGTCATCAGTTGGAGTGCGCAAGACGTCATAGAAGGGGGAGGGGCGGGGCAGGTCATCAGTGGGTTTATTTTGAATTCACACCACCAGGCATAAATCATGTTAGAAAGGAAACCTTTAGGAAAAATAAATGAAATTCCTGAAAGTTTAGGTTCCTGGCAAAAGTAAAGATTTGGCATGGCCATTTTTTCGAAAAATTAGAAATATACTCCTTAAAAAAGGGAAGGTAAAGAAAAATGGAAAAAGTTTTAAAATATTCCTGAGAACGATTTGGCGTAACATATCGAAGCTAAATCACGCGTGATAAGGCAAGCAGTAAAAGCTCGTTCAGAGCTGGAATGCCGCGGTCTTCACGTATTAAGTGAAGTAAAATCAACTGTTTGTTCCATATCACGCGTGATTTAGCTTCGATATGTTCTACGGATAAGCTCATTTGATGCGATCCCTCCTTTTGCTCAACTCTTTTCAATAGTTGGTTCAAACTCGACTGCCAAATCATACTTTCAACTATTTCACTACATTTCCCAAAAATCAAATTATTCTACGCCAAATCGTTCTCAGGAATATTTCAAAACTTTATTCATTTTTCTTTACCTTCCCTTTTTAAGGAGTATATTTCTAATTTTTCGAAAAAATGGCCATGCCAAATCTTTACTTTTGCCAGGAACCTAAACTTTCAGGAATCTGAGGATGTCTATAGTTTGTGCATGGTTTGTCATGGGTGAGAATGCGCTCAGAACTTTGTCTTGTCAATGCCAATAGAGTTCTCGCTATAATTTTAGTCTGATGAATGGACGGGGCAGCGACGGTAGATCGTCCCACGCAAATCGAAACCCCATTCCAGTGAGGCCGCCAACCCGCGCACGGCCAACCGCCTGGTCCATCCGTCAGACTAAATCGAAAAAGCAAACCATACGCGTCTTCCAGGTAATATCAAATCACAAAAAACATATGCGGCACTTTTCTGTGGCCGAAACTTTCTAGTTTTCTGGTTAGTGGGGCTACTTTAAATGCGGAATCTGAAGTTCAAAATACAAACTTATCCATGAATCAAGTCAACTACTTGTGCATATGTATTCGGGTTGGTACCGTGCTCCACAGAATGGACTCAGATAGCCACCGACACTGCACGGCTCCTTTTCTGTGAGTGGTGCGTAGTCAGCACCTTCTGCGGACAAAGATATTTTGCTGATGTGCTGCACGTAGTGCTCTTTGTCTGAGGAAAGTGGGTAATGGTTTAGCGCAATGAACACTCACCTTTCGATCCCCAAATGCATCTTCTTTTTGGAACATTTCGAACCCTTACGAAATTAACGATGAATGTTTTAAGATAGACAAGCTATTTATTGCTGGTCGGGAGCAGACATAGAAGAAAAGGCTGCGAAGAATAGTGAGAGCATCAGGCCACCATAGAGAATCATACTCCTCACTAGTCTTCATAAATGAGGTCATTGACATGCACCGAACATTCGTAATCAATTTTAAACATTGAAAGTTTAAAGGCAGTGTTCACGATGAAAAAAGTTCTCGAAATTCCACTAGGATTGGGTAGTGGAGGGACACTCTGTAACGTTAACGTCGAAAGAACGCATGAAAACGAGCCAGGAAGAGCCCCAAAAGAGCCCGAAGTTGCAACTTCGAGCGCATTGAAAACCCCAAAAGCGCATCACACGCCCACCGACGCGAACAGATGAATGCTCGAGATCGTGAGATGAGCGATGATTTTCAATTATTAGCACCGTTCTTCCCTTCATTCTCAGCTTCTCTCTTTACTCAGGTCAGCTCGCATAGATCGGCTGCAAAAGACGGAAGTTACAAGCCTCGGACAACTCGTCGACCATGTTTCCATAGCTCAATCTTTGAGGGACCATACCTGCTTTCACAGAAGGTCTTGTATGATTTCAGAAACACCATTGGAATCAGCATGGGCCGTTTTCAAGAAAGGCGGAAAAACAGAAAAAACGATTTTCATCGTGAACACTGCCTTTGAAAGTCTTAAAGGCACAGTCCCACCTCAAGTACGAAATCTGAGATTTCGACAAATTTGTGGTGTGGAGCCACACTTCAGAACACCCGCGTAGTGAGGGCTCTCAATTCCTCCCAATTCCTCCGAATAAGCGAGAAATAGGAAGAAGCCCACAGCAAGAGGTCACTTTGGCACGCCTCCTTGACGACATTTCGAGATCAAGAGTAAGGAGATGAGCGACGGTTTTCGAACAAGAAACCCGTTCTTCCCTTTGTTCGTAGCCTCTCTCTTCATTGAAGTCAACTCCCACACATCGGTTGGGAATGACGGAAACTACAAGCCTCATCAACTCGTCCAAAACTCCTTCTTGCTTTCGCAGCTGAATTCTAGGCAATTTTTGAAGGGTCACAACTCTGTTCCCAGGGCGTTTTGTGTGATTCCGGAGACATCATTGGAAACAGGATGGGGCTGCACTCATGATAAGCATCAAATCTTGGAAGACATTCCCAGGTTGTAGTGTGTCCTTACTGTGTGCATTGAGTTTGGGTGAACTGCTATAGTGCGCACGTATGATTTGATGATTCGGTCAGAACTCCGACGTTCGCCGTTGTCTACAGGACGTCGATCCGCCCAGAACGAGTCTTCGCTGGTGAACAGGCAGCTACACGCGGTGCCGTCTCGGTGTGCCGTTGAGCAGGGGACGACGCGCTGTTAAACAGCCCATCGACCAGCAATCCCGCCGAGTGCCACAAATCGATGCAGACCGAGTTGTTGTTTACAGGACGACAAATCGGGATCTCTACGGCGGTGCAGGTCGATGGGCTGTTCTACAGAACATTCGCCAGGACCCGGGTGACCAATCATTGCTCGTCCGGGTCGCCCGAAATGGTGAATCCTGTCGCGAGAAATTTTATACATTGTAGATTAGTCGTCCGTAACGTATATTCACACGCGAACTCGCTGCACCGGGAAGGCAATTTTCGTCTTCCGGGTGGCCGGTAACAATCGAGGGGTTAGCGGGTCGCTCTGAAAGGTTATCGGGTCGCCCGAAACGGAATCTGGTCCCGATTTTGAGTGTCCGGGTGGCCCGAAATGCGGTTTTTCTGCACCTGGAAGGCCGGAACGAAGTTCTGAGTAGCGTACATCAATCAATGTATCACGAAGATTGAGCCGCCCGAGTTCTCCTTTTTGGTTAGGTTAGATTCGCAATTCGTTTTTTTTGTTGATACTGTAGACTTCCATAGCAATTCTCATTTTTCGATTATGTGAGATCTGTGATTCGTTTATTAATAACGTCTTTCCGTGGAAAAGGTGTTGGTGTCCTGCCCAGAGGTGGACCCGAAGGATTCCGTGGTTTACGGAGCTTTCAGCAACCCCCATCGTAGGCAGATTTCGGTTTTACGTCCGTTTATGTGTGTCATTTGCGCCGTCGTTTTAAAGGCAATGCTCACGATAAATTTCACTTCCGATATCTCCACGGCTTACGGCAGGGTCTGGTGCCCTATATAGCAAGGCATGCTTAACAAGGACACGAAAGACGCGTTTTTGAGCAAAACTAGTCCCTCTCTTATTTACGTTGATTTTTGAGCGTGGAGGAATTGACCGCTAGGTGAATGATACCTAGCAGTGCAATGAAGCGATCAGCTCACTGATCAGCACTTCCTTGACTTGATCATTCCTGCAATCTGAGCCTTCATTTGTTCATTACGAGGGAGCGGATCTGGGATACCAGGCGTGTCTGGGACACCAAAAGGCTTGTTTGCAGCTGTTATTTTGCCGCTCCTGGCTCGTTTTCTACCGTTCTTTCGACACTGGGAGCCTAGGATCCTTCTTGCCTATCATTTCGCTGTCAAAAGTCAACGAGAATGATCATTGTGAACGCTGCCTTTGAGCTGTTTGAGAAGAATCTCTGATCATTCGGTGGTGTTTATTTACCCTGATTCCCATCCATGTTGTCAATACTCGAGGAGAGGTAAGTGTAGCTAGAAAAAAAATTAGATAAAAAAATAGGCGTAATTAGCCGATATTACATTTTCTGGTTAACAAGGAAAGCCATTTCAGCGTAGTCCGGAATGAGCGAAATGCAGTACATTGCTGCGAGCTCAAAAAAATCGCCGCATTCAATGCGTGTCCAACATGTATCCAACTCGAGTAACCACACCCATTAAAAAGGTGTATTGCAGGGATACGTGCTCCAAACAACACCACGTGCTGCAACATTTTACCTGAGGAGCACGTGTTGCAAAATTCAATCGCAGGAGCGCATGCTGCAAGGTAGTCCAGCGTTATTGTAGCAGCACACCGACATGCAAGTCGGCCAGCTCGCCGAGCACCATCTGGGGCCGCGAGTGGTTGGACGAGGTCTCCAGCGGCTGGGCGAGCACAGCACCTCAAACTCGGGTAATTCAACCAGCTAGGCTGCCGCTTTTTACGAAGTATTCGAATTTCGAGTATTATTCGGAAGTCCGTTTTCGAAATATTCGAATATTATTTGAAAATCAAAATTCTCGAATTTTGAACCTTGAATGATTCGAAATACCAAAAATCATTCGAATAGTTTTCGAATATAACAATTCGGTCCGAAGTATACCAAATAGCCAACCCTGAAAAAATCGGGACACGAAAAAACATTTTAGTTTTTGTAGTTCACCTACCGCTCTGAGAGAGAACCTTTTTTGATCTGCGATTAGGCCAGAGTCACTCACAGATTTAACTACATACTAGTAGCGAGTATACTTTGACCGAATTGATTGATTCGAGTATTCATTCGACTGGAAAATTCGACTTCGAAAATTCGAATATTCGAAAACTGCGAATTCCCGAATTATTCGAAAACCGACTATTCGAAAAGTGCCAATTTCGGAATGATTCGAAAACCGAATATTCGAAAAGTTGAATATTCGAAGAGTTCAAATTTTCGGATCATTCGAAAAACTCAAATTTCGAATTATTCGAAAAGTCGAGTATTCAAAAAAAATGAAAAAGTAAAAGCTTAGTAGCGAGGGCATCCTCGCAAGGTACTCCATTTTTCTCATTCCGGACTACGCTGAAATGGCTTTCCCATCAAGTAGTATATAATGGCTGTGATTAAGCAGTAGAGTGTTTTCCGCATAAGGACGTCATTATTAAAATAATGTAACGTCGGCATGGATCCTAATGAGACTTTGCGTTTACTATTGAAGGTTGGCGCAAACTCGGGGCCATATGCTATAACGTAGGTGCGCCGAGTTTGTGCCAACCTCCAAGGAGGAACGCAAAGTCACATTAGGATCCACGCCTATGTTAGTCTTTTCCTAAAAAATTTGGTTGACAGGGTCCAATTTCTCTGTTCGGGTTAGATCAGAACCGAAATAGAGAAAATCGAGCCTCATTATCAAGTTTTCTAAGGAGATAAACCCCCATTCGATTGGTGACGTCATAAGGCGGCTGATGCTCCGCTGGGATGGTAATATCAGGTCTACGGGATGTTGATAGGATGTGAACGCGGAATCGGGGATGGAGACCCTCCCCCGATTGAGTGTATACAGGAGAAGCGATTCCGCAGATAGGTTGTCTACGGCACCGTGGAGGGGGCGACGGGCAGTTCTCGAGGGGCGATCTCTGCCCTTTTCGGATGCCTACAGGGAGCATTGCGTGAGGTGACATCTCATCCGTGTCCTGTAGACAACGGCGAACGTCTGAGGGAGCGTTTTCGCGTGCTTATCGTCCTTTTCGAACGACTCTCTTCAAAATGAATTTTTCTCAAATCTGACAACGATTTCAGAATGCAGGTGAGAAGCGGTGGAAATGCGGTTTTTTCTCCATCGGAAAGAGCGTAAAAAGTTGGGGTATTCACGAAAAGATGGTTTGGAATGGCTTCTTGGCGCTCGAGAAAAATGGCGAAAACCACGTGATTTTGGTCAAAGAACTGTTAATCTCCTTTTTTTCAGACGGCGTTCACGATCTTGTTGCAACACTTAAAATTTAGCTAGGAAGTCACTTTTCTGGCAGGAGGCTGGAAATGGATGCAACTAGCTCCTATTCAATGTTGGAGCTGAAAGCTCAATTGAAGCGGAACCTCAAAATTGAGGGCCAAGACGGGTAAAAACATGTAAACATGTTATTGTAAACCATCCTACGCTCACTGAACCTTAAAAATGAACTAATGAAAATCAACACAGCTAATTATAGGCTTCCGCCCAAGATTGTTTCCTCTTTGAGACGGTTGGTGTGAAAAGGATTTGAGGAGTGCGCAGGGCGCAGCAGAAAGTGCGCGGGCCCCCAGTGGGAATTCTCAGGACGCCGTAAAAAAAGTCTGCGGAACCTCAGTGGGGATGCGCAGGACGCCGTAGAAAGTGTGCGGGCCCTAGTGGGAGTGCGCAGGACGCTGCAAAAATGTACGGGACCACTGTGGGAGTGTGCAGGACGCCGTAGAAAGTGTGCGAGACCCCAGTGGGAAAGCGCATGACGTCGCAAAAAATGTACGGGGCCCGACTGGAAGTGCGCACGATGCCGTAAAACGTGTACGGGACCTCAGTAGGAAAGAAAGGGTCGTGTTTTTCATGTCTGCGGGTCACAATTTTTAGGAGTTATAGTCGTCCGACAACACCGATCGGTAATGATTTAATTATTTACCGTAGGCAAAAGCGTAAAAGCATAAAAGGTTTCGTCTCTCCAGAATGGGAATCGCTAAGCAAAAATCAGGTCAGAAAGGGATCCTTTGGGAAAAATATATGAAATTTCCAAAAGTTTAGCTTTCTGGCAAAAGTAATGATTTGGCAATGTTATAACTAGAAGAAATATAGAAGCTGACAAAATAAAATATAAAAAAAAACTCGAAATATGTTTGAAAATGATTTTGCCCAAAATAACCACAACTAATAAAAAACTGGGAAATGTAGTGAAATGACCAAAACCGGATTTGGCGGTCATTCATAGGCCAACTTTTGATAAGTAGTGACTGACGAGAGATTACATTTTACAAGATTCTCCGTTAAACTTGATTTGATTTGATTTGATTTATTACACGGTAGAACCGTGTGATAGACAAACAACAAAACGAAACACCTAAACGGCAACTGAAAAAGATCAAAGATAGAGGACAATAATAAAGCAGATCGATAAACTGACTACGAGGCAACACCGGCACCATAAAGGGATGAGATCTTACAAACATCGCTCCTGGGAGAACAGATAAATCTCAAGCGCCTTTTTGAATTCAGTGAACTTCCCAACTACCAAGCCTGACCGAAGTAATTTGTTGAATTCAGACCCCGCCCTATTGACAAAAAAGTGCTGTCTTACATTCCGCCTGGCCCCAACGAGGCCCAATTTCACCGGCGCTCCCCTGGTGGTTGACGATCTCAGGTTGAACAGCCGGCTAGCCTTGATACCAGCACTCCCATGAATGATTTTATACATCATTATCATATCAAACCTTCTTCTCCTGTGCTCTAGAGTGGTTAGGCCCAACTTGGCATTTCTGGTGACATGACACACGTTGCGATTAGTCTGAAACCACGATGTCCTGAAGTAAACTCTACGTGTGAAAGTATTCTGGACTTTCTCCAGCGCATCGATGGATCCCTTTTTTGTATGGATTGAATACCACCGTGCCATACTCCATAAGTGGACGTATGTACGTTTTATACACCTCAGTCAGGACATTTGCGTTAGTAGTTGAAAGTGCTCGAAACGCGCTGTGCATCATCCTGTTGGCCATGGACGCGACCTGGAGGCAGTGATCATCGAAACTAAGATCATCCTTGACAAGAAAACCAAGGTCCTTAATCTCGCTGACCTCGCTCAACTGCACACCGTCAATAGTATAGAAGCCATTAACTCGCCTCTTACCAATCTTCATCACCTTAGTTTTTTCGCTGGAAAGCGGCAATTTCCATTCAGACGACCATTTGGCTACATCATTAAGGGCTTTTTGCAAACACTCTGAATCTTCCCTGGTCCGAATAGGATTATACAACTTAAAGTCGTCAGCGAATGCCGAACAGCCAACGTTGTTCAAGGATATAATCGAGGGAGCTCATACGTATAAATATTAAAGAGAATAGGTGAAAGCACTCCACCCTGGGGAACACCACTAAGGACTGCAAAGGAGAGGAAAACGTACTGTTAAGCCGGACTCTGAAATCTCTGCCCGTGAGAAAAGCACGAATCCAAGCCACGATACGCGGATGGATACCCACTATTTCTAGTTTATATACTAATTTGCGATGAGAAACTCTGTCAAACGCCTTGGAAAAATCGAGGTAAATAACATCCACACCAGCATCATTGTCCAGCGCACGATTCCAGTCTTCAAGTGATTGCAGCATCGCCGAAATTGTGGATTTACCCTTTTGGAAACCATGTTGGTGCTCCGAGATGATAGAGTGCTCCTCCAGATGAGTCATAATTCTTTTCTTCAATACTTTTTCAAAAAGTCTTGCAAAAATAGATGTGATACTGATAGGCCGGTAATTGTTGGGATCAGAAAATGGCTTCTTCTTTGGTATAGGAGTAACAAAGGATGTACGCCATCTACTCGGAACATCTCCACGCATAAAACTCAGGTTGAAAATGTGTGCAAGCGGGATAACTATGATATCAATCACCTTTTAATGAAACATAATGGTATGTGATCCGGCGTGTCAGAAAACGAATTAGGCCATTTTGGCTAATAGCTCCGACAATTCCCCGGGGTGAAACCATACAGAGTCAGGCATAACAGGAAAAAGAGAAGGACTAACACTCTCATCCAAGTCAGTATCCTCAAGGAATGATTCCTTAAACATATTTGCCAGAAGTTGAACTTTTTGGCCATCTTCTACTGCACTGGAACCATCCTCTCTCACAAGACATCCCACCTGAGATTTATTTTTGAGTTTCGGATTAAGTAATCTGTAGAATGAATTTTATTTTTAGACTCGATAACTTTCCTTTCCTTATTACTATTATACTTCTTCAAACGTTTTTCAAATAGTGTCGCAACTCTTTTGTATTCGCACCAATCCTCAGCCCTGTTACTATTATTTGCCATGTTCCAGGCTTGAGATTTCCTGTGAGAGAGATTTTCCAAGTGCTCAGGGAGGTATGCCTTCTTCGTAGACACCAGACTAATCGGTACAAATAAATCAATGGTGTGGTCAAGAATAGAAAGAAAGAGTTCATATTTAGCTTCCACAGTATCCACGGTACTCAGTGAGCCGTACCAATCCACACTATCCAGGTATTCATTAATACAAGCAAAATCCGCTTTACTGTATACTCTATTGTAAATTTTTGTATCAGAGGCCTCAGTATGAACGTTTAGCTCGAAAACTATAGAAGCATGGTCACTAGTGCCCAATGGAGCCATAGTATCCACTTCTGCAATCAACCCTTCCTCATTGGACAGTAACAGATCCAAAACATTGCTACCTCGTGTAGCCATAAAATTATTCTGTGTGAGATTATGCGAAGCGCACATATTTAGGAATAGCTTACTACTCAGGTTTACAGCCGTAGGAACTAGCTGCGTCCATGATATATCTGGTAAATTGAAATCGCCCGTGATAACACAAGACTGACTACAGGAAAGCAAATCACCTAAGGTTTTAATAAAAGTTTCAAAAGAGTCAGCAGAGCATGAGGGCGCCCTGTACGCAATAATTATTCTCAGCGTCCTATCACTAACAACAATGACAGCACAAAGTAGTTCGTAACTTTCAGAACAAGACTCCTCGTACACTAACCTTGGACAAAGAGACTTACTCAACAAAAGAGCCACTCCCCCGCCCCTCTTGTGCGGTCGGTCACATCTAAGCAGATCAAACTGAGAACATAAACCACCAAATAAAGAAGCATCAGTGACGTGAGGCGTCAACCACGTTTCAGACAGCGCTATAATGCCAAAATCAAATTGTTGAATATATCCTATAAGACTATTAATATTTTAGGAAGGGAACGTATGTTCGAAGAGAGACATTTGAGATTGCTATCCGAGGTCCGGGGAGGATTTACAAGTTTAAATTAACACCCGAAAGACCGGAGGCAACGTTATCACTGACGTGCTGACCGGGAATACAATTCGAACTCGTACTAGGCTCTTGGGAAGAAGCGGGATCGTTACTGATATTGATACAATTCACCCTAACAGGAGCATTAACGTTTACACTAGGAGTAATGACATTAACAGGAGTGATTACACCATGATTGACAGCCGGAGAATTCACTATAACAGGGGTAGTACCACCAACAGGAGAACTTACAATCGCACCCGCATGATTCACATTGACAATGGCAGGACTGCGACGAGCTCTTCGCTCAGTAACTCGCCGCTCACGTTCCTCCCGAGGGAGGGAGGCTCTGATGAACAGGCCATTGGTGAACGGGAAACGCTTAAGCTGAGGAGCGCGCCTCAGTACTGTCTTGGCAATGCTCGATGCAGGAAAGATCACTTTGAGCAACCTATTATGAGAAGAGTCATCGCGGCCCATACGATGTATCGATGCAGGCAAGCAATCAATAGACAGGAAATTCAATATATCAAAAACACATAAATGGTCATTAATAGCTCTATCACGCGGGCATTTGCTACGATTCTCTGGAACTCCTATGATCACGACTGAGCGACTACGCTCAATCTCTCTGAAGTCATTCGACTTCTCTAACCCTACAGAAGGAGATGACGGCACAACTGAATCAGGAACAGCACTAGCACAAGGAACATCACTGATATTATCTGGAACATTCTCACTACTAAGGGCTTCCCTCAATGTAGCATTCAACCTATCGTTCACCTGGCTTAGCTCCGTATTAGCCTTAACCATATCTCGGACCATCTCGGCTAACTCCACAGTTTTTCTTACATAATGATTCAACTTGACTCCTTTCATTCAGGAGATAAGCGATAATTGTCCGAATATGCATCGGCAGTGACTCGTCGTCCACCAGCGCCTTCGCGGCTTTACCAAAGTCCATTGTCGGCGACAGCTCTTCCACCAGGTTTTTGCGGATCTTGCTGCCCTGAAGTGTTGGAGGGCAGACCGGAGTTTCGCTCGTCATCGCGGCACAACCAATTAAAAAAATAGACCTGATGTGGTGGCACAGAAGATAAAAAAAAATTTCACACTCGGCCACAAGAGTGCTCGCCTGTTCTTGAAGTGACGTCGGTGTCCAGATCGTACCAGTTACCACAGACGATATAATAACGCAACCAGTGTAGACCACGCCAACAATACCAGACGCAGATTACCACAGACGCAGATTACACCAACGATGTCAGTTATCATATACCATATACCGCTTTTGTTATCTTGAGATACTGGGTTAAAACTTATCAAAGCTGAATCAAGCGCGCATCGGATTTGAGCGTTACGTTCACATAGCTTCACCTAGGCTGATTTCCGTATTACAGCTTCAATGAAATGTTTTACGGTTTCCCTTGCGCGCTTGATTTAGCTTTGATAAGTCTAACGGAGAATTGTGGTGCGCGCGAAGCGCACCAGATTTGGTTTTGAATCGGCCACGCGCGCAACCCGTTTTCGAAATCTAAGCTCAGACATATAGAGGAGTGCAGGCGCGGCCCAAGGCGGCTGTTTTGGCAAGCCGCGGGCGAAATTTCGAGGCTGAGTATTAAATGTAAGTCAGCCGCGGCCAAAAATTTCGCAACAATTGTATGGAGGGAGCCACGAGCAACAAACACGGCCGCAAATGAACAGCAAATGACCAGAAAATGATGCGCGGCTCGCTGTTTGGTTATGCCGTGAAATAGAGAGGTGCGAGTGTGGCAGGCAAGCAAACTACTCGACGCCAATTTCTAGAATTTTTTTGCGAACCTTGCCTTCTTTTTTTTGTTCGTTTTTGTTTCTTGCCGGTTCTTCCTGCTTAATCTCGCGTCGCGTCGTGTAGCCGGGAATAGGTAGGTCAACTATTTGCTCATACTGCGTTTTTGTCTTACATTTGAAGTCAGATTGTTGCAGTACTATTTTGATCATGCTTTTTTAGATACTTGCTCTCTAAAAAATTCGAATTCTTTTCAAGAAGAACTGCTGTGTAGAAAGGCGATTATGGAGCACTTTTAGCTAAAGCTGAAAACAAACACATAATAGGGTTCAGTTACTACATAATTTTGGTCTTATGCCTTCATTTATCAAACCATTCTTTCTTCAGATTCCCTGTTGAAATTTACGTGGGTGAGAATATACATATTCCACCAAATAGCAGAATATCTATCTATGTCTGATCTCGACGCATCGCACAGGCAACTGTTATTAGACGAGGAGTTACCTTAGTAAGCACTTTGTCTTCGCCTTCTCCACTTCTCCGTTCACATGTATTCATGTCATTTTTAGTTCGAGAGTGTTCGTCAATGGTCACGTATACTCTTCACGTTATTACTGGAGAAGAACAAAGTCTAGTCAACAGCATATTGTTTGTATAGAATATTTAGAGCAAAGCACTGTTGTTGGGACATTTGCTTCTGTAGTCTTCTTCTCCTTTAATCGAATCTCTCGCTATGTCCGAGCTTCCTTGACGAGTATCTTTGTGAGGATCCGTTTGAATCATTGCAACGTTCTGTTGCAGAGAGTGAATCGTCACTCCAGGAAGTTTCTCGTGAACTTCTCGGTTCTGCTTCTGAAGCTAACATATTTTTCAAAAAAAAAAATGTTGGAACGTATAGCTCCTCTCAGCCAGTAGATGTAATCAAAAGGCCGGTTTGTCTCGTAACATTCGGTGAGAAATTATTTGCGTCCATGCTATAAATTCTTGCTAAGATTTATTGGCTTTGTAATAAAAGTTGGTGATTGTTTGGTTTTAAAAAAAGATTATATCACCAATATTATACTTTTCTTGCGGCTTCTATTAAAATTGAGAGCATCGTGTTGCAGGGTATTAATCATGGGTTTCGGAGATTATTTTTCCCATTTGTTCTACACTGGTTCTATATCTATCTAAAATTGAGAAGATCATGGTTAGGTAAAACCAATTGTTAGATAAAACTGTATTCAATATAGTTAGTAATAAATATTTATGCATGAGCTATACTTTTCCGTCTATCAATTGTCCTGTTTCATCCCGTTATGCGGGTGAAAGGATGATTGCTTCGGTCAAGATTTACCGAGCAGTTGAGTGAGAGCGGCGCTGGGGCTCCGGTGGTGCAGTGCGATAAGGCGCTCCCCCGGAAAGGGAATATGATGCTGGTTCAATCTCGCCCGGAGCCAAGCGTTTTGCGATCAACTCAACACCTTGTGTAAACATACCATAACGTGCACTGCGACGTTAAACTGCAGTTACGGCAAAAAACTTCCAAAAATCGTGTAAGACTTAACTAGGGCATCATCTTGACAGGTCTACGACTGTTAGATAGTCTCTGGCGGTATACCTGTTTCATCCCGTTATGCGGGTGAAAGGATGATTGCTTCGGTGAAGATTTACCGAGCAGTTGAGTGAGAGCGGCGCTGGGGCTCCGGTGGTGCAGTGCGATAAGGCGCTCCCCCGGAAAGGGAATATGATGCTGGTTCAATCTCGCCCGGAGCCAAGCGTTTTGCGATCAACTCAACACCTTGTGTAAACATACCATAACGTGCACTGCGACGTTAAACTGCAGTTACGGCAAAAAACTTCCAAAAATCGTGTAAGTCTATCAATTGTGTTAAAAATAGCAAACGGTAGGGAAAAATCGACGAATTGCATCATACACGGCAAACGCGCTCCAATGAGAAAACGTGCGCGGATCGGTGAAACAATTGGCGCGGGCAAGTGCCTGAGCGAGCGAGGGAAGTTGCGAAAATTAGCATGGGAAGTCGCAAAATTGCCCGCGCCTCGACGATTCCACGGG